>OY743225.1:8819422-10285834 GCA_963555765.1 Orthonevra nobilis
AATAAATATTATTTTTTTCTCTCGTTATTTTCAGCTTTTTGCATTGTTTTCAATATGTGGTTTCATTTTTTTTGTTAATCTTGTTTCAAATGAAGCTGTTCATATTATAGATGTCTTGGGAATGGTCACGCACAGCAGTACCTCGTTTCTGGGGTGCACAATTATAGCATGGGGCCATTGTATTGGCGACTTTGTTGTAACTGTTTCTATGGCTCAACAAGGATTTCAGCGAATGTGTTTGGCATCTTGTATTGCTGGTCCATTGTTTTGTAAGTATTACATCAATTTTCGAAAAATATTTAATTGATTATTCGGCGATTATCTTTCAGTAATTACAATATCATTGGGATCTGCTTACACTTACAAATCATCTTACAGTCCCAATGGTACTTTTGAGGTAGGTACAAGAAATCTATTTACCGATAATAAAATGCGTAAGATACTCTTTTAATAGGTTACTCAAGGATCAATGGGCGAGACATGTACAGTGTTTCAGTTGTGCAATTTATTTGGGATGATACTGGGCGGTAGTTTCACGGACTTCAATTTTCGCCGATCAATAGGAATATTTTTAATTATAATTTATGGTCTCTTTTGTTTGTATTGCCTACTCGGAGAATATGAAATTATTCATCCATATGGCACTGATCACTCCGAGGACTATGGCATTGAGTATTTGTAAGGAACGTATTATATTATTACTGAAGAATTGAATTTCAATATTTATTGTTGTAATTAATTATTTATGAATGTTATTTATGTAAACGTAAATATATATCATCAAGAAAAAGCTGTCCCGCGATAACTTATCGGGCTATAAACCAAAGCAAAGTTCCAATACATCCTTTTAACTGGTCGCTGATGAAAACAAAATGACTCTCTATAAAAATCAGATCTACTCGATTTCTCAACTGCAATAGACACTATCAACAAATCTGTTCTCTGCACAAAATGGTGCTCCCAACAAAACTTAAACACTTTTGTCATATCGAATAAGGCTTACCATTGAATCTGTGTAAGGAAACTAGATGAAGATCTTCAGCGTATATAAAATTGGTCAACCAAGAATGGCATATCACCAAATGGTCAACAAGTCTTAAGCATTTAAAATGGGGTACGTAGATACTGCTAAAAATCTTTGCATGATATAATAAAGTAACCTTAATTAAATTCGCCATTTTGAAGGTTTGGTCTTCTCATTTTTCGCAATCCAAGTGACCAAGATTCCAAGACACTCGTAGTTTAAACAATGCTGTGCATTGCCTTCGGGACAAGATCCTTATCAATTTATAGTCCTTTAAATCTGTGTTGGATATTCCTTCGCTAAGATACTCTCTTTAGTCTTTAGCTTTTGGTAAGACAAACTTACTATATACCAGAGTTGATTCTGCTCACTGGAGTAGATTTTCCACCCACAACAGCTATGGACTATATAGTCTCAAAAAAAAAACATTCGCCTCCAACTTCGTAACCCGTATCCCCTGGTGGGCACTTCACCACGCGAGTGACTGGCAATCCTCCTCTTGGTTTAACCAAAATATAATGAAGCTCATGATGGAAAGAGACATTGCGTCTCATCGGTGGAAGCGGTATCGAATTGACGAGCTTCATATCATTTATCGAAATCTTCGAAATGAGGTCATCAATGAAATCAGAGCAGCTAAGGCTAAGTTTTACGACCGCAATCTTGACCCATCAGCCAGTAAGGGAAATCTTTGGAAGAACTTACGACGGATCGGAATAAGCAAGCAACAGCTCAAGCCACGAGACGACATTGACTGTGATGCTCTAAATGCCGTTTTCTCCTCTCCTCCTGCTTGTGAGTCTCTGACGGTTGAGCCCTTAGAATACACTGGTGACTCGAACGATTCTGGTGCCCTACAATTTCGGAGACTGACCGATGAAGATGTTGTAGAGGCGCTGCTATCGATCAAGTCGAATGCAATTGGACTCGATCAGGTTAATACAAAATTCATAAAACTATCACTACCAATCATTCTCCGCTACATTACACACATATTCAATACGATTTTGACCACTTCCGTTTTCCCATATGAATGGAAAAAGGCGAAAATCGTTCCACTAGCTAAAAAAGCAAATTGCACTTTTTCGGAATACAGGCCTATCGCAATATTACCCTTTTTATCCAAGGTATTTGAAAAGGCAATTTATGTGCAAATAAGGGAACACCTCAATGATGAACTACTTATGTCATCCTTCCAATCAGGATTTCGGGCTAAGCGCAGCTGCAAAACTGCCCTTTTATACGTTGTGGATGAAATAAGGCAAAGTTTAGATAAGAGAGAACCGTTTTTGACATTGCTTGACTTTTCGAAAGCTTTCGACAACGTTAATCATACAGTCCTATGCCGTAAGCTCTTAAGAAATTTTAAATTCTCAAATCAGTCAGTCAGGCTCATTCACTCATATTTAACTGGAAGACAGCAATCGGTTGTAGTGAACGGACGTATGTCGAATTTTCTTGCAACGACTAGTGGTGTTCCGCAGGGTTCTATACTCGGGCCTATCTTGTTCTGCATTTATGTGAATGAGTTGCCTAATTTAGTTAAGCACTGCTCTATTCACATGTATGCAGACGGCGTCCAATTATTCACAAGTTGCCCATTACACTCAAAAGAGGAATCCGCTTCCAAAATGAACGATGATCTTAACAGCATAGTGACGTGGGCTAAGGCTCATAGTCTTTGCTTGAATCCCAGTAAATCAAAGACACTTGTCATCTATCGGGGTCTGTTGGATTTAAAGAATTTTCCTACAATCAAACTGGGACAGTCCAGCATAGAGTATGTGGACACCGCCAGAAATCTGGGAGTAATATTTAACCGCAATCTTTCTTGGGATAATCACGTTAACGTCACAATTGGAAAAGTTTATGGGCTTCTGCGAGTCCTATGGGCAACTCAGTCGTTTACGCCTATTAAAATTAATCCTTGCAAAAGCTCTGCTGTTACCAATTATGTTCTATGGCATCGAAGTTTTTTGTAATGTCGAACTACAAAAGCAAAAGAAAGCTCAATGTGGCCTACAATAACATCGCTCGGTACATCTTCAATCGCAAAAAGCATGAACACATATCGTTTTTCTCGAAATGTATATACGGATGTACTTTAGAAAACATGATTAAATGCTTCTCTTTAACCTGCATTCACGGCATCATCCAAACCCGTCAACCTGATTACCTTTTCAATAAACTACGTTTTGCCGTATCTCAAAGGAATTTAACGCTCGTTCCACCAAGATTTAATTGTTTGACATCAGAGAGACAATTTTTCGTTCACGCGACTCGCCTGTGGTATTCCCTCCCGATTGACATAAGAAGAGTTAGAGACGCAACACTTTTCAAGCAAAAATTATTTCAGTTTATGACCAAGTTTAAATCATTTTGCTTTTTTTTTCTTTTTTTTTGAATTTAATTTAATGTTTTTCTTTCTTTAATGTAATTTTCTTTTTTCTCTACTTATGTATGTACATATTTAGACATTTTTTTTCCAGCGATTCAAAAATTGTATGAACCTGAATTTATTAAACTTGTTTTCTTTTTACTCATTATCTTATCCTATCTTACTTTATCTACTTTGTAACCCATTTATATATTTAAGAAATTTCCATTCATTGTAGTCTTACATTTACTTATAAGAAATTTTCTTACTGTGTGAGTTAATAAGCTTCTTAATAAAATTGAAAAATTGAAATTGAGTGTAACTGTCAAGATAAAGCTTCTGGAGCCATTTGGAATCGGAATCGACCCCCATCATTTATGAAGAAAACCAACAAAAAGTGAAGGTTTATTTTTTCGGGTAATCTTAGTCTGGAACTATCCTTCCACGATTTACTGCGACCGCAATGTGGATGCTGTACAGTAGCATTTCTGTAAAGGAAATATTCATCTTAATCGACAGCCACGCTGCCGTCATATCTCTCCCTGGGCTAAACACTACAGCTAATCTTGTCAAGGAATGGCGGGTATCCTTTAAGGAGAAAGCAGACTTCCAAAGCTCACGTTCATGTCAATAAATTGCGTCCAACAATTCATTAGATTCCGGCGTAAATCGCACATGACTGTCGCCTATGGCTTTGCTCTATAAGATTCTAAAAACCCCCTTCAAAATTATACCGTCTGATAAGTGACCATTCCAGGGTTCATTGGCACCATACAGAGAGAAAACCATTTCCCTCTTCCCCCACAGCCAATAGTGCGATCAAATCAAGCAAAATCGGGAAATGGAAAGCCGGCAAACTGTCGAAAATTCAATTGCAAATCTAACCCGTCCTCACCGTCTTGATCGAATTTCCGAAGAGGTTAAGCTTGGGTGAATTTTTCAAGCGCTCTTTAGTTTGTTCCGCGAACACAAATTATCGAAGAGAGGTACGCTATAAGGCGTTTTTGCCACTCCGTCCAGAAATTTCAGTTCACATTGGTTGGAGCTTGAAGCGCCGATTTCACCTCTTCAACTTCCACTAAATACGACCGGAACAACACGCTGTAGTAGTGTACCGCGTATGCACGTAGAAATGAGAGAGCAATACGTCCACCCCTTCCGAGTCATTGTTTTGTACATACAATTTTTTATGTTTTGGGCCTTCTTGAAGAATTAGTTTTCAATACCGAGAACCAAAAAAAGTTTTTTGAAAAATATATCATGACCATTTTT
The DNA here is from genome assembly GCA_963555765.1 of Orthonevra nobilis. Lineage (NCBI taxonomy): Eukaryota > Metazoa > Arthropoda > Insecta > Diptera > Syrphidae > Orthonevra > Orthonevra nobilis. Next base: position 8,824,096 of record OY743225.1, read on the forward strand.
ATTTCAAAAATATCCTTTTCGAATCGCCCATATTTGTTCTCATGTGATACTGTCTAATTAACAGACATGCGGAAAGGCGTGGCGCGCAGCCAAAGGATTTCTGCAGAAATCCATAGCAATGCCAAGATAAAGATTTAACAAATCTATGTTCTCATTCCTTCACAGCATTGCCCCAAATTGCGAAAGCAAACCCAAAAGACTTCGCCCAGTTCGTAAGAGAAACAAACCATCGAGTTGGCAACTAAGTAATTGCGGATTTTTTCAAAAAATAAAAGACAATTTTTGTATGGAACGAAATAACTTTATTCTGTAATGTATTGCCCATTTTGAGCAACGACCTTTTGCCATCTGTCAGGCCCCATCATTATTCCACGTTCATAAAACTTCTGATTTTAATTAGCAAAAAACTAAACCAGTTACGATTTAATATCATCATTATTATTGAATTTTTTACCATTCAAGGAGTTTTTCAAAGATCGAAATAAAAAGTAATCAGATGGGGCATGGACAAGTCAGTTGGATGTGGCAAAGCATCCAAACCAAGCTAAAATAATTTTAGCCGAGTGACCAAAGTTGTGAGTGGCCTTGCATCGTCATGATCAACATCTTTTCGAATTATCAGTTCGAGCCGTTTATGTCCAACTGCATTGTTCAATTTTCTTAAGTTGTTCAATATAGACATCTAAATTGATCGTTCGGTTGGGTGGTGAAAGTTCAAATTAGAAAATTTCTTTGTTATCCCACCAAACTGATAACATAACTTCCTTTTGATGAATATCAGCTTTTGATGTTGTTTGAGCTGGTTTACCTGGCTTGCTCAACGATCTTTTCCGATTGACATTGTTGTAAACAGCCCATTTTTCATCACAAGTTATCAATCGTTTTAAAAATGGACCATTTTCATTACGTTTCTTTAACAAATCGCAGATGTTAATGCGTTGTGTTAAATGATTTTCTTTCAGTTCATGAGGAACCCATGTATCGAGTTTTCGTACATAGTTGTTTTAAGCGATTTTCAATGCATGTATTTGAAGCTTCTCTGCTATCTCACGTGTTGTACTGTGACGATCCGAATCGATTATTGCTTTACTTTGGTCGTCATCGACTTCAACTGAACGACCAGAGCGGTTCTCATCTTTGAGTGAAAAATCGCCAGAACGAAATTTGGCAAATCAATTTTGAAACTGCCGTTCTTTTAAAGCTTCATTACCATAAACAGCACATAACTTTTTGTGACCCTACGACGCGTTTTTTCCTTTCCGGAAAAACAGAAGCCACACAAAAACTACACAACAGATCGAAAAAAATGTTTACTGATTGACAGTTGAAGTACCAACTATCAAATAACAAAATGTGTTTGACATTTCGATTACGTCAGCAAACCTAAAAATTCAATTAAAGCCATCTATGAGTGAAATCCGCAATTACTTAGTTGCCCACCTGATAGTTCTCTCCACTTTCTCCTCCATTCACGGAGAAGAAAAAAACATCTCAAAACCCTCTTCCTCCCCAACATAGGTGGATTTGATAATCCACGACGCGCTACATTGCACTAGGATTGAGTTTCGTCCGATTTATAGCTGAAACCGAAACTGTGGCCGAAAACTATTTTTTGATCGAAACTGGCAGAAACCGAAACCGATACATCGGCCAGTCAGACAACGTACCAAAGCCAAAAAGTATTGGAACTACATGTCCAGCAGCGCCCATAAGCTTTTGTTTCATTTGAAAGATATGCATCAGGGGCGAGGCGTCCATATAACCCGATTCCTACCGAGTTACATTTAAAAATCATACTTTTCAAAAATGTATCAATATCACAAGAAACTTGAATATTTATATGTGCATATAAACATAATATTTGTGTGTTTCGTAGACCTACACACGCAAGCCCCAAAGTTTACGAACCCGCAACGTAATAGCCATCCGCTTTTTTATATCGTTCTACTGCTCTACGCATTAGCACACACTTACACTACACATATTATTGCATGCCTATTTTCCAAAAAAATAAAATTGTTTCCCGAAAAATGTCGGTTAATGAAATATCTAGCTGGTTAGAACAAAATGGTTTCTTATGCAAAAAAGCCCGTTTTTCTTGTGCATTTACTAGATTATTTCTTAAAATTCAGTTATGAAGCAGATTGCGATTCGATACTTAAAGTAATTTTGAGTGTTATTATTATTGTGCAATAAACAATAAATTAAAGAATTTATAAACAGTGAAAAGTTTAAATTGTGATATTTTTAGTAAGATTCGACTAATTTCAAATAATAAACAGGCTCTCTGATTTAGCGCGAGAATGATTAAAAAATTACTCCTTATAAAATTAAAAAGTATACCTAATTTGTTTGGAAAAGTTGTTGCAGAATGTATTAAAAAAGATCGAAGAATAGACTAAGAGTAAATAAAACAATCAGTTTAAAAAAACTTTTCACAATTTTTTCCAAATTTTACTATTTTTAATCTACATTCCTACTTGTCATTAATATTTTCTATTTTTGACTGTAAAATAATTATTTTTAAAACCTTTTTTTTATATTATATATATATTATTAAATTTTTATTTAGCAAAAAGTCTGTTGGTAGCCTTTTCGCAACGCCAACACAAGACCTCTGGTTTTTTTCTTTTTAAAAACGCGGATTGAACTTTGTTGGTTATAACTCGATTAAATGCTAACGTTGTGAGTTAATTAAATTCGAATTACGACTGTGAGACAGCAAAGCGAAAAAAAGGCGAGCAGAAATAACGACGAGTCGAGAAGAGTAAAACACAAATTATTGGTTACAAGTTCTTCAGCTAAGTGAATTCAAATTTTCTTGAGCATCTTAAATGTGAACATGACCAGTGAATGGTCGTTTACATGTTATGATACGAAAAATATTTGAAATATGGCGGTCGCTCCGATTGGCGGCAAATTTAAAAATTGGTTTGGGTGCGAGTAGGTCTGTCCATACCATGAACTTCCCATCTCGATAAAAAATTTCATTTCCCACCACCATCAAATTCCAATTTGTTATGATAACATCATTCATTCCATAGACAAATACATTGCAATAAAAAAATATATATGTTCTTGCATATATATGTTCTTTACATAAAATCTTTCTTTTAGATTTTTAAGATTATTTTTTCATTTAAAATGCAATTTGCGTATTAATCATTAATAGATTATTCGAATATTTTATTTCGAGTGATCATGACAACAATTTGGAAATACTTTTTTTTTTTGATTAAGTAACATTTCTACTAGAAATTAGTTCCATTTTTAGTTTAAAATATGACTTAATATAATTTAAAATTATGTTTTGCGTTTTTGTTTAATATTGATAGCTAATTGCACTTTTTTCGTCATTAGCTTTTTAATTAATAACTTGGGGACTGTAGCGGCAGTCCGCGTGGCATTGGAATTTTATCCTTTTGGATAAGTCGATTTCAGTTCATTGTTGAATCTTCGCCTCCACTCACCGTCAATGCAGATCACACTTTTCTCTCGAAACAACCTAAGGCGCCTTCATCCGCTTTTGAAACTGTCCATGCTTCTGCCCCATATACCATGATGGGACTGATGAGAGCCTTATAGAGCGACACTTTAGTTCTACGAGAGAGGACTTTACACAATTGTTTTCTTAACCCAGAGAAACAGCGATTAACAAGAGGCATTCTTCGTTTGATCTCAGCGCTAGTGTTATTATCTATTTTTACAGGAGAGCATAGGTAAATAAAGTCCTTAGCTACCTCAAATTTATAGCTGTCTATGGTAACGATTTGGGTTTCTTTTTTTGATGATAACATATGCTTCTTTGTGCCCTCGTATACCGCCAAACCCATCTTTGTCATTTCTGTCTGAATCCTCATAAACGCACTGTTGACGTCAAGATGCGTTCTCCTTTTATATTAATATCTTCACCGTACGCGAGTTACTGAACAGACCTTTAAAAGATAGTGCCTCTGGTGTTGACACGGGACTTTTGCAGCTAAGCCGTCCGCTCAAGTGGCTTTCTTAGACTTAAGCTTAAATATTGCTGTCCTTACTCCGTCTAGGTCGGGTAGATAGCATTGTTGGATCTTCCATGTCCTCAGCATTGATTGCAATTCTACTACGATGTTTCCAATTCGAATTTTGCAGGTTTCGGTTTGGGGTTTGTAAGCTTGAGATAATTGTTTTCTCTGGTGGTAGAATTTTCGAACCTTATTCCTGTTTCTTAACCTCTAAACATCGTCAATCGGGCGCTTCTCATGCTCTACCAAAGACGCTGCGACCATGGCATAGCTTGAAAATGTTGTGCACGAGATTAAAACTTTTGTGACCTCGTATTATGAGTTAAGTCTTGGCTTGCAAAAACATTTTGGAGAAAGTACGAGTTCTATCTTGTCGAACTTCATGTTGAAGTTGGCTGGCTGTCCGTGGCTTGCATTACACTACTCGAAGAAAGCATCTCTTCCTATTTAAGACAATAAATTATAGGACCAACGACCCAAAATCTTAGCCAGTCTTCTGTAGGCACATAGTAGAACAGGGCCATCCCTCTAATAGTATCCAACTCGACGTGAAGATATTTTTTTTTATAATTTAGAGGTTATGAATACTCTTTTAATGCAAGTCGCACAGAACGTGTGGAAGAATTAGGAGAAGAACGAACGATTTTTGTAGTGGTTTGAGAAACTCAGATGTATTTAATTTCAATTGAATTCCGTAGGTGGAGCTCGAATTGGGACGGATGATTTGATATCGACCTATCCAAAGTTTGGAAGATTTAGCTCAAATTTAGAGTTACGAAAATCGTTTTCATTTCAACAACTTTAACATTGGAAATTGAATTTGTATTCGTTTTTGGCAGTTGTTTTTAAACTTCTTCAATATAGTGTTTTAAATCAGACAGTCAGAACTATCAAATATTATATAGCCTTGTTGCAAAATTATTACATTTTGTGAGAACTCTGTTTATAGGGACTCATATTTAAAAAGCTTGAGGACCAGTTGCATGGTGACACAAACTAAATTTCAAGCATGATCAAAGCCTCGGTACCCTGGAACTGGTTTTTTTTTTTGGGAATTCAAATTTGTCTGATTCGGTTGAACTCTGCAATTTCTTTGCAAACTTTCCTCCTTCAGAAATCAGAAATCATTTTCTGGAAGGACTTTTTCTTTGAAATCGATTGCCTCATGTAAGTTGCGCCATGAGCTTCTTTTTGCAAATATATAATAACTATAAAAAAGTGTCAAGCTACAGCCGAGCAGGTTTAGAACAAAAAAAAACTGGTGGGTACATAATTTTCTAAGGATGTTTTCATGTGTCAGTGTTGCAGACGTCACTCTAAGTCTTGAAAAATGGTAAAGACTTACAGGATTCACATATCTGAAACAATTTTCAAAGAACTTCCGTGGAAATTTGGATCAGGAAATAGAAAAAGGGGCACATCAATGTATGAAAACCAATTTGGCTTTGATAGCTTGATTTGTTCTCGAGTTAGGCTGTACGAAAGAATCCGCACAAACGTACGTACGTACATACGTACACACACACACAGACATCTTTCTAAAAACAATGGAATCCGACTCCTGGGACTGCCAAACGTGGAGAAGTGTAAAAATTTTGAATTTCGAAAATCGAACCGATTACAAGAACTTCCTGATGGGAAGTTAAAAATTCGATGAGCTTTACAAAGTCTTATAAACATTCAAATGGTCTTTATATTTTAAAATAGAATTCACTTATAGGAAGATTAATACACATATACATGCATGCAAAAATTCAAATTGTGAGTTTGTCAAAGACACAAACCGTAATAAACAATTGTTGAGATATTAAGATCCAACAATGTCATTTGTGAAGTTTCTTATTTTTTAAAACTTACTTTCAATCTTCTTTAAGGTATTTGCATTTGCATCTGACAATTGCTTCTTTCGAAGCAATTTTTTTTTCATGAATTTTTTAAGAGTAAAAAATTAGCTTAATTTGCATTACACAGCTTAACTTCAGAAAGCGTTTGAAGGTGCATATTTTTACCGATTTACCATTTAAAATTTTCCACGTCACACCATAAGTATGTAATTTATTTTTTCCAATTGCTAATTGATGTTCTATTTGAAGAAGCATTAGAAGAAATCAGACATGAAACAATCCGAAAGGCCAGCCTGAATCACACTCGAAAGTGTTATAGAATCAATACAATGACTGATTTTAATCATTTGTTAATCACATCAGATACTCATATTCAAATATTTAAATTTTAAGTTTATTGAACATTAAAATGTTACAAAAAATACAAATTGAACTTTGAAAAAAAAACGGAATAATAATGGAAAAATTTCAGAAAAAGTTCGCTTCCAACACTTTTTGCTGAACGAAGCCTTGCTGGAGAGCCCGTTCATGTATAGGAAATGGTTATTTGCAAAATAATAAGGTTTCATTTATAAAAGCACGAGATATGAACTGCGCCAATTCTCGCTCTTTCTGAATGGGCCCATTTTCCAACTCATTGGATATTAAATTTTACAGCGTTCAACTTTTTCTTTAAATTTAGCTGTCATCGGTTAAAGTATGTTGTCAATGCCAAAATTCAAATTTCGCTTTAATAAAGGTTTCAATTCCCAAAATGTCTGGACAAACATTTTCGAATTCCACTAAATTCTAGAACAAAATAATATTTTTTTTTGTTGAGGAAATCGTACTCACAAAGTCAACGTTTTAAGAACCTCATAAAGCCGTTTTTTTGGATTTTTCTAACGAATACATTTTATCCCGGATATAGATTACGTCCTGCTATTGCTACACGAAAATACCGTAAATAACTCTCTGGTAAAGTATCTAATTGCGATACGACCAGAGATGGTCGTTAGCAGTCCTATACTGCTATACATTATACTCGTACGCATTTACCCTTGAGAAAAAGAAAATTCGCCAATTAACGATGATTTATAATTTTTCTTACCGAAAATATTTTCCCCATAAAAAAACAAACACACACACACATATCTGCAAAGCATACCAGGAGTTGAATCACCGTCGTCCATCTCACCGGAACCGTGCGTCGTGAATTGTGCCATTATTTCCGAAACAAAAAAGCAAAAAACACAAAAAAAAAATGCATAATTATCGTTCTTCTTCAGTGTTATCCCTCCGTGTGCTCACGAAATCAAAGTTTTGCTGACAAAAAAATTAAAGGATCTTAATTAGTTAAAGTGAAATGGCATTCGATTTGCCAAGGAGAAGCATTCAAACGACGAAGAAGGACTGATAATCGAATTTCGACAGTCACTATTTTCGGCCTAAACGAATGGAATTTAATTATACCTATCTGACGACATGGACTATTTAAGGATACACCATATGTTCCGAGTATATAGACAACCAACAAACGATCTGCAATAAAAATGACACAGAACTCGAATACAACTTAATTGAAAGCACTTAGAGGTGATGCATTAGTAATGGCGTAGCAAAAGGATTCCATTCACTCTACGAAAGAAAAGCTTGGGATTTTTTTTTCCAACAAAATATTTGCTAAAATTGATTAATTGGAGAACGTAATGGACGAAAATGTCCAACAAGTCACTGACAGGTATTCGGAAAGTGTTACTGTTCCTTGAATGGTTGGTGATTGGAGCCTTAGCGGTGTCCTATGTCTTTTTTCTTTTCATTTTAATAATATTTAGGAATTGTTTGTAATAAATTACTCCTAGTGCATGTTTTAAAAGGACATTCTGACTTTGCCTTGTTTTATTTTCCAAGTACATTCTTCTCGTTTAAGATGCTCTTAAAACATATTTTGCTAACTTTTTTTTTTGTTATGCTTATTTTTTAATCCTTGGCTCATCATCATGTAATCTTTGTCGTCCTTCCTACTCTGCATATGTATTTACCTACCAAGTGAAACAAAAACCCTAAGACACGCTGCTGTGCAAATGAAAATTAATCATTGTCTGGGTGTATAAATCAAGAGCGCGAGGCCGGTAGTAGATGGAGAACTGCAGCAGGAGGTTTGCACATTCAAGGCTGGTGTGGGTCGCGTCGAGCGCACAAGTCAGGTTGCCTTCTACTGTGCTACTTGTGTCGCCTCATGCGCTTTTCATTAGAAACTTTTTGTCAGTGAGTGCCATTTAAGGTTGCTTCTACACTTTAGCACTTTGTGCAAGAACTGAGAGATTAAGTCCTCGTTAGGGTGTACGTGAACAATAGGTATTCTGGACACTGGAACATTGTCTTGAATTTAATTAGACTTTAATTAAATTGAAGATCTTCCTCATTTAATGACGACGATGGAATTGTGACATGGTTTTAAGACTCAATCATACTTGGCTACACAAAGCGATGTCAATTTTTAAGATGCCTGTATCTGAGCCCATCTTTATGGTTTTGTTCGTATCCAAAGCAGCTTTCTATCTCATTAAATTTCATGTTTTCCTAGGTTCGGATGCGAACTCAATATACAACCGTCATTTGGAGATTTGGCGGCTGCCAATGGTTATCAAGGGGCGCCATTTCGAGATGAATTGTAATTGGCTTTCACCTGATTGAAATTAATCAGCCCTTCACTCTGTTTAAAAACTCCCATATCATTGGGTAAGTGGAATTCATCAAGCCAACCGAAAGGTGTTTTCGTTATCGACGGATGTTAAATTGAGGTAGTAAGGGAATAATGTAGGTTTATTTATTTCAAGTTTAATTCATATTTAGCGCAGAGCCCTTAAACTTTTCTCTAAAACTCGCTTTAATGGCATGCAAGACGCTACGACGTCGCCGTGCTGAAGGCGTAACTAGTGGTTTTCTTGGAACCTTCAGTGCGGAAGAACAGTTCTCTAGTCGAGCAGATTACATTATCTTCTTCTTTCTTAGCGAAGTCCAGAATGTGAAGTGTGTACTCTCTTTTTTGTGCTTTTTTGAAGCGTTCTGGTAAGATAGGATAGACGTTAAGTCACTTTATGAATCCGACGCTGCAATGTTTCGATTCACAAAAGATTTTTCGCCGTTACTTCGAAACCGTTTAGTGCGAAATGAGCCAAGAGCCACTTTTTTTAGAACAAAGAAGAACGTATGTAATTTATTCTTCGCAATAATATAGTGGGAATGTGCTTCCTTTGACAAATGCTGAATACCACTTTAAACTACCAATGGAGCTTTGAGAATCGCAATGCCTTTATTTTCAAACATTTATGCCATGTAAGCAATCAAAGCTTTGATGCTCTTCTTCCCTGTGGCTCAGAAATTAGTGATTCAATCGTTTCTGTTTGCTTTCAGCTTGGGACGATACAACTCTGGTCGATATAAATTCCGCTCAACTGTCAAGTTCAAAATGATTTTTTGGAAAGCTTTTCTAAGTATTTGGAGATATCTTTGGATAATTACTTGCAAGATGATTTCCAAGATCTAACTATCAAATTAATACATCGATCCTTGGAGGTTTTGAGCATGGTCTTAAGAGCGAGAGCGTTCTGGGATTCGCGAGTATTTGAGCCATTATTAAATTTATTAATCACTTCTTATTTTTTCAGAAGCCCAATTACTAAATCAACGCTACTACTACTCTTTAGCTTACCGACTAGATCAACATCATTGTTCAGGTCGTAGATGCTGTGGTTGCACTTTTCTCTCTTCCCAGTGAACAGGAGTGTTTATGCTTTCAAAGGTCCCACAATCTGTCACTTCTGGCAAAGTGAGGGTCTTTCGAGTCCTTTTTATGTGTCTTCATAGGATCTCTACCAAGTTTTTGTTTGTCAAGTTCGTATTCGTCCCAATATAGATAAACTACTTGTCAACCTCAATGCTATAGCCCTCGATTGTGTTGTTTTTTCCAAATTGGTGATCGACGGATGAATTCAGTCTAGCCTCTTCTTCAAGCGCTAAAAATCTTTTCACTGATAATGCGTTGGGTGCGAGCGATTGTGTCAAAATCTTCCGATATTCTAAGCCCAACTTCATCGAAGGCTTGTACGTCATCCAAGAGCTTGCAATACATTCAGGATGTGGTTGGATGGCTCTCCTGGTCCCTGATATGTAGAAAACTAGAACTCATAATAGTTGTTCATTTGAAGAGATCTAGCTATCCAAACGATTTGGATAGTTTAAGAATTAGGCTATTTGGTTGGTCGCCAATATTTTCTTCCTCTGATGTCAACATCCTTTTGTCACACATAATTTTAATACAATTATAACTACCAGTGAGTTCCCTAAGCGATGGAAAAACTCAAAAATAATACATGTACCTAAATCAACATCAGGTTACACTACTTATTACAGGCCAATTGCTATCATTCCTTTTTTAAGTAAAGTGTTTGAAATTATCATAAGTAAGCAAATGAAGACCTATCTAAGCAAGTGCAATTTTTCGAAGGCATTTGATTCGATAAACCACTCTATTCGTCAAAAAAAAAAAACTTATAAGTCATTTTGCCTTTAATAACTCAGTTTGCAAACTTATAGCATCCTTTCCCTGTGACAAAAAACATGCAGTATTTGCAGCAAATGATAATTCGTCCTTTGTCTAAAGTCTGATGTACCACAAGGATCTATCCTGGTCACACTTTTATTCACAAAAAACGATATCTTCATAAACGATATCTCAAAATACATCAAACAGTGTAAGTTTCACATTTATGCCGACAACGTTCTGACTTACATTCTGCAACATCAGCCCTTAATAACAACCTTGCCGCAATCTTCCAATGGTCGACTGATAATAAACTCTATCTTAACCCAAAGAAAACTAAAGCCATGTTTGTTACCCGAAATAAGATGAACTAATCTCCACCGATATTTATTAATCAAAATCTTAACTGGATAGTTCATGTTAACTACGCAGTTTCAAAATTATATGGCTTGTTTCGCGGTGAAAGTCCTTCGAAATGGTACATTCCAGTTGAAACGAAAATGAGGATCATTAAATCATTTGCCCTGCCAATTATAACCTATGGACCGGTAGGAAATAAGTATATTTTAAATCTGAGATCCCGCGACCATATCTCTGCTGCAGCGAAAAAGACTCTGGTTTGTTCCCTCAATGGATATCTGAAATATAGAACTGTTTTGGTATTAAATATTATCAAAACTAAGAAAAATTCCTTCCTACCTATACGATCTTATTAAACACGCACGATCACAAAGGTCGTTGCATATAATCTCACTTAAGCATAACTATCTTATCAGTAGTTGACATTTTTTCGTATATGCAATCCAACTTTGGAATCTTCCCCTCAGGTCTTTAAAAGAGTGTTTAAAAATATTCGAATATTATTCAAGTAACAACTAAGGCAGTCGAACCAGAAACTGCGAATATCTGTATTTATAGTTTTTTTTCCTTTTTTGTTTTGTAAGTTTCTATCCAATTAATAATTTATACATCGTACATACTTCTTACTTAAATTTAGCTGAATTGTATCTTTTTGTTTTTTCTTTTTTTAAATAGTGATCAAGTGCTCAAGGGATTTGAAGTAGCCTTCAAGTGTTTTTTTACACAACAAGAGCAGAAGTGGAAGGGAGAGAAAGGAGGTACCAGTGCACATTGGTTTTAAATTGTTGTAGGTTGCAGCGCAAAGGAAAAATAGAGCGAGGTAACGCATTCCACATGCGCATTGTGCGGCTTATAAAAGAATTTCTAAATTTCACAGTGCGCCCGAAAGTAGGCTTTAGGGTAAACTGATGAGCATTCGATGATGTACGGGTGTTGCGAGTGAATTTCTGGAGGGGCGGAATGCAATTAGCTATTTCGACGGAGCATTGGTGGTAGAAATAGTGATAAATCAAAGTCAAGCAAGACACATTTCGACGGTGTTCCAACGAGTGAATTGATTTCGATATGTTGTCATCGTCTATGAGTTTTATCGCTCGCTTTTGAATTCCATCTGGGAGTTGCAAGCTGGTCTTGGGTGAATAAGAACCTTATAAATTATGGCTAAATCAGAAGGGGTAAAATACTTCTTGCACCGGTTTAGAAAACCTAAACATTTCGCTGCATTCTTGGCAATATCGAATATGTGGTCATTCCAACGTGGGCTAGAATTGACGCACATACCGAGCATTGAAAGCTTTTCGGTTTCTTAGACGCAAATGCCATTCATGGACAATGGCTGGGTGTTAGGGTTTCGCTTTAATGACATAAGACAGCATTGAGTTTTGGAAGCATTAAATTCTACTCTTTTGGCTTGTCCCCATTTGGTTATGCTGTCAATATCAGAATTTAATGAGCTAAGCATACGTTGTCGCTCGATGTCCACGTCCGAAGAGAAGGGGCGTGAATCATTAAACAGATATGAGAAACTGAGGGTACTGTCATCTACTTGGATAAGACGTGATAGACAAGAGATCGTCAATGAAAATTAAAAAGAAAGTCGGAGACAAAACTGAGCCTTGGGGAACACCAGCATTTATATGATGAATTTCAGACTTGAATCCGTCCAATACAACTTGTTTTGTACGACTCGACAAAAGAGCCGGATGCCAGACTCTGTCAAATGCCTTTGAAATATCGAGTGCAACTATCTTTGATTCGTCTAAATAATGTAAAGATTGGTTACACTTTTCGGTGAGACAGGTCATCAAATTACCTGTGGACCTGTTGCTACGAAAACCATATTAAGGAGTTTTCGCTGACGGTTAATCATCGTTTCCATGAAGAAGAATCGCCTTCTTCAGGGACAGGCTGGACAAATGCAGTTTTACTGCTGCTCGGAAAGAGACCTGAGGAGTAGGAAAGATGAAAAAGCTAACGCAGTGGTTTTGCCATCGTGGAAGAAAAACTCTTCAGAACTATAGGGGAAATACCATCTGGACCAGCGGATTTGTGTGTGTCTAAATCTTTCAGTACTCTTGCGACTGTGCGAGTGCGAAATTTGTCCCATAGAATGTTCAACGCTCTCGAGCACAAATGGTGGTAAAGGGCAATCTGGAAGTGTGTAACTGGCCGCGAATTGTGCAGCAAGCAGATTGGCTTTGTCAAGATTATTTACGATAGGAGTATCATTCGAAATGAGCAACGGACTCGATGACGAAGTACCTACAGTTCTTATTATTTTTGACGCAGGACCAAAATTGTTTACTACCACTGGGACACCATAGTATTTTTTGCCTTAATTTTAGTCCATGGGAGAACTTCGTACGTCGTAGAAAAGCATTACAATCATTATGGACTCGTCGAAACTTTTTCTGGTTTTTTTCTGTAGGGTTGGCTTTATATGACCGAATACTCAGTTCTCTCAACCTGACAGCCTCTTTACAGCTCGAGTCGAACCATGAATTCTATTTTGGCCTAATTGCCTTCAGCTTGTTTGGGATGAAGTCATTGATGCCTTGGAGAATAATATTTGTGTCTTCTGCTGGAACATTCTAAGTCCACTCCTGCACAAGTTTGGAGAACAGAAAAATCGTGCTAAGTTTATGTATAAATATGACAATTTCATAATGACTAAAACATCATTAAATAAGTTCCTCCGAGGCACTTAAAGTTGACCTATCACAGTTTCAAAAGTGAAGCTATTTCCGTGAACTTTTTATAATTGCGGGTGTAATACCAGTAAAATCAACAAACAAAACATATTTATCCTCGAATACAACTTCCCGCGAAGCAAATTCAATTCCGAAAATAGAAAGACTTAGCGAGGGCGATGTGTTTACAAAAGTCTATGTAGTTGTTTATGTCACGTAATTAAGAGGTATGGTAACAAACGTAATTAAAACGTCTTTTTTTTCCGCCCTCAACACGCAACAAAAATACGGAAGAGTACGTTCGTATGTATTAATGATTTACGATTTGTTAAATACCGTGTCTATTGGAAATCAGGTCAATGTTATAACAGGACCATAACAAAAATTCCCTAAACACAGTAATTTTTTGGACAATAAATTAAAAAATGACAGCTTCAACAGCTTTATGAGGATGTACATATAGCGTGGTTCGGGGGCTCCCGCATCGTCGTCTGTCATCATTTCAAATTTACGTAATTTATGGGGCGCGTTGTGAAAACCGTAATTAAACTTGTGTCGTCCCTCTTGGCCGTAACTAATTAAATTGGTGAGCCCATAAGTCGGAGACTGTTGTAAATCATGAATGATAAACAAGTAGGAAGCCCGAATGACCTTTAATTAGAGCTTCTTAATTTTGTTTCTGCCGATTTTTGTCGTTTGTTTTTTTTCAGAATATATTATGATGTAGGCTGAAATACTTTTGACACATGTCTAAGTAGCGTGTAAAGCCTAAAGAGAAATGTCATTTCTTGCAATTTTGAGGATTTCAAATTATATTGCAGAAAAGAAAAAATTCCAAAATGGTATTAAGATCACACCGGAAGGCAGTATTTTGATTTGTAACGTTCGGTGCCATAATGTCAAAAGTCTTGTCGTTATTCCTTGTAATTTTCTTAAATCAGGGCTTATTCCAGGAGAAGTTTGTAGTCGTTATGCCACTCAAATTGAGGACAAGTGGGGGAACGGTCCACGCCCGATTGTTGAGTTGACGAAGAAGATGTAGTACGAGCTGTCATGAAAATCAGGTCAAAGGCGGTTGGCTTGGACGAAGTACATCCAATTTTTGTAAAAATGATACCGCTGATACTCATATTTTCAATTCCTTGATAACTACTTCGACATTTCCGAGCTCTTGGAAACAGGCGAAAATTATTTCAGTTTTAAAAAAGAAAGCAACGGAATACAGCAGCGGAATACAGGCTGATTGCCATATTACCTTTCCTGTCCGAGGTATTGGAGAAGTAGATACACCAACAAATATCTACTTTCCTACAACGGAGCAAGTAATTGTGTGTTAATTAATCGGGCTTCCGTTAACGTCACAGCTGCACAACTGAGATTCTCAAAGTTGCGGAGGACATACGAGTTGCCATGGACAGAAATCAAGGAAAAGAAATCTGTGGGAATCGACGAAATACCAAACATTGTCTAAGAGCGGTGGAGATTTACACTGCACTGTTCAACAATATTGAGCTCAGTGGAAAACAGCAGTCGTACAACCAATTCCTAAACGATATAAAGACACATCCAATCCGGCAAATCTCCTGCAGATAATTCTCCTTCCTAACATCAGCAAGGAATTCCTTAAAGCGCCCTGACAAATTGGATTGAGGACAGAATGATTAAGAAATAAATAAGAAATGATGCACGAATGTCCGCTTGATTGACTTGGAGAAAGCCTTTGACAACATACGGTTGTAAGGCCACTTTTTCAAGTTAGACCAGCTGCGCATAAGCAAACCGACAATTTAATGTGAAAATTGGCAGTGTGACGTCTGGTGGAATTTTTGAAATTAAGGACGGTTTCCAACAGGGTGTAGTTATCTCGCCGGCTCTCTCAGGCTCTCTCCGCCACTCAACAGCGTACGCAGATAACTTGATCGCGTACAGATCAATTTCGAAGATCGAAGTCATCGTTATTCCTTTGAAATGTGACTTCGATAAGATACTGCGATTTTGGGACCATTGGAAGTTTAGAGTCAATTTCGAAAAATGCGGGACCATTCTGTTAAGGACTCAGTTGTATACTTTACAGATATACTAGAAAAAAATGGCAAATGTCCTATGCGGTTGGACAAATCGGGCATTCACTGGAGAAATCAAGCAGGATAAGTAAGTTGGTTTTAAAAAACGCATGGATGCTGCTCAAGCCAGAGCCAAATTAACCTTGACAAAGAGACTGTTTCAAAGCTACACGGCCTTCATTCAGCCTGTTCTTGCATATAGATGTCCCCAGTGGTTCAGTGATGTCTTAGGGCTCATCTCCAGTCAGTATATAGAACTCTATAGTCTGAGTAAATCTGAGGCAAACTTTATCAGATTGGTTAACTTCCTGATAAGTCTTCTTAGAAGATCTTCGCGACATGTTTCACATGAGACAGTGCATCCTAACGACCTTAATCCCCCGGCCAATGCATGTTTTGAGTAGAGAAAGTAGTTTCTAAGTACTTTTTTAATATTATTTTAAGATATGTTAAATACTAAAACCATTTACTAAGCTTTTCGTTTATAAAAATAAAGAAGAAAAAATACAGTGGTTTTCTCTTTTTAATATTTGCTATTTACAGCTTCCTACATGTATACAACTTTCAGGCAATCTGCCCCATTCTTGTTTATATGAACTATGAGCGAGTACAGCGTCTAAAACCTTGCGGCTATTTATCGAATGGTTTGAATTGGTCGCCTATTTAAAAACCATAAAGATCCAAATAAAATCATCAGAACGACACTTTTATATTTACCAAAAATGCTTGTACCAATATTTATGAATTTATTACGTAATTATTGTTTTGTTTAACTAAATTCGCTGATGTTTTTATTTTTGAGGGAAAGCAAAGAGAGTATCATTTTCGTCAATCATTCAATTTTAAGATTGACGAAAGCTGACTCCCTCTGCTTGACTCAAAATTATTGCAACCATCGTCTCAGTATCGATTTAATTCGAAAATCCAAAGGTAAAAGTTGATGAGTGATACTACAACGCAACTGAAAAAGATAACCGATCTATGTAATAAAACAGAAAACACAGTAAATCAGTTTTCTCTCACAGTTTAGTTGTAATTTTTATCCTTGTTTTTTTAATCTGCATCCATTCGTCATTATGTCGTTTGCCAGATGTTATCCTTTTTCGTATCTATGAAGTCTTCCTTTTCCGATAGCAATCCGCAAATAAAGTGTCAACAACATGATTAACCTTTCATGATCTTCGTTTCGGTCTTTTCAAAAATTTTACTTCTGGGATTTGAAGATACTCCCTGCTTGAGCACAGTTATCGCTCAGCTACATCAGTCAACGGATTTTTGTCTCCCGAACAAGACCCACAACTATTCACTTCCCTCGCATACTGTAAAAATATCCGTCCGAAATTCCCCTAAATCGTCTCTGCTGTTTTGCTATTCATCCAGCATTCGGCTACATAAAAAAGCCGATTCGATTTTTGATCCATCATAGAGAGCCTAAGATAAGTCTTCGTTGGATGACCATTAAAGTTTCGTTTTTGGAGTTGATATTTGTATGCTGAGGGGAATCTGTTCTCAACAGTGTTGATTTGAAGACCAACTCTCCTGGCCTTGCTGTGAAAGCTTCAAATGGCGTATAAGAATTTGTCAAAATCTTTAGCTTGTTGAAAAGTTGAAAATTGTATCTGCCTGACAAATGAGATAAAATACCGCACCGGTCCAAGAAAACCAGAGGTCTTTAAAGTCATAAACATTTGTAAATGTTTAAAAGGATTGCACAAAGGACACGCAGCAATTTTCAATCATATTTTCAGTTTAACTGCGCGGAAAATGGTTTGACAAAACCCAGGCCCCTGAAAAGACAACACAACAGTGTGATCAAGAACCCACGACTCCTGCAGAGCGTCACCATCCGCTTTTGCTGCTCTTCCTGCCATGATTATCATTGCCATCTTCATAATCGTCTTCAGTTTTTGTATTGCTGTGGCACTGTCAAGGACTTAGGGCAATCGACCGACAGACTATCGCGTTTACTGTACTCGACTGTTACTTGAACGGAAGAATTATCTACTCTTTCTGTCCGAGTAGCATTGGCGACGCGACGCGACATGGCGGTACGTACTGTTGCTGTTTCTGCCACCAGTAGTGTCCTTCGGAAAGAAAGTAAATGTCATGCCAGCAGAAGGAATTGGAGTAATCCTCTCGCTTTCATTGCCCACACTCTACAACCGGTATGGCAGTGGTTAGGTCCTTCGGCTCTCATGCGATACTCATTGTGATGCTTCTTTTGGTTTATTCATGGTGTTTTCTTGGAAACACGTAAAAATGTCCTCTTTGTCGGTTGAACAATGAGCGAGATGTTGGTTTTACGTTACAGAAGTCCCACCGAGTAGAAAGTAACTACCAAGTGTGCATCCAGCATCATGCTGTGGATGATGTTTGTTTTTTTAATTTTTTTTTTTCGCTTCTGCTGTGGTATCCCCTTTCATCGTCCGTTCATCTCATCATACAGAAACAATGAGAAGGGTACATACAGTATACGAGTAAATTTTTTAAAAAAAAAAATGAAATGGCTTCACTTCCAATAATGAAAGTTTATGTTGAACCGCAGGAAGCGACGGGAATTTAGTTTGTCAAATTCACTCAACCAGCGAAAAATATGTCCAATGGGAGTGGGTGAAAACTTAAGTCCTAGCGCTGCTGGTAGCCAGCCATCACCTGCTGTTTCAAAAGGATAACAACTGATGGGGATAGTGTTTTTGTTTTTTTGTTCCTGATGTAATTTGTGTTTAATGCAAGGGGGTATTGGGCCACGAAATTTGTTGACACTTTTGTTAAACTTTATGTAAGGCTAAGAAAATATTGCCGGCAACAAAATTGGTTCTTCAGTGGCAAAATTTAATAAACTTTGAAGGAAGGTATTCATTTCTATATTCGACTAGCTTAGTTCTACCACGGCCGGATGAGGCTTTTGGAAAGGACATTGATATTTTATAATACGAATATTTTTATTTATAAATAAAATATGTATTTATGCATATATAAATTATTGTAAGGCTACACAAGGATACTTAATATTTTCTGTTTTTCCAGTTTGTTTGTACACCAGCAAATCTGATTGTTTCCCAACACGGGAAGGAAGGTTGATTATTTCTCAACATGGGAACAGTCACCGTATAATTGTCCACGTTTGAAGGATGGATTTTTCAGATCTAATGCACACACTCACAGCGATTGTCCTTGGGCTATTTTGACTGTTATTGTTGAGGCAACTGGAATCGGAATTTGCAGGCGTCTGATGAATGAATCGTAGCAGATCTACTTCTCGGTATTTTATCTGAGACCACTTGACTAAATACATCCGGTGTCATTTTTTTGATCGACCAAATCAAAATATGTGCGTCCGGCTGTCCTTTTTTCTGTTTTTCCTTGAAGTACATCCAACAATGTAAGTTTTACTGATAGATTTTTTTATATTTTTTAAGGTTCCATTTCTCAAAAGCAAAAAAGGAACCCTTATCGGACCACTTCGTTATCTGTCTATCTGTCACCTGTCACAGGAACTGATAAAGCTGTCAAGTTGGAATTAATCACAAATACTTATGTCTGCGGAACTTTAGAGCTTGAAAAAAATAAAGCTTCGAAAAAAATAGCTGTTTATGTCGCATACTTTTTGTCACTCGCAACGGAATCAAGATCTAAAGGGTACTTTCCGTTGACATGGAATTAGAAAAAAAATAGGACAAGAAGTAAAGTGAAAAATACAAAAGTCGTAAGTTTTTAGTAACATCACCAATATAATTTTTTAATTAAAAAAAATAAAATGTTTATAGTGCGGTGGTACGGAACCCTACGTGTGAGTATTCTATTCGTACTTGACCATTTTTTTAATTGAACTCATTAGAGCTGACAGTGTCAAAATATCTAGCATAAACGAGTCAAAAAGGTCTATCGCCAGATGCTTTTACTTCGACAATACGATTTACTCAGTGGGATCTTGGAATACTCATTTCAAATTCAGTGATTATGGCGCAACCAGTGGCGGATTCAGAAATTTTCAAGGTATAGGCTACACAGTTTTTGCCGCTCTTGCCATTACAATTGTCATCTCCTATATTATTTTAACAAATCAAAAATTTCGTTGAAATTACAGGTGAAATAATTTTTGAGTGAATTTATGAGATAATCAAAGCTTTTGTTGACAAAATCACCCATGATATCGTCGAAAGTAATTTTGTTCATTAATTCCTCCTCTATGCACAAAAGAGCTGAAGTGATCTCAGATAATTTTTCACTATTCGTATCGCTGGAGTACGAAAGGCTATACGAAGGGATATGTCCAATTTCGGATAAACGTTTTGCAGACTCTGTTTTCGCAGAAACGAAGATAGACTCTCTAATGCTGGTTTTACCAAAATACTTTGCGAAGATATTTGGCTTCGAAAATCTAAATCATTAGGTTATAAGCCTTCCAAGGACAACGCCTTTTTTGTATGGTTTGATAGTGGGAAGAGGGAAAAAACATAAAATATATTTTCTATAATTTCGCTCTTTTCACTCAAACAAAGTGTGGGCAGAGGGTGCAGAGGCCGATTCCTGTTGGGAGACGCCTAGGCAGCCAACTAGCTGTTTTACAGAAAATGGAATTTTGCTACTCTCTGAATGTGCAATGACAAGTGAGAGAAGAAAGCAATCAGCAAAATCTGTTGCAGGCTTCTA
Source organism: Orthonevra nobilis (assembly GCA_963555765.1). Classification (NCBI taxonomy): domain Eukaryota; kingdom Metazoa; phylum Arthropoda; class Insecta; order Diptera; family Syrphidae; genus Orthonevra; species Orthonevra nobilis. The sequence continues at coordinate 8,844,235 of OY743225.1, forward strand.
TCTATAAGGTAGCAAAAAAAAATAAAAAATTGGTGCCCCAAAAATCTATCGCCCTATGCTCAGGCGTACTCACCTGTGCCCGGGATACATATTCTAACTGCTCAATTGGTTCATGTCTTAGTCATGGTGGTGCTGGAATATTTCAAGCAGCTGGATCTGACAAGAGAATCGCTTTTGGACATTTAAATACAGCCCGTTCTTGGTTAATCAATTTTATATGCGCTGAAGATTTTCATTCAAGGGATTAAAGGGATTATTAGTCTGATCTGAGCGTCATCTGCGAATTATAAGATTGTTCTGAGCTTTATAGCCTTGTGATGCTCTTTTACGTAAAGCAAGAAATATGAAATATACTCCATGGCTTATTAGTAGGAAACAGCAAAAACTTTCACCAAATAATACAGATTGTGTAGAAGCTTTGTTGAGAGCCAAAACAAAGCCTCGTATACCAGCCTGGTGCAAAGAACAGAGCTTTTGACTGTGACCCTTGTTTTTCAGAAATTTTGAATAACTCAGCAACTCCGTTTAGGCGAAAACCCGACCAGCTTTTGCTGAATAATTATTTTTTCTTATAAGTTATTTCTGCATTTGCAACAGAGAAGTTTTCTCAAATACCTTTTAGAGAAAAGGAAACTGAGACTATAGTATTTGCGCTTGGTACTTTGGGGAACGGGATGACTTAAGCTTGCTTCTGTATCGGGAAAAAAGCTCGGAGTAGATCATTTCAAGTCACTACTTTTTTCGACAACGAGCTATTCGATAATCTTTTTAATTTTTTTAGTTGTTTATGCTGCTTAATGTTAAGTGTTCGCCATAGAAGTGAGAAAAATTTGGTGATTTTGGTTTATGCAAAATGTTCATCCCACAAATGTAGTCCCAACTAATTTTTGCAACAATTGGATGCGACACGTTAAATCTCATGTTTCGGGAGTCTCTTTTTCTTTTTTGGCGTCGAAGGTTAAATCAATTTAAGAAAAATCTAGCGCTTGGACTGTTTAATATAACGTTTACGCTATCCGATGCAAGAATTGAATCAATAAGAATCGATGCAGTAATTGAGAAGTGAGTAGTAATAGAATTGTCTGCAATCCAGAAAGAATCTCGAACTACGTGGTATAAGGAGGTTGCAAATAATAAGTGGAGCAACTGGAATAGACTTTTTAAGTCTGTAAACGGCCCTTATCGAAACCCTCTTGTTGTTTTTTGTCATCTGCAGAAAATAGACGTCCATTGCACACGAGTTTGACCTGTATAGAAAGTTGTAACTAATAGCCTCTTGTTCATGCAGCGAAACCCCTTCTCATTCTCATTCGCATGCATAGGAAACAGTATGGTACTCAGTAAACTTATTTGCGGGATTCCAATTATCGTGGTTAGGAATCTGGAATCTCGGATGTGAAAATCTACACAGAGGGTTCAAAGTTGAATTGCGAAGTCGGGGCATGCATCTTTTCAGAAGATCTGAATATACTATATGTGCAGCCTTGAGACTGCCGAATGACGCCAGTATCTTTCAGACAGAAATCTTCGCCATTAAGGAATCATATCAATCGAACACACAGGCTCGATACAAAAAATATTTATTCTCCTTGATAGCCAAGCAGCCATTGAATTTAAAGTATCGACCATCAAATCCTCGAAAAGAGTTCTAGACTGCCGCCAACTAGCAAGTTGTATAAGAAAGATTCAAGGTAACCATTATTTGTGTTCCCGGGCACAGTCACATTACAGGTAATTAAAAAGCTGATGAACTAGCCATGCTAGGTTCCACACTCGACCATTAGGACTAGTCAAAACTAAAATCGTTACACATTTCCGGACAATTGCTGACCTTAGGTTGTCTCAACTCAACACTTGCGTAAAATCCAGGAAAAAATGGCCGTTATATAATTTAACACAGACTGATGATCTTTTTAGCCGCACCCGCACTGACATCGCGAAAATAATAGCAGTTATCACAGGGCACTGGCCGATAGGAGACCACGCAAACAGACAACAACACAAACTGTCGCAGCTGTAACGACACTTCAGAAAAGGAGACACTTACTCATTTTCTGTGCAACTGCTCAGCGCTAGCTAGAGTCAGACAGTAAACAGTAGGCAACTCTTTTGAAAAAAATAGCAGATTAGCGTTGGGTCTACAGTGAATTAAGCTTCTTTCAGCTTTCTTTGGAATTGGCATAAGTTTTGCAAGTTAGCTAGCAAATGGAGGTGGTGAGGATTGTTGCAAGTGTTATATAACGGGTTTTTCAACAGGGACGCTACAAAAGTAGAGCGACAGGGACAGTAAACGACGCCATATTTCTTGCCGCTCTTGTGACATTTCTCTTCGGTAAGGTTTGCCATTTCATGATGGAAAGATATGCGAGCCAACAACGAGTCGAAATTATTAAAATTTACTACCGAAATTCGGAGTCAGTGGCCTCAACGTTAAGAGCGCTACGTCCAATTTATGTTCGTCATAATCGTCCTAGCAGATCAACAATTGAGCGTCTAGTGGAAAAATTTAAATCCACGGGCACAGTACAAAATGTTCCCAGGCCAGTGAGACAAAGAAGTGCCCGTAGTGTCGAGAATATTGCAGCCGCTGAGGCTTCAGTCGCAGAAAGCTCAAATGTGTCTCTCACACGTCTTTTCTCAATCGTTGGGCATCTCTGCGACGTCGTTGTGGCGAATTTTGCGAAAAAATCTTGGCCAACGTCCCTACAAGATTAAATTGGCGCAAGAACTGAAGTCGCTCGACCACCAGAAGCGTCGTATGTTCGTGAATTGGACTGAGCAACAACTTGAAAATGATTCGGATTTTCATCAAAAATTATCTTCAGCGATGAGGCTCATTTCTGGCTGAATGGCTCCGTCAATAAACAAAATATGCGGTATTGGCCAGGCAGCAATCCACACGTACTCCATGAGTCATCATTGCAGTATTCAAAATGGGGTTTGATAATCGCGTCATTGGGCCGTACTTCTTCCGTTATGATCAAGACCAGCACGTTACTGTGAATGGGGATCGCTACCGTTCAATGATGACCGAATATTTTTGGCCCCAATTGGATGATATGGACTTGGAGGACATGTGGTTCCAACAGGACGGCGCCACAAGGTACACAGCGAATGTCACAATCAATTTATTGGAAACCAAGTTTGGAGAACGTGTTATCTCACGAAATGGTCCAGTCGCTTGGCCGCCTCGGTCGTACGATTTGACGCCGTTATACTATTTCCTGTGGGGCTACGTCAAGTCTGTGGCCTATGCCAACAAGCAAGCGACGATTGATGAACTTTGTACCAATATCGAACGTGAAATTGCAGCAGTATCGGCCGATTAATGCTTGAAAACCGTCGAAAATTGGATTCAGCGTCTGGACTTCTGCAAGCGTGCCGTGGTGGCCATGCAAAAGAAATCGAGTTCATACATAATGGCATCCAACGTTCTTTCACAGGAATAAAGAGTTTCATTGATATCCAAAACCGTTTTTGTTTTATTTAAAAAAACTTTTGTGGCGCTCTTATTGAAAAAGCCGATATATGTATGTGTGTGACAAATGAAAGGATGAGTTTAATAGATTCACCTCATCGTCGCGAGGACAAGCAATAATTGATACTTATGTTCTTTACTTAACGTATCTCTCAAAGAGGTGGTTTACTTCTTGCCAAAAGAAAGCTTTGATGGCCGCTTTTATTTGATTCGGTGTATTTATAGTTTTTTTTTATGAATATTACGCCAAACTTGGTACAAGTGCAGCAAAGAATTATTTTCTGTAGCTGTTGAAGAGATCGTAGAGTATGCCCTCATTTTATTCTGCCAGGATTTCATTTACAGGATGAAGTTTATCGTTAATTTCTTAAGTCATTCGACGAGGCTAGGTTGAAATCTTTCTGTGCCCGAGGGAAGAAAAATCTCTTTATTTGGTTGAAAACGTTCCGTAGGACAATTGCATTATTATACATTTTACCTAAACAGGGACAAACTCTTAAAACACGACTTTCCACGACATCTCGGCCTCCTTTATTCATAATAAGTGAAAAGCACTTATTTTTATCTTTGTTTGTCAAGTCAATTTTTCGAATTATTCAACCGAATCGAATAACTCAAAGCAAAACTGCCAAAAAAGTATCTTCGCACCCAATAAAATTAAAAACCAATTTTCAACAATTTGCAAGTGTTTAAATCATTTCCTCACTAAAAGCACAAAAGAGGACGAAAAAATGAAATAAAAAACAGAACAACAGAAAAAAAAAATTCGGACCATTTTGTTCAGCCACTCCCATTCGCGTCGCCCATTCGTAGCACAATTGTAATGTAACTCCTCGTAAGTCATAGCAAAACAAAACTGGACGCTGGCGGGTGGCACAAGCGAAAATATCCTACATAAAAACTTCCCTTCACTGGCACAACAATAAACAACAACAAAAGTAAATAAAATGATGAAAAAGTGAAATAAAAAAGATATAATTGAGAAATTTCCCAAAACAACAAAAATATAAAAATTCGCCAGAGAGCGGCGCGGCGCGACTCACTAACAAGCAACAAACCAGGCAGGACAACAGGACAATCTTCCAAATATTGCCTTGACAGAGTCGAGGCGAAGCAAACTTTTTCACTGTCTTAATTTTGGCTTTATTTTTTATTTTTTTTGTTTTATTGCCTCAAGAAAAACAAAAACAGAGATGAATAAAATAAAATAATAAAAAAAAATAAAAGTTGTATTGCTGGTCTTGGAAGTTGACGGCAGGATACCGCTAGATACCGAAGGAAAGTTTTATCCTTGCGCGCTGTGCTCGTGGTGTCCACCCAGCGGGAAACGTTTTTATTACTTCCCAAACAACAGTTGACATTCGAAGTTGAAAAGTAATTCCACTCGATGGCGGAGGGCATTTGCTGTTATTACCTTTGGAGGTAACAAATCCGACTACTTGGTTATACATCTCGGCCAGTAGTCAAAGAGCTCTACCTACCGACAAAAGTCGTTATGGCCTCGAGTTGTACAAGACAGAAAGGGAGAACAAACAGAATCCCCTTAGGTCGTTGTTATTGGAGAAAGTTTGATGTTCGCCGCCGTTTGATGTACTTAAAGGATGACGTGATGCGATGGTGCCTAAGACAGCCTACGATGGACGATTAAAGCTGATGGTGGACAATTGTCACTGTCATGGGTGAGTTGATGCATTATCCTTTCATCATTTTTCTTTTATATTCTTCTCCATCAAAACACACCCGGATCAAAGGGTTCAAAGTGTGAATGAAAAAGAAAATGAAAATAGAACCTGGCATATCCTTGGAGTTAAATGGTATTGTAATTTGGACGGTGATGAAAGAGTGTCCTTTCCATCATGGCGCTGACGATAGCAGAAGTAAAGATAGATATTTTCATCTCTATTTTCCTTTCGAGGCTCAGCAACCGCTTTATCTAGAATAAACTTTTCCATTATGATTAAGAAGGAGAGGCACAGCCAACGATGGAGAACAAGAGAAAGGACTTTAATGGCAATATCTTTGTGTTCAAGGTTCAAAGAATACAAATAATGATGAATTAATCCCTTTAGGATTTTTCCCTCTACGTCCTGTTGACTTTGTGGCGTTGAAGTGTGTTCGGGATGAAGCCGATGAAGATGATAATCGAGCGATGGAACACTGCATTAGAATAATGATGGAGATGGGGCGTAATGGTGCTGGTGATGATGACAGCGATTACGTCAAACAATTGTATCGAAAAAGTTCCTTTTTTTTTGGTGAATATTCTTTCCTCTAATATATATGTATTATCATTAGCTAATCAATTTCAATTGTGAACACAAGACCGGAAAAGAAGCTTCATAACAGCTTTGTCAGAGCGTATTTAAAATTCTGGAGCTGATTGATGAATGACACTTTAAATGGGTTGCCGGGCTGATTTGAGTGACAAACATATGTTTCACCATATCGGTTTGGTTTGGGACATGATGGGTCAATTTGTGAAGTAGATCGATGTTTTTCCAATTAATCACTTAGCGCGGATGAATGGCTTCTGTAACAAGCGTGTCGTCGAACAATATGCCTAAAGATACCACGTGTGGTCTTTCGTGATGAAGGTAAGGCAGACAAACACATCCGTCTTCAAAAAAAAAAAAATGCTTTTCAGACTAATTAACTTGGAATCATGGTTAAAATAAAGTTTAATTTAGTTGAAGCTTTAATTGATCAGATATTTTATTGCGGAAAAATTCGGTGTTTTTGTACCTTGCCCAGATAGCTATTAGGCTCTTCCCATTGATTCGTTGCACCTTGAAATAAATTCTCTTGAACAAATATTAAGAAATAATATAGTGGTGACTGTTTGGCTTCCCGATATAAAAAAAAAGGCTTTGAGTCGAGCTCTTAAAGTTTTCTCCGATGGGCTCGATGAAAATATTATTAAGAGCCAAGTTGACAATTTTATTCTAATGGACAAAAAAGGTTAACAATAAGCACTTTACTGCCAAATTGTTTGGAAGCGAATGCAGAAATAATAAGGTTTACATCAACGACAGCTTATCACATAAAACAAGGGAATTATGGAAAGCAGCTGAAGACGCAAGAACAACAAAAAGCTAAAAGTATTTATGTTTTAGCAACTTTGTAATCTTAATGCGAAAAAAGAAAGGTGACAAAATTATCAAAATATATTCTTTGGAGGACATTCATAGTCTCTAGTGCATTTTTAATAGGATGTGATAGGATCCCCCGGTCAGGGGTAGAAGAAGAACAATAAATTTAACCTTAAAAATGCAAATTGGACAAGGTTTCAGACTGAAATAAAAAGAAATCTTAAAGCTATTACCATAAATATTTAAAACATAGCGAACAAAAAAGACATTGATCAATTATAGATAAATTTACAGACATGATAACAACCTCAGCCAATAAAAGTATTCTCAAAATCATTCAAAGATTTAGATCTGTTAAATTACTAGCACAGATCTTAGAACTTTTTAGAATAATATACATTTAAAGGCGAAACTGACAAAGATTTCGGCAGCCTATAGCCCGGAGTCAACTGTCACAAGTCAATAAACCAACATGGAAAAATATTCAAACTTTTCTTTAACTTGCCTTGAATTTTTCTTAAAATCATGTCATATCCCAACATCCAGGGGATTTAAATACTAAGGGACTGAAAGGGACATTAAATGCATTGTAGAAAATGTGAATGTAAAAAAAACAGATGAAAAGTCAAAAATGTCTAACTGAAGAATTTGCCTAAGGAGAGGATCAAGTTTCTCACGCTTATCATACATGCTTGTCTAAGGACACAATATTTTTTCAGAAGCATGGAAACTGTACCAACGATGTACCAATCCCAAAAGCGGGAAAACCTCCTGAAATTCCACAAGGCTAGTTTGCTGAGCATTGTTAGCTAAATTTATGAAAAAGTTAACAAGAACAAAACTGAATTATAAAATATTAATACATCTACTTTCTTTAAATTTAACTTACATATTTGTTTATTTAAACGTTCTTATTAATTCATCTTTCAGTTAATATATTTTCATGTTAATTTATACATCACCTGTTATCTATTTATTTAATTATAATTTATTTATTTGTTTATTGATTTTATTTTATTTATTTTTTTTAGGTTTTCATTAATATTTTAGAGCGATAGATAGAGCGACTATATTTTTCAAATACATAGATGTACATACATATGAATATTATTCATAAATAAATATATATTTTTTTTGTCTCTTTTTGCTTTTCTATAAATTTGAGGTTTTTGATATCGTTTAAAAAATGCGTGTAAAAAATTTTAAACGTCATTTATTAAACCGGGTGTGTTGAATAATTTCCTAATACAACCTATTTTATATTTCCTTCCGCGATTCGGATCTTTGATAATGAAAAAGATTATTTTATACTGCAAGGATATAATTTGCATGTCGCTCTGGTGGTGTTGCAGTTTTTGTGAAAAAAGAATACAATTGCGAAGTTGTTAGTTATGATTTCCACTCCGCGGATGTATTAAATATTGAACAGTAGAGGGAAATCGCATCGTAATTGTTGCATGCAACGAACTTTAGAATGACATGTTCAAATAATAACTTGAATATACATCACAACAAAGACTGTCCTCCTTCAAATACAATTCAACACGTGGTTCAGCTAATTGGCGAAACATGCAAATGAAGTATACAAAACACTCTGACTTATATTGAAACCTGTTATCGCTCTTGGGCTGGTAGCTGCTCGAAAGCCGTTACTGCTTAATCAGAAAACTTTCGTCTTTTAGTAAGTGTGTAGCCAGACAAACCATAACTTCCCAGCAGTTCTCCTAGAAAACGTTAGAGCATGCTTCCTTTATTGATAAGGTTTTGTATTTGATTTTTGGTGTCGAAGTGATTCCTACGCTATGCCGTAACATGCTTTAAAGGTCTACTGGCGTCGAAAGTGTCGAAATTAGTTTAATAACTGAATCGACGTTGAACTTTTGCTTTTCTCTTCAAAATCATACTTTTTTGTGAGGTTTCGATTTCATTAAGTGATTCGGAAAATCAAGCCCAAGATGAAAACTCACTACGAAGAAGACCCTAAATCAAACATTTTATACCTAATAATAATGAAAATAGCTTTTCTTCGTAGTCTTATTCTAGTAAAAAAAATAATTTAGTCTTAAAGATTTCCTTACGTTTTCCTTTTATAAAACAAATGCGTCCTGTAAACTTCACATTTTCGTTTGATTGTGACGTCGTGAAAAAAATTAAGCTCTAAACAATTCACAAGGTTTCATAACTTTCAACGCTTTTGATGCAATAGGAATGTCTTTAGGACTTTGATTGCAGCTTATGGCTTATTAATATTGGTCAACGTCTTTCTTATGACTGCTGTATGCCATTCTAGCAACTCAATTTTTTAAAACATCTTCAATACTTTTGGGCCATCTTTTATGAACAGCTAGGCATATATTATTTTCTGAGTACCTGAGTCGTGTCTGGCTTTATCTGTGCCATCGATTTTATATGGTAGCGCACAAAACAAAGTTTAAATCCTTAATTTCAGGGCCTAGGTTTACTGTAACAATGATGTCTGCCAATTGCGGATCAATCAGGCACACAAAGGGTTCCGTACCATCGTAGAATATACTACATTGTAATTCTTGGCGTAGAGTTAAATTACGTTTTTTTTTTTCAAAACCACATTCATTTAATGGAGACCCTACTTTATCTGTTCATCATATAATTTATATCATTTTTATTGTTTATTGCGCTAGTGGCCATAGCAGTATAAAATCTGTAAATTCCACAGATTTTCCGGCAAATACGGCCCTGTGGCAGATAAATAGCGGAACGTTAGTTTTATGATTCCATTGGCACTCCTCGAGAATGTAATCCTTAACATTTTTCGATAACACCGCCATTTCGAATATAATCACAAGTCAAAAATGTTAAAGCTACGCGTGAATAATTCGAGTACCAAATACGAAAACTTCTCTTCTTAACTAAGCCACCAAGATTGAGACGCGTCTCATCCGAAAACATGAAGCCCTTGATCATTGTGCTTCTATTTCTGAGTCAATTGGATCTTTTAAGCGAATTATAAGAAATATTTTTGCAAAATTCTCCCGAAGAGTGTCGCAACACGTTTAAATTTTCAGGTTCTGTGCACACTTAATCCAACACTTTCCAATATTTGCCAATTTTGTTCAACCCTTAATCGATCCATGTCCATATCCGTACATTTCTGGAGCTCATAAGATGTTTCAGTATCAAAGTCTAACGTCATGTTGTAGCTCAATTTTGATATCAACTTTTTGTCCTCCTTCGTTTAAAGACATCCCATCATCATTCAAAGAATAAGTACATATCTATCCCGTCATGAAGATCTATTTGACTGTTAAACCCGTCACACGTTAAGAAACACTTTTTCATCCTCTCAGCGATCTTATGATCTTATTGTAATTAAACACTCACGAAAAATTGCTTAACACATTCACAGAAAAAAATACTTTTGTATGTTATAAATATAACCAGAATACCATCGATGGATTCGTTTTAAAAAAGGATAATTACAGCAGCCCGAAGTATTGAGATTTATTTAACAACACTACAGGTAACTGCAATTGTCTTGTTTAAATATTCATCTTCTTATCCAAATAATAAAAGAATGTATATTATTAAATTTAGTTAAATTTGAGAATGCTTATATAAGACAACCACAACAATCCGAAGTATTAAGAGTAATTTACAAATATTTCGGATCATTGGGGCAACTTACGAAAACAGTTATGTTCACCCAAAAAATACTAGGTACCAGCTTTGTAGTTCCTTAAAAATTTCACATTACCTTAAATGTTAGAGACTGCTGTTTGTGAACTTATTAAGAGAAGATAGTTGAATGCAAGCGTAGTGACTTTATTATACAAAACACTACGATTGAATTCAGCTTCCTTACCTTAATAGCATCATTTATATGCGTTCCAAAACCTAAGTTCTATCGATTAACAATTGACGCTTAAGAACACGAGCTTTGTTCTTAAAGCTTTGTATACAACAAAAAAAAAAATTATTCAAATTGATGGCCTTTTCTTCATAAAAAAAAACGACGAAGTGCAAATCAAACACTGACACGGAGGGTTCTGTATCGTCATCATAATTTTACATTTTCATAACATAATTTTAATGTGAGTAGTTACAGTAGGTTTGTAACTCTTATATAACTTAAAATTTAATTTAATGTCACATATAATAATACTAGAAATAAAAAAGAAAAGTAATAATAACATTATAATGATAACAAAAAAAGATGGACTTATAAAAAATAAAGAACAGGAAAGGGGGAGAGAAGTGAAAAGATTGAAGACTGTAGAAAGGAAAAGTAGAGACTACTGCTGTTCCACTAAATATTTAAATAGAGTGTGCCAGAATTTCACAGCGCAGAGGCAGAGTTCCATAATTTGATGGTGGTAATAAAGAACAACCGCGATGAATGGGTGTACTGATTGGAATCAAGAATTATTTGACTAGTTTAAGCCTCGTATCCAGTGAAGTGAAGTTCGCAGATATACAGAGCCCACGCAGGCCACGACATATAAGTGAGACCAAAGATTTATGATCACAACAAGACAGAGTTATATATATTTTCACGCCAAACTTAACCACAGTGTTAACATATTTTATATGAGTTCCTGTGAGAAAACATGTCTAATGAAACATACTGCCTGTGAGAAAACGTAATCAACAGTATTTTGTTTGCGTCCATTTGAAATTGACCAGTTGTATATAGGTGCTAGGTCTTCGTTCAATCTACAATTGGCCTCGACAAAAAGACTTGTGCATCATCAGCGTTTAAGTGTAATGAGACATCTATACAGACATTCAGAAGATCGTTTGTAAATATACAACACAGAATGGGTTCAAATAATAATCCTTGTGGTGCGCCTGTCAATATTTGTCTCATTTCAGAAAAGATGCTATCAACTACAACTTTTTGAAACCGATTTGTCATGTAGTTTTTTTAAATTGTATAGCTCTATCACTGAAACCAAAGTCAAAGCACATGTTTATGCAAAGGATTCCGTGATCTACCTTATCAAAAGCTTTGGAAAAATCGAGAAGACACAGCACGAACCACTGTCTTGTATCGTCTAATATCTTTAACAAGGAAGTCGAGCATCTACAGTTTGCCCTGAAACCAAATTGCAAAGGAGGTAGGAGACAATTCTTTTCAACGTGGTCTGTCATCTGACTCTCCTGCAAGCACTCGCTTTCAGTTACGGTCTCAAAATCATGATTATTGAATTCATAACACAAGTCTGTAACTACAAACTGTTAAAAATGAGTTGTTGAGAATATAAGGATCAATCAATCAATTTGCGTTTGATCTTTTGACAAAGCCAGGTTTCTAAATAGTTTCTTTGGATCCAGTTTAATGTTAAGCTTGGAGGAGAGGTACAGTTTATTAGCTTGAAGTGTTTTCCGTTTTGTTTTTCGAACTCTATATTACTGCTCCAAGTAATCACTTTTTCACTTGGAATACATGGGCATTTCATGTTTCCTATGCTCATAGTACGTAATGAATAATGTTAATTAAAGAGGTGAAAAATCTGCAATAGGACGAAATCTTGCTTTTCATTTAAACTGGAAAAATACTTATAATCTTTCCATGGTACTAAAGCTGTTTCGAGATCAATCAGTCAATTTTTCGCAAGCATGCAAAAAGTCTATGTTTTTTGTACAGAAAACTAAATCATGATCTGATATGCCTTCGAAAGATATTTAGTCAACAAGCAGAATACGTAAAGGATCAGAAAACAAAATTAAATCCAAAAGACTATGTGTTGCGTTCTTAGCATACCGTGTAGGATAAGAATTTACAATCGAAAATCCAGAAGCTGAGGCTAGGTCGCGAAGCTGATAAGATCGAGAATCAGCCACAGATAACAATGTGTTCAAAATCAGCAGCAAACTCAGATAACGCCGAAAAGAATGGTTCAGGAAAAATACTTCTATAAGGGTTGTAAACACAACAAACTAGACACCTAACATTTCCATCAAATATATCCGCATAAACTCCACACCCATACCAGAGGATCTATCAAAAACTTTGAAATTTAAAGTTTTACAATAAATTGCAATGCCATCAGCCGTAATATTATAAGCACGATAATTACGACTTTTTGAGGCTAGGTGTGCTTAGATGACAAACTCTAAGCCCACCGAGAAACTTACATAATATATTAATCTTTGTTCAAACACATATCATGACAGGGATCATGAAAGTAAAATTTAATTTAAAAAACGCAAAGGAACAGGTGCGAGTAGGAGGAAAAAAGATTACATGTCAAATTATTCTGGTCATACAATTGAGTTGCGATATTTACACATGTTTTTTATGGGAACTAGTCATGCACCCATGGAGGTCCGCTGTCACCCTTTTTGTATGGCACCCAAAAGTGGACATCACTTAGCTGCTTAATGTGAGTGATTAAATGTGACGAGTGTAGTAGTTAGATTCCTTGGTGAATGAAATCGACATATTTATATACCAAAAATAAGGTTTTCAAAAGCATAACGGAATACGAGGTCTGTCCGAAAAGTATCCAAACTGCCTTCATAGATTTACACCAGAACATTCTAGCGGCCTCTGCGGGGCAGAGTAATCACTCACAAATATTATAATTTTCAGGGTCCATCGAAGAACTTCGGGATGTGATACTACCGTGGGAGCATTTTATTCAATCAGTTAGTGACCTTAAGCTAGATCACGGAGCTTTGAAAGCAAGTCGGATATTTTTCGGACAGATTTCGTAGACTGTGTTGAGCTTAAAATATTTGAAAATTATTCATAAATGCTGCGCATACTTTATATAGCCTTCATGTATCTACAACATTCAAATATGCACGCATAGGATGGGCCATCGGTCAGCTTCTTTTTAAATGTTCGTTCAAAACACCGAAAGCGCTCGAAAAATTGACAGAAATCCAATTTTGTCGGAACGAAAAATATCGAATTAAGCTTGAACAACATAGTAAATACTGAAAAGAATAGTAACAATGACCATAAATCTCACAAGCCTGAGCAGAATTTAACATTAAAATCTCGCAATACAAGATTGAATTATGCGTGCGTGAATTCCTTCAAATAAAATCTTAATATTGACTCTCCCCAAATTGTTCTTCATCGATCCTCCCCTTACTTTTGTTCTGAAATTTCTCAACCCCTGATAAAGTCCGAGCAAAATCCTCTTCTCAAATGGTAGTCATCGTTATTTCGAAAATATACTCCAGCTGCAAGTTTGTTCTGTCTTCCTTCATAGATTCCAACAGATTTGGTCTGCAGAGTTGAATGACAAAACATTTTTGGTACATTCGGTGTGATTTTATCTGTCTCTTACGATTTCAGCCTAGCGAAATCGAATTTATTCACAACAGGCTCTAGGAATTCGAAAAATCTTCGAAATAAATCACACATGTATAGATGGCGCCTCATTCTAGGACGACCTCATCGTGCCTAGTTTATCCGTGAGCAAATGTGATAAGAAAGATAGATCCATATGATTCCCGAAGTTTTATTGTCGAAAGTTTATAAATTATGTTTTAAGGACTTGTCCCGCGACTACAGAAATTTTGAACAATGAACTTTTGGGTTGGGTGGCTGTTGAAGCGAATTCTTTTTTGCCGAAGTTCGCACCAAAACGATTGAAAATGCGGTAAAAAGAGCACAATTTGTCATCGACAAAGGCGCCCACTTGACCGATATGATGTTCAAAATGTACCTTAAGAAAACCGTAAGTCCGAATAAATAATTTTAGGTCACCTTGTACACACAAAAGATGTTGAATGGTGCAATTGCAAGTAAAAAGTTAAAACGCTAAAGACAAGACTCAAGGAAAATGAAGGCGAGAAGAAAAAAGAAATTGGTCATAAAAAAAGAAATGCGTCTACTTTCCAGCCTGAGGATTCTTAGCACCCACAACATTAAATAGCGAACAATCATTGGAGTCGAAGCCCAGCTATAGTTGCTTGAGTAAGTGGCACGACGTGATAGCTCCATCAGTTGCTGCAGTTCTGTGAAGACATAACAGAGTAATAATATTTTAAATCACAATTATTGCACTTATTTTTATGGAATCTGAGGGTGTTTAAAAAACTGCGAATTGAACGAATGCAATTTAGTTGAAACCAAGATTCCCATGCCAGTTCAAACTCCCCCCATAGAGCATTTGAAACCAAGATACATCTAGTTTCAAACCATAACAAAACGTTGCAATCCATCTTCTTATCCCTGTGCTCGCTCTATTCCAAATGCATTGTAAGGGTACTCAAACTCCCTTGAGAGCGAACAAATTATAAAAAAAAAACTTTGACACAAGTTGAAAGGGAATTCAGCTGGATAAGGATCGAGCTAGTTGGAGAGAAATGGTGGTTGAGGTTCAGGTCTAAGGCGAACTGGAGTGTCAAAACGTAAGGGCTCGTGAAAATATAGAAATTAATAAAAATTTAAAAAACTCTTTTTTCATTTAAAATTTTTCTAAAAACAAGGATTTATCCTTTGTGAGATAACAATAAGATTCATTCGACTAAGAAACGTTTCAGAAATTTATGAAGATTTTGTTATTTTTGTATTTTTTAAGCAGTTATCAAAGAATAAACTATTTTTATCTCAATAGTCATGCTTATGTCTTCTTCGTTGACTATGTATCTCTTAACCAATTTGTTGAAACTCGATCAAAAATTTGCATTATACAGCAGAAATCTGTTTTGAAAACATTTATTCCTATGAAAGGCATTCAGATTGAAAAACAAAAACAAAACTTACCTATACATACATTTTTGAAGTTTAACACTGCA
Source organism: Orthonevra nobilis (assembly GCA_963555765.1). NCBI lineage: Eukaryota > Metazoa > Arthropoda > Insecta > Diptera > Syrphidae > Orthonevra > Orthonevra nobilis. Next base: position 8,859,541 of record OY743225.1, read on the forward strand.
CTTTTATGTTTTTTAACTTTTTCAAAACAAAAATCTGATTCACAATTTTTCCCACAATATTTCACTAGTCCTCCAATACACCAGTTTTGAAATACCTTGTTAAAATCAATTTCATACAATTCTCAAGAAAAAACAATTAAAACCGAAATTGGAAACCAAGCCAACTGGGCTCCCCACAGTTCACTTGACAACTGTTCGGGCTTCTGTTTTTTCACATCAAGATTAGATTTGGATCGGTCGAACCTTTTTGCAGTGATTCATTTCAGTTTCCGATGAAATTTAGTATAAACTTTTTATTGTAAACACATTCGTTTTACTTATAACAGTAAACACAAGTGGAATCGGTCCATTGCGGAACCTATCCAATTTTTTTGCAGACTTAAAATTATTCATAAATGTTTATTTGAATCTGCGGTCGGTTGAAAATGATGTATTAATGTCTTGTCAAGATCAGTTTCTTTTCTGTTATTTTAGTTGCATTTTATATAATTTTATAAATTAATAATGAAAAGTTTCAGTTATTCCAATTGCACTTTTTCAGTGACTATATTCTTTGCGTGTCTTCCGCGGGTGTAGATCGTTTCAAATCTCTATGCAATTGGAATACTGCGCGGAGAGAGCATGGCAAAATTTGCCAAGGCTTTGCTGTATGGAAAATGGTATTTTCAATTGGGCTGAACTTTCTCCATTTTCATAGATATTTTTTCATACCGATTTTTACTTACAACACTCAACGGATAAGCGTGGGTTTTTTTCTGCGCGTTATCTTTTTGACAAAATGTATGGATAATAAATTCAACCATTTTTATGTTTTATCCATTTATTGCATGATTTAGTTTTTAAAAACCTTGCAGGGATCACAAGCAAAAAAAATTGGTTTGGGTGCAAGTAAATCTGCCCATACCATGAACTTCAAAAAAAAAAAAAAATGTAGGTGCTATTCTATTTGCCGCCACCATCAACTCCATTCGATTTATGAAAACACCATCATTCCCTAGACAAATGCATTGCAATGAAAAAATAAAAATACATATTTTTTCAGCTTTGAATCATTTAAAAAAAGATTTGCGAATTTTATATTAATTTTTCACACTTTTCTTTCGAAACCACCTAACCCGCCTTCATCGGCTTTTGAAATCGTCCATGCTTCTACACCAAAAGTAGGAAGGGAATGCTAGAGGTCTCATAGATCGACACTTAAGTTCTTCGGGAAAGGGCATACATTTGCCAGAGGTATTCTTCGTTTGATGTCAGCGTTAGTGTTATTATCTGTGTTTGCAGCGAAGCCTTGGCAGACAATGTTCCTAACTATCTCAAAGTTATAGCTGTCTATGTAAATGCTCTGACCCAGATGTAGGATTAAGGTAGGACAGCATCTGTTTCTTTTTGCCCTCGTATACCTACAAAACCATCTTTGAGTTTATTCTGAACACTCATAAACGCACTGTTGACATCAAGCTTCGTTCCCTATCTTCAGCGTATGCGAGTTATTGAACAGACCGTTAAAAGATGGTGATAATATTGAAAAGACCGCATGACAGTGCATCACCTTGCCTAAACGTTGCCAACCTTAATGTTGTTGAAAAGATTGATACCTCAATAACTGGTAAAGCTAAGATGGTCTCCTTTCTTCAAGATTGGGCAAACATTACTGAGATTCCATTCATTTTTGATGCTAAAGTGGTATCATTAGGTTTAAGCTTATACTATATGTTATTGCTATCTTTACTTCGTCTAGGTCGGGTAGACGCTGTTGGCCTGCGTCGTCTTCACCGAATGGTTCAGGCTGCCTGCCACCGGAATTTTATTCAACTATAATTTTTCCATTTTGAACTTTGCAGGCTTTGGTTTGGGTTCTGTAACCCTGAGATAGCTGTATTCTGTATTCTGTTGGTAGAAAATTTCGAACCTCTTTCCTGTTTCTTAATCTCTCAACACCCTCGATCGCGCGCATCTCATGCTCTTTCATAGACGTTGGTATAGCTTATTAAAGCGTGATTATCTTTATGTCGTTTAAGTTTAAAAAATAAATAGCGTCAGTCGAGAGATTTTCACCATCTCTTCCTTCTAAGCTGGGGAAATGTTCAGCTTCGGATCTCTTTCTTTCTGGTAAAAAGATGGCTCCACGCGGATAACATTCAGCCCAGTTTTCTTTGGAGATTTTGATAGTTGTTTCCAGGCCGATTTCGAGAGATTGTTTATCTTTATGTCTTTTTCTTGAACGACATCTAGATTTTCGTTCATGATAAGAAACTACAACAGTTGTAAACAAACTACTAAATCTTCGGATGTTATGATCTTCCTTGAAACGCTTTTTAATATACGAGTAATGCAATTTTATCCATATTTTCATGTGTCAGTGTTGTAGAAAAATGAAAAAGATTTATAGAACATTTGTGAAATATGATAATTTTCCAAGCACTGCCGTGGAAACGTGGATCAAGAAATAAATAAAGCGGAACATAAAAATATGGAATGGTCTCAACTTAATACTGTTAAAATCTTTAAATTAGTCTTTATAATATAGTTCAGAACTAACTTAATTTAGTCAATTGTTGAAACATAACATACTGTTGATTAAAATTTTTGAATTAAAATTGAACAAAAAAAAATTTGATTGAATTTGTCCGGAAACTTTTGAACGGCATTACTTTACTTATTTATACATATTTTTTTATCTGATAAGGTAGTTGAAAACTAATATAAATTTTATGAATTCTGAACTTTTTTTATTGGAAAACTAAATTGAAGAAGTGAAATTGTCCCTTTTTTTGACAGTTTTTTTGTCATAAAATTTAGCCAAATGCTTTTCAGCCCTTCATTATGTCGGGAAATCACAGTAGCACACAAAAAAAAAATAGGCATATTTTCGGGAACTAATTTTGGCTAAAAGAAAGTATCAATCGAAAATCTGTAAAGTAGGTTTTATAACAATACTAAAAAAGCACAAAATGTAATTTTTTCAATCAAAAATATTTAAAAATGGCGACTGCGCAGCATATTCCCCAAAGCGCCTATTTTTGAAAGCGTGTCGATGGCCAAAGACGTAGACTCCTACATTTTTGACCTGGAAGAAAACACCAACATTTTTTAGTTTTCATGTAACAACAGCAAGCGAGCTATGTAGGAATTTTTCGATGTATTGATTTTTTACAAAATGGTGCATGTTTGAAAATAAAGTTAAATTTTTAACAAAAAAAAAAAAACGCCATAAAATCGTCTATAAAAAAAATTAAGTCATATAAAATAAAAAATCCTACGTAGCTCCTTGGAGAAAGATATTTCGAAGCTACTGTCAAAATTTCAAGTTGATCGGTAAGATTTGCTCGAGTTATGTCTTCGGTGAGCTCAAAAAAAGTCGTTTCGAGAAAAACGCGTTTAAAGTTTTAAGTACTGAGGAACCATATGAAAATATATGAGCATACCGGAGAGGCGTTACCGCAGAGTGAAAAATTTGGTCACTCGGACACTTTTGCCGTATTCCATCATTTGGTATATTATTTTTAAGACCCTAAAGCACCTCTTAAACGAAATTTTTTTTTTTCCAAAAATTAAAAATTTTACTGTGATTTCCCCCCTTATGCGGATACGCTTCGAACGAAACATAGCTCGTTCTCGAGTTATGCTTGGCGAACAAAATAGCGCAAACGTAGGTACGTACACACACATACGGACATCTTCCTAAAAACAATGGAATCCAACTACTGGGACCTCAAAACTTGGAGATATTTAATAAAATTTTAATATCGAATATCATACTAATTGCATGAATATCCTGATGGGAAGTTAATTAATAAGAAGATGTTTATAATGCACTGCTTCAAGCGAGGAAAGCCATTTACACGCCAAGCAACAAAATTTGCAACAAAAATGTGGAAAACGGTATCTATCAATAAGATAGAGCTCCCATATGGGCACAAAATAATCAAAGAACAGAATCAAACTGGAACACTACGATCACCCAAGAAGAAAATTCCTCATCGGCACTGGATCACTGATTTGGACAATTTCGATTTAGAGGCCATAAGAAGGATAATCTACTCCTCCGACCAATTTGACAAAAACTTAAAATATTGAGGAGCCACAAACAAAAAATTTAAGATGAACTTTAAATACGCAAAAGCAAGACATCACTTTGGAGAGTTCTGAAGGGTAAAGATTTAGCTTTCACTAGACGGAGGGCAGTAGGAGAATCCTCTGTGGATAAGGATAAGATATATTCGGCAAATAAGGAATTTCCGTGAAAGTGGACACCATATATTTTATAAAGATGTGTCACATTTACAAATCTTCCACCCAAGAGGAATCTCTAAGACTGATGGAAGTACGGAGGGATTAAAAAAGCCTATTGGAAATGGTTCACGGCTTATAATTGCACATGCTTGTAATTTAAATGTATACGAGTAAACGAAACAAAACAGATCCGCAGCGTGAAATAGAAAAATTGATAAGATCAGCAGGCCATGAAGCACTCAGGCTACCATCATAGTATCTGGACTTAAGCCCTATTGAGAATATAAGAAGAATTCGCAGGAATACGGTCACTGAATGAAAAACTCTCATCAAATGAAGTGGAAAGATACAGCGAGGATGATGATACCGAAGATGATTAAGTTTTATTGCATTAAAAATAAAATATCTTAAAAATAAATACAAATTTTTAAATGAAAAAAACACATGCTTTATTTTTTTTAATTTTTTGTTGGTTGGCACCATAAAGATTGTTGAAAGAAATTACCGGCAAATTGAATAAATGATCGGTAATGGCAATTGATTCCATGCAGATCTGCAGTAGCAGTTCAACCCACGAATGCACACATCATTTATCCCAATCGACCGATAATTTAAACTCTCTCTCTCTCTCCTTCCTGTGGTTTATACCCTAAACTTACGCTACCCATCCTACTCGGGATAAATAAGGAGCTTTCATGATGGCTGATACAGAAACAGAAACATTGGCCCGTTGCAGCACACCTTTGCTAAACTGGTGTACTGCTCCGCTACGAGGAAATTTATCTGGTCGCATTTGGAGCAACAGAAAATATGACGTCATCTTTACCAGCAAATCAAATGGGGTTTGACAGCTTCCTTTGCGTAGCGAAGAAACTCCTGCTTAATTTCCCTCAAATATCCCCTAAATTTCCCCGTAGCGATTCGCTACCCTTTGCTGCCTTTCGCTGCGGGAAGAATTGTCATCTCAGTACATTTTTCGCGGAGCGGATCTGCGCTACAGCGTGCTAGGACGGGGCCATTGGCACTAGCTAGTCAACCGGGTCTGATTGGTCGAGAGCCCGTGAATTTGACGGCAAGGAGGTGAGGAAGTGGATTGGATTTGCAGTTAAAATTATTTGACTAATTTTTGCAGCTAAAATGTTCCTTCGATTGTTGCTCTTGCACTGCTGAGCAGTGTGTTGAAATGTGTTTGCTCTCCAGTTAGATGTCCATTGTCCCTGAAAGGAGTCACCACATTTTCCAAAAGTGGCTATGCAGCATCACCCAAAAGATGGAACTGAGATGGTATCAGTTGGTCTATCTTCTGATACAGCAAACTATTTCTAAACACTCTATCATCGTGCAGTTGGCCTGGTGCTCCAACGTAAATGTTTGTGAAGACCATGTTATGATCACATACGTCTAAAAAAAAGTTATTACGCCTGTGTCATTAATTTAGAGTAACGTTATCGTCCCTTGCAATATTACGGAATGCGTGTTCTTCCGATTGTAGTAATCAATGAGGTTTCTTGTTGGCTGCTTGATTTGAATATGACAGCCATCAAAAGCACCAATTACTCCGGGAATATACCCTCCAGATTTCTCCTTGAAACTCTGAAAGAAAGTATCTGCTTATAAGGTTTTTTTTCCAATAAACAAAGTATCAATAATTACTCGTGCAATCTCAAGGTATTGAGTTCGCGACGGCTTCTTCACATAGACTTTCAGTAAACCGCACAGAACATCAAGGACTTCACAAAAACTCCAATACGCTGCACTTTTTGAGAAATTAAATCGATCTCCAGCTGACGAAAAGCTCTCCTCTTAACTGAGCATCCATATTGTAAATAAGAGCTTCTTTTCCAAATTTTCAATCGTTTGCATTAAATTCTGTAAGGTTTATTCTAAATGTGTTAAAAGAACGGTATGCACATGAGAATAACCGAAAAGCAATCCCGACTCATACTGAAGTGGGCCCGAAATCGAGCAAGTACGCAGGAATTGCTTCCTCAAAGTAGCTGGGATTTCTGGTTGGCCGTTCCCTCAATCCAAACATTACAGAATTTCGCGAAATCAACGATGGGCTCTGCAACTCGTCTGCAACGAAAAACGAAACTTGACCAACAGATGTTTAAATAAATTCACTTTCTTGGCACACGTGAACCCAACTTAACTCACACAAAAGTTCTTCTTCTGTATCGCTCTTTTTAATTGTTTAATTCAAATTGAAATTGAAAGAAATCGCACAATCACAAAACAAATTTATTCCAAGTATAAATTGAAAATAAATTTCCGAAAATAATATGTTTGGAACATGAAACTGTCAACTGCATTTTCAGTAAGTTTACCCGTTCAATATTGTAGGGTTTGACTGAAAATTGCTTTTTTTGTGAAGCCCAAGGGGCAGCCCAAGCACCACTTACTTGGATTTCTAAAAAATAATATTTCCGGCTCGACTAGCTCAGAACAATAATATTTCAAAACAGTGTTAAAAAAAAATAATAAACAAGTAATTGTATTTGACCCTTATTACAGCATACCTGTTGTATGATAGGTTTTTCTACTAGTTCCTATATTCCGAGTTATTATAAGATTCCATGGATTGTCTGCGAGCGTTCTCTGTATCTACGTCACACATATCAAGACAAAGTTGACACATGCAAAAGTTATAATATGCCGGGAGGTTGTTACAATTTGGGCCACTGTTGTATGAATTCCTGTTCATAGCAATAATTGTCTTCAATTTGTGTATAGTTGATACACTCAGTTAAACAAAGGATAATTGAACAATAACTTTTACACTTTTTGTTTACCGTCAGGATCTATTTTTCTTTACAACACATACACTAATAAATGACCAACGATTTTAAACGACTTGTTAATCAATCATTTTTTTCCATTAAAAATTTACCAAAGCCAATTTAAATTCTGCAATTCAATTGTCACATTACACGAAACCATTCCAGCTCTGTCGGCAAAGTAATGAAATTTTCAAGTTTGCAAGCAAAATTCATAAATAACAAATTAGTCCTGGCACCGTGTTCATCAATATTCCATTAGAATTTTAATTAACACGAAATTAACAATTTCATTCTGTGCGGTACACGTATTTGCATAATCTTATCAATTAACCTGCAATTCCAATAAATCACCACACTCATGTCGCATGGATTTTGCATACGACTTCACTTTTTCAAATATTTACATACCAGCCAGCAAACATCCTTTATTCGAATAAACCCCAACACATCTTCTTAGATTTGAAGAGCAAGGGTTCTGTAAGCAGCTACCCCTTCACGCAAGTGAGGTCAAATGGAACTGCTTTAAAATTCCAATATCCGTAGCCACATAACATGCTATACAACACTCAATTGGGAGCTTATAAATCAACATTGATGGGTTCGGTGTGCCCAAAAGTATTTTCTCACTTCTTCGCGCCTCATATCTCATCCGCAGGATGTGTGTTTTTGGGATGCTGTGTTGCGGGCGGGCGGACTTCTTTTATCATCCAACTTTCCAAAAAGAACTATCTTCGATGATAAAATGTTTCCCTACTCAAGGAAAATACACACAAAAAAAAAACAAGAGCCTAGAGATAGCAGTAAGCTCAAGAAAACAAACTGCGGAGGCGCTGCTTTCAACGGGATCATTAAAAGGCAAGGATTTTTGGTTTGCACAATTCCATTCCAATTTTTTCTTTCTCTTAAGAAGCCGACAGGGTCAAAGGAACACCCTACATATCTATGGTAATAAATTTTGGAGAAAAAACTCTCCGAATTGTTGTAACTTCCACTTGAATGATTTATATAAACTCGAAGGATTTTCATGATATTGACATACTGATGGGGCGAAATTATGAATGATTGGCATGACGAGTGGTCCTTTGTTAAAAGGATGACAGATGATTGGGGCCCATTGAGGTGTTCGATGGGAAGAGATTGTTTTGACAGGGATTACTGTGAGAAGTTTCGGGTTTAAGATTACGCTTGGCTTGAACAAAATGGGAGTAGTTTCTTTTGCGTTGTTTTGAACAGAATTTTAATAATAAATATGCTACTGATTGAAAGTTCCATTTTCTTTACTTTTGGTATTTTGACAAGTCAGTTATTTTTCGAACTTCCGCAGTAACTTGAAATGTCATTTAGGTTGAGTTTGACAGCCATAAGTAAATATTATCGAAAATGGAAAAAAAACAGCCAATTGCGAGTTTGACTCCCACACAAACGGTTCCGTACCACTCTGCAGTATACAACTTTAATTTCAAATTCCTCAAGCATGTTCAAGTAAACCAACGGACGATTACCAATGTTGTCATACCGACGCGACGCTTAGTTAATAAAGGCTCGAAATCGGTTTACATGCAATTCCAATGCAAGCGGCAAAAGAATTACAAATTCGGTGGCAGTGGAGGCTTGCTTGTGGGGTTCAGTTGGCACCCTTTGGGTACGGAACCCTAAAAAGTGAACTTTGTGTGCTGATTTGTCATTATTATATGCGTAAAAAACGTAAAGGAATGCTTGATAAATACAACGGGGACTCTTCCGTTGTCACTCGACCGAAATCGTCGATAAAATCAACAAAATGACAATGAGATGGCTGAGGCGGAAGGCATCTTAACCTAGCGATTACATCACATTTTAAATGAATATTTAGGCATGAGAAAGCAATTCGAGCAATCACTTACACAGGCGAATATTGTTCACAGCTTTGGGCTTCGAACTGCTACAACATCCAGCATAATCTCCAGATTCGGCCCTCTACAACTATTTTCTATTTCCAAACCTGAAGAAGGTCAATGAAGAGGTCATCATTGAAACAAGCACATATTTTGAGGGCCTTCATAAAACAAATTATTTGGAAGGAATAATAAAATTGGAAACATGCTGACCTTAATGTATCGAGCTAGAATAAGACTATATTGAGGAATACAATCGTGGCAAACTAGTTACGAACGAATGTACCTTTACATATTATTGGAGTTATTTTTGGTTAAAAGTTGAAATTTATTTTATTTTAGGAAATTCGAGTTGTAATCGGTTCGATTTTCGAAATTCAAAATTTTTACATATTTCCACGTTTCAAGGTCCCAGGAGTCGGAGTATGTCTGTACGTTTGTGCGAAATTTTTCGTCACGTCTAACTCGAGTGTAATTCGAGCTATCGCATTATTAACCCCTGAAAAACTTTTGGTTTGATTTCACAGTGTGGTCAAAAGAAGGGACAATTTCATTTCTTAAATTAAAATCAATTTAGTATTCCAATAAAAAGAGTAAAGAATCAATCAAATTTTTAGTTGACAGCTACCTTATCAGATAAAAAAATATGTATAAATATACAATGTCGTTCATAAGTTTCCGGACAAATTGATAAAACATTTTTTTTTCAATTTTATTACAAAAGTTTCATCAACATTATGTTTGTTTAGTTATTTAGTCTTTCGTCATTAACTATAAAGATTAACAAAATGACTTAAACAGTATTTACTTAAAGCCATTTCATAAATTGATGAACCCCTTTGGGGGTTGGAAAATTGTTTCAGAAATGTGAAAACATCCTTAGAAAACTATGGAGCCACCAGTTCTTTTGTTCAAAACCTGCTCTGCTGTAGCTTGACGCTTTTTATTGTTAAACTATATCAGCAAAAGCAAACTCATAGGGCAACTTACATGAGGCTCACATGAGAAAAACCATGAATCTACTTATCATATATAGACAGAGTTAGTTCTTGCGAAATGTAAAACTTTTGAAACTTACCTGCATATTATTTCTTAATTCTGGCTGTCTGTCCCTAACACTTTTTTGTTCAAAAACAACTGGCAAAAGCAGAAACAAATTCAACTTTCAATGTAAGAGTTGTTATAATATAACTCTTAATTCGACACATCTTATCTTCACGTAGAGTTCTGTGCTCTTAGAGGCATGCCTGTGTGCTACTATGTGCCTACAGAAGTAGAATCTGAGTCGTTGGTCCTATATTTTTCTAGGTCGATTGGTAACAAGTTGGACATTTTGCCCGAAGAAAAAACAAATTCGGTTACAATCTGCTTGCTCAACTTCCATTTTTTTGGCATACAAAACTCTCGCACAATGTTCAAGGCACTGTGGTCACTACGAAAAAAAAAAACAAAAAAAAACAAAAAATTGCATGGATCTGTTCAGAAACAACTCTCTCTTTACATATTTCTATTGGCCAGAATAATAAATGCAATCGGCCGTAATTTGGAACAAACGGGTTGCAACACAGTTATGTTAATGCGAAAAACAAGTGTGACAATTTTTTTAATGTTCTACCTGGCTGTTTTAATCTCGTTCATAATATTCTCAAGCTGTGTCAACGGTCGCAGGGTCTATGCAAGACTATGAGAAGCGCGCGATTGAGGACGTTCAGAGATTAAGGGACGGGAATGATGGTCGAAAACTCTAACCGAATCCTACGAAGTTCACAATGGAAACATTTAAGTAGAATTGCAGTCAATGCTGAAGAAACGGAAGAACCATATTTACAGACTATATAATGGCGATGGTGCAATAAATTCCTGGCAATAAGTGTCTACCCGACATAGACGAAGTAAACATAGTATTATCTTAGCTTAAGTCCAATAAGGCCACTTTACTTGGTTAGGAGTATGAAAGGTGAAAGGAATCTCAGTATTGTTTCCCTAATCTTGAAGAAAGGGGACCATCAAAGCTGCTCCAATTCTAGATGTATCAATGTCCGCAACATTGTCCCTCATATCTTTTCTGCCGTATTATCCGAACGGCTTAAGCCATTCGTCAACATTCTGGTAGGTCCATTTCAATGTGGCTTTTGACCAGATAAGTCCACCATGAACCAAATAGTAACATAAAACCCATCTTAGAAAAAGCCCATGATCTCCAAATCGGCACGCACCAACTTTTCATCAATTCCAAGGTTGGCTTTCGTCAACAAAGTCGAGATGTATGGAGCCATGTCTAGGTTTGGCATCCCTGCCAAATTCATGCTAAAAAACTGAACTTAAAATCAAACTTCTTTCTAGTAGAAATGTTACTTAATCAAAAAAATTATTTCCAAATTGGTGTCCAATCTAGTCACCAATATTATATTTTAATAAACCTCTCGTTATTTACTTTATCCTTTTCAGGCACAATTACGCAGTATCTAAGGTTTTGAATTTCTATCCCCAGAGTTAAAAGGCTCATAATAGGTACATTCGTAAGGTCCTATAAATAGTCATTTGCATCCTGGTACAAGAATGCCTCCGGCGGAATATGTCCACTTACCATACAACTTCTGAAATACCTAGGGTTAGTTAGTTCTCGAAAACGTTTGCTTTTCGCGCGTAATTGTTTCTCTCAAAGTTAAGAACAACATTGTCAATTCTTGATAGGCCGGAAGCATCCAATAAAATTTTGTTTGCAACATAGTCACGAAAATCTAAATTAGCACTTATTTACATATGCAAACAGGGTCGAAAACATTTCTTTTCAAGCATGCGAAGCTTTTCCATGTAGGACGGACTAATTTTCCACCATACTGAACTCGCGTTATTCAAGATTGAACGGAAAAATTCTTGGAAGCACACGACCTTCACATCGAACTTCAAACTGCTGGAGTAAAAAAGAGCCTTAAGGGACATAAATGCCGCTTTTGCCTTTTGTAACTAATAATTTGTACATTTAAACTCAGAAATTTATCAAGATGCATACCTCAATACTTCACAAGACTTTTGAATTCTGTGTGAAAGGCCATTAGAACTCGTTATACTAAGTTTTTTTCCACTTCCGTCTTAAATCTGAGTTACCGCGGCTTATTCGGGTGCGGAACAGTATGGTTTCATTAATTTAATTAATTTATGTTAATTTTGAGCTTCCATTCCTAGCAAAATGATTGGAGCTTGTTGTAAGTACTTTCCCTGGAATTTGTCTTGAATATCTAAAATTTTAGAGCCACTAACGTACAAGATAAAATCGTCATCGAATCGTCCGATTCCCAAAGTATTTCAGCTATTTATATGTTAAAAAGTATGGGTGCTGAAACTGTGTCTTTCAGAAAATCATCAATTTCATTAAAAACCTTAGTGGTTATGTTTTGGCCGTGTATTTTAACAAATTTGTTCTCATAAAGAATACATGCTATCATATTAAGCAGATGAAGTAGAAATTCGTATCTAATTAGTTTGTATAGTAACCTGTTGATCCAAACCGTATCGAAGGCTTTTTTCGATGTCCACTAGACATGCAGCTGTACATATTTTTCCACTAAGATTCCATTCGATATCCGAAACAGCTTGCACCGCCAAGTTGTTTTTCTAGCACCCGAATTGGTTCCACGGTATAATCTCCTTTCTTTCGCACGTAAATAAAATGGACTTATTAACAACCATTTCAAATATGCAGGACTCTGATTGGTCAATAGTTCGAGGGATCTGAAGGATCCTTCTTCTTCTTAATGATTGGTAAAAACCTTCGAAGTTTTCCAAAACTCGGGAAAAAATAGCTTTTTCAAAAATTATTAAATGCTACACAATATTGCCCTATAACTGCGTCGGGTACATGCTTTAGAACTATGTTTGGAATGTTAACTAAACCGCTTGATTTTTGTTGTTAAGTCTTTTGAATATATATCAACGTCAAGTTCTCTAGTGTTGTAAAATAGTTATCTGTTTGTTCTTCAGTATTTTGATCAGCTTTAAGTCTATGGAAGAAACTTAACAGATTTGCTTTGTTCCGGGATGTCATAAGTTCGTCAGTTTTGGAGCTTTGGAGATCTCTAGCATGTACTGTCTCAAAGCGTGAGCCTATACATTAAGTTTTTCAATTCCGTTGTCAATGATTGTTTTCAGTATTGTTTCCGCTGGTTGCTTCAGCAGTTTTTTCACATTTTTAAACAGAGATTTAAGTTGCTGCAACTCAGGATTCAACGACTCATCTTGAAACTGGCCCCGTATTCTATTTACCTAAGTGATCAAAATATCATAAAAGTTCCGGAACCTTAGCGCAGGACTTCAGTTAGTCTGATGCACTTACAACTGGACTTGCGGCTTATACAAACGTCGACAGCACTTATATTCATACGGTTTGACGTTTACGGATATACAATAAACAATAAATGTAAAATATTCGTCCCTCATACCAATTTCAACTCACGACGACGCGACGTTTGTTCGTCCTTTGTATGAGTTGACGATGTAACTTTTGTAAAAGCATACCAATCGGCTCAAATCCTTACAAATCCTTTTCGTCTGCCATTAAAGGCCTCAAATCCACCGACTTAAGCTGAAAATTCTATGAATATCAATGTCGACGCAATAAAACCAGAAAACAGGACTAAATCCAAATCAATCTGCCTTAAAGAAGGAAACAATTTAATTAAACAAATAGCATCGATTGGGCTTGTTAATTTGAACTCATCACCCCAAAATCCGTTTCTTTGCAACGCTTACGTCTAAAATGTCCTTAAATGCTCACCCCGCGTGCCGCACTCCTAATGAATAAACATGTGAAATATGTTATCTCTCAACCACCATTCAAATGGAAATATGTCCTTCCAGAGAGTCACATTTTAGCATACGTGTTTGTTAACAACATTCACCATCAACCCCCCGAACCGCCCGCCGCTTCGCCGAAAAGAGAGTAAAACAAAAAAAAAATTCATCGACAAGCTACAAAGGGGGGGTCCTTCCACCACAGACTACACTTGTACTCATATGTCCTTTTACATACACAGTTGGAAGGAAAAAGAGTGCGGTATGAGAGGCTATGAGTTAAATCCTAAAACTTTTCGGTGTCGTAAAATTTTATTATGAACGTGACTTGTCATCGTGTTTTTAGGCTTTTACATAAGACTTTGTGAGTTTCGCACGTTGCGGGCTCGGTTTTTTTTTTACTTTTTTGCTAAACTTTTCCTTAGACAGGCATCTCTCTGGCTCTTATTTTGAACGTGTGACGAACCGGGTATGGGGCAAAATATGTTCGCCATCATCTTCACGCACTTTGTTTAATTTTTGTTTGAGCACTTAACGTGCGTGGACGGGTTTAAGTAATGCACAACTTCTCCATTTTCGATGGTTGAGTGGTTTTTAATTGCTGAATGTCCTTGTCATCGTAGGACATGTTTAAGTAATAATTTAAGATTATTTTTTTGTTGCTTTATTATTCAGGAGTCATTTTTTTTTTACATCGAATAGTGCCCAGAGCACCCTCTAAATTATTGTTGATTATGCTCGAAAACGGTCGTAAAATAATCTCTTTTGGAAATGTCTCTCCTAGAATTAAATTTCAAAGTTTGTTTGAGTAAGTAAACAGGAATACCTTATCTCGTAGGACATCCGAGTCCGGCAATTCTTGTGGACGTTCACTTTGGCTCTTCAGGAAACCAAGAGCCACTTCAATTTAACTGAACCAAATTAACGTATCCGTGGAATTCATTGTTTGCGCCTATTTCCGGAACTATCATTGTAATGAGAATGGTTCTGTTACTGCTCAGAGCCGGCAAAGAACTGTTGGTCTAGATGAAATTAAATGCGGAGGCTTGATTTCAGGGAAGCTTTGAATTCTCGTTCGCATCGAGCTGACCTGAACGATCATTTAGATCGATCGAACTGAGCGAAATAATGAAGAGCGATGCATACTTTTCATTTCAGGCCATCGTAATGGGGAGGATGTTGGCCTGAGCTGATTTCCATCCGACCCGGCTATCATATTTGATATATCAAGTGCGTCCGACAAGTATCCGACTTGCCTTCATATCTCTGTGTTGGTATTATTTTTCGTCATCCTGCGCATGGCATCTTTCAAAGTAGCCCCCACTCGATTGAATAACATTCTCCCATTGGTGTTGCTACATCTTGAATCAGTCCTTGAACTCAGATTTTGCAATGGACTTTAAGGACATCGAGAGTGATAACTGGTCACGATTATGCTCGCAGAAGTCGCTGGAACGTTCTGGCGCAGGTATATGGGGGTAGAGCTTGATTCTAAAATTGGCCTTAATATAAAGTGTATAGAGTATCAGTTAGTGTTTTTTTAGGTTTAAGTTGCCTATAAAAAGTTTTCATTTGATATCCATGTAAAAACTCTTACATGTGTTTTTAAGGTTCAGTTCCACAAAAGGAAAAACAGAACGGAAGGTTTACTCTGGCTATATCGCAACTCAATTTTCAGGCAAGAAGAAGGCTTTGGATGTGAAATTCAAAATTAGAAGAATGTATAGTATGCCCCATATTTTGATACTCGCCAGGGAATCGAAACCTTACAGACACTAAACACAAATACAAGCAGGCTAAATAAGTTTTCCAGATTTTTAATTAAGATGTTTTAAATAACTAAGAGTTTAGAGTCGAAGAACTTCTGGCACACAAGCCAGATATATTCCGTGAGATGGGGGTTTCGACATTTTCCACACCGGATTTTCCTTTTTCGTCCTTATGCGTTGGACAGATTGTACGTCATTGATTTCAAGTTGCAACAGAATGTGATTCAACTAATGGCCCCTTACTTTTAAAAAATATCTCCGAGTAAAACTTGCCAGTGCGAGCTTTATGAGAAAACGTCGCCTTATTTAGAATTGATTTGATGGCGTTTTCAGAAAAACATATGGAGCAATACACACTTTTTTGAGGATATTCATATGGATACATACATAGTACCTTTGATAAATTGGGTCCACCATATCAACACCACTTATTGCCCTAAGGAATTCCACCATTTCTAATCTAATTCGTTTCTTATATCAAAATTTCCCTCTGTGTTCAAATACTTATTTAATAAAAATAATCAACAGAACAAGATCTTAAAAAATAATTTTACTGGTTGCGATCGTGATTCGTTTTTAAAATTTCTATTTTATTTCGATGCAACGAACTTTGCTACTGATTTTGCAAGACTGATTTCGGTTAATGTCTTGATATGTCTCCGTCAACTTCAGAGTCTAAAAATGCACAATTTTTATATTTTTACATGCCGAATCTTTTCCAAAATATACGAAAGCATAGCATCTACATTTCAAAAATGCACCTGCCTCTGAATCCCAATAAAAAATCGTCTAGGGTCAATAGTCAGAAGCACCAACCGTTTATACTTCACGCGAAACTTTGACAATATGATCAAGATGCTTTTTATAACACTGCAGCTCTCAAAAGCTTTCTTCTTAAGTTTTAGGCTAGATTCTGTTCAAAATGGTGATAAGGGGAATTTTTTTCAAAGCCAGCGAACATGGAAATGTCCAAAAGTGGCAACACAGCCTTAGCTTAGCTGGAAGAGAGGAATATTAAATGGTCCCACAAAAAATTACTTTGAATTTCCTTTGTTAGCATTGTTGCATCATTGATGGGATTTCCGTCATTCTTAGGGAAGCAGGATCAATGTTAGATGGTTGCTTGGTTTGTAAGAGTGAGTGTATTGATCAACATTAAGGCTATCCCCTCTTTTCTGTGTGGAAAGGTTTTGGTTAAGGAGTTTTTTGTTCTTCTAAACGGGATAGGGTATATTAGGCCTGGTTTATTCTTTTTGTTTTTGATCTAATTGCAAAGTCACTAATTTCACTTCTTTCTTCTTCACTTTCACTGCTTTTTTTTTAATTGCATCAAATTTGGTATCAGCATTGACCCAAGTATTTTCTCGCTATTGATGCGCACTGGCAGGTTGAGTTTCTCCAAAAATGTTTGAATTCCTAAATTATTTAATTGTTTATAGTTCTTTTAATGGATGTCTTGTGGACTCCTATTTTCATGATAGGACTATGATTAATATTGGCTGCTCCTTTCCTCGCTAGTTCGTTAGCTAGTGCGTTACACGTAACACATTTGTGTCCGTGTACCCATGTAAGACTGACATCGTTTAGTATTGCTTGTTTATTTAGTAAACTTTTACACACTCCAAAGTTGATGCTGATAAGGGGTTTCTTCTAGCTTTAATCGCCGCAGCTGTCTGGGTAGATCATTATTTCCCCCATATGTTTAGATCGGTGAGCATTCCTCCTCCACTCGTCGTCACTATCGTGACAACTTCTGCTGGAAAGACTGTTTCGAAACGATCAACATACCTTGCAACAGATGCCTGCTCCCAATACTGCTGATATACCACCTTTATCAAAAAGTTCTTGGAATTTGTTCAGAAAATTAAAAATACAAGTTTATTAATCTTAATCTATGATATATTTACCTCTTCGCTGAAACGCGTTTCCCGCAATAGTTTTTTTAACTCGATTGAACAGAAAGAAGTCACAGGGAGCCAAGTCAAGTGAATTCGGTGGCTGTCGGATAATATTTCGTCAAAAAATTACGAATAATGACGGCACTGTGCGACGGTGCTTTATCATGGTCTTCTTTTTGGACTGAAAACGACATGTTTTTTATGGTCTTGGCTCATTTGGTAAACGCCACTCACTTGCCTGTTGTCTGGATTGCGTATCGAACTCAAGCATTTCCAACGTTCGCGCACCATTAGATCCGTTCTTTACGCAAAATTAAATACAAGTTTGTTGTTGCAAATTTAAATCCATTTCTAAAATTGTAAAAAAAACGCCAACACACACAGAGATAGATGTACTCTTACCTACGTAACTTTCGCAAATGTCAAGCTATAACTTTGAGACTTAGAGGGTCAGAATTGTAAGACTGCAGTACTAAACTTATTTGAGGATTTACGTTCTGAAATCGATCAGGGAATCGTTAAACATCTTTGGTATTTTTGGATTTTTCGAAGGCCTTTGATACAGTTCCGCATGGGAAGCTTCTGAACAAGTTAAAAAAGTTGTTTAAATTCGATCCTACCGCATTTAAACTAGTCGAAAGTTATTTGAAAGGAAGAAGTCAAGCCGTTGCTGTTGACGGAGATATGTCAGACTTTCTGACTATTAATGCAGGAGTACCACAAGGATCGATACTCGGTCCTTACCTTCCGTTCTCATCGGTTGAAGAGGCGACAGCCCGTCTTAACGAAGATCTACGGCTTGTTGCCTAGTGGTCAAAGCAAAATGATCTTAAAGTGAACTCGAAATAAAGCCAGGCGATAGTCATATCTCGTAAAGCTATTAACACATGTCAGTTCCCTAAAATAAGATTGATGATGCCGAAATATGTTATTGTAAACCCGTCAAAAACTTGGGAGTTATTTTTAACCGAAAACCAACTTGGACCAACCATGTTACTTATTCAATAGGAAAATTGTATGAAGGTTTGCGCGTTCTTTATTCTCTGGGAGCATGCCTTCCAGTCAATACCAAAATGGTTTTAATTAAATCACTTTTGATAGCCATTTTACTCTACGCACAACCCGTGGCTTGTGACCTGGATAGTAGGTGCATGAGAAAACTTGGAGTTGCATTCAACAATACTATGCGGTTTGTTTACAATCTGCGCAGGTATGATCACGTCTCGGAATACACAAACTCAGTGTTTCAAATGCCTTTCATTTTAAAGTACTAAGATTTAAAAACTCTCATGGTTTTGTTTGATCTAAAATCAAATGAGAGACCCCAATACCTTTTCAAAAGACTGAAAACATGCAACTGAAATCGTACCAAGGCTATCGTTTTACCAAAATTCAAATACGAAGTAACTCGAAAACAATTTTTCGTATACTCCATCAGGTTATGGAATTCACTTCCCCTCATTATTAGGATAAAAGACAACAGGAGGAGCTTCGAAAGTGAACTTTAAAACACATTTAAGGCGTTAAGTAAACATGTTAAGAAAATTTGCAGTAAGGTTAAATTAAATTTTAATTTAAAATTAAAGCTTTAACTAAAACTATAGATTAAAATCAAAATCAATATAATAGGACTAGCGGTTGAAAATGTCGTTTTTTTTCAAAAATCAATGCCTTATTGAGGAAAAATAGATATTAATTCAATATTCAAAGTATTGCCTATCACTAGCCACACATTTTTCCCATTTTTCAGGCAATTGATGGATACCCGTTCTGAATAATTCAACTGGTTTGGCCGCAATCCACGAATCGATCCATTTTTTGACATCATCGAAATGACGGAAGTGCTAGTCAAGCAGGCCATGTTGCATCGATCGGAAGAGATAGAAATCGGATGGCGCGAGGTCTGGACTATACGACGGGTGGAGTAGGACATCCCATTTGAGCGTTTCAAGGTAAGTTTTGACAACATATGCATCATGTGGCCGAGCATTGTCATTGTCAATTTTAATCGTGTCTTGCTACCGTTTTTCCTTCAGTGTTCGGCTCAAACGCATCAATTGTCGTCGGTAGACCTCGCCTGTGATTGTTTCATTCCGTTTTAGCAGCTCATAATACACAACATAATGTTGAGGCATGTCCGGGGTATCCATACGTTGCCCGACGTTTTGGATTATCGTAATGTACCCATTTTTCATCACCAGTGACGATGCGATGCAAAAAATACTTCTTTTTTTGGCGTTCAAGCACCATTTCGGACATGCAAAATTGGCGTTCGACGTTACGTGGCTTCAATTCACACGGCACCCACTGTCCTACCTTTGGGATCATTCCCATTGCTTTCAAACGATCGGAAATGGTTTGCTGAGCGACGCCAAGTGATTTTACAAGTTCTTCTTGCGTTTGTGACGGATCTTGATCGAGCCATGCTTCCAATTCATGGCCGGGGCGTTCTTTGTCTTCGGTGTCGAAATCGAAATAACGTCTAAAGTATAGCCCGGGTAAGCTTCGGTAAGCAATTGATGCGCTTCGGTTGCTTTTTTCTTTAAATGAAAGAAGCATATTAAAACTTCCCGCAAATGTTGTTTTGATGGCACAAATGTAGACATCTTACGGCTTTACAAAAACTTGTGTGTTTTCACTAATGACCAATAACCTAGACTGAAATAATTCGACAATGAAATGAAGTTTCTTATGTGACAGCTGCCATGGTCAAAATTCACCTCAGAGTAATAGATATGAAGTTGTCCGCAATAACGACATTTTCAACCGGTAGTCTAGTTTATTCGTTCTTCTTGTTCCCTTTTACATTTTCCTTCGTTGTTTCGCTCGGTTTTTATAAACATTAAATGTTATACATAACTGTAACATTAGATTAAAAGACGTCAGAGTCTTAAAATGTTATAATGATGATGAAAATAAATTACAAATTACAAAAAAAAATTAGAAACTTACGGAACGTAGCTTAATATACCATGTTAAACATATTTTAAAAAAGAGGTTTATGTTAATTGTCTACTTCTAAGAACTCCCTTGTCTTACCCTTTAATCTTTTGCTTGAATGTAGCTATGTCTATTTACGCGAAAGAGATTGACTTCATCTTTACTAAAATGAATTTTTGAATGAAAGCAGTTTGAATTTGATTACTTGATTTATTCTCAATAAATGCAAGACGAAAAAATCCGCACGAACGTACACACACACACAATGATATTTAACTCTGGAAACCTCGAAACTTGTAGGAATCTAGATATCTCAAAATTTTGAATTCCTGATTACTTCTGACGATTGAAGAAACTCCTTCGAAAACTGTTCAAAATCCTGATGATCAAAACCTTAATTCCTTGGACATGATTCTAATAAAAACATTTCTTGTAAAGCCAAACTGCAGTCGGCAATAAGCAATCGAATATTTATATCGAGAAGACATGCATTTATGCTTCCATATTCAATCGAAATCTTCTTACGAGTCTGCAAGCGAATCGTATTTAGACAGAGTTTCCTTTTGCTTTTTTGATACATCAAGTACATAATGAGTACATATCAAGGCATTGCCCTTTTAACAAATAGATTGCCTCAGGGAAATAAATCCTTAAATTATTATCCGAGTGTAGTCGCTGCTTGCGTTTTAATAGCTTGCCTATCGTTCATCAGTAATTTGCGGAGAACCACTGAATTTACTTGCAAGGACCCCTCGAAGGATACTTTGAATTGAAAAGCAAATCGATACTTCATTAAGATGTTACGCGATAGATATGCTGTTAAATTGGTTGTCTAAGATGGATGGTTTTCCCTGCTTTGGCATCGGGACAATGTTACACAAGTGTTCGAAAGGATTCCACGCGATGGCTTCAAAATTCAAATAACTCTTTCTGCACTTTAAAAAGGTATTTTCCCATTAATGGGAATAGCAAAATGCCCAAATTAACAGAAACATTTTCCCTTATTCCTTATAATCTCGGGACTAAAATCCTTTCTGTTGAGGATTTAAGGATTTTTGTTTTCGGACATTTGTCCAACTGAGACACTTAACAAACAATCCTTAAGCGAGCAAACGAAACGCAGCAGCATCCAGTGTTGATGGTCAGAACAAAACAGTCAGATACAAACAGCAAGATAAGATATATGAAGGATAATGACGTCAACAGAACAAAAAAAAAACAAACATCCTCCATCTCACTCCAAGGATGAGCTGCTGCTTCAGCTTGGTAACTGTGCGAAAGTGACAGCGAAAGTAGAGACAAAAAAATAACTAATTAATTGTTTTCCTTGTTGCCTAATTAGGATTTAGTATCCTTTTTGGTGATTTCTCTTATTCGTATGCATACGTCTAAACATATACATCCATATGTATTTAACTTAGAAACGCTTAAGCGCGACGAGCATCTGTGTCTGTATTTTCGCCGCTAGAGAAAGGACGAGCAAAACACAAAAAAAAAAAACATATAACAGAATGAAATCTGACAGTAAAGTTTGTGTCCTCATTTTGGCGCAACGAGGACTTAAAGCTTTAGGGCCCGGATGGTCTAAGGCTTAGTGGTGGGTAATAAGTAATTGGGTCATTTATTTATGTGTATGTGGGCCGATTGTGTTTTTGTTTCTCTTTTATGTTTTGATTTACAAGCAGTGAAACTACCTGCGTGTCGCAGGACATGATGAGAAATTACTGCGTGTCATAATCCTGGACTACAGGCGGATAACCAGATAATAAATTTGTACCCGTAAGTAAAGTTCTTCCTTCTTTTATTTTCGTATTTTGATTTTTCTTTTTTCGCGGATGGTATGGAATCGGTGATGAGTAAACGAGAGGGAATTTTTCTTTCATGAAATTTGTGATTAGTAAGCATTACGTTGTTATGGGAATGGAATGGAGAGCATTTAAGGCTCATAACAAAGTTGTTATGATTGTTAGCATTTGACTTAAAATGGACCCTGGACTAAGGAAACTTGTTCAGAAAGGTTGTAAAGCGTCGTCCAGGTTATTTCAATGTCGGTAGAAAAATATTGGCGCCCACCGTTGACCTTAATGTAGACTTAATTTCATGACGTGATTCATCAAACTATAAGTATGGCAAAACTTGTCAGTCATAAACCAAATGTTGTCCATGACATTATATGACCATAATGATTAACAAGAATGGCACAAGAAAAACACTTTGGATGGTTATCTTAAGTTTACGACTTGTTTTGTGTTTTACGGTAACAGGATCAAGAGGTTTTTACATGCTTTCACGCTAGCAGGAAAGTACTTTCTATAAGTAAAGAGCTCGTATTATATCTTGAATTAAGTTTTATGCACAATTGAAAGCAAAAACATTTTCATATTAACCTTTTTGTCTTAATAGTAAGTGAAAATGACTTCGAAAGCCGCTTTTCACTTATGTATGTTTTTGCAATATATCAGACCAAACACCAGAAATCTTTTAGCATTACCCGGTGACTTGAAATCTGCTGTGTTAAAAATTGAAATAATAACAAAATAAACAAAATTCAAAAATAAAATCAACATCGATGTTATTTTGATAATCATAGAAATCTGTAGATTGCTATGAGCACATGTCTTACGGTAGCACGGGAAGCAACATACTACAACTTACGGAGTAACGTAATGTCAATCGCTCAATAGTCGCCTTTCTAATCTCCTCCAGCAAAAGATATAATTTTTCGCGTATAATTACTTTTTATTAAATTAAATTTTGCGGGATAAAGTCACAGTATGATGGTGCACTGATACAAGATAAAATTAATAAAACTAACTCGAAGTTAACGCAAGAAAACAATTCAATATAATTTTCTTTTACACTGTGCTTTCCGCAATATCATAACGTAATGCCAGGTCTGCAACGCAAAGTCGGAACCAACATACGCCAACACAACCGAATTCATCCACGACCTCAACTTAAGCACTCAGAGAAAATAATACAGATAGCGGTGCTATGGGAGTTAAAGCATTTGATACTGTAGACCATGCACTTCTATGCAATAAGCTTACGAACACTTTTGGATTTTCGCCGCTGGCAGCTAAACTTCTACGCTCCTACTTGACTGGTCGAATGCAATGCGTGATGTTGGGAGACAGATTGCCGTCGTTCCTAGATGTCGTTAAGGGAGTGCCACAAGGGTCCATTCTTGGTCCTTAACTTTTTTGTCTATATATTAATGAAATTCCTCGATTAGCCAAGCACTGTACTGTGCACATGTATGCTGACGATGTCCAGCTCTAACTGACATGTCCGCTCGCTGGCGTCGAGAGTGCGATTGGTGACATAAATGCAGATCTGAATAGAATTCATAACTGGGCTACAAAGCACAACTTATCTCTAAGCCCAATGAAATCTTAAGCGCTCTGCATTTATAAAAGAAGACTCGACACACCTAACTTCCCACCAATCAAACTCGATCAAGAAACCTTAGAGTTCGTCTGCACAGCCAGAAACTTAGGTATGGTTTTTAACGACACACTTACATGGGCCGATCATGTAGTGGCTACCGTAGGCAAATTGTATAGTAGCCTCCGTTTATTGTGGACAACTCAATATTTCATACCTTCAAATGTAAAAATGTAACTGGTGAGGTCGTTGCTGTTACACATTCTGCTTTACGGATGCGAAGTCTTTAGTAAATTGGACTATGATATAAATAGAAAATTAAATGTCATTTACAACAATTTTGCGAGATATATTTTTAATATCCGTTACCATGATCATATATCAGCTCACTCTAAGCAGATCACGGGCCTTACATTAAGCAAAGTTTTTGAGTTCCGTTCAATTATCCTGCTGAACAAAATTATTCAAACGGGTCAGCCTGAATATTTATACAACAGACTTAATTTTGGAACTTCTCAAAGATCGTTTGCTTTAATCCAGCCAAGGTATAATTGTCTAGTTTCTGAAAGAACTTTTTTTGTCCACGTCGCTCGACTATGGAACTCACTGCCCATAGCACTTAGAAGAATCAGAAGCGCAAACAGTTTTAAGACCCTCCTCTTCGAACATTTGGCCAATGATATAGTCAATTAAACAAAAATTATCCTATTCTTATTTATCTTCTTTCTCCTTTTGCAATTAGTTTTCGCTTAACTTTTTCTTTTAAACTTGTGATCATAAATTGAATTGAATTGTGTAATCTGTTTTAAATATCTATTAATTATTACTTAGACTATTGATTATTAGCTTAAAGCCTTCACTACTTATAAGATTTTAATCTTAATGTGCAAATATTCATTTTAAATAAAGGCGTCTTCTTGAGGTAGACAGTCCTATCCGTGATCATTGGTCAAGCAACACGACCCGACCCCAGGAACTTAATCTGGTGTACTGATGTGCTGATGTTCTGATGATGATGGAGTAGGTGTCGGTGTCTGTGGAGCCAATACAAAAATCTCTATACCCATGGGAAAGCATCCAAGTGTTTCCCAGGCTGAGTTACAAGCCATCGAATCCTGAGCCATAGAAAATCTTACGAAACGACTCTGTTAAGAAGACGACGAAACGACTGCACACATTCTTTGTGAATGTCGAAATCTAATTTGGTTAAGAATGCGAATCTTCCTTAAAGAGATATGCTCTCCATTAGATATTGGATAATACAAGGCTTAAGACATTCTGACCTTTATGGATGGAATGTCTGTTAGCCTTAACTCAGTTGTTGCTGAAATGTCCATTTGTCCACACGTGAAAAGGCGCCTAAGACGACGGAAACTCTCCTTACCTTAAACCTTAAAATGAATTTTGAACTCCTCTGAGAAAACACATTCTTCTATTTCCTAACGGTCCAATTGATGTGAAGAAATTATAATCTGGCTAACTTGGTTTTTGAGGAAATAAAAAGCTTTTTGATAACTGAAAATTTTAAGTCTACAATCAGCAGCTTGTCTCCGGGTCGTTCTCGCGGTCACATCCAGGTCGCGCAGCTTTTATTTTCAATGGAACGAATTAACACTTTTTCTCTGCTGTCAATTGTCGCTGGCACTGTGGCACTGATGCTTGAGTTTAGAGTGGGCCTATCTTAACATGTAGAGGGTCGGCAGTGAACGTATTGAGTCTTTGTTTCCTTCAGTGTTTTTATTGTAAGCCTAATGAAAATAGATGTTTGCAGCACAGACAAGTGTGTTCTTTTGTCATTCATTTTCGTATTCAAAAGAGTCCTTGAAATTTTCTTTCAATTTCGTAATCATATTTTAAGTTTGGCTAAGTTCAAATGAAAGAATTTCAACACCAAATCTTGCCTACATAAAGAACTGAACAAACAACATATTTCAAAAGCAAAATAGTTAGATTATCAGAATTGTAGCAGTCAGCACAGGACTCTACCCAATCGGCATATTTCCCGCAACTCCGGCGTAAAGGTATTGAAGACTCGCCTCACAGATGGATAAGATCCATGCTAGAAAATCGAATTATAACTTCCTCGCTTGGAAGTGTGTCAAAGTCAGTCACTGCAACGAGAGGCTGGTATTTTGTCGTCTCTTCTCTGGTCGTTGGTCAAAGGCAACCTCCTGGTGAACCTCAAATAATGGCTATTGTCATAAGAGGCAGATATGACACTACCCCTTCACAATGAGGAGACAACTGACTCTGTCTTCAATTGTTCTTGAGGGAAACTCTCTGATATACTCCAGTGAAGTCAAGTATCTCGGTGTTATCTTGGATAAAAAACTGAACTGGACTTCACATATCAAGTCCATCACAGAATGTGCAACCAAGTCCATGCTTTATTGGTTGTACATCATGATGGTTAGACCTATTATTACCTACACAGCCATAATTTGGTGGCCCAAGACTTAAGACGTAACAGCTTCTAAAATGCTGGAAAAAGTCCAACGCATAGCTTGTTTGGGCATCACTTATGCTATGAGCATCTGCCCTACGGCAGCACTGGAAGCTGTCATTAGGCTGTCTCCTCTTCACATTTTCATAAGGAAAAAAGCCGCCATAAATGCCATTAAGATGCAACTATCAATGAAATACAAACCAGGTGACCAAACGGCATCCTGGAAAATAGTAAATTTCATCACGGATAAAGACATAATCTGCCCAATCCCAGATTGGATGAAGGCAACATACTGTTTTGGGCGTCTCTTTGAGGTAGACATTTCTAACCGTGATCAATGGTCGAGCAACACATTTGCCCCCGACCACAGAAACTTAATCTGGTATACTGATGGCTCAAAAATGGCGAATGGAGTAGGTGCCGGTGTCTATGGACCCAACATTCAAACCTCTATACCCATGGGAAGACATCCAAGTGTTTTCCAGGCTAAACTACAAGCCATTGAGTCCTGTGCAATAGAAAAACCTTGCAAAAGGCCATAAAGGGGCCAGAAGTCTAATATATTCAGACAGCTAAGCAGCGCTCAAGGCACTGTCATTTAATCTAATCGAATCAAAATGTGTCAAAAGTTGCTAAGGCGCCGTACAATCCCTAGCCCGACGACGAGGTAAGGATGGGTTCCAGGTCATCATGGAATCGCAGGCAATGAAATTGCACTGGTCCAGAACCATTCTGTCGTAAGCTGGACTACGGCAAAATGTCTGATCAATAAGTGGGAAAAGAAGCTACGAATTGTCCACTGGAGAAATCTTCCTAGACTCAGACAAACTAAACTACTAATAAATTCTTTCTCTAACAGAGAGATCCTCAAACTCAGCAAGGAGAATATAAGAAGGCTCGTGAGCTTCCACTCAGACAACTGCCGCTTGAAATCACATCTAAACAAACTAGGGCTCAGCACAACCACCGAATGCCTACTCTGTTTGAGAGACGACAAAACGGATGCTCACATTTTCTGTTGATGTCCAACTGTGGCTAAGAAGGCGTATCTTCCTCGAAGAGATATGTTCCCCATTGGACATAAGACAATCCAATGCTAAAGACATTCTGACCTCTATCAGAAGGATGGAAAGTCTGTTAGCCTAAACAGACTCCCCAAGATACAAAGTTTCTACCCTTTCAGACCGCAGTGTCCGCAATTTGGGCTGGGCAGATATTTAAAAAAGAAAAATCCCGCAAACCTGCCATAGCTTCAAGTACAAAGATATGAATGAAACTTTTTTATGTGAATGCCCAGTGCTGTCAAGCTAATAGTAACTAGAGCGTTTGAAACCTCTTCAATACCTTGAATAAGTTTAAATATCCAATCTTTGACGATGCTTACCGCCATTAGGCATGCTGAACGGCAGAATTCAATGAACCTGCGATGAAAGGTGAGAAAAGGTTCTTACATATTATAAACTCTGCAGATTGAAGTTTTCTTCTTTGTCAGCCCTTCATGAATCTAAATGGCTGGTCACCATTTATCGAGCTACTTCGTTAAAAAAAATTTTCAAAACTAGTCTCCCGGTGACCATAGTTCCAAGAATGGTTGATATGATAGCTCTAATCAAGCCTTAAATAAAGAGAATGGTATGCAAGTGGTGTGAGATTGTGTTTGGTTTGGTACAGACGGGTCATCCGCAGCTCCTTTAATCCTTTGAGTTTGACTTCACTTTCACCGGGAAGATACTATTCTTGCGTTTTCAAATATAATATTTATAATAAAATATTTTAAAAAAATCTTCAAGGGATACTGTATTTTTTGCGCTGAAAAGTTCTTAAACCAAAGTATGTATGGACCATTGCACGCTTGATTCCTTTAAATTGCAGACAATGAAACTATTTAGCTCTGTGAGTCCTCCTTAAACCACTTATGACAAATAAAATATCTTTCTGCGACTTTCGCAAGCAAATAATTCACTCAACACTGCATTCCACTTTCAGCACACACGGGCGAATACGTTCTATTTTTCAATTCATCTTGCGATTCATTTACTTTCAAGTCCTTCGAGGACTCAACTCAGCTGAACAAAGATTGGATAAAGCGCAGAGCGCATCACTTATATCATAGTATATAGTACAGCGCTCATCACAATGCAATCATTCCCTGACACAAATGATGTGACTTGACTCACTGAAGATGCACTGCAAAAACACATTTAAAAAAATAACGAAAAAAAAAAAAATAAACATCCTCCTTAAGGACCTGTCAGACTTTTACCATTTATTGCGAACTCTACTCGTCGTGTTATACGCCTTTTTGATCATATCGCCAGGATTTCGTATCATCATAAATTATTCGCCGCGGAAGGTAAACTAAAAGGTGAAAACACATCGCCGAGCACACATAGACGTGCATACACACCCCCATCTGCACCAGGATAACCATTTAATGATTCACCTCTGCATGATTCTAGGAGGTGCGCTGGGCAAACTCCCCTCGCGCGCTATCCGCACGCAATAAATCATCACCGAATAGAGAGAAAGCGAGCTGCACCAGCTAGAGAAAGACTGAGTGCCTGTTTGTGCAGAATGTTACCCCCTGGGAAGGTGAAATGAAATCGCTATCAAAGGATTTTCCCAACATTCGACTATGCACATATGTACACTTTAGTGTGTATACATACATATGGCTCCTTTTTCCTTCTTTATTCTGGCATGTAGTTCCGGGACTGTTTGCAATTTTATTTTTCTTCATTATTGCCGACGCATAAGGCATATTTAATAAATTCTGTACGAGAATCATTGCGGCCTCCTACATCCATAAAAAGGACATTCCAAACGCGTCGACGACAACGACGACGACGACGACGAAAATTATGTGAGAAATTAAAATGAATTATTAACGTTCGTATGCATCTTAAGGTGTACGACAACAACTTTGTCCACTTCCAGTCAGGAACGTTTAACAATGCCCGTAGAATTATTTATTCCAACGGCAGCGGCAGGAGCAATGTGATGGTCGTGGTGGTGGTGGCAGCGGTTGGATGCAAATGAGGATAACTACGAATGACAAAAAAAAAAAAAAAAAAATTAAACTTGAAAGGCTCAGCTCAGGCGACTGTCAGTGTAGAACATACATGCCCAAAACAGCCGCCTACCGACACATCCTTTCGTACACGTGTCCTTTGAATGCCTTGATAATTTATTAAACGAAAATCCATGAGACTCACGGTCGAGTCAGCTTGATTTACAGCAATTTTTTTGAGTTTTTTTTTTTTGTAAATTTTGTAACAAGGATATGTGCGCTTGTATACGGATGTGTGCTTATTCTGTGTTGTCTTCTTTTTGTTAACATTAATCCTGCAATATGTACATACTCGGGCGCATGCATACATATTTAAAGCGCATAAAGGAAGAGAGGATATCTCTTGATTGTACCCCAACATGTTTTTATTGACAAGGACGCTATATCACGATGGTTGTCGTTTGGTTGGCGCTCCGGCTTGAGGTTAAAATCCCCGGAAATGAGCGCCTGTTTAAATCGTGGACAAGCTCATGTTTTTTTGTTTTTTGTCAGTTCCAATATGATTTCCGAAAACTGTTGGGGGTTTTTAATTCGACTGTATTGTGCGGAGAGAGCAGACAATTAACAGAGACAAAAGTGGAGAAGGGTCCATGTCCTGGGGACAGACAATGTGATGATACTTTATCGAAATTTATCTCGAACATTTTTTTTTTCTACTTCTCATAACACCATGACAACAAGGATACAAGAAGGGTACGTACTGTACTGGCTGTAATTTATGATTAAAACTGTAGAAAACTTGGTCCATAAGATTGCGTTAGAAATTATATCTAGAGGCACTAAGCAATATAAAGTTGGTTTTCAAAGTTACAATTTTGAAATAGAACTAATTCAAAAACACACTATTAAAGAAGCAAAATGCTGAAAAGATACAGTGGCAAACTTACGTATAAAAATAAGGCTGAAAAGCCACTGCGAATTATAACAGAAGGACTTCGAGACTTGTACACAAATAAAAAAGGGGTCTATAACTCTGTCTGACTCTTTTGGTTGCAAATGTCATGAAAAAAAAGGCAATTAATATTTTTAGTATCCATTTTTTTATTAGTTATTTATTAACATAACAAGAATACAGAAAAAAATCAAAAAATAAAACAAAGTTCAAAATTTCAAAAATTAACATTGATGAAGTCGCGGTCTCAAAAAATTGGCGCGTTACCATACCCACGATTTCAACCCTCCTAGCAATCCAAAAAAAAGGTTATTATTCTAGAATAATGTCTGTCTGGAACTACGGAAAAGTTGGAAAGATTTTTTTCTCACAAAACGGCGACTGCCTGAAAAAAAAAACAACTTTTATACAATTTTTTTTTATTGTTTCGAATTTTTAAAAACAAGTAATAGAAATTTGGGGATGGGGATAGTTCCAGACATAGACAAGTCTATAAAGAAGACTCTCTAAAAATTTCAGGTAAATCGGTCCAGTAGAACCTGAGAAATCGTGGGTATTGTTTTTAAAAAGACAGTTTCGAGAAAAACGCGTTTAAAGTTTCGCGTTAAGTTTTTCGCAGTCTAAGTCATGAAATGATATTGTACACTTACATTTATTCAATCTGCCATTCCTGCGTCATACATCGGACCTTCCCCGAATTCGAAGAAATTATTTTCCGCGTTTCTCTCTTCATATCGAGCAGTTCTGGCCACCTTTGATGCACTCTTAAAACTGGTGTCTTCCTGTGCCCTGACTCTATTGCCGTTAAATCGCCTTTTTGTTTGTCGATCTGGACGCGTAATCCTTTGCGCTGAAGATTTTGTCCATTTTATTAAAAAGAAATATTTCACAAAAATTTTATTTCACTCGCAGCACGTATGTACGTCCACGTGGTTTGGTTAGAATTCAACTGTAAGCAGCTGAACGTAAGTGAACACTAAATATAAAAGATAGAAGTACATACATACAAAGGACAACATGTTTTACTGAGAATTATGGATTTAGGTAGACGGTGAATCCCTAATGTGTCCGGCCGAACAATTTTGGATGCCGGATCAGCAAAATACCGATATCTTCGAAAATTTGAATTTTGAAAAACCCTCTTGTATTCTTGAATAGTTCAACTTTGAAAATACAAAAAAAAATCGATTTTTTTAAATTTCTAGACTAGAATACGCCCTTAAATAATTAAAGATGTGATAACAACTCTTCTTTCTACTTTAAGGAATTGCAAAGGCTATGAAATTGACAAAATTTTACGAATAATGCCTTACAGGATGTTTCAGATTTTTTTGCTTTAAAACGATTTTCTCAAAAAGACGAGAAAAAAAATTTGTTCGCTCTAAAAAAAAGTTTGATAAGCTTAGCATATATGATAAACACACCAATTTGATTCATGATTTGAGTAAAAACAGGGTGTTCTAAGGTTTATCCAACACAACAGTGTAGAGAAAAAGTAAACGCAAACGAAAACAAAAAAGTTAAGTAGAAGTTTTCATGAGAATTTCTTATAATTTTTTTTTGTCTCAAATAAAAGCTAAGTGCATAGGTACTTATAAAAAATTTTTCGTCACCTGTCGGGTTAATGTTTAATGAAGTTTGCTTTGAGATCTTTTTCGAGTACCTTAATTATGAACTGAGTTTATCCGATGAGGTTACAATCATGTTAAAAAGATCTTTATTTTGTCGCCTTCTTGAAACCTTATTTTTGGATTCGTTAGCTTCTTCTGACAATTCTCTAATGAGTAAAGACTGAAACTCAATAACACTATGATCATTAGCAAACATTTTTCAAATAGTACTACTACGGGATAATTTTTATGCATGCAAACAAATTCCCGAAAATCTGCAGCATTGACTTTTTTTATCGCAATTAAAAACATTAACTACATCGAACCCATACAAGAGCGCAATCTCCTAGGGAATGTCTTTTTTTACGTTAAAGTTTTCTGTCTTAGTTGAAGTGTTTATGGAAGTCTCAAAATGAATTCATGAATTCCATGCATTGGATATTTCGTAGTCATAGTCATGTTGGTTATTAATTAATTCTTCCTGGTCATGAATTTGGTTTTGCGTTTTTTGGCATGGTGTATGGGGAATGGTCAAGTTTACTTTGTCTCACTTATTTCGTCTTCGTCTTTAAAATACATAAAACTGACTTGCAAAAATCGGCAATTCAACAGATATCTCAAATTAAGAAATAACACCAGCTATAAAAAAACTAATCTTACCCCTTCTTACCATCCCAAATATTTATTTCTTTGAAACCCAATTAATCCACCCGGAACATTATTTTTACATGTCTGAAACATTCTTAAAACAGACTGCTCTTAAATATCAAGACAGGCAGTTATGGTAAGGTAAAATCAAAAAAAAAAAAATAGAACCCACGCGCAAAATTACAAGATCGATCTGACAATATTAGCGTTACTAACGTCTCAACAATTTGCCGGTTTAACCAAGGCATTCGACATGGTTAACCATAATGTCCTGCTGAGAAAAATAGAGAAAGCTAGATTAGTGGTTTCATGCTCCACTGGCTTAGGTCGTATTTTGAAAACAAGTCGTAAAGAGTGAAGATAGGTGATATAAGGAGTGAAATTAGTTTCTCTAACTTGGGTGTTTCACAAGACTCTGTGTTAGGTCCAATTCCTTTTTTAGTCTACATAAATTCACTATTTCCTCTGAATTTCTGCAACTGCTGATTGGTTTGGTTTTTGCTCTGCTGATTGGTTTCACCTATGGCTTAAGCAGTCCTTTAGACCAAGTCTCTGATGTCAATTGGGATCTTAGTTTATTGAGACACTGGTTTTTTGAACATTTTTATGATAGAAATACGTTCTTAAGCTAAGATAATGCTCTTCAGATTATCTTCGTCTAACAATTTTGATGCAGATGTGTACTTCCACGAATCTGAATGTCAAAGATCCAAATTGTCTAATTGCATTTGTTCTTCTGGTTTTTCATCTCCTTCTTTTTGTTATAATCTTACTTGTAGTGATAAATGTTTCTTGTTGGGGGAGGTGCGTCTTGATTCTGCAGAAATATGTCCTTAGAAAAACTGGTGGTAAATCTGGTATGCATTCTAGCTTTCCTCTCTTATGTGCCCTGAAAACTCTTCCTGTTCATCATATGTATTGTTTTAAGGTGTAACAATTTTCCTTTTTGAAGTCTGACCATATTAACTTTCGTACTTTTTTTTGTTTTAATCTTCGTGGAAACCTTACAAACATTGTATCTGTACCCATTTTCTGTACCACTACTTTTTGTATTTATTTCTTTCTGTTCTTTCTTATCGACTCTTTAATGAACCCCCTCAGTCAATCAGGACAAAAACAATTTCTGGAATGTTCTTAAGACGCGTAAAATTGTGGCTCTTCAGCTTTGATTATGATGCTTTAGAATCTCGTATTTCTGATGTTTGGTCCTATTTTTTCCTGTCTTATTATTACTTCTAACTTTGTTTATTTTTGTTTCTTATAATTTTTTAATTTTTTTTTTTTTTGTTTCAATTTAATTTTTCTCGGATTATGTTTCTTCTAATGTTTTAAGTTAATTGTTTTCTTTTTTGTACTTATTTTGATTTCTTAAGAGTCACCCCACCCTAAATTAATATTCAGCACTTTTTGTCGGCAGCGGCATTCAACTCTTACTTATCAAAAAATACCGAATGTCACCAACCTAAATAAAATAATAAAATAATAAAAACCTTATGTAGGTATTTTCCAACAAGAAATGCTATGTCTGACATGCACTAGTAATATTTTTTCAAGCTACTGTGATCGACAAAGGATGTAACACTATTAGAAAAAAACATTACTCGAGTAATTTAAAAAAGAAATTAATCTCATGTACTATAAAACAAAACCGTCTATGGTTGACAGTGACACATACTCAAACCGCAAAAGCAAAAAATACCAAAATTCGTACAGCATCGGCTGAAAAAATTAAGTTTTTAAATCTGGTCCACATCTGCCGTGTGGTCAAATTAATGGTACTATCACCGTAGTCGTCGATGAGCCCTTGCTGTTGTGGTTAGTTTAGTGCAGTTACTGTCTCATATCGCCAAAAATTATGGTTTATGTAAGTGAACTGTAATCGACTCTTTTTTTATGGGATCATAACACTGACAGTAGGATGATGAACCAGTCTTTCAAAACACAACTTTCGAGTAAATGAATTAATGTCGAATGTGGAATTTTTGGAAATAAGAAAAGATCAATTTGGACTCCATAAATAGAGCAACTAAGCAAATTTAAAGAAACTCAAGTCAAAACATTTTAAACCCAAAAGCATATGAGAAACCTATTCACCTTACAAAGAATTCTCGAGTCAAAATGAAAGGGTACCTAAAGTATCACACGTATTATCTGTCGGAAAGTGCTTGATGCGAGTCATTTTTTTTTCATCAAAGTATCTATCAAGAACTCTAAAAATGTCAGTTTTCAAAGTGGATCTGAATAAGCCCAATGCCACATTCTCACAATCCATACAAATTGAAAATAAAAATTCGCTCTAAAAAAGTACTCAACAAAAAAACATCTGAATATTTAAACAAGACATATTACTGCGATTTTTGGTACAAATCTTACTAGTGTGGCTTTCCTGATTGCTGGAAGGAAGCTGAAATTACACAAATATGAAAGTTTCCTCAAAGATAGTATGCTAAATCCATTCCCTTTCTTTTCCTTAACAATGTTATTATTATAATTATAGGTAGCCCGAATGTTGAAGACCGCCTTATCTATATTCCTTCCATGCTCGACAACAGAATCATCCCAACTATCACCGAGGCTGAGGCTAAGAAACTAGAACGTAAATTTACGACATTCTTTTAAAAAGTATAAAAAACAAATGTTATTAAAAATAAAATTATTTATATTTAAAGTCTTAAGAAAATTAATCTATTTATATCAGCTTTGAGCCAAAAATAATGGAGATTTGAAAATAACAAAATACTAACCGTGTTCTGCGACTTCGTCTGCCTAGGTTTCGTGTACGCAGAAAAGTTTTAGGCCTACTGATTGTCCAAAATATGTTACAAAATTTCTTGTCTATATAAAATCACCTTTATAGTTCTAAATTAAGTTTATATCTTTTGTCGTAACGCGGCAGACCGCAAAAACCCACCGCTTTTTCAATAATTTTAATAGGACTACCGGTTGAAAATGTCGCTTTTTTCAAAAATCAATCAAAAGGAAAAGTATTGCCCATCGCTAGCCACACATTTTTCCCATTTTTCTGGCAATTCATGGATACCCGTTCTGAAAAATTCGACCGGTTTGCCCGTAATCCAAGAATCGATCCATTTTTTGACATCATCGATATGACGGAAGTGCTGGTCAGCCAGGCCATGTTGCATCGATCGGAAGAGATAGTTATCGAATGGCGCAAGGTCTGGACTATACGGCGAGTGGGGTAGGACATCCAATTTGAGCGTTTCAATGTAAGTTTTGACGCCATTTGCAACATGCGGCCGAGCATTATCATGTTGTAAAATAACTTTATCGTGTCTTGCGACCCTTTCCGGCCGTTTTCTTCAGTGCTCGGCTCAAACGCATCAATTGTCGTCGGTAGACCTCGCCTGTGATTGTTTCATTCGGTTTTAGCAGCTCATAATACACAACACCCTTCTGGCCCCACCAAATGCTCAGCATAACCTTCAGGCCATGAATATTCTGAACGACCGTCGATGTTGATGTCCATACGTTGCCCGACGTTTTGGATTATCGTAATGTACCCATTTTTCATTTGTGATTTGTATGTGTTCTTTGTCTTCGGTGTCGAAATCACCATCTTTGAACCGCTTAAACCACCGCCGACACGTTCTAACGTCTATGGTATAGCCCGGGTAAGCTTCGGTAAGCAATTGATACGCTTCGGTTGCTTTTTTCCTTAAATGAAAGAAGCATATTAAAACTTCCCGCAAATGTTGTTTTGATGGCACGAATTTTTACGGCTTTACAAAAACTTGTGGGTATTCACTAATGACCAATAATCTAGACTGAAATAATTAGACAATGACATGAAGTTTCTGATGTGACAGCTGTCATGGTCAAAATTCACCTCAGAGTAATAGATATGAAGTTGTCTGCAATAACGACATTTTCAACCGATAGTCCTATTACTTAAATAATTGGTCGCACGAAAGATCCTTTTATTTAAACGAATTAGTTTAAAAATCCATTCTGGAGGTCCGTTGCAAGAACTGGTGAAAGAAATTTTGAAATCGGATGGGTAATTTTGAAGATTACCTAAAACAGACAGACTCACAAACTTTAACATTTTCTAGCTTTAGAGCTTATTATTGATTTGATTTTTTCCCATCCCCTTGATAGTTCACAAGAGGTTTACTCAGTAAAAATATAATTTTCTTAATGGAATCATCAAATGCACGCCGTCCAAAAATTGATTTTGGGAGCTCAGCGGTATCAAAGTCCTTATACAAACGGACCATTAGTTTGAAAGTAAATATTTATCATTAAAAAAAAAACCAAAGACACAACCATCCAACCGTTTAATACCATTCCTCTCCATTGTTTCCATTGGTTGCCTTCAGTTTGCAACGAAAAGGATGAAGTCAAGTTACACTTCCCAACGACAATGATTTACACTCAAGTTCCGGTCGCACGGCAACAACTAACCCCGATCAAGCGACAGCACCCAAGATTTACGAGTATTAACCAAACTCCCCTTCGCTTTCTAATCTGAATTGCTGTTGCGGCAAAATAAACACACTTTTCCGATTGAAAAATTAATTGCTTCAATGTAAGCCAACGCAACTCTGCAAAACGGAAGCCCGTTCCACAGAGCGCCTACATAATTTATATCTTATCAATTATTTCTAAAATTTATGTCGCGATAATAAGATATTTCTGCAGAACCTTCTCTTAATTACCTCGACAAACTCAAACGGAAGCCTATACCTAGAAAAATACTTCCATCCAAAACCAGGCCGCACATATGAGTGTGCCATCGCAATAGAATCATTCACCTAGCGCCCCGAGGCTGAGCAAATTTTAAGGATCATTGCCGCCTGAAAGGCTCCATCGGTTAACCCCAATCATACCCGTAACTAAAGCCAACAGATACCATCACACATCCTCTAGAACGAAAACGAAAACGAGAGATAAACATATTTCTCCAAAGGCAAATGAGGTGTGAAATTATTTTTCGCTCCAAGTAGAAATTTTCGAAAATAACTTTGAAGTGTCAATAATGGGGTAGTTCAGCATTAAATTGATTCGGAGTGCTCCCAATAAAGGGTTGATGTTTACGGCGTGCCATGCCATTGATAACCATAAATGCTGATGTGCTCTAAAGTAATTATTGGGTCTATATGCGTCTCTTGAGGCTCACTAAAAAGCGTCTCTTCGGGGCTGCGATGTGACGAGAAAGTGTTCATAATGGGATTAGTGTTTCTATAGTTAATGTTTATAATTTTGGGTGTTGATGATGGTATGAGCTTGAGCCATCCCTTAATAGAATGGGACATTGGAAAGCAGTTATGACAAATTACTTAACCTAAGCTTGAGGGAATGTGGCTTTAGGCCGTTGAGTGATGATTTTTGGAATCATGTTTTCTCCTAGAAGAAAATAAGCCATAACAGGAAGAAGGTTAGCTTTGCGTAACAAGACTCAGCTAGTTCTTCATGCTGCACGTCTTAACCAATTAATTACAAAAAAGTTGACTAGTTGAGTGAGCTAACCTGGAATGAATAGAAAGATTCGTAGGCTCCCTAAAATGGGGATGGAACAAGCTAGCTAAATTTATACCATGCCACTGTAGCCTTGAGATCCTGGTTCATCGACGAACAAAGCCGCATGCCACCCTTACCACATATTCTCCGCTCGTCAACACTGTCTGACGAAATAAAGGCTTCTTTGATCGAGTCAAACTCTAGATTTAAAATAGTTAGCAAGCTGTCTGAAACGACGTGGAATGCAAGCAGTCTTTGTCTTAGCTTCTTAAATAAGACAGAAAGCTAACTTTCATTGGAGAAAGATTGCCGGTGAAACTAAAGTGGTATCTCCTTTTTTCCAGATCCTTCCCGACAAGCAAGCAGTCAATTCTGAAGTTTTCTATGGGCAGGTTAGTAGCTTGAACGCATCTATCATCTAGAAGGAACCAAAACTTGTAAATAGCTTACAACAGTGATTTCCTTTTGCCAATACCTTGTTTAATTTTTCACCCATAAGGACATGATCTTCCATAATGTTATGTTTATGGATTGCCAATAAATCCTCCCTTGAAAGTGTTCATCGATGATTGTCCGTGTGCTAAGGTACGTGTGGGCTGGCTTGATTTTTTGTATGCTGATAATCCTGATCTTTTCGTTACGGTGGCTTGCTAACCCTTCGATGATTTTCCTTGACAGCTACAGCATGTATTTGTTAATTGGCGGGATCCCTGCGCTTTCGTACAGCGTTGTGTTGCTGAAGTATTTCAGCGTGTTGAAATTCCTCCAGAGTCCAGTGCACTTCATTGATGTTGGTGGCACCGTCAACCATATTGGAAAGGCGTACGTAATTACTGACCTATAAGCTGTTTATAGACCAGTAATTTGATGCTTTTATGCAATCCACTCCTCTTTTTTAGAAGTGGGTGCACAAGATGAAGGGCGAAATTGGCTTTTTGAATAGCCTTTTCAGCTTGTTGCCTAAACTGGAACCGCTCGCTGAAGGTGATCCCCAGGTATTTCGTGTTGAGTTGTAGAGCAATCTCTTTTCTGTCTAGCAGCGTTATCCTTGTATCGTGGCATCTCGCCGCGAATGTTTTTCTACTTCTTCTTGCTGCGGTCGGTGGTCGGAAGCAAATGAGCTCTGTCTTGCTACTGTTGATCCTCAGTCCCCATATCATGTAGTAGTCCCATAGCTTCGTCTGTGATGGTGTCATCTGCGTAGAGGAGTATCCTTATTCATGTGTCGTTGGCTGACTGGTCCGGATGTTGAAAAGGATGGGTGAAACCTTTCCTCCATGTTGAACTTAATCCTGTATCTGGACGAAAAAGAATCTATCCATTAATGAATTAAATGAGGATTTTTACCAGATGGAAATTCCATTGTCTTCATTTTATAGACGAGGCCCTTAATCCAGACGCTGCACTCAAAAACATTTCTATTTATACAAATTCTTAACCATATGATCCCTTTGTTCTAATCGGAAAGAAGGTCAGTGTGACTGACCTGACTCCTTTGCTCTACTCTTTGTACTACATTTCCATTCGCTTTGGTCCGGGTGCAACGAATGCAAATGTAAACAATGATTACCACCTGAACTCCAGTGACAAAATCATAGCATGAATCACTGTCCATACTGATCGAATGTCATACGACGGCGACGCCCTCTGATGTGTGGAAGAATGAAGTACAATACTTTTTTTTATCTTTATTGTAGCTAAATATATACATAGTAAATTTTTGAATTCTTAAATATTGCACAATTTAGAGATGTGGTACGCAGTAACTTTATTACAAAAAATGTTACTATTTACAATCAAATATTATTATCACAGAACCATATTAAGTTTGAAGGAAAAGCTACAAGAAAACCCTTCTTAATCAAAACAAAACAGAAAAAAAAAAACAATATGCAACAATAATAATAAATAAGTAAAAAATATTCTGTTTATTTAAACAACAGAGAAGGAGGGAATTCACGATCACCTGACTCATGATATTTCTGGAACATAGAGTTTTCCTTATCTCAATGAATACATAATATCAATCAGTGAATAGATTCGTACATATAAAAGTAAGTAAATCTATAAACAAATAAATAAATTAAGTAATAAATAAATAAATATATAAATAAATAAATAAATAAATAAATAAATATATAAATAAATAAATAAATGAATAAATAAATAAATAAAGAAAGAAATAAAGAAATAAAGAAATAAAAAAAGTAAATAAGTAAAAAGATCAATAAGATAAAAAATAAATAAATAAGTTAATTAATAAATAAATGAATAATTAGGTAAATAAATAAAAACTATAAAAAATAAACAGACAAATAAATAATTGAATAGATTCATAGTTTAATAACTAACAACAAATATGGCAGAAAGTCGAGGGCCATTATCACAAGTTTAGTTAG
Source organism: Orthonevra nobilis (assembly GCA_963555765.1). Lineage (NCBI taxonomy): Eukaryota > Metazoa > Arthropoda > Insecta > Diptera > Syrphidae > Orthonevra > Orthonevra nobilis. Next base: position 8,899,759 of record OY743225.1, read on the forward strand.
ATTGCTAGATCTGAAACTAATTCATTGTCAGGCATCCTACATCTTGAGTTGTATCCTTCAAATAATTTATTTATTCTCGATGATATTTTTTCTACATTTGCTAATTCATGAAGCTCATTGGTCGAGAAATACCATGTAGGTTCAGAATTATTTTGAGCACTTTATTTTGAGCTCTCTGCAGTCTTATGATGTGGGAATTTGCACATTTTCCCCATACAGGTGAACCGTACAAAAGTATAGCCTTAAAGATTGCTTTAAAAATCATTATTTTAACTTTCGGGGTTATTTTCTGAACATGAAGACCAAATGTCAGTCGTTTATCAAGGTGAACGCCAAGGTATTTGCCGCTTGACTTCGACTCAATATGCGTTCCGTTGATGGTTAAACTGTTGCCTTGTAAGAAAAAGGGTTTTCTTTTTTTTTTGTAAAAAAGACAGCCAGAGTCTTTGAAGCATTTATTTTGATCTTCCAATCGTTAAAGTATCTGCTGATAGCAGTCAGTGCGGACTGCAAATTATTTTCGATATTAAAAGCAGTTGCATCTGCTGAAAAAATGCATGTATCATCCGCAAACATAGCAGTTCCACAATTACTCAAGCGAGGGAAGTCATAGGTGTAGATGTTGTACAGAACTGGTGAAAGCACTGCGCCTTGAGGTACTCCATCAGTTACAGGGAGACAGGGAGATATCCAGCCATTAATAAAAAACTTTGAAACTTCGATTGGTGAGAAAGGATTTTATGGTTGTGATAAGGCACCCTGGAGAGTTGAGGGTATATAGTTTATGCAGCAGTCCGTTGTGCCATACAGTGTCAAATGCTTTCTCCACATCAAGAAAGACCACACCAATGCTCTTTCTGGAGTTAGGATTTGTTTGTATGGTCTTAGCAATCCGATGGACTTGATTTAGATTACTTCAAAAACTAATCGAACGCGATCGAATAGCATGTGACACTTTCAAGTAGGTCGGACGATAAAATTTATGTAATGTCTTTGTTCAGTGATCTTGCATTGAATCACACTACAATAAAGAAGAGCGAAAAGTTCAGTACGGCGCCAAGTATGTCCCAATGAAGTGACAATATTTCAACAAAATCAAAGAATTTTTATGGTGCTTCGTGGCAGCTCATGAATCCAGGATACATAACTTTGAGCCAGAAATGAAAGAGCAATCAAAACTGTATAACTCTGTTGGCGAAGTGCTCAACAAAAAAATAAATAAATGGAAATTCCTATCTATTGGCACAAAAAATCATGACAACAATTCTTCATCGCATATTTAGAAATGGGAAAAATTATGATCAGACAGAAATATGGCAGTTTATTAGATAAATTTGATGTAAAATTGATGAAAAAATTGAATAAAGAAAATTGATATTTAATTGAAAAAGCGGCCAAGTGAGAGTTTGAATCTCACAAAAAGGGTTCCGTCCCGCCGAATCATATGAAAAACTTCGTATTTCTTAAATTTTCGATTTCTTATAGCATCGCACATACACATCACAAGTTAAAAGCTCGATATCGGTTCACTTGCATTAACAATAAAAAATGTTTCACAAAAAATAGGAATTTAAAATTATGAGTTTAAAGAAATCACAATTTCAAGGTTTTTTGATGGAGACTTTTTGAAGAAATATATAAAACTTTTATTCCTACTTTTTTTGGCAAATTCGTGACAGAAATTTATCGCAAGGAGAGTGCAAATTTGTTTGAAGTTCGTTGATGAATGTCAGAATGTAGCGGTATAAGTGCGAATCGCAGTTTACTATCATTCGTGTGACAGATATTGCTATCGTACAGCTGAGTTTACGTATCTCAGCAAATGGCATTGATTATAATGATATTTTCATTTATAATAGTCAACGTTTTCAAAAACTGCATTAAGCAAGAGATTGAAAAATATTGAAAAATATCAATTATGTAAGCCTTAAACATCCGCGTGTTTCAAACATACCAAAAGTCATCCAATTTTTGCACTTTTCTTTATTTTTCAACCCTTTGTATTAATTTGCTGGTACAATCATAACTCAAATGCACTTCAATATCATATTAAATTCTTGTTTTATAATTTAGTTTTTTTAAAATGACATTGCGATTAAAATTTTCGAATTGAGAAAAATGCCGCATGGATGTGATGTAATACTTCGTTTGGTAGAAACATTTTTCAAATATTTTTTTATACATATATATATATATAAATATATACTATATATTATAATTATAAATTAATTAATTTACTATATCTTGTTTCGTTAATAGTAACTGCTTTTCTACTATAAGACAACTTTTCAATAGATTCAAAAAATATTTTTTATTAGATAATGATGTTTTAACTTATAGTTCAAAAATATTTAAAATCATGACTTAAAATTAGACTTATAACTAAGGTAAGGTTTTGTCGGCTCAACAATAAGGGCCCAACTTATTTCTTATGGTATTTAAAATTTTTTTTTTTTATTTACAAAAAGGTATTACAATGGCGACTTAATATTTTAGGTGACTCTATTCAATTTTCCAAACATTTTGAAAATTTTTGTTGAAGAATTTTTTTTTTAATTTATAATTTTAAAACTTATTACAGGGTCCCAACCTCTGTAATATCGACTGTCTGCTTTTTCGTAGAACGAAGTCTCGTAGCAATTTACGATGTCCTCGAATCTCTCGTCGATGATAGCTCGCGGGCTGAGGTACGTCAGCGCAGGCTCTAAGGTCTGCTGGCTGATGTTCCTGATGTCTCGATTTAATTTGTCCAGTATCCTTCCGGAAAGCTGTAGCATGTATAAATCGATTGGCGTCGTGCAAGCATGTTCATACATCTTCGCGTTGCTGAAGTATTTCAGCGTGTCCGGTTTTCGCCAGAGTCCTGTACAGGACCGAAGTATCCTTCTTTCCATGAGTCTGATTTTCTTCATGGTTGATGGTGACACCGTGAACCTTATTGGGCAGCCAAAGGTTATTACTGGTCTTATGAGCTGCTTGTTGACCAGTAGTTTGGTTTTCTTGCTCAACCCGTTAACAAGATATAGGGCAAAGTTCGCCTTTTTCATGACGTTGTTGGCATGGGCGTTAAATCTGAGCCGCTCGCTGAAGTTTATTCCCTTCTGGCACAATTTGTGTGTTGTCCGGGAGGATTACTTTGTTGTTGCGACAACGTGCTGCAAATTGTCGTCTTCCTTTCGTTGCCGTCGTTGGTGTCCTGAGTCTTGTTTTGTTGCTGTTGACTTTGAGTCCCCCCTTTGAGTAGTAATCAAAGAGCTTCCTAATGTGGTCCTGGATCGTTCGCGCTGCCATGGTTGGTGAAGGTGAAAGTTTCAAAAAATATCCCTGCTACCCCCTGTTATATGAGCGGCCAATGGGTGAAAGCTTAGAAGACTTATGAACACGAAAATATAAGTCACCTCGTCCGTGAAGGTTTCGTGTACATACAAAAGTTGTTGGCTTACTCACTGCCCTGTGACATGCGAACTGATTGTCCAAAAAAATGTTTCAAAAATTTCTTGCCTACTTATAATTTACCTCACAGTTCGAAATGAATATTAAGTAAATTATTTAGCCATATTTTAAAAATTTGTGTATTAACCTCAACCAATGGCTTCACGAATATTGTCCTTTAAAGCGTCAATTGTCTCTGGCTTGTCGGCGTAACACTTATCTTTGAGGGCACACCACAAATCGGTGTCAAAGTCCAACGGTGTCAAATCGCAGCTCCGAGGTGGCCAAACGACATCAGCTCTGCGGCTGATAATGCGATCTTCAAAAACAGGGCGCAAAACATCGAGTGTAGCTTCGGCTGTGTGGCACGTAGCGCCGTCCTGATGAAACGAAGTGTTGCCAATATCCTCCTCTTCAATTTTTGTGAACAAAAATCCGTTCAACATGGCTCGATAACGATCGCCACTGACTGTAACGGCCACTCCTTGCTCATTTTCGAAGAACATTGACCCAATTATGCCTCTGGACCAAAATCCGCACAAACTCGTTTTGGGTGCATCGGCTTTTCAATTTATGCGTGCGGGTTTTCTGTGCCCCAAATGCGACAATTTTGCTTGTTTACATACCCGTCAAGATCAAAATGAGCTTCATCTGAAAAGATGATTTTTTTTGGCAAAATCGGCATCTTCTGTAAGTCAATCGCAGGCCCACTTAGCGAAGCGAAAACGCATTGGATGGTCAGTTGGCTTCAACTCCTGAACCAATTGGACTTTGTATGGCGTCATACCAAGGTCTTTATGCAAAATTCGTCTCAATGATGTCTCCGAAATGTTCAATTGTTGAGAACGACGGTGAATTGATGTTGATGGCGCTTCACGCACACTTTCTGCCACAGCAGCAATATTCTCGGGTAAACGCACTGTTTTTGGCTTTTCACGCTTTGGTTTATCGATGAGGATGCCAGTTTCGTTCTTTTTTTTCACAAGATAACGAACATACGGAGCTGACGGTGCTTCTTTCTTCCAAAATCCGTACGCAATTTTCGCACACATTCTGCAACATTACCATGATTTTCAAAGTAATGTCGCAATATTTCCCAGCGTTGTTCAAGCGTATACACAACCATATTTGTTCAGCGGAAGGATAAAACTAATTATTTGTCAAATCAGACATGAGATAAGTGTTACCATTCACGAAATAAGCACTAGTTAAAAAAAAAGTTAGATGGCGGACCCTTTAGGTATTGGTGGAAGAATTTTTGAAATCAGTCGGGCAGTTTCGAAGATTTCTTCATACATACAAATTTACAAACATTACCACTTTATAATATTAGAATAGACACTTATTTTATTTAAATGACCTCAATCAATCCAAAATCAATCATTTAAATCAGTTGAATATGCTTACTCGGAGCATAGTTCGTTAGTGCGTTTCTTAACAGTCATGTTTCGCAACAGCCACATCAAAAGTTTGCATCAGAAAAAAAAATTGTACAACAATTTAAATTTAAATTTCACACTTCGTGAAGCGGAATTTCACTATTCCCTTCGCTTGCGACTAATTAAACCACATTTTCGAAAAAAATAAAAATAAACGCGACATTGGTTCGTTAATGAGCAAACTGCGAGTCCTTCGTGCATACAGAAACACAGTCAGACTGATAAAATACATAAAAAGATTTAAATGACAAAGTTGTTTATTTATTAAACAAACATTATGCCCACGAAATATTTTCACCACGATTATCCTTTGGCGACATGTTTATAAACGGACCGGATAAAAAATCACCATCCGTTTTGGTTCAGAGGATGTTTCTGCGTTAAGTCGTCTCATATTCAAAAACTCGAGGAACGCAAATCTCTCGTATCTTGCCAAGGATCTCTTCACACATGAATTCAAAATCAAGGATGGCCACTTTGCCGCCATGTTTACATTTACTTCACACTGAGCCTTTTTTTTTTTGTTTTTTGTTTGTTTGGTTGAAGTTAGCCTGTCGAGTGCCCCTCCAAAAACGGCAAGTGTATTCTTAATGGATGAACCAAGGGTTTCGCGACCTTTGAGCGGTCACGTTGCTTCATTAACATTTCAAGTGGCTGCTGGGACTGCACTCAATGAAATTAAGTGAATGCGAACGTACAGTGGGCGGCTTCGTAAGAAATTCCTTTTCATGAATTTTTCAAGGAACATTCCGCTAAAGCTAGCACAAGACCGAGAGAACGGGCGCCCATTCCTCGAATACTATGTGAAATTTCGACATTGAAAATGGTCCACGAAAAGGCCGTTTTGCCTGTAATTTGTGTGCGAAAACTGCGAAAACGATGAAAGGGAATTTTTTAATAGTCAATATTTCTGAGCAATTAATTTATCTGGTATCCAGACGAACGTAAACCCAATGAGCGGATGCGGGCAGTTGGAGTGCGGTGTGAGCGCGTTGTCACTGGCGGTGGCTTACTTGTAATTAATGATTTAATTACCAATTAATTTGTATGGTAATTATTCGTGCGGTTTGTCTTTACATTGATTTAACTGAGTGAGGATATATTCGAGTTGATGAACTAGCCCGATGAAAAATACTCAATTCTGGGGGCAATTTATTGCTTCAAGATTGGCCTTGAGTCCACAACCCCCTGGAAGTATTTGTTGTGCTTACTTAATTAATTCATTTAATTGACAAATAAAATCTCTAGCCAATGCACAAAATAGCAGAATGTTATGTATTCGTTGGTGTTCCGGATTAAAAACTTAAAATAATTATATGATTATTATTAATTTAATATGATATGAAGAAAAAATCCAGGAATAACCTTCTTTTTAAAAGATAAAAGCTAATGTCTTGGATACGATAGAATACCAAATTAGTGTTTATAAAATAAATACAATAAATTGCTGGCGCGAAAGCGCTTTTGAAAGCCATTTCCTAGCTTCACCCTTTTTGTATGTGCGTGTTATATTTTTCGCAAATGGCGGGAGTAGGACCTTCTGTTTTTTGCCCAGTTCAAACGGCCCCGCATGCATTTTTCTTGCCAGTTGTACTCATCGAAGGGATTGTCAGTCATTCGCGAGATGTGGGACCGTGAAAAATTTCCCCATGTTCTAAGACGGTGTTGTATATGAAATTGTAGCATAGTAGCAAGGAGTACCTTTTCGGGATCTGCCTGTTACAATGGAGAATGATACCGGGACAGCGGCGTCTAAAATCAATGAATCGGAGTACTAGTTTAGCTTTCATAATGTAGCTTAAGAATATTCCAATAATAAACTCTGTACTCTTACAGGTAGTTTTTTTTTTATAATTGGCTCGCTCTTTAAGAGGATATGAATTCTACTATAATGCGTGTAGCACAGAGTGAGCTACAGAGTGAGAGTGATTGGAGACAAGCGTTCTCTCTGGCAAATGTGCAATGTCCGGTAGCTCTCACGAAAGAATTAGCACGTCCAATTTCCAGCTTAATGGCCAGTATTATTTTAAAAGAGCGGTCAAATCCAATTTTTCATGCAGCTTAAAATTACGAGAAAAAGTAGAAAAAGAATTAGTGAAGTTGTGTGACGAAAAACTTTAAGTGCGCGTTAAGTATAGTCGATGGGCTTGTCCAATAGTCATCGTTCCCAAACAAAACGGAAACATACGATTTCGTATGGATTGCAAGGTTACCATTAACAAATTTATCCAATCAGAACATTACCCATTGCCCAATGTACAAAATTCTTTTTAGTGGACTTAAGCGGTTCATAATAACAACTAGCCATTGAACCATCTTGCAAAGAATTGTTGACAATAAATACTTTAAAGGGGGTAATATCAATACGAGCGTTTGCCCACACGGCGTCTCAAGTGCCCCATCCATTTTTCAAGCGTTCATGGATCCAGTCCTTGTTGGGTCAAGGAATTGTTTTATATGGATGATATTCTTATTAGAGAAGAGTCAGAAATCGATTATAAGAAAAAGCTCTTCATCAAAATTTTTACAGTACTCTGTTCATTATTAAGGTCATTGTTTGTCAGCTCGCGGCATAAGCCCAAAAAACGAAAGAGTCAAAGCTATTTCAGATGCCCCCAAGCCGCAGAATATCACCCAACTGCAGTCCTTTTTGGGCCTGATTAAATTATTATGGAAGATTCATTCCAAATTTGTCGTCAAAACTAAAGCCCTTATAAAGGGTTTTCAATAAGAGCGCTACAAAAGTTTTTTTTAATAAAACAAAAACGGTTTTGGATATCAATAAATTTTTTTATTCTTGTGAAAGAACGTTTGATGCCATTATGTATGGAACTCGATTTCTTTTGCATGGCCACCACGGGCACGCTTGGAGAAGTCCAGACGCTGAACCCAATTTTCGACGGTTTTCAAGCATAAATCTGCCGATACTGCTGCAATTACGTTCGGTATTCGTACGAAGCTCATCAATCGACGCTGGTTTGTTGGCATAGACCATAGACTTGACGTAGCCCCACAGGAAATAGTCGTCAAATCGCACGACCGAGGCGGCCAAGCGACTGGACCATTTCGTGAGATAACACGTTCTCCAAACTAGGTTTCCAATAATTTGTTTGTGACATTCGCTGTGCGGCTTGTGGCGCCGTCCTGTTAGAACCACATGTCCTCCAAGTCCATATCATCCAACTGGGGCCAAAAATATTCGGTTATTCACAGTAACGTGCTGGTCTTGATCATCACGGAAGAAGTACGGCCCAATGACGCCGCCGGCCCATAAACCACGCCAAACCGTAATTTTTTCGGGATGCAATGATGACTCATGGAGTACGTGTGGATTGCTGCCTGACCAATACCGCATATTTTGTTTATTGACGGAGCCATTCAGCCAGAAATGAGCCTCATCGCTGAAGATGATTTTTCGATGAAAATCCGAATCATTTTCAAGTTGTTGCTCAGCCCAATTCACGAACTTACGACGCTTCTGGTGGTCAAGCGGCTTCAGTTCTTGCTTCAATTTAATCTTGTAAGGATGTAGGCCAAGATCATTTCGCAAAATTCGCCACAACGACGTCAAAGAGATGCCCAACGCTTGAGAACGACGTCTGAGACACGCATTTGGGCTTTCTGCAACTGAAGCCTCAGCGGCAGCAATACTCACGACACAACGGGCACTCATTTGTCTCACTGGCACGGGAACATTTTGTACTGTGCCTGTGGATTCAAATTTTTCCACCAGACGCTCAATTGTTGATCTGCTAGAACGATTATGACGACCATAAATTGGACGTAGCGCCCTTAACGTTGAGGCCACTGACTCCGAATTTCGGTAGTAAATTTTAATAATTTCAACTCGTTGTTGGCTCGTATATCTTTCCATCATGAAATGGCAAACCTTACTGAAGAGAAATGTCAAAAGAGCGGCAAGAAATATTACGTCGTTTGCTGTCCTTGTAGCTCTACTTTTGTAGCGTCCCTGTTGAAAAACCCTTTACGATCTTCTCCGAAAAAATAAATGTGTAACTGTGGATAATGCTTTAATAAATAATTTGTACACATAAATTCGTTACCTAAAACTGTTTAAAAATATACTTTATTTTTATCTTATGACTTATACTTATATAGTCATATATACTTATTTATTTATTTATATTTTTTATTTTATTTATTGTTAAGTCATATTTACTTATTTATTTAAATGCATTTATTTTTTTATTTATTCATTTATTTTTTCTTTGTTAATTTATTTGCTTAAACACTTAGTGCTTGAGTTTATTTCTTTAATTGCATATTGTTTTATTTATATAAATATATTTATATAAATGTATATATATTGATAACCATAAATAAACCTTCATATTTCCATTCTAGTCATTGATATTTTAAGAAAATACTGTATCTTTTACTATATTATAAGTTTATTGATTTTATAACCTTTTTTTTTGTTCTTTATGTGAAGGCTTTCGTTCGAATTTTCCTTCGTAATGTGTAAATTTTTTTTAAATACTCAGATTGATAATGTTTACAAAAAATGTTTCAGCAGTAAGGTCTAAATGTATCGATTCTCTGTACTGTAAAATTTGTGGTAACTCCCATATTGTAAAATTAATTTTCTAAATAAAAAGTATCTATCTACTCACTATTCCGTCAAGATCCAAAGATTTTGCAGATGAATTTGATACAGAAACAAAAGACCAAGACCGAGTTCCGCACCACGGTACGGTTGACAAGTTCCGAGTTAAGAAACAAATATATTTTGTAATGAATTTCGGAAAATAAACCTTGGTTGATTGCTTTTTGCCAAATTTCATACGTCTTGGTCAATCTTTAGACTGCGTCGATTTATAAGCTTGGTTTCTTTTTTACATTATTTGATTTTATTTGTTTACTTTTTAGTTACGGAATATAAAAATTGTATAGAAAAGAACGAAGATACAGTCTTTTAGAAATCAACGCCAGCGTAAAAAATCAACCGATTTATCAATCGATAGTCTTCAGAAAGCAAGCAAGCAAGCTTGCGTATAGATAATAGTTATTTAATCAATCCAAAGGAATATATTTCATATGATGAGCTGCTGCGCTCTCGATTTATTTGTTCAGCGTTTAAACAATCAACTTGGTCCTCAGCCGTAAGACAACAATCTATGTAGCTTACCTATAAACTATTAAAATGATGTCAAAGAAATATTTACTTTGCCTCTTGAAACATTGCATTCCCATGCAATCATCGGCTAACCGAAACCGAATCTATACAAACGAATAGGATTCTGTTTTCGCGCCGCGTATTATAATTCCCCCTGAGCCGTGTTCCCATGAGTCGCCGGTCGATACGAAGTAAGCAATTTCTTAAGTAAACACCCCGTTTAACTTAAGTGATCCGAATCGACCCAAATTTGCATACGTACATACGTTCCTGTCATCGTAAAATTTAACTCAGCTCAGACGTGACTTCTCATTCTTCTATCCCGAGCTATACAAACGACTCTGATTTGATCAGATTCTGGAAATCTACTCAGACGTTCTGTGTTGTTTACTGATTGAGACTATTGAATATCCGAGGAAAATGAATGGCTTGAAGTTGTGTACACAATCGATGTAGGCGAGGTACAAGTTTCATGCCTTTAGCTTAGTTATTTGATAAAGATGTCGAAGGGGTTTTTTCGGGAGCAAAAAGCATCGTGGCTTCTCTTTCGTACGTGCATTGTAGAAAATAAAAAAAAAATTGCTATCCCAAATGAATTGTGTATTTTATTTTAGAGTTAGGTTAGGTTGATTCCCCTTCACACACCTTATAACGAGTGTTTTTAATTCCAATGTAAAATTAGGAATTAGCTTTTATGAGAAATAAAATGCACATGCACACGAAGGGTTCGGTTCCATCGTTCATATTACACTATTATATTTTTCAAAGACTTCTTTTTGGACTGATATTGAGCTGCGATTTTTAAATGGCGCATGGGACCACCATCTTTTTTTGACTTTTAATTCATTTTTATGTGTTCTAAAAGCGTTCGTAGCAGTACACATCATTCTGCGAAAATTTTAAGTACATATTACGGTTCAAAAAATACAGCCTTTTGAAGGATGGACGAAGAGGTAGTCTTTGTGTACGGAACCCAAAGTATTAACCAAATGATCAATATTCTGACTTACATAGTTTGCAAATATTGTGTAAAAAATAAGGTTTATGGACGACTGCAATAATGTCCATAAAAGACTTTTCCTATTGGCGAAAAAAGTAATCCAAACAATTCTAATTGCATGAGTTAGACAAACAATTGACAGTTCCATTTTTGTGTCCAGTTGGTCGGTTTAATCCGCTGTAGACACGTAGAGGCAGAGGTGAATGCTTCTAAGGTACGTACAGTATGAATCCGATGTAGGATAATCCAAGAGTGTTGCGCAATAGCTGTTCAGTTGAACGATTATGAGCACCACAAAGTCTTGGTATTCTTCAACAAATTTTGCGCACAGAACGCGAACAAATATGTTAGTTCCTCGATTTCTGAACTTTGTTTCGGTGTAAGCTTTTGCAAAGCAATTTGCCAAAGTATACCAACATCATAGTTAAAGATCAGTTGCCATGAAGTCATTATGCCCGAATATGGTACGGATGCTATGCCTTACGTGACAGATAATGAAGTGTTTTCCTTGATAAAAATTGTCAGTTTCATACAATAACTCTTCAGCGCACTAAACACTCACGAAACGAACTTCTTTGAATTAACTTAACCGCCTTCGATCTTCGCCTCTACTTCAATTTTGTTTCGGAATTGACATCATCACTGGATCTAAAAGCAGCCAACGAAATCTTGTATTTTAAACCTTGGTAGTGTTAGCAGTTCCCTTGATCTATCCATGTGTTATCCAATAAGAAACTCGTTGTCTTGATTTTGGCTGTGTATTAATTATGATCTACCAATCTCTAACCTAGGTTTGGATAGTCGCCTGATGTAAAATGTTGTTCTGGCATTACAAGAACTTCTATTTTCTACTTTCATGTTAAACATTTAATCGTGGATTTACTGAACGTTTAAATGAAACGCTGAGATGATCCCATTAATAATATTTAGATGACATATTTAGATGAGTTTCCCTTACGATACAGGATTGGGATTGAAGTCGTAGATCGATCAGAGCCGAATTTCACAACAATGGCGAACATCAGTGTTAGACTACACTGCAAGAATGGTTAAGAAATGAATGATACTGTTTTCGACATATAGTACATTCTTTGCGGCTGTGTGTCCAACCTGCAAGCATTTCTGAACATTATGCAGTTCAATATTGAACAAGTCTCTTTGCACACCACACATTTTTACATTTTACTGAGATTTAATGCGTTTGCTGTACTTTTGGCATCTGTTGAAGTTCACGGGTTGACTCGCTTTTTATCCTCGGAATCAAGCATTGACGCTTCGGTTGATCATCTATGTCTCTGAAGAACTTATGTTGAATCCAAAATACTTGATCCCATACAGAGTTATAAAGGGAAGCATTCTTTTGGGAGTACATTCACGGAATTAAAGTCAAGGAATTAAAACTTTTGATTGGTGCAATTGAATTTAAAAAATCACCATTCTGTTGAAGCCAATGACTCGTGCATTTAATTTTTAACATTCGTTGAACTGAAATTAAATTTGGAAATCAATTTAATTCACTTAAAAAAGGTTGAAGTCAGCAGTGAATTCTTCAAAGTCTTTAGTGAATTCACTTTTTATCGGTTGAAGTCATTGAATTCAAATTAAATTGTTTGAATTTTTTTAAAGAAAGTGGATTTACTTCAACATTATGTGGTTTTGCAATCATCTTCCTCATTTTATCGAGCTCGTTATCGGGACAAGAGGAATCACAACATTTACGCGCTCTTGCATCCTATCTGGTCCGCATGGTGGGTTCGCAGGTTTAGCCATGAGAAAAGCTCATAAGCCTGATATCTTGGGAAAGAGTTAACATTTATCATTTCCCACATGCATCTATTCTGGACCATACCTCGAAATGGTAAGTATAGGTCATCCAAACATACTCTTCAATATATATACTGAGAGAAGTATATACATTTTCGAGATCTGCCATTTTGTGCCTGCATATTTTCTTAAAAAAGTTGACCACACAACCGAAAACTTATTTCGAAACTAGTCATATACACTTGGCTTGCCTGGCCAAGAAATTCAATTCGGCCATTACGAACTGCGTGTATTTGGCTCGCACATATGTAGTAGCTCGGCTGATTCATGTTCAAAATATCATCAGCCAACTAAAAAATAATTGTCTTACATTCCCCCTCTGTTCAAAAGAATTTAAATTGATTCATTTGAATTCAGTGATTCAAGCTGATTTTATGTGAATTCACTGCGGACTTCAACTTACATGAAGTGAATTCATTTAAATAAAAATCATGAATTGGACATAGCTTAATGATTGATTTTTTTTAAGTCCCAGTGCTTTATAATAAAAATTCTTCAAAACATTTTGAATGAAGGCAATAGAAAAAACTTCTGAATTTTTTTCTGAATTCTTTAACAACTCTGATCCCATACAAAATTTTTCTCGATGTGTCCATAATCATTTTCAGTTCAAATGGTCTTTTGTTTCGAACTCCCAGCAAAGCAAAAATCTTTTGAATATATTTGTTGACCAATGTTGCGGATTTCTTGAAAGCGTTTCCATTGTACAACAATCCTCGGTTCTTCTCCTCTAAATTTTAAATGTTCTAAATCGCTTATTGACCCGTTTTAGTCAAACATATTCCACTCTTCAGATTTTCCGCTAAATGGACAAAAATATTTCAAGTTCATCACCGTCGTAACGTCTCCTGTCTAACCATATTTAATCACTTCTACCTCAAGCAGTGCTCTAGAGAAAAAGCCAGCTGCATTCCACCCCCTTATCACTTTCACCGTAACACCCGTCTCGCCAGATGCGGCTACATTCGTTTATTAGCCGCACAAAACGAATGTGGAATGCTCTGCCACGCTCGGTATTTCCTACGCACTACAATCTGCACAAATCCAAAAACAAAGTGCATCAGTACATATCCCTGTTTCCTCCCGAATAGAAGGTATCAGAGACTCGCGTTATGTACCAACACTTTAAGGGTAGTCAAAACCCCTTGTACGCGCTTGAACGTTTAAAAAAAAAAAATTGAGCATGCTTTTTGATGTGTCGTTAAAGCTCTAGACGTTATGGATTCCGGCTCGGATGGTGGATGTTCTGCCTCTTAAAGGTTATTATATTTCTGTTCAAAATGGATTAAAACTTTTTCGCCCACATAATCGAGGTCGAAATCAGCAACAACACGTGTTGAAGCGAAGTCCTCGTTCGTTGTCGCCACTTTTGTTCAGCATTTGTCATTAATCGAACTTGAATCCGATATAGACTGAACTTTGAAAAAGATCAAAGTGGTTGGTTATGCGAAAGAAGTCGATGATAAGGCATTTTTGGGCATTTATTGAAATCAGCCCTAATATCTTCTGGATCCAAGCTGATGCAGATTATTGACCTGAAGTAGATGTGGCCCATGTCACTCGGGGTTTTCTTAAACGTGTCTTTAGTGCCGAAAGGCACTACTGATTCAACTTAGTCGTTTTTTGAGGTTCTCCACAGGGTTTCGGTATGACTGATCATTCGAGACATTAGCTCATACTCGATTCGCTAACTTCCGATGACAACTAGATTACTCCTGATATTCCATCATTTTTTTCTTGTGTTAAATCATATTTATTCCATAAGACTGTAACGTGCCGGAACTCCGTTTATTTGTTATATCTTTTGATTGATTTGCATTCCGATGAATCCGGCTCGAAGGACCACAAAATTGTTGGTCGTTAAACCAATCTTCTTTTGACACTTACGAAAACGGAATGCTCGACGTAGAGTGTCATCAACTGAAGGTATTTTATAGTTTCCTGATCTTTCTTTATATTTTTTGAAAGACGAAAAATTCCCTTCAAAAGTGTATACTTCTAAATCTTTAGTTTAAAAAATAAAATCTCCAAAAAAAAAATTCAATACAATACCACAGAAATCTAAACATCTCTTGAGTCCCTCCTCAGAAAGGGACAAAAAGAGGAACACTGAAAATCTTGTCACTCTGGAATCGATCTCACATTCATGTGCAGAATTTGGCGAAAGGACGCAAAATGCAGTCGACACTGCAACCTTTCTTCTATTTTATCGATGCATCTGTCGAAGCTGTTCCAAGGACTTTAATTTATTAAAATTGTATTCACTTTGTGATGCACTTAGGAAATTGACAGAGATGCATTTCGTTTGTTATCAAATCGAATCATGCATAATATGAAACTCCGATGCGAACGGGAATAAATCAAGGATACTGTGTCTCCCGAGTGCTATACCAAGCCGATTGTTGTCTTCGATTGAAGTGACAAAGTTTTATCCATTTTCTTTCCCTTTTAGACCTTTCAATTTAAGTGGTGTTTTGTGTATGTGCTCAGGCTCACCTGGTTGAAGGATGTGTTTCTCCAGCACTCAGGTGTGTGTTGTTCGGCAGCGTCAAATCCTGTTTAACATCTGAATGCATCCAGAGTGTGGGCAGATGGCATAAGACTGTATTTCCTTCGCTCAATCATTGTCATTCAAAAAGGAAAGTTTTTACTTTTTGAAATTAATTTCCAAGGAAAAACAAACTCAAACAAGCTGCATAAATTTTCTCTCATTTAATTTTAATTTCCACGCAAAAGGAGATTTACTTCCCGCCCTCGCCACGCTTTGTGTATGCTCGTAACTTGGGTTTTGAAGGTTTCTGTTTTTTTTGTGCCTCTTCTCGTAATTCTCTTCGGGTATTTTTTTTTTTTTTCTGTCATATTTGAATGAGGGGAAATTCTTCATCAACTAAGAAATTAATAACAGAAATGTCCTTGGAAAGATTCTTTGCGGCACAACTTTAAAAGTCTGCAAGGAATTAGTTGTACATTTTTTTAGTGTTGTACGGAATGGTTTGCATTCTTTGGGAAATTTAAAATAAGAAACTTGGTTCCTGGTTCCGCTTTTGCTTGAGAATTCGCAGCAGCACATGGATTTAATCTTCTTCCGGGGTGACGCGCGGTGGCAAAGGTGCATTTCCTTTGGTAATTTGTGGGGAAGAACCTGGAGGCGGAAGAAAAACTACTGGAACTTGTGCCTGTCTTTCAGTTTGTTTATATTAAAAGGGAAGTTTTTCTATAAAAGTTTTTTGTTTTTTTTCTTTCTGAAGATCGATTTATGTTTGTGACACTTTTCTGTGGAACCTTTGCTTGAATCTTGTTATGTTTCATTGGCATCGTTTGTGATGATAGTATCTGCAGAACGTTTGCTGTAGACGCCATTCATTCAAAATGGATTTTGATTGAAATAGAAACTGATTGTAAGACTTATTTTTGGAAGTATAAGTTACATTTAAGGTTGAAGGCTCACAACACATGTGCAGATAAAAGTGCAGACGTACGATAGCAGGATATAAGTGTGTTTAAATGCTTGCTAGCGCTGAATTTACGCCACAAAAAAAGAAAAAAATATTAAAATAAATACGTAAGGATGTGCATTGTGTACTACATTTGTGGACAATATTGTATTCTGCCGTTCGTGTAATCGGATATTGAAATATAATGGTAAACAAACATCTAATTTAGTGCGCCATAAGTGTTATATTTCGAAGAAAAACTATCTTCCTTTAAAACAACTCGGACAAGAGGAAAAAAAAATTGTCTTAGATGCGTGCTCCCAGTGGATAATAGAAGACTGTAGGCAATTCTCTTCAGTTGCTGGTAGTGGCTTTCGAAAAATGGTGCACACGTTGATTAAAATAGGAGCTAAATATGGAGAAAATTTGGATATTGAGGATTTACTTCCCGACCCAACAAGTATTTCCCGTCGCCGTCGGATAAACACAATAGCGCTAGAGAAGAAAATCGAAAAAAAAACTGAAATAAAACAAATTGTTGAAGATGGACGAGCTACTATAACATCAGATTTATGGACAGATAGTTTCATAAAACAGAATTTTTTGAGTGCCACTTTTCATTACGTGGAAAATGGACGATTCAAGGAAATAGTCCTGGGAATTAAATCTATGGAGTTTGAAAAGACTACAGGTGAAAACATTCTTCGTAAAATGAAAAGTATTCTTGCTGAATTTGATATATAGTACATAGTCCCGACAAAATCATTTTTGTAACGGATAGAGGAGCTAATATAAAAAGTGCTTTAAAGGATCAGAAGCGAATTAACTGCTGTAACCATTTATTTGCTTATGTGTTGGATTCTGCATTTGATGCTACGACCGAACTACATACGATCAGTGAAAATTGCAGAAAACTTGTAAAGTATTTCAAAAAAGCAAACTTGCAGCATTTACTACCAACTACGCTTAAAGCACATTGCATAACATGCTGGAACTCTCACCTGAATTTATTTAAATCAGTGTTTAATAATTGGTTCAAAATAAATGAACTTCTATACGACAAATGTATATAATGTACTTGAAGAACTATGTGAAAAATTTAAAACAATTTCAATGAAATTACAAGGCACAAAATACGTTTTAATTAGCTATGTTTTTCCGTCAATAAATCACCTCCGAATAATTTGCGAAGTTGGAGAAGTAGATGCACCAGTTATTTCAAGTTTAAAAAACAATATTTTACTGCAGGTAGATGCAAAATGGATTCCAAATTTGAGTGTATATCACAAAGCTGCTGTTTTTTTATATCCACCGACGAACTCAGTTCAAGAAGATTATGTTATTTCTAATATGAAGGACTTTTGTGTCAAAGAAATTATTGAAAGTGAAACCTTAGGTCCCTATAACAGAACAACTGATATGCAAAATTTACCGTCATGTTCCAATTCAACATTACACAATCAATTTTCTCCACCTGCAAGTTCAAGAGAAATAGATTTCTTTATCCCAGAATTATCGGAACGCTCTAATGTATTGTATCCTTTTCCAGAATCCGTAAATAATAAAGTGGAAAAAAATAGCCGAGCAAAGGCTCAAATTTGCATAGACTTTGATGCTATACAATGGTGGGAAAACCGTAAGGGAGAGTATCCAAATCTTTCAAAATTTGCAACAAAAATTCTTTCTATTCCTGCAAGTAGTGCTGTTTCGGAGAAAGTATTTTCCTTAGCTGGAAATATAATAGTAGAGAAACGTAATCGTTTGGCTCTTAAGACTATAGATTCTATATTTTTTTTAAATTCAATATATAAAGAGGATCTTTAATTCATTAAAACATATACATACATGCACCTTAAATCTAATATCGTATTGTTTCTGTTATATAATAAATATTTTCCATGTTATGTTAAAACTCAAATCTGCACATTAAAATTTTTCTGTAATAAACAATGATAAGCAATGATAAAACAGTTTTTTTCAGTTTTCAGAATCATAAAGGTTATTGTAGCGTTTTATTGTGCCATCATAAACTGGTGCCGTTTTTCTTCTCTTCTCATAATTACAAAGGATTTTCCTATTTTTTACACATTTTTTCACCAAAATGTATGGAATATTTTCTATCCACCTACGTAGATACTTTGTATTTAGGTCCAAAAAATTCTTTATGAATGATCTCCAAGAAGCTTATAAAATGCATCTTTTTGTATGGTAATTGAATTATCAGAATTATTTTGCCTACCTAAATGTTATGCATCCTGAAAATTCTACACTTGTTCAAAACGAGCTACTTGAATCCATGTGAATCACTCATACATTTCACAAGTATTGTGAGAATTTTGAATCAATGAACACTGCGAGCGCGAGCCAACTGCGCATTCAAATATTCATGAGTGTGAATACCATAGGGATTCGTATTTGCATTCTCTTGCAAAGTGAACTTTATTATCTTATTTGATTCATTATTTATTTCTTACATGATTCACACTTACTTGTTTTCCGTGTGCGTGAGACTGTGTATGGCTCGAGTTTTAGCGAGTGATTCACAACTCCAAATGAGATAATTCATGCAGATCTCTGGTGTGTAAGTTCCAAGTGGAAATCCAAACATCAATGGAGGATTCCCTTTTAACTAGATTTCAATACAATCTTAGCTGATTTTGATGAAGCAAGCAAGTTCTTATTCGAGCAAAAAAGATGCCGCATTTATTTTAATTTTGGACCTTAGAAGTTTTCAACGATATTGGCCGCAAGATTAAGACTCATCTTTATGTTGACACTGAATTTATACGAGGAAAATATCACAGTTTCGTCTGCGTAGATTGCTCATTCGCATCGATTTTGGAAGTCAGTCACACAAATAATAAAAACCAGGAGATAGAACCACACCTTGGGGTAGACCATCAGCAAGAGGAACTGGATTAGAAACAACTATTGGATATGAAACTTTGGACAATTTAACATCAACATGGAGAAAAGTTATTAGATATTTTGGCCATCATGCCATATGGAATCAAAAACCTTTTCGATGTCCACTCATATCGTACCTCTGGAATTTAATAAGGTGAGATTACTTTCGACTCCATTGCAAATTCTTCAAACTTATTGGGATGTGCTTTGGCGGCATTTAAAACCAAATTCTTCGTCTGGATATATTTTTCGCTTATCTATAACTTTTCAGAGTGTTTCGCTCATAATTCGTTTGATTATTTTGCTTATGCTACTTAGCAGGCTTATTGGTGCTATAATATTAGCTTCTTTCCAATCAGTGGGAAAATATTGCAAATTTTCGAGAACGCATTCAAAATAAGTGAAAGGAATTCAATTCCCGCTTTGGATTTTTTTTTAATTGATTTTTAATATTTTATCAGGACGAACTCCCTTTTTTTAAACCTAAGTTTTAAATCAGTCGTTTTTTTATGAGTTTCACTTAAAAACTCATTAGTTGGTGTCACAGAACTTGTTGCATTGAAAGTTTCCAGAGCATCGTTGATTAAAGATTTTGTATTAGTGTAACCCAAATGTTGAGAAACTACATGATTTCTTGCGATAATCAACCCGGGAACATTGACATTATCAGCATCAGTCACAAATGTACAACTCGTGTCTCGTTTATTAGCCGCACAAGACATATGTGGAACGCTCTACCACGCACGGTATTTCCCACTCATTACAATCTGCAGAGATTCAAAAACAATGTGCATTAATAGTTATCCCTATTTCCTCCCTGATCCCTTCCACTAGTATTATGTACTAACATTTTAAGGGTAGTCATACACCCTTCTATGGGCGTGTTCGTTTAAAAAAAAAAAAAAAATCTTGTAGATGAGCTAAAGAGGCAAAGTATTTTTTTTTATTTTTATTTGTTATAATTTAAACTATATTCTAGAAATCCTTACTCGCTTTATCTTTTTTGCTTCCATTGTTGAGGAGCATTGCTATACATTTGGTTGACTACATCTTTACCAAATTCCGCGTGCAGAGAAACAGGCTAGAGGCAGCTGATCTTGAAGCACTGCACAACTAGTATTGGTCATAACAATTAGGTCTAGAGGTTTAGTTGGATACTTTTTTTGTGCTCATAAGTAGGTGAGAACTGTCCAATTGAATAAAAGAACGGGGTAGATAAAAATTTTTGTTCGGGTTACATACACATGATTTAACACACTTTGTATTCCCGTCAAACATAAGCATTGTCAAATATATGATATTTTTGTTACTACACAGCACATTTTGGCGGAAATCCGACGCAACATGGCAGGGAATGTTATGTATGGAATCCGTTTTATGTCAATCTCCAAGGATCCAAGGATCTATAGAATGATAAGTTTATAAGTGAGCGAATGCATTTGTAGCACTATTGACAATTCAATAATTAATAACAAAATCTACTCCCGCACAAACTCTGTCAGAAACTCGGATTTATCTGAGAATAACCATACCAAATTAGATTAGACTTAACCTCCTTCTCAAATAAAGGTACTTCAAATTCCATGCATAAGCCTGCAAGTATAAAGCAACAATTCCAAGAAGGATACATCATCAAAGCACCAGAAAATGCAATCATAGTCATAGTCTACAGTTCTTTGTCACTTTGTTCCACACCCGTGCTCTACTATCATCTTCTGCATGCCTAAATTTCAATATAAGCTTAAGGACAATTCTTCTTAAATTAGCAGGCAAATTAATGGGCTAATTTTTAAATAAGTCCTTTGTTGCTCCCCGTGTCCTTAGTTGTGACCCGGAGAGATCCTTTCTCATGTAAGTAATTCACTTATCAGAATGCTATCTACTGTGTACCGGCCATATGCAAATATACCCACAGGACACATCCGACAAAAAGCTCAAATATTCAGCAAAGCAGCCGCCTGAGATACTCAGGCAGGAGACTCCTTTAAATTTAGCAAATTGTTCTCAGGACTTGAAATTGAAATTTTTATCCTTGTTTACTCTATTGTCTGTGTATGACTGAGTGAGAGCTTGAGTGTATTCGTGCGTACAAAGTCGGTCTTAGTAGTTCGGCAACTCCCTCTCGTTTTCTCGTTTGGTAATTTGAGTTGGACTGAATGAAATGTGAAGCAGTCTATTTGTCCTTCGGCTTTAATGGGAAAATTTCATATAACATTTTTTTTGTCTCTTTTAAATTCCTTAATAATATCAAATTTACCCTTATTAAGTGAACCGTTAGAGGGAATTCTAAAAAAAAAAAAATATAAATACATACTCGTCTACCGAATGTAGAACTTGACAGTGGCTACGATTTTCAAAATTCTACATCTTTCGTTATCAACGAACGTCAGACCAGAGTCCTGGCACCAGTAAGATGACGATGACGATGATGATGATGGTATTATTATTATTATGGACCTAGGGATAATAATAAAATTACACCTGTAAGGGGGACATAAACCGTTTACGGTAGACCAAATTAATTGAAATTGGGTTCATTAGCTACGAGCAAAGGACACAACTCCCTCAGTACAAAAGTTCGCTTCGCAGGCACTTCTAAGGTTCTTCAATCAGCGAATGCATTACTTATGACTCCTGCGGATCAATACGGTTTCTTTAACAATGTCATTTAAGCAATTTCAAACATCATTTGCGTTCGGTCTTGGGCAATTTTCATAAATAACCCAATGAATATGTTTTCAGGCTTCCGGGTGCTATGCAGATTCCCGACTAACAAAGTCGCTGCCGCCGCCGCCGGCCGCCACCACCGCAAACAGTTGGGGGTAGCATTCATTACTTTTCCCTATCGATTGTGATGCGGTTAACCAAACACTTTGGAGACCAATGATCCTTGAAATTCTCCCATACGTGAACAAGCGCCATACGAGGAGGGCGGTTACTGTTCAATGGTTTGAGAAGGACACCCTCCAATTTACCAAGCCAAATAAAAAAAAGTCAAGTAAAAATGAATGCATATGTGGTTAATTTTATACTCGTATGCTTGTGTTAGTATGAACGTGAAAGGACAGAGCCTGGGTCATGAGTTATGATCGGAATTAAGAGAGTATTCAGCGGCAAGATAATTGAATGGTTTAAGGACCTTTTTTTGCATTGAATATATTGAAAAGTCATTTTTCTTTTCATGCAAGAACGTTATTGTAAATGAAATTTATATTCTCATGCATAAAAGGAAAATTTATTATTCGCATAAAAAGAGGGATGCAATCTGGGGGGCGAAAATTCAATTCCTTAAATTAAACAAATCATGAAAAGAATCGAGTTTACTTTCAGGCGGGGAAGTCGAGTCAAGAATCACTCCTCAGACAATCTTTTAAATCTGCCTTACATGATGAGACCATGCCAAAGTGTGGTATCTAACCCCGAGTGGATGTTGATCTCTGTTCATGATTAACGTGGTTTGATGGATCTTTTTCTTGTACACCAAGATGTCAGCTGAAATGACTCAAAGGCGAACAATGATATTTATGTTATGGGATAGTTTTTCGCTGTCTTCCATCCTGTGCTAGGGTCTTGATTAGGGTCAGCAAAATTGGTTGTTTTTCATACGAAGCCCTACGAAACTCTTTATTATTTTTGGGCATATATTTTGGGGCACTACATTCCCTAACCATTTCAACGGTTGGAGCTACAGTTCAATGCCGACTTCGAAAAAATATGAGGCTTTTTGGTGGCTTTTATTTTCGGGCAAACTGGCAAAGTGGCCAAGCGCGAGTTGGACACGCAATTGAAGGGTTCCGCACTACCGAATAATAAAGTTTATATTTTTCTTATTTTATGTTGCGATTTTTACTTATATATAACTTCCCATTTGGAAGATCTTGTTATCGGAATTTTCGGAATTAGATTTTTTACAAATTTCGAGTTCCCGGGAATCCGACTCCCGTTTTTTGTTTTTAGAAATATGTCAGTGTGTGGACGCAGGACATTTTTAGTTTCTACCTCAATAGATACACCCGCAAAAATGTGATTTTCTATCACCTTCTCCATAATCTAGCAAAGTCCAAAGGATTTGCGCAATCCAAAGGATTATATGACAAGACAAGAGCGATCTCAGCAGCAGAAAATTCTCAGAAGCTGGGAAAGCTTCTTGCCGAGTTTTATGAGTGTAGGTCAATGAGAACTGCTATGTAGGCTTTGATTCCAGAGCTAGCATCAAAATATGCAGCATAGACTGCCCTACTCTGTGACAACGTCCTGAGAAAAAGGGGCTTGATAGACAAAAGGACTACGAAGTAATCATTCATTTAAACGTTAAGTTCCGCTTTTCCTTATGAAATACGAAACCTTAAAAAACAGCAGATGTGGTAAGTAACCACTGAAGTATGTCAGCAGATTGTCTATCCGGGTTTTCAAACCCAACCTCAAACAAATGTATTAAAGATTAGGTCATCTGTAGGGTTTCTTCTGAATCCTCACTCATACGTTATTTTGACACTGATAGCTACTTTCAATTCAATTCAATTTAATTTATAATTAATTCAAAAGTACAAATTAGACTTGAGTCTTCTATAGTACAGAAAAGCGGCTTATACAGGCGTAAACATAAAAGTGAAAATTTAAATTAAACTTAAAACAATTTTGTATGTTATACATTATAAGGGCAGGAAGTAAAAGAATAGGGAAAGAAGGGAAACAACTTTTGCTGAGACTGGAAATCGGGTATGCAATAAACTACCGCAGCATAACAGATAATTGGTATAATTAGGGTTTTGACCATACTTAATTTTGTTACTAATAGAGTGAATGCCGCAGACAGCTAAAGTTTGCGGAGAGTTGCATAAGTGCGTCCCACCGTACACCTCTCATGTTTATCTTAAGCCCGAGACTGGTCACTCTGTCTACATACTTAAGTCTTACGTGCGCTAAGAATACTGGCGGTAGCAAGTCTGTGTCATAAAATTTATTAGAAATAATTATAACCTGTGATTTATTAGGGTTAATTATAAGACCATTACACACACACCAGTTATATATTTCCAACAAATCTTCATTAAGTTTGCAAACGAGTTCCTCATTCAAACCAATGGGCCTAGGTAAGTGTACTTGTACATCATCGTTATAGAGATGTAAGAACAAATTTTTACATACTTTTGGTAGGTCATTTATATATAAACACAACAGAATTGGTCCCAGAATAGACTCCTGCGTGGCTCCTGCCAGTAAGTCCAAATAATTAAAGACCCACACACACCCTTTGCATTCTGTTTGATATACTATATAGCTGCTAATAAGCTGTACAGAACTTTCACTAAATCCAAAATATAACCGAAGTATCAAAGGTTTTAGAAAAATCAAGCAAACATAGCACAGTGATATGCTCCCGATCGAATTACATCCGAATATCGTCTAGTACCCTTACTGTGCCGGTTGTACAACAGTGGTGCTTTCGAAAACCAGACTGCAGAGGTAACAATAAATCATGGGAGTCTAGATGACTTGAGATTTGCTTACTAAGAGCTTTTTCTAGAACCTTTGATAGGAATGGCAGAATTCTTATTGGAAAGTCAGATGCAGATGCAGAGTTAGGCTTTTTCGGCACAGGAATTACCTTTGCAATCTTCCAGCTATCAGGAAAAGTAGAAGAGTAAATACAAAAATTTATGATATGTGTGAAAGAACGGAGTACATAAGAAAGAATAAGTTTGACGAATTGAAAGGGAATTCCATCTTCACCAACAGCATTGGACTTGAGCGAACGAATACAGTCTTTACTTTTTTTTAATTTTTATTTCTTCATACAATTCACAATATCTTATAATCTAGAAAAAATGCCATTGTTTTACTTTTTTGAGAAAGATGGATTTATTTCTTATTTTTCTTATATAAACAGGTAAGCTATTCAATATTCTTAGACTAGTTGCATTGAAGAATTATGAAACATACGCAAATTGTGTTGAGGTACTAAGGCAAGATTTTGCGTGTTTACTCTGAGATTATAACTAGAAGGGCATATGCTTAACACATGACCAGATCTTGCAAAAAACAACTTCAGAACTTTATAAGAATTAAGATGTTTTAAAGGTAAAATTTTGAGGTTTTTGAAAAGTATTGCTATTATTGCAAAGAATTCGAATGACATGTTTTTGAGAGACAAGAAGTGGGTGCAATTTGTTGTTGTGTGTTCCACCCCAGCAAACAATGCCATATTCTAGCTTTGGTTGCACCTATGATGATTTTGCGGACAATAAGTTTTAATGAGGTACGATAAGCCGATAAGATATACTTTTTAAGTGCATCAGTATGGACAGACCAACTCAATTTCCAATCTAGTAAAACTCCCAGATACTAAAAAGACTTGACACTCCGAATGTTGAAACATTTATCGGAGTTTTTTGAGTAACAACTTTTAGAACTATGAATAAATTAATTACAGTTCGCAGAAATGAAAATAGAAAAGTCCGTGGTCGACTTGTTTGCCACAGGCAATATCACTAATTACCATGTTATGTGTCGAGAACCAGTGACTTAAGATTTCAAGATCATGATTTATGTCTGCAGATAAATTTAGAGCAGAATCACTGACAAAGGAACACGCCATATCGTCGGCGAACGCGATAATTTTTCTTTTAAAGTTTTGTAAAAACAGCGAGTTAATAAATATTACAAAAGGATCGGACCAAGCACAGAACCTTGAGGAACTCCTATGGAAATTCCTCTACTGGAACTGAGATGGCCATTGATTTTAACTAGCTGTCTTCTTTCAGATAAAGACAACGAGAAACAATTAAGAATTTCAATCCTGAAACCACAGCTTTTGTAATATCGATCAACAAAGCAGCAGTTAGATTTCTGCTGTTAAGAACATTCTAGAACATATTTAAAAGAGTCCCTTCAGTAGAAAAACCGGAATGAAAACCAAATTTGTGCTTGATAAAAAACGTATTGTTTTCTCAGAAGGTCAACATTCTTTTTTTGATTACTTTTTCAAAAATCTTGGAAAATACCGAGAGAAGAGAAATTGGTCTATAGTTCTCTATACGTAATTTATTTCATTTCTTATACACAGATATAATTTCAGCCTTTTTTAAATCATTAGGAAAGACGCTATTTAGAATGCTATTGTTGTCAATATGACATAATATGTCACAACTACTACTTTTTTAACAAAGTTATTTGAAAAGCTATTCGCCGATGCACAATTAGAATTTTTCAAAGAAGTGATAATCTTGTATAATTCGAATGAAGTTATTGGTTCAAAAAAGAAACTCTTGGAGGATAATACATCATTAGGAAAACACGTACATTTGTCAAAGTCACTTCAATACCACTGTGGCTGAGGCAAAGTATTGATAAAATTTATCCGCCAAAACCTTAGGAACCAAGCGTTGAACTTGTTCAGAATTTCCTTAACCAAGTTCCGTTCCTTTCTTGAATTACCTTTGAAAACTTGAAATTAGTTCAAATAAAAAGTATTTTTACACAACATAACATCTTAAGCAATGCCTTGTGAGCAAAAGATATTTTAATATAATTTGGACATTTTTTTCTTTTTTAAGTTAAGCCTCTTCTTTACTTTCATTTTACAGAGTAAATCAGTAGAGATCCAAAGTTTCAGCTTATTTTATTTGTAGCCTTTCTTTTTTATTTTTTCGAACATTGCCCAACAAATTTATTTAATATGTTAATAAATATGGAGAAAGCTCTCGACGGATCACATTCACTTTGTACACTATCCCAACATTCAAAGCGGAGTAAATTATTAAGTGCCAAAAAATCAGTTTTAAGGAAAGTGTCACAGGACGACAATCTATTTGAGCTTTTTACAGACCCATAATCTCGGCTTAAACACATAATGCAATGGTCGGTTGATGGCAAGTCTAAAACATAACTTTTTAGGAACTTACTAATCTCACCATAATGTGGTCAATGCAAGTACTACTGGATTCCGGCACACGAGGTGGCTTCTTAAACACGATTCTAGGCCATAGTTGTCAATAAGGACTGAGTTTTGTAATAAATCTTAACCGCTTATAATTGAAAAATTTTATGAAACATTGGAACTTATATACAGAGTGGATGCTGTAGAAACAGTGCGATTTTGAAATGAAATTACAGTCGAAATAACAACAGACAGTCCCTCATACAAGTAAACCGATTGAAAGGTGAATACATTCTCGTGTTTGTCCTTTGCGTTAAAGGTAGAATACTGTAGCCAAGAATCTCATCGTGCCAATGATTTCAGCCAGAACTACTCGCTCACAAGGTCCAATTGGCCCAGAAATTGGAGAAAAATGACAATCAGCTTAGTCTTTCCAGAAGAGACGCATTTTCGTCTTGGCGGATACATGAACAAGCAAAATTGAAGCACTTGGTCCTAGAAAAATGAACAATGCAAGGAAGACTTCATTTTGAATTTATGAGTGTTTTGATTATTGGAGTGGTGTCATTATTGGTTCTCTACTGAGACATAATAACCAAGTTGGTATTGCCAGAAATTGAAGATTAAAACGAGTTTTGTTTCCAACAAGATGGTTCCACGTTCGAAGCAAGTTGTCCAGCAAGTGCGCACTACTCGTAGGTTTAAAAATTATAGAAGCACTTGTCGCTTGTCCCCGAGGACCTGCCCGCGCCGTTACACATTTTTCTGTGGATTGCCAGAAGACATCGATGCTATTCGAACAGTCCCGAAACGATTAAAGCAACCAAGATCAATATTTGTAAATATGTTCGTGAAAAAGTGACAGAGGCTACCAAATTATTTTGGAAGGACTCCTTCTTGGAGCTTGCGGGAATACTTGAAAGATTTCAGGTGGCCCACATCAAGTCAAAAACAGAAAATGCAGTCCTTTTTTGCAATTTTGTGAAGATATATGTAAACCTGATTCGTTTTTTTTCTAGCACTACTCAGCGGTTGCTAAGATGGCTATTCTGAAGAGGAGCCAAGTGGAGGATGTATGTTACATGTAAAGTTTAACTATCCAAGGCAAA
The DNA here is from genome assembly GCA_963555765.1 of Orthonevra nobilis. NCBI lineage: Eukaryota > Metazoa > Arthropoda > Insecta > Diptera > Syrphidae > Orthonevra > Orthonevra nobilis. The sequence continues at coordinate 8,927,920 of OY743225.1, forward strand.
CATAACTGGCTTCTACCTGATTTTAAAATATTCGCAAATTATCCTTTTCGCAAATTATCCTTTTCAGCCAACTTCTACTTGTTACTTTATGCATTTGAAGCCCTGGATTTTCAAAGTTCATGAACAGTTGTAGCAATCTACCAATAGAAAGCTTTATTAAAAATTCCTGCTTTACACTGACAGCAGAGTGATGCCTGCGACCTCCAAAAATACAAAAACTTCACTTGCTAGTGCATCAGTCCATGGCGAATTAAATACTGCGAAGTGAACAAATGCAAATAAGTCGGACACCATTCATGGAGCAATCGGAATCAAAATACCTCTGAGTTTCATAGTCTTACTTTTCTCATCCTAAATCTTTTTTTTTTTTTTAAAAAGAACCTGCATCATATTCGTATTCTGAGGAAATCCGAAATTTATTTTTGCAACTGGCATATCGGCATCGCCCAACCGAACAGGCTCAGCCATTTCGTCTGCTCATGCATCAATTTTCTAACCACACAGTTCCGTCTGCAGCCACTAATCGTAGGGATTACGAACCCAAATGCCGATCACATAAATAGTTTAAGTAGCGTCCATTGCATTCGGCTCACACACATGCCTGTCTGGCCGGACAATCTAATTAAAGTCCCACCGCCCTGCCCGTCCAGCACAGTACAGAGGCACAATAACCAATTCCAATTCGAAATATTAAATATATGTTTGATATGTTAAATAATTGAAGTGGGCGTAATTGAGTTGGCGAAGCCAGTGTTATTAGTTCGCATATTTGGATATGGCTCTAAATAATGTTTACCGCATATTTGGAGCGAATTGCCCACATATTTAGGGGCAGGCGCAGGACAGCACCCAGTGACTCAATGGCCGCCGCCGCCTCCTCCGACCAAGCTTATGGTTATGCTAATGCCGGGAAATAACAAATTCCAACAAATAAGCTGTAAAGTTTAACAACTTTCGCGGTAGCTGTACAGAGTTGTAGCAACTCGGGATCGTAAAAGTTATATGTTTCATAAAAACAAAACGAACATTTCGAGTTGTTCATGGCGGAATGTTATTAGCTGCGGTTCCGTATATGAGAGTCCTTGTCTTACAGCTAAAGGTGTAATGTTTATTGGCCAATTAATTAATTTCATAAAAATGTTTCAGCTCGTCCTTAAAGGATGACATAGGACGACGTGTTCGTAAACAAATGACAAGGTACATTTACAAGAGGAACAATTTAGAAGGGTAGATAATGTGATGTCTCAATGGCTGTCAATTAATGTGTCCTGATCCTGTATCTGTCCAATTATCGAGACATTGCAGTTGGTAGCCTTAAGACGCAATGGAAATAAATTTATTCTGACAAAAGCCAGAAATTTGTGGCAACCATTAGGCTAGGCATTGCAACATCAATCAGATTGGGCGGCCACTGGGTTTGCATTTAAGGATTTGATTGGTTTTGTTGGCCCATCGAAGAAATTTCGTTCTCCATGCTAGTGTGTAGATAGATATCGGAGGCTCTGAATGACGATTAGAAGTTTGAACACTCGTAAGTGAGGAATGATTTGCACCAAATGTCTCTTACATGTGAGGTGTAAAGTTAATTTGTTTTTGTAATGCATTAAGAGATGTATTTGGCAATTTATGGTTGCAAGATGCCACTTAGAATGTCTGTGGTAGTTCCTTCAGAACGGCAGGCAAGCAAGCGAAGGCATTTTATGATGTTGTGTTTTGATTTAACAATTTTCAGTCTAACATGAAAGGTTAGAGATTTCAACCTCAAAGATGGTTATGTCCTGAATTATCTTAAATATATTTTAAACAATCATTTAGCAAAGCCATTATCTGTTTTTTTCCTGTGAGCTTTAACACTCTTTAAAAGTAGACACTTGACGTGGAATGAAGTTCATGAAAATATTAGTATTTTTTATTCATTCGTTAAATTTGGTAAGGTTGCACATTCTAGACGATTTACCACCGTTTTTGATAAGGGTACGTGGTGGAGTTGATTGAATCCTTAGGGCTGTTTCTTGAAACAGATGTGGCCCAATCAGGAGGTTTGCTTTAAAGTCAAGACACTTTAAGTGTGCAAACAGAGCTACAGGAAGAATAGTGGGGCGGATATAAACGATTAGTTGGCCTCGAAAGAAAATAAATCGCCACCAGTAAAAAAGAAAAGACGAGAAAGTATAGAGCTTCCATCTCCCGCATTTGGTCTTGAATATCAATTTGATGGGGCCATTCAAATCAAAATAGATTCTAAGAGCGAAACGGAAAGAAAACGTCTGATTTTGAAGAAGCAAGAGGCTTAAGGGGGTATTCTAGTCTAGAAGTATGAGTTCCATGTAATTTTTGAAGTGTCATAAAAAAAGGCAATTAATACTTTTACTATACATATTTTTATTAGTCATTTATTAACATAACAAGAATACAGAAAAAATAAAAAAAAAATTAGCAGTTGATGAAGTGGCGGTCTCAAAAATTGGCGCGTAACCATACCCACGATTTCAATCCTCCTAGCAATCTGAAACCCAAAAAAAATTATTTATCTAGATGTCTGGAACTACGGAAAAGTTGGAAAGAAAAATGACGACTGCCTGAAAAAAAAAACAATTTTTGTCCCACTTTCTTAAACTGATTCGAATTTTAAAAACAAAGATAGAAATATGGGGATGGGGATAGTTCCAGACAAAGACAAGTCTATAAAGAAGACTCTCTAAATTTCAGGTAAATCGGTCCAATAGAACCTGAGATATCGTGAATACTGTTTTGAAAAAGACAGTTTCGATAAAAACGCGTTTAAAATTTCGCGTAAAGTTTTTCGTAGTCTATGTCATGAAATAATATTGAAGACTTACATTTATTCAATCTTCCATTCCTGCTTCATACATCGGACCTTCCTCGACTTCGAAAAAAATATTTTCCGCGTTTCTCTCTTCATATCGAGCAGTTCTGGCCTCCTTTGATGCGTTGGATGTTCGTATCTCGAAGCGGTCAATCCGGGCGTTGTCTCGTTTAATAGCAAAAGAATGAGCTTCCGGGCCAATTTTCATTCCCATAAGCTCCATCATTTTTAAAATAGGATTGAAGCCTTCATTAAAAATGCACATCCACTCGGTTTGAAGTATAGAAATCAACTGTTAGCAGCTAGACTGGACGAACACTAAATATAAAAGATACAAGTCACCTTGGGTTTTTGTATTACAATATATACAAAGGACAAAAGGTTTTACTGAGAAATATGGATTCAGGTAGATGGAGAATCCCTTATGTCTCTTTTTCTATTAGTTCCGGCCGAACCAGTTTGGATGCCGGGTCAGCAAAATACCGATATTTCCGAAAATAATTTGAATTTTGAAAAATCCTCTTGTAGATATATTTTTGAATAGTTAAACTTTGAAAATATTAAAAAAAATCGAATTTTTTAAATTTCTTGACTAAAATACCGCCTTAAAACTCGTTCGAAGACGCCAGTCTCTTAACTTACTTACTTTCTTACAGTTGGAGGATCTTGGTCTCAGCTTAACCTTCTTCATTCACGGTTCCTGTTACGCTGAATCCAGTTTGCTTGACAAAGCTTTCTGGAAAAATCGATTTTTTTTGATTTTTGAATTTTTCCGTGAACCTGATGGTTCATATTCGAAACCACTCTGAGCTAGAGAATTACTTTCTATTCGTTGTCCCCGATGTCGTCGAGGTATTGCAGTTAACGGTTGTTCATTCCTAGCGCTCGCTGCATTACTTTCTTTTACATTTCCTCGCAAAAAGACCGTATGAGTATATTCACAATAGGTAAATCATTGATGTAATGTCACCTCCACCATGGTGACTTATCAACTTGTTTCTCGTTTAATTACGAGAGAAAGTTTTTAAGTAGTAGTCCTGGTTAGCGATATGATCATAAATATTTTTCTTTTTGGCATGAATATATAATTGAGTAACAATTTAGACAGTCATTAGCACATACTGACATTCGAGGTGACAGGTCCGTGGAAAAAGTTATTTTGCACACAGCCTTAAGTGCGTTGTTTGAACCTGGACTTGAAAAAAACTGGTTGATCTTTGGAATAGATCCGCTTTCAAAGGATCCCAAATGGTATCTCCTAGACGCTGTTAAATAAAATAAATACCGCTGACTATCGATAAATTGTAAGCATATTTAAGATCTTGAAGTATGAAAGCGTTTAAATGGCCAGCAGTGTAGTTTTCGTAACCAAATAGCTACAAGCGATTTGATAAAAAAGTCTTGAAATACTTTCTCTTCCACTGTAAAGCAATTGTTATGATTTAAAATATGGTGCATACCCTTCGTTTTTTTTTTGCATTCGTAAAATTCGCAATATTTAATTCACAATTAACCTAATTTTTATTTGGCATATAGCATTATAATAGAACTCTTAGTTTCATTCTTATGGCATTTTTGACGACCAGATTCCTAAACTAGTTGAAAGTCCAAGGATTTGAGTCTGAGACCTAGCATTTGATCTGACTGAAAGACGGGCGCCTTATTCGTGGATATAGAAAACTATTCGAAATAATACGTCCAGAGCTTCGAAGGGCAGACTTTTTTCATCCCGCGGCGCACTTACAAGTTGAGTATTTTGTCCCGATGCTTTTCCCTAGCTGTTTCAAAAAGATACAGTCGAATTAAATAATAGATAGGTAGGCATAAAAGTTCAGACATCCAGAATACGAATTTATAAGAAATCAGAATTGAAACAGAAAACAACAAGGATACTTAAGAAAACAAAAATAAAGTACAATAGGTGATCTCCACACAGTTTTTCAAAGCGGGAATTAAGGTTTGACACTGCTACTTCTTGTTCCACATTGATCCTTGAGCGATATTTGCTCTTGATTATAGCTACAGCTGGAAAATCCAGCTTCGCACAAATATGTTGCTGCAACCGGAAGCTTTTGAAGTTAAATAGTGCGTGGGCTTGCCTTGCAAAAATAGATTCAATTCGTTGAGTTTCCCAAATATATATGATTATTTAAGCAAAAAATCTGGTTCAGCAAAGTTTCTGGCGTTTGCATGACGTTTCTTGTTGTAAACATTTCTTAATGTAATTCGAACGCACGAAATAAAACATTTCAATGTGATAGCTATCGTGAACTGCAGTAATGCAGTCTGGCCTAGTTTTTATGTACTTTACTGTATCAGTGACATACTCTAGTACATGGATCGATTCGGAGCTCATTGACCTTGATGCAAGAGCTTTCCTATGCAAGATGCATAGGTCCACATAGCACTCGGAACTTTGTTACGAATATGCTCTTGTATTCCTCTCTTGTATTACCTGCCTGACATGGATCGAGTACCATCTGTACATATACCAATAACATTTTTTGCAATTAACTTGTCAAAATTGTTAAACAAATCTTGAGCCTACGCAATTTTGATAAAAGTTCTTTGGCAATTATATTATGAGCCAGAAAGCGTACGTAATAAAAAAGATGTGAATCGTTATCACTGTCAGAAGCCCCATCAAACATAACCCTTGCCTTTAATTTTTTCTGTTTGTTGGTACTTATTATCCTCAGCTAGGTCATTGATTCTTTGACTTATTAATTAATTTGTCCGCTGATTCTCCCACAATAACCTTTAACATTTCGAGAGCAGCCGGTTAAATAAGCTCTTCTGCAAAAATATGAACTTTTTTTTGCATTTTTCCACCCTGTATGCCACCTTAAAGGATGCCAACAGTTCGTAGTTAGGTACTGAGACTTGCTGAGAGAACACGTTTTTTGTATTTAAGCTATAGTTATATGTAGATATAGTTGGATGAATCGTCTCCAGATGTCGCTTTAAGCATACATACTTTCGGATGATCAAATTTTCCAACAAAACACACACTGTGGTTTTTCTTCATTTTTTTACTTCTTGTGAAGCTTTTTAAATTCGCTTCTTTGCCGCCTGCTGCAACTAGTAGATGCTTTACCTGTCACTTGAACTACCATCTTGTTTGTTTAATAAAAATTTGACCATTTCACGTGAGATTTTTGACGACAAACCAAGCGACACAATTAAAATAAATCGTTTGTGAACTACTGAGTATATTCCCTGTTTTTACTTCACTTCTCCTTATTCAACAAACGCTTTCTTAAGCACAGAAAGCAGCTTGTCTTCGACTTATTTGGACAGCTTATATGTATCCATCACTCACTGTGCTGAACAAAGTGTGTTGAAAATTGAGACTTTTCAGTTTGGTTACTTTTTTATTTGCCTCCTCCTCGTTGGACTGATATGTCAAATAAATGCGGAGTCGACTTATTTTGGCAAAAAAGTAACTGAAATTGCTGTTAAATGTTGCAACGGGCAAAATGAACTAAGTAAGTGAAAAGTGAGGTACCTTCAAAAATTCAGTTTACGAGTTGCCCGAAACTTAAATAAAGTTGAATTTTTATGAATTTAAAAAAAATATAAAGGTATAAGACATGATATTCAATTAATACGTATAACTTTAATATCTTACTCACGGCGCGGCATGCTACGGGGCCCTAGGGCGTCGCGGCGCATACTTTGGGATCGCCTGATTAATACTATAACTAGAACAAATATGTCGCGGTGGAGCCGTTAATGTCGACCAGTTGACGAACCACGCAATTGGCCAGTACAGTGAAATAGTTGAAAATGATTCATAATAAAGTGTACACAGCATGGTGCAACTGCTGACACAGCTCGCGCGATAATGGACCTTTTAACAAATTCCCTTATGTCTAATTTCGGCTCAAAGTTTTCGCAAACAACCATAAAAATTTGGGCACAAATGGGCATCAACAATGGCGGCGTCCACTTGACCGATTTCACCTCCAAAAAGATCCTTAAGTCTAAATAAACATTTATACGAAAAATTATGCAAGAATGTCGTCTCGTTCTAGAGACATAGCAAAGCAGCGTCAGATTTGTGATTTTAGGTCACCCCGTTCTATTACATCTTATTTAAATAATAATAAAAAAATATTTTTGCAAGGAAAAGTATCTCAATGGAGGCCAAACTCTTTAGCTCCACTCCTCACTACTGCCTAGCCAAACAGCCAAATTCCCTAGAGATGCATTAACCACATATCGTTATTGAACTCTTATCTACACGTTGAAATTGATGAAAATCCCTTAACCAGATTTTAAGTACAAAGAACTGCTGGAAAAGTAAAAGACCAGACTTGGTCTTATGTATCCTCTTCATCAAATCCAATTGGTTAATAGTTCCTGGTCAAGCTGTTGGATAAAAAACTAACTTTTCATCCTTTTATGTTTGTTGCCTTGCTCCCGACAGAGTTTGTGCCAGCGAGTCAGTCTCCTCTCTAGTGGGTCCTCCGACAAATGTAAGCAGCTAACAAAGGCGATCCACAGACTAGAGTGCTGTCTGCGTTATACTTCCTAAAGCATCATCGGCATCTAGTCTACTTGCAGCGCACCTATTAATTGTAAACAAAAGTTTTTCATCTCCTTAATTCTTGCTCCTTTTTTTCATTTCTTTTATGTTTTTTTTAATGGAACTTGTGTTTTTCTTTTTTTGCTATGCTTTGTTTTCTTTCTCTGTATGAGGAAGATAATTTTTTTTTGTTTTTCTTTTCACTTCAGGGCGAGGACGAAGAATAAAGTAAATTTATTCCCTCCAATACCCTGAATCCTTTTTGCTTTGGCTGACCAGACAATTTATTTATTTTTCTTTTTTATTTGCAGCAAAACAAATTATTCCTTGAATTTAGATTTGGGGGGTAGACAATCGGCTCAATACGTCACCTATTTGGCGGATACTTAACGGATGACAGGACGAAAATCTTTTTTTGTGCTAATCCTCTATCCGAATGTATGTGAGTTTGGATACAGTTCGTAAATAAGTGTGTCCTTGCTGACTTTTTTCAATGCTTGAACCGCAAGAAAAGAGGAAATAATGATTTTTATTTGTATTCCTATACACTTGTGGTCATAAAAATCGCACCGAAGTAAAATTATTAGAAAATTGTAAGTAACCACGAGGATAAGAAGTTTTTTTTTGTTTGGAAATTGATTATTAAATGCAGACAAAAAATCTTTAAATATACAGTCGTTGTTGCACCCATATACGTACTCAAGAATTATTGAATTCAAAAGGACTTATTTTGTAATAGATTAGAAAATCGGCCCGACTTATGTTGGCATTCCGTTTGGCGTTCAGCGGGCGGATTAATGTCTTGTCGAGGGGTAAGCAAAATGCGAAACGACTGCCACAAAGAGAGTTGTCCTCTAGCGTCTATTAAATGTTCTCTTTTTTTTAATACAATGTGTCAAGCGAAGACCAATTTATTTTTCAAACAAAAACACAATTTCTCTTTTTATGCGAATTGGCCTAAACTTACTGATTAAAACTATTTGGATGAAAATAAAAAACAAAAAAAAAATTTAGGTTTTGATTGCTGTTAAGAATGTTATCAAAAATAAAATAAAAAAACAAGGGAAGGCCCAATTTAACTTAAAACTATTATTCATAAAGTGAATTTGAGTAAAAAACGAATCACACTTTGTTGGCACGTTCTATGATTAAAGGGGTATTCTAGTCTAGGAATTTTAAAAAAATCGTTTTTTTGTGTTTTTTTTTTCATATTTTCGAAGTCTAACTATTCAAGAATATATCTACAACATGATTTTTCAAAATTCAAATTATTCATCCAAACTGGTCCGGCCGGAACTAATCGAACAAAAGACATTAGGGATTCTCCGTCTACCTGAATCCATATTTCTTGTATCTTTTATATTGAGTGTTCGTGCAGTCCAGCTGCTAAGAGTTTATTTCTAAACTTCAAACCACGTGGATGTACATCTGTGCATTTTTAATGAAGGCTTCATTCCAATTTTAAAAATGATGGAGCTTATGGGAATGAAAATTGGCCCGGAAGCACATTCTTTTGCTATGAAACGAGACAACGCCCGGATTGACCGCTCCGAGAAACGAGCACGCGGAAAATAGGTTCTTCGAAGTCGAGGAAGGTCCGATGTATGAAGCAGGAATGGAAGATTGTAAGTCTAAAATATCGTTTCATGACTTAGACTGCGAAAAACCTTACGCGAAACTTTAAACGAGTTTTTCTCGAAAATGTCTTTCTCAAAACAATACCCACGATTTCTCAGGTTCTACTGGACCGATTTACCTGAAATTTAGACAGTCTTCTTTATAGATTTGTCTATGTCTGCAACCATCTTCATCCGCATTAAAAATTAGAAACAGTCACAAAAAGTGGTAAAAAAATCGTTTTTTTCTTCAGGCAGTCGCCATTTTGTGAAAAAAAAATCTTTCCATCTTTTCCGTAATTCCCGTTTAGTTTGCGACATTATTCTAGAATAATAATCTTTTTTTTTTTTTTTGTTTTAGATTGCTAGCAGGGGTAAAAACGTGGGTATGGTTACGCGCCTAAAAAAATGGATACTAAAAATATGAATTGCCTTATTTTATGACACTTCAAAAATTACATGAAATAGAATACTCCCTCGTTAAGTTTTTTGGTAAAAGCCAGATAGTGTTCTTATATTTTGACAATTTATTAGTACTATGACTAGTTAATTGAACACATGATTAGTTCCGCATGATTTAATAAACCATTGAGTTTACTAAAAGTATAATAATATCCCTTGAATTTCAATGTCCTATAAGTTTTCCTGAATTTTATTTGGCCAATTGTACTTTTTTGTTTTCATTTTTTAAAACCGGCCTAAGGCGTCTGATTGGGTCGAGATCAGAAGAATTTGATGTCATATCTACTAAGAAAATTCCATCGTAGTTTGAGCTGAAAATTATTGTAAGACTGTAGTTACTTCCCTTTTTATTTTTGAATGAAAAAATATTCTCAAACAAATTGGCTTTCCAGGATGAGCAATCGGTCACAAAACTGTCACTGAACTCAATTCAGACCACATCAAATGAGTTATTCTCAGTTACGGCATTTCATTGCTTTTTGCGTATTGTTTCGGCACTGTCTCTATGACTTGATGAATTCATGCAGCTCTCTTCTACGTTAAACGTGTAAAACGATCTATCGATTAGTCCTTGTGATATACTGTCCATCCTTTAAGTTGGTTTGCATTTTCGCGCCAATTTTTTTTTCCTCTACGGTGAATCAACATTTTTGTTTATCTTCATCTGATGCTCAATGGTTGAATGTGAAGTTGGCGAAGGGATAACCCTTTCTCAACCAAAGTTAATAACAAGACTTTTTCGTTTCGCGTCACTTGTTGATATTATACATCAATACATCTACCATTTACTTCAATACCCCTCGAGAACGCGGAATAGTCGCGAATATAATTTTTCGTTATTATTCGAAGATTTCCCGCACGTCCTTCGACAACTGGTCAAACACCAGTGAGTTTTGTGAATTGCGAATCGAAGAGACGGGAACAACACGTGATAGAATAGGTGCTGTAAAGTCTCCCTGTGCTTGTTCGAAGGGGAATATCGCTCCTGTAGCTCAATATTTCTCGAATAAGCCGTCAAGACAATGTTTGAATCTACAGCACATCGCATTCTTGTGATTCAAAGATGTATCCGTACAAGTCAAGGCAGTTCATCAGCTTCTGAGTGTAGACATTCAATCGCTACAAAACAAAGCTCATGATCTTTTGAACCTAAATTAGCAGTGGATGACTTTTTGTCAAGGTTCAACATGAATTCCATTTTCATCTACAAGGATACGTTAACAAAAAAATGTTGTTCCTTGAGAATTGAGGATCCTCGTATCAGAGGCGTTCACTGAAAACCACTGAGTGGTGCGTATTTTTTGACCACCCTTTATAAGTTGGTATCGGAAAGCCCAACCATTTTCTAAGAATTCATTATGTGGTGCGGTTTTTATGACCGCAAGTGTAACTCCTCGTCGTAGTTTTGGAATGGACAAATCTTTGACTGGGTAAATAAAATACGTGTTTCACTTCGATGACTCATGGGAAATGCGTGAACAGCAAAGGAATGATTTATTATTGAATTCAATTAAAGACATCTTAAGAGATTCACAGCAAGATATTGGTAATGGTAAGTAACTAAAGACTTATCGTAACGCTTCCTTATTTGCCAAACAATCGGAAGTCATAAAAGTCAAAAATAGTCGGAAACATTTTGTTTAAAAAAAAAAAAAAAACACGTTCGATATTTTCCCAAGGAATGCATCTCTCCATGTCAGCTCAAGCGAAAGTGACAAATATTTACAAAACAAAAAACATCCTTTATCTCCTTGGGATCTTTAGAAGCTCATTATCTGTGACAATATACTGGCAGAAATCTTTTCAGAGTCCTCCCATCTAGATCCACTTTGGCAGAGCAAAAAATAATGTACAAAAGAAAAGTTTTTAAGCTCATCATCTCTCGTATCCCATTTGTATGCGCCATAGATGAGGTCGCTTATCGGATATGAGTAATACGCTTATGTACCTACTCGTTCTGTCTGAAGGATCGACAAAGTTTGCCTGAAATGTTATTAATTAGGTTTGCATATAAATAAAGTGAGTCAAATGACACAGGACTTGAGGTTTCTTCTTTTTTTTTTTTTTGCTTGATGGCGTATAAAAGTACCTACTATCGGGAGTTTTCGGTGTTCATATCTTATTTCCTAGATTGGCATCAAGCATGGGTATCTATTGGAAACTTTTCTTGTAGATATACAATGTTTGATCCTGTACAAGGAAGAGAAAAATGATTTAAGTGGATTCTATCGAATGGGGATAGATACTTGTATGGCACTTTTAAACAGTTCAAACTCGTACACATGCTTTCGACAGTTTTGTGTATCGAATTCGTTTGAAAACATTGAAGAACAGGCGAACTGTTTAACTTTTTTTGAAAGCATATGTCTAAAGAACATAATCCGTAGCCTTATTCGAATAATGGATTTGGATTATTCAACGATGGAAGGTGTTTGACCTCAAACACAATTTTGAAATCTTTTTTTCACACTCGTAATATGCCCGCTCTAAAGAGGTAATGACTACTCTTGGGTTTAGGGGAAGAATTGTGTGGTTTGAAACTCAGATGTACCTTTGGATTCAACTTATTTATGGGTGAAGTTGGAATTGGGATTGAGAATTTTATTTGCCTTTATTTAATTCGCAGATTTTTATCGAGATTAGTTGTATACCAACAAGTTTTGTTTTGGAAGGTTGGTTCATCAACCTCCTCTCAGGGTTTTGCCTTCACAGGAGAACCTTGGACATTACATCTACATAAATAAAGAATTCTAGTAGCTGATACATAACTCACTACAGCAAAGGTAGCCAGACTTCTGGAATCTGGAATCTGCCTACCTATCAATTGTTCCTATTGAAATACAGAAGCTTAAGCAAATGCCCCAAATGTTGGTGAATTCAAGGGGATTTTTACTCCCTGGACTATGGACTCAATGAATAGTATTGAAGTTAGAAATGTGATGACGAACATTGGTCTCTGTAAGGCTCTCGTAATGAAACTCATCGAGTGCTTATGAATTCTTATTTCGTTGAAAAATGAAATTTTTTTTGAAGACTAAGCAATCTTAAAAGTCGTGGAATTTCAACTTATATATAATGAATAAAATTATTGACCCCACGGCGACTGTCTCGTCTGCACGCTTGAAATTTTTTTTTGTCAAATCTAAATTTCTACTTAAATAGAGCGTGTCACTCGGGACAGTCAATTTGAAAAATGTTCTTTCTTGATTTGTCTTCGCATCAAGTAATTCAATGTTCCAACTTTTCTACGTGTGATGAAAACCGGGTGAGGGATTTCAGTGAGTTGAAGTAGAAGAGTTAGAAAATGAAGCGCCGAACACAGTTTATGTCAAGTCTGATAATACGTTTCTAGTAAGTTAAGTTCAGTAAAGTAAACTTTAATACGTCGAAAAATATTTTTTTTTTGTTTACCAAATCTTTATTAAAATAAAGTTCTTCTGCACGTGTGTTAGGCACTAAACTCCTACTAAACTCCTGCAGAGAAGTTGACGAAAATTTGTGCTTGTTTTGGAGAAGGCCTTCGGATGGTTTAGATTCCCTAACTATTGTTTTATAATCAATAATTCACCGATAAACCTTCTGAAAAGTAAAAAATTAACCTTCTGGGAACAGTTCATAATTATGATCATAATTGGCACTGAGTTTTTTTAATTTTTTTTTAATATACTAGATTTGGAAAAAATAAATATTCAATTTGTTTTTTAAATAAACTGGGATTTTTAAAACTATGAGTTGTTAAACTTGGAGAGCGGATTGAGTGTAGTAACCACAGTCAATAGAGAATGAGTTCAGAAAAGTTTGCATAAACGACAAAAATTAGCGACTTCGTTTGGAATTAGCAGAGGAACATGTAGTAAATAAGCTTCCATTTTAAGGAGAGATGAGACTGCCCGTCTAAACGATATGACGGTACTTATGGAAGGAAATACTTTTATTCTGACCAATAGGAAAGATTAGTCAGCCAGCAATTCAGCAAATTCGGCATTCTCACGGTGGCAAAATATTTGTAAAAACGATGTTGGAAAAGGTGTAGGGCAACTCTTTCTTGGACATAGCAACAGGCATAAGATACTTGCAGTAATTGTTAAAGTTGAACTATTTCTTCTGGATTTGGAGGCTTTAACTATCGGAATTGTGTGTGGCTCAAAAACTTGCCTTAAAATCGTCTCTTCTTCACTTTTCTTTTATGTTAGTAGGATTTCTATTTTATTTTTTATCACCTGTTTAAAGATGAACAGGATATCAATAATTATAAAAATTAAAAAGTCCTGTTTATGGTGACGAAGCTTTAAGAGAACGGCAGTGTCAAAATTGGTTTGCCAAATTTCGTTCTGGTGATTTTTCACTCAAAGATGAAAAACGCTCTGGTCGTCCAGTTGAAGTTGATGACGACCAAATAAAAGCAATAATCGGATCTTCATAGTACAACACGTGAGATTGCAGAGAAACTTCATGTATCACATACATGCATTGAAAATCGCTTAAAACAACTTTGCTATGTACGAAAACTCGATATATGTATGGGTTCCTCATGAACTGAAAGAAAATCATCTAACACAACGCATTAACATCTGCGATTTGTTAATTAAATGTAATAAAAATGATCCATTGATAACTGGTGATAAAAAATGGGTTGTTTACAATAATTTCAATCGGAAAAGATCGATGAGCAAGCCAGGTGAACCAGTTCAAACAAATATTCACCAAAAAAAAAAGAAAGTTATGTTATCAGTTTGGTGGGATTACAAAGGAATAGTCTACTTTTAACTTTTACCGCCCAACCGAACGATAAATTCGGATGTCCACATTGAACAACTAACAAATTTGAACAATGCAGTTGAAGAAAAGCGGCGCGAATTGGCAAATCATAAAGGTGTTGTATTGGCAAAAATTATTGGAGCTTGGTTGGGATATTTTGCCACACCCACCATATAGTCTTGACCTTGCACCATCTGACTACTTTTTATTTCGATCTTTGCAAAACTCCTTGAATGGTAGAAATTTCAATAATATTGTTCATGTCAAATCGTACCTGGTTCAGTTTCAGTTCAGTCAGCTGATAAAAACCAGAAGATTTATGAACGTGGAATTATGATGCTACCTGAAAGATGGCAAAAGGTCAAAATGGGAAACGCATTACAGAATAAAGTTATTTCGTTCCATGCAAAAATTTGTCTTTTATTTTCTTAAAAAATCCGCAATTATTTAGTTGCCAACTTGGTATTACTTTACCTCACGTTGGATACCTTATACACCTTATATAAAATAATCGTAAAGTTTAAGCTAAATATAAAAACTTTTTTCACCATCATGAAGGGTTGCTTTCATGCAATTAGCAATTTCACAATGCCAATCCAAATGTGAAAATTGCAAGTGTTTGCTTATTATGGTTTTGAAGATACATCCCTGTGACAGACGCACGGACGGACAGCGGAGCCTCAGTAATTGGATTCCGATGGCACCTTTGGGTGCTTCGACATCCGTGTTATGTCTCCGATTTCATCAGCGTTGTAAAAAATAACAAAGAAGGAAGAGGGAAACGCTCAAGACAGTTACAAAAGTAGTGTTCAAAAACTAAGGGCGATGCTAATGGTTTTTCATTCCAAATCCTCATCATACTTATGACTTGCTTTTGTTGGGTATTCGAAAAATTTTAAACTATCCTCACCAATTATTAGACGGATATTACTGCAAGCCACTTGATGTACGCTAGATAGGCTCCGGAACACTGAAGAGGAACTGATGCGATAAATTTTGCACATACTATATTAGGAAACTTAAACATCATATGAAAATGGCCGACAATGATCTTATGGCTGTGATCCACATCAAGGGAATATTTTTTAACGTCAATTTTAACGTAAACACATGCCACAAGCTAAAAAATCCATGGAAGAGGAGCTTCGTTCATTTAGTGAACGAATGATTAGTAGGACAAAAAGATCCACTCATCAAGACGAAGCAACACACAATATCAAACATTCTAGTTCTTCAAAAATTCAGTGGAGTTAATTGCGTCTCTGACTACTTTTAAGTAGCAGCTCGATTTAAAGCGTGATTGTGCAATGTTAGGAAGCCTTACCAGCAAAAAAAAGGAGGTTCGATATGAGACCATAAAAAAAAGAAGAATAAAGCATCAAGAGGGTAAATAAGCGAAATATACTCAAGACCCATTGCCAAAATGTGGTCACAGCAATTCGCTTAATTTAGGCAACAGGCGAGCCCACTTGAACGGTAATATGAGAACGAGTGAATGCGAAAAAAATTCGAAAGATTGGGGGCCATTGGAAAAGCACTGAACAAGACCAAGAGAAGAGAAAAAAGTACTGCGAAAAAGGAAAAAAACCCTGCTTGGCTGCAGGGTAAAAAAAGGGTCCGCGGCATTTTCAGCGAAAGTAATCAGAGGTCAGTGTAAGGGTATTAAGAAACTCAGACTCCAGCCTCCATTCAATCCTTTTCTGTCGAGATTTGGTTACTGCAGTAAAGCTGTGGGGCATAGATCTACCCGAAGCCATCGTCTTTTATCACTGATTTGGCATTATTGATGCGCTCCGCTTCACTAGGTCATCAGATTCCTCGTTGCATACACTGTAAAGAACCTCTCACCATCTCCATCTCCCTAATCCTTTTCTATAAGTTGGCTTAAACTGTTGTTTGTATTAAGCAAAGTCAGGGGTATACCCCGGCCATAAATAAGTAAATAAAATACCATGACGGATAAATGCGAAGCAAATAAAATTACATCATATGTATTTTTATTTTTTACAGGATTATTTAAGGGGCTAAATTGGATGCTGCCATTCTAAACTTTGCTCTGAACTTTGTTACAATAAAAAACAGCCTGTTGCTTTGTAAAGAATGACATGTTTTGTTGTACGTCGTCAGCAATGTCCACCCACAAATATCCAGCGGGCGATACCAAATTTAAGAAAACAAATATTTCCATTGAAAATGTTAAAGGTATAACCCCCACACATTCCGCCAACCAAGGAGACCAAACTTCTTAAAACAACAACCTCTTATTACCCCGGTTCTTCATCAAGACTGTTTAAATTTAGCACGTCATAAAGTACCAAAAACTCCTTGATAAACAACATCTCCAAGGAGATAACGCCACACCACCACAGTCGTGTCAATTTCATGTAAAACATTACACCAAGCCCACTCGCGCCAAAAAGTGAGCCCCATCGTATTTCATCCGAGACGAAGCTCCACATCTCCAGAGTTCCACCCTTTCATCACACTAAAAGCGCCTTAAATTACTCATTTTCTGATTACACATTATAAATCATGTCGGAGGAAAAAATCGCGCTCATTGAAACAGGATATAGCCACAAATGAATCACAGTTAAATAATATATGGCTGTATGAGTATGTGATGCTGACGGAAAACTTTTCTCCCACCAGCCCCAATACCCAACATGAATGTCCTTTCAATCCGGCACGCTGCGTTGTTCAAAAATAAAACTTCCTAAAATGTTGTTCATTTCAAAAATTTGTCAATGAATTTTTAAATGCGTTATGGAAATTCTATTGTATGCTCAGTGACATGCCAGACGAGGAAATGTGTACGGCAGACTGGTGTAGATACTATATCCATAGTCATTATCACTTCAGAGGACCTCCTCCTGCGATGGTTTGGTTGAAATTTAAATTTCATGCCAGATTGAGTTTAATTTTTGTGGATTGTTTTGCTGGTGAATGGAAACTTTTCCTTGGCCATAGGTTTGTGTGGGCCAAAAGTTTTTCATGGAATGCCATTTAGCTGTTCCTGAAAGTTTGCAGGACATTTTTGTTGTGTGTGGCATTTGGATTTTGCAATTCGGGGATATCATATTTGAATTTTATCGTCGAAGATGGTGTTTTTTTTTTCAATTTATTTTTAAGGATGGGTTTTTACGAAATTCGAGAAAGATGCAGGCTGCGGAAGTGTTGTGCTTAAAGTGGCAGACTTCAGTTAAATTCCACCTTTTTATGGAGGAAATTCCAAAGGCTGTGTGAATAGAAAATTGTTGTCCTAGTTTGTGTTGTCTTATTGTGAACGCATTGGAATGAAGCGGTCCGAAAAAGGAACACAAAGAATGTGTACATTCGTCCTACACCAATATTCATTGTAGTGGTGATGCTTTACGAGAAATGAGAATGATTTCGAAAAAGCTTCGCCGAGTGAGTAAACGAGTTCGAATTTTCACAAAGCATCTCAGCTGGCAGGGAGGGGAAATGGAACGTGTTTTCATGGGGAAAATACGGTTTTTGGTGAGTTTCGAATCGGTTTTCCGTATCTATTCTGAAAATGCATGTAAAATTTTCAAGGGGACTTTATGTTTGGGGAAGTCACAATCAGGATGTGGGTTGTTATTTAACTGGAAGTATTATTTTCAATTTTGGAGAATTAATGACCGGTTTTTTGTACAGATTGGAATTTGTCCACGAATAACACGGAGTTTCATTCGAAGTTTATTTTTTCATATAAGATGGCAATCGTCTGATGATATTTCCGCTTTACTGTTTTACTTATAGCAGTTGGGGAATAGTTCAGGATGGCAAGAGTTATAAGACGTTTGAGTCTCACTTGATTGAGATTCAATTTTCACATTTGCGTGTACAGAAGTTAATGTCTTCTTGTACTCCGATTTGGGTTCGAAGTTTCTTGTGGCCCAAGGGCTGCGGATGCGCTGTTTGTGTCTTAGCCAACTGAGGCCTTGTATTCAGAACTTACTCACTGGGTCCTCTACCATCTAGGCATCGTAAAGCGTGACCTTGCTTTTAAAAGTTTTGCATAACGTCCGTCTTTTTCACTCAATTTTCTTAATCTTTTGGAATAGCAAAAAGAGATTTTGCATTTGATTTCTGTGCTGATGTCGTTGCTCGAATTCACAAGACGCAGTCCTGGACTATCTCGATTTAAAAGCTTTGTTATAAGATTGTCTAAAAATAATTTTTTGCACCCAAGGGTTGCTAGTTCTTAAGGGCTAATGACTAAACTAAAAATGCAGTTTTTGAAAAAACAGATGAAAGATTAGATGTAATGATTTGTAAGTAAGCTGTTGTTTGGATTTTATTACTCCACGGGTGGAGTCCGAACTGAGAAAGAGAATGTGATATCGGATATTTGCATTCGTTTCGTTCGCAGTATTTTTTGCAGTTGTACGTTTGCTTTACATATCGACTCAGAGATTTTTTATTAACTCAACTACAGGTACATTAGTAAATTTTTATGTCATAAGAGGCAAATTTGAAGTTACGATCACAAGTGTTATGCATTCAGCATTAATGCATGTCTTAGAATGGTGTTAGCGTGAAGGACTCTCTGTGAATCCAAGCAAAACCGCTCTGATCCCCTTCACAATGAGGCGACAAATGACTCTGTCCCCAATTGTTATTGTGTTAACCTCTCTGGTATAATCTAGTGAAGTCAAGTATCTCGGTCTTATCTTAGATATGAAACTGAATTAGACTTCACACATCAAGTCCATTGCAGAACGCGCAACCAAAGCGATGTGGGCCTGTAAGCGGTTCTACGGTGAGACTTGGGGTCTCAAATCTAAGATGCTTTACTGGCTGTACATCATGATGGTTAGACCTATCATAACCTACGCATCTATAATTTGGTTGCCCAAAACAACTGCTGAAAAACTGGAAAAAGTCCAACTCTTACCTTGTTTGGACATCAACGGTGCTATAAGCACCTGCAGCACTGGCAGCTGTCATTAGGCTGTCTCCTCTTCACATTCATTAGGTAAATAGCCGCCAGAAATGCTCTTAAGATGCAACTGGCAATGAAATACAAACCAGGTGACCAAACGGGACACTTAAAATAATCAATTTCATCACGGATAAAGACATGTTATGCTCGATGCCAGATTGGCTGAAGGCAACATACTTGCCCCCGACCCCAGAAACTTAATCTGGTATAACGATGGCTCAAAAATGGCAAATGGAGTAGGTGCCGGTGTCTATCTCTAAAAACATCCAAGTGTTTTCCAGGCTGAATTACAAGCCATTGAATCCTGTGCCATAGAAAACCTTACAAAAGGCCATAATGGGGCCAGAATTCTCATATATTCAGGCAGCCAAGCAGCGCTCAAGGCACTGTCATTCAATCTAGTGGAATCCAAATGTTTCAAAGCTGCTACGACGCCTTACAATCCCTGGCCCGACGTAACAAGGTAAGGTTAGGATGGGTTCCAGGTCATCATGGAATCGAAGGCAATGAAATTTCGGACGAACTAGCCAGGGCTGGTTTTTAAACCGCGTTCACTGATCCCGAACCTTTCTACGGCCACAAATCTGACCAATAAGTGGGAAAATAAGCTAAGCATTGCCCACTGGAGAAATCTACCGCGACTCAGACAATCTAAATTAATCTAAACTAATCTCTTACAGAGAAATCCTAAAATGTAGAAAGAAAAATATAAGAAAGCTCGTGAGCTTCCTCTCAGGCCATTGCCGCTTGAGATCATATCTAACCAACTAGGGATCAGTACAACCACCGAATGCCGACTCTGTTTCGATGACGACAAAACGGCTGTACAAATGCTTTGTTAATGTCCAGCTCTAATTTGGTTAAGAAGGCGTATTTTCCTCAAAGAGATATGCTCCCCATTGTCCAACACTTGGCAGGGACAGACTTTAAAATTATGTGTCCAGTAACTCGAGGAGAACAATGTTGCTGTATAATAGCGTCGGGTACATGCCTTCATTGCATAAAGCCAACAATGTTTAATCGCCTATCAAAACTAATTTTTGTTTTGACAAATTCATTGACAAGCAATTAAATGTTACGGCATCTCGAGGTGGCCAAAGTATTCAATAAACCGCATTGTAACCATAGGAGTCGTAGCCTTAATATCTACAATCAATATGCTTACAGTAATTGATAAGCCCATTGAATACCGTCACAGTCCTGACATAAATAAGTGTCCTTGCATCCCTCACAAATGTATTTATGTATCTTTAAGTAACGATACAGCTATTGTTCGAGTATCGTCGACGAGCATCCCAACCCCTGTGCCATGTTTCTTGCAGGAGAACATCAAATCAATGTAAGCTCTTCGGCTTGATGATTGTCGTGCTTCGTTTGCCTTTGTTGTGAAACATCAATTTAAAATAAATTGGCTTAAAAATACATATTCATGTGTCCTTTAAATGTTTTTAGCTTGCTTCACTTTGTGACACTGCCACGATGGATCCATTTCATAACATTTTAATTTCAAAAAGAAATAAGTAAAACTCAAACGGGACCGTTTCGAGCACGCTCGAGGATCAAGTGAAGTATGGTATGGCACATGCTGCCTCCTCCCATACTACAAGTATGTTAAATCAAGGACGACTCTCGTTGTTTGTCCTTAAAAGATTTTCTTGCAAAAATGACAAAAGTTGAGCAGCCAGCTTTAATTCATCCAACATTGCCATGAAGCTTCGTGTATCATGTTTCATGTGCTCCATCTGAAATGTGCGTGCTCCAGATGAGACAGCCAGCAAAGGGTTGGTCGCCCTCTGCACAGTAATTTTGTACTCACTGCTTTTAAAGTTGAACAGGAATAGGGGAGGACTTCAACCAACAGCAGGATAATAATTGTTGTGGCTGCAAAAGGATGATGTTGTCTAAACCTAATTACAGGTAACATAGGACAAACCATGAAGCACAGCTGCCGATGGTATTTGTGGTATTAGTTGTACACATACTAGTTTACACATCCTTTTTTTTTATTGTGAATGTTTGTTTCGGCTAATTGCGACCAGGACATAAACAAATGTTCGACCTGTGCGACGGCGGCGTTGGCGGTGTTTGTGTCGGGTCCACGGGAAAGTTTTTAGGACACCTGTTGGGGCAAAGTGTGTTTTGTTTTAATTATCCCGAAAAGGCGTGTTTATGCGATGAAATTGCGGTGAAATTTACATTTTTATGGATCCCGTGCGGTGTGGGTGAGCGGCCCTGTTTTGTTTCACAGCGAGATATAATTTAGTTTATTACTCTGGGAGATTTCATTTTTATGGCAGTGTTGATGTGGATGACACTGAATTAATGAGAGTAAGCAGTTGGCCCACTTGAGGACCATTAGTCGAATTATTTTTACCTTATTTCACGAAAAAATATTAACATTTTATTTGCTAATTTTTTTTTTTTTTTTACCTTCAAAGGGCTAAATGGAGATGGACTCTTCGGGTTATAGCGGGCCTGAATTTTTTATTCATGGGAAAATTGAAACGAATGGACACTAAAATCCTGAGAGAAGATGATTTGAATGAGCTGAATTTTTATGCAGACCATTTAACTCTCTTGGATAGAGCATGACTGATTTTATTACTTTTTTGCAAAATTCTAATCCTGTGTATCGGTTTGCTCATCTAGTTAACCTTTTTTGATTCTGATTTTTTCAAACTTTTCCATTCACTTATCTCTAGATTGTAGTTCGAAAATATGTTTACATTAGGTTTTGAATGTAATATTTCTCAAATGGTGACCATTGTAAACTTCAACCTTCAAAAATAACTTTAAGACAATTTTCCAACCAGAGCGTGTTGGACGGACGGAAACACGAAAAGAGAACACGGTGTCATCACAATTCAACGGACGGTTCTTACATATCATCTAAATCGGGGGCATGGATCTACTGTCCGAACCCACCGATGAAGTTTCGAAGCAGCTTGAACCATTTATTATGGCGTTTCAAGCAGAAACTGGAGTAGAAAAGCTCACCGAACTCAATAAACGGAAGAAGTAAATACTCATCTGCTCCGGTAGTACTGCAGCTATCAAAGATGCAAACAAACCCTCTATCAGTATCGACACTGGTTAGGAAGTGCAAACACAAACTTAACAAACTAGCAACAGCTAACTAGCGGACGAACTCGCTAGGAAAGGAGCAGGCAACAGCCACCAAAACCCTGTAAAGGAAATAGATGCCCCGCTGACAACTATTAAAGGGTAATAAACGAATGGGCAACCCAGGAATTCAGAACGTGCAGAACAGCAAAATTGATAATAGATAAACCCACTAACAAGGTAGCTCTGAACTCTAAGAAACGGAATCTAAGGCTAATGGTGGGACTGGTAACAGGCAACCTCCACTTACATTGACTCGGACTAGCAGAAACATCACATGCCACAGCTGTGAGGAGGAAGGGGAAGATCTGGAGCACTTCCTCTGCAACTGCCCAGCATCAGCGAGACTGCGACATAAAATACTGGGGTCAGCTTTAAGATCATGGATTTCGCAAATCGAACGAAAAGATTTACCGACAATTCAAATCAAGACACTCCAATGTAATTCCTCCGACATTAGCCCTCTTCCACTTCAACTCTCCCACTTTAACCAAAATCTTCTACAAACAGGAAATAGGAGAACAAAACGGGCCCAACTAGAGGTCTAAATGAGGAGCTAACAAAGTTCACCCTAACCAACCAACCAACCAAGCTTCAACCCTGAGGCAATGATGAAATGTGTGGAATTTGAAGAAGTAGTCGAATTTCGAACAATAAAGAAATTACGTTCAAAACCATTTTGGAAATTTTTGTTCTTTGCCCTGTGCCGTGCGTTTCTGAACAACAAATATTATTAGGTGCGCAACTAAGTTCTCAGTAGATGGCTCCAGCAGTCAGTGCGTGTTGGCAAACTGCTTCAACCAATTTTAATATATGTAAAGGTTCATATTACGTGGAGATTTAAGAATATTAGATCAGTTTTACAGGCAGGGTTTGCCAAAGTAGTTTGCCAGAACACGACTTAATAAGAAATGAAAGGGAGGCAGGCTCAATACGCCATAGTGTTTGAAACATAGTGCTTGCCATTGAGAGAAACAAGTTGATTGTTGGTCAAAATGATTCTGTTTTATGATCGAAAAATGTTTTCCTTAAATACTAATTGACCCCTCTTAGCATTCCCAATATTGTTCAATTGGCTGACTCACGATATCGCTTAATAGGTTGATAGGTTGACCGAGTCCTATTTCATCCTCAAACGATCGCATTGAATAACTGACAGTTGGGGCTAAAGACTAACGAGTGACACTTGCTATGCGGATCAGATTTTTTGTTTACAAAACGAACAGGGTCATTCGTTATCTAAAATGCGTTTTGTGTGGCGTCTTCAGTCGTGTGCCGTCATTACCATTATAACGTGATATGAAGGTACACTACACAATAGATAAAATAAGAAAACTAGGATTGTCTTTAAACTTCTATTTTTATTCTGAATTAAAAAAAATTAAATAAAATGCAATGCTTCGTCGTTCCGAAGGCTTCTGCTAACAACATACAAGGAAGAGTCACGGATGCCAACCTTCTAGAATAACATTTTTACGGCGAAGGCTGCAGCCACTAAACGCTACAGATGGTTGATTCTGATATATTCAAATCTTTTTGGACACTTAAGTTGTTCTGGTGTCATATACTTTTGAATGCGTGAAAATGTCTGATTTTGCGGCAAATAATCATCATTTGCAGGAAGATTTGATTGTCTTCCTTCATTCGAAGAATATAGGGGCTGAAGCCCATCGAGAGCAATTGACTTGAAGTTGAATGCAGCGGCGCTTGCGCCATTCGTTCAATCGATAATCAACACTGGCTTGAGGCAAGGTTCCGTGCCGACCTTAATGAAGACATCTATAATACGACCTATCTATAAGGGCAACGCAAGGAACAAGCATGAAAATTATAGACCTATCGCCATTCTACCCGTGGTAGAAAAATGTATGGAAGAAGTGGTAGAGCGTCGCATTAGTAAATTCATAGGAAAGCATAATATTTTGAATGAAAACCAGCATGGGTTCCAAAAAGGTAAAAGTACGGGAAGACTACTGGGAGAACTATGTAACTTGATGAACAAGAGTTTGAACAAAAACCATCATGTTCTTATAATGTTCGTGGATTTCCGCAAGGCCTTTGACACCATATGTCCCACAAAGCTAATTCAGGAGCTTCATAGAATTGGTCTGAGAGGAGGAGGAGGAGGAGAGATGAAAAAAACAGCTACTTTGGGGTACCGCAAGGCTCAAAACTGGGCTCATTGCTGTTTGTTCTTTTTACCAACGAGCTTCTTCGCATATTTGAGCGAGGTACAGCTTTTGCATATGCAGATGACATTGCCATCCTTGTCAAACACAAGTGTCTTGCTACCGCCACACAACTAATGCAGGAGGAGTTTGACAGGCTTTCTAGGTGGTGCCACGACAACGGAATTATTGTGAACTATACCAAAACGAAGCTGATGCACGTTCGAACCCCGTCACAGCCGAAAGCTTCAGTAAATGTATGGTTTCGCAATAAAGAGTGTAACGAAAAAACTCAAAACGATGTCATGGAAGTTGTTGAATCTATCAAATACCTGGGAGTCATAATCGATGATCACTTTCTATGGCACAAACACATGAACAAGCTTAGGTCGAACCTCAAGAGTGCTCTTTTTGCCATGTCTTACCTCAAAAGGTACGGAACAAACGAAGTCCGAAACCAAATGTATTTCTCTCTGGTGGAGTCCCGCTTAAGTTATGGTATACTCGCATGGGGAAATGCGGCCAAAACACATCTTGCTAAACTAATTAAACTTCAATCTCGAATTTATAAACTTGCAAATAGTAATAATAATAATTTCAGAGTATTAGATGCTATTGGTACTTTCAAAATGAGTGACCCGAGATTTCAACGGCCAATTCTTCACAACGCCAACACGAGAAGACGGGCACAAGGTCTTCTGAAAATCCCGAGAACCCCCAACAACTGTGGAAGACAACATTTCAGCTTCGTTATACCATCGCTTAAGAATACGATACCAGCAAACCTTAAAAATATTGCTAACATAAAAAAACGTAAAAACAAACTAAAAAATTACTTCATTGGTATTAACTTTGTTATATGATAATTTAGAAACCTTTGAACTCAGTGAATTTATTTCAAAAAAAAAAAAAAATATGTAAATTTAAATTTTTTTTCTTGAAATATTAATGAAATATTAACTTTGAACTTTTGAAATTTTCTTATGCAATTTTTGTAAATTTTTTAACATTTCCAAACAATAAATGAATAAGTGAATAACCACCTGCAGATAAGCACTTAGCTTTGAAGGTAACTCAATTATTTATAACGTTTTGAAAAGATAAAAAAAAAAAAGAGAGCTCCAAAAAGTTTACCGAGATGCCGCTCTAAGTGAAGCATTAAGGAAGGCGAATATCCTTCAAAGACGCTAAATTGGAGGCATTGCTCGAAAGGAATCTGTGCCAAATGCAGAAACAGCTTTATGACTTACCTGCCAAGCCATTTCATGCGGGAATGATTCAAAAACAAAGAACTTGGATTCCTTATGATTAAAAGATAACTGACGTTGTTTAATCGCCTGTGAATAACTGTTCGAGTTGCAAAAAGAAAATGATTTCTTCATCGCATCGTGATGTGTGCTGAAAAATTGATTAATTACAACAATACAACGAAAAATAAAGTCATGGGGACTACCTGGTCATGCTTCTATTTCTTCTGCTCGAGCGAATAATCAGGCTGCAAAAGTTATGCTGTGCATTCGGTGGATTTCATTTACTATGAACTGTTGAAACTAAATGAAACTATCACTGGGCAACCGCGGACTTATTTAGCATTTAAAAACTTTAAAAACGTTAAAACTTAACTGCAAAGCTCCTAAACTTTAGATTTTATTGATATCTAAAAAAGCCTGATTTCGTCACTGACTCACTGATGATCATCAAAATTCTTAGGATATTTCTTTATGTCCTAGAAAGCTGAAATTTTGCAAGTAAGCTAGTAAAGGGGTTTTCAACAGGGACACTACAAAAGTAGAGCGACAGGGACAGCAAACGACGCCATATTTCTTGCCGCTCTTTTGACATTTCTCTTCAGTTAGGTTTGCCATTTCATGATGGAAAGCTATACGTGCCAACAACGAGTCGAAATTACTAAAATTTACTACCGAAATTCGGAGTCAGTGGCCTCAACGTTAAGAGCGCTACGTCCAATGGTCGTCATAATCATCCTAGCAGATCAACAATTGAATCCACAGGCACAGCACAAAATGTTCCCGTGCCAGTGAGACAAAGAAGTGCCCGTAGTGTCGAGAATATTGCTGCCGCTGAGGCTTCAGTTGCAGAAAGCCCAAATGCGTCTCTCAGACGTCAATCTCAAGCCTTGGGCATCTCTGTGACGTCGTTGTGGCGAATTTTGCGAAAAGATCTTGGTTAACATCCTTACAAGATTAAATTGACGCAAGAACTGAAGCCGCTTGACCACCAGAAGCGTCGTATGTTCGTGAATTGGGCTGAGCAACAACTTGAAAATGATTCGGATTTTCATCGAAAAATCATCTTCAGCGGTGAGGCTCATTTCTGGCTGAATGGCTCTGTCGATAAACAAAATATGCGGTATTGGTCAGGCAGCAATCCACACGTACTCCATCATTGCATACCGAAAAAATTACGGTTTGGTGTGGTTTATGGGCCGGCGGCGTCACTGGGCCGTACTTCTTCCGTAATGATCAAGACCAGCACGTTACTGTGAATGGGGATCGCTACCGTTCAATGATGACCGAATATTTTTGGCCCCAATTGGATGATATGGGCTTGGAGGACATGTGGTTCCAACAGGACGGCGCCACAAGCCACACAGCGAATATCACAATCAATTTATTGGAAACCAAGTTTGGAGAACGTGTTATCTCACGAAATGGTCCAGTCGCTTCGCCTCCTCGGTCGTACGATTTGACGCCGTTAGACTATTTCCTGTGGAGCTACGTCAAGTCTATGGTCTATGCCAACAAGTTAGCGTCGATTGATTAACTTCGTACGAATATCGAACGTGAAATTGCAGCAGTATCGGCCGATTTATGCTTGAAAAGCGTCGAAAATTGGGTTCAGAGTCGGGACTTCTGCAAGCGTGCCCGTGGTGGCCATGCAAAAGAAATCGAGTTTCATACATAATGGCATCGAACGTACTTTCACAGGAATAAAGAATTTTCGTTTTTTTTTTTTTTTAATTTTTGTAGCGCTCTTATTGAAAAACCCTTTATGTCCAACGATCACTGCGCTTTGAGGGCCATCATTCATGATGCTAGCCTTCTGTGGATTTTTCATGGCGTGTGGTTTTCAAGTTAGCTTCAAACAACCGAAGACTGACTTCCAAAATGCAAATAAAATTGTGCTTAAAAACAATTACTCAAATCGACGCACCTAAAGGAATACAAATCCTTAAAGGATACACATTTCGTCAAGCAATATGTGCTCTTTTGAAAATATTGTACATATCCTTCTGCGTACTAACGAATGCATCCGAGCGAAAGTCGCACAGAAAATTTGCATACAATTCGTCAACTGCATATTCTCATCACGTTTGACCATTACCCAGACAACAGGATGTGTGTCCTTAATCTGCTGCGTTCTCGTCGTGAATTGCTGAGTGACAAAATTGAAGGAACGACATAAGTTCACTGCACGACAGGCATCACAAGGAGTATCTAAGAATTATTTTGGGCATCTCACGTAAATGGATTCCTCAGGAAAAGGATGAAGGATAGTTATATCATCGATTCACACCGGCAATAATGTCATAAACATGTGGGAGTATAGAGAACGTGCCATCACGTGACAAACTGATATTCAAACGCCTTAATTGATGCTCATCGCAAAGCTTTGCGTTTTCTTCGAAAAATGACGAAAGATAACCACTTTCAGCTGGATGATGATTGCCGGATACGAGCTGTTTAAAGTTCATGAAAAGTGTATGTTTTTTTTGTCATTGGAAAAATGTTATCGAATACGTGCATGCACGTCCTGCATTGCCACATAACCAATCAAAAGGAAATCCAAAAGATTTTCGAAAAGTTTGAAAATAATGTGCTGTGGTATATATTTTCAACCAAAAAATAGGATGTCTTTAAACGAAGGAGTTTGTTCTTCACGTATGACCACCCACAACATGCACTTGCGTATTATATCTTAAATTTTTGTAGTTGAGTGAAAAGAAATAAACTTAAATTCACGCTGGCGTTTTGAATTACAGAAATGGTTTCAACCCTCAATGGGTGGTGCAACGTTTTGACTCTCACCACTTTGTCCAGCAGCTCGATTCAGAATCCAATTCTCTGTCACCGATCCCCCGGAAACTGTGGGTGTATAGAAACGATAACGACCAAAAGAGATTAAAAAAAGGAGACCCAACTTATGGCGATGGAATAGTTCTGCCATTCACTGTAAAAGAAGTTGATTTGACCATTAAAAGCAAAGCGGGATCTGTTTGTTAAGATGGAGACATTTATAAATATGGTGGCGATATTCTGAAACGGAATATGCATCTGTTAATTTTTCAACCTCGGAGAAATGATTGCATGATTGAAGACTCGAATATAAGCTCTATGCAATCCTATTTGTCCTTTGGCATGTCCTTGCTGAGCGTCGCATACAAAATCAAAACCCAGGCGAGTTCCTGTATGTCTTTCTTCCGTCCAAACAAATAGTGGACAAAATATTGACTTCAAATTCGCGTGTGACGTCATTTATTGCAGAGAACAACAAAGCGATGACCGTATTCGGAGTCCCGGAAAAACTGATCCCATTATGTCGCATAACGCACAAAAATACTTGGTATTCTAGGAAGCAACGGAAGTGAACATTTTAATGCATTGATTGAGTCCATGCTTGAGAGATAAACGCTCGTGGGGCGCAGAATGCGCCTTAAAGTTCATGCATGCAAGTTACACGCTTCCTTGGATCAATTTGTGGATGATATGAGGATTCTAAAACAGAACACAATTTACGCAAAACTATAAACTACTCCACACAAATATTTCCGCAGCCGGTGTATCTAACTTGGTGAAGAATCATTTTGAAAAAGGTTGTACTGATTGATAACCGAACATATTCCAGTGTTCCAAAACGCTCAGCGGATAATAATGCAGATGTTGATGAAAGCGCACGCCCATACGCGAGAAATGGATACTATTCGAGCCCAAGGATGGACTCGGAATGTTCACTTCCGAGGTACATTTCATTAGCGCCTCTTAATTTATGAAAATTTTGCACAATAAAATCAAATTTTCAGATGAGGCGTAATTTTATAACACGCAAACAAGAAAAGATGTCCATATTTCGGGCTTGGAAACAATTTCACTCCAGTAATACAAAAGACCATAGACCTATATCCACATTACCGTTTTTGTCAAAAGTTTTCGAGAAAGAAAGTCATCTTATCGCAAATACAAAAATACCAAGATACATAAAGAGCAGCTGCTTTGTCGGCATCAATTTGGATTTCGTTCTAAGAAAGTTGTAAAACTGCTTTACTTTTTATTGTTGATGAGATACGAAAAGCCTTACATAAAAATCACTGAACCCTGCTTACACGTCTTGATTCCTCGAAAGTCTTCGACACAGTAAATCACGTGGTCTTGCGCAAAAAGCTTAGAATACAGCCTAAGTTTTAAGCTCCCGCAACGAAGCTCATTTCTTCATGTTTGAGTGGTAAACAACAATGTGTAATTGCTGGAGAAAAATCCTCCAGTTTTCTGAAAGTCCAAAGTGGAGTACCACAAGGATCGGTCCTTGGGCCTCTACTCTGTTATACATGTGAACGAATGTGTGAAGGAATTACATAAAGTTTTTTAATACTGTTCAATTCTTTTCTTTTTATTTAGAATCTACAAGCTTACTAGCTTACAGATATAAAACTTAAAACTAAGAACAAACGATTTTCTAACAATATTCAAAGTAGTAAGAAACACTGACAAATGAACTAAAATTCAAAAGTATATGATGATAACTCTTTAAGTTTTAGTCGAGATATCTCTACATACTTCATAAAAAGACCTTATGGCTCTCGACATTGGCTCATTTTGGCCATACGTTGTTCTGTGGGCACGTTGAAAGAGAAAATCCCTCAATCTAAACGGTTTCGTTGGGACATAAATGTGCACCATAGCCAGCAAAGTTAGGCATTTGATGTCAAGCAGGAGGCATCTGGCTTCATGGTCTGGCGTAAAATTCCAACGCATTTTGTAAAAATTGAATCGCGAAAAGCGCCTCTGTACGTTTTCGATTCGTTTAGCGTAGGTAACTAGGGAAGGACTCCAAATGACATCTGCGAATTCCAAGACGGATCGAACATAGAATGAAGAGCATATATATCTTTTAAGTCTTGAACATAACATTTAATGAAAGAGAAAGTAGAATTCAATATGACTCCTAAATCGTTAATTATTTTCACTCGGTGGAGGGTTTGATTATTAGTTATATAATCAAATTCAAAGCATAGCTTCTTCATTTCTTTAAATTCGGTTCAAATCGGCTTGTCTCTTGGACCGAGCTTACTCTTAGAAAAAGTTTGAGAACAACCGCATAAAGAAGACAATGACAATACTTAATTAGTTAAACGATATCGTTTATAAGAATAATAAAAAATAATGGCCCAATATGTGTGCCTTGGGCGACCCCAGAAAGGCAATTAATTGGTCTCGATATTGATTTGCCTATCAACACCCTCTGAGTTCTGCCAATCCAAAAGGAAGAAATCCATTTAAGGGTGATTGGACGCAAATCAAAACCGTCAAGTTTATTCAGGAGAACCCTGCGATTAACAGAATAAAAGGCATTGCAAAAGTCAGTATAAATAACATCGACTTGATATAAACTTTCATTTGCATTTAAAACATATGAGGAAAAATAAGTGAGATTTGTAGTCGTTAACCTGCCAGATACAAATTCGTGTTGGGCCTCAGTTATGTACTCTTTTGTTAGGAACTCGAGTCGGTTTTTTACCAAAACTTCGAAAAGTTTAGGAATCGCTGATTGTTTAGAAATCTCTCTGTAGTTCTCAACATAATTTTTGGATCCTGATTTGAAAATGGGAATCAAAAAGGAAGACTTCCATTAATGAAGAAACGTGCCTTCAGCGAGGGAGTGATTAAATATCAATTGCAACGGAAAATAAAGCGAGTTGCAACAGGTCTTAAGGATTATAGATGGAATTCCATCAGGACTACAGTTTGGATTCACATGTACGTATACACAAACGATATACAACTTTACTAAAGCTGTCCTCATGAAAAGGTTAAGGAAACCGTTAACTTGCTTAACGAAGACCTCGCAGCTATATTTGAATGGTCCACCGCACATGATTTCAACTTAAATGCTAATAAATCAAAAGTGCTTCCAATACACCGCAGCGAACTGGATTTTTCAATGTTTCCTGAAGTCAAAATTAGCCCGAACGCCTATACAGTAGGTTGATACCACCAGAAACCTGGGCCTAGTTTTTAACCGTACCCTAAGATGGGATACCCATATTAACAGCACGATCGGTAAGGTTTATGGTGTGCTTCGTACTCTATGGGCAACTCAACACTTTATTCCTTTAAAAAATAGACTCTTGTTAGCTAAAACTCTCTTGATACCAGGCCTTTTTTACGGTTGTGAGGCCTTCGTGTGTCCGGAATTCAACAGTAGTCGAAGACTTAATATTGCCTACAACAACTTAGCTCTCTATATATTTAACCTACGAAAACGAGCCCATATTTCAAGCTTCTCAAAACTAATAAACGGGTGCTTCTTCAATGCACTCTTAAAATACAAGCCCATGTGTCCATTAAATTCCGTCATCCAAATTAAGCAGCCAAGTTATTTGTACGAAAAACTTAATTTTCTCCAATTACGAAGGTCGTTGAAGTTACTCTAACCCAAATTCTCGTGTTTAAGTTCAAAGCGACAGTTCTTGGTAAAATCTTTGACTTCATAATAAGAACATTGATTTGAGTCTGCAAAGCCTTATGGGCTTGTCTGCAGAAGATTGGTTAAATAAGTGTTAAGTATTATTTTGAGTTTTACATTATGTAACATTCAAATTAAACTTTTATTGTACAAAATTCACGTTCTAATTTGAGATATTTAAATGGTTCGAATTTAGTAACAGTTGTTTTACTTGTTTTATGAAAAAGTGTTTGGGAAAATTTTTAAAAGCTGCGGATAATTCGTTGAATATTGTTGGAACTGCGACATCATATTTTCGCCGACCATATGGTTTCCAATATCTCGGAATGGTGAATCTGTCTTGCTGTCTCCATCTTGTATTAAACGTTTGTTGAGATGGGACTTTGTAAGTGCTGTCATCTTCGAATTGTTTTTTCAAGTTCCAGCTTATATAGTATAGTTGTTCTATGGTTAGAAGCTTTATGGAATTATCAACTTGATGTTCGTTTTTATGGATATGCTGATAGAATTTTGATCGGTAGATCATTTTTTGTATCCTCGCTTGCTTCGCTTTAAAGTTTTGAAGCTGCGGTGCATTTGCACAAGCCAATATACTATATCTCGGATGAGATTCAACCAGTCCAAAATAGCATTGTCCCAGAACATCTGGTGTGCATCTGCAGATCAGGTGAAATAACGCGTCAGCATACTGTTTTGGTTTCAGGGCCTTTATGTGGTAGCTTCATTTCAAATTGTAGTCGACGATCACTCCAAGGTACTTAAACGATGACACGTTTTCGATTATTGTAGAGCAATGGTCCTTTTTTTGAAGATGCATGTGACTACCTACTCTGTGTAGACACGCCACTGTATGCATTTTCAATGTAACTTTAAATTTCATAATATGAGGTGGGCGAATATGCATAATCATATGTCGTGACACCAAGCCGTGACAGCGTCAAATTTCGATTGCATAATTTTTTCTGCTGCCTCAATATTTTTATGACTCATTACGATGGCAATATCATCTGCATATGCGTATCCGTGGCTGTGCTTTAAAACCGAAAGCAGGTCATTAACCTATAGTATAAAAATGAGAGGCCCTAATCTTGTTCCTTGTGGTACTCCGTATTTTGCATCTTTATTTTCGCTTAAGTACTCCATAAATTTTACTTTATATATTTTATCTTCAAAAAAGCTTTCAAATCATTTTAATAAAGATAATAAAGGTCAAAGCCAAATAAGAATTTAAATCATCCAAACCATTGTTTTTGCAAAATCAATTCTAAATTGCATACTTTCAAAAACAATGTTCTCGAATCTAAAGTAAATACGTGAGCAACTTGTTGTTATTTGTTCTTATTTTAAAGGTTCCGTACCTCAAGAGGAAAAACGGAGGTTACAAAACGACTTACAACTGCTGGTCTTAAAGTTGTATAAGGAATCAAGTTTTTAAATCGAAGCCATCAGAAGATACGGCTGTTTATGCCACATATATTGGTACTCAAAACCTGTGGGGTAGTTTTTTTCGACTTTGAATCATGTAATTAGACAAGAAGTAATCTCCGCAAAATCCAAAAACTTAAAATTTCTACTTAAACCACAGCATTTTTTTTTAAATCGCAACTCAATTTTATGCTAAGATGCAGGGTATGAGTTGGATGCCGCATAGTTTGAAACTCATATAGAAATCTTTAATCCAAAGCTCGAAAATATAAGAGAACCGACGATTTCGATACCTACAAGTGTGTACGCAACCTTTTTTTTTTGGTACAAATTTTTAAATATCCTCTGGTCACTTTATTTCTTTTTTTTATGTTAGCGATACAAGCATGTTTGCTTCCTAAAAGGACGTTTTTTGAAATATAGTGACACGCACTGAATGAAATTTTGCGTAAGTAGGTACAGACCTTTTATTATTTTTTCCTCCGTCCGTCTGGTTTTTAATAGAATGCCAGCATTTAAACAAACCTACTGTTCATAGTCTCAACTAAAGTTCTTGGAAATCTTTCACAAAAGTCAATTGCGATTAAAACTTTGTTCCTGATCACCCGTTCCGCATCTTTCCACACTGACAAAATGATTTTCAACAATCTTCTAGATCTTTCCTTATTCGGTTATACTTTCTGCAGACTGCTCTTTTGGTTTGTGTTGTTGAAAAACAATAAATAAGAGAACATCAACCTGACCGCACCGCAGATAAAAAGTGGCAAGCCATAGCAAAAGCTATTTCAAAGTTAGGAACCCACAAAGAAATGTACGCTGCGTCAGCAAAAATTGTGATGCTGAGCTCAACAACTTATTGCGGTTGAAAGGAAAGTGAACAACTTCCAGGAAAAAACAGCTCCTCCAAGGTAGACTGGAGTGATTTGCACAAACTGACCTTTGGCTGAAAGTGGAGTACGTATAAGTTTACTTGGCAAGTTTATCCCGTGGCGTGGGTGCGATTTGTTCGTAGTTTTGCTGGTTGCTAGTGTAACATACGGCAGAAGGTAATGAAAGTGTTCTTTGTTTTATAGAGTAAGAGTTTGATTTGTGATTTGGTTAAGGCTTCACTAGGAGTTATGTACATCATGAAGGAATCAGTTTTTACAATGCTTATTGCAAGGACCAACAGATTTCAAATGGCATCCTGTGAAGACATCTGGCTTTTCAAGCAAATCGAATTCAAAATGCATTTTACAATCTTTCATATTTCCAGTGAATTTTTTGTTTCGGTTACTGTTAAAATTACTTACAGGAACACTATCCAATTAGCTATGAACTTAACACTAAGTAAATTCTTAAATAGACTTTAACAAAAATAGTATTATTCTACCAAGATTGTCAAAAGTTCTGGAGAAAATACTTGCAAAGCAAATAAGTTTAGATATTGAAAGTAGGTTTTCACTTTGTGTGAAAATCAATTTGGTTTTAGATCAAATCATAGCTGCTCCACTGCGATGGTCCTTGATGACGTAAGACTTCAGTTTTATTTTGTAACAGTTCCTAAGCACAGATTTCTCCAAGGCATTTGAGAGGTCTAATCATAATATTTAATGCAAAAAACAAGGATTCTATTTCGGTTTAAGTAAAATAGCCATTAACTTTATAACAACCTACCTATCCAATAGAACCCAAAAAGTAGTGATCAACGGAAAAATCACAAACCCTGCAAGTTTCTCTGAGGGAGTAACACAGGGTTCGATTTTGGGTCCCTTTCTCTTTTGTATATTTTACCTCATGTATGTAAATATGTGTCCTCTCTGGTCTCATTGAAGACTTAATAGCCAGAATAAATGAAGACTTGAATGAAATTAGCAGTTGGTCGAAAAGGAATAGTCTTAGTCTTAACACAGGTAAAAAGTACCCCGTCGAATTTTCGAATACAAATGTTTATTAGTCTTTTTACATTTTAATATGATATAATATGTCGTTTGATGGGTGGGCTCATCGCGGTTACAATCCTTTCATTTGTTTTACTTAAGATGTGACTTGACACTTTAAAGGTGAATGGTCCTCAGATAATTCTTCGCTTATTCCAGGCGACCTAAAATTTATCACTCATATCTAGAGATGGTACTACTTGCGCAATGGTGGCAAAATATATAGTACGTCGACAAGTCAAGGCGTCGAGATCGCAGAATAGTCGCAGTTTGTTTTTCATGCAATTAGTACATAGTTTGTGATTTTAGAAGCTGAATTTCGGTGCAGATTCAATTGGCGTCCAATGCAAACAAGGCAAACACTGCGCTTAGTCGCTTGCCTCGAAGAAACTGGAACAAAACGTGATAGAGAAGCGTCGGAAGTTTTTTTCCCAGGAGAATACCACACTGCATTTAAGTGAATGTGTTGAATTTATAGATCTTCAGGTGCTTCTTATCTACGCTCACGCTCTTCTGAATCTCAACGACGCGATACCATTACCCGGAAGTGTTAGCGTTTGCAAATCTTTCCACAATTTTTTTCAAAATTAATAGTTCGGGAACATACACAAAACTTGTTATTAACTGAAACCTCTTTTTTAAAAACTGAGCCAAACTTTGTCTACTTAGCCGATTTTTTTAGTTCATTTTAAGACAATCAAGAGCTGCATAATAATTATCAACGATGAAAGGAGTCTCGCTTCTTACTCAATATGTCCCGTTTTAACTTCATAAAATTTAAATTTTGGTTTCTTTCTTCTTCTTACATCTTTTTTGTATGTGGTCACTTCGCATCTCTTGATTGCCCCTGATTCAAAATTTTCGAAATCTTCTTCTAATATTCCTTTTGCTTCTGTTTTAGTGTCTTAACTTTGATTTTCATCTTCGCAAATAGAGTTTAATGCTTCCAGAACTTGTTTGTATGAACTGTATAAGGTTTTGATTGCATCTGCTCGCGCATTCCATCGAGTTTTCGATAGATTTTTTAGTACCGTCGATTTTTCATCCAATTTGGAAAACAGAATTTTCCATCTGCTGGTAGATAAAAAAAAAAAAAAACAGCCGACTCGTCACTACTTTCCGCGGCAGCCGATCCCACGAGTTGTAAAGAATGGACTGCACAAGGAACAAAAGTATCCAATGAATTTACAGCTTTAATTTTTAACTGAAGACCTTTTGCTAGCATTATCATAACTTTGGCCACGACAGTCTTTAATATCAAGATCCAAATTCTTATCAATTGTCGCAAGAACAGCCTTCTTCATGTCTTCACCTTTATGACCGCAATTGGGTAAAAATGTGACAAAACGTCCGACAGATTCTCCGTCAGGCAAAATATAACGAATTATATAGTAAATGTCAACTGATCGGTGTGTCTAATATCTGGAGTAGAATCAATGCTTATCGAATAATATGTTGCTCGTTTTATTTCTCCTTTAATCGAAAGTCGAACTTCGTTAGCATGAAGTAAAATAAATTCATCGATTATAGAGGGTGACAAGTACGATGGAGAACCTCCGCCCTCTTGTCCAAATCTCACCAAATGTTCTGCCATGAAAGGATCAAATTTAGATATAAGCTCAATACAGCCAAGAAAACTTCCGTTTAATGTAGATCCAATAATTTAATTTTGACCAGGGAACGGAAGCCCACGAGAAGTAAAAAACTTAATTGTTTCTATTACCCGTAGGAATACATTTCGCCAATGACATATTTCTTTATTATATTGTTTGACTATTTGGGTACCCAGTCGTTGAAAATTGACATGCATATTGTCCCAAACATTTACGATGATCCGGAGAATTGTCATGATCAGTTATTAAGTTGTACCTACATTTAGGGCTAGTGTCGGACGGGGAAACGGAACAGTCCGCGGCAGAGGGACAAGGGCAAGAACTCGCTTTCGTCACTGTTTCGTTCCCATCTGCACTGTTCATAAAAAACGATTCTAGTTTGCAAGTATGTTTTAAAGTGTTTTCTATGTTCTTTTGCCTTTTTTCTGTATTCTGCTCCACTTGGCTTTTTTACTATCCAACTACTCTCATTACCACTCAAAGATAGTCTTAAAAAAATACGGCAACAGAAACTCGCGTATACGTGATGATTATATTGTATGTGAATTCACATCTATTGTTAAAATCAGGGACTCTCAAGCGCGTCTCAGCGCGCCCTCCGATCCTCGCGCCCTAGGCTGCAGCCTCATTAGCCTCAGGGTTAATCAGGCCCTGCGTACGGTTACAGTGGCAGATATTCAGAAATTTGAAATTTGAAATTTAAACTAAAGGACATGCAGTTCCAACAGTACGATACCAGTACGATACCAATACAGCAGCATACTCAAGTCGCACCACATTTGGAAGTATTATTTTCTAGGTGAGTGTTTTTGGAACAAAACTTTTAAATTATGCAAAAAGCGATCAAGACTATATTAAAATGCATGACTAAAAACTAAGAAACTACAATTGCTATTGTCCCCAATTGAGGAAAACAATGGCAAAAGGGAGAAACAGGAACAACGGGAGCAGATTTATGCTGTGCAAATAATATGGTTTTGATGAAGTGTTCAAATAAAATTGGAGGACCTTCTTGGCCAATCGGTTAAAGAATCTGACAACTTTCGAATGAAAACTCTGACCGATTAAATAACTCTACAAATCTCGAAAAGGTTTCCAAGGGAAGCAGTAGTTAAATTTTTCACCTGAACGCTCACGTGATTAACAGAATTGTTGAATATACGGGATCCAAATTCAAAAAACAGTTCTGGTACATTAGATAAAACAAAGTCCATTCTGTTGCGAAAGAAAAGAGTCACTCAAATACTGAAGATCATCATAACGACATTCAAATTTCAAATACACCACGTGATGGCCCTATTTATTGATACTAGAATTCAAATAAGCTTATAGCCGTACAGAGGCTTGATGCTACGGTTAATGCAAAGAGATGAGTGTTTGATTTTCAATTGAGGCAATTAATAGATTAATGGATCCTGAAAAATCTAGTTGTCGAATCTGGTCCAGTCGTCATTGGTCATTGGGATCAAATTAAAAACCACTTGATAAAAATCTGACTAAGTGGGTGTCCTTGCTGCAGTAGTTACTATTGAATTTTAGGTTTTCTTATGCAAAAAAAACGTTGCATTCAAAGTTAGTGTTTACATATTTCCAAACAACAGACCAGAACTAAGAACTTTGCGCCACTCAGCCGTCAATGCGACTCGTGGTCACAATCCGATAAGTTTCTGATTTCCCGTTTAAAAATATTCAATACAAAAATTTTACAATTACAAAATATTTATTTGTCACACAGTATTATGTTAGCGGAACATTGACTTCCTAAGCCACCCTTTTCCATGTCTTACTTTGCCAATTAGAGGCCAGTATTGCAGAACTTAGATTCTGCCTTAAGCTGGACAGGAAGAAGGACATTGAGTTGAAAAAAAATGTGAAATAAACTCACTTGTTCTACAAATGTATGCATTTCAATCTTCCGCTTCGATCTCGCCTTTAACAGGACACAATGCAATGACACAACTTTTCGATGTACAAAAAAAAAAGTTTTAATGATCCTTTCGGAGGAGAACTTTTCCATACGAACCAATCCACTTATCCTGGCTGAGTTAATGGTCTT
This sequence comes from Orthonevra nobilis, assembly GCA_963555765.1. NCBI lineage: Eukaryota > Metazoa > Arthropoda > Insecta > Diptera > Syrphidae > Orthonevra > Orthonevra nobilis. The sequence goes on from OY743225.1 coordinate 8,967,067, forward strand.
TTTCTCATCATATCTTCATGGTTACCATACTCTCACAGGATGTGCAAAAATATCACTGAATCTAGGGAATAGAAATAGAGAACAATTTCAAGCAGAGGACAAAATGTCACACAATCTTGCAAGGATAATATGTCACACAAATGTTTGTGCTTCTTTTCAATCCGAGGGAAAGGCAATATAAGGACGTCCACGACGACGCTGAATATCATTCATTTTCATGCAAAATTCCTCCAGCCACAGTACATAGTTAATATACGAGTGCATGGTGAAAAGGATGCATAAATGACTGAACGACAGGACTAGTTCAACAGCACCAACAACAAAAAGAACAACAAAGTCTAGGACACACATGGAAGAAGAAAGGGTGCGAATGTGCGACTACGATGTGAGATGGCTGTAGGAATTTACGAGAGAGCTTGATGTTGCATTTTGGTGTACTTATTCCGTTGGCTGGTTTCACACCAACCGACAAACGTGCTCTAAGGATCTGCTGTACATAAAATGAACATACGTCAAGGATTTCAACACAAACAAACACACGACAAATATTTTCCAGTCTGCCAGAGACGAACGAACGAGCGAAGGAAATGTTAGACTGCGTTGACATTGGTTCCTCTGTTGATATATTGTCCCAGCTATACTAGTACTATCAGCCAACAACTGCTTTAAGCCAGGACTTTGTCCTTTCAACTGTGAATTGCATTGCATCCAAAGATTAGGTGTGTGTTGAGTGAAAGTTAAAGCGTCACATTTGCTTCAACCAATGTTTTTGATGCATTCTTTAACAGGAAGTTCATATTTACTGTGATTTTTTTTTGTTGATCCCATAGAAGGGCTCCTTTGAAGGATAAACCTTCATGCAGAAAACAGGAAAACGTACAGAAATGGTGTTAAGTGAGTACCTCATTATACAGCTCCACAAAGAATTTCACTAATGAGTTCGACATTGTTGAAAATGAAAATATTTTTTATTTTTTTAAAATGCCCTCATTTCACATGACTCACTGCGTCTTGTTTGGCGGGAGTCTTAAAAGAGTTTTAGGGATTGCATTTGTGAACTTGCCCTTGGGGTGTTTTGCTCTAAGCACAGTTAAACAAGCAATATCACAGTAAATGAGTTTCTTGTGTTTGTGAAGAAATCTGCTCAAAGTTCAAAATGTGGCACACTTGAAATAGGCCATATTACTTTGGCACGTGTGATCGAACATTGGAAGGCAATGAAGGAAATAGAAAATTACTTAAATAAAAAATAGATTGTGCTTTAAAAAAGACAGATATGGTGCTTCATATAAACGGCGAAAAAGATAAAACTCACAGACTGCGGGAGAAAAGGCAAAGTGATAACAATACCAAACCCTACCAATATCAAGCTAAATAGATTGGTTAAGAAACAACCCTTGCTTTTAATGTTCCTTAAAATACTTTGTTACTTTGAGCAAAGACTAGTAAGTTCTTCAATTCTTTTCAGCATTTTCACAAAAAATTTTCGAAGTACCTTTAGACAAACTATAGCGTTCGCAGACGACTTGGTATTGTATGGATCAGCTGAAGCTATTCATAACAACCCGATTTTGATTGGCTCAAAGGATATTGTGATAAATGTCAACTGACTTTAAAAAATCGGAAAAATTTTTATTTGAAGTCCAATGTACATTTACGTTTAGCCGTCATTGAATAACATGGACAATCACCGGGTGTAGGAAATGTATTAATGGACCTTAATGATATTATCCTCAATCGGTATCTGTCAGAGACTTTTCAAAAGCAGATAACTTATTTTAACGGTGAACGAAAGTTTAATGATTCATGCTCCTAAAACTTCCTCATGAATTGCTTTTATACAGGTAAATATCGTACCTAAATCGGTTTGAAAGTTTTTGAACTTATCGCATTCATACTTTTTCTCCGGCGAACTTATTCCTTCAGTTGATTTTGTGTTTGACCTTGGAGTCCTATGTGTCAGAGAACTAAATTTCCGTTCCCACATTGATTCCATAATACGTAAAGCCAACTCTTCCCTTGGCTTTATTAAACGTTGGGCGAAAGAATTCTCAAACCCTTATGTCACTAAGTCTCTTTATATTACGTATATAAGACCGATTCTTTAATATGCTAGTCAAGTTTGGTCTCCCTTTTACGATACCAATTCACTCAGAATTGAAGCTGTCCAACGAAGGTTTATACGTTTTGCCCTCCGCGGTCTTCAGTGGAATGAAAATCACAACTTGCCACCGTACGTGAACCGGATTAAACTGATCAACCTTCAAACCCTTAAATCACGTCGGGATGCTGCCGATGCTTTATTTGTTCATCAACTTCTCTCCGGTGCTATTGATTCCTCGACTCTCCTTCAATTGATCCACCTTAATACTAATCCCCGAAATCTCAGATCAGTGCCTCTTTTTCGTCTCCCAAATCATCGTACAAACTTCGGTTTCTTCGAGCCAATATCCAGAATGCTTCGCACTGCGAATAATTATCTTGACTTCCACCTCCCCAAATCATCCCTGAAAAATATACTATTATCTGATTATAGTACCTCCCTCCTCTCTGACTAGCCCACCCGCCTCTACCTTCTCTCTACCGATTTAACCCCAAGAAATACTCCCCTTCCTTCTGACTAGCCTAGCTTAGTTTCTAAGTTTTGTTAGTTTCTAAGAGTTGTGTCTTAGTTTTAAGTGATAGCTTGTACTAAGCCCAATAAAGAAGTCCGGGGTGTACCCCGGGCAACAAACAAACAAAAAGAAAAAAACAAACTGACAGACATACAGGGAAACTTGGTTTTATAAAATTTAGTAATGATTGTGATGACCAGCTGCAACTGCAAATGACTGTTATTTCCACTCGAAAAATTCCCAGAAATGCCCAGAAGATTATAGGCAACATTGTGAAAGAGCAATCAGGGATAAAGACTCTTATTTTCTACGTTACACCGGGGAACTCATGAAAACCCAAAAAGGCTTTCAAACATCACTGAAAAGAAAGAAAACGAGAAGAGCACGATAGAAAGCATAAAGGGTTATCCGAACAAAGTTGCATTAGGAACTTACTATTTACTAGGCAATTGATAAAAATATTTCCGCCGACAGTAAAATGACAATGATAAACCACACATTTACAAACGCTGGTCATGTGCTCCCTGTTGAAATTTTCACACCATCTGAAAATGAACTAAAGGAGAACATAGCAAATAATGTCTAACGTTCCGAAATACGTAACATACGTATGCCCAATCAATGCAACCTCGTAGTCCCCGTCTGCCAAATGTAAAATCTCTTCTTTGCTCAAATTTCGACTCGTCCGTCCGTCAGACTTTCGATTTGTTTGTTGATGTCCTACCCTGATTTTTAGATTTTGTACTTTTTTTAGCCAAGTTGTCATTAGTTTCTTAAAAAATTTCTTGTTTAAAAGTAAGTTGTACATTTTAACTTATGTTATATAGGAAATCTGTTCGTCCATTGAACAGTGAACTCTTCAACTTTTCGTGGGTTTGATAATTATAGGCACACTCAAATACGGGTATTGTGCGCAGATTTTATGCTTTCTATTATGAACAAATGTCATAGTCATCATTAACAGGAGTTTGTTAGAATGTCTTAAGTTCGCACAATCGAAGTTTCGCACAATCGAAGTTTATTGATGATGATTCGATAGTATTATTTTAGACTTTTATGGCATTTGGTTGCGAAACATTCTGACGATTTTGTCAAAGAACATACAGTTTTTTTTGCATTTTTTAAAATTAAGGTTGATACGACACTTTTTCAATTTGTTTGTTATTTTACTTTATAATTTATAGAGATTAACTTGAAGTTATATCTATTATCATATATTTTGATTTGCCAGTTAATAAAATTAGTCTGCCCATCCACCACGTATTGCACAAAGATCACATTTTTGAGTTAGTTTGCACAATATATAGTATACATTTTCGAAAAGATCGAAAAGATCGAAATTTCTAAATTTGAAAACTTTTTCTATTTCATTAGAAACAGTAAAAATAGAGTAGCACATTATATTTATTGTGGTAAGCCTGTATTTCTCTGTTCTAATTTTCTGTTCTTTGATGTCTTGCTTCAACGAATGTCTTAAACCACTTCAGCTGTGTTATTTCAATAACATATTTGCATAGCAGAAAAGTGCGATGCAAAGTTTAAAGTTTAGTTACTGCTTACAATAAATTCAATGTTTTTTTTTTTATTTTAAATAAAGGTGACGTCACAATACAGATTTCTGTCCTCTCATTTATTTATTTATTTACTTATTAAGTCATTTTCAGGGTTCCGTGCCTCAAATGGAAAAAACGGAGCCCTAATAGGATCACTTTGTTGTCCGTTTGTCTGTCAGTCTGGAATTTATATCAAATATTCAGGTCTACTGTCCCTTGGAGCTGTGAAAAAATCAACGCAATCAAAGATTAAAATTTTCGACACTCGCAAAGGAATCGAAACCTAAAGGGAACTTCCCCTGAACTCAGAATCTGGAGAGGAATAACTGCGAAAATCGTAAATTTTTAGTAACATTTTATAATAAAAATATTTTTAATAATTTTAAAATTACCTTTCCTCATATAACGCGTAGAGGTATAAAATTGAAATTCATATCAAATATTCAGGTCTGTAACAAAATATAACTTCTATGTCACTCGCAATTACTCGAAAGTGATTCAAAACCTTAAGGGTACTTCCAGTCGACCTAGATCTTAAAATTTGGCATGAAGCAATGTTTTTGTAGCACAAATAAAGGCAAAATTCCGAAACACTTAAATTTATAGTTTATTACTATTTTATAAACTTATTACTATTTTCCTCATGAACGTGTAGCCTTTAGGCTGTGAAAATAAAAAGAAAATTCTAAGTCAAATCAAAACGCAAAGATTTATACCGCATATTTTGAAACTCGCAACTGCTCGCAAGTGAATCAAAACCTAAATTTAAATTGTGATTATAAACATAATTGTAGTTACCGCAATGAGCGCGACTTATCTCTATCTCTTTTTCAAACAACTTGTCATATTATATCACAATCCTATAATATTTTATTTTGCAAGGCTGCTGCAAGATTAGTGTAGGTATTTCAGTATATATTTATATATATATAGTATATAAAGGTAAAGAGACCTTTGCCTTTAAAAATAATATAACTATGACTCGATTGTCGTTATGGGTGAACTTTTACCTATATATCTACACGTTTGTACGGAACCTTCGGTGTGCGAATCCGACTCGCACTTGGCCGGTTTTTTTTAAATTTTTTTTATTTAATCTTCAAAAATGTTGTATCTTTTAAATATTTGAATTATATTTTTGGTTACACTTGATCGGATATTTCATTTGTGAGTTTATACATATTAGTTTGGTTGATGGACTGCTTTAGGTTTCCTGAAAGCGCGCGCCTTTTCTTGGTCCAGCTTCTTCTTTTATTATAACGAAGGGTTTTCTTGTAGCTGTTCTTTTGCCCTAAAGCAAAAGATTTTATTTTGTAATATTTTTTGTTAAAAAAATTGCAAAATTATCAGTAGTAATGTAGAATATACCATATCATTAATGTGAAATAAATTTAAGTGACAACAATGTTAATATTTTTGCTAAAATAAACATAAATAAATGTTAATGTCTGAGTGTTTTTGAAGCCGTAATCTAAGTTTTTGTTTTTTTAAATAATGCAAGTGCCTAAGGGCATTCGATGATGTGCGGGTATTGCGATTATATTTGTGAAGGGACGAGACAAAAGATGCATAGAATCAAAATTGCCATCAAAAATGTTGCTGATGAAAAAGAAACATAGAAACAATCGTCTGCCCTCAGGATTAGGCAAATCAATAAGATTAGGGCTGCTTGAAAATATAAGGTACGAACTTATGCGGGTCTTTCAAAGGAAAATACCGAAATATATTTTTTGAATTCATTTCAATCCTGTTGTCGGGTTTAACCCAACAAACATATATTTTTACATTTATTGCTGAAACATTTTTTGTAAACATTATCAACTTGTGTATTTAGGAAAAAAGTAACACATTACGAAGGAAAATTCGAGTAAAAACCTTCACATAAAGAACAAAAAAAAAGGTAAATAAATGAATATATAATATATTAATAGATACAATACTTCCTTAAAATATCAAAGGCTAGAATGGAAATATGTAGGTTTATTTATGGTAATCAATATATATACATTTAATTAAATTTAAGTCAACAAATAAATATGTATTTAAATAAAACAAAATACAATTAAAGAAATAAACGCAAGCAAATAAATTAACAAAGAAAAAATAAATGAATATATAAATAAGTAAATTAATTAATAAATAAATATATGCATTGAAATAAATATGTAAATATGACTAAACAATAAATAAAATAAAAAATATAAATAAATAAATAAATGTCTATGCAGTTATAAATATATAAATAAATAATAGTGGTAAGAAGTCTAATATATAAATAAATTTGAAGTGAGTAGAGTTGATTAATCGGGCATATATAATAACGATTGTTCAACAACATAAGTGTCATTAAATCCTTAAGACTCTCTGTTAAGCCAACCAAATATTATGTGCACTTTATTTGATGTTATTTTGATGTGATCTTTAAACTCAAGTTTCTGATCCAAAAAACCCCCAACCGATGAACAAATTTAATTGTATTGAAAATATACCAGCAAACTTTTTCGTGTTAAGTGAATTAAATAACAATTGTTGACATCTAAAAATAAACAATAATTGGTACACCATAAATAAAACGCATGAAGATCGCGCTGCAGATCATGACAGTCTTCATTGTTATCTATCTTCTGAAAGATAGTAACATCGTCAGCATATTAAAGATTTTATTAGCTCATTAAAATAGAAGGTAAATCATTTTTTAATAAAAATGACTCAAGTAGCTGCCTTGTGGTATCCCCGAAAAAATAGTAAAATAGCTCGAGTGACAACGATAAAAAATTCTGTTTTTCAAATATGACTTCAGCCAAATTAAGAACGTTGTGCTGAAGACAATTTTTTTTTTTTTAAATTTTAAAAGTAAGATGCGGCGAGAAAGCTTATAAACAGCTGTACAAAAATCAGTGAGTTTACAATAGTTATAGAGCGACCTTTACAAAAACTTCGTCGATTTGGGACAGTTAAAAATTTATTGTAAAATTACAGAGATACACTCAAAACAGATTTCAACAATTTAAGACGATCGGACGATAGTTGTGGATTCCATCTTTTTCGACCCGGAATTGTAAACGAAATCTTCCAGGCCACAGGAGATTCAAAATCAAACAAAGACTGTTTGAACAAAACAGAAAGTGGACTTGACAAATGATTAGAACGAGTTTTTAAAACAATAGATGGTACACTATCTGGACCTGTTAACTTGTCATCAAGATTGGATAAAGATGTCGCCATAGTGCCAGTAGTTATATAAAGATTTATGGAAGTCAAGTAGTAGAAAGATTATCTATAACTAGAGCTATAACAATCTGATATTAACTACAATTCAACAACTATAACTAACTACGGCTCGATTGTCTGGTGAATAGTATCGCCACCAACGCTGGAAGTGGAGTCAATACCAAAGCTAACTTCAACTGGTCTCTACTTAAGCTACTTCATTCCATGTTTTAAACTCTAAGCTCTAAGTGAGTTATTGGATATCAATTTCAAGCAACTAACCATCCATGAAACTTAACTTCTGAGCACCATCCAAGACATTCCGAAACTTTTAAGAAAAGAAAATCCAAAACTCACTGAAAGATCCGCAAATCCCTCGCATTCAATCCCCCATCGAAAGCGATTTACCAAGTTAAATTTGAGACCAATCAAAGCGTGTTAATCAACCACTTAACATTTAAGAAGTTTCGCGTACACCCTAACTAAAAGATACCCTCTCCGTTCAAGGAATCGCTGCACAAACATCATCTTGTCCGATTTTCACGATGCACAACCATTCATCTGAATCTTCTTCCCAGAGTACTTTCTAAACTTGAGCAGCTCAGGGCAATTAACCAATCCTAAGAGAACTATTTAAATCGGTTTTTGGCTCAAACCTGCTCAGATATCACGACTTTGAAACAGAGTCTTTTTGACTTGAAAACATTTTCCCGAACTGTTTGGATTTTGATAGGTGTTTTGTTTTCGTCCTTGGTAAACAGGACTGATGCTTGTTGTGCAACGATTGTTTTCAACACGCAAGACTTCAGCAAGGATTTTCTCGAAACGAAGCAGTTTTCTTCTTCTCTCTGATGGCCATGCATTCAGCTCTTAATGAACAATCATGGACCATAGTGTCAAGGTAAGAAATCCCAAGGCGGATTATGTTTTCCTAATGTTTCATAGAATAGAATGCGAAGAGCTTGAAATTGGGTCAAATGAAGTTTATAAACAGCACTCAGAGTTTTGCAGAAGCCATCCACTATTGACACAATGACTTGCATCGCCCCCAACGCATCGTGCGCCCGCTCCTCTTCAAACAAACTCTTGCTGAGCGATAATTATTTTCTCACTTATAGAACGATGGTGTCATTAGGATAATGCGTGAGTGCCTCTGGCAGAGTGCATCTGTAAGACCGGAGAATAATTTGTACAATTTGCTTGAACAACGTGCAGCAGAAGAAGTTAACATTTGTGTAACGTTGTTATATGTGCATGCACAATGGCTGCACAAGGGGGGCCTCAACCATCCTTGTGCACAGTGGATGCAAATGTACTGCATGATACTTGAAAAGTTTAAATAGAAAATTATTTAATGGGAACTTGTTGATTTGTTTTTTTTCGTTTGAGATATGATGTGGGTTACCGTAGAAAAGTTAGGAGTGCTATTTGAGGAAGTGAAATTCCGAATTAGTTCTTTTACAGATGATAAATAAAAAAAAAATTTGAGATGAATTAGGAAGTATTTTACACCTTTGTGTAAAGTGGCTGTCAATTTACAAAAAAAATATTTGAGAGCGGCCTAGTCGTGTACTGTAACCAGCTCAGTATTCAGTTTACATCCATATTTGTTAACTAATCCGAACTGATAAGGCACCTTCGGGTGGATTGGGAGATTTAACTCCCCCAATCAGCGTGAAGTCCTGATTACCATTTACCATGCAAAATTCAGTCATGATTCTTTGACGTAGAAAAACTGTTGAAAATTAAGGTCATTGGTGTCAAGTCGATAAGATCGAAGGAGGACTCTTAAATGTCTGTTTCAATTGTGCACATGTCTCTACTGACGAACCAAAACACTACAGCAATAAATTCAGCAGAATTACCGTGCTTCAATTAATTCGCATTGGAATAATAAAACTCGGGCTGTTAAAGCTAATAGCTCAAATATGCTCCCGAAAATAAATAAAAATTTTTCGTAGAAAAGATCAGTAGAAGCAATCGAAGACGACAACTTTTTTGTAATCGAAGATCCTCAGGAGAAGGTTGAAGTAATTGGTGCGACCTTTCAAGATGTGTACAAGGTGAATGTTAGCAGTCGCCCGAACCATGTCTTGGAAGATCGCGTCCCCGTACAAAACTTTAACCTGCGATATGACATTGCGCACTGCCGATCGGAGAACACTGGTTTTATCATGTTCAATGACGATAATTTGGCAAATGATGTCATCGCCGATGAAGAGACACACCCTCCTTTTATATCAAAGGAAGATCTCTTAGTTGGCTTCGGTTAACTTAGAAGTAAAAAATCGGTTGGAATCGACGAAATACAAAACATTGTTCTTAAACACCTTCATCTAGAAGCGGTAAACATTTACACCATCCTGTTTAGCAATTTGCTGCATAATGCACATTAGCCAGTTCATTGGAAGACAGCGATTTTGCAAACATCCAATCCGGCTATTCTTCGGTCGATAAGTCTCCTTCCGAACATCAGTAAGGTATTTGAAAAGGAGATTAATAGAGCCCTGACTGAGTAGGTTGAGGACAAAAATATTATTCCGGATAAATAATTCGGTTTCAGAGCGGGGCATGATTGCATACATGCCGCGTCTAAACTGGTATCGGATATCCAATGGAACAAAGGTAAGAAACATTGCACGGGGTGCCTTGTTGGTTGACTTCGAAAAGGCTTTGACACTGTATGGTTACTGGGGCTCTTTTTCATGTTAGACCAGCTCGGCATAGGCAAACCGCTGCTGTACATAATCTTAGATAGGATCAACAGCAGGCAGGTTACTGTGAAAACTGTGCAGCTTCACGTCTGCTGTGACTTTTGAAATTAACAACGGTTTACAAGAGGGTTTAGTTATCTATTTCGCCGATTTTATTTACGATCTTCACGAGTGATCTTGTAGGATCTCTCCGTCACTCCATAGCGTACGCAGATGACTTGATCGCTTCCAGGTCAAGTCCCAAGATTGAGTTTATTGTAAGACTTTTGCAACGTGACTTCGAAAATGTTCAGACATATTGCGATGATTGGAAGTTGAAGATCAATTCCCAAAAATGCGGAACTATTCTGTTTAGGACTCCGTTATCTAGGACCTCTAGAAACACTAAAAAGAAGTGGCGAATGTTCTCTATCGTTGGACAAAACGGGCAGCCACTAGCGAATCGAAGTGTTGTCAGATACCCTGGGATCTGGCTAGATCAGTACCAGATCAGTATATATTTTAACAAACATATAGATACTGCTCTAGACAGGATGTTCCGTTTGGTTCAATGTGGCACCAATATTCGGGTTTTCGAGAGACGATTAGAGCTTATCTCCATTTATATGGAACTCCAGAGTCTGAGTACAATAGATTCTATAGTAGTGAGGTCCTGTACAACGGGGCCAACCTGATCAGAGTGGATAACTTTCTGATAAAACTTATTCGATGTCACATTGCAAGAGCAACAATGTGCTCAAATAGAAGCGTTTCTCTATTATATGGAAATGCTTTGGTCCAGGATAGACTAGTTGTACCGTTTATAGTCAACTAGTTAGTCAACTGCGACCATGACGTCGCAAGTAGCTCACTGGAGACTCTTCGGCAGTATCAGACCGCGACAGAGCGGATGTCGAAAGGCAATCCGACACTATTGGTGGCTGAACGGCGAGTAAAGCAATGTCGTTTTTGTTGTATTCAATTTGAGTGCCCTTAAGGCAAATTGGAAAGCATGTCCTGTAAGCCTTGGCCGGCTTGTTTAACTATGTTTAAGGAAGTGTAAGTAGCTTTAATGTTGTTTTAAGTTAGGTTAAGATTTTATATTTACGGTTAGTTTGTAGCTTAGGATTTAGGGCTTATTTTAGAAAACATTAAAAAGTCCATTTACTAAGTTTTTGTTTATAATTCATTTTTTTTTCTTAGTTTTCTTACTATTTAATTGTTAAAATTTAAATTTAAAATAAGAATGAAGTCGAAAGGCATATTTTTAATTTGTTAGAGCGCCCGGAGAGGGTCAGTAAGTTACTTTATAAATACATGGTTATGTTAATTAAGCTAGCTTTAAGCGTTTTTGTCTAGCATGCAAGGAAAATTAACGAATCAACCAAAATGCTTTGAATTGAAAAATTGAAAATAATAAACGAATCAGAACATTTTGAAACAGAAATTCTACGAATTCTTGAATGGAACCAATACTGAGAATTTTCGTTCTTTGACGACGACAAATTGATACTTAGGATTTTTTTCGCAAAAAACGATTCGACCCGCAACCTGGCTTTCCGCAGACACGTGGAATTGATCACCAAATCTACAGCGCGCTGACTGACGCAAAACACTCATCATACATTGTGGAGAAGCAAATATTCAAAAGGACGTGTGTCGAACAAGCTGCAAAGGAACACTCGAGCTGATAAAAATGAGTTCAGAGCTCGACGAGAAGAAGTGAAAAAAAATTATTTCATTCGGAGTCTATGAGATGCAAAATATCATTTGAGTGTGGGGACAGAATTATAACACGTGGTTTATAAAAAAAAGCCAAAAGCCTTGCTCCCAGCTGCAAATGAAGCACACAGTCCCTCACAACTGTAGAGGGAATCTTGTTAGCCGCAGGGAATTGGGGATGAACTCAAGTTGCACTTATAGAATCTACTCAGTAATAATGGTGAAGAGATAATAGTAATGAAAGCCAACTTCCACAAATGAGCGGAAGAGTATGGCTGGTTGGTTGGTTGGGTGAGCTTTGTTTGCTCTTCACCTAGGCCTCTGGTTGGGCCCATTGTGTTCTCCTTTTGCCTGTGCAAACAGGTTAAACATGGTGGTTGCAGTAATAAACAGGAAGAGGGCGGGTATGTTAGAGGGATTTCTATGGAGTGTCTTGATTTGTATGGTCGAGAAATATTTTCGTTGGTTTAGCGAACTCAATGGTCTCACCGATCCCTATTTCCTTAAGGTGCGCAAGATCCGGTATCTGTGCTGCCCCCAATATTTTGTATCGCAGTCCCGCTTTTGCTGGGCAGTGGCAGAGGAAGTTAATGTGCCCTGTTACCAGTCCCACCATTAGTCATAGATTCCTTAGGTGGAGGTCAGAGCTTCAGTGATTTCGAAATTCCTGGGTTGCCTATTCATTAATAGCTCTTTTAATAGTTGTCAGCGAGACTATTGCCATCACAGGGTTCTGGTGGCTATTTCATTCTCCGTTACACCTTCGTGCCGGGGCATCCATGTTAGACTGACATCGATTTGTCTTGCTAGTGTGTTTAGTTTGTGTTTGCCCTTCCTAACCGGTGTCGATACTGAAATGTTTGTAAATGTTTTGATTGCTGCAGTCCTTGCTTCTCCTGTATACAAAGGTCAGCGAGCTTTTTTACTTCAGTTAGTATTGCAAAAACTTCTGCTTGAATAACCGTGACGAATCATTCCAGATGTTTTGAAAGATCCCTGGCCCTGATTCAGACAAATAATGAGAATCGTCGGTATATTTTGTGATTACTCCGGGGTTTTTTGTAAAGTTTGCACATCTAGGGAACTTTGGAGACAGCCCGACTATTCCAGCGTTTTCCAAGCGGAAATTTCTGCAATTCCGGCGAGCATGTCGTCAAATTAAAATACATCCAAATATCCTACCAAGCCAGAAGGTTACCATATGCATTGTTAGTCAAGTAGCCCCCTTTACTTCACATTCAAAATAAGTAAAGGAGTGCCGAGCGTCTATTGAAGGTCAGTTCATTTCTTTATATGGGTTCTCGGTCAGTGATATTCGGGTTAATGTGAGGGCCGATTAACTTGCTTGGCAAGGATCTGGCCTTCAGCACTCGCCTGCAGGCGAGGTTTTCATCTCACTACATGCAGTTGAGGCTTATATATCCTTACACTTCCTTGAAGCAGCAAACCTTACATGAGCCAGTCTAACGAACTGTGTAACATCTACGAAACTATGGCCTGAAAACAAACAATCGAAAACAAAAGGTCTCCTATGGCAAACCCGTCATGATATTGTTAGACAATTGGAGATCATGCCGTTAAGCTAGGCTTCCCACACAACTCACATTTGCGTAGCTGTAAAAGCTGAGAGAGATACCTTTACGCACTTCTTTTGCGCCCGTCCGGCCCTTGCTGGAGCCAGATAGTGAGCGCTTGTAGACCCTTCTTCAATTCAATTGATGAGATTTCTGCTAGGGATATTAAGGAACTAATGTCCTTAAATATCTCAGGCTGGACTTAGGGATATCTCAAATGCACCTCATAAATACGGCAATAGAGTTAATTAAGTTCTCACTGAAACACCACTTTTACCAACTTACCAAGGACATTGGTGCTTTAGTAGTGGTGTCATCGCCCGGTGTTTTTTCTATCATCAAAATGACCCAGTTCCTTGACTCCTATGGCCGAGAGTCCTGCTTGTTTTTTATCTTGCAGTTGTCCTGGAGCACTTTTGTCTGGCAGTTATTCTCAAACATGACAAATGTAGAACTTCAGTGAGCCTGTCGCCTCATATTTTTTATCTATGGTATTCCATCTTACTTTAATGCCGTAGAGAAGGGTTGGTTTCATAATGTAGTGGACTTATTTTGGTTTCAGTCCCCAAGACTTCCCAAAGCCACTCCTGCACATCCAGTATGCCCTCTTGGCTTGACGGGAGAGTATGGCACTAAAATATCTTTAAAGCAACAAATTGAATTGAACTTTTTAAATCTGGCTTAGATGTTTTTGGTGGGGGGCATAAACTTGATCACAGGTTAGGGAGGTTGAATCCTTTGAGCATGGCTGCTTGGATACACGGACGATATTGACATAAATTCTCGAACCCACTATGACGTGGCTAAAAGCAGAGAGCAGAGGAGTGAGGCCTTAAACTTATGTGGAATAAACTCAACAAAGATGAGGATCTCATTCTTTTAAATATTAATTTTTGACCTAGCTGTGTGTTTAGTTGCATCTTGCTGCTGCAACCACATATCCTTCAGTTCCAAAGTAATCGGGAAATTCGGACCAAAATAAACGTTGCGCCACTTCAGTAAAAAAAAAACAACAAATGACCGATGTCTATTCCACATCTACTAACTTCACAAATGTGAAGAAAAAATTGACAGCTGCCGTCATTCCTAAAAGTTAAAACTTCTTCCGATTGGGTGATGCGATTTGAGCCATCTCGTAAGTCTTTATAATGTTTTTTTCTATTTAGAATTGTCATCTCTATACATAAAAATAACTCGTGCATGTAATATGACAAGATGCATTCAACCGTCATTTGTAATAAATTTTTTTTGTTCGTGTGCTTATAAAAAAAACTTGAAAATATGAGTAAGAAAACGTTTTGTAGAGGTTTTGTTAAAGATTAAACGCTTTATGAGTCACGAGCACGGTCGGTCGATTTTCGTGAATTCATTGCCCCATTAAAACTGACAGTTTATTGCTTATCGCTAATGAGAAGAAAAAGTATTTGCAGTAAATAAGTATAAGGCAATCTCTATTTATTTGCATACAATGACTGTCATGAGTTGCCATAGGCGGTTTTTCAAAAAATATATCAAGATATACACCGCTGGCGAAAAGTTTGAGGACGTTACCCAATTGTTGCCCAAACCAAACCAAATTTGAAGTTCTTCATATCTATAGAAGACAGATAAACTCGCTAAAAATTTACAGTGATTGCATTGACTGTCAATCAATTGGCTGCGTTCAATAGACAATAGTACGCGTTTGTCGGAAATCTTAGAAAAAAAATGTAGTCAATGTGTGTTTGTTTATTTGTTAAATCAAAGAAGGAATTATTGAAAAAAATTGCATTGCAGTTCAGATGGAGTAATTGTTTTTCAAATCGATATTTAAAATATTTAAAACAGTGTTAAAAACTATTTTGTTTAATTTTGTTTTAATCTGAATCACCCATGGGCTCCGAAACGAGACGTGGACCGCGATAGAAAAAGGAAAACAGAACTTTCGAGTTTTGGGAACTCTGAGGATAAAAATCACAAGGAGATATGATTGAAGGAAGACTGCTGTAAGCAGCTTTTGGAACGATGAAAAAATATAAATGGACGAACAACATTCAACACGCCGCAAAATTCTGCGATTCGCCTTATATCGTTGTGCTATAAGACATTGCTTCTTGCCATATTTTCTCATTCTAGGTCAATGAAAATTACCCTCTAGGGCCTCGGTTCTTTAACTGTGTCGCTCGGTACCCTGGGGTTACGCGGAAGATGTTTAAGGGTTCCGCGACTTTCTTGAATTAAGAATAGTAAAAAAAAAAATAATTTTTGTAAGTATGCAATTCCAAACATTTTTGCGTTTATTTATTTTTTATTTTATTTTTAATGAGCGTTTTGGCAGACTCCTTAGACTTAAATTAGTATGGAAAACTGGCTTACGATAAAATGCTTCTGCAAAAAGTCTTAATGTCAAAAACTGTGGTTGATGACGGAGGTACGGAAAGGTTTACAGAAAATATAGAAAACATTTTGCTGATTGCTCGGTGAATAAAAAATCTATTTGAATACTGGCGATTATGACTTATTAAGTAGCGTTAGGGGAGTTTAATCCATATGTACCAAGTTATTTTAAAACCATGTTATTTTTACTTTTTGTGAGTTTACTTTGTGTTGTTCTGACTTGTTTCGAATTTTCAATTTGAGTTTTCATTCAAGTATTTTTTTCTTTTCATATTCGTTACTCTTTAAGTGCGTTCTATGGATGCTTCAGCTGTATTATTTCGTGCTTCAAATATTAAAAGTACCTTCTTTTATGTTAAGACAATTTAATTATTAGAATCATTGCCAGAATATAACTTCCGACTCCACTATAACTGAGCAAGCAATTGGAATAATGGAACAATATTTTTTCCCCTCAGTGGAGAAGGGGTAGCGTTCGTATAAGGGAGCATTCTAGTCTAGAAATTAAAAAAAAATCGATTTTTTTAATATTTTAAAAGCTAAACTATTCAAGAATATATCTACTAGACGATTTTTCAAAATTCTAATTATTTTCGGAGATATAATTTTTTTGCTGACCCGGCATCCAAACTGGTTTGGCCGGAACTAATCGAACAAAAGACATTAGGGATTCTCCGTTTACCTGAATCCATATTTCTCAGTAAAACCTTTTGTTCCTTGTATATTGTAATATTTACAAGAACCCAAGGTGATTTGTATCTTTTATATTTTGTGTTCACTTACGTCCAGCTGCTAACAGTTGAATTCTGACCTTGTCTGTGTATAGAAGAACAATGTTGCATATTTCCCAATTTTACTTGAATTCTTGCAAGTTAACATGGTAGAGCTCAGTCTAGAAAGATCTTTATTAGATTACTTGATATGGAATTGATTTGCGTATACCTATGCAAAGACTAAATACACATCGCGATTGGACGCTGCCATTCATTCACTAACCTTGAAAAAAATATCTTAAATAAAAAAGATTGATTTTGAAATGCGTTGTTTTATATCTTTAAGGGTTGGGGTTCCGAAATATATTTAGGGTTTTACACCATCGCAAGTGGTATCTTTTGACTGCGTCGATTTGGAAGTTTGAGTTTCTTACATTTTTAAAATATACGGATAGAAAAATGATCCAATAAAGTTTATTTTTCCCTTTTGAGGTACGGTCCTAAAAATTATACAATCTTTATCCTGTAACCTGCTTTGAAGCAAGGACATAAGGGGCTTTGACATGCGTCTTTTTTCGCGTGAAAAAATTCGCATTTTTGCGGTCCATAGGGTAACAACTTATTTTTCCAGGGAGGAGCTTTACAACTGCTATCAAAAATCGAAAAATCGAAAAATCGAATCGAATTGAATTTCCTTTCCAAATCTGCGAACGAAATTTTGTAAACTGGTTTCTCCATCAGCAGAACATTTCCATCTTCCATCAAGATTGCCAGAAGCTAGATTCACTTGAAATATGTGGAACTTTTGCTATTGTAAACTGTCTTGTAGTCCAATGTCGAAAAACAGTGTGGCCTCATCCAAGTGGCCTTGGATGCTCCTATTTTGAAAAAATACCTACCTACTCACAGGCAGTAAACTCTTCCGGCTAAACAATTTCTAACATCGTGAATACCGGCTTGGAAAATTATGAAATTATGAAATTTCGCAGTGCCGTCCTGAAAAGTGAAAAGCAGAAGGGTCCGCCAAATAACTTTTTTTTTGAAAATGCTCTAGAAAAAAACTGTTGAATATTTTCTCAAATTCCTTTTTTAATTTGAAAGTACAATCCTTCCGGCAAATAATGGAAAATAATTTCATTCAAATGGCTGCCTCGGCTGGCCATGCAGTAGCCTACACGATCGGTCCAATTTTTAAGCACATTATCGATTGTTTGGAGCTGTATTTCACCAATGGCTTCACGAATATTGTCCTTTAAAGCGTCAATTGTCTCTAGCTTGTTGGCGTAACACTTATCTTTGATGGCACCCCAAAAATAATAGTCCAACGGTGTCAAATCGCAGCTCCGAGGTGGCCAAACGACATCAGCTCTGCGGCTGATAATGCGATCTTCAACAACAGGGCGCAAAACATCGAGTGTAGCTTCGGCTGTGTGGCACGTAGCGCCGTCCTGTTGAAACCAAATGAACAAAAATTCGTTCAACATGGCCCGATAACGATCGCCGTTGACTGTAACGGCCACTCCTTGCTCATTTTCGAAGAAAAATGGCCCAATTATGCCTCTGGACCAAAATCCGCACCAAACAGTGACTCGTTTTGGGTGCATCGGCTTTTCAATGTATGCGCGCGTGTGTTCTGTGCCCCAAATGCGACAATTTTGCTTGTTTACATACCCGCCAAGATCAAAATGAGCTTCATCTGAAAAGATGATTTTTTTGGCAAAATCGGCATCTTCTGTAAGTCGATCGCAGGCCCACTTAGCGAAGCGAAAACGCATTGGATGGTCAGTTGGCTTCAACTCCTGAACCAATTGGACTTTGTATGGCGTCATACCAAAGTCTTTATGCAAAATTCGTCTCAATGATGTCTCCGAAATGTTCAATTGTTGAGAACGACGGTGAATTGATGTTGATGGCGCTTCACGCACACTTTCTGCCACAGCAGCAATATTCTTGGGTATACGCACTGTTTTCGGCTTTTTACGCTTTGGGTTATCGATGAGGATGCCAGTTTCTTTCACTTTTTTCACAAGATAACGAACATACGGAGCTGACGGTGCTTCTCTTCTTCCAAAATCTGTACGCAATTTTTGCACACATTCTGCAACATTACCATGATTTTCAAAGTAATGTCGCAATAGTTTCCAGCGTTGTTCAAGCGTATACACAACCATATTCGTTCAGCGGAAGGATAAAGCTAATTATCTGTCGAATCAAACATGAGCTAAGCACTAGTTGAAAAAAAAAACGTTAGATGGCGGACCCGTTATAATGCCATGGGTACAGACTATTTCTCCTCGTATCTGAATCCAAACGAAGAATGCAGGCCTAACATGGCTTAATGCTCGTACAAGGCACTGCCATTGACATTCATTTCTGTTGATAGATTGTGACATTTGTCATGACGAAGCGGCGCGATTCGATTATTTTATCAATACTCTTCGTGATATGCCCCACTCAACAGCAGCTCTGTCTGTTCTTATTAACTCATCACATTAGTGCTAATTGAAGGTGGCAATACTATTGGACAAAATCACTAGCACCATTCATTTATTAGCGCTATTAGTTATTCGTGACGCTATCTTTACGCAACAGCACGATGCAATGTCGCTGATATTGGCTGTAATCTGCCATAAAATTGATAAGATTCCAGTCTGCCATAAATGCCGGACAGCATCGACGTCGCGACGGTCGTGGGACTCGGTAGCGGCGGTGGAGCGATAGTGAGTCGTGCACTCTCAATGGGTGGACTCAAGCGTCGGCGGCGGAAGTATCTACTGGTACTCGTACTCTTGGCTCTCGCAACAGTATTTGTTATTTGTAATATTCTAGAAACGGTGCGCGAATCTGTTTCATTCACTGGCAGTGGTGACCTTGACGTAAGGTGGCTCATAGATATACCCTCAAGTGAATTAAACAATTATTATTCGTTCCACTTTAAGATTGTACCCGACTTAAGCGCTCTTTCGGAGGAATTTGCTGGATTTGTGTCTCGTCAGGAGGCTTGGGACGAGGAGTCAAGTGATTTGTTCTTCAACAATGAAGCCAGCGACAGAATTGGAGCATTTCGTGAACTTCCAGATACACGACATGAAGTGTGAGTAGTTCATTTCGAAAATTAAGTCAAAGAAAGTGCGAATAAATTATTTTCGTTTGCAGTTGTAAAGTGCGCGTATATAAAGTGCCGAGAAGATCGAAAGTTTCTGTGATAATAGCGTATAAGGATGAGACAAGGGCATTATTACTACGGACGATAGTGTCGGTTATTCAAAGAACCCCGCAAAAGTTCCTGAAAGAGTTAATCGTTATCGATGACTTCAGCGATGATGGTGAGATAGTGTTGCATAGTGTTGGTGTTTTAATTTTCCCATTCATTTATGCTCTTTTTGTTTTGATTTTGTTTAATTGTGAAATCACGTTTTGACATTTAGTAAACAGAACGCTCGAGTGAAATTCCATGTTTACAACAAGCGCTAATTTAAGAAAACTTTTTCGAACCATAGAAATGTTAATCCGCCTCCGCTTGTGTATATTAAGAATACTACTTGCGCCAATTAGCTTCATTAGCAAGCTTTGGTCCCAGCACGGTTATCGCCGAGACGCCGTGGAGCCCCCCAACCAGGAAGTTGTATCGAATTTAAATCTGATTGTGTCACAATATGCTAATAAAGAGATGGGGCATAGTCAAGACTGAATTCCGAAGCTGTCTAGGCTTTATTTGCATCCGTCATGATTGAGTTTGAAAATTGTGATTCACTTTAAGACTTCCATAACATGCAGATTGGGTCAATCTATTTCAGCAGAAGATTACCATCCCTCAAAATTCACCGAATTTTTAATTCTTTACTGTGGAGAACGCATTTCTTGTTCATATCTCTGTCATCCTATTGACAGCTGGAAGTTTAATCCTGTGGGCTTCAACGCTCTCCAAAAGGATGCAATAAGTAAAATCATTAAATCATTAAATCATTGCTCCAATTACCACTGAACGAAATCCTCAGAACTCAAAAGGAAAATGATTCGAAATGATTCGTCTGTGAAACAGTTTCGTATTATCAGCGGACTCTCTGAATCAAAACGGAAGACTCTGAAGCTGAGTTAGTTTTGGTCACAAGGAAACCTTAAATTCTTTCCATAGCTTCAGAGATCCTGAAAACTTTAAATTAAGAAGTTTTGATACCCTACAATGAATGAAAGCATTTTTTCCTCTACAGTGTTTTCGATCCTAGCCAACTTATATATGGGTGAGGATATAGTTTCCAATTTTTTAGTAGTTCATTGGGTGTATGAAGAATGTTTTTATACTCTAGGAGCATACACCTTAGTCGTTGCCTTTTTCCTTCGTAACGTAATCGTTTACGAGTTACATTTTTATGTAAAGCAAATTTTGGTGAGCTGCACTAGAAAAACATAGCTCCAGCATGTGTTAGAGTTCAAGAGCCATTAGATCCACCAGTCTCGAAACGGCGAAAGTGAAGGCACGGAGCTAAGAAGTGAGGCAAATAGATTGTACTAGCTTAACCTACAAGCTCATCGTTATCCCCAACACACAAAACCAGATTGTTAAGGACGATTTTTTTAGACTTACTTAATGTTGCGCTACAGTCCGAGGTGGACCAGTGATTCAACCAACAAGTTGCTTTAGTCAGCTCTGTCTCTATGCGCACCACCTGAGTCGCTGGTGGGAGTTAACTCGAAAATTTTCCGAGGCGGAACATTTTTGTCCCTTCGCTTTCCATGACCAAGCCATCTCCGCCGTGTTAGGTTTATCTTTTTGGCTAGGTCAATGTCGCTGCACAGCACGTACATATCGGCGTTGAATTTTCTCCGCCATCTTTGCTTACGGGACCATAGATCTCTAGTAGAATTTTTCTTTTGAAATAACCATACCATACCAACCAACCATAAACCATACAGTAGGACCGGGATGATGAAGGTCTTATAAAGTGGAACATTAGTTTCTCGAGTGACGGCTACTACTACTCACTTGTTTTTTAAGTTAGTCACTCGACAAAAGTTTACACCGTTGAAGGTGAAATTTGCACATCTAAAGAAGCTTTAGAAAATGAATTGAAATGAAATACATTTAAATTGTAATCGTCGTTTGAAATTAATAAACCAAAAATCAAAAAGAAATTTCTCGAAACAATATTTTTAGAAAATCTTTGCATTCATAAAATAACATAAATTTAAAAAAAAAAATGTCAATCCAATACCAAATAGGACCAATCAGATTTATTATAACCGGCTTTAGAATTTTTTTGAATTAATAACAGCAAACAAGCCGCCAACTCCAACCACTTGTAGTGCGCTACTGCACTTGAATAATGTCCTTAGTGGTTGTCACATTTTGATTTAACTATTGGAAGACTTCTTTAAATTGTTCATAAGGATCGCGCCAAAAAATTACGAAAGAAGGTTCATGAACGAGTCGTACATGCATACGAAGGGCTCGTAACATATATCAAGCACTGAATCTTTCTTTACTATTCTAGTAAAAACATTGAGTGGAACTATGTCGAAAAAACAAGTTTGTCTGTTTTTATTTTTATTTCAATAATTTGTTGTAGTCGGGCATAGTAGTAGACAATCTGTGTAAATTGTATCTATCTATAAGGATTCGTAAGATACAACCCTGTGACGAGATGCCGGATAGCGGAGCCTAAGTAAAAGCGCCCCGTTAGCATCCTTTGGATACGAAGTCCTTAACAATTTTTTTTGTTATAAATACTTTCATAAAAGTACCTGAAAATTATTTTCTTAAGAACTTAGGTTACAGAAACCTTTTGGCGATTGCCACTATGATTAAAAAAAAACTTTGAGATCAGGACCCAGCATCAGGATATTATTTTAATATAATTTTCACACAAGACGAACAAGGCTTTATTTCCGACTCCGAATGGCATTCCCTTTACCATTTGGGTTCAATCGCAAATAAATGGAAAATATTCCTTGTGATGATTTTAAATAAGATTTTAATTTCGAGATGGAACAACTATTATTTGGTTCCATCTCCAAATTAAGTTTATATTATTATTTTTCAAGATAAGATTCTTTATTTTAAAACTAATATAGTTCTGACACTTATTTGCATTTAACACTAATAACATTACTTAACTTTTTATTAATTCAGAATGGCAAGTTTTTCTTCAGTAAGCTTTACGAACTTATAAGTTATGAATTATAAATGAATTTAAATTGAGTACGGACTAGTTCAAGTGAAAAAAATCTAGACCTTGTATTGTATTTTTACTTTTACCAAATAAATTAAGCTGGACATTAAATAGGCTGGATAAGCCAAAATCATTGGCATGGAAAATATTTTTTAAATGTTCAACCAGACACTCGAGATTTTGTTTGATATTTAAAAAAAAGTTTAATGCTTCTATGCTAGAGTTATTTGTGTTTTTTTTTTGTAATTCAACTTAATCTTATTTTAGGTTGGATCCTTTTAAGGTCCACGCGATAATCAAAAGTGATTATTCATTTGATCTCAGCGCCGGTGTTATTCTCTGTAGTCAGAGCAGAGCATACGTAGCCAAAGTTCCTAACTGCCTAAAACTTAAAGCTGCCTGTGGTGACGTTCTGACCCAGACGTCGATGTTGGTGTCCTTTCTTGATGGCAGCATATGCTTCATTTTAGCATCGTCTACCGCCAAACTCAGCTTAGCCGGTACAGAAGTTGAACAGACCTTCAAATAATAGTCTGGTATTGACGAGGTACCTTTACACTGTTGTTTGAACTATGATGTTGAAGAATTCGTATGACACCTAGTCTAAAACCTTTTTTGATATCAAGTGGTTCGGTGAGGTCTTTGCCGGCCTAAATTGGAGCAGCTTGAGTGCTCCGTCGTCATCCTGCACAAACGGGTAAACTTGGCAGAGATACCAAACCTAGATATGGCTTAATACATCGCAAATAAACTGTCAACAACCTTGAATTGAATAAAAAGGTGATGGATGGATAAGGAGGACCTTGGTTTTTTTTTCAGGATCGGTCGTTATGTTAATATTTGGTCTTTGGTTGACTTTGCTGATCTAAAGCCACATTGATATGGTTGTTGTTGACGAACAGCTTCAGACGTTCCATTCTATGTTGAGGACATTGATACCTCTATAATTTGGGAAACGTGCATGGTCTCCTTGGATGATATGTTGCAGATAACTATATGTCTATGTGCAATCAAGTCATCCCCGCCGTTTTGAAAAGTTCAGCTAAGCCATCCGCTTTATTACTCTTAAGCTTAGATATTGCTTTCTTAACTTCATCAAGGTCTGGTAGACCGGTATTATTCCTGATGGCAGAATTTGAATCATCATCGCCGTTGTACAATCTGTAGAAGTGGTTCTTCTATGTCCTCAGCATTGACTGTAATTCTACTACGATGAATCCATTTCGAACTTCGTAGGCTTCGGTGTTACGTCTTTAACCCTGAGACAAATGTTTTCTCTGTTGGTAGAATCCTCGGTCGCGCGCTTCTCATGCTCTTTCATAGACACTGTGAACGTTGGCACAGCTTGAGAATGTTCTGCACGAGATTTAAACGTTTGCGAGCTAGTTGTTTGAAGTTGCGTCTTGGTTGTAAGAAATCTCTATGGCTTGAAAATGCTTTTTTGGAGAAAGTGCGAGCTTAACGTTGAAACTGATGCGCCCTTACACAATGGGTTCAACAGCGAGCCCAACCAGTTCGTCACATATGGCAATAACTGCATACCATATTTCTCGCATTTACATAATTGTTTTACAACCCGCTTGCTCCAACTTACGTCCGATTGCATTCATTGTTCTGGTCAATCAAATTGTATTCTCTGTGACCAAAATATCCAATTTATTACCAACCGAATGTACCAAGCGTAGCGTCTATAACTTGCAAGACACGAATCAAAACTATCCCAGCAGAAAACAGAACGCATCGTGAGCTAACTAACTTCATCTGTAAAATGTTTTAAATTGCTATGGACACAAAGCCAGATATATGATGTAATATTACATTCAAGAGTATTTGATTTTACAAAAACACTCTGTTTATAGGGATTCATATTTTAAAAACTCGAAAACCAGTTGCGTGGTCGTACAAACTAAATTACGAGTACGACCAAAAGACTTTTGCTGAGCCAGCACTGAAACATCGATAACAAATTATAACTATTACTATTGCTATTCTAGTAAATAGGCGATTTAGGCCATTTCGTTACAGTCTACTTTTCTAACATGGTACCCGTATGTTTCGATTTTAAAGACATTTCACGACAAAAGCTGCATCAACAATATTTATTTGATTTTTATAATTATGATACTTGGAGGATCTTCAAAAGTTTTTCTATCGATTTTCGAATCCAACTGTTAAGTTCGTCCCAAAGTAGCTTTATTAGATTTAGGTCGGATGATGGGACAGAAAACTTCATCTCGTTAAGTGTTTCTCTTTCTTATTTTCTTTCTTATCATACCGATGCATTTATGTGAATTCAACCCAAATTTTACTACTCTCCTTATTCATGATTCTTTCGCTATGACTGAGGTCTCTGGTGGAAGAAGAAACGCCTTCAAACCATTGTTGAACCAAAGCCATGCTGAACTGTTAGGACCGCCGAATGAGCGGATACACGAATGAGCTCCCGATATATGACTTGAGTGCAAACTGAAGAAATTTTTGGAGGTGTTGATTTTTATATAGAGTCGCCCTCACGTTCCGAAATTAATTTGGGTCTTCTGCTTCTCTTTCCAGTCTTAAGTGTCAACGATTCTTAAAAGGGATGTGTGGTATCAAGCGATATCGCTTATCTGCCTTCTTCTCACAGAGTTATAACGCCACAAGGCTCAATTTCAAATTGTTTCTTGTTCTCCCCTGTCATATTTTTTTCTTGCTTTTTGAATTAAATTTTGGGTTTCAGGACTTAATGACGGCAGAAGAATACACAAACTTCTTTGATGGCTATGACCTGAAGACAATTTCGCTCCGCCACTGTCAAGCAAACGCTATTTACTCCCGGAGTAGCAAAATGCTTTTAACGTTGAAATATGTGCATTTTTCGTCGACAACCAAGCACCCATCAATTTATTTTTTTATCGACAAGGTTCTGTCAATTCAATGTCTGACTGTTTGGTTTAACAATGGTATTCTCACAAACACCAGTAAGTAAGAAAGTGACAAAGTAAAGTAGCAGATAAACTGCCAAAGAAAGCTTCTATGCAAGGACCTCAATCTTAATACATATTAGCAATATATACCGGTCAGTTAAAAGGATATCCGATTCATTATTCGTGAACTGACTAGAAGTCTCCTAGATTAGGCATCTTTCCCACAGACTACTGCAGAGACTGTGATGATCAGCTCTCTTCTTCAAATTCTAGGAAAATTCTTGGAAATCGTGCGAAAAGAAATCAGCTGGTACGTTTCAGTCTTTGATGCAGACACATTTCATCTTACCTCTCCTAGCTTCACTTAATTCCACTGTGCATATCTGGATGCAGATTTACCCACACACACGCTAGAAGCTTCTTCATCGGATGCTTTACTAAAAAATACTCTTTCTGGCGAAAAATCATATTTTGAATCTAAACATCAACAAAGTTAAGGATAAACATCGAAAATTAATGAGTTTTCTCCATCACTACACTAGATGTAATAAATTTGCAGAACATTAGAAAAAAAAATCCTTTACTCCATTTGGTCGCCAAGTAATTTTTTATTTCAGTAGATAAATTTTTATTCAGTCAAGACTGAAGAGCACCACCCGCATTCCTTCACTCCTATTGTCTGGGACGATAAAAAATTATGCTTCCCCAAAGTGCCATAAAGTAATTCATCTCTTCTCTTGCAGATTCGTCGTTTATCGACTTGGGTCGGTTACCATTGGGAGCATTTATGAAATTGCACCGCAATCGTCGGCACTACGGCCTGATTGAATCACGTAATCTAGGAGCGCAAATCTCCACCGGTGATTACATTGTTTTCCTCGACAGTCATTGTGAAGTGAACGTTGGCTGGATTGAACCACTGCTGGACCGTCTAGCGACATCATACCACGGTCTAGCCGTGAGTCCCGTCCTAGATAGCATCGATGCGACAACATTTCAATATCAACGCAGTTCAGAGGATCTCAAAGGTGGATTTGATTGGAATTTACACTTTCAGTGGATACCAACTAGTGAGAAGGAGCGCAAAGCCAAAAAGGATCCAGCGGTCCCATTTATGTAATTGTCAATATGCACAGTAGGAATATTGTTCCGTGTTTTTTTGTTTTTATTTTTTCCTCGTCCTGAACAACACATCCTTTCATTTTCCTCGCAATTGTGTTCTTATGTGTGATTTATTTGCAGGAGTCCCACGTTTGCTGGTGGAGTCTTCATGATATCCCGAAATTGGTTTTTTAAATTAAATGGATTCAACCCACTTCTGGAGGTATGTATCCGTACAAGCATCTGGTATCTGTGGCAGGATATTTCGACTTTCTGCCAAAACGTGTGTTAACAAGTTTTTTTCCTTTTTTTGCTTCTCCACCATAGGCTCACGATAGTGGATCCATTGAAATGTCCATAAAACTGTGGCTGTGCGGAGGACAAATTGAGATTGTACCCTGCAGCCGGGTGGGGCATGTTGTCCAAGAGGCGAACCACTCTTTAGATCATTCAAATGGGGAAAAATACCTCAGGTAGGTGCTCGGCAAACATAAACAGTGATTAAGATAAGAAACACCAAACACAGAGTCTGCCTCTTTAGGAGCCGAAAAATTATTGCCGAGTCCTGGCTGGACGAGTATAAATATTATTTTTACTCCTCGAGGTTAGATGCCGATGATGTCCGTGGGAAGCATCCGCTGTTGGCTGGGGGCATTGTCGCTGGACAGTCTGCAGTTGAAGCGCTGAAAAAGGATTTACAGTGTCGCCCATTTGCATTTTACCTGCGAACAGTATTCCATGAACTAAAGTGAGTAGTCACCGTTACAACTGCGTATCCTTGCGTATTGTTGTTTATTTTTTTATTTTTTTTTTGTGTTGCAGATTCCCAAACGAAGATTACATAGCATTTGGAAAATTGAGTTCTGGAGGGAAATGCTTGAAAATCATCGCAGCCGCATCCGGAAACGTGGTTTTGCTGGTAAAGAACTGTTACCATCATGACGTTACACATTGGTTCCTCGATGCCAAAGATGGCAGCCTGCGATCAGACTCGGGCGCTTGTTTGGAAGCTGATGTTGGGATAAAGCCGATGTCGCAGGTTGTTGTGCGGTCCTGCGGGGCCGAGACATTGAAGTCACAAAGCTGGAATCGAAAAGGAGGCAAATTAATTCACGGGAACACCGGACTGTGCCTGGATAATCCGCTTAGTGTAGTTGTTACCATGAGCAAATGTCGACGTGGAGCTCCGTCACAGTTGTTTACATTTTCGGTTGAATTGGAACTGCAGCAGGGGAAATAGATCCGACGACGTTGACGTGACAGACCCCTGGAAGATGAAGTAATAATCGTTGGACATGTAGCGGTTGTTGAAACAGAGAAAAATTTATAGGTTTGGTCTATGGCAGAAATAGAAATAAACCATGGTTAGTTACCTGTTCAAGGGTACCGAAATACGTTTGCAATGGGTCTACGGGTGGGAATCCTGCAATATACGAGGCAGATGCAAATGGATGGAATGTTGTTGCACAGTATTGTACAAAGGGCCGGTGATTTGTAGCGTCCACATGTTCAGAGCTGTGAGTTAGGCTATCTTAGATTTATACGTATACAAAATGTGATAAAAGCTATAAAAAAAAAACTTTCATATTAAAGAATGAGGATGAAAAATTTTACTTTTAAAATAAGTGTTTCGATATAAAAAAAAATGTTTGTTTTTATCGGGTAGAGGAGGTGGTGGATGATATTCTCGAAACGAAAAATGGACGTATCAAGGAGAAGCCGTGGAAATTGTTCGCGAGTACAAATACCTATGTATTTTGGTGTCCTCGAACTTGAATATGAAAAAACATCTAGAAGCCAAACTATCGGAAGCCAAAAGAGCAGCAATCTCATCGGTATGGGGTCGCTGAATCAACAACAAGTATGTAACACACAGCTCGAAACAAAAACTCTTTCGCTCAACTGCAGCTTCAGTTCTTCTTTACGGAGCGCAGGTGTGGGGTTATTGTTCCTTTGTTGAAGTTGAGAAGTTTCTTCGGTATTTCTTAAAGCGTATATTCCGTTTACCAAGTGCTACACCTAATTATATGCTGCACTTAGAGTCTGGTACACCGCCTATGTTTTTGGAATTATTGAAACTTCATTTTGAGTATATGATAAAAGTTATGGCAATGAGTGACCATAGACTGCCAAAAATTGTACTCAAGAATGTAATAAGAAGCAGGGCAAGTTTCTTTCACGAATGGGAACGCCTTGCATCAGACTGTGGAGAAACCATAAGGATATCACCCGATGGACATTTTTAACAGCTCAGGGCACAACTCAACGTTTTGTTGGAAAAAGTAGGTCGAGGCATGTATGGATGCACAGTCTTCGCAGTATAGGATATATTACAATAAGCTGAATCACACTCTAGCTAAAAAAACCTACTTTTTAAACTGCAACTCTATAGAAAAAATCAACATCATTTTTAAAATCAGGGGAGAGCTACTGAGTCTGAATTTCATTTCACACCGTCCAGAGCTACCTATTTTGTGCAAACTTTGCAATATGGAGACACGAGAGGATATAAATCACTTCCTTGCAATATGCCCAATATTAAAAGAAATTCAAGTGAGATTCTTCAATTCGTATATTTTGGAAAAAGATGAAGCAATTCAAATCTTAAATGGTGTTCGAGGGTGGGACTTACTTTACAACTACTGCAGAAATGCACTGCGTTATAGAAAATGTACAGCTGCGCGCGTCGAAGGATTTCGAAATTTTTCTTTCTTTTTAGGTTGGTAGTACTGTCAGTGACATCTATGTGAAATTTCATGTCAAAATATATTCATAGTGTTTGAGATAGGCGTCGTTTTGTGAGCTGCTAAAAGTGAGTTTTTCGTTTTTTGCGATGTCGAAATTTATTGAGCAAAGAATTTGCATTAAATTTTGTTTGCGGAATCAATTTTCTGCTGCGGATACGTTGAGGATGGTGCAGAAAGCCTTTGATGATGAGGCTATGTCTAAAAAAAATGTTTACAAGTGGTATAGTGATTTCCAAGCCGGCCGTGAACGTGTCGAAGACGAAGAGCTTTCTGGGCGATCATCAACCTCAACCGATGAAGCTCACGTCCAACAAATCAAAGATTTGGTGTTGAAAAACCATCGATTAACGATTAGAGACCTTGCTGATGAAGTTGGCTTATCGAAGGGCTCAGTCAATACCATTTTGAAGGATGCTTTGGGCCTCAAGCGCGTCAAATCTCGACTGGTACCGAAAACATTGAATTTTTTGGAAAAAAAGGCGTCGCGTTGAAGTGTGTGAAACAATGCTTTCCGACTACCAGGATGTCATGAAACGCATTATAACTGGCGATGAGACTTGGATCTATGCTTACGACCCCGAAACAACCGATCAATCGAGCGAATATCGTGCCAAAGGAGAGCCGAGACCAAAAAAACCGCGCCAAAGTCGCTCAAAAATCAAGGTCATGTTGACTGTTTTCTTCGATTATCGTAGTGTTGTGCTTTATGAATTCCTTCCAACCGGCCAAACAGTCAACAAAGAATATTATTTGAACGTTATGCGTCGTTTGCGTAACGCTATCCGCCTAAAAAGGCTGGAAATGTGGAAAGACAATTCTTGGTTTTTACACCAGGATAATGCACCATCCCATACCGCACTCGTAATTCGTGATCATTTCGCCAAAAACTCAACCCATATCGTTCCGCAACCACCGTATTCACCGTGTGACTTCTGGCTGCTCAACAAGCTCAAAAGACCGCTCCGGGGACACCGTTTTGATACGATAGAGGAGATTCAAGCCGCAGCGAAGACGGAACTGAAGGCCATCCCGGAAAGTGACTACAACCAGTGTTTCAAAGATTGGAAAATCCGTTGGCATAAGTGCATTGCATCGGGAGGGGATTACTTTGAATAAATAAAGAATTTTCAAAATAAATACAATGTCACCATATTTTTGCTTTTCTTTTTTTAAAAAACAAAAAATAAAGATTAAATTATTTGTCAATCTGGTAGGCGGCCGTAGGCCAATCCATAATAGGCTTAGAACATTGAATGTAATGAATTTAAAATGAAAACAAAAGTCATACAAAACTAACTAACTATTGGGTTTTAAAAGAGGGCTTTACAACTTTGAATTAAATTTGTGACCGCATCCTTTCACTTATCATCGAACAGTCATTGTCAGTTTATTCAGTAAACTCAACATTTTCTTCATGGTGAAGTACGCGAACGAATAACGTTTGCGAGTTATAAAAATTTTCAGAGTCGGTGACAGCAACTCTAAGAGCGTTAATTCCAATTTAAAGTTGTAATTCTCGCCAAGGCAAATATTAAACAAACTGATTGCCAATAAAGTAGAAGAATTTCGGCTGGATAAATCAATGCCTTCAAGTAACTGAAATAACATTAGAGTGAAAGGAGACAGCGAATGCTCTGGGAGCTGCAGCGTACTTAGCCAACCAAGGATCATGTTATGAAATAGATGAGGCCAATTTTGTCCCGATGGTAACATGATGTTACAAAAACTCAAGGAACCCTACAAATTTTCTGCAAGCCACTTAAATAAGTATTGCTGCTTTTGAGCATCTAGAATAAGGCTAGTCAACCCCAGGCCCGAGTGCCAAGGTATGGCCCGCGCAAGAAATTTGAAAACTTCCTGCCAATGTATAGTCTGCCAACCACGCTCAAATGTTTCTTCCATAGAAATTTTCTGCAGATAAATTTTACCAAGATTCATAGAAATTTCACGCAAGTACACCAAGCTTCACATTCATTTCTAGCTTAAATAAAATTAACTTAAACGTGCTCTGTGGAAGAAAAGAGTTGGTGGTAGCTTCAGTCAGTCAGGTTTTGTTAAAAATTAGTGTTTAAATAAGCGTTCAAGCGTGATTTGCTTTTTGTAGTTTTTTTTTAGGATATTTTTCATGGTGAATGGTCAAATTAATATTGTTTCATTGAAAACAAGGAGCGTAAGCCAAAATGTTTACTTTGCTTCACTACAAAAGCAGTTGCAGTAAAATATAACTCAGAAAGGCATTATTAGCATAATCATAAAAATTTTGAATAAGAGTACCTGTTGCAAGTGCTACCAGAGAAGATTTTTTTAAAAGAAAAGGGAATTATTCAACTATTAGGACTACCGGTTGAAAATGTCGTTATTGCAGACAACTTCATATCCATTACTCTGAGGTGAATTTTGACCATGACAGCTGTCACATCAGAAACTTCATGTCATTGTCTAATTTTTTCAGTCGAGGTTATTGGTCATTAGTGAAAACACACAAGTTTTTGTAAAGCCGTAAAATGTCTACAATCGTGCCATCAAAACAACATTTGCGGGAAGTTTTAATATCATTTAAAGAAAAAAGCAACTGAAGCTTACCCGGGCTATACTCTAGACGTTAGAATGTGTCAGCGGTGGTTAAAGCGGTTCAAAGATGGTGATTTCGAAACCGAAGACGAAAAACGCCCCGGCCAGGTGAAAAAGTATGAAGACCATGAATTGGAGGCATTGCTCGATCAAGGTCCGTCACAAACGCAAGAAGAACTTGCAAAATCACTTAGCGTCGCTCAGCAAACCATTTCCGATTGTTTGAAAGCAATGGGAATGATCCGAAAGGTAGGACATTGGGTGCCGTATGAATTGAAGCCAAGAGACTTCGAACGCCGATTTTGCATGACCGAAATGCTACTTGAACGCCACAAAAAGAAGTCTTTTTTGCATCGAATCGTCGCTGGTTATGAAAAATGGGTACATTACGAGAATCCAAAACTCAACATCGACGGCCGTTCAGAATATTCATGGCCTGAAGGTTATGCTGTGCATTTGGTGGGATTAGAAAGGTGTATTATGAGCTGCTTAAACCGAATAAAACAATCACAGGTGAGGTCTCCCGACGACAATTGATGTGATTAAGCCGAACACTGAAGGAAAAACGGCCGGAAACGGTGACAAAACAGGACAAAGTTATTTTGCAAATATGACAATGCTTGGCCACATGTTGCAAATGTCGTCAAAACTAACCTTGAAACGCTCAAATGGGATGTCCTACCCCACCCGCCGTATAGTCCAGATCTTGCGCCATCCGATTACTATCTCTTCCGATCGATGCAACATAACCTGGCTGACCAGCACTTCCGTAATTTCGATGATGTCAAAAAATGGATCGATTCGTGGATTGCTGCCCAACCGGTCGAATTTTTCAGAGCGGGTATCCATGAATTGCAAGAAAAATGGGAAAAATGTGTGGCTAGCTATACTTTGAATATTGAATTTATATCAATTTTTCCCCAATAAAGCATTGATATTTGAAAAAAACGACATTTTCAACCGGTAGTCCTATTAACAGAATATTTTCGTTGAGAGACACAATTAGCTTGAATCTTGAATCTTATGAGATTTCTTTGCTTTGAACGAAAAAGGAGAAACTTTTTTCTGATGGAGAAATTATTAAAGAAGCTTTAACAATCTTTGTTATGATTAAAACATCAAATCTAAGGCCGACAGTGTATCACGGCACACTGTTACAAGACGGGCGGAGGAGATGGCAGTTGATTTAAGTGGTCAGATCAAAGATATAGTTACAAAATGCAAATATTTTTCATTGGCGGTAGACGAAACTTGTGATTTAACGAGTACATTAACGAGTTGGCTATTTTTGTGCGGTGTGTTGATGAACAGTGGAATGTTTAGTAAGATTGACTAGAATTCTGTCAAAAAAACAAAGGATGCGCAGCTTTGAAACATTTCTTCAACTTGAGAGAGCAGGTTTTAGAATTTTTAGAGAGAAAAGGGACTTTACTTTTGGAAATGGATTCACTGAAGAGTACATCCTGGTTGAGTGATTTTGCATTTCTTGTTGACATTCCGAATTACCTCAATACTTTGAAACTCAAGTTACAGGGCAAAACATTGTTCATTTGCGATAACGCTTAGTTTTATAAGCGGATTCCAAGCTAAATTAAATCTGTTTTTAATTAATTCAGCTACAGAAAATATTGACCTTTCTTCCGCCACTATCAACTGTTCTAAGTACAAATCCAAAATTACATGTTTATTATAGTCGTTTGAGAGCAGATTTAGGACATAATCAGTTTGAGTGAAATAATAATTACTTTACTGCCGATATTCACTTGGAACTCACTGAACTGCAAAATCACTTTTGGCTAAAAAACCATCTTCCAAACAACAAAATTCTTCCGAAGATTTTGCAGATTTTTGGCCATTAGTATCCAAGGAAGACTTTTCTTCAGTTACATACCTAGCCATGCAGTTTTAAAGTAGTTTTGGATCAACATATATTTGTGAAAAGACTTTTTCAAATCTTAATTATGTGAAAAATTAATATAGAACATCACTAACTGAGCACTTGTGACTTGTTGTTACTATCGACAACCGATCTGATGCCTTACATAAGTAAATTATTACAACAGAAACATTGTCAGAAATAACACTTATTTTTTAAGATTTTCATTTAAGATAAATACATAAGTACAGTTTTGTTTCGTTATTTGACATTTAATGCCATTTTTTTCTTATTTTAATAAAAAAACTATTAAACTTCATAATATTGATTTTTCTTTTGCAAAAAAAAGTAGAAAAGTAATTAAAATAGGAACCGTCAGTAGCCCACCGTAAATGTCTGAATCTGACCCAGAACCAACCGAACCGGAGACGACCAAGAGAACTCTGAGTATATCTTCACTCAAGCGGACTACGTGAGATATTAACAGCACTGGCAAATAATTGTGGGCTTGACCTTTGTATCTGACCTCTGGTAATATAAAACAGTAATGGCTGTTGACCAAGAAAATTGGCCACTAAATTAACCTTAAACGTGAAGTTTAAGGACATCATTGAAATGAAATATATGAAGACAAGAATCCTTTACAACAAAAAATTGAACCACAAGTTCTGCCATACATATAAGCGAGAACATTTTCCCTGTCATCGAGTTGGCTCTAATTAAACAGTCTCTTTGTCTTTGCGAAGGCAGATTTGACTCTAACCTCGAAGAGGAGAGTGTTTTGACTCCATCATCTGCACGCAGTGTCAGATTAATCACATTGCAAGAGTAGCAATTGCTACGGGCGCCGCACAAGGACCAGTTCGAATAGCCTTGAAATCGAAGAACGTTTTGGGCAAAGCCAGCAACAAGCACAAATCGGGGAAATACATTTTTAAGCAAAATATTTTCCCTGTCTTATATATTCATCAAAATTAGTTGCTAAATGCGCTTCAGACTGCTGTACAGAAGCATTAATTTCTTTTGATTTTGTTGAAATTCCCTATAATATTTTATCAGCTTCAATGTTTTACAAAATCTCTTAACGATACAACCTCGAAAATTTTGGTTTTGAAAAGGTTGTGCGGACACTAGGTGATCTGCCTGAGCTAATGCTATATTATATACGGACTTTTATATAGTTTTACCACATATTATCGAAAAAAATCAAAAAGCAAAGCATCATAATTAAACAAAAGGACTAGTTAGGTATAAAGATGAATAAGTCGTAAACGGGAATAATAGCAATTGTGATGAACAAAATCCTAATGAGACATGTTCTTTATGAATCATAAGAATAATGCAATCCACATTCTCAAATATTGATCAAACAGTTAAAGATCTACTGGGCTGCCAAGAACATGAGCAACGGACTTCAAGACGACGCAAGCAATTCATAAGCTTTAAAGATTAACGCCCAATTCATTGTTCGTATGAAATTGCTTTCTTAAAAATATTTGTATGGAAGATTTTGGGTATGATTCTAATGTGAATGATTTTTTGCGAAGCGTTAAAACTACGACGAATATAATTTTTAAATTTTAGATACTTGGATTGATGAAAATAATAATTAAAATAAAGAATAATAATAAATGGACCACCGATGGTGAGTGCCGTGGCTCAATGTAAGTGCGTCTGCTCCTGAGACCCGGGTTCAGATTCATGTAAGTGGCATTTTTCACGGCTCCACCTCTCAGGAGTGACTGCCAATCACTCCGATGAGTATAATCTATCAAGAAAAAGATTCTGGGGCCTTTCGGAGTCGGCAATAAACTGTTGGTCCAACCCCCGCCATTTGAGAAATATGTTAGACGCACACACAAATGGTGAAGCTAGGTCCTGGCCTTCAACGGAGCTGTTGTGCTACAAATTAATTTTTTTAATTACTGATTTTTATAGTAACAAATACAAATAAAATTTATGTATGGAAAATTTAAATTTAAAGTATATGTTTGCTACTTTGAGATTCCACAAATTCGAAGATTATTGCATATTGAAGTTGTTTTTTATCATAGTAATTTTGGAACTTAATGATATGAAGCGGATCATTAGCTCGTCTTCTGACAATTGACAACTTGAAGCTGACATCGTCGTTATATTTTAACACCATCGCCATTCGGAAGATATTTTCGACAGAATGAGTTTTGAGACTGTTTTCAACGTGTCGTCTCTTTTTGTCTACTATTCTGATAATTCTATTCTGTAATCATTGCAGTTTATCTAAGTTAGTCTTTGCTTAGTTGCTCCAACCACGAAGCCCATAAATTAACCTCGATTCAACAGTAAACATGTTGCATTATGTTTGAGTTGGAGCATCCTCTTCAGACCACTATTTATTCTGTCCATGGGCATGTGCCATTTGTAGTTTTTGTCGAAAGTTAAGTTAAACATTTGCATTCGTTTAGTACTCTTGCGTTCAGATGTTGGTGAAGGCTACAGCCTAGAACACTTGTTTAGGATTCAGTTATATGAGCATCCCTATGAGGACCATTTTTATAACGAGCTGAGTCATTAAAAGCAACTTGCAGTTTGTATTGTGATAGCTCGTCAAGTTTACTGCATAACAAGAGTTCGTACTAATTTACGTCGCGTTTCAGTAGCGGTGAAATCAGCACTTATCCATAGCTTACGCAGGCAGTCATATATATGACTTAAAACATGAACAAGGTACTTCCAAGGTAATGTATTCCTTTTACAAGGTGGTCACTCCTTTCCTCACTCTTGTAACCTTTTCTCATAGAAATTTGTCCTTCAAAAAACCCAAAGAAATATAATGGAGCGATCAAATCTGACAATATAGCTGTGGAATTGTAGATTTGGAGGTTATTCGCTGCCCACACTACTTCGTCCTCTCTAATCACCTCCCTTATTGATTGCTGATAATCAGTTACATCAGCGCTCTCAATTTACGCCATGCAAGTGGTTCAGAAAGTACAAAGTTTCTTTCCAACATTCCATCTAAGTCTCTTCAGATTCTTTTTTGTATTAGCGGGGTGATATTCCAGAAGTTGGCTCTATCTTGAGGCTCTTGATCTGCTAAACACTGCTTTTCCAAAAATACTGGCTTTTGCGTTTTAACTCTTTAAAAAATACTTCACATCTTCTTTCTAACTTTTGGTCTAAAATCTATTAAACAATGCTAAGATTGAACGAATCTTAAAAAAAAAAAAAACTTTGTATTCAAATATTGAGAAATACGACATCAAATTGTAGCAATTTTTCATCACTGTACTCAAAATTAAATTCCTTCATCATTCATTTCCGGCACTTTAAATCGACCGCTGATCTGACGTTGAAATTTTTCAAAAATTCAATTTGTTCTGATTTGTGCCAACGGGCCCTCTACCGTCCCTAAGATCGCACTCTGTCTGTCTCTTATTTAAAAGCCAGCACACATAGAATTGTTTGAATGCTCAAACAACAGGTAGACACAAGCAATAGATACGATTGTATCTATAAACGTTGCACGCACCCCAATGGTGTGGAAAAAACAATAGGCCAACAAATCGGCAATAGCACTTCGCCGACTGAAAGCCACTCTGAGCCGAACAGTTCGCGGGTGTTGTTTCTGACCTTCCGAGCATAGCATTAAAAATCTATCGAGCCAGTGGATCTGTGTAGTCCCGACGTACCATACGTAAACCACTAGTCGAGGTGTGCACACGCTGGCGTCAAGTGTTTCGCGATCTTTTGTTGTCGTTCATGTGAATAATTGGCTATCGATGCCTTGTAAAATAAAGGATGGAGTAAATTGATATCCGAGAATGTGAGTGCAGTGCCCTTCCTCATCAGTCATCACCCTTTAATACGGCAAAACATCGAGTGACACAATGAACTCCACCATCGACAACGATGTCTACAATGAGTCCCTCAGGCTCAATGCGACCCTTTTGCGCGACAGCCAGAACCAAATTGAGGAGCTCGTTTCGATAATAGTGCCAATATTTTTCGGTGTCATCGCTATCACTGGATTCCTGGGCAATAGTTTGGTGATATTTGTGGTGCTGGGCAATCCGCAGATGCGGTCCACGACTAATTTACTGATAGTCAATTTGGCCATCGCGGATCTGTTGTTTGTGATATTTTGCATACCTTTTACGGCTACCGACTATATGATGCACGTGTGGCCATTCGGGGAGGCTTGGTGTTGTATTGTTCAATATCTGATTGTGGTGACGGCATTCGTAAGCATCTATACGCTGGTATTGATGTCGGTGGACCGATTTTTGGCCGTGGTGCATCCGATACGGTCGCGAGAGATACGCACCGAAAAAATAACAAAAATAGCAATTTTTTTATTATGGACTATAATAATAGTGGTGTCGCTGCCGGTCTTTTTTACCCACGGATTGGAGGTAAGTTAATTCATTGATTTTATGCGCTGCGGTTAAATTGTGCGCAATTGAGTTTTTTTTTTTTGTACTAAAAGAAGGAGTAGTACCAATAAAAAAATAACAATTATTATAATATTTATTTTAAAACTTTTTATTTTTGTAAAATTTAACTATTGTAACTGTTGAAGAAGTTCCAAGTAAACTTAAATTTTATATTTCAAACTCAACTCAGAGTGAAGTAGTTAAATTAAGTAAAACAGACCTAAAAAAGTGGACGTACCTATCCACTTATCCTAATTAATATCATTTTTCGAAGAAGAATAACCTTTTAGGGTTTTTGTTAAAATCTATTCAATATGTGGCTTTAGCTAAGTTATGAGGAACTTCAAAAAGATTTCCATGTTGGAGAGATACTTACAGGCCTTACAGGCTCTCCGGGAATAATTGGAATTGTAGCAAAAATTTTTGTAGAGAATAGAGAATGTTTTGGTACCAATAGAAATTTCTTACCCATGAAACAGTCACTTCGAAAATGTTTCACTTGCTGCAGTAAACTAGTCTTCTTTATTTTCGTTGATATCCTTCGATAAAACAAGAATTTCTCAAAATTGTTTCTAAGACATCTTTTTCTTCTTCAGTTGAGGCGAGATAAGGATCGTTTGGGTCCCAAAAAATATCTACAGGGCGCTCGGCTTCAGACCAATGAATCCCTGGCTTCAATCAAATGATGGTAATGGAACTGCCCCGCGGTCGCATTGGAGTACTTATTAGGATTGTTAATTAAACGGCGTTCGTAGGTTCTCTCTTTTGAATATGACAATAACAATTTAAACGGTCATGTTCCACTTCTAACTCATGTTCCTTGATATATTTCTGGCCTAATAATGAAAATTGCGAATATTTATCATCAAAAGGGGTTTTATTGTTTTTCAAAGTATTCTCCAGCATGATTTATACACTTTTGCATGCGCTCAAACCAATTGTCGAAACACTTTTTCCACTCCGATTGAGACACCTCCAAAACATTGTTTTTGAACGCTTCAACAGCATGTTCTGGCGACGAAAATCGTTGACTACGCATGATGACTCATCAGTTCGATGTTTTGGTCGTTCAAAAAGGCGCTGATTTGAACCGATGTGTGAGACTCGCATTGTCAGGGTGAACAATGATTCGTCTTCTCCTGTTCGTTTTTCGAATTGCTCCGAAGACTTCAGGCAAACAAATTGTGGTGTACCACTCAGAATTGACCGTCCTACGTTGCTCAAGCGGAACAGTCGCCACATGACCGATCGTATTTTTTTAACATTTCTTTACACCAATCGACACGAGCCTTTCTTTTTGAGCGATTGTCAAATATCGAATGTATGCTGGTGGGAGAAATGCGCAGGGATGCCTCTATCTCACGGTTTGTCACATGACGATCTTGCATTATCAGTTCACGCTCGGCATCAATGTTCTCTGGCACAACGGACGTTTTTTGGACGACCTTCACGGAATTCGTCTTTGAGCGAGCGTCGTAAAGAGCATTTTTCCTTTCTATTTTAAATATCTTCGAAAGAATAGAACTTTTGTATCTTGGGGAGTTCGTTTAGGCTAACAGACATTCCATCCTTCTGATGAAAGTCAGAATGTCTCTAGCATTGTATTGTCTTATGTCCAATGGGGAACATATCTCTTCGAGGAAGATACGCCTTCTTAGCCACAGTTGGACATCCACAGAAAATGTGAGCATCCGTTTTGTCGTCTCTCAAACAGAGTAGGCATTCGGTGGTTGTGCTGAGCCCTAGTTTGTTTAGATGTGATTTCAAGCGGCAGTTGTCTGAGTGGAAGCTCACGAGCCTTCTTATATTCTCCTTGCTGAGTTTGAGGATCTCTCTGTTAGAGAAAAAATTTATTAGTAGTTTAGTTTGTCTGAGTCTAGGAAGATTTCTCCAGTGGACAATTCGTAGCTTCTTTTCCCACTTATTGATCAGACATTTTGCCGTAGTCCAGCTTACGACAGAATGGTTCTGGACCAGTGCAATTTCATTGCCTGCGATTCCATGATGACCTGAAACTCATCCGCATCGTAGTAGCATTTGACATTTTTGGATTCCACTAGATTGGCTGACAGTGCCTTGAGCGCTGCTTGGCTGCCTGAATATATTCGAATTCTGGGCCCTTTAGACCTTTTGCAAGTCTTTCAATGGCACAATTTAATGGGCCATAGACACTGACACCTACTCCATTTGCCATTTTTGAGCCATCAGTATACCAGATTTAGTTTCTGGGGTCGGGTGCAAGTGTGTTGTTTGACCTCAAGGCAGTATGTTGCCTTCATCCAATATGGGATCGAACAGAACCCGTGATGAAATTGATTGTTTTCAAGTGTCCCATTCGGTCACCTGGTTTGTATATCATTGGCAGTTGCATCTTAGGGGCATTTCTGGCGGCTATTTTCCTTATGAAAATATGAGCATTCATAAGGTTTATGAGCAATCCATACAAGCTACTTTCCCGCCTGGAATCGATCAGGGAACTAACTGGCTATACCCAATCCACTGCAAAGTATATGTCGCAAGCTTGTCAGGAAATTCTTCGATGACATGGCGGAGATAGTGTTTTTCTGGAACTCGCTTGCTCGTGGTTATCCAACGAATGCCTTTTTAAAATCAACCAATGATGTTATTCCATTATGGTCCTACATGATAACATGCTGCAGTTTGTTAAGCGAATGCCTTTCAATTGGTTCAATTTTTAGATCTCAGGTTTCAATCACCATTTGCCATTGGGATCAGTCTAATAGCAATACTGTTGCAGTCGTATTTAAGCGAATGTGAAAAAAGTCGATATCAAATTCGTTGTTCCACTTCGGACTCCGCCCATGCAGCAATTGAAACCAAAGTACACCTGAATTAAAAACCAATACAGAGTATTTTAATATTTTTTTTTCTTATCTCTCCGTTCGCTCTTTGGAAATCCATTTAAAGGGTAGTCAAATCCTTGAGAGCGAGTAAACTTTAAAAAAAAGAATGCACCTTCTGGTGCATTGCTCCTTTCATACTCGATATCTTTTTCTTGTTCAACAATCTTTATAGTTTATCGTCAGCTTTAAAGAGCAGTAGTAATCATAATTTCGTGTATTCTTCTTTCTTTTGTGCAATTGGAATAAATATATCCTTCACTTACTACGCATAGATCACCTCTCATAAGTTGGGATATGGGTGTCTTCCAAAACGGTTTTTCGTCGAGCTCCACTACTTTTCTTTTCTTGGAGCATATAACCATCTTCCGAGCATCCCTTATACTTCTTAGCATCTTGATAGTATACAGGCGCAAATTATGTAATTGCGTAATTGGGTAAAGAATTTTTTTCGACATTGCTTTGCCAAACGAATCTCCTAAAAATGTCTCTTTCTTAAGGGCTCTCTTTTCGAAATTGCGTGCATATTGGATGTGTCTCTTCATTGATAGATTAGAAACAACAAGTCGTATAGTACATGTATTTTATTGTACGGTTTCAAGTCTGAAATTCACCATAAAAATGCTGGTGTTCCCCAAGGCTCATTTTTGTCTCCAATTCTGTTTTGAATTTTCATTAACGACTTCACATCTAATCCAATATATTTCTTCGTAGATGACAGTACCCTCAGTTTCACATATGCGTTTAATGAGTCACGCAAAGCCCAATCCTGTCTTATGCCGTTAAAGCGAAACCCTAACATCCAGCCATTGTCCATGAATGACACTTGCGTTGATGAAACGGAAAAGCTTTCAATGCTGTGGTGGAATGACCATACATTCGATGTTGCAAAAATGTAGCGAAATGGTCAGGTAACTAAATACTTACTAATTACTTTACCCCGCCTGACCTAGCTACGATTTATAAGGCTTTTATTTGGCCCAAAATGGAGTACAAAGCTCACATCTGGGCAGGTGCACCCAAAAACATCGTAGAAATATTTCTTGTTTATCGTTGTTTTATCGCTTCTTTTACCACGACGACGAAGTAGTTACTTTATAAGCCAAAAAGTACGCATGTGAAATGCGTTACCCCGCTCTAATTTTCCCCTACACTACATCCACCAACAATTTAAGACTAGAAGAAGACAATTCAAAAAGGAGAAATCCTTCCTTCACTTTTCCTTCTGCTCGTATTGTGTAAATAATCATTTTAAGGGTACTCACAATCCCTTCAGCACATGCAGTATTTAAAAATGTATAAGGATAATTATTCCTCCAACTCCCTATGTACTCTTTGCTACGAGTGCACTTGTTCTTCGTGATATCTGTCCACCACCACATGACTTCGGCAATCTGGTGGTACTCCAGCAGTGAATGAGTCCCGCCCGGTTAAACATTAAATTTCAACATCATTGATTAAAGAGGTAAAAAAAAAGATTCGCCTTTTTATTTTCCCACTGTTCGTTATCTGGGTTACATTTGTTTTCTTATATCGCTTCCTCGTAAGTGCAGATTTCTGTCAAAAAAATAAGGTGTTCCAAGACCACTTTGTAGTATTTCATGAAACTTTCACAGATGAGAGTGAAGACTAGAAATAGTTGTATTTCAAAAACAGGAATCCCTAGAATATGCAGTTTCTACTTTGAATATCCCGAGTCAAGCATAGACAATTGAAACCCGACAGTTTTTGACAAACTCTACTTCGGCTCCGTTTGTTAAAATATAAATATAACACTATCAAGGTCTCTTCGATTCGGTAAAGTTTGCTCTTGTTGTCTTACGACCAAAAATGTTCAGTAATTTTTCCGCTGTGGTTCTTGGCGTTGAAGTTCTGGTTTTTGATTCAGTTCTTCAATTGCCAACAACTCGATATCAAAGGCTTTTCCCAAATCAACCATGTATGCTTGTTCAATTGATATCCTTTATCAGTTAAGTGGACGTTATCATGCCCCGCTCTCAAAATCAAACTGATTATCAGGATTCTATTGTATTTATGTCTATTGAAAATATTTTCGATGCTTGGAAGAAAAATTATTGGCCGACGATTTGCCGGATTATGAAGAACTATTTTTATGCATTACAAGACAACAATGTGGATCCGATTTAAGTCTGTGTTCATATTTCATTCAGAGCTTTGCCGCCTTAACAAAAATAATGTCAAATTGTCATCGCTATAAATTTCTTGTCCAAAATGTCAAAACTCAAAAGAAAATAACAAAAAAAATCAGCTTCCACTTTCATCCCAAAATAGAGTCGATGATAAACTATCAATAAATAAGATTGAATCGTCCAATCATTATTTCAAACAAGTTTGTTTTTATTGCTCCAAAAATATCTTGTATTCAAAATTATATCTTCGGTTGATGTGACTTTTCAAACAGACCTTCATTTCAATTAAAATTCTTCTTTACCAAAAAATAAATAAATCGAGAAACGATTTTAAACGACTAACCACTCGAAAAAGAAAAATATACAATAAACAGAACAAGTTGAAAAAAA
Source organism: Orthonevra nobilis (assembly GCA_963555765.1). NCBI lineage: Eukaryota > Metazoa > Arthropoda > Insecta > Diptera > Syrphidae > Orthonevra > Orthonevra nobilis. The sequence continues at coordinate 9,010,710 of OY743225.1, forward strand.
AACTGATTCGATTTTTTAAATAATAAAAAATCTTTTATCCACGACTTTATAGCTCGTTCAAAAATGTTCATGCATGGAGATCTCTTTGTTTGTAAAATGTTATTAAACATGTGGAAATTTTAATGACCCCGATGTCTAATATCCAAAATTCTTTCAAAAAACTTTATTTGCAAAAAAAAAATAATTATTTCAGCAACCAGCTGTAAGAATGCGTTCGTCGAAGTGACGAGCATTCAATTAGATTGGTGGCCTTTGGGAAGCCGAAAGCTTTTGCTTCTAATCGCCAACACTTATCAATCGACACCTTTACGATTAGTTTATCTTTGGGGGAAAACTTGGAATTAATTGCGTTGAGCAGGGGATTTGATGAAAGCACCTCGTATTAGGTTCTGTTTACAAATAGAGGCCTTAATGGTTTTCAATTTCGGGACTTGTTTTTGCTTATGCTTGCTGTCTTCACAAACTTTTCCTCGGATATAGAAAATATTTATGTTTCTTGAAGCAGTACGAGCGTTTATTCACTTTTGATCATCGGTTTCCGAAAACAAATACCAACGAAAACAACTCAAGCGAAAGCATACGCAGTCTATTAAAAAAGATGTCAGCCCATCATAATGTGGCACGAACGTCAGCAGAGTACGTAAATAACTTGAGAGGCCATAAGTATACTCGTAGGCTGCCCTGAATGGGGTCAGACACCATGTGCATTATCGAGAGATCAAAAATCATGTTTGAAATATTTGTTTCAAGTGAAATTCTAGAGAATGGTTTTGGCTGCTCGTTAAATAAAGTAGCATTCATTGTGAAAAGTTGAAGGCTTTGATCGCAAAATCACTTGACAAGGCAGACGAAAGTGTAAAATTCGTTTAGCCTGCTAAGTGCTGTTGAGTGATCCAGAAAATGTTGGAATAAATCGAATGGAAAACCCTGGGAACCGCTGTCGTAAAATCATCAGTGCAACCGCATCCGCCTCATTTTTCACTCGAATATGAAAAACAACAAAACAAAAATTTGCTCCGTCTTAATGTCATCCTTTTTATAACCCTAAAAATGTATTAACTTAAATGAACAAATAACTCCTTTACTGCATTAGAATCTCCAAGCCAAGACGGAAAACGCCAACTTTTTTTTTTAGAATTTGCTCGCTTTCGAAGGATTATGACTACTCTTTTAATGTAGTACGCAAAGAGCGGAAGGATAAGGAGAAGAATTGAAGTTTTGTGTAGTAACTACAAAATCAGTTGCATTTAAGTTTCAATTGCTTCATTGGTGAAGTAAATTGATATTGGCAAATGCACAGAAAATCAGTCAGTGTCTCCTTTTCTGAAGTGTCGTTACAACTGCGACAGTGTGTGTTGTAGGGAATGTTTAGTGTGTTAGCGTGGTCTCCTATCGGCCAGTGGCCTGTGATAATCGCTTTTATTCTCACGATGTCAGTGCGGGTCCGACTAAGAAGATCGTCAGTCTGTGTTGAATATAACGGCCATGTTCTGGGTCTGCCATTTTCCGGAAATATGTATCGATTTTAGTTTTGACTAGTCCTAATAGTCTGATTACTAGCAATCTTTCTGATATACTAGCAAGCTGTTCGCGGTAGTCTTGAACTATTTTCGAAGATATGTTGGTCGATACTATAGCTTTAATGGCTGCTGGGCTATCAACAAGAACAGCTATCGAGCCTGTGTTTTCGATTAATCTGATTAGATTACACGCTTCCTTAATGGCGAAGATTTCTGCCTGAAAGATTCTGGCGTCATTCGGTAGTATCAAGGCTACACATAGATCTTCTGAAAAGATACCTGCCCCGACTCCGCAATTTTTGAAGTGTGCAATGAGTCGATTGTTGGACGGCTTGTGTGGCTCAAAGCTCTATCTTACTACAGCTCGCTCAAGATGTAAAGCTCATATGCGTTGGAAGCGCTTTTCATTGACAGTAACGTTTCACAGCTCATGTTTTCCTCAGCCTCAATGATTTTCGGGCAAAATTGAACATGTGCGACAAGGTACAAGGTTTATTTATCACTCAAACACACCAATGAGCCGCGATTAATTGTCCTTCCCTTTGCTTCAATGGCAAAAGTGTCAAGATTATCCAAAAAAAACAGTGACGCCAGAAACTTACCTTCACTTTCTTAGAAACCGGTTCTCCCCTTTTAATCCATTGTCTCGAATGATTCTTGTTTTATCTATGATAAATCGAATGCAAAGAATGAATCGATCCCAAGTCTCGCATTTCTAACATTGTTGTATCATTTTCAATCGATCCATAGAGAACCAAAAAACAATTGACACGTGTTTCCAAAATATTTGAACTTCCGGCAATTATTTACTTATGGCCCAATGTTTTCACTTCACACTCATAATCAGCCTAAATGCAACCATGACAACCATGTCAACTTTCCTTATAAAAGTGGCGGCTTCTTCTGATTTCTTTCTACTAAATAAACAAAAAAGTACAGCCCCATCTATGGAATATAATTTAGGTTTTGATTTGTGTATTCTTTTAGACTTAATTTCACGTGTTGAATACTAATTCTTAAAGGCATTTCGCCACTTTGAAGTGAAAAAAAATATCCTTTAGTAATCCATACGAGTACGAGAAGTTATATGAATGCAAATAAGATATAAACTATTATTGTAGATAAATAGTTCTGTACATTCATATGTACGCACAAAGTCATGTAGTAACAATAGAAAGATAATTTCTATTTAAAAATATATTATAAAAAAATTACCTTACAATATTATAAATAACTTCAGCCATGATTTTTTTCATATCAAGTCCTTACCTAGGAAAGATCCGTTTACCAGCAATTTTCTATCAAACAATACCAGACCTTGAAATCATATCACATGGGTTATCGTACGAACAACTTCCAATCGGTTTCGTGTTGCAGTAAACAGTAAACAGTGCTACAAAGGGTTTTCGATGCGTACCTACGTCGAGACGCACTTAAGAGCAATACGCCGAAAAACCAACAAAAAAAAGGACTTTGAGAATGGTGAGATGTTAAACAAAAGCTACTCAACAATCTGTAGAGTAGTAAAAAGGTATAAAATAGAAGAGCAGTTCGAAGAACAACGATTAATAGTGCAGCAAGTGCGTAAACATCCGAAAATAAGTGCACAAAAGTTAATTACAATGCTCGAACATTTCTGCGGAAAGAAAGTCGACGCAGAAACAATACGAAGAGTTCTAAGACGAAACGGCTTCGGTTTTATTTGATCCTTTATGTCCGAATAACATTGTGACTTACTGTTTGTAGAAAGATTAAGATAGTTTTGCAAACTTTAAATCAAAGGTTATTTAAAAAATTCAACAATTCGAACCTCAGATTCACCATAATGGTCTGTTGAGATGATATCATCGGATATTTTGGGAGGACATAACGCAACATAATATATAATACAAAATGCAATACACAATTGCTAAGCCTACGTTAAAAATGCTATGTGCAGCTGAGGACTCTAAACTCTTTCAAAAACTTAAGCTTCAAAAACTCAATTTTGTTTTAAGTTGTGTTTTAGTCAGAGTTAAATATTAGTCCTAAGTTTTCGAGTTTACAAGAAAATGTTCTGTGGTTTATAAGGTTTCATTGCGTTTAACGCAACCCACCAGTACTGAACAAGAATTGCTAAATACTATAGGTCTACTTGTTGATGGATGGATGGAGTTGTTGTTTTTGCGATCCATTAGGCCATCTTTATTTCCTCCTTGGCAACATATGTGTCAAACTCGAATGTCCTTATTTTCGATGTTGATGTCCTTCTTTTCCTAAGGGCGGAGTAGATGCCGTTTGGTTCCTTCGAAAATCAAAACGTATAGGATACTTCCCGTTGACCTTGAATCATAAAATTTGGCAAGAAGAAATGTGTTTTGTCACAAATTAAAAAAATAAGAATATTCTTTGTGCAGTGCATTGTATGTTTCTACGGAACCCTTTTTGTTCATGTCCGACTTACACTAGGGCAACTTTTTCTGCTATGTATAATTATTTCCTTTTAGAGTACGGTGGAAGTGGCAGCCATCCGTTAAGGAATTCACACCATTTGGAAGGAACAACTTTAGATGAATGGACTGTTGCGTAACTGAGGTGAAAAAACCTTTTTATCGTAGCCAAATGGGAGTGTGTTTCGGTCTAAGAAATCTCGTTTTTATTCCATTTGAATTCGAGAAAATCATTATCTTTACTTTTCCGTACTATGGGACCGTTTCTGACTTCTTCGGGGAAAATTAAGCCGGGAAAACCCACTGTTTGTTTTGCAATTTGGCAATTCGTGTTTAACAATGTACCCATGTGACCCGTTGTAAGAACTCCTGAGAATTTCTCTCAAAAAAGGTCTAAATACTTCAGACCGACTTTCTTATATTTTACCTTTCAAGTTAGTTATTGAATGACGTTTCGTGTCACACTCGCACGTTTTCTGCCACTTTGAAAATTTCTCCAAAATGGTTAAGAGAACATGTTCTGTAGCAGCTGGATGAACCGTCGGTTATTGTAATGGACAATGCCAGTCAAATGAAAAACAAGACGGACCCGCAACCAGAAATAGACGACTATAAACTGCTGTTAACGCATTTCATGTTTGCCAAAAAAAGTTCAGCGTTCACTTTTATATTTAATTTCTTCTGTTTACAATAAAGATAGACTTCAATTAGAGTAATTGATATAATAAGAGTAATAATAACACTGCCGATACTGTAACTTATAATATTATGTTTGTATGTACATTTCTCTTAAACATCTTTCTTAATGGAAGGAGAACTCTTCAAATGCGATTTTATAATTATTTGTCGTTAAATCAATAAAATCAATAAAATCAAATACAAATTCAAATAAAATTTCCATTTAAAACAAAATTTTCTCTCATCGTAGTTGCTCTTAAAAGTTTCGTTTTTCATATTATTTAAAAGTAAAAGATCAAAGTCAAGTTCAGTAACTTACAGTGTTTCTTAAGACTACAATTTTTATTTAATTTTGATTCTTGAAGGCTTAAATTACTTTCAAAAGTATTAATTGTATTTTCGATTTTTTACATATTTTAGCTAGTAATTTCATTTAGTCATTTTTTGTCCGTTTCCATTATTGACGTTCGACTTTTTGAAGCAAAAATTAGATCTTTGTTTTCAAAATTAGCTATTCCTGTTACTGAGCTTTTGTATGTCAATTTGATATTTAATAACTTCGTCGTTGCTCTAAATACTTGGGTGTACAACCCCTTTTTTTGCCAAAATTATATTGTCCTGTATCAAATTTATTTTTTTCTTTTAGAATGTTGCTAAAATTTAGAAATTTTGCATCTGTACAGAGACAGATATTTTATAAAACGAATGCTGGAAATGTGCACGTTCTTTTTCTGCTAATGACGAACTGTATATACGGAATACTTCTTATTTTGGTCCCTCATCTCTTCGAAAATTCAACAAGCAAGTCTACTGAATTAGTTGACAGAACCACATATCTCTAAAGAGGCTTCCCCTCAAAGCAGAATCGTTGGTATTTAAATTAATAGAAGCATCAGGAACTCTTCAAATCTATACAGTACGGTCTGGTCTGGTCTGGAATAAATATTGAAAGTACCTGTCTTGTAAAGAGTCCATGAATATCCTCAGACATACGTTTAGGAATAAAGAAATTCGACCGTAACTGTCTGCTAAGCATTTGCGAAAAGAATCTTAAACTTTTCATTCTCCAACGATGCTAAACAATTGAATATGCAAACAAATTTCTTTAAATTTATTATAAACAAATGTAAAATTTTTATATCTATCTGCTCCCGTTTGAACAGATAACCGAGACATACGAACGAATTTGCAAAACGCAATCCGCGTAGTATCCATCAAATCCGTGTCGGATATTTGTTAGATTTTCCATGAAATTACAAACACGAGCTGTGAATCCGTCAAAGTTTTGCAGGTTTTTTTTATATGCGCCCACGCATCTGAGAGATAGGAATAAAAAATAAAACAAAGAATTCATAAAATGATAGATTGGTCGTTAAATGAACATTAAATCAAATCGATTCATAAACATTTTGGTGGAGGAGGGTTTTTTGGCTGTTAAGTTGCGATTTTTAATTGGTGCACAGGTGTCCAGGGAACATTAATATTTGTATCTTAATCTGTTTTATTTTTAGTAACACATTTTGTTGATTTATTAGCCTAGAAGAGTGGGCATTATGCCTCAAAAATGATATGAAAACGTTTCATTTTGGAACTTTGAAAGAAACAGGCCACAGGTAAGAGAGTCAATAAAAATTTTGTTGGATTGCGCTGGTCAACACTGAAAAAATTCCACAATTTTGTAAATCGTTTGCGGTTAAATTAGAAAACAAACCAAGTTTTTAAAAGTGCAATTATCGAACGCCACCAGCTGCTCAAGAATGATTACCGGGTAAGCTAAGTCAATTTTCACAAGCTGCCTGGGTTGCCGTCCTTTAAGGCTGAATTCGTAGAGAGAACACTGCACGAGCTTTATGACAGCTATTGTGGACGTCAAATCAGAATCTTTGTGGTAGGGCCTGGAGTGAACAATTGAAAGGATGCAGAGAGCACTGCACTCGAAAAAAGCTGGTAGTTGGTTCTATTCTCACTTTACTTAAGTCAATAAATACCGATAGTATTCACACATCAGCCGGCGTTGAGATCATACTCAACCTTCCCATCATCTACGGATACAGATTTATGAACATGAATTTATTTGAAGTGCACTTCGTGAGCTTTGAGGCAGCCGTAATCAAGGCAAAACAAATTGTGCTGTCAGGAAATATTCCATTCTTAATGGCCGGCCCTGACAAGCGCACAGAATGCGCAGACCTTTAAAAATGTATCAAAGATGTAAACAGGAACAGGAGCAGTAGTCTTCCCTTAAAAACTGCACATAAATTAATCATGTAGACTTGCACATTAAGTGCCTTTCTTTGCCAATTTAAAAGTAGCCAATTAAAAAATTAGAAAAGCTTGAATCGAAAGACAAAAATCGCCCGGATACTAAAATATCGAGAACGATGAAAGGGCAGAAGATCTATCAAGAAAAATGTGCAGTGAAAAAGAGATTGACGTGGCAACCAAAGAACATGCAAATTGAAAATCGAACCTCTAGAAACGACTGGCAAAACAAGGTCTAAAAGTCTTTTGACTTTGACTTAAAATCAGCAACTCGACTTGATCGGGTACTAGAGGACCGGACAACTATTATCGCGGCATCGTTTCTATCAACAACTATGAAACTGTTTAGAAGATGAGGAGCCTAAGAGGGCTGAAGAACTCACCATTCTTCTCCGAATCTCTGAGCCGTAATTGCATGGCAATAAGATGCCACTTGAAAAGATGTTATTACGGCAAACTGTCAATATTGAATATCGAATATCTTTTTGAAGTCCATCCAGCTCTAGAGATTCATAAACGTCATTACTCATATCATATCAAAGAAACAAGAAATCGATCCGTTGAACACCAGCTGAAGTAGTAAATCATCACTATCGATTGGGCAGCACAGGAGGGTATCAATCTCGGGACAAATATCAACTCGGCACACTCCACTCTGGGTGGAAACCCGAAAAATACTCATTCTTGACTTATTCTGCTTCGATTTGTCACAAAAACTGGGATTAAAACTCCTTACTCGAAAGACTAAATCAAGCTCAAAAAACTCTCATCTTGCTAGTTGTTCTGTACGGGCCAAATTCTTGATGATAAGACCAGCAGATATGCGATATCAACTGAGGGAAATGTGAATTGAGGTGAGGGTATAGCGTCGAACTCTAACAGTTGCACAAATATGTGGACTAAGACCAGAGGGCACAAATCCAGCTGTGAACATAATTTTTGCTAGTGTGCTTGGAAGATTGCTGCGTATTCTTGAATAGCTGTTGCAAATGCCTGTTAAATGGTTACTAACCATTTTGATTTAGAGGTTTTTGTGAATTTTCATTTTCCTAAAAGGCCATTGTGCATCACAAATTTCTTGAAGTGCTTTGGACTGGCATAGTTGAGCTTCTTTGTCCTATTGACGAGTAGTAACTTAAGTTCAAGTTTCAGCTTATGCTCATATTTTCTACCTTTGAGCCAATACATGCCTGCTGTCCATGATTTTGTTTGCTTGAGTTTTAGTTCTATTTTGTCAAGGCATATTCCTAATTGTTAGTAGCCTTAAGAATTTGAACTTTTTTATTTACTTTAGAGACAGCTGATTAGTGTCAAACGCATCGATTGGATTTTTTTTTTATTAGTAAACAAACATTGTTTCGTTTAATTGTTATAAGAAAATGGAATTTATTCAATATTTTTTATTCTCCGATATGTGTTTATCGTCTGAAAATGTGTTATTTGTTGTTTTGCTTTTCCTCCGAACTTTTTCGCAGATGTTCGTTCAACCGCAACCTGCGATCCATATGCTGACGAATATTTCATGTACAGCTGGCTCAGAAATTTATCTTCATTGAGGCTACCTCCAGTTTTTTTCATGCAAAGTTTGTTGAAAGACATCTCATAAAGCTCCCCAAAATTTCCATCTGCATGGGGTAAATTTTATTCAACATCGACCTAAAGTATATTTAAAAAAATAAACAAAAACACAGAAAAGAACAACAAAATGGAATATTCTTACATATTGCAACAATGATGTCGAGTAAAAAAATAATATGATAGAATGGCAAATTTCGATACGCACCATCCGATATCGTAGGCTGTCATACCAAATGAGTATAATTCAGTCACGTATTGCTCGATAACTGATGTCGTAGTTCGACCCCAGCTTTCTCGAGCTTCTCGGTTCCTAGATACCTGTTTCCAGTTTTGCAAGTCAAGTTGATTGACGTCCCCTGTATGAGTGTCCATTCGCTTTATGTGACAGAGCCATCTCAGCCATTGGACTTTTATACTTTTGGCAAGCTCTATGTCGCTGTACAGCCCGTACAGTCCGTCGTTGAATTTTCTCCTACACACAACATCTTTGCAGACGGGACCTTAGATCACACGTACATTTTTTTTGTCGACACCAGCCTAGACTCTCATCCGCTTTTGGAAGTGTCCAAACTTCTGCACGACAAAGCAGGACTGGGATGATGAAGGTCTTATAGAGCGACACATTAATTTTACGGGTGAGAACTTTACTTACTCTAATGCTTTATTTGTCCAAAGCGGCTAGCAAGTGTTACTCTTCTCTTGATCTCAATGCTTCCCCGTTTTCCGTACAAGTGGAAGACGTTAATTTGTCGATATGATATATCAGATAAAGTTAGATCAAATTCGACCTCATAATTGTTAAAAGCCGCTTATAACACCAAACTTACGTGCAATATCAGTTTACAAAATTGTAAGCAAACAATCTGTTGAAAATTGTCCTGAACTATATCCTTCAGGTAACATTCTTGCCAAAACTTAAAAAGATTGTTTTCGTATTGAACATGCAATACGTGCTTAAATAAATGTCCAAAATATCGTTCAAGGAGATATTTTACAAAATATAGTGTGAATGAGCTCATAGCACTAACAAGCAAGCTTTAAAAAACCACTCCTTTACGGAAAAATATTTGCTTTTTTATTTAATTTGTTCCAATTCAACTTAGACTGGTATCGGATCCGAAAAGAATTGTATGACAGTCCAATCAAATCTCTCTTTACCAACGAAATGAAACTTAGAAATTTTAATACAATTCGTAACCAAAATGTAAATGTTGAGAAGCTTTAAATTTTGGTTGGCGGGAAAAATATCCAAGTAAAATTTCAATTTGTTTTTATAATAATAAACGATAAAGTTCCATACTTTTAACATCGAAGCGGTCAACTCAATCCTGATATATTTGTGGTGCCCAGCTAAGCGAAATGAACCAAGTAGTAAAAAATATAATCCCAAAAGCCAAATATTATGAGCACGGTTTGTCAAGTCTTCATGGTATGATCTTGACGTATAAAGAAGGGTTATTAGAAATAAATATTATAAGGCTTTGGTGGAAATATGAAAAAAAAAAATTCGAATTCATCTCAAATCAGAAATGGGTCTGATTGTAGACAATAAATTAATGTTTGCCTTTTTTGAAAAATACTTAAGAAACAAAACTTGAAATTGTATAAGTGATACTAAATGCCTATCGTTATATATAAATTATGATGTCCTTCTGCTGAGGTTAACAATGCATAGTTCCGATAGGATACCCATCCACTATTCAGAAGGCCAAGAGACTTTAGACGCTTTCGAATGTTTTACACGCGAAAAACGTCTAGAGTGAAAACCTTTTGAATATGCTTATAATTACGTCCGATCCGTAAATAGATTCTCATCGAGAAAATGCCTTAAAATTGCATCATAATAGCATATACCATCAGAAACGTTAGGCTTTCTAGTTGAGCCAAAACTTCTTGAAAACATAAGTCAACAAACAAATGGGTCTTCCCCGTTTGATTATGTAGATCCCTCAAGTTCAGAGCCATCAAGCACCGATTTCGGGTCTTACGAATAAAATACGTTAATTTTTATTCAAAATTTGTATTATATTTTAAGTTATAATTTAAATTTGTATACCGCTGTAAAAAATAACCAAATATCTTTAACCTAAATTCTTCTAAAATTAAGCACAAGCAATTGTGTTTTTCTATTTTAAGATTGAATTTTAATAACGAATTTATTGTTTTTAAAAAAAATGTATGCATTGGAACGAACCTCTGAAAGGTAGTGCCTCTAGTGTTGGTTCACGGGAGGTTCGCACTATTTTTTCAAGTTTGTTATTACAAAAATCACATGACAGTGCATCGACCAATCTTAAACCCTAAATTCTTTTTTTCAAATTAAAGCATTTTTATTCCATTCAATTATATTTTATATTTTATCCTAACATGCTAGACAAAAACGGTTTAAACTAGCTTAATTCACTTAACTATACTTATATAACTTTACTTACTGGCGTTTTACGTGCACTCTAAGCTAAACCTAACAACTTAAATTATGTCTTTCGACTTCTGTATTTGTATTAAATTTAAATTAGTCTCCGGTGAGCTACTTGCGACGTCTTGGACGTAGTTGGCTCGCCCGTCCACAGCTTTTCGACCGAAGTGGAAGATCAACGGCACCGCAAATCTATCCTGGACCATATCTTTTCTATCAAGATAAAGGAAAGCTTCCGGGGGAATATGGCCGTTAAGGCGCATTGTCTCATGGTGTATATCATTGGGGTAAAAAATCCCGAAGATCAACTTGTTGTTCGAAGTCATTGCTCCTGCAATGTGACCACGAATAAGTTTTATCAAAGAGTTATCCGCTCTGATCAGGTTTGCCCCGTTGTACAGGAGTTTCATTACTATAGAACATTTAATACTCGGACTCTGGAGTTCTATATAAGCAGTCTTAAACCCTTTTTGACATCAAGCGGTTCGGTGAGTTACATGTCGACATTGAATGGAGCAGCGTAAGTTCTCCATCGTAATCCTGCACAAACGGACGAGCCTGGAAATCGAGAAATGGTGGATGTCGATTTGGAGCTCCGGGGTTTTTTGCAAGACCTGTCATAATGCGAATATTTTGTCTATGGTGAACATTTTGGATCTTTAGTCACACTGATATGAACCAATCAGGCGGTCACAGAAACCTCTATAGTTGGCGCAGTTTAGACTGTCTCATTTCTTCGGGATCGGGCAAACAATAATAAGGATCCATACATCGGGCATGCCTTCTTCTGACCATACTCTGTGTTCAAAAAATAAAGTGACATATGTCATATATGACATATGACATATTCATGTCAAAATATATTCATAGTGTTTGAGATACGCGTCGTTTTGTGAGCTGCTAAAAGTGAGTTTTTCGTTTTTTGCGATGTCGAAATTTATTGAGCAAAGAATTTGCATTCAATTTTGTTTGCGGAATCAATTTTCTGCTGCGGATACGTTGAGGATGGTGCAGAAAGCCTTCGGTGATGAGGCTTTGTCTAAAAAAAATGTTTACAAGTGGTATAGTGATTTCCAAGCCGGCCGTGAACGTGTCGAAGACGAAGAGCGTTCTGGGCGACCATCAACCTCAACCGATGAAGCTCACGTCCAACAAATCAAAGATTTGGTGTTGAAAAACCATCGATTACCGATTAGAGACCTTGCTGATGAAGTTGGCTTATCGAAAGGCTCAGTCAATACCATTTTGAAGGATGCTCGCGCGTCAAATCTCGACTGGTACCGAAAACATTGAATTTTTTGGAAAAAAGGCATCGCGTTGAAGTGTGTGAAACATTGCTTTCCGACTTCCAGGATGTCATGAAACGCATTATAACTGGCGATGAGACTTGGATCTATGCTAACGACCCCGAAACAACCGATCAATCGAGCGAATATCGTGCCAAAGGAGAGCCGAGACCAAAAAAACCGCGCCAAAGTCGCTCAAAAATCATGGTCATGTTGACTGTTTTCTTCGATTATCGTGGTGTTGTGCTTTATGAATTCCTTCCAACCGGCCAAACAGTCAACAAGGAATATTATTTGAACGTTATGCGTCGTTTGCGTAACGCTATCCGCCTAAAAAGGCCGGAATTCTGGAAAGACAATTCTTGGTTTTTACACCACGATAATGCACCATCCCATACCGCACTCGTAATTCGTGATCATTTCGCCAAAAACTCAACCCATATCGTTCCGCAACCACCGTATTCACCTGATTAGGCGCCGTGCGACTTCTGGCTGTTCAACAAGCTCAAAAGACCGCTCCGGGGACACCGTTTTGATACGATAGAGGAGATTCAAGCCGCAGCGAAGACGGAACTGAAGGCCATCCCGGAAAGTGACTACAACCAGTGTTTCAAAGATTGGAAAATCCGTTGGCTTAAGTGCATTGCATCGGGAGGGGATTACTTTGAAGGGGATGAAATTGATTTGGAAGAATAAATAAAGAATTTTCAAAATAAATACAATGTCACCTTATTTTTTGGACACAGTAGTATGTTGCAGATAAGTTGGTGCTGGTTGGTAGCTGAGCGTTTTGTTTCATTGATTTTAATTCTCCACCTTGCAAGACATGTTTCCACGTCCTTAAGACAGTTTTGAAGAATATCAGACGGTACTTCTGTGGCACACTAAGAATTGCGGATGTAAGGATATTGGGCTTTGAACGTAAATCCGAAGCGGACCAAGAACGCTTCCTTGTGGGAATACTTCAATAATAAAGTGCTGCCTCGATCCAAAAGAAATAAATAAACTCAGAGGGAAGCTTGAATTTCAATTTTTCGGTTGAGATCTTATTCTGTATACCAACGCTTGATAAACAGCGTTTCGTATAATTGTCCCTTCGATACACAAGTTTTTACTATAAAATCCATTGATTCCATGTCTTTAAGGATTTTCTGAAGTTCTACATTTCATAGAACCCTTCAACAACCACACTAGTACACCAATATTCGAACCAATTAAAAGAGCTCCATCGTGTTTGCTTTAATTATTTGCAAAATTAATTACGCTCCGATGTGCCTGTACATATGTACGAGTATCTGCAGCTAATTAACCGTAAGTGGCATCTCACATGAGCTCATATTTTATTGGCAACTTCACAACAACCCCGGCCCATTAACTAATTGCGTACAAGTGTTTACGAGTAGATGTTTTTTTTTTTTTAACATTTAAAAATTGCAATCGTGGCGTTACACACGTTTATTTATTTATTTTCTTTTTGGATTTGCATGGACAGGAGCTGGAGGACGAGAGTCGCAGGATGCTAATGTGTCGATTTTTGAAAAACGATTTCGTCTCTTGGTCGACATACCATATAATATTTATGGCAAGCTCGTATCTGTTGCCGTTGATGATAATTAGCGGTCTCTATATCCGGATGATAACACGCCTGTGGCGGCAGGGTGCCGGCGTGAGGATGTCGGTGGAATCACAACGAGGCCGGAAGAGGGTGACCAGATTAGTTGTTGTCGTGGTGATTGCCTTCGCTTCGCTATGGTTTCCCATACAGGTGGGTGTGCTTTTGTTTCTAAATTGTTTTCATGTTTGAATTCTTTGTATATATGTATAAACTTTTTTTTTCTGTTTAGGTTATTTTGGTATTGAAGAGCCTGGGTCTGTACCACGCGAATTCCACATGGGCTGTTGTTGTGCAAATTAGCTCGCATGTGTTGGCGTATGCCAGCTCTTGCATTAATCCGGTGCTGTACGCTTTCCTATCGGAGAATTTCCGGAAAGCTTTTCACAAGGTAAGTTAGTGTACAAGTATCGGGGGATATGATGCGGTTCGGTGTGTTCTGGTATTGGGTGAATGTTGATAGGGAGTGCTTCGGGGAGACATTAATTATATACGAATGGGAAGGAATCTGTATTTTTCAGTTTGATTGCATTCGAAATGAGACGCTAAATTTGGCGTGGATAAATAATTCACGCGGGGGTTGTATATTTGTATAGCAGGTGCAGATGAATGTGAGTAGTTGAGATGCGGATTGAGAGTGCGTTGTTTTCATTTGTAAGGAGAAATTGATTGGAATATATCCTTCGAGATTGGCAAACTGATGCTGTTGAAATGTATGATTTATTTATGGGATAGAATGAGTTTCATGATTTGAAATTAAACTTGAGTTTGGGGAAAAACACTAAAAATAAATTTTGGAGAGTATTTTGTGTTGCACACTTAAAGGTATGATTCTTTGAATGATTTAATGAATAAATTTTCTTACTCACAGGATCAATTGAAATGTAGAAATAGCCTTTAATCAATTTTCAATGGTCAAAAGCTTACGAAATATATGAGAAGAAAAGGGTCATCTTTTAGGCTGATTTCCAATCCTTTCCTTTTGAGTTGGTTGAAAGATTCTTAGCCTACCGTGCTTGTCAAACGTCTTCGGGGTATTCACATGTTTCTTATTCTGTTATGATCATAAGACGTGGACCTGATGAATGATTTTTGATGCAAAGGCCTTTAAATAGTTCAACTACGGCATCATGTGCCATGTAACTTAGAGAACATTTTTCCCTTTCGACAAATGCTAATCAGAAGCATTCTTTCAAGCCAAAGAGGTCATTCAGGTGTACGTCAGGAATCAACTGTGAGACCAATTCTGTTTTGCATATTCATAATTTATCTGCCATCTAAGTGTCTATATGTTTATACTTTATTTCCACAATTCGTTAAAACAAAGTTATGTAGCCTGCGAATACGAAATTCAAATCTGTAGACTCGGGAGCCACCTCAAGCTATGTTGTGAAAACTTTAATAACGTCTTCTTTGTATGTGAATTATGCAATTGGCAAATGCGTAAATTAAAATTTTTTATTGCCTTAAACCATTAAAAAAGCGAATGAAGTAACTTATGCTTGAAGTTCAAAATAACTGGACAAAGGGATTATATAAACTTCAGGCAGCATTCAACAAAAGCACCGGGAATACAAGCAAACCACGACTATCGGAAGAGACAGCTACCAGCTTGCTACGACCAGTCTGAATGGTGCATGTTTAAAAAAAGCAATGCTGCTCTTGACAAAAGATTGCAATTTGCAACATCTAGCAGGAAGTCCATCCGACGTCGCATAATATGGATATCTGCAACATCCTGCCTCTTGTCATCTACCTGAAGCCCTATAAGATTTATTGAGGGGTGTCTTCTTGATATTCGAAGCTTGATAATTTTTGAGTAAAAGAGTCACCACTTGTGACCCATCCAACTAACGATGAGGAATGAATAGATGAATAGACAGAATGAAGTAAAATTTAACTATAACATTTTTAGATTTTCAAAGTCTGTGCAGGATATGTAGTATAGAAATAGTCTTTATTGGTTTTTGGGAAATAGAGGTTGTTAGAATGTAACTGAACCCGTGTTTCAGTATATTTGCAAGTAATGAAAGAACTAAGCAAATTAATATCGACATACTACTGTGTCCAAAAAATAACTTGACATTGTATTTATTTTGAAAATTCTTTATTCATTCTTCCAAATCAATTTCATCCCCTTCAAAGTAATCCCCTCCCGATGCAATGCACTTATGCCAACGGATTTTCCAATCTTTGAAACACTGGTTGTAGTCACTTTCCGGGATGGCCTTCAGTTCCGTCTTCGCTGCGGCTTGAATCTCCTCTATCGTATCAAAACGGTGTCCCCGGAGCGGTCTTTTGAGCTTGTTGAACTGCCAGAAGTCGCACGGCGCCAGATCAGGTGAATACGGTGGTTGCGGAACGATATGGGTTGAGTTTGTGGCGAAATGATCACGAATTACGAGTGCGGTATGGGATGGTGCATTATCGTGGTGTAAAAAACCAAGAATTGTCTTTCCACAATTCCGGCCTTTTTAGGCGGATAGCGTTACGCAAACGACGCATAACGTTCAAATAATATTCCTTGTTGACTGTTTGGCCGGTTGGAAGGAACTCATAAAGCACAACACCACGATAATCGAAGGAAACAGTCAACA
Organism: Orthonevra nobilis; assembly: GCA_963555765.1. Lineage (NCBI taxonomy): Eukaryota > Metazoa > Arthropoda > Insecta > Diptera > Syrphidae > Orthonevra > Orthonevra nobilis. The sequence goes on from OY743225.1 coordinate 9,027,088, forward strand.
TGACCTTGATTTTTGAGCGACTTTGGCGCGGTTTTTTTTTGGTCTCGGCTCTCCTTTGGCGCGATATTCGCTCTATTGATCGGTTGTTTCGGGGTCGTAAGCATAGATCCAAGTCTCATCGCCAGTTATAATGCGTTTCATGACATCCTGGTAGTCGGAAAGCATTGTTTCACACACTTCAACGCGACGCCTTTTTCCAAAAAAATTCAATGTTTTCGGTACCAGTCGAGATTTGACGCGCTTGAGGCCCAGAGCATCCTTCAAAATGGTATTGACTGAGCTCGTTAATCGATGGTTTTTCAACACCAAATCTTTGATTTGTTGGACGTGAGCTTCATCGGTTGAGGTTGATGGTCGCCCAGAACGCTCTTCGTCTTCGACACGTTCACGGCCGGCTTGGAAATCACTATACCACTTGTAAACATTTTTTTTAGACAAAGCCTCATCATCAAAGGCTTTCTGCACCATCCTCAACGTATCCGCAGCAGAAAATTGATTCCGCAAACAAAATTTAATGCAAATTCTTTGCTCAATAAATTTCGACATCGCAAAAAACGAAAAACTCACTTTTAGCAGCTCACAAAACGACGCCTATCTCAAACACTATGAATATATTTTGACATGAAATTTCACGTAGATGTCACTGACAGTACTACCAACCTAAAAAGAAAGAAAAATTTCCAAATCCTTCGACGCGCGCAGTTTAAATTCATATGTCATCTTTTTTTTTGGACACAGTAGTATAAGGCACATAATTTGAGCTAGAGGATAAATTGGGGAACATATTCATCACGTTAGTAGATCTTCAAAGTTGAACAACAGTGGTGCGAGCTACGCTCACAGCAGATTCTAATATATCGGCTATCCTTGCTAAGAATTTTGCTGAGTGAGCAATCAGCTCACCAGTTTAAACAACTTGAAGCACAAATTCGAATTTGATTTTAGATGTTTTCTAGAATAACTTATTCACAGCGTTATAGTAAGCGATGATGTCCATTTTTACCTGAACTACCAAGTGAATAATGTCGACTGCAGAATATCGGGCATCTAAAAAAAATATTTGTCGAAGATCAAATGCATTTCATTTTCATTTAATTTATTGTTCATTATTCTCATACAGTTTCCATCTTTCTTAAACATTAAATATTTATTCTAATCTAGCTATAATTATAGAACTATTTTATGAGAATAGTTAGTGACATTTTATATTTAATAGAAAATAGAAATAAATGCCACTTCAATTTATTATAATTCAGTGTGGGGTGTACAAAACAAATATTAGTTAAATATTTATTGATAACATCTATGTTCAATAATAATTAAAAAAATTTAGTAAGATATTTTCAGGTCTGGCTTGATCAGTATCATTATTTTAACAAACATATAGATGCTTATCTAGCCAGAGCCATAGCGGACTATACCATGACAAATAGACTATTTCACAGCAGCCAACTTAATGCCAGTGTATATGTGATCTGCTAGACGGCCCTCATTAGGCCTGAGCTTTTATATGAATGCCCCGTGTGGGCATTATTCGGAGACACGTCGCAAGAGCAATGACCTCGAGCAATAACCTGAACTCCGGGGCTTATAACCCCAATGTACCATGAAACAGTGTTCATTGTCGTGGTCTTCTTGCCCTGTTGAGATGGTTCAATAAAGGTGGCTTTCATAGCTATGTTCAGTGTTAGGTTTATTTAGGTTAATAGCACAGCATATCATTTTAAGATTTTTAGTTTAAGTTAGTTACGTATTTGTAGGTAAACTAAGTTTTTTTTTCAGCCATCATCGCTACGCTTAAAGCTAGCTACAATTGGGATTGGGGATATATTCCCCTGTCTCTGGCCCGACGTAACAAAGATAGGTAGGGAAGGGTTCCAGGTCATCATGGAATCTAAGGCAATGAAATTTCGGGCGAACTATCCACGGCTGGTTCTAAAACGGCGTTTACTGGTCCGGAACCTTTCTGTGGTATAAGATGGACTACGGCCACAGGTCTGACCTATAAGTGGGAAAACAAGCTACGCATTGCCCACTAGTGAAATCTACCGGGACTCTGATAATCTAAATTATAAATCAATCCTCTCTATTACAGAGAAGTCCTTAATCTCAACAAGGAGAACATAAGAAAGCTCGTGATATATCCTCAAAGATATATACTTCGCATTGGACATTTGACAATCCAATGCTATAGACATTCCGACTTTCATCAGAAGGATGAAATGCCTGTTAGCCTAAACGAACTCCCCAAGATACAAAAGGTCTTTTCCTTCAGACCGCAGTGTCCGCCACTTGGGCAGGGGCAAAAAGTGTATTTTTTAATTTTTACTTTAAGGTAAGTATTAAGTTCTAGGCAAAACAGTTTTCTAGAATACTTTTTTCTTAGTTATACTATGTAATTTTATTTCTCATTTTTTACTCGTATTTTTAATTCGATTACGTCGAAGGCCAAAGTTAAGATTAAGGTTTAGCTAAAAGCTCCGGCTGTATGCTAATCATGAATATTGTTGATAATAAGGCTAGTTTTGGGCCTTGCATTTGAGTTATTCTGAATTAAAAAAAAAAATAAAAAGCATAAACAAACAAAAATTTTGCTTGAAAATAGAAAATCTTGTTAGGTGACCTGGTGGTACTGGTTCAATTACGCTATCTTTAAAAAAAAAACAACACTTATCAAATACGCGTAAAATTAATCCAACAGAACCTCAACAAGTCCGCTCGCAATCGCAATACCTTTCATGTAAGTCACTCTGTAAACAACCAATTACAACGACGCTGAAATCCCCCACTCGAAAAAGGAAAACAAGCGATTTTCACAAACACTTTGCTGTTTACAGAGCACTTGGGTTTATTTACTCGCAAGACATATCAAAGCATGTACATGCCACGTTCAACACTACAGCCTCCATGTGGCTCCACAGTCATCCCTGACATGGCCAAAAGCAATTTTATTAAACAAAAAAAAAAAAAAAACAAGAATACTAAAATGAAACAAGCGTTGTGCAGCACACTCGCCGCAGACGATTGGATTCAATCCAATTGGGCCATAAAATTCAATCACCCACGATCTCGAAATTGCAAATCACTACAAACAGTTTCGCGCCATTAATTAAAAACAAAAATCTGCCTAACTGACGTCAAGGGATGATTTACATCTAGTATCTATGTATCTAGTATACGCACACATTTCGGCCTGTTCCACCAAAATACACATAACACATAATTAAAATTCGCATCGCTCTAGCTTTTGCGCCCGCACAGTGGTTTTCCTTATTCATATACAAAAAAACACACACTGGCACGAAATTAGGGTGCTAACAGAACAGTTATCGCCAAAAACAATATTAATTGCTATAGTTTTTCTGTTTTGTTGTTTCGCACCCGCGTTTGTTTTATGATACCGCTTCAGCCTGCCTCCAACAAACCAACGCAACGTTGAATTGGAATCAGCCGTCACCCTGTAGTTTATAGTGGAATTTCACACAAAGCACGGGTGGGAGACGAATAGGTGGCCCCCAGCTTTTTGAGGCTAATTGGGCCACCAATGCGTTCGTAGTGAATGTGCTGTTATTTTTCTTTTTATTTTCGAGCTAAATTAAAAATATGAAAACAAATCAATCCAGCCGTGTGTTGTGATTGAATTTTCAGGCCGTATTTTGGTTTGGGGCGACAGTTTCCATAGCTGTATAAACGTTGTTTATTCCAACCGCATTGGCGGAATCACAATGAAATATAATTAAATTATTTTTCCTAGTTACTAACTCGTTTCGGAATAATTGATGCTGAATTGATCACAGACGAGCGATGATTTTCTGAAATGATGGGGCTATTAATCGCCCTGCCAGGGTGGGTGCGAGTGATGGTGGATTGGATGGATTTATCTGATTGAGTGCAGAGTTGGATTTATGTTTTATGGGTTTTCATATTCCAAATTGTCTGTTATTTATAAAATGTGATACGTTTTTGGGGAATTGGCAGCGATTGGTATGACAGGTTGGATTCAAATGGAGTTAAGAGTCGAAATAAAATAATGTTGATGATTTTTTTATTGGGCAAAATTGTTTTTAGTCATGGAATTGATGGGTTTTTTTTAGTCAAAGATTTTGTACTTTAGGCAAATAATTTGGAAAAAAATCTGCGTATTTTATTTCTACAAATATAGTGAATTAATCTGACAATAAAAACTTTGTATCCTTTTATAAATCGGAAGTCTAGATTGAGCAATGAAAATAAAATAATGATTTTTAAAGCAATCTTTCAGGCTATACTTTTGTACGGTTCACCTGTATGGGGAAAATGTGCAAATTCTCACATCAAAAGACTGCAGAGAGCTCAAAATAAAGTACTCAAAATGATTCTGAACCTACCATGGCATTTCTCGACCAATGAGCTTCATGAATTAGCGAATGTAGAAAAAATATCATCGAGAATAAATAAATTATTTGAAGGATACAACTCAAGATGTAGGATGTCTGACAATGAATTAGTTACAGATCTAGCAATATAACTAAACATGTGATAATTTATTCATTTATTTATTTAATTATTTATTTATATATTTATTTATTTATTTATTTATCTATTTATTTATTTATTTATTTATTTATTTATTTATTTATTTATTTATTTATTTATTTATTTATTTATCTATTTTTATTTATTTATTTATTTATTTATTTATTTATTTATTTATCTATTTATTTATTTATTTATTTATTTATTTATTTATTTATTTATTTATTTATTTATTTATTTATTTATTTATTTATTTATTTATTTATTTATTTATTTATTTATTTATTTTTTTATTTATTTATTTATTTATTTATTTATTTTTTTATTTATTTATTTATTTATTCATTTATTTATTTATTTATTTATTTATTTATTTATTTATTTATTTATTTATTTATTTATTTATTTATTTATTTATTTATTTACTTCTACATGTACGAATCCATATACTGATTGATTTTATATATTCATTGTGATAAGGAAAACTCTATGTTCCAGAAATATCATGAGTCAGGCGATCCTGAATTCCCTCCTTCTCTCAACCCTGTTGTTTAAATATACAGTATATTTTTTAACTTATTTATTATTATTAAATTTTTTTTTTCTCTTTTGTTTTGATTTAGAAGGTTTTTCTTGTAGCTTTTCCTTCAAACTTAATATTCTGTGATAATAATATTTGAATGTAAATAGTAAAATTTTTTAGAAGTAAGGTACTGCGTACCACATCTCTAAATTGTGCAATATTTAAGAAATCAAAAAAATTTACTATGTATATATTTAGCTACAATAAAAAAAAAAAAAAAAAAAAAAAAAAAAAAAAAAAAAAAAAAAAAAAAAAAAAAAAAAAAAAATATAGTGAATTATTTTGAAATTTTCAACAGATCTGGCTTTGAGGAGCAATCTGGACCAGATATACCATTTATTCGTTCATTGTTAATATACTTTTTGGAATCATTTAAACGTTATTAGCTTTGCGAAATGAAAGCAATTACTCTTCAAAGTGTTGACCGAAAACAAAAACTTGCGACAATACATATCACTATATGAATGGCAAAAACCGCGGTTGTGGTGAGTCCATACACTGCAAGAGTTAACTTATTAAGTTATAAATACGGTTCAATATGGTGAAATAGTAGGGTGCATAGCAAGCCTTCTACATAGGCGGGTACTCACGGAAATTAGGTACAATATTACGCGCAATATAATTTCCATTTATGATGACAGCCCGGCTGCCATTTAGGCTCTAATTATAATAAACAAACTGAAGCTAAATTTAATATCAACAATCAATACGGTGCATATCTGTTGATTGAAAATGACATACAGATACTAGATACGGGAAATTAAAGGTAAACCCCCGTTACACTGTATACTCATGTTTAGACTCCACATGCGGGTTAGACGAATAATTACAAGGAATTCAATTTTTTATTTTGCTAAGCCACTGAACGATGACTCGCACGAGAGGAAAAGTTTTGTTAATTGATTCACTCTAAATGTTGGAGTCTATATACCAGTATTTCATTTAATCGCATTCCAGCACCACCAAAAGGTTTACACTTAAAAAAAATATGAGGGACTTATTATTCTTGATTGGGGTTAAACTTATCAACCGTGGACATAATTATTTGGTTCGAAATCAGTTAAACATGGTAACAAAGATATTAACAAGGTGAACTTGGACCTTCTACAAACTAAAATAAGCACCATCTCATGGGAACAGTGCAGACTTACTATATACCTGATTCCGACGCAAAACTAGAACTGTTCTTTCATCTTGTTTTCAACGAAAACTGTGTCCGTTCGACATAAAAGTTGCCCGTGGTTCACTCATACCGTAGTAAATTCACTTAAGCGCAACCAAGCCAACACAGTGCATGAGCTAGAATTCAGCTTGTAATAGCTTCTATTAAGTCTAATGCTATTGGCGAAGATGGCGTACCACTTCGTTTCATTAAAATGATACTACCTCATGTCATAGGTCATCTAACAGATATTATAAATTACTGCTTGCTGTCGTCAACCTTTCCCCAAAGTTGGAAGGTGGCCAAAGTGATACCTGTTCCTAAAAAGCGTAAGGCAACTTCTGCGAATGACTACAGACCAATCAGTATACTTCCATGTCTATCTAAGGTCTTTGAGAAGTCAATAGCAAAGCAGATTCAACACCATCTTCATGGTCACGTCTTACTTTATCCTCTCCAATCAGGATTTAGAGCTGGTCATAGCTGCTCTTCAGCTATGGTTAATATTATGGACGATACTAGACAATATTTTGATAAGGAATATGTTACCTATCTTTGCTTGCTTTACTTCTCAAAGGCCTTCGATACAGCAAACCAGGATATTCTTATTTGGAAAATGAAAAAAATACTTCCATTTCAGTTCTCAGGCACTGAACGTACTTCGGAGTTTTCTCAATGACAGGCAGCAGAAAGTTGTAATTGGAAATAGTTGTTCGTCGCTTAAACACGTTTCACAGGGTGTACCATAGGGTTCCATTCTCGGCCCAATTTTGTTCCGCATGTTTATTAATGATTTACCGTCTGTATGCAAACATGTTACCACGTACTTACATATATGCTGACGATGTTCAATTGTGTTTGTCAAGTCCGCTGGAAAACATCAACGAGCTCACAGAATACCTGAATTATGACTTATCGACAATTCATGAATGGTCTTTAGCTAATGGTTTGTTTATTATGCCACAAAATCGCAAATTATACCAATTTCCCACCGCTCATAACCTATTGCAGGACATTTGCATCGCAGGCTCAAGTCTTACTTATGCTAATAAATTAAATAACTTTGGGTACATAATCAATTATAATTTATCGTGTGTTACGACCACATAAACTCCGTTATCGGCCGTATTTATGCCTGTCTTCTAAAACTGTGGCTTTCAGCTAGTTTCACTCTCGTTCTTATTCGTTGTAAGCTCGTTCAAACTTTGATCGTTCCTACTATTCCTATGCTGAAGTAGTCTACAGCAGTTTAGATTCTTTATCTCTACACAAACTCCAAACCGCTTTTTATGATGCTTAACTCTTAAATCTAAGAATAATTTTATCATAATATTATTAGTATTATAAGAGACTTAGTCTTGATGTACACTACAATGTGTTTTAGAATAAATGAATGAATAAATGAAATAAAAAATGAACACAAAGATTGTGTTTTAAGTCATCCACTTTATCCACATCCATCCACATATTAACCAAAAGTAATGTTTTCACGTAGTGGATCTCCACTTTGATCAATAATTAAATTTGTAACAGAAACAAATAAAAAAATATGAAAAAAATTAATAAAAAAAAATAGAAACAAATAGGTGAGCCATCTTCCAATTTATTTAGTTCTTAGTTTAAACAAATAATAAGGTAATTTGTTTTGGTTTGGAAGCACTCTTAAAGTGTTTTTTTTTATACAGCACGAGCCGAAGTGGAAGAAAAAAAGGGAGGTACCAGTGCACTTGGTTTTAAATTGTTGTAGGTTGCAGTGCAAACGAAAAATAGAGCGAGGTAACGCATTCCACATGCGCATTGTACAGCCTATACACAGTATCTATATCTTGAAGTTACTACAAAGTTTTTGGATTGTATTTATAGATTTCGCAGGGAAATTTGTGTCGGTGTAGATAAAGAATCATTTTTAAGCGCAGCTTGAAATCCATCCACAGGATTGCTTGAAATATTACCTTCAGGATAATTTTATATATTTGTATAGAATAATTTTCACCTTTTTGAGAGTTATACTGCCTTTTTGAGAGTGTGCCCGTCGAATGGCAGCCTCTATCCGCCACAGGCCGCGGCATTTCAAAGTCGGCTCCCAATCTATTTTATCATCACTTGTACGAATTTGTTTGCTGAGAAGGTTACAGGTATTAGTTTTTTTTTGTGAAAAAGGTTCAATGTTCCTCTACTTAAAATACTTCGCCAGTATCACCAAAGCATTAGTTAGATTTGTGTCAGCATTAAAAGACCGTCATGTGATCATGTGATAAAAATATATAATTTTTGCTTTGCTGAAATGGGTCAACCTTCCGACTATTTATGGAATTTGGAAAGTTATTCCATTCAACTACCTGCACTGACTTTCAAGCTTAAACCGTGTCTAGCCTAGCTTAAATCCTTTATTTCTGATTATATTCATCCAGGATGTATTGGCTGCTCAATGACCGGTTTTGGAGTTTCCGAAACACAAGTACGGCTGTTATGCTTGTTTTCGTAGAAACCGAGATGAAACTACGCCTCTCTTTAATTGATGTTTTGTTGTTGTGATTTTTGATGCATTGAGGCGCACACTATTGACAACAGCTGCAATATTCTCCGTAAATGTACAGACTTGCTTCCACCAGCTGCATTTGTTAAATGATGAGTTTCTGTCGACTTTTTTGTCGCGTAATAACTGACAGTGTCAACAAACAGATGGTCCACACTATTTCTTTGGTTCAACTGAATAGAATACACGTGTAACTTTATTAACCTTGCAGGGTTATGCGAAATCCTTAAAATGTCTTTTTTTTATTTCATATACAATTTAAGTAAGCTGCTAGAAGGATGTGAAGCTGCTTCCGTTCAGTATGCTTCTAGACTGAAAAAAGTATTATGCTATTTTTTTGTATATATCATAGTTGCCTAAAATTTCACGTTCCTATTTTTAACCGATCCAACTGCATGGACTCCGATTTTGAGGTGCAAATTTCTTGAACATTTGTGATGTGTAAAACTTCATAAGAATAAACAGAAAAATTTGTTTCTTAGCTTGTTTTATGTCCGTTTGTTTGAGTAAGACCACCCCTTCCTTAACATCTGTGCATACAGACCCTACCTTTTGCTGAAATAAAAGATGAACAAACATTAAAGGAGGAACTTTGATAAGAAACGACGACGTAAGGTGTTCTTGCCGCATAAAACAACAAAAAACTTTTTCAAAATCTTTTACACTAATTTTTTTGGTGGAACAAATTTATTGCAGCATTTTGTAAACTCGTAAATATTTGTCACGTTGTCCATTAGGTATGCAAAGTAAACTGACCCGCTGAAGCCGAGTAATTAGTTCATTTACACGATTTTTCTTCTCAAATGTTCCATCATTAGATGCCATTTCCAGGTCGGGTAAAGTGTGAAACGCAGGTCCATTTCACTGATGGCTCCTTTCGCCATGGTTAATTGCTTCTCCACCGACGGGATTAAATTTATGTAAGAACCAAAAAATAAAAGAAAGCATTTTAAAAAAGGTAGGGTTGGAGATAGAAAAGGTCAGCGAATGGGCTTTTAATTTGAGGGACAGAATTTATTTTGATTCTAATTAAATCAGGCATAGGATATACGCGTGGGTTTGAGGGGCAATCTCGTGCATAATTTAGTTGCGGTCTTTGAGAAAAAAAGGATTTCATTTCCTTTACGAAGGAATTCCAGGGACGGGAGATAAAGGGGGTTTTTGATTAGTTGCCGGAGCTAATTGAATCTATATATCTAATTTAGATTATGATTAATTGAATTTGTTAATCTTTTCTTACAGGCTGTCAACTGTTCGTCGAGGTATCGTAATTACACTTCAAGTTTGCCACCCCCAAGGAGAACTTCGAATGCCAGGACATCGACGACCAGCATGTGATTTAATGAAATATTGCAAAATCGAATGAACCTATTTATATGTGTAAATAAAATGTTAGACGTTGTAAGTAGCTTTGCAGACTTAGCTTTAAATATTCTTTTAAATAATTATTTTAAAGTAAAATGTATTAATTCTAACAATAAAAGTATAAAATATGTTTAACATGGAGCGGTATTTTAAATGGAAAGAACATCTTGAAGGCAAATAAGGTAATACTACTAGGCTAATAATATCAATCTGAAATCATGTTTGCAAATGGCGTCAAATGCTTTTTGATACAGTGTTGCAAAAGAAATAAATCTGTCGGGAGGATGATTCTACTGAATTCATCTTGAATAATTCAAAGTCCTTGTGCTAAAAAGACTTGTATTTACGAAAAACGTAAGTCACCATTCTTTTCAGGTCAGCAATTTATGCATTCAGTTTCAACAAGCCATTGATTCAAGTGATTGTTTTCTTTTGAGTAACATTACTGAATTCAGCTGAGGTCAGTGACTTCAACAGAAACAATTTGAACAGTGGAGGAATAATGTAACCCATGATTTTTTTTTGCCGGTTGATGAAGTGGGCTCTTGAACCGAGTTACAGCCGTGCCGCGAACTAATAAAGATCGATAAAAAGAAGTAAAGAAAATCGCAAATACAATAATATGAAGGTGGCACCCTATAAAAAGGATCCGTCATTTTGTTGGTCTTACTTGCTCTGTTTTGTAACTTTTTTTCAAAAAGGTATAACATTCCGTTAAGAATATTTACTTGCACATGAGAATTTTTTTGGCGACCTAATTAAGAACGACGCAAGAAGGAATAGTTATTTGGTGAAAAAAATTATATTATAAAAAGATATAAAATAAATAAAAATGTAGAACTTTGTTTACAAATGTGCAAATATAAGAGCTGCACGCCATAAATGCGGGAGGCTATGGTCAAAATGAGAAATATCGACAAGTTTTCGTTTTCAGAGATCGGGAAAAATCTTAATTGCTCAAAAACAATTATCTGTGAGAAACATCAGGAAAAGGTAGCAAAATGCCGAAGATATATGAAAGACTTATAAATTGAGAATATAAGAATCATATGATTTGCCAATAAAGATGAATTTATGAGTTCTAATTATCTTCAAAAGAAAGTTTTTGGGCAGCACCCGAATTCCCATACAGCACACTCCGTACGGAAACGATTGAATGAAAGCCAACTTTTTGTTAAGAAATTAAAAAGCCAGATAAGCCTTTCCGAAGAAACACGATTTTTGAATGGAACAAAAATTAATAGAGCGGGATAAGATGGTTAAAGAAAGTCAAAAAAAAAAAACGGTTGCTTTGAAGCACGCACGAGGAAGTGTGATGCAAACGAACCACCCTTATTTTGAAAATAAGTTACAATGAATACGGAGCATTACACGCAAATATTTGAAAATGTCATGTTAGCCTATAACTGAGGAAGAACTGCTCGGAGAGATTCGTGTAAGATAACATCCCAAAGCACACGGGTAACAAAACAATGTTTCAAAAAGAATTCTTTCGATGTTTTAGAGTGGCCGCCATTTAAGCCGGATTTAAAGCCTTTAGAATATCTGTGGTATTAACTTTAAAACGAAATTATCAATCAATCACAAGTTTGAAAATTTGATGTCGCAAGGCTAGTTTGGGCCAAAAAATGCGGCGATTTTTTTGCATCTATGCCCCGGAAGCATGAGGCCGTGATGGCGAGGTTTTCCTATGAAATATTGAGTCAGGACATAACAATTCCGTAAATACGCAAAAAGATTTTCATTGAATTTGAATAAATTTTTCTGTCTATAACTTATACTATATATTCTGTTTGTTGTTACTTGCTTTTCTTACTTTTGCAATAAATAGAAAAAATATAAAACAAGGCTTAATATCGTTCAACTTTGAAAACAAATTCAATAATATATTTTTAGTATGATCGTTCCTAATTAGTTCGACACGACTGTATATGTTTTTGGGCAGGCGTGTTAAAGCTGGTAGTAGTATGAGCCAAGCGAATTTGATGTGCTTCGAAATAAGATTTCGGTGCTATGTCTCAGATACATTGTAACATGTACATTTTCGTTATAACTCACCTCGGCAATGTAAGTACTTCGATCAGATCTAGGATATGGTTTTTATGTAATGTTTCATACATTCAGAATATAATATAAAATTTTTGAACTTTGCCCAAAATGGCTGATCAGAAAGTGGGGCAAGTCATATGACGCTGTTACATATTTTTAATAGTTTTGGAATGTTATGATCCTGCTTACCTCGACAACGTCCTCGGCGAGGAAATGAGCAAGAGAATACTTCTTGCAGAACTTTGTGATGTTGAAGTAAATTCACTTAAGTAAAATTAATGCATTAATGACTTTAATGAAATATATAAAGTATATGAATTCACAACCGACTTCAACTTATATTAAGTGAATTCAATTTCCTCATACGACTTTAGTTCTATTATTGCTTACATTCGAATGACTTAGCCATTGACTTCAAAAATCCTGATTTTAGTCTGTTTCAATTCGTTTCATCAATCAGAATTTTCGAGTGCATGCATGACATTTATATTGAAGACATCTAGAGGGTTGGTTTACACAACCAATTGAGCGATTCCTCCCTGAAGTACACGTGATTATTTTTACTGCTTATTTTGCCATTAAGAGCCGAAAAAGCTTCTACAAGCTTAATGCTAGGTATTCTACTGACCTTAAGACATCTTAAGTACGACCCATTTACAAGGGTAGTAGCAGAACGAAAATTATTAACTTATTTATTTGTATACTAATGCAAATACATTACCATTTCATAAAAGCCTAGCTACCAAGGCTATCAGCTGAAATAAATACAAAGATGTCAGTCTTAATTAAATGTTCTTATCAAACATTTTTTTTTTTAGAAATTCATAAATTAGTTTAATGATAGTTTTAAGTGACTGGAATTTCTTGTCTTGAGGCCAGTAATTCTGGTGATGACGTTTTAACTAAGATTGCAATTCTGTAGTATATGCGGTTAAGACATCGACATTACGTAGGTATGAAACATTTCACAATCTGGTTAGAACACGCAAGAGTAGAAGAAGTACGAAAATATCATCATTGTAGCAAAATATGTGGCGGAGGTGGCATCGCTTCCCATTACTTAATTCATAGAAGCGTTAAATGTTTTATTAAATAAATTATAAAAATAAATTTAGACACCAAAATGTTGGTGAATTTCCTGAAGACCTTTGATACCCCATATCTTACTCAGGGGTTTCATAAAATGTGACTTAAAGAAGCACTGGGAATGTGGTTAGAAAATTATTGATACAAATTAGTATTAAACATTTGTTCATGCTTTCGAAGATGTGTAACGACAACGGGCTAATTGTAAACAATACCAATACGAAGCTGGGCTTCAATTAATCGTATAAATACCTGCGAGCCGCCACACATAGTTGCTTTTTTTGGCTCAAGTGTATAAGCAAGCTCAGGTCAAACCTTAAAAGGCAATTGAAGAATTTCGAATTAAGACATACACAAGATCTTCTGGAAATCTCAAGAGCTTTCAACAAGTATGGAAGAAAATATTTGAACTCGTTATGCCAAAAATTCTGAACACGATACCAACAAGCCTCAAGAATATTGCTTACATAAAACATGTATAAACCAAGTTTAAAATTCATCGATATGGCATATTTTTTATGGTGAATTAGAAATTCATATAATTTGCTGGGGACTTACCAAAATTTATTTTATACTTAAACATGTATGCACCGATGGTACACAACTATAAGGTTAGACAAAAGTTAGTTTTATACATATAATAGTACTGCAAGATTATGTGAAGCTCTGTTGTATATTCGGAACAAAGACAACGGACGATTAAGGACATTTTATCCATTTTCGTTGTCATTATACTTTAAAAACTCTCGAATAGACAGAACCAAAATAACCATTCTTGCGGAAAAAGCACTCAATTTCGGGATACGCAGACCATTTTACCGGAAAGATTCTTGCCAATACGCGAGATTAAAAAATTTACAAGAAAGCCGCTTGTCACCTTGAATCGTGTTTTATTTTTCTAGAATGAGTGCTCCTTCAATTGATTTAAACAGAATCCATGAACTGCACGACATAAAACAAACGTTTTGGCAACTGTCGAACATAATCTCAGTAGTTTGATAAAAGTAAGTACTTATATACAGATGCAATCATTTGACTATGTAGTTTATTTTTGGTGCGTTCCAGATATTGCAAAAGGCAGATCACCCTGACCCTGCAACAACTGCATGGACGGATCCTCTTCTTTGTCGTTGGCGTTCGTATCCATCCATTGAAAGCGAGCTGCATGTTTTTGTTTTGGATTCGTCTTGGATTTTTGTTGTCGTGTCATGAGGAAAGACATTATTTTACAGGGCCCATTGTAAATTTGTTTATATTTTAAAACATTATTTTTAAGACTGCTATCGCTGAGCATTCGCAGAGGAGATAAGAGACTGTTTGCTCCTTTTCCTCAGAGCGGCAGCCTCAGCAGAAGTTCTTTGACTGCTCACTAGCCTTTCTGCGTGTCTGCCAATAAGAAAGTGCCCCGAGAGGAAAGATATGACGACGCTTAAATAACTGCGACTCCAGTTTAGTAGCTTTTTGCTTTTTGCGTTTGCTAAGGAAGCGCCAGGTTTGTCTAATGATGTTTCAATCTGGTTCATTTACACATATTGTATATGTAAGGTGGATGTTTTATTTTTGATGTTGTTCATCTGCTATGGAATTTTCGTAAATGTCCTTCGGCCCACCCAGGACAGGTGAACTGTGGAATAATCCGTTGTATCCTTACCCGGGGTAACCGGCACTTGTAGAATAATTCTAGATAAATATGACTCGAAAAGATACCATTTCCGACTTTCTGATCCAGTTTCGACTCATCCGTAAATATCGTGATGGAGTATTCCGGTACCGAGAGACTAAAGTCCATGGCTGTAGGGGAAGGTAAATCCTCTCCAAGAACTGTGGATTGACCAAGCCACGGTATTTCATTTGACTATTGGCAGCAAGAGCTGAACCTTTTATTTTAGGGGAATTGAAAGGATGTATTCTGTATCTCCTGTCAAAGGGCATGGGCTGCGTTTAATTTGTGTTAACGTTGAGTCCATTTTGCTCACAACAGGATGACCAACTACGTGGTCAACGTTGCTATTGTTTTGTATGTTCCAAATTTTTTTTATATTGAGATTCCATAAAGAGGGAGAGACAACCATGCCTTGTTAGCTGCTAGCTAATCTACAGAGAGTGGACCTCCCATGGACGAAATTATTGTTCCTTTCCTGAGCAGCTGGCCAATGAAATTTATAATTTGTATATTGATTTCAAGGTCTAGGAGAGCGGACTTGATTGCTTCTAAGCGGATGTTGTTTAAAGCACCTTCTGTATCCAGAAATGCGGGCATAGTTTTGACGCGAGTCACGTTTTGCATGCAATCTCTGATTTCCTGTTGCTCTTCAACAACATCTTTAACTCTTTACGGGTATTAACGACTTATTGGGTGATACGTCATCTGGTTTCCGTTGACGACTCATCCGCGCAAAGGTCAGTCACTATGTCTGTATTCTCGTCGGAACGAGCACTACGAGGCGACCTGATTTTCTCCCGTGTTGCTCTAGTTTTTTCAAAGCAAGCGACTCTGTGCAGTTATTTACTTTGCGCCAAAATCGCCGACGAATTATTTCACACAAGAAAGTAATCCGTAAAGCGACGTGCATTCTGCATCCTTCACTTTGCAGTTACCTCTTCAGGGTGAAACGTATTGAACCCACCTTGAGTATCAAATTTCAAGAGACGGAAAACGCTAAAAAAAAACATTCACATGCAGATCTGCAAATTTTTTTCAGCAAAACTGGTTGCACGGAAGTCCTCCAACTCAACTTAACACTTCAGCACATATAAATGTATACTTTTTGACATCAAATAATATTTATGCTCCTCCACAATATTGTAAATGTTTGCTTTTTCCAGATAAGCAGGTGCACGTATGCACATCCGCTGCATAAGTATTTTGTCAACGAAATTGCATTTTTGAAAGCATTCCAGCACCTTTAGCTCATAAGTCCTTCAACAAGAAGCATCATCTGTCATCTGGAGGCGAGAGGGAGAGAGAGAGTCTGATGTCGCAAACATTATTTCACAATCCTTAGCCAAGCATCCAGAATTTGTACACTTAATTGGCCCAATAAATTCGGAGCACACCGTTATGGAAACCATAATGTGAGCACAACCGGAAACCTTCCTCGCCAAGCATGAGTATTAAATTACAAATAACATCTTGACAGGATGCCAAAATGCACACTCGGTTGCCCCGACCTTGGCAATTCCTTGAAGAGAAGAAAAAAAACTATGCTTTCTTATAAAATACATGTAACTAATCTGTCTACACGCCTCAAGGATTCTCCTATCCCGAATGAATAAGACAAAGGAGTACGTACTCTCTCTTTATCGATTGTTGGCATGGACCTGAGAATTACACAAAATTCATTTCGATATTATTAGTTCCTGCAAGCATCATCAATTCAATCTTTAAGTGGAATACCAACACAAGGAGGATGCATCCTTTCGCACTACTGACCTAGACCGGGTTTTCCTGGTTCCTCTGCGGTTCGCTTTCACTCTCTCATCGGCCTTCCCGGTGCATTCCTTATTCTTATCGCATGGAATGGAGTGGAAATGGAATCGAAGTTCCTGCGCATGGTTCCTTGTTCCACCGAACGAAACGTTTCAATGCAAAACGAACCATTCCTCATGTTAAACACGGCCCAGCAGCATCTGTTGGACCACCTACATGCCTCTGGACTCCAAATGCAATCTGCAGAGCTTCTATGTAATTTCCGTTCCCACAGCAGGATTTTAATTGCATCCCAAGACCTTGTCATTTCCTATAACTTGGCAATGGTCTCCGCTGTGATATGTGGCCGTGGCTATGTCTGGGTATTGGTGGCCGCCAGCGGAGATTAATCACTGTCAAAGCACTTGAATCAGGACCGAGGTATCCTGGTGCATCTTTCAAGTAAAAGTCAACATTGTCCCTTGTGTGCAAGCTTAGGCGGGAATGAGGCGCGGAGGCAACTAAACCGCAGGAGCCAAGTGCGTTGGTTGGGGGCGACATTTTGTTGGCAACAAACGTCTTGAGATGATTTGCGGGCGCTCGACTTTGTTGGCTGGCATCGCCTCGCTGTCCCTTTCCATTTAATGAGAAAGTAATGCTTGTTGGAAACGCTTAATTACGTGCTGCCATCGTTCTCGTCGTTGGTGGATGAGATGGGATTCCTTTGGAAGGTAGACAAGTGGAAGAGGTGGATAATGTTATGAATTAATCACCTGGAATGTACTTGCCGTTCAAGGGTTAACGTTCACTTGAAGAACATAGTTAGCGTTCGAGATGGTTCACTTTAGACTTTGAAATGAAGTTTATAAAAATACTCTGGGATCATTCAGATGGATTTGTATCGTCGAGTTGGGTTTCTAAATTTAAGTTAAATTGTTTTTCTTTGGATTTGATGGCTGGATTTCACTTTGGATGAGAAATTGACAGCTGTTAGACTTGGCAGACTGAAATATTGGTTGAATCAGGACAAACAATAGGTGTCACTCTAAAAAAGGAAGACTAGTCAATTCCTGAAGCTTTATGTGGAGTTGTTTTCTACTCCGCCATTTGGATAAAGTTTTTAGTTAAAAGGGGAGCGTTGAATTTTGTTTATCTAACTAACAATAAGTCTGTCATCAAGTTTATTGACTCCATCGAGGAATATTCTGGCAAGGACTTATGGAAAGACGTGGAAAAACAGAATCTATAATGGACTTTGAATATACTTTTCATGTTAAGACACAACAGGAGTGAAAAGGTTAAGGATGTTAACGAGAACAGGCACTGGTCCACCCTTGTCTTGATTTTTTGTAACTTATAGTGAGAAGGTAGTTGTTTCAGGAAGAGAGAATTACATTCGTATTGAGCTTAAGGGAAAGGAGTCCGGCTATTCCATTGTGCCTTAAAAAAATGAAAAAAATCGTGAGAGGCGTTTGTTCCTGAGAAAATTATGACTGGAAGACTAAAAATGTCGCTTTCTACCATTTCGAGTAGAATAACGTTTTCATAAGGAGTACTTACACTGATTTCGCACAGTACATTTTGTCGGAGACACTTAAAACTGTTTTCCTTTTTTATGTTACAAATAATCAATCTCATAATATTTATCTTTCGCTGCAAGACACTATTAAGGGGGTATTCTAGTCTAGAAATTTAAAAAAATCGATATTTTTCTATATTTTCAAAGTTTAACTATTCAAGAATATATCTACAAAAGGATTTTTTCAAAATTAAAATTATTTTCGGAGATATCGGTATTTTGCTGACCCGGCATCCAAACTGGTTCGGCCGGAACTAATCGAACAAAAGTCATTAGGGATTCTTCGTCTACCTGAATCCATATTTCTCAGTAAAACCTTTTGTCCTTTGTATATATTGTAATACAAGAACGCAATGTGACTTGTATCTTTTATATTAAGTATTCACTTACGTCCAGCTGCTAACAGTTGAATTCTGACCGCTCCGAGATACGAGCATCCGACGCATCAAAGGAGGCCAGAACTGCTCGATATGAAGAGAGAAACGCAGAAGATAGTTTTTTCGAGGACGAGGAAGGTCCGATGTATGAAGCAGGAATGGCAGATTGAATAAATGTAAGTCTACAATATCATTTCATGACTTTGACTGCGAAAACTTTAGGCGAAACTTTGAACGCGTTTTTCTCGAAATTGTCCTTTTCAAAACAATGCCCATGATTTCTGAGGTTCTGCCAGACCGATTTACCTGAAATTTTTAGAGAGTCTTCCTTATAGACTTGTCTATGTATGACAATCACCATCCCCAATTTTCTATTACTTATTTTGTAAAAAAATCGAAACAGTAAAAAAAAGTGGTACAAAAATTGTTTTTTCAGGCAGTCGCCGTAATTCCAGACATTGCGACATTATTCTAGATTAATAAGCTTTATTTTTTGGTTTCAAATTGCTAGGACGCTTGAAATCGTAGGTATGGTTAAGCGCCAATATTTTGAGCCCTTCATCAACTGCTAATTTTTTAAATTTTCAACTTTTTTATTTTTTGTTTTTTTTTTTCTGTATTCTTGTAATGTTAATAAATAACTAATAAAAAAATGCATACTAAAAATATTAATTGCCCTTTTTTTATGACACTTCAAAAATTACATGAAATTCATGCCTCTAGACTAGAATACCCCCTTAAGAACCTTTGTGTTAAGATCATCAGGCTTTGTGATTGTGCAGAGTCGTTTGTTTTTGTTCATTAAGATTCTTCTATCTAGCCAAATAACTTTGTAATAAATTTTTAATAAAATACCACAAGCCTCGACCTAATGCCTTCGCTAAGAACTCTTTTATCCTTATCTCTTACTTATCTTAATTTACAGACTGGATCTCCTATACTTACTTATATTAATTTTTCAAAGAGCATCAACTTAGTCATATTTGTACTGAGCCTATGAAACCTGTAAAATTCATCAAGAATTTTTCAGTATTTTCAAAAACACTTTTGTTTTACAAACACAATTGATCATTACGTCAATTAATCATTACGTCCAGATCAACGTTAACAAATGTTCAACAAGAAGCCTTCGATTGATGACCCTGAACGACAGCCAAATTGATATTCACTTAAAATTTAAAAAAAAAAAAGTTTATTATTGAATATTACTAGAATATTCATTTTACAAACATCATAAACTCATTTGACATAACTTTACCATCTGCCTGATTGACAAATAATAGGTTATATATAAATCTCTAGTACCAGGACATGGGCCTCATCCATAATCATTTACCTAGTACTCGCATTAAGCATTTTCTCATCCAAAGCCACTCTCCAATGAATTTCGAATCGCATGCATGACAACTATTTTGCAAGTCTGAAATTGGGCATATTGAGCACCTTCAGTAAGAGTTTTGATATGAAGTAAAGGTTATTAGTATTTCGTCGGCGAGAGGTGATATATCATCACAGCTTCATACTTTGTCTCCCCAAAACATGCACGGCAGTAAAAGAATTGTACGATGCATTTAAAGAAAAAATGCCACGAAAGTTTGGAGAAGTACAGCCCGTTTTGTGGATGGGGAATATAATCGTGGTGATTCCGTGTATCGTTTGTTTTTTTTTTTTGTTGTTCCGTAACCTTCACGACGCGACAAAATCGTAGTAGAATTGAACACGGCTAAAATGTAATAACTTTTTGTGAAAAATTGGCAGCACTTATAACTATAATGTCAAAATGTGATTATTTAATTCCAAAGCCTAGACAAACGAGTTATCAAAGCGGGAGAGAATAGTTTAAAAAAGGTTTACAAATTCTAATGAATTGTACAGAAATGTTCTTTAGCACATCTTCTTCGTCTGATGATGAAGAAATGGCGTGCATGAGGAAAAGAATGCTGATAATTAAAAGAAAAAGAATTAGACTGCAAACAAATCCATTTGATTGGCCCAATTCAAGGTACGTAGAAAACATTTTATTCTTGTGATATCTTCTTAATTCGTTTTATATTTCATAACATAAACACGTACTCGAATCGCTGGATGGGCATTTGAAAAAATCTGTACGCGCAACAGCAGTCCCATCTATTTCTTAATCCTGCTGGTCCTCGAACTCAGGATTCAAATTTGTGAATTTAACCTCACATGCATCAGAAGCTTCGTGAATGGGCGTGGAGGTGCCTTGAGCAGCTGAAGCCGATGAGTTCGCCTGCGAGTTTAGAAATAGATGAAATGATGATGCTGAAGCAGAAGATGCAGACATAGACGGAAGCACTGAATTTTGTCAAGATAACATCAAACGACAAGGTGATTTGGCAATAGGAAATTGTGCTGAAGATTCCGTTGGGAGACCTAAAACAATGCCACTTGGATCTATCAATTTTTGTATGATAGCAAAGCAGCCACTTCCTCCTCTAATGGTGTGAGAATCTTCTGTTTATATAAACCTCCTCCTGTAGCTTGCTGTTCTTTTTTGTTGTGAACCAGTTTTTTTTTACTTGCAATTTTAAATCCATCCATACCTAAATAAAATTAATTGTATTTAAATTTTCAATTTCAATCTATTTATATTTACCTTTTGCCAGCTATCACTATCTCCTCTTGGTGGACCCAAACTATTCATCTGCACTGCAAGCGTTTCCCTATTGAAGCCTCGGGCGAGGTGTTGATGGTTTTTCATAAATGAAACCAAAAACCCAAACTGGCTTTGATTTGTGATTTTCATTAATTTCATTCATTAACTTTTTGTTTTAAATAACGGGTTTTTCAACAGGGACAGCAAACGACGCCATATTTCTTGACGCTCTTTCGACATTTCTCTTCAGTATGGTTTGCCATTCCATGATGGAAAGATAAACGATCAACAATTGAGCGAATGTTTCCATGCCAGTGAGACAAAGAAGTGCGCAAAGTGTCGAAAATATTACTGCCGCTGAGGCTTCAGTCGCAGAAAGCCCAAATGTGTCTCTCACACGTCGTTCTCAAGCGTTGGGCATCTCTGTGACGTCGTTGTGACGAATTTCACGAAAAGATCTTGGCCTACATCCTTACAAAATTAAATTGACGCAAGAACTGAAGCCGCTTGACCACCAGAAGCGTCGTATGTTCGTGAAGTGGGCTGAGCAACAACTTGAGAATGATTCTGATTTTCATCGAAAAATCATCTTCAGCGATGAGGCTCATTTCTGGCTGAATGGCTCCGTCAATAAACAAAATATGCGGTATTGGTCAGGCAGTAATCCACACGTACGCCATGAGTCATAATTGCATCCCGAAAAAATTACGGTTTGGTGTGGTTTATGGGCCGGCGGCGTCATTGGGCCGAACTTCTTCCGTAATGAGCAAGACCAGCACGTTACTGTTCAATGATAACCAAATATTTTTGGCCCCAATTGGAGAATATGGACTTGGAGAACATGTGGTTCCAACAGGACGGCGCCAGAAGCCACACAGCGAATGGCACAATCAATTTATGGGAAACCAAGTTTGGAGAACGTGTTATCTCACGAAATGGTCCAGTCGCCTGGCCGCCTCGACGCCGTTAGACTATTTCCTGTGGGGCTAAGTCAAGTCTATGGTCTATACCAACAAGCCAGCGACGATTGATGAACTTCGTACGAATATCGAACGTGAAATTGCAGCAGTATCGGCCGATTTATGCTTGAAAACCGTCAAAAATTCAGGGTTCAGCGTCTGGACTTCTGCAAGCGTGCCCGTGTCCAGTTCCATACATAATGGCATCGAACGTACTTTCACAGGAATAAAGAATTTCATTGATATCCAAAACTGTTTTTGTTTTATTTAAAAAAACTTTTGTAGCGCTCTTATTGAAAAACCCTCTATGTTTTTGTAAATTTATTATCGACTTTGAAAATTTTCTTATAAGTTATGACCGTTGTTGCCTTACTGTCGTCCACTTTTATCTCAACTACAGATAGTCGTTTTTACGAGGGTTTATCGTGTCGGATTTAATAGGGCAATTAGGAAATAACATTGTTCAACGACTGAAAAACGACAGTTGACATTTGTGCGCGACAAAAACATACAAAATACTGATTGTTTTCTGTCGTTGTTTTTTTTTTTTTTTGTTGTCATTTACGACTTAGGGAATTGCCCCGAATATCTGCTTTGTCGTAAACGAAAATTGGGGAAATTTTGAAAATCTCCACCAAGATTTTTCCCCACAGGACAGATTTTTTCCTGCCGAAGATCTAACTCAGCACCCAGCTGAATCGTTACCATCAGTTTGTCCAATTTTTCAGCTCGTTGGATTCCCTAACAATTAGTTAAAACAAACCTAAACTGACTACAAACTTGCACGACTTTGACAGAACAGAACAGAACAGACAGAACTTAGCCTTTATTGCAAACCAATATTTTTGAAATCTGCTTGCAATGATTTTAACATATTCAATTGCGTTTTTCAAACGAAGGTTTAATTGCAGAAAATATTTCAAGAAATTTACTTGATAAGTTCTTTTACCTCCTAACTTCAAGATTATTGTTACTTGATTTAAGTTTAATAAACAGTCCGGGGTGCACCATATAACTGAAGATTCAGTCAGACATGATATGAGTTATTACAATTTTCAGTATTCCAAACGATATTCCGACTTTGCACCGAATTCAAATAAATGCTTCGGTTTTTCATAGTTGGCAATCGTGGTATCCCATTTTTCATTCGAAAACCCGGCAAAACACGTCATGTTGACGTTTTAAATAGACAAGTCACAGGACGAAAACGCGAATTAGTTTGGTAGTGAATCAGCAAAACAGTCTAACAAACTTGCGTACAGCCGCTGCAGACCAACTAAAAACACGCAGTTTGTTTATGCATTTTAATTCTTAAGGATCACAAAGATGAAGGGTATTTCGGAATTTGTTCAAACCATTTGGATAAGATTTGTATAAAACGTTATTGAAATACAGAGAAGTTCAGAAATTCTATCGAATCTTCAAGGACCGTTCATATAATTTACAGCGTCGTTGTTAGCTTGATGGAATTACGACATGTCGCGACATCCAGTCATTTTTTCAGCATGGATCGCATTTGACACAATTTTCAAAAAACCAAGCCATAATTCCGACGACAAACTAAAAAGTAAAATAAAAGAGTCCAGTCCATCCGCCACCGGATACCCCAAACATAAAACTGAAGTGTTTGATTCCTTGAACTGCGAAGTAAAATTCAATCTTATAAAGTTTTATTAGCCTACAGTTAAGCCAGAAACATTAACGTCTTTGGTTAGTAGTTTTCGAGGTACTACTGTGTCCAAAAAATAAGGTGACATATGAATTTAAACTGCTCGCGTCGAAGGATTTGGAAATTTTTCTTTCTTTTTAGGTTGGTAGTACTGTCAGTGACATCTACGTGAAATTTCATGTCAAAAAGTATTCATAGTGTTTGAGATACGCGTCGTTTTGTGAGCTGCTAAAAGTGAGTTTTTCGTTGTCGAAAATAATTGAGCAAAGAATTTGCATTAAATTTTGTTTGCGGAATCAAT
Organism: Orthonevra nobilis; assembly: GCA_963555765.1. Taxonomy (NCBI): domain Eukaryota; kingdom Metazoa; phylum Arthropoda; class Insecta; order Diptera; family Syrphidae; genus Orthonevra; species Orthonevra nobilis. The sequence continues at coordinate 9,051,295 of OY743225.1, forward strand.
TTTCTGCTGCGGATACGTTGAGGATGGTGCAGAAAGCCTTTGAAGATGAGGCGAATATCGTGCCAAAGGAGAGCCGAGATCAAAAAACTCGCACCAAAGTCGCTCAAAAATCAAGGTCATGTTGACTGTTTTCTTCGATTATCGTGGTGTTGTGCTTTATGAGTTCCTCCCAACCGGCCAAACAGTCAACAAGGAAGATTATTTGAACGTTATGCGTCGTTTGCGTAACGATATCCGCCTAAAAAGGCCGGAATTGTGGAAAGACAATTCTTGGTTTTTACACCACGATAATGCACCATCCCATACCGCACTCGTAATTCGTGATCATTTCGCCACAAACTCAACCCATATCGTTCCGCAACCACCGTATTCACCTGATCTGGCGCCGTGCGACTTCTGGCTGTTCAACAAGCTCAAAAGACAGCTCCAGGGACACCGTTTTGATACGATAGAGGAGATTCAAGCCGCAGCGAAGACGGAACTGAAGGCCATCCCGGAAAGTGACTACAACCAGTGTTTCAAAGATTGGAAAATCCGTTGGCATTAGTGCATTGCATAGGGAGGGGATTACTTTGAAGGGGATGAAATTGATTTGGAAGAATAAATAAAGAATTTTCAAAATAAATACAATGTCACCTTATTTTTTGGACACAGTAGTATAACAGCTTCTCAGGAATATGCAATTTTTTTAGAGAACAGCTTCCATGATATCCTTTTTTTTAGACTATCTTATGAAAAACCTTTGTAAATACATGCAAATTTATTATATCAGACAATCCACTCACGGCAGGATTAACGTAAATTTTTGTATCCTGTGCATCTGCAAAATCCATACCTTGAAACACAAAACACATTTCAAACTGAATATATATGGTTTCGATTTATTAGAATAAAATATTTTTATCTTTCACTTTATTGTTCACATTCTTGTATAAATAATAGTTTTTATCTTATGTTTTCTATAAATAACATTTCACATTTATGTCTAGAGGTTTGTCTATATGATTGCGCTAACCCCCATTGCAAGGATAAAAGGGTTCACTCGTCCCATCCTATTTCAGCTCCTTTAAACAATATCTAACTAACAAATAAACAAGCAAAAATAAATAAATGAGATGTATAAAAAAACAGAAAAGGTAAAAGGGGAAACAGTTGAAGACGAACATCATCTGCTAACTGAAGACATTCAAGACTTGAGGACGTCTTTTCATCCCACAATGCCATTGTTACAAAGTGTGCAACATCTTTGCGAAAATCTCATTTTGATGGAAACGCTTGAAGGCATCCCGAAAACGTGTCTTCTGGTCGGTGTTCAATTTCGAGTGGAAATCTTGGGCGGATGTTTGGAACATCGTGATCTCCTGTTGGCCCAATTTCTTGAATTCAACCAACACAACGGGGAACAATTTAATCAAATGCAAATTTATGGACGCCGATAAGAAGATGACGGTTAGCGCCCAGACACCTTTCTGCTGCGGTAATGCCAGAAAAGTTGGCAACGAACATATCAGCCAATCTTGCAGCATTTGTAGGAACGACGAATCGATGGCGGACCGAAAGACCTGCGAAAAAAGAAAACATACAAATTGTGGTAAGAAAAAATAACACAAGACGAATATGCAAAACGAAAAGGGGATAATTGGCAATGGGGTGATTTTTTTTTAAATAGTGACTCACCTGATGCACAATGCTGGCAATAACATCGCAATGCGGTTGATTTATGGCCAAGAATTCCTTGATGACCTTCGTGAGGATCTCATTTGGCGGCACTAAATCACGAATAATTTGACACAACACTTGGCCGTAGGTCCAGGCAGTCCTCTTTGTCGATGATTTAATACAGTGCAAAAGGATGTCGACTTTATCGGTTTGCTGTGCGATTATTTCCGGGTCATCCTGGACGATTCCATTGGATAGTTCTGTGTTTTCCAGCTGCTTGGACGAGCCTGTTGAGAAGAACAAAATGAAAAACGTTACATGAAATGTAGCAATACGGATAATCCTTGTAATGCTAGTAAGTTTTATTGCATTTTCTCTTTTTCTGTCTTGAATTGGACAAGTGTCCTACATGGGTTCCAGTTTGTGTTACAAGGGTATACACTCCAGACTTGTGTCACTGATTGTGTGTATTGTCGTCGTTTTTTTTTTTCCTTTTTTGTTCAACAAACTGGATAATACAAGGATCCTTGCATGTTTGACAAAATATTAGAGCAAGGACCTTTCGTCCCACACACACATTCGTATGCTAGATTCAGATGACTGCTATTAATTTAGAGTCACTGATCTCTGGGAAAAAGTTTGACTCCCCCGTATTCCATTTTCTACGATGAGAAAGTTGGATTAAAGCAAAATGAGGAAATATTAATTTAGTCTGTAAAAATGAAGGACGAGCTGGCCACCCCGGGCGAGCAAAACTAAGAACGACCAAGTTTCACCACAAGTTCCCGGACAATTGTGGCGACATTTCACAATGAGTGAGGGAACTAATTCCAGAGATATCGTGTGTGTGTGTGTGTGTGCGGAATGGGGATGGCTTCACACCCATATCCTGGCATTGATTGTTTTTCACAGATCAAAATGGAATAGATAAAGCGGTATTCATTGGGGACGTTGTACACAAGTAGATAAGCTTTGTTTCTATTGCAACGGTGGGACAAAAACAAGGATAAACAATTGACCAATTGGATTGGCCTGATGTGATACATACGAATCAAGGTTATTTGTGCACATCGAGAGGGAAAAGTTGTCTACGTGTGCGAGAAGATAAATGAAGCTGCATGTCCGAAAAAAAACAACAAAACAATAAAGTGTCGTTGAAGCAAACGTAGGATGTCGAAGGATGGAATGGTTGAAGAAGACTTTAATTAAGGACGAAGTGTGGTTTCGAAGGGAAATCAATGAAAAGAAGAATTTCGTTTTAAGATTTGTGTGCCATTGAATTTAATTTTCAATGAGAACATTCGGGGCGAGTTAAAACTATCGTCGTGTCATTTAAGAGGAAATAAAGAAATGGCAAGGGATAAGACTTTAAAAATCGGAAGACTGATGATTTAATAGATAACAATGTTAATGGATATAGTTTCATTGAGATGACAACTTGGGGTGGCTTTGCAGTAGGGCACCCAGTCATTTCAAGTGAACCAATGAAAGCATAATGCTACGCTGACTTAAGCGTAATATAATCCTCTAAGAATGGCTCATTCACATCCACAAACGCTACGAAATATCAAGATTGACTAGGCAAGAAATCATAACACCATACTGAGTTTGCCTGACAGAAGTGAGAATAAAAATGAAACGCATAGGCGTTTTCTAACGTCTCCTGAAGTTCCTCTTTTATCGTCTTTTGCATAGCGAATGCTCCAGCAAATAGGGTAGCTGCTAGTGGCAGAGAACTGAATAAATGCAAATCAGCCGATGTCAAATTCGAGTTCCCATTAAAAATCCAGGTATGGAAAAATGAAATGCGAAATATTTTTCAGTTTCAAACCACTATACAATTTTTTAAAATGCAAAATAAGGATGGAAATAATAATCCCTTGAGAGCAAGCAAATTTTATAAATAATATAATATTCTTGATCTTCCAATTTTAGAGCACTGATCGACAGATTTGAAGACAAGTATTAAAAATTTTGGGATAAAATTTTGCTTCTGGGAAATAATTGTCTTCTGAACTGTTGTTCACCTCCAGAAAGGACTGTTACTGTAATTCGAGTTATTAGCTCCTCGAAATGCCTCGAAATGTGCTAAGACACATATACGTAAATTACAAGTCGCGCAGAACAAGACACTAAAAATGATCTTGAACCTTCCTTGGCATTTCTCAACAAATGAATTACACTATCGGGCGCAAATTGAAACTGTGGAAGCGAGAATTGCAAAACTCGCCGCTAAATACAATATTTCTTGTTTGTCAGCTGATAACGACTTGATTTCAAATCTAGCTTTGTAAAACTCTTATCATCTAGTCTATACATATATTCCTAATAAATTCTTCGCTATATTGTGTATTTATTTATTTATATATTGATTTATTTGTTCACTGTATTTATTTATTTATTTATTTATCTATTTATTTATTTACTTTACTTGTTTATTTATAAATTTATATATCTATTTATTTATTTATTTATTTTATTCATTTATTTATTTATTTATTTATCTATTTATTTATTTATTTGTTCATTTATTTATTTATTTATATATTTAATTATTTATTTATTTATTTATTTATTTATTTATTTATTTATTTATTTATTTATTTATTTATTTTTATATTTATTTATTAATTTATTTACCAACTTTGTGATTGGAATCAAGTTGTATTTATCTCAGCAACTGATCTGAATCCTCTTCTCTCTTGCCCTGGGCAACTTAAATGTGATGGAGGTTTTTCTAGTGGCTTTTCCTTCAAAACTATAATTCTGTGATATATATTTAAGCTTTATACAAATATTTTAGTTGTAAGGTATGTAAACCAAATCCTCTAACATACTATATTTTGTAAGAAAAATCAAATTGTACTTACTTTGGCCACAATAAAATATCTAATCTAAAAAAAAAAAAAAGAAATGCCTCGTTATGGGATCTCGGTCTTTACAGAAACATTTTTTTTTTCAAAATTAGTTAATGCAATCAGAAAACGGATGAAAATCTGAATGTTAAAGAAGAAAATGGAATTCTGTAAAGGTTAAGTAATGCAAAAAATGAGGTTCTTTAAAGGATTGCTTATTTGTAATGCATATTAGGTGGTATATTTTTCATCATTGTGTTTTTAAAGGATGCTCTGAAATGTGTTGTTAATTAAAGAGGTTCTGTTGTTGAAATAAACATTTTTAGAACTATCTTTCTTCTAATAATAATAATAACTAATAATAAACAAATATGTGAGCTATCTAAAATAAGCTAATTTTTTTAATACAAATCAATTTTGTTTTACAAAAGGCAAATCCACTGAAGACGTACTTTTACAACTAACAATTAAAAGTATGTTGACAAAAATAGAAAAGTCTAGAATGCCTTGATTCTTATCTTAAAAATAAATTACAAAGATCAAAGATCGATGAAACCAGAAGTGATACTAAGATCCTCTATAAAGGGGTGCCACAAGGTTCATTTTTTTGCACTTTCCTATTAACGATTCACATAAATTCTCTTTTTGATCTAAATTCTAAAGGAGCTGTTACGGCCGCTGCTGTTGCTAATAGACTTCTAGACTTGGTTCCCGATGTAAATTGGGATCTTCGTATTTTAAGAGTTTGGTTTAACCAACACAACTTGATTATTAGCTCGAAGATTAAGATAATGTTTTATAGTTTATCATCACTACATGATCATGAATTAAATGTTTGCTTACATGTTCCATATTGTCAATGATTTAACCTGTGTTACTGCATCTGTTCCTCTGGAATATTTGGTCCTACGTTTAATGAGAGGACGAGTTGGAGTGGCAACTGTCTCGTTATTCAAAACGTTCACGATTTTAAATTCTTGGGGCTCACAATAAACGTTAGACTAAGTTTCATGAATCATTTGGACGATTTAAGAAAGGATCTTCGCTGCACGCTTCGGCACTACTTTTATTTGCGAAAAGTTTAAGTTTAAGTTTGTGACTTAAACATTCTTCCTGTATATTATTTGAATTGTTTTAAGGTGTTGAAAACACTCTTCATGAGGTCGGGTATTCGAAATTTTCATCTTATTTCAACTCATAACTTACGAAGAATCCTTTTGAACTAAGTATTTGTGCCCTCTTTTCATTCAACTGCATATCGTAACTTTTATTCAATTTCTTCACCGCGCTTATTCAATAAACTTCTGCAGGCTCTCAAAACATTTACAATATTTGGAAACTTTTTCAAACTCGTTAAATACTGGTTCCTCAAGCTTCACTATACAAGCCTTGAATTTTGTACTTTTTGTCTTTCTGTCTTGATTTCATTTTAATTTAAGTCTTCAGTTTCTTTACTTTACTAATAATACAATTCTTAATTTTAATTTATTTAATTTAATTTTAAAAGCCTTTTTTTAAATATTGTCTCTTAATTTTCTTTAATATTTTCTTAAACGTCACCCCACCCAAATTGTATGTTTACTCTTTTTTATTATGGTTAATCAGTCATTTCAACACTATTTTTCTACCTCTGTAACAAAATACAGAACGTCTATAATATTTCTTGTAAGTATATAAGGAACAGTGTATTTTTTTTAACTCATATAAAGAAATTAATAAATCAATCAATTTAATTAAGGACTTTCAAGCTATTCTCGTTCGGCATGACGATAAATAAAACGCATATTTAAAAATTTGTTCAATGTAAAACAAGAAATATATTTACTGTGTGATAGGTTAGGTCAGGTAAGGTGAGACAAAAGAAAAATCGTATGGGACAACAAGAACAGCAGGGATAATTTTGAAAAATAAATTATAAATATAAATGAAAAAAAAAAAAATTTAATTTTAACGAAAAAAACATATGAAAATGTTTTTTGAATGAATGATTTTCGAGAAAAAAAAATTCTAATCCAAAGTTTTGAAAAACATACCTGATGAAACCATAAAGGCTTGCAGTTTTAAACCTCAATATGGTTTACCTAAGCACAAATAAATAAGCAAGGACATTGTATTGGAAACTTACTTCAATTATATACCTCATTACTGTAAGGAATTTTTCTTAAAAGGGGGACATAAGAACGAACTAAGTAATTTCAGATTTCACTCACAGATGGCTTTAGTTGAATTTTAAGGTTTGCTGACGTAATCGAAATGTCAAACACATTTTGTTATTTGATAGTTGGTACTTCAACTGTCAATCAGTAAAAAAACTTCTTTGATCGGTTGTGTAGTTTGTTGAAAAATTGAAAATCAAAACGAACATTTAAGTCATATTTGAAAAAACGCATCGCAAACTCACAAAAATTATGTGCTTTTATGGTGACGAAGCTTTAAAAGAACGGCAGTGTTGAAATTGGTTTGCCAAACTACGTTCTGGTGATTTTTCACTCAAAGAATCAAAGCAATAATCGATTCGGATCGTCATAGTACAACACATGAGATTGCAGAGAAACTTCATGTATCACAAACATGCATTGAAAATCGCTTAAAACAACTTTGCTATGTACGGAAACTCGATGTATGGGTTTCTCATGAACTGAAAGAAAATCATTTAACACAACGTATTGACATCTGCGATTTGATCCATTTTTAAAACGATTTATAACTGGTGATGAAAAATGGGCTGCTTAAAACTCCTTAACGGTAAAAATAGTTGCCAACCTGATAATATTGACCTAACAATCGCTCTATCCTCTTGTCGCAAGGGGCGCCAAGTCTTTCAAATACCCAAGATTAATGTTACCATCTATTTCATTATGAACATATTGTAACGTTTTTTAAAAATTGTCTTAAAGTTCACACAGACTCTGTTAAAACAGTTTCAAAGAAAAAAAAATGTTTTTGTGTTCTGTCCTTTGATCAGAACAATTATCTACAAATGTTATACTTTTGATCTCTAAATAAAAAAAGAAAAATAATGTTCTAAGCACACATAAGACATTTTCGCACGCAAACATTTTTAAGTACAAAAAAAACGTTTTCGGAAAATTAAAATCATTCCAATTTGGCTAGCTCAACGGTTCATTGAACCATACAAAGTTTCAACATTTGTTTTTTAAAATTTTGCACATCTTTTGGCCACGCAACATTGCGCCGTCGGTGTCCAGATATTCTGTTTCATTCTACCTTATTGCATCCATATTTTCTAGTGTAGGTAGGCTTGGTAGGTTGACCTGTTCGACACAAAATTTCCATCAAAAAAGTCACGTATTTTTTTCTTACATAAAAAATCGTTATCAATCGCTCTTTTCGACTGTCAAATGCTAAGTGACAAATCTCGTCCAAACTAATATGGTGACCAAATATAAATTGACCTGGATCATAATAGGCATTCTGTTTTTCCACAAATGGTGACTTAAAATACGGCAAACAAATACAAAAAGAATTCAACCTTGTAAAGCTTCCGCATGAAGTAGATCTCACTAAAATTTTGAATTATCTCAACGTTGCATAATTTTTCACAACGATTATCGCCAACCACATTTTCGAAAATTCCATCGTGTTCCATTTCGACACGGATTTACTCAACAAGCACTGTCATTCACATAAATAGTAATTGTAATAACAATTTCAAAACTTACCCATATAGATGCAGGACAAAAGCAATTTCAGCGCCGGAATCGAAAATCTCTCGTTCTCCAGCTTCATCAGGTCGAGGGCGAGTTTTTCAATTTTGCTACGCATCTCCGGGGTGGCAGCATTGATGACAATTACCCGTTCCAAGCCCTGTAATAATAATAAAGCAACACATCGGAAATATTCGAATATTGGTTATTGCATTTTAAATCTGTAGATGGCGCCCGAGATGAGATCTTGCTTTTATCAATTCAATTACGAATTCGGATTAGGACCGCACACGGGCCCCATTAGAATGATAACAGTGCACACACGTCACCGGGACAAGGGACTATTTAAAACCGTATAAACAACAATTAGTCGTGTCCTAGCAATTTGCAAACCGAACCGGGCGAGCTTTCGTAGTTTGTTTCAAAATTGCCAATCAAAAAACCAATTTGAGAGTGTAGCACCGTCCCCGTACAGGTTGAAAGAATCTGCATGAACGGGTGGATTGTTGACAGGGACATAAAGGCGAAGCAGGATAGGGAATTATATGTAAATTGCCCTAAAGGATAACCACCGCATAAATGCAAAATACCCGGGCAAGAGTTCGTGTAGAGGACGTGATGGGTATGCCCGTCGATGTTGTCCTGCAGCGATGTTTTGCGAGCCGCTGCAATTTTTACAGTTTGCTAAAAAAAAAGCGGCAATAAAAGTTACAAAAACTGCTGCCACACTTGCTTATTAAAAAATAACTTTTGAATGTGATTTCAGAAAGTTGTTTGTATTGAAATTCGAAGGACATTTACATTTAATGAGATTGTGTGAAAGTTGTAACGAATTCGATGACAAATAATTTTGTATTAAAAGTTTTTTACTGCACCCATCACTGTGTGCTTAAAGCTTACAAAACTTGATCCAAAAGACTGCCAGCTTTGATCAAAATTAAATTTTTTTTTTATAAAGATTTAAAGGTGGGAATCAAATGACTAAGTAATAGGGTTACATAGCACAAGATTGAAGGCGAATATAAGCTTTGTATAAGACGGGAAGATTATATGAGGTAAAGTATTTCTTGCACTGCTTCAGGAAACCTAGACACGCGCCATTTTTAGCGATATCGTTATTGAGGTCTTTCTAAACAAGGAACTAATGCACATTCTGAGAGCGAACAGTCTTTTGCCTTTCAGAGAAGCATGTGCCATTCGTGAAAAATGTGCCGAAGGTTAACATTAAGCTTGTCATTAAATTCCGCTTTATTCATAGAGCGCCACGATTATACGGCTGTTAATACCGGAATTTAATTAGGAAATGTTTCCATTATTACGGCTGAAGATTAGAGACGAGAATTTGATAAGTTGAGGGTACTGTTATCAGGGAATGAGAGCATGAAAGGGAGTCGAAGAGAATCTATAGCTCCGTGGAACACCAGCATTTATATGGTAAATAGCAGACTTGGTGCCATCCTATATTACTTGATTTAGAGGCAGTTTCCAATTCACTGAAAAAGAGATTCGTCAATACCAAAAGCACCTTTTTCGACAAATGAGCCTTATGTCCGGATCTGTCAAATGCCTTTGAAATAATCAACAAAACAATTTTACTCCCACATTTAAGATGCAGAGAGTTGTTTTATTTTTCTCTGAGACAGGCCCTTAAAGTAGCAGCGGATTTTTTACTATGAAAACCATACTGATTTGTCAACGTTTCCATGACCTTACAAAACAGGGAAGTAAGGGTGAGTGGTAGATAGCTGGAGGAAAAGGAGATACGCCTTTCTTAGCCGGGTTGGATAAATGCTGTTTTCGATCTAGTCGGGAAGAGATCAAAAGAGTAGAACTGATGAAAAGACTTCAGAAGAAAGAGGTGAATATTAGCTAGGCCAGCGCATTTGTGAATGTCAATGTTGGAATACTCTATCAATCCCTTGGAACAGTTGTACGCGTTCGAGTACATTTAAAGCAAAACATGATCTGGGAGTTTTGAGCTGGTGGCCAAAAGTTCTACGAGCAGATAAGCAGATGTGTTACCGCACATTTTACAACTCAGAGGTACTTTACTTATTGTATATTGCTACTGAAATATTATCCTAACTTTATAATCAATTTGGAATTGGAATATAATTTCATGTAAAGAAGGAAAATTCGTTTAAAAACTTTCGCAAATGCAAAAAAAAGCATATTAAATTCTGGTTGTGATATCAACCCGGGACAATTTTTTACAAACAAATCAAGAGAAGACCGACAAAAACGATAGCAAGACGAAGAACATATGTGTGACCAGCAGAATACAAGACAGAAACATTCAACATTGAGGTAAGATTCGCTAGCACGTAACTCCAAGCGTTTGCTCCTAAGTAACCGCAATCCATATGCCAACAGTTTAGGTCACCCCTAATTAGAAGGTCTGCCGTAATATTAAAGAGTTGGCGTAGATCGTTATGCAAGCCTACCCTTTTTATCTTTGGATACATGACCCCCGGGTAAATTAACACACTAAATTTGGATCTTTTTTTTTGTTTCTTAGGTCTACTTCTATGCCTAGGTGCTCCGCGAAGCCCGTGTTCATAACAGGTAAGAGCGACTGTAGAATTGATCTCTTTATCAGAATCGCAATATCTCCGCCCAATCTTTCCGTTCTATCAACACGGCGTTGTTAATTTAAAGTTTTGATTGAGTCAAGTCTCAGTGAGAAGTGCAATATCAACATTATTGCTGTTTAAGAAGTTCATAAGCTCTTCATGAGTTTTCTGACGTATGCCTCTCGCATTCCAAGTTACAATTACAATAAAAATTATTTTTCAATGGAGTATACAAACTTAGCTGCTAAATGTGCGGTAACATTGCACTGATCCAATTTGGATTTACAATTGGCTAATTTTGATATCATTTTTGTTGATAACACGCTTAACTCATCCAACGTTAAGAGTATGCTGGTGTCATTACGGACAGTGATGCGACTTGCATTAAAACCGATTTGAGTGCAGTCTTTCCATGCGTTTGGAGCGATGTTTACGTTCTCGTTCGAACAGCTGTTCTTCTCCACAGTGATAGGTCCTTGAGCCCGTTAAGGTATTGACGGAAAGGCGATGATTGAGGAGAGTGTCAAGTATTTTGGAGAGGCAGCGGAAAAAATAAGAAGAAGCTCGGGTCGAGTTGAAAATTCTCGCAGCTGTCTGAGGGAGATTTTTGCGCTTTTCAGATTTTTCTCTGATCTTCAAGTATGATACTAGCAACGGCTCACACATGTTGGATCGGTGGCCTTATGATTTCCGCTGCTGTTCGCACATTTTTTACTGATACATTTTCGCATTCACTGGTTTTATGAGTTTAACATTACAATTCTTTTCGCTGTGGCCGAACATTTACAATTGTGGCATTGCGTCAGCTTTTCTTTTAGTTTCCTATGAATGCTCCGGTTCACTTCAGTGTGGAGAATGGAGCGAAAGCACTTTTTTAGATCAGCTAACTTGATTGATCCATTTTCAAAAGAAATATAATAAAAAGTGTCATTATCATGTTCGAATTTTTGTCACTATTTTTTTTTTTAATATTTTCATCCTTCAAACCCAGTGTTATAAGTTAATTTTTAAGGGTGTTTACGTCAACATCGCCCATACCATACATGATAACTTTGAACAGCCGTACGTTTCCAGTACCATGGGAGAAAAATTGTCAGTTAAGAGTTTTTAACTCACTTATAACTGCATTATATGAATCCAATGATTCCCAAATATTTTTTTAGAGCTTTCATTAAGCCGTGTACAAAATCAGATTGCTTATGCAACAATTTAATATACTTTTCTTTCTTTTTCTTTGAGCGCAATAGTTTCGTCCACATCTTGAATGTCACTGTCCGGAAGGGTTTGTAAGGGACTCCAGTAATTTTTTCTAAAGTCTTACTTACTCGCACAACGATTGATTGATGATTTCATTACGGCACAAAATTTTTTATCCGCGGACAAAGGTGACAGGTGGTGTGTTTGTATTGCTGCCTATTTGGGTAACGTCAGATGGGTTGACGTTGAAATTCTCAAAACTCAACCATCTCAGCCTTACAGCTTCATCTTATAACTCAAATCAGACCACGGTAAGTGTCTCATACTCTATCGGTTGCGGCATCCCCCGCTATGAATTGAAATAAAGCTTATGATTTGAAATTTGCCTTTAACTAAGTTGGAGATATTAAAACTTACGTATTTTTTTAAAATTTTGCGTAAACTGAACCTAGTTTAGTGCGATTTGCAATCTACGAAAGTCCCAAACAGTTGATCCATAGAACATAATGGCTTGAAAATTCGCCTTTAATATGAGTATCCTATTCTCGTTTGACATTTTGAATTTCGGTTAATGCATAGGTTAGGAGTATGCTTGGTTATATTAATTTATTTTCATGTAAATCAAGGTATTTCGCATTTGACTTCCGCTTAGTTTCAATTCCTCCAATAACTATGTCATTGAGCGGTTTAAAGCAGGCTTTTCTTTTTCAAGGGAAAAAGAAAGTCTGAATCTTGGCTGCATTAAAGATTAGTTTCAATTTTGAAACCAAACTTATCTAAAGCGTAGTAGATTGGTAGTTGATCAGTCGAGGGAAGTTGTTCGTGTATATATGGTAAAAGGATGAAATAAGAACGCATCCTTGTAGTAATCCAAAAACACGATTCCAAATCTCAGAATTCCAATCGTTAACACGAACCTTGAACTATCGTTCTGTTAGAAACGACTGACTGATTTGAATACCAGCCATGGTGGCATTTAGTTGAAGTATTTAATGCCAGAGTCCATTATGCCTGCAGGGTATGGCGAAAACTTCGAAGAAAACGTATTCCAGAAGAAAAACTAAACTAAATTTCGCATGCGATCTAGGTTGCGGAGTGTAGAGAAGGAAAATGAGTATCTATCGTTGACGCCCTGGATTGGGTTCGCTTTTTAATCGTATAGACGAGATTTTGTGAACAAATTTCGATACCGGGAGCTTGGACGTTGAGATTTTGTCCGATAAATTAGTGGAAGCACTTTTGATCTTTTGCTGGATTGCGGGGTAGGTTGCTTCGCATGAAACCTGCAAGAAGACTATCGCAGATACTGTCAAAACGAAAAGAGAGCACTCGATTGTAAGCAAAAACGCCCAAAGCCACGTCATGTTTTAATCAACAATTAACTAACAGCTATATGAGAGTGACGAAAACTTGATCTCCGTAGCCGAGACTCATATATTACATTGATACCAAGATACTACCAAACGAAGGATATTTGAAAGATGCATTCGGTAATGGCGACGGACAAACCGAAAACCACATTTATGCACAACTCTTGATGTTGCAGTGATCGAAGTAAGTAAAAAGAATTTAAAAAAATGCCAGTTTCCAGCCTTCTTCCACTTAAAAACCTTCGAAGGATGATTTTGCTACAAATTATTAAGTCGACTGTACGGATCACTTTCGAGATAAAGTCTGTTTAACGAAAAAAAAAATAATGAAACGGTTCCCGGTTTACGGTTAACGGTTACATACACACAGAAAAAAACAAATAAAACAAAATGTTGTGTGATTTAGAAGCCCCTCATTTTTGAAGTCGTTTAAAAAAGATACTCGTGCAAATCAATTTCTTTGAACCCTTTTTCCAGACTTATAATTGAGACATATCGATCATAAATAATCCATTGGCAATAAAAGGGTTCTCTTAAACAAACCGCATTGCGAACGATTGTATACAGCTCCTGACTGAGTCCAAGAATGATCCTGTTTATAACTCAAACCGTCGTTTGCAGACAATAAAATTAATTCAAAGAAATCATTGTCACGTCTGGGTTGTGCACTTCGAGCATCAAATGTCAATATTGCCAAATATATTCAACGCTGAGTATCGATTTTCGATTCCATACTTACATGTATCACACAGAGAAAGATGTCCTCGTTGGTTGTCCTTTTTAGGAATTTATTAGCCCAGATCACAGTGTTTGACAGCAGATGACATTGCGTGACGAATTTCGCCGTCCATTCAATCAAACTAAAGTTCAATGTCCAAATAAGCTTCATGTGGACGTCGCTATGGCACTGCATCGATGTGCTGCAAAATAAAATTACCATGAGAGAAATATTTCAACTTCAATCGCACTCCCACAGCTGAATCATGCAAGCGTCGTCGTCCGTCGGTATCCAGGTTCCATCACTCAGAGTCTGATTCAAAATTCAGTTACCCAAACCACTGAGGATATCACTCACTGACAAAACTTGAAATTTCAATTTAATTCACACGACAGGTACGACTATCCTTCACAGGACACAACTCTCAATTGGCAACATTAACAGCCACAACTAATCCCCAGGTAGTGCAAACATTCCAATTCGGCCGTAATGGCTCTTTAAATGATTTCCTTAATCACATTCGAATTCAAAGACTAGTATCCCCGACCGAAGGACACTAAGGTTATCATCGAGTCCCTGCAACAACATTATCATCCGTCTGAAAAGTTATTTTACTAACAACATTTGCATGTACAGGTGGAGGATGCACCTAGCTAGGTTTGCCACGGAAACTAGAAATTGGAAACTTACCTTTCCTCGATAATACCGTGCCGATTTATGTAGCCAACAATCAAATCCCGGAGCATCGATAGCTCTTCGCTTAATTTGCCAATTGTTGTATTCGTTTTGGAGCAGCACTCGAGCAGACACAACAGTCCGGAGAGGGTGGCATTCCTAATGAACACATGAGAGCTCTTTAAGTAGGCGGCTGCCAGAGTGCATAGATGCGAGAGCTCATTCAGGGATGGTATCAGCATCGCTTGAGTCTTACACAATAAGTAGATGACGTACTGCAGCAGCAAGTGGCGTGGTTCGATGCGGTCATGTGGAAGAGCAAACGGAATGAACATCAGACTTGGTAGTAAATACAATCGTGAATTGTAATGTGGTGAATGGAATGAGAGATTGGTTCTACCAATGGGATGGGAGTGGATGGCATTAGGTCACATTGTGCACTTTATGTCGTCGAGTGTTGGATTTAATTGGGTAATAATTTATAAGACGACCAGACGTACCTGATGCGTTATTGTGTCGTCCATTGGAATTGTTTCTTGAAGTCTTAAGGCTTTATCTCTGATTAATTTGATTTGGTCACGACTATCGCAAATCTCGCAGAATTTCACCAAATTTGGCAATGCCAAAATGTGATTGTGCTGTGGAATAGAAAAAAAAACATTAATGTTTATATTTTTACAAGAAAGTGAAACTTTGGGTTTTGGGATGCTTTTTAGAATTTGATCGCTTACAAGGGAAAATGACTACCCTAACAATGCATTTTGGATAAAGCTAGCAGATGGATTATTAGATGAACTGAAATGTATGCTGGTAACGATAGCTCCACAAGTAGAGTACAAATTTGATATCGACTTATTTGCATTCGCTCAATTCGCAGTATTTTATTCGCCAATAGCTTTTATACCTGCAAAAGCAGTTTCAAGTGTTTTTCGTTTCTCAGAAGATTGCGTTGCAGGGATATACAACATTTATATCATTTTAAGAAGTTAAAGATGTTGATAAAATAAGATGATCTTTTGAGGAAGTGTCGACTGTTTTATGAAGACATATGTTTCTATATATTATACTCATGCAGTTGGTAGTCTTGTAGTTTAACTTGATATATTCACAGGAAAACCTGCCTTTGAAGACATAGAAAAATTCGGAGAAAGATGATGAAGACATACTTGAGAAGATGAAACTTTCGCACGTCGAATATTATCTAGTGACAAAAAAAAGATTTTTAAAGGTGAGCTATGGATGGAAACATAAAAGTGTGTCATAGAAATGATTACTCCTAGTTCCTCTGGGGTAACGATGGGATCGTAAGTAAAAAGTTAAACAGTAATTAAATTCCTACAACAGTATGGAGAAAAAAAAATGTTCCAACTGAAGCAATGGCCATGTCATTGATTTTCTCCTCATATGTAATGCAACTTCGAATTTATTGAACAAAATCTGTTTTAAAAAATTTATTGTTTTTTTTTTTTTTTTTTTTTTTTTTTTTTTTTCAAACTTGTTTATTTCCACCATAATTGAAAAAAAATTATTGTTAATCACGAGATAAATCAAAGGGTTGTTTCCTTCAGATGCCGTCTATCAATATAGCAATCGCTTTCCAAGAAGTAAAAATATAATGCATTAGAACTGTAAGAAATAATTGAATAGGTAAACAGAATGTGCATGACGAGAAGAAAGTAAGAGCAGTAGATTTGATCAAGGACGTGTTGACTTCAAAGTCAAGAACCAACCACAATGTCGCGAAGGTCTGAGTATGGCGATTGAACAGTTTAACGCACACATGTCCCAGATGGGATGGAGTAACTATTGTAAGAAGTATATTGACATTGAATGGCCGCGCACTGTTCTTTCTTGACTACTAAATGTTACATTGGTTACTTTAAATAAAAGAAAGGTTCCATACCACCCTAACATATACATTTTTCTTAGCCTACCTGTTGGCGTAAACTTGAGTTACAACTTTGAGAAACCACGATTTTTGCATGGGGAAGATCCTTAAAAAATCTTGTTGCATGGACACTGCGGTCTGAAAGAATAGACCTTTTGTATCTTGGGGAGTTCGTTTAGACTAACAGACATTCCATCCTTCTGATGAATAGCCAAATAAGAGCTGAAAATTCACAAAGAATCTATACAGTTTTTCGTCGTCTTCCAAACAGAGTCGGCATTCGATGGTTGTACTGAGCCCTAGTTTGGTTAGATGTGATCTCAAGCGGCAATGGCCTGAGAGGAAGCTCACGAGCATTATTGTGTTCTCCTTGTTGAGTTTAAGGACTTCTCTGTATGAGAAGGAATTGATTAGTAATTTAGATTGTCTGAGCCCCGGTAGATTTCTTCAGTGGGCAATGCTTCTGACACACAAAAGTTCCGGCACAGTGAACACGGTTTCAGAACCAGCCCTGGCTGGTTCGTCCGCAATTTCATTGCCTGCGATTCCATGATGATCTGGAACCCGTCCTAACCTATCTTTTTTACGTCGGGCTAGGGATTGTAAGGCTTCGATTTGACACAATTAGATTCCATTAGATTGGATGACAATGCCTTGAACGCTGCTGGGCTGTCGGAATGTATAAGAATTCAGGCCCCTTTATGACTTCCTGCAAGGTTTTCAAAGGCACCGGATTCAAAGGCACCGGATTCAATGGCCATTAGTTCAGCCCGGAAAACACTTGGACGTATTCCCATGGGTATGAAGATTTAAGTGTTGTTTTGACATCGCCACCATTTTGCCATTTTTGAGCGATCAGTATATCAGATTAAGTTTCTGGGGTCGGGAACAGGTGAGGCCCAAAGCAGTAGTGCCTTCATACAGTCTGGAATCGAGCAGAAAATGTCTTTATCCATGATGAAATTGATTATTTTCAAGTGTACCGTTTGGTCACCTGGTTTAGGGCATTTCTAGCGACTATTATACTTATGAAAATGTTGAGAGGGGACTGCCTAATGACAGCTTCCAGTGCTGCCGTAGAGCAGGTGCTCATAGCACCAGTGATGCCTAAACAAGCTATGCGTTGGACTTTTTCCAGCTTTTTAAAAGTTGTTACTCTAAAGTTTTGGGCCACCAAATTATGGCTGCGTGGGTAAAAATAGGTCTTATTATCATGATGTACAACGAGTAAAGCATCTTAGTTTTGAGACAGGCCCACATGGCCTTGGTTGCGCGTTCTGTGATGGACTTGATATGTGAAGTCCAATTAAGTTTCTTATCCAAGATAACAACGAGATACTTGACTGAAGTATACCAGAGATATTCCCTCCATAACAATTGGAGACAGAGTCAGTTGTCGCCTCATTGTGCAGGGGATCAGAGAACGGTTTTGCAAGGATTCATAGAGAGTCCTTCACACTTGCTAGCGATTGTAACTTCATATTTGCCTCTTCTGACAATAGCCAGATCATCAACATAGCCTATTGCGACAAAGCATTCTCATGGAGGTTGCATGGTACATTCTACATATTTCTATTATTCGTTATAGCGGCTATAGTAAAAATTTCTTTTTCTGGCAAGCGATCCATTTTTTGACATCATCGAAATGACGGAAGTGCTGGTCAGCCAGGCCATGTTGCATCGATCGGAAGAGACAGTAATCGGACGGCGCAAGGTCTGGACTATATGGCGGGTGGGGTAGGACATCCCATTTGAGCGTTTCAAGGTAAGTTTTGACGACATTTGCAACATGTGGCCGAGCATTGTCCTGTTGCAAAATAACTTTATCGTGTCTTGCGACCGTTTCCGGCCGTTTTTCCTTCAGTTCTCGGCTCAAACGCATCAATTGTCGTCGGTAGACCTCGCCTGTGATTGTTTCATTCGGTTTTAGCAGCTCATAATACACAACACCCTTCTGGTCCCACCAAATACACAGCATAACCTTCAGGCCGTGAATATTCTGAACGGCCGTCGATGTTGAGGCATGTCCGGGGTATCCATACGTTGCCCGACGTTTTTTCTTATCGTAATGTACCCATTTTTCATCACCAGTGACGATTCGATGCAAAAAAGACTTCTTTTTGTGGCGTTCCAGCAGCATTTCGGACATGCAAAATCGGCGTTCGACGTCTCGTGGCTTCATTTCATACGGCACCCAATGTCCTACCTTTCGGATCATTCCCATTGCTTTAAAACGATCGGAAATGGTTTGCTGAGCGTTTGAGTTTGTGACGGATCTTGATCGAGCAATGCCTCCAATTCATGGTCTTCAAACTTTTTCACTTGGCCGGGGCATTGTTTGTCTTCGGTGTCGAAATCACCATCTTTCAGCCGCTTAAACTACCACTGACACATTCTAACGTCTATAGTATAGCCCAGGTAAGCTTCGGTAAGCAATTGATGCGCTTCGGTTGCTTTTTTCTTTAAATGTTGTTTTGATGGCACGAATGTAGACATTTTACGGCTTTACAAAAACTTGTGTGTGTTCACTAATGACCAATAACCTAGACTGAAATAATTAGACAATGACATGAAGTTTCTGATGTGACAGCTGTCATGGTCAAAATTCACCTCAGAGTAATAGATATGAAGTTGTCTGCAATAACCACATTTTCAACTGGTAGTCCTATTAAAAAAATAAATAATTTGGTGGCACAACAGCTACGTTGAGGAGCCATTGCCTTGCTTCACCATTTGTGTGTGCGTCTTACATTTTTTGCAAATGGCGGGGGTTGGACCTACAGTTTATTGCCGACTCCGAACAGCCCCAGAATCTTTTTCTTGACAGATTACATCATCGGAGTGATTGTCAGTCACTCGCGAGAGGTGGCGCCGTGAAAAATGCGAAATGAAAAATCTTATATATTCATTCACTTATATATTCATAATAGTGGAGATGGTGGTGCCGAAGGCGGCCTTTTAATTGATTCAATTGATAGGTTCCAGGTTCGATTCCTGGAGTGGTCTAATTTATCGAATCTGGACCAGTCATTTTTGCCATTGGGATAAAGTTAATGGCACTATCACTGAATTGGCCAACCCGCGATAGTGGTCTGACAAACGGGTGGCGCTGTTGTAGCGGTTGTTGATTCGGCTTAAGTCGTAGTTCGTGTTGTCAAAATAGTGTTTTATGTAGATTGTGTGTAGATGGCTCTGCTGTGAAGGCATAACACTGACAGCGGGATATTTACATAAAATCTTCCAAACTTTCAAACTAAATATATCAAAAACTAATGTCGAATAAAATACTGCGAATTAGGCGAAAGCTAATAGGTCGATATAAAATCCCTCCGTCCCGTTTCAGAAGTGAGTTGAAACCGAATACATCTGAGTTTTTCAAACCACTTCATAATCTTTCATTCTTCTCCTTATTCCTCCGCTCGCTCTGTGCTACACGAACTATAAAAGTATTCATATCCTCTTGAAGAGCGAGCAAATTATAAAAAAAAACATTACGTTTAAGAGAACTGCTTTTTTGCTTTGAGCATATGCTTTTAATGCAAACTTTAATATTGCTCTTGGCAGTAAAACAAAAATCTAGAGCGAAACAGGACGCAAAAAAGTGGCAGTCAAACCCAGCAAGACAAATTCGATAACGCTTTTTGATCCTGGTCGACGGCACAAGTTGGTATTAATCACATCATGAGAAAACAGTTTTTTTCCTATCTGCGTATTACTCATTAATTGTAATAGATTTTTTTTGGCCAAGCCAAATAAGTCTTCTGCTGCAATTAAAACTGTTTATTACAACGACCTGCTAGGCTGTGAAATACGTTGGAATGATCCTACACAAATTACCCAACATCAATTTGTTCTACGACCGTTCAGGAACAACGAGCAGACGAATTCAAGTTTTAGGTTCGCTATAACTTCATCAAGACTCCATGAAAAACCCCTAAACAAAATGTTCGCAAATTAAATTTAACACCAGCACTGAAAGTTTGCACCACCGAACGTTACCCTGCAAGGGCTCTAAGCAGCACTCTAGGCCACCACAACCCACAACGTCACAATACGAGTACCTCAATCCAACATAGGTAATCGTCCTGCTCTCATTCATTATATAGAATTCGTCCGATTGCAATTGATGGTCAACTGGGACTTGGTTAGCCAGAGTGACATCTATAATTAAAATCCTGCCACCAGACCGCTTAAAGCGCTCCTAGGCTACGTGAATAATACGAATCCGAGAATAGCAGCACCAGTTCGATTTTCGTCTCCTTACCACGGGCGGCCGCCGCCGTCGACTGAATAATAAATTTAGTGCGGCCATAAAATTTATGTGGAGCGCATTTCAATTTGGAAAAGCCCCAAAATAACGCTTGAGTACGAGTATTAAATTTAAACACCTACCTCATTGATTTGCATTAGGACATCGAATATTAATTGGGAACTGCTCCTAAAATCGATTCCCGAGGTCTCGGTAAAATGTCGAAAGTTCCTCATGTATGTGTCCTCTTTGGCATCTATGTTGGAGCTGATGCCACCACCTGGCGGACGCGTTGATGATTCGCCAGATGGTGATGGGTCGCCGCCGCCGCTGTTGGTACGACGCATTGGACTGCTGGGAGTGTTGTAGGCCTCCATTTGTTGCCAAATAAAATTGAGATCATATTGATTGGGCTGGAAGCACGATGTACCGATGATGTTGTCCGCAATACCTTGGTCGCTGGTGCTGGTTTTCTTTGACAGATTTCGTTCCAAATTCGGATGATAGAATACGTTCGAGTCGGAAACGAGAAGCTGCACTTTATGCAGTTTTTTTAAACTGAAAAGAGATAGTACTTTATTAAGATTGAGATACTTAAATGTGTTTAAAAATATCCCTACTGTATGATAAGGGGATGGGAATATATGATAGCCCAAAACGGGATGCAAACGACTCCGACTTCTGGCAAAGCGAATTCATATAATTGATGGGGTTGCGGATACTCACGTTGTTCGACGAGGGTTGTTATTGTTTATCACTCATAAGAGTGGATGTGCGTGAAGGGTGACCAGCGAGGGGTGGTGCAATTAAATCGGCTTAATGCCCTCGCAATCTTCTGTGTTTCGCACAGATTGTGATCCGTCCAGGATTTCCTTAATTAAAGCAAACAACGTTTGCAGAGTTATGGCGGTTATGAAATTTCGCAATAAAAACTTGTTCGTAAGGGTTTTGTCAATTTATTGTTACTCTTCCTGATCCTGAATGTGTTTGCGACTGCACTGCTGAATGGAATCGAGATGACAATTTTTGGGTAGGTTATTTATTAGGGTACTTGCCCGCGTTATAAGCGACTTAATTTGATTACGGTAATTACGAGTATGAGAATTTCCTTTTGACGAGAATGATCTGTGACGGAGAATGAAGTGAGGCAAAAATTATTATGGAGTTCCTCAGCTTGCATAATAGAGCGTAGATTATTTCTTGGTATACTTATTTACCTGATGTGCATATAGGCGTTGAATAAAATTCGACATGGAATGCCAATAGTAGGCTGTGCAATCGAAAAGGAATTCTGAGATAGAATAATGAAATGATTACATCTAAGGATGCGAGTTTTATTGATAGGAACAATAATCTTCTAAGTCCTTCGAAATGTCGTACTAGGAAAGGTTTTTTTTTTGTTTTCCCTCCGACGCAAAAGTTAACCATTGAAGATTTAAGAACATTAGAACCAAGATGGAAGAGCCAACAGCCTGGAAATAGCTTATTTGAAGAACTACTATTGCTTTGATTTTAATACTCTGGAGTCATTCTCATGGTTGTGCTTGTATTCGAGGTAGCAGACATCATAAGCATTTTTTATTTGTGATAGCATGAAGACAAGATGATTAACTTGAATAAAGGCAATACTTAAATTTCACTAAACAGTGAGTTATGGCCAGGTAAATTAATGCAAAACTTGAGAGAAAACAGAGTTTCAGAATCCCTCCGGAGAATACATTTAAAAAATTAACTTTTCATTGAAAATACGGGATTTTTCCAAAATTTTGTGTGGAGAGTCGGAAATTTAAGCAATGAATCGATTCACATCAATAAAGGCAAATGCAAAAACTGAAGAATTTTGAAGAATATTTATTTTTTTGTTGGTTATCATAAGAAGTAATAATTCAACAAAGAAGTTGGTCATGGGTTAAGCCACCATTTTCGGAAATTACTTCAAATATGCAAATTGGAAACCAACACAAAAAAGTTATTCTTTATAATCGTACTGCTTTCCTTCTTTGTATACTTTGCAAATTAGCCTAAGCATTTTCTTTAATATTGCGGCCAAGTTATCATTGAGCCTATTTGGGTCGCAAAAACGAAACGAATTTACTACTCGCGCAGTGGATGCGTTATGGTGTTGCAACATTCTTGTTCAGCTTGTTCAACTTAGGAAAAGCTGACTACAATATTTTTTGCAACGGATTCCCGCCACTTAAGTGATCTGAACATTTAGCTCAAGTACTTCGTAATAGTTGATCGCGCCAAAGACCATAGATGTGCTGACTCTCGGATGTGCTGAAACGTGGTTTTCACCGTCAATCATGAAAATAGAAGTTAAAGCCATCCGGTGTATCTTTTCATCTTTGGAGACAACCACTCGCCAGTCACTCTTATGCTTTATTTTAATTTATGATTCCAAATTTAAATCGAAGCTTGTTTCGCACAATTTTACTTCTTCAGGTTAATAGCGCCCAGAATCGCTCTCGGATCAGCCGCAGCCCTGGGATATAATTTTTGATACGAAATGGCTGAAATCGGAGCCATACTAAATGACGGTACATATATCAGCTGAGGAAACCACTGTAAATCTCCTTCCTTTATATTGTTTTCCATAAGAATCAGGATATTTTTAATAATTTTCAACAGAAGATGCACTTTATACAATTTTTGTGATGTTGCAATAACTTTCGACAATTTATTTAAAGTTATGCTTCGAATAAAACTCTAGTTAGATAAATTTGTTGCCTTTATTCAAGTAAACCGTAGTGTACAATTCTATATTTCTTACAAAACGGCTTAAACTATCAGTTCTTTTTTGACATTTGTGAAGCTAGCCGATGCAGAATACTCTGAGAAGCGATTTCTCAAAATCACCGTGGAAAGCTGTCAGTTTTCGGCCTTGATTTACCGCCCACCCTATGCCAACGTGGATATTTAAAAATGTTCATATGAACATTTTCCCGCGCTATAGTGAGAGATTCTTAATCACTTTATTTATCCCCTTAAATCTTAACATGGAGAAATAAATTCAGTAGATAGAATTCTTGTACACTACACAATTGCGTCGGAAAACCTTATCCTAATTTGTGCCATATTTAATGAATGGTTTGACAGATGTCCAGCGGAATATAAATATATACATATTCACAAAAACCTTTAATTGAGCATGATCTGACCCCGTGCCTGTCAGTCAGAAATCAAGTCTTGCAACTGAATTTTGAATCATTTCATTCCAACCGATGAAATTTTGCGTACACATTTAGTTTTGGTAAAAATGGGCAAAATGGGCGCCGCCACAAAATAGCGGATAGTGAATATTTTTTTGACTCTACCCACAAGGATATTTAATATAAGATATTAAAGAGGGGGAAACTAGAAAAAATGTGACGTCATTACAAAATGGTTAATACCATAAGATTATGTTCCCTTATGGCTTGCAAACAGATAATAGTCTGTCGCATCTGGTTTGGCAATGACCAGTTTGGTCAACCCAATTTTACACCATACCATTTCTGGCCATGACAATCGCTCATCATGCATCGGTAGCGCTTTCCATTGGGTGTTAAGCTTCTTCTCTGTCACCGTGGAAGAACAATGGGGAACCAATGCCGCCACTCCAAAACTTCACCATTCCTATGACTACGTTTGGATTTTTAGAGCTCCAAATTCGACAATTTTTCCTGGTTTGCGGAAGTTTTCGGAGAAGAATAATAAATTGTGTCGGCTTTGAAACTCAGATATGTGAATGGGAAATGTTGTGCCTATTTTTTCAAACTGGTTAATAATGAAAAAATGATAGAGCTTGAAATGAAAAACTGATTCATGTCATTTCGAAATGACCACGTCGACAAGATTACGGATTCATTCTTCTTTATTACCTTTTTCATTTAGTTTAATTTTTTCTATATTAACTGCATTGTAATGAAACGTGTAAAGCATGTAAAGTCTTAATAGATGAATTTTATATGTACAATGAATAAGAACTTATAAGTAAACTTAAACTTAAACTTAATATTCTTTTCAATCCACTTGACCTCCTTGAAACTATCGTAAGTTGGTTGAATATTATTATAAAAAAATAAAGTTCCTTTAATAATATGTAAGCAAATATCAAAATTTGATATTTGTATAAATAATAGTACACTTTTTTACAAAACCGGATTTTATTAAATTTCAATAAAAAACAACAACAAAGTTAAAAATAATTATTTATAAATTAAAATAAAAACTACACAAAAAGACGGTGCTTTTATATAAGTTAAAAAATAATTATTTTTGACTTTGTACTTCCTTTTTATTTACAACTTATGTAAGCTGTTATTGTTTAAACAATTCATTTCATTTATTTATTTGTTTTATTACGCTTTATTTTGTAAACTTAGTCAATCTACGAATGTTTGATTTTTGAAATCGAAAATATCAAAATATTCAATTTTAAAACACTATAGACAAAAGCAATACCATTCGTCAGGACTTTTCATCATTCAATGGTATTTCCGCTTTTTAATGGGTACTCTAGTCTAGAAATTTAAAAAAAATTGTGTTTTTTTTATATTTTCAAAGCTTAACTATTCAAGAAAACATCTACAAAATGATTTTTTAAAATTCAAATTATTTTCGGAGATATCGTTATTTTGCTGACCCGGCATCCAAACTGGATCGACCGGAACTAATCGAACAAAAGATATTAGGGATTCTTCGTCTACCTGAATCCATATTTCTCAGTTAAACCTTTTGTCCTTTGTATGTATTGTAAAACAAGAACCCAAGGTGACTTGAGAAAAAAAATTAAGGTCTCATTCCTATTTTAAAAATGGTGGAGCTTATGGGAATGAAAATTGGCCTGGAAGCTCATTCATTTGCTGTGAAACGAGACAACGCCTGGATTGACCGCTCCGAGATACGAGCATCCAACGCATCAAAGAAGGGTGGAACTGCTCGATATGAAGAGAGACATGCGGAAAATAGTTTTTCCGAAGTCAAGGAAGGTCCCATGAATGTAGCAGGAATGGCAGATTGAAAAATTGTAAGTCTACAATATCATTTCATGACTTAGACTGCGAAAAACTTTACGCGAAACGCCTTTTTCTCGAAACTGTGTTTTTCAAAACAATACCAACGATTTCTCAGGTTCTTCTGGACCGATTTACCTGAAATTTTCAACGCGTCTTCTTTATAGACTTGCCTATGTCTGGAACCCATCCCCAAAATTTCTATTACTTTTTTCTTAAATTCAAAACAGTCAAAAAAAGTGGTACAAAATTTGTTTTTTTTTCAGGCAGGCGCCATTTTGTGAAAAAAATCTTGCAAACTTTTCCGTAGTTCCAGACGTTATTCTTGATTAATAATCTTTTTTTTTTGGTTTCAGATTGCCAGGAGGGTTGAAATTGTGGGTATGGTTACGCGCCAATTTTTTGAGACCTCCACTTCATCAACTGCTAATTTTTGAAATTTTCAACTTTTTTTATTTTTTTTTTTTGTATTCTTGTTATGTTAATAAATAACAAATAAAAAAATGTATACTTAAAATATTAATTGCCTTTTTGTTTTGGATCGACAGGTGAGACAGTTTTTATTCGAAAATTATTAAAATTATTATAAAGTTATTGTAGTGGATTGGCCATGATCATATATTTAAGCCAGTATGTCTAAAGGCATAAATGTTTGCCTACGATAGATGGCAAATAAGATTAAACGCAATCACTATTGTCTTTTTCAATTGGAAGCGATTGCAAATGCCTTAGTACCATATCGTAGTCAGTATGGAGTTCTCTAGCTTCTAACCACAACATTTAAGGCCGATACATTTTCGTAGATATAGTACATCAAATGTATGAAAGAAATATTTTAGAGCGCGGGTCCCTAGATGATTTCAATAAATATATTAAGTTCCTCTTCTATCTCACTTAAATAATGTCTTTTATCGACCGAGGTTTTATTTATTTATGAATTCAAATTGTCGAAACGTATCGAAGGCACTGTACAAAGGATCACACCGAGGATCAGTGGAGCTCCCTCAGCTGTACAGGTGCAGGGCTGAGCATATACTTCCCATTGAACACTTGGACGGGGTTTATGATCACTGTTCCCTTTAAGACAGATATCCAGCTATCGTACGAAGAGGTGGAGATTCGTCTTTGTTAAGCCAAACAACGTAACACATATACATACTACTGTGTCCAAAAAATAAGGTGACATTGTATTTATTTTGAAAATTCTTTATTTATTCTTCCAAATCAATTTCATCCCCTTCAAAGTAATCCCCTCCCGATGCAATGCACTTATGCCAACGGATTTTCCAATCTTTGAAACACTGGTTGTAGTCACTTTCCGGGATGGCCTTCAGTTCCGTCTTCGCTGCGGCTTGAATCTCCTCTATCGTATCAAAACGGTGTCCCCGGAGCGGTCTTTTGAACAGCCAGAAGTCGCACGGCGCCAGATCAGGTGAATACGGTGGTTGCGGAACGATATGGGTTGAGTTTTTGGCGAAATGATCACGAATTACGAGTGCGGCATGGGATGGTGCATTATCGTGGTGTAAAAACCAAGAATTGTCTTTCCACAATTCCGGCCTTTTTAGGCGGATAGCGTTACGCAAACGACGCATAACGTTCAAATAATATTCCTTGTTGACTGTTTGGCCGGTTGGAAGGAATTCATAAAGCACAACACCAGGATAATCGAAGAAAACCGTCAACATGACCTTGATTTTTGAGCGACGTTGCGCGGTTTTTTTGGTCTCGGCTCTCCTTTGGCACGATATTCGCTCGATTGATCGGTTGTTTCGGAGTTGTAAGCATAGATCCAAGTCTCATCGCCAGTTATAATGCGTTTCATGACATCCTGTTAGTCGGAAAGCATTGTTTCACACACTTCAACGCGACGCCTTTTTTCCAAAAAAATTCAATGTTTTCGGTACCAGTCGAAATTTGACGCGCTTGAGGCCCAAAGCATCCTTCAAAATGGTATTGACTGAGCCTTTCGATAAGCAAACTTCATCAGCAAGGTCTCTAATCGTTAATCGATGGTTTTTCAACACCGAATCTTTGATTTGTTGGACGTGAGCTTCATCGGTTGAGGTTGATGGTCGCCCAGAACGCTCTTCGTCTTCGACACGTTCACGGCCGGCTTGGAAATCACTATACCACTTGTAAACATTTTTTTTAGACATAGCCTCATCATCAAAGGCTTTCTGCACCATCCTCAACGTATCCGCAGCAGAAAATTGATTCCGCAAACAAAATTTAATGCAAATTCTTTGCTCAATAAATTTCGAAATCGCAAAAAACGAAAAACTCACTTTTAGCAGCTCACAAAACGACGCGTATCTCAAACACTATGAATATATTTTGACATTAAATTTCACATAGATGTCACTGACAGTACTACCAACCTAAAAAGAAAGAAAAATTTCCAAATCCTTCGACGCGCGCAGTTTAAATTCATATGTCACCTTATTTTTTGGACACAGTAGTACATGTATAGAAATTAATCTTATTGAAAATTATGCATTTTTCTTTGCTCCTGCAAGCGAATTAAACTTTTCCAATTGCAACTAAAAGATTAATTTCGTCAACTCAAATTGAACAGCAATTTGAAAAGCAGTAAGGTTAGGTTAACAACCCCACTACTAACTTTTAAATCCTCGTCTAACGTTACCCAATTAATCCCATTTACAATGCACATTAAAACGATCCACGTAAATCGAATCAACGAAGATCCGAGTAGTTTCGAACAAGTCGGTGGAGCTATTAATTTAAAGGCTTGACGGAGCCGCCGCAAGTACCTCTTATGTACATCGTCCATGCAGGGTATATTACAAGGATTATAGTAAAAATAATAATAATTATTTTATATATGTGTGCACGCTACACAAATACTCACCTAATACTATCGCAATTAATGCGGGACCAACGGGTTGTATGGTGGAAATATGAAAGTTTACTGCCCACAATCGGGAAAGTTTTGTACGTAATTAAAAGTTCCAGGATCGCTTCCAAACAAACGCTTTTAATTTGAAATTGCTCCTGCACGTCGACCATATTCTCGTCGTAAACTTTATTGATTAGCAGCAGGAATGTCATAAAGTACTCCTCGAATTGTTGTCGTGTTGTGAAGCCAAAAATTGATAATCTGCAAATGAGATAGAGATTGGGTTGGTTAGCGAAAGTCACACAAACACTCATAGGAAAGCATATCCCACGCGCTGGCAGCATAAAGAGAGCGTGTCCTTTACACACACGTAAAACTTATCTAAATTACACGGAAAAAGGACAAACAGGACAGACGCCACTAGACTAACGATGAAATTTTCGTCCAGCTTAATGTAATAACTTTTAGATGACGACGACAGGCATCGGGAATGGGGGTTGGGGGGCCGACGTTGCTGGTTACGATAGCAATAGCTGTAGTGATGGGGCGTAGATAAAGAGGGGGCTGCTACTACTCCTGGTGGTTGATTTCAGTTTGTTAAATGTCTCATTGTGGCAAATTCCCCCGCAGCTATTTTGTGTGATATGCTAAGTTACTACTATGTTCATTTTGGCATGGAGATGTGCAAAATGTGTGTGCTGCTGGCGCGTCCAGACTCACTACAGACAGACACGACACGGACACGGGTACAAAATTGCAAGGATTTCATCCAAAAGCGGGTGTAGACAGAGGAATAATTTGTTATCCATGGCAACATCGAGGACGATGATGATGAAGTTTAACTTTTTGGATGGCTGAGTGTACGTATACGTACATGCATTGTGCGCACGATTGCAGCTGCAACTACTGTGTAGCAGTTGTAGACAGCTCATCTGGACTGGGAGGAGAATTTAAGTTTAATCGGATGTTGCACATGGACATGCAAATGAAAGTGATAAAATGCTGATTTATTGCGATTTATTACTAATTGCGAAATGTCATATAAATCTGTGCAGGCAGAGAAGAAATCCGCCGTAAGGAACAGACGTTTTTCGTTTAGGTAGCAGTCTCAAATTAGATACCCTGCCAGTGGCAGAGTAAAATTTGATGCACGAGTTAGTTGTTTATCCGGCGGATAAAATTTGAAAGCGATTTTCTGTTGACAGAGGAGGTGGATATATAGTATATATACATATATGGATATGCCCATCGTCTGTAAAGGAGTGTGTGCGAATTTGTTTGTTCACTCTTGTCGAATGGCCATTAAAATGGATTAAGGCTTCGTAGAAACATGTAAGTTTTGACCATAATTTATCACCAATAAAGTTAAAAACCAATAATTACTTGAAGTCTAATTGAAAAAAGAAGTAGTAATTTGAATTTCATTACGATGGCTAACGAGCATGACAGAAATATTCGTCCGCCTAATCTAGCTATCTTACGAGTTAATAGAAAGTTAAAAGATATTCACTCCGTATTTAATGAAGCCAAATTGTTTCGATTCAAAAGCAATTCGTGGCCATTTGGGCACTTTTGAGATCATTTTAAATCTTTTTGGCAATAAGTTTTAACTTCTGGGGATAAGTTCTTTATTATCCCCTTATTCTCTTTGGTGGCGTTCAGAGTCTATTACTTCTACTCATACACCGGTGACTTCAAAAAATCCTTGTTGCTCTGAAGGGGTGAAGGGGATGATTATTGAGCACACTTCACCAAGCCTAACTTTAAGGAAGAGTGTTTTCGAAAATCCTTTAATGTTTCGATGAGCTTAGTTCAACATCAGTGAATGAGGATTCTCGAATTTCAAATGGAATTTGGGAGCTAACGACAGACGTGTCTGATTTAAAACTCAAAATGAGCAGTCAACAAACAAATTTGTCGCTTTTGGGGCATCGATAAACTTTGCATAATTCACGAAATACAAAAGCAAGATAAGAAAGTATCTGTTCGCGTCGGTGTTAGCTCAAAAGACATCATACATCATTTTTTATTCAGAGCTAGTGAGTCAGAAAATGGCTATAGATATCGGATATTTTGAGAGACTTTTGATTCGAACAAGACTGCGCGAAATGTGCCTGTTTGTACCGAAGAGTGGAAAAAATTTTATAAAAATTAAAATATGAAAAGGAGAATGATGATGTTTGGTAGATAGAAGCAAAGTGATCGTACTTTTCGTAGTTTAGGTTTCATTGATTTGATATTTATTCAACTTACTTTTTAAATAAATAAAACAAAAATATATAAATAAATAAATAAAATAATACATTACACTAAAAGTTCAAGAGTGTCTTCACTTAAAGGTAAACTTTTCATCTTTTGTTAAAATCTCAAGAGGGTTATCAAAGGGTCAGATGACTTTAATATTATTTGGAAAATATCTTCATTTGTTGAGAATCGGAATCACTTCCTGAATGGATGGATCGTTTATTACTTATCGTCATTATTTCTGCTTTTCTTAGCCTCTTCTGCACTTTCTTCGACTTCTGCTCCGGTAAGTAAAATTTTTTGAGCTGTTGAAGGCATAAGAAACTAAGGGTATAGTAATTGCTAGTTTAATTGTCCTCTGAGTTAACCCAAATTCGCATGCTGCAAATCTTGTAAGCTTTGTTATCAATCTAAAATTCTGGTGATCTCGGCAGTCAAAGTAGGATTTCCGAAAAAAAATTTTGAAGTATAGCCGGCATTAGTTGTTCCACTTCCTTGTTTCACGGTGTCAACTTTTATTCTAATTTTTTCAATGAATTCCGTTTGGAATCACTTTTTTTCGTCTTCTTTAATAGCCGCGTAGCTTCAGTGGTTCTCCATGCTCTAGAGCTTAAGTTATAACTCTGATGTAATACTTTTTCCAAAAACCTAATCTGTGCATGCAGTGTTGACATTCCAAGTCTAAGGGCTTTCTCATACAGTATAAACATACAACTTGGACATGTCTTTCATCTCCGAAGGTTTAGTGTCACACATGATGTAATTGCTTGAAGAAGCGCCACTTTTCTTCCTATCATCGGGAAATAAAGTCGAGGTCTTACTTTAACAACATGCATTCCAATAGTTATTGAACTCTAATGCGGCTTTTTTATTTCACTTTCGACGCGGATTTTGTCATCTCGAAAAGCGCGAGTGTTTCCTTTTTGACTTCAAATTTCAAAGCTCTTCAATATCGCGTTGAAAATGGACGAGAACCTTCAGCATTTATAAGATCCTGCAGAGCTTTCAGTTGTGGAATTTTATAACTTTTTATTAGGTCACAGGTCTTCTCCCTAACCAAACATATATACTGGTCCGCTTGTGGGATTTGCCGGATTGACCGTAAAATGGTATAACTGTAAAACTGAGTACAAATTCTATGAATTAGTTTGAATGAGCTTTACTTTTATTGCTGTTATACGTGGCATCATCATCTCAGATGCTACCGTTGTGCTCGTAAAATCATCCTTCAAAAAAAAAAAAATCAATGACGATTGTAAAAAGTAAAGGACCTACGAGAGTCCCCTGGCGTGAAGCATCTTTCTTGAGGAACTCTTGGATGACTTCATTGGGGCAGAATACACTTGTCTTTGGCCTCTAATGCATGTCCATAAACGTCTTGCTTCCTTAATGCAAAATAAGATCAGACCTGATCTCTGTGTTGTCTACCGAATGTTTTTTCCGAATTAACCACCTCCGAGCAAAATCGTCTAAGGAGATTCAATGACGCTCAATTATGATACTTCTAGAGGTTGGTTAAGCTGTAGGTTTCTTTTTCATATTAACAGTGACGTCTATTTTCCGCTCGAAGAATTGACAGAAACTGGATCGCTTATGCTTGAACAAAGTTTGTAAACACTTCAAAGTTATATTTCCAAAATGGATGCGACAATGACGAAATAGTGCTTATTTTGAAAATTAATTTCAGTCGAAATTATACACAACATGCAGCTGGGGCACGCAAGTTTTTTAACGAAAGTTCGATAGACTGGTTGGCTGAACGGCATACAAACGAAATGTTTGGAAAGCGACGTGATGGCATGATCGATTTACACTTTTTATAGATATGTTGTCTTGAGCGTCTTGAAAATTAATTGGCCCTACTATTCTCCGAGTATCTCTTTGGTCTATCACTGAACATGAGTGAATGTTTAACTTCTTCTTTATCTTTATAAGAGATCAACTGCAGAGACTTTCCCAGAGTAGTCTGATTGTGTGACAAATTCGAACGATTTTATAGCAGGTGATTTATCGGAATAGTTTACGTTTTTGAAAAGTTTCAAGAGATTTACAGCACGCTGCAGTGGAGAGACAAAGGTTAAGTTTGTGTTCCCCATCTTTGGTTATTAAGTTATCCGAAAAATATTTAATTGACTCTTCGAATTCTCTGTCCAATCGACAAACACAAAATAAGGACAGAAAGTCGGAAAAAATGTATGAATGAATTCGAATATTCAATTACCAGGCGACTGAGTCGAAAGACTCCATTAGCTAATAATTGTTTGCGTTGGGTTCCAGGTAGAGCAGGACCATGCACCGTTTTGAGTGTCCAACAATTACATGGTCAAGCTAACTTTTGAAAAGGCTGATCTTTTATCGTAGAAGGTAAAACGTGAGGAGGTTTGGTAAAAGCTTATAATTAATATGTTTTTCAGCGTTGTTCCGAATAATGACCATCGATCTGTAGTAAGCACTGATACAAGTCTTCTTTGTGGGGGATCATCAAATGAAGCACTCCATTCAACAAGCACATACTTTTACAAATCATTTGGTGTATGTAACTGATCAGAAGACCGTCGACTATGTGAGCCGCAACATTGATTCCCTGCTTGATGGCTGAAATGTGTATTGGTCCAGGTCGATTTATTCCGCAAGAAACCTCCCGAAATCCAAAAGAATCGAATTGCGTCTTACATTAACAGCAATGTGATGAATTTGTTTCATGGTTTGGTGATTCTGATAACGCCGATTCCTCCAGTCAGTTATTGCCCCACAAATAAACTGAGCCAAGTATAATCATTTTTTTCCAAGAACACTTTTTATTTTGAGCACAAGGAATACTTCACAACATCGCAGCTTATCCTCCGTAAAACAAAATTTATCAACGGGGTTGAAGTTACTTTTACTTGAAGTTCACCCCTTAAACGAATATTTAATTTATTTCATACACTCATCAATCTCCAAGATGCTAGCCGACGGACGATGTCGCTGCAGAAAAACAGGGAAATTAATCTTACGAATTCATATTCAGAAGACTAATTTAAATTCTGGTTCAATTCAGGAGGCAAATGATCAGAAACCTGCAAATGGGTCGCTGTTCAAGCGTCGTAGTTTCACCTTTCTTGAGAGCATTTGTCTTCGTCCTTGTAAATACACAGTTTCCAAATTTAACTTACAACTCCGGCACGCTTCTCTCAACATTCTACGACACTGTTGACACTTTGAACGACAAACATTTATTCTTAGTTTGTTAGTCCACTCAAATCCAAAGTTAATAATGCCATCAGCAAATATTTCTAATAGTTTAGAGCCTCGAGGCACTCTTTTTTTTTACTTAAAACTTACTGCCCAATCCACCAAAGACAACATCAAATATTTGCACTTGGATCGGCAACAAAGGCCTGAAGTTGACCTCAACATGAAGTTTATCCAACCTGTGCTAGCCTGGAGCAGGAAAACACAAATCTCCAGTGCAACTTTTACTAAATCTTTGTTTTTGTGTTTTATTTCCCTTTCGCCTTTGTGAAGGCGAAAGTCCGCCTTCACAAGGCCCACAGCACTACAATCCCACTTCGACTTACCTCTTCACAAATTTTTGCAAAACATCAACATCACTAAGGTGCTCAACCGGAATCGAGGGTAGTTTTCCATTTGAACTTTTAATCTGGCTCTCATAAGCCCCCGTGGCACCACAACTAGCCCCACTGTTGCCTCCGCTTTGATGGTAGATCTCCAATGGGGTTACGGCATATGCATAAAATCGATTCGTTCGCAAAATTGAGATGCCAATCGATTGGAGGATTCGCTAAAAGCAAAAGAAAAAAGAATCTTTATGAAAATCTGACAAGAAAATCCTCCAACACAGATAAACTTACCATTGGCACAGCAGCACCTTTGATTTGGGCTCCTTTCAAGTTGTCATCGGCATCCAGTTGCGTTTCTATCAATTTGGCTAGGAATACAGCCTTTTGGAAGAGCGGTACAGCTTGTGGTCTTGGTAGCAGTAACTGGGCTTTGTATTTTTTATAAAATATTGTGTTTCCCATCGATTTGGTTACGGCAGCGAACATCGTATTAAGAATATCGTTTAGCAGCTGCTCGTCATCTTTGGAGTCAGTTTCGTCCTTATCGTATGACAAATTGAGTTCGGACCAAATGAATTTGTGCTGAAGGATCAAATCGATGCAGTGGGAGTAGGTGTGAATCTCAAAGACTTTGGCTCCTCGTTGTCGGTTCATTAAGCAGCTTTTTATTTGGATGCAACACATTTGAAGGAACTTTTTAAGTGTTCTTGTGAGTTCGGGACGCAACAGATGCTCTTTGACAAACTTATCGATGAATTTCGATTCAATGTAAATCAATGCCAGCTCTTCGATATGCTTGAGATTCTTCATTAAGGATATGACAGCATTTGCTATGTAGAGCGGGGAATCCTTGTTACTGTTGCTGTTCAGGGCAACATCATACTCCTCAATGTGTGCTATTAGAGTGGTAATGGCGACCTTTGCCAATGGGTTGACATTCATGTAGTGAATGTGTGGGTTGAATTGGATACAACTGTTGCGGAATGAGGACAGCATAGATTTTAGAGATGAATCAATTGCGAATGGGAGCATGTTTCGCACATTGAATTCGGCGGATGAAAAGATTTTATTCAGTTTGTATATTGAACTGATTTCGAGCTGAATTCGAGAAAGTTTTTCTGGATCAGATGCGAATGACGACTTCATTATCTGAAATGGAAACAAGATTTGTATGATTATGGGATGGAAATTGTAGGAATGCAATTGAAGTGTGTGTGTGTTTTTTTTAAATAATACTATACTCAAGCATTCCAAATTTCAATGGAAGATATGAAGAAATATAATAACTGCCAAGCATTCCTAGCGAATCGAGTATTCCGCAAACAAAGTTTAGATGGGCGGAAGACTTTTAGGAGTACGCGATATACATACAGTGTCGAGCATAAATGATGGTACCCCACCATTTATTTTAAAAACTGTTAAGAATCTGTTCAAAGAAATAAAATTTTGAGGAGTAAATTACCATTTATGTTTATCCATAATATAGAGAATAATGTAAGTTATCAAAAAGTAAATAAAAAATAATGAACCCTGAAAAAAGAAACATTTTTTAAAAACACGCTAAAATTTCATCGAACAAAAGTGTTGGTACCCCTTTAGTTTTCTGAACGCTGTCATTTCATTTGACTTATAAATTATAACGGTACATGCAATTTGAAAGGAGGGTGATCACAGCTTTGTTTATTTGTTCTTTCTGAAAAGTAAAGTAGTGCGTATTTGTTTAAATATAAGCCTTCAACATGAGCAGGAAAGAATTAACAATTCAAGAAAAAGAAATAATAATTAACAATCATAAAAAAGGAAAATCATATAGAGAAATCGCTGATATTGTTAGCAGATCCAAATCAACTGTGCAAAAGGTAGTAAATCGTTTCAACAACGAAAAAAGAATTGAAAATTTACATAGATCAGGACGTCATCGTAAGCTAAATGAAAGGGATGATAGGGAAATATCTAGAATAATACAAAAAGATCCCTTCAGAAGTGCATCAAAGATAGCCATCGACATTGAATCTACACTAAGTAAAACGGTATCTGAGTGGACTGTCAGAAGATCGCTCCATCGGTCTGATTTTAACTGTTGCACAGCTCGCAAAAAGCCCTACGTAAGCGACGTCAACAAGAAAAAACGGATGTCGTTTGCTAATGAGTTCAAAAATAAATCAATGGAATTTTGGGATAACGTTATTTTCTCAGACGAGTCCAAATTTAATATATTTGGATCAGATGGACGCCTAAAAGTTTGGAGAAAGAAATCAATCCAAAGAACACAATAAAAACTATTAAGCATGGGGGTGGTGGTATTATGGTTTGGGGATGTATGTCATCCGCTGGTGTTGGTAATCTGGTCATAATTGAAGGGATCATGAATAAGAAAGTTTACCTAAATATTTTAAAAGAAAACCTTCGACAAAGTGCTGACAAATTGGGCATCGTAAACAGCTTTTATTTTCAACAGGACAACGATCCCAAACACACCGCATTAGACGTGAAGATTTGGATTGCTTATAACACACCACACATGCTTGTAACACCACCACAAAGTCCTGACATCAATCCCATTGAGCACTTATGGGACCAGCTTGAAAAACGACTGCGCAAACATGACATAACAAGTAAAGCCCAATTAAAAGACTTACTAATTGCGGAATGGGAAGAAATCAACTCCGATGTTACAAGAAAACTTGTCCACTCAATGCCAAATCGTTTAAAGGAAGTTCTAATGTTAAAGGGATTTCCAACTAAATATTAGGTAATAGATTTAAGCATATAGTAAACAAAAATCAATTAAATAATAAATTTTATTTAAAGGTACCAACACTTTTTCTCGATGAAATTTAAGTGTCTTTTTAATAAGTGTTTCATTTTTCATGGTTCATTATTTTTTGTTTACCTTTTGGCTATTTAAATTATGCTGCACATTATGGATAAACATAAATGCTTTATTTCTCCTCAAAATTTTGTTTCAGTAAACGAATTTTTAACATTTTATAAAATATATGGTAGGGTACCATCATTTATGCTCGACACTGTAAGTCCGGGAGAGGCGATGGACTTTGGCTCCATGTTGACGCAAATTGATTGATTTTACAAAAAATGATTCCATTTTCGACACAGTGGGGCAGGTACAGTGTTGGGTCAGGAGAACTTGCTTAGCTTTGGACAGCTTAATTGAAGTAGTGAACTATTTCTTAAAAAAAACTTCGTTTATACTGCATCAACGAAGTTTTTTTTCGACCTCAGTGGCACAATAATATTAAATTTTTGAGCTCCTGAGTGACTTATGGGTCATTCCACAAAGGATGGACCGACGTTCTGAACGTCACCTTTCGATTTGGCTGAAAATATATAGAATTGGAACTCAATGGTGTGGGTCGAATCATAATGCCGAAAATTTGGTAGAATTCGATGTACATAACGTGTAAGGGAGCTTCGAAAATGCATGTTTTTTCCTTTATTTCAAAAATCGTAACTTTGGATCGGCTAATCAGAATCTAGTAACATATATCTTGTAAAATTTAGAAAAACGTGATCTTTCAAAGTTTCATTATACTTTTCATTTTCAAGGACGAAGGATATTGAAGAATATCTTTTCCAAGCTATTTTTATTTTTTTCATTTTTGTACAGTGTGTACAGTGTGTGACAAAACTAAAGCAACTTTTTATCATAGACAAAATACGTCGAAAACGTGTCCCTTAATTTTACTAAGAAATATCAACATTTTATTTGCTTGAAAATGTGTTACATATCCATAAAATTAAAAAAAAAAAAACAAATACACTCTCGAAACGCGACATTGACAAAACTTAAGCAACTCCGAATGAACTCGAACATATGGTCAACAAAATTAAAAGTACAAACACAATTGGGTACCGTTAGGTCAAATTCCTTTCAGGGATACTTTCTGTTTTCTGTGTCCATGCATTATTCATTTCACTCATTATCCATTGTGATGTGATAGCAGAGAGAGTTGAAGTTTTAGTTTAGATATTTGTTACCGTCGTTCTCTCCACCCTCGCACCGCGACGTCCTACGGAAGGTTGCCGACCAACAGCAAAGAAAAGCCGTGGATAAAGATGGTAAAATGGGCGCCACGCGATTGCCCTTCCGTATAACTACCCACCAAAATAATCGCGAATTATCGGTGAGATTCGCGAAAACGTATGCTCTATGCGTTTTAACTACGATCAAGATAAACACGCCGTTTGAAAGTTTATACAATTTTTAATATAACACTTAAAACTAACTTAATTCTAATCACAATTTTATCTTATGCTATGCTATGCCTTTTTTTTTTACTATCCGACTAACGATCCGCAATAAATTTTCCCCATCCCGGACCCGTATAACACCGGATGCCTTCGGATCGCGATCGATCAATAAAAAAAAAAACAACTTCAATACCGCGCACCGAGGATTGAACTTGAACAACTTAATCGTACCAACGACTTAGACCACTCTGCAATTACTCGTTTTACCAAACTGTCTTAAACGATAATTTCAGCACCGTCCGGTTATGCAAGTAAGATTTAAAAAAAAAAACACCCACAAGTAATAATTTCCTCCTGACACACTTCTGCTCTGGTTCAGATATTAAATTTAATTTAATTTTATCCACTTAGCTTATTGGAGTTCCCCACTCAGCAGATCAGGTGCTCCAGATGTCCGGGAATCCACCAATATCCCATAAGGTGAAAGGGAGAAAAAAAAACCTCCAACTATGACAAATCGTTTCTTAAGGATTAAATTGTTGAAATAAAAGTCCTCATCTCGATTTAATAATCCTTACCCTTATTTTTAATAAAAACACCTATCCACAATTCCTTCCAACCGAACGACAATTTTGTTCACTGTTTACAAAAAAACTTGATGCGCAAAAAAAACTTGATGAGGAGACACTTCCTTACCGTTCACTAATTTTCCCAATAGTGATCCACTGGACCGACTTGTAAGCCAGCAGAACCTCATGCAGAGCCTTGAAATCTCTCGCTTCCATATGGCGTGATCGC
Organism: Orthonevra nobilis; assembly: GCA_963555765.1. Lineage (NCBI taxonomy): Eukaryota > Metazoa > Arthropoda > Insecta > Diptera > Syrphidae > Orthonevra > Orthonevra nobilis. The sequence continues at coordinate 9,090,821 of OY743225.1, forward strand.
CTTATGTAACTCATTGCTCGCACTATATACATCCGGACCGTTCCACTCATCCTACTCCCTAGTGAACGCAGCTGACTCGACACAAACAAAAAAAGTCTAACACACAATCCCTGACCAGGAATTGAACCCGTATCGCCTGCGTCGTAAACCGTAGGTGATGCCTCCAAGCCAAGCCCCACCGATGGGGGGTTGGCACCCAATGTTGGTATCGCCAGACTCCCACAATTTAATGAGGCCAATTCAAAAAAGAAATTAGAAAACAAAAATATAACGAAAACTTTTCAACAGATCAACCCATAATATATTTTTTTTAAGGACAATGGGCAGGAAAAAAATTAGGAATTGAACTCAAATATCAACTAATTGCAGATTTTCTTAATGGAGAAATCGGTTGTGTCTCGTTTAATTAAAGGATATCAACAGAAAGGAACCGTACAAACACATCATCTTGGCGGCAGACCCCGAAAAACAACTGCACGACAAGATCATATTATAGTACGAGAGTTCAAAGAAGATCGTTGAACATCTTGACGGAATGTTGTGAATGACTTGGAACTCAATATTCATCCAAGAACTGCGAGCAGAAGTTATGAGGAGATGGATATTAAGTGCTTTATGGCTGCGAAGAATCCATTTGTTTCGAAGAAAAATAGGATAGCGCGCATTAAGTTTGCGAAAGAGCATTTTAACTGGTCGGATCAGAAATGGAGAACAGTGCTATGGTCAGATGAAGCCAAATATAACATTAAGCGATCAAATGGAAGATCGCACGTAAAAAGACCGAAAGGAAAGTTATGGTGTAAGGCTGTTTCTCCGACCGGGGAATGGGACCTATCTACCACATTACCAGTATTTTAAATAATCAAGTGTACAAAGATATACTGAACGACATTATGTATCCATACGCGGATGACAACATGCCCCTGTGCTGTATATTTCAACATAACAATGACCCCAAACACTAGTCCAGCCTCGTCACTGAGTGGTTAGATGCGGCAGGATTGTGTGTTCTGGAATGGCCAGCGCAATCACCCGATCTCAGTCCCATAGAGAATATATGAGAATCTATGAAGATCGAAAAATTCGGACTCAAAATAACTCCTCTTTTTGCAGCTATAAAAGAAGATGAAAGAACGATGTCAAGCAGTTCTTCAAAATAACAGATATCCAACAAAATATTCATTAAAATAGTCACTATCTACTTCTTGTATATGCAAATTGTTAAGTTGCTTTAATTTTGTCAATGCCTAATAAAAAGAGGGTTTTGTTTCCGTTGAATTTCATATAATTAATTACTTTAAAATTATTAAAAAATAATGTTTTTTGAAGAAAGAATATTCAAAGTGTTTCTATGTTTTTAAAATTTTAGTCATAACTTTTTCAGATAAACTTTTGTTCTCATGCAAAGGGGCTGTCCATTAATCACGTGTGGCTAAAAAGAGGGGGAGGGGGTCCTCAAAAAATTACGAAATATCACAAGGGGGGAGGGGGATGTAGTAATATATCACGTGTATTAATTTTTTCGGCAAACGCGCGATACTTATCGAAAAGCGGCGTTACTTGTGTTTATTTTTTCGTCTAACGCGTAAAAAATCGAAAGCACCTTGATTTGCCGCTATGCCAAGCAACGAACGAAGTGAAGTTCCCACGAACCGCGATAACCGTTCGCCGGACTTAGCGGAGATTTATATGATCTTTCGGAACGCTTCGTTATACCTCCTTACCCGATTTTGCAGTTGTCCAAAGCATCAAGAGCATTTCGGCATCAAGAGCATGACGGCAAGATGTTTGCTCCATTTCTTCTGAATCGTTCTCTTGAAATTCCTCCAAAGTATGAAGACCGAAGCAAATTGATTTATGACCTGTATTGCACTAGCCTGCAGAAGGATTGTCAAATGCTTTTGGAAAGCGGTGTGCATTGTATTTACTTTTGTACAAAGCTAAGGCACATGTGAACTCTTGTCACAAGCAACTGAATCCGAGCAATAATAATATAGAGATGCACGATGTTCGTCCTTCCCGCATCCTTGCGCGAACGAGAGACATTCTCTGTGTAGTGCGCGAAAATGATGAAGCCGAGGGGCTTGATGAAACCGATGATGATCTTCAACAAAGCACTGTGCTAACACCTGACTTGCAAGATGTTGAAGAAAGTCTGTGCATGTATTAGTACAAAATGTATCATGTATCACCAAGGGGAGGGGAGGGTTTCAAAATGCAAAAAAAAAAACATCACGTGATTAATGGACGGCCCAAATTAGACGGAGAGAATACTAAAAGCTGTTTTAGTTTTGTCACGTACTGTTTATTATATATAACATTGGGGATCTCGATGGGTTCGGACCAAATATTTTTTTAAATGAAAATTGAATGTAAAATGTTTATAAGACTATAATTCTTATCAGCGTCAATCCGTGAGCACTTATATATTCATTCAGTCCAGATCAAAACGTCTGAGCCCAAAATCTTAATTTCTTCATTATATTCATCCGAAAATATTGACAAACTGCCCCAGTTCAGAGGAAACCAAGGGAATTTCTAAAAATAAAAAAAAAACTCAAATTTGACCTGTGAAATAGTGTAAACTCAAGATTTATAAGTTTTTGGATAAAAGTTTATTTAATAAGTAATACTATTATTACATATATATAAGTTATTTCTAATGACACTTAACAAGATTGTTTAAAGAGATTTCCGGTTTATAATTCCACAGTTCAACAATTCTTTGTTGGAGTTGTCCTTGCCCGAATAGCCCAAAGGTTTTTAATGGGGTTTAGGTCTGGACTTAAGGTTGTCCATCTTAAAGTTAAATTCCATATTCTTGAAACCACGTTATTGTAGTCCCTACTTAATGGATAGAAGCGTTGTCTTGTTGAAAAAGTAAATCCTTGTTCTGAGCGATCGTTATTAGGGGAAGAAGGTGTTCCTCTATCACTTGGCGTCAGTTCTTCCAGAAATAATGGCAATTTCTGGTTTTAGGTAACCGGAAGCTGCACAGGCCAAAACACCTTCTCCTCCTAAAGGCCTGCTTGACAAGAGCTTTCGTTCTTTTCTGAGATCATGCCATTGTATTGTTCTTGAACCCATCGAGGCCATCGAGCTTGAACTTCTTCTCATCACTTAAGGTAACATGCGACCAGATTTTACCGAAACGGACATGTGTATTTTTTAGCCGTTGTTGAATAGTTGGTTCACGCGAGCACTTTCGTTATTTGAAATTGTCGTAAGCTGCTGCCTATTTTCTTACGGGGCTACAATCGCAGTCAAAATTAAATCGTCGAAACATTTGGGATGAAGAAATTTCACGAAGAACAGCTCGTTGAACCGTCGGTGAAATTTCCGTCGGTCGTCCAGATCGGCTTATTGAAAATACTTTAATTTCAGTGACAATTTATATTTGCGTCATTCCACAATTTTTTTAAAATTGACTATTCTTTGTTTTTCGATATCGGTTAATTCTTGACCACTTGGAATATTTGTCAGTCCTGATATATTGACACCCTCCTCCTGTCTCAGTCGAAAATAATTTTTCTGTTTTTGACAATGCGAGTTCTGAAAATCCAATCTCAATATAATAAGGAACTTCGTTGAGCTTATAACATATACTTTTAGGTTGGCCAGAGCCAGCTGCTCCTGAACATGTTGATTCTTGTATTCAATCTAACAAAAGAGCAAAGGGTCTTATTTTTGAACCAGATACCTTCATCGATAAAGAGTCTTTGTTTTTTGCCAGCATTAAGCTTCTTCACAAAAAAATCAGTGTTTAATATCAGCATTTAAGTTTTTTATGTAAGTTTATGAAAGTCTTTGTTCTTTTTGGAATGTTGTTGATTCTCTAATCATGAAGTTCGCCTTTTTGGGATCTTCTTGATTCTTTCATCAAGTAGCTCATCGATCCTGAAAACACTTCTATAACTTGTTCAAGGCTCCATTCTTCGGAAAGTAAAGACAACAAAATAAGTTTGGTTTGGAAAATTTTCTTTTATTTCGTCAACAAAGTATTCAGGGAATACTTTCGTTTCTTCGTCTTTAAAAGATCTTTTGTAAAAAGATGGTATTTTAAAGAAGACCTTAATCCAGAAAATACTATACATAGATAGATAGATCAACATACACACAAAACCTAGCCCAAACTTATATATACACATTAAATTTTCCACACAACGAATAATCCCTAATGGCAGTGCAGTGAAAAAATACAAGTCTTTATTTCCGGTCTTATACTCGGCACCTAACGTGTGTGCGTTTGTCTCATAAATGTTCCGGGCCACAGGAGAATTACAAACAACGGATACTTGTGTGACAGTATTTTCCTCCGAGTGCGTGGATAATAATCGGTGCAAGTGCGGCGAAGGTTTCGCACTGGATCATCTCTCCCATGGAATCTTTACATAAAGACAGATAGTCTAACACAACCAAATGCTTTGTCAAACGGAATGAACTTATGAAAGACTGTAGAATTATGGTCGTACTACGACGTAGGTGGCTATCATACGACCAACATGAGAACCATTGAAGACCCATCCTTGTCTTGAAGGAGAGGATACTACTGAATACTTCCTATTTTAGTGTCCAGCTCATACAATAAAGGGACTTCCCATTTTGGATGTTGGTGAACTGAGTCACTATCTACCTCTGACTCAGTACATTCTGCATTTCACCAAGAATTCAATAAAATTTGACGAGAGGTACAAGTGCGATAGACCAATTACGTCCTGGTGCTTGAGATAAACTTATGTTTAGTATTGCATCCTGCTGATGCACTCTTTTATTTGCTTTCTTGATTTAATAGTAGGAGAATATACTCAAAGCTTTGACAAAGTTCAGCATCTTTACTCAGCAGATTCTCAACGCGTGGGTATACTTACCATTACTCCCATCGAGCTCAAATATTAACTAATTGATTCTGGAACTCAACAGCATTTTATACAATGAATGACTTAGATGTTTAAAAACTTTTCCAATTTTAGTTTTTTTTATGATTTGATTTTCAAATTCTTATTCTTATAAATTTCTCTTCCGCACTTCCACACTTGACTTTTGATCATAATGTGGCGCGCACAAAGAATTATAAATTTAAAACATAAACAACGGTAGCAACACACTTCAGCTTCACTTCATCCCAAAAATAGAACTCGACTTACCTGAACGAAAAGCCACTTCTCATCGATGATCCTTTGTTCGCATCTCCGACTTATTGCCTCATCTGCTTCCACAGTCAATTCCTCTTCAAATCTTTAAAAAAAAAACCAAAAACATTTTAAAATTTCGTATTTATAAAAGGAACGGAAAAAAAATAAATAAAACAAAAGAAGCAACCACTTACAGAATCTTCTCCAGCTTTGGACTGCATGATATCAGGAAGCTATTGCGAATAGCCAATTTATGATCGTATTCCGCGATGGTCCTGCGACTAGCTCGCACAATTAAATTCTCAAGGGACTTATTACCATTGGCATTCACCAAATCGAAGAGCCTCGTCAGTAGCTCCACTTCGGCATCAATGCATTGCATCAAATTGAAAAGCTGTTGCTCGATAAATTCAACCACCACGAGTCGAATGGTGGTCTAAGCAATTACGTTGCCCGATAAGGATATCAAGGAAATGATACAATTTTAATTGGCATAACAAACAAAAACACTTTTGATCCACTTACCTTGTCGAGTGCATCGCAATTCTCGATTAGGGCTCTCAAGAATAATGAGCACAATTCCTTATTTCCATCGCACAAAAGCCGAATGGACGGCAGATTGTGCTTAATTAAAATGTTCAGAAAGGTCCTTGAGAAAAGCTGCTGTACTTCACTGTACTCCCAGTTAGTTATTGGTAGGTCCTCTTCCTGGGTTTTAATGAATGATAAATTAAAATCTAACTCTGTGTTGAGTTAACGTTAAATGGTCATCGTAAGGATGCTTAGCATTGTCTTCACGGGCATACACTTTTAAATTAAATGTTAAAGTTTTCCACTTTGTCCTTGTCGTAATTCTATAATTACACTGGTTGACAGTTTGGTTAGCAAGAAAGTATACCAACTGGAATAGGGACAAAAAAAAAAATGGATGCCAAAAAGATTGTTTTACAGCGGACAACTAGATGCCCTCAAAGAAAGAAAGGCTCCAGAATCTCAGTACAAGAAATACTATCCTAATGTGGGCCTGTACAATGGAGCCAACATACCCGAGTGAATAACTGACTCAGAGGCACATTGGACGAGCAATGACTTTGGAAAATAACCGATTCTCCGGGGTTTATAACTCCAAATACATGTTATAAATAATTCCACCACAGGCTTCCTTAAAGTTACTTAGCTGCAATGATAAAGTCCTAAGCAGCTCAGGGGGAAGTCTCCGATGCAATAAGGCGGTATCAATCTGCGACGAAGAAGTCGGGTCAAGGCATTAATATCAATTCTTCTGGTTTACAGAATGAGAAGGGCCTTAGAACGACTTCTTTGGCTTCCATTTCTCCACAAGGGCAAAATCGCAGAGTCCTTTACAGCGCGGCCGGTTCTCAAGAGTTTTGGGATAAGACTTTACAATAAGGACAATTTAATAATGGGTTAAAAAATATTCAAAACTTAAACTGATTAGCCCTTTTCGTCAACTTCCGGAAATGGTTCATTGCTAGCGGAGTGGGAGTTAGGAGTCGTCACAGCGCTGCGCCTGGGGGTCTAATTTGGTCTTTTGTTGCCCAGTTCAGTTGAATCTCCCGGACAGGTTGATCGATTTTAGAGTTCGAGGTGTTCACGCAGCTGAGAACGTGATTTAGACGTTTTGCAACAAAAGGGAATTGAATTGGAATTTTGATGATGAATGATGAACGACCATGACAGGGTTTTTTTTTATAAATTGCTCTCTCTCAAGAGGATATTTATACTCTGATAATGAATATTGCACAGAGCGAGTGAAAGATTTAGGAGAAGAACTTCTGGTTCAAGAAGGAACTTAAGGTAGTTTTTATTCATTTCATATATAAGTTTTTTGAAAAAAAAAAATCATAAATCCGTTTAAGAAAATACAACTAAACTAATAGGACTACCGGTTGAAAATGTCGTTATTGTAGACAACTTCATATCTATTACTCTGAGGTGAATTTTGACTATGACAGCTGTCACATCAGAAACTTCATGTCATTGTCTACATATTTCAGTCTAGTTTATTGATCATAAGTGAAAACACACAAGTTTTGTAAAGCCTCTACATTCGTGCCATCAAAACAACATTTGCGGGAAGTTTTAATATGCTTCTTTCATTTAAAGAAAAAAGCAACCGAAGCGCATCAATTGCTTACCGAAGCTTACCCGGGCTATACTATAGACGCTAGAATGTGTCAGCGGTGGTTTAAGCGGTTCGAAGATGGTGATTTCGACACCGAAGACAAAGAACGCCCGGTCAGGTGAAAAAGTTTGAAGACCATGAATTGGAGGCATTGCTCGATCAAAATCCGTCACAAACGCAAGAAGAACTTGCAAAATCACTTGGCGTCGCTCAGCAAACCATTTCCGATCATTTGAAAGCAATGGGAATGATCCGAAAGGTAGGACTTTGGGTGCCGTAAGAATTGAAGCCACGAGACGTCGAACGCCGATTTTGAATGTCCGAAATGCTGCTTGAACGCCACAAAAAGAAGTCTTTTTTGCATCGAATCGTCACTGGTGATGAAAGATGGGTCCATTACGATAATCCAAAACGTCGGGCAACGTATGGATACCCCGGACATGCCTCAACATCGAAGGCCGTTCAGAAAATTCATGGCCTGAAGGTTATGCTGTGCATTTGGTGGGGCCAGAAGGGTATTGTGTATTATGAGCTGCTAAAACAGAATGAAACAATCTCAGGCGTGGTCTACCGACGACAATTGATGCGTTTGAGCCGAGCACGGAAGGAAAAATGGCCGGAAACGGTCGCAAGACCCGAAGAAGTTATTTTGCAACATGACAAAGCTCGGCCACGTGTTGCAAATGTCGTCAAAACTTACCGTGAAACGCTCAAATGGGATGTCCTACCCCACCCGCCGTATAGTCCAGACCTTGCGCCATCCGATAACTATCTCTTCCGATCGATGCAACATGTCCTGGCTGACCAGCCCTTCCGTCATTTCGATGATGTCAAAAAATGTATCGATTCGCGGATTGTGGCCAAACCGGTCGAATTTTCCAGAACGGGTATCCATGATTTGCCAGAAAAATGGGAAAAATGTGTGGCTAGCGATGGGCAATACTTTGAATATTGAATTTATATCTATTTTTCCTCAATAAAGCATTGATTTTTGAAAAAAAAAGACATTTTCAACCGGTAGTCCTGTTAGGTGCTTCCAATAATAATTTAAGCTTTGTTCCGAAATTATACCCACGTTAGTCCTTAAGTTTATGACGAATCAAGGCTTCGTTGTTACCGGGAATTTAAATAATTAATCCGAAGTATGAGTTGACATAAGTCAAGCGAGCAGAAAGAAACGCCGAGAAGAATTGAAAGATTTTGGAATGGTTTCAAGCTCAGTGAAGACGGAGATATTGTCTAATATGCATTTGCTAATAAGTATTTTTTTGCATCATTAGTTGATGCACTAGCATGTGCAAAAATTCATTAAGCCAAAATCAGCAAATGCTCTTGACTCTTGTCAGCTTTCTGACTCTTGTCAGCTTTCTGTGATCGAGATCTCTTCGGAATGGACGTGCTGAACTCGTTCGTTTTATTGAGTCAAAATTTACAATGCCAAAACAATTTCTTCCGCTTATTGTCTAAGTTAAGGATTTTAGTATCTTTGCATTTAAAAAAAATTTCCAAACCAAAGTGGTTCAAATTTATTTTGAAAGTCGATATTCAATTATTCAGACACAAAGATTATATCGAAATTTCTTTTTTGTTCGAAATACCCCCAGTTTTCCATTAATTTACCAATTGGTCAAGCGTTTTCAGCCACAAGGGGCTGCCTGCGATTTTCTGCGTGCTGGAAGATCTCGTATAGTTCGAAATTATATGAACACTGCTCGGGTGCTAGCAAGTATTGAGAAAACTTACGCCAGAAACTTACACTGGGTGACTTTCTCAGCAGTTAGTGATGTCAAGGCAGTCTTTGCAATGAATTTAAGGCAGTTACATCTTTGTCAATATAAGATTCAATAGGTCCAAGCGTTGAAAAAAATGATCCACGTGTACTTAGCATGCTGGGCGTTTTTAAGACATGTTCCGAGAGCAACGAGTTTATTAACAAACTCATAATGAACGATGAAGCCACTTTTCACCTCAATGTTAACGCGAATAAACAAAATTACAGTATATAGGGCATCGAAAATCTCAAAATAACACTTGAACGTCAAGTCATCCCACAGAGTATTGGGTGGAATAACCTCAGAAAGAATCATTGGACCATATTTATTTCGAAAATGACGAACAAGCTGTGGTTTATGTGGATGGCTTTCAATACCGGTCATGGATTTCATATTTTTTTATGGCCAGACGTAGAGAACAATTCAGAATTGTGGTTCCAACAAGATGGAGCCACAGCTCACACAGCTCGTCCAACTTTGGTTCTCCTGAGGTAAAGTTTTGGTGATCAAACAATAACGCGTTTTTCTGATTTCAAGTGACCGTGACCACCGTCACGCCCGATTAAACGGCTCCAGAATTTTTTCTTTCGGACCTTAAGAGATAAGTATATGCCAATAAGCCAAGAGCCAGACAACAGCTTAAGGACAATATCCGAGAAGTAGTGAGGACGCTGAGACCTGAAATTCTAAGAAAAGTAATGAAAAAAGCTCTGGAAAGAGCACGTCAGTTCGAAGCAAACAATGGACACCATTGGAGAGATATGTGCCCATTTCCAAACCATAATCCAAATTTTGATAAACGCCAAGGTTAAATAAAATCAGAAAGAAAAATGTTATCCATCAAATAAATCTTAACGTTTTCATGTGCCACCCTTAATATTGTGTAAGAAAAAGTAAAGTTTTTCAAAAACAAAAATTGCACGCAATTTTTATTATTTCACTGTATTTCGTTGGTGTTGAAAATTCTTTAATTAACTTTGAACTCAAATTCTAGACAAACTTGGTCAATTCAGCTGGTTTGCGGTTATGTAACCACTTAAATAAAATTCAAGAGACCATTACTAATTCAGCATACTTTCTTGCTTGACACCCTGCTCCCAATTAAATTCCAAAACAAATATTTCAGCTTCACTCAAATTGTGAGCCCTCCCACCCCCAACTACCAACATCATTCTTGACTTACCAGTCTTAAACAAATTTCCCTTAGAAGTGTTCTCTGCACGTTCCACTTGATGCCATCCTCTTGAAGCTGTTGCAACACTGATGTTCTATCCGATTCCAATTTGATGGCAACGAAAAGTTTCAGCATCTCCAACTGCAGCCCATCGTCCAAGCTTAGTCCTTTCAAATTGTATCTGTCCCAAAAATTATAGTCACCCAACAGTAAACGACGTACGGCCGGCTGCAGGGAGTCCCTCTTCTCTGTAATGGCATAGAACGCTCTAACGAATCTCACCGCAAGACCGCAATATTTTCTATTCGGCGGTGTACGACATTTTGCCAAAGTTGCCAGGCATCCATCAAGCTTCTCACATAAAACTTTTGCGAAATAGTTAATTTCGTTGATGGTAATCACGGTGGTAGTCGAAGCGACAGCAGCTCTACTCGTACTGGGCAAACTGGACATATATCGACCATCGTAATCAGCATCAGCTATAGGTTCCGACGTCGCTGCTGACGATTGACGATGAGGGTAACCGACGCCCAGCTCAAATGATGTCATCCCTCCGACTGGGGTTTTTCCGGCCACACCCACTCCACTGGTGGCGGCGGCGGCGTCTTTCTCAAAGTGATTTTTCAAATAAAGTTTTATGTGATTTACCAAATAAATTTCCTCGGTTTTTAGGATCACATTCTCCAGGATAATAGTGGCACAGGATAAATCGCTGAAGCTCTCCACATCCTGTTCGAGTAGAAATATGTGGAAGAGAAGAATTGCAATAAAAATACGATTAGTATAAGCATGCTGATGTGGAATACTGAAAGGGAGTAAACTGAAGATACTTTCAAAGTTAATTGGTAATTAGTGAGTGGTACAGAGGAGCTTTGTAGAAAAATTATAACCGGGGGGATACAAATGTTGTTCGGGTTTTATCTATCCCTCGTCTGGAGTAGGAGCGGAAAACATGGCAGACTGCAAGTCGACTGGTTGCGATAGAGCTTAGCTTCCTAACTTTATTATCAAGTGGGTTATTTCGTGTTGTTATAATGCCATAAAGATATTCTTCTTGTTTTTTTTTTTTTTGCTGTTGCTGAGCACACACAACGTTGTTCGTTTTTTATATGCTTTTGATTTTTTTTCCTTTTGTTTTTGGTTCACTGGCAAAAGAAAGGAAACGAGGAAAAAAAAGACAGTGGTACGCTTAAGTGAACTGGATATCCAAAAGGAAACTGATTTTTATGGTAGACATTTCTTAAAAGCTTACGTTTCAAACAAAGAGAGGAAAAAGATCATGGATGGAACATAAAAATAAAAATAAATTCTTTCATAGTGGCACTATCAATTCAGATGTTTAGAGAGAGGATAATATAAAAACACTTATCTTTTTATTTAACTGGACTCTGATTTCTGATCTGGTTTTAACTGACTCAGCACCAGAAGTGAAATAAGTGCAACAAGTATCTTTTAAATAAAATATTCTCCGGTAGTGTGGTGGCTTAGCAGTAAAGATAGAAATATAATACCAAAGTAAATGGAGATACTTTCCTCACAAATGGGAGATGAACGAGCACGTTAAATTTCAGTAGATTAGTTTTTTCGGGGAAATCGTTAAGATTTGGTTTGTTCCTATATATAAAATTGAAAACCATATTTTCTAACGATCACGTACGTGTGAGTTGACATCTTTTTTTTCTCACCACCGTGAACTGACTTACGCTACAACGTACTTTATTCACACCGATTGGAGGCTTCAACAACCAAATCCTTCCAGCCAGCTTGATCATTAGTAAGACCTCCATCTGGGGAGATGACATCCATTTGTCTGCACAATTTAAGGTAATGTGTTTCATTATAGTCCTTACATATTACAGGCCCCACCTTGGATGTCCATCTGGTCAACATATCTTCTCCAGCCACTTATTGAATCCATATCGCTATACAGCCCATTCAGGTCTTCGGCGAAAATTATTCTGAAAACTTCATCAACGCAAAACGGGCCAAAAATCACACATCGGATTTACCTTCCCAGCGATCAAGACCATAGTCATCAATATTTTGTGTGATCATTGTTTCTTCTGGGACAATAAGAAGGGTCCCCGATAAGTCGACTAACCTCAATGAGTGTGACGTGTTGTGTTATTGGGCCTGCTGTAACATTTCACACAGAAATCAGAATATAAAATTTTGCTTTCAGGTAAATCAACTAATGGCGAATAAAATACTGCGAATTGAGTGAATAAAAATATCCGATATCCGAGCAAGTGGAACCAAAATACATTTGAATTTCAGAATAATACAGTCTTTCGATTTTCCTCTTAATTATTTTGGTCGCGTTGTGCAAAAAGCAAAATAAGATAAGTCATAATCTCTCGAAAGCGATCAAATTGTAAAATAAGACGCACGGAAATCTGCATCGAAATTCACCTTGCTGCAAAATCAGTGAAAAATTAATTCGGAAAAAGATAGTTACGTAATCATGCCTTTCTGGGTGACAACATACAAGTATACACTGCGAATCACAAAATAAGGCCACCATTTTTGCGGCCGATTTTTGTCATGAATGTTAGAATGTTTTTTATCCAGATATACACACCTGATCAAAAAAATAGATACACTTTCATATTCCTTACATTTTTTTGTTTTTAACGAAGCAAAATTAAGAAATAGTAAAAGTTCATATTTAAGGCTTATATATATATATTTTGTATACTTGTTAGAAACTTTTAACATAAATACATTTTAAATATAACCTTAAATAACTTTGTTATGAAGATTAAATTGTGTTAGCACATACAAATCACCTGATCAAAAAAATAGGTACATTTGTATTGTATTCTAAAAATACCCCAAATTAAGGTCTCAAATGTTTATTTCTTTTAGTTACAAAACTACTTACACTAGTTACCAGTGAAGTTACCCTTTTGCCCTACAACTCTCTCCCTCTTTTTCGGCATACTGCTTACTAAAGCTCTACATGTCTCTATAGGTATTTCATGCCAAGTCTTCTGTACATTTTGCCATAATTTTTCCTTATTGAGATGTTTGAGAGTTTGAGATGCGCCCAAGTTTCAATAGGATTTAGGTCTGTGGCTGGACTTGGCCAAGCCAGCAGGTCGACTTTATTGCCAACAAACCATTTCTTTACAAGCCTGGAAGTATGCTTGGGGTCGTTATCCTGCTGAAAGACCCAACGCAGCGGCATGTTGTTCTCGGAGTATGGTAACATTATCATTTCCAAAATGTCCTTGTACTCGGCAGCCGTCATTTTATTCGTGGATTGGAATATTGCACCGACACCATTCGAAGAGAAACATCCCCAAAATATTATATTACCGCCCCCGTGTTTCACATTTTTTTTTTTGTAAGACGATCATGGAATTCCTTGCCTTGGGGACGCCTCCCATTGTTTTCACAATCATTTCCATATAGTAAATTAATTTTTGTTTCGTCGCTCCACTTAATATTTCACCATTTTTTTACAGTCTGCATGTGCCATGGCAAATTGTAACCTTACGCTCACATTTTTTTTTCTCATTAGAGGAACTTTTGTAGCTATTCGTCCTGGAATTTTGCGTTTTGTTAGCGACGACGAACTGTTGGAGCACTAATAATATTGCCAATTTCTGCGCAAATCGCATTCGATGACTTAAAAGGGTCACTTTTTGACAATATTATTATTCGGCGATCATCCGCCGGAGTCGTTTTTTTCTTTCTACCTCGGGTTTCTTCGCTTGGTGAATCATTAAATACATTTTGCACGAAATGAAGTGACCCTCCTATGCATTTCGCTATTTCACGCAGAGATTTTCCTTCTTTTCTGTGGGACAAAACCAAAGCTCTCTCTGCTGTATTGTAGTGGCTCTTTCGGCCCATCGTACATCTAAAATGTCATTTCCTTCATTTAAATTGAAACCAAGCAGTGAAAAAAGAATATACTCAAACTTTTTTTTTCAAAAATTCGAAAAGAAAATAAATAAACAAGTGAATACTAACCAAAATCTGATATGTATCTATTATTTTGATCACACCACTTCACGCGACAAAACGATTGTATGTATGAAAAATGACATTTGTTTAAAGTAGTGCTATAATTGATCATTTACTAGGGTAACAAGATTGCATTCTTTTGTTTAAAGATATTATAAATATTTAACATTTTGTTGGCACTTCTTCAAAAATTGAGCTGGTGTACCTATTTTTTTGATCATTTGCGTATGTATTAACCTCTTGTAATTAGGAAGGTATATATTTTCCTAAAAAATCCTTTAACGAGCTGCTAAAGGTCTGCCACTTGGATAAAGTCATTTTGAAAATTCCATCGCATGAGTTCACATCGATGATAATTTTCTTTTAATTTTAAACACAATGGGTTTAGAAAGGACGTTGACAGCGACAGAAAGATTAAAAGATTAACAAGAATGCTGAATAGAGAGAAAACTGTTGCATGCAACTCTCTCGTGGATCACCAAAACCTTTAGAAAAAAGAGACGCACAGTCGAAGTAACAACACCCCGAAAAAAAAAATGAGAGGCGTTTTATATTGCATTCAACCAGCGACTAAAATGAGGTCCAAATTTGGATATCAATCAGAATAACAATGCCAGAAGGATAATAAAAAATTATATTAACCACGGCAAACAATTTAAAAACCAACCAGTTCCTAAGCAAAGGCGTAAAGGGCTGTGAGTATACCTTAAAGACATTATCTTTTCGGATGAAAGAGGGTCACGATACCAATGGTTGCAAGTTTTGTTTCCGAGATTTAAAACACAGATGAGCTTATTTTGTGGAGATAACGATATGTAAGCTGTCATGGAATGAAGTGCTGTCATCTCTATGGCAAAATCGAATGTAAGTCTATTTTTAAAGCAGATAGCAAAAAATGTTTGGTTTAAGGGTTATTTTTTTTTTACTTCTTCCTTTGGATTTTCCAACTAGACAACGCTCTTATCTCTACATCCAGGATTGCAAGAAATGGATTCACAGAGAAATCTTGAATCTGGACCTAAGCTATCCGTGATATCTGAAGGGAGATTTCGCTTTATTTCTGAGAACAAGAGGGTTAGAATCAAAAAATGCCGGGCATACTGATAACTATTTTTTCATGGAAAAAAGCACAATAATAATTAGAAAATGTTACTTAATCCTATTGGCAAACCTTTTTCAAGAGTTCATCATTTGATTTTAGGAAATAATAAATGATGACATAGTTAGGCCTTTAATTTTATGCATTTCTTTTGGGAAGAAATAAAATAAAAAACGCTTACAGTTCTCCATGATAAAATTCTGTATCAAAAGTTGTGGCATCATTCTGGCGATAAGCAGTGTACATTTACAAGGCAATATACGAAATGACCCAGATGGCAGCCATTGTGTCAGCGAAAGGCGACTTTTTCAAGGCAATATTGACTTTATATAGCTTTTAGAATCAATGATCGTTCTTTCATTTCATGTAACGAGGCCTGGATTCCTATACTTTTTAAGGTACATTGTATTCTTAGTTGCAGCCCCGTTTCCTTCACGAATTTCAACGAGTTTAACAACTGATTAATATTTACAAGTTTAAAAAGAAAACAAAAAAACATTTATTTTCCTTTTTAAATCCAAAATGGTTCCGGGTCTGCCAGATCAACTTCATCCCCATCCACCCACAGCCCTTTTTGAATCAATGCTTTCATATTTTTCTTGCCTTTTCGATTTCTGAAACCGAACAGCCCATAAGGGATACGCCTTAACTTTTCAATTTCAATTTATTTTCTTCACATGAGAAAAAGTTTGAGCAAAATTCTTTATTTTTTTATTTCTAAATTCAATTATTCCAACAATATTCCGATGGCGTATACGCGTAACGAGTGAAAACCAAACCAAAGAGAACAACAAAGCCAGATAAAGAAAAACAAAAAAAAAATCACTAAGAAGAATTTGAATTTTTCCAGATACCTTTGAGCAGTAAAAATTTTCTCTAACGACCTACCGTTTCATTTTGTCCTGCAGCAGATTCTGACTCCGCACATTCGATTCACATTCACCACCTTAACAAACGGCTTTACGTGTTCCGCGCACCGAGCACAACACAAAAGGTAAGTATACGCCTGGGTGCTAGATAAACAATGAACCTATACACACAATCGAACCCTTTTCATAAATTGTCAAATAAACGTTCATTCCATATTAAAGCGGTCCAAAGCCAACACACCCGCCATTCCCAGGAAACACCATCCATGTGCACCATACCACACACGCACCCAAAGTTCTTTTAAGAAAACAATTTGTGTGGTCTTCTGCAAGGATTTATGATCCTTTTATTTACTCCATGAATCACTTGAACATGAACCCCAGGTACGGGCGAGTGGGAAGCTGCAAGCTAGAGAGCCTTCCTTTAGCTGTATCAATAGAGGAACCTGTTGAATGGGAGTTTTCAACAAACAACAAAAAAAAAAGGATGCAGAGGCTAGGGAATGGATACGAAGCCATGGAAGCGTAGAGATAGTCGGTGTATGGTTTATATTATTGAAGGAAGGAAGCTTTAAATAACCCAACTGCATGGCCAACTAAGGGTATGACGACAGGCAGGCAGCAGGGGCAAAGCGATACGGGTAGCTGGGACACTTGCGTTTATCAACGGAACCGAAAGGACAAAAGGACCCTTTTGTATCGATGGAACTAGTTTATGAGAGTGTAAACTTGGTTTTCTTTTATTTTTTTTTTTTGCACATGGGACGTCATGGTTATCTTGGATGTGGAATCGCAATAGCACAGCACAGTGGGATATGATGAGATTATGCGGAAGATTTAAGGACTTTGTTGTCGAGATAAGAAGGAATCTATAAGATTTGCTTTAGAGAATTGAGCGAATTAATGGACTGCCACAAGGGACTCTAATTTGACAACAGTACTTTTGCTGGTAGCTTTAATGGTTCCCTCTGCGAACGAGTCTATAAATAAGAAATAAGATTTGCTGTGTGGGCACAAGTGTGTAAAGGGGACAATTAAAAAAAAAAAAAACAACAGAAAATTCGAGCAAGGCAATTATAAAAACGAGGGCGGCTTTGATGTAATTCCTTGTTGGAAATGAGCGCAAAGATTGATATACGAATTGCTTTGGGATTTTCACTCATTGCCGAAATTGCCGGATAAGTTAATGGGCACATCGACAATTTATTGCAGGCCGGGGGCTTGTGCCTAAGATGTAGTACAAGACCCAAGTAGAAGGCAATGGAAACCAAAGTTGTTCTTTAACAGAAAGTTGCTTGAAAATTGTATCAGATATCCTTTCGTGAACAGTCCTTTTCTCAGTATGAGACGGGATGCAAAAGAATTTGTTGGAAACATTGGCAATTAAGTGTAAATGTGTTAAACTTAGAAGGGGCATTGTAGAGGGTGGACCACACGTTGGTTTCGTTTTGAATTATATTATTTTGATACTGCACCGCGAAGTGCTTATTTTAAATAATTATTTCGATCAAAATATTGAACCAAATGCATCTGGTACACAAGTTTCTAAATCGAGCTGGTTTAGCAGCTTAAGAATTGTCGCACTAGCCTGGGGTTCAATTGACCACCAATTAAGAATTTGCTAATCATTCTTTGCAGCCCGAAATTGACGACTATTTTGCTAAAAAAAACTGTCTTTTCAGATTACGCGCAATTCTATTCCCAAGCCATTCAGGGAGCTGTACTTGGGGCTCGGAAAATCAACGCGTGGTTATAGACCGTTTGGCGTTGCAGACCCATAACTCTTCCAAAAAGACAATGCAAGAATAACTACATTATAGTCAATGAAAAGCCCCACCAAGGCAAGATAACCGATGTTTTTCGGCCAGATATTAGAATATCGATTCGGTCGAGCTTTGGAACTTTGGAACTTGCAAGATAAGCCGTCTTAAAATTCAATTGCACATTTAGTTCAATAATCGTGTTATTCTTCGGTTTGTCGATGTTACTTGGCCGAACAAGAGATATGTCTTTAAGCCGTTGACCCCTTTTCTTTGAAGGATACCATTAAAAATAAATGCAATCCAAACACTCAGAGACAATATTGCTCAAACAATTTGGGTAATGGGGGTTGAAGTCATCGTATATGTATAGAAATAATCCGAAATATATTTCGGAGTACATATGAAAAACCGGCCAGGCTCGAGTTGGACACGAGCAGCGAAGGTTCCGTACAAACTTGCAGTTCGCTCGTCAGTCAAGGAATTCAAGTTTCGAAGAGTTACCTTCCTTTTTTTTTGTAGCACCTTTAAGGTTTTTGAAGAATTCCGACAAATGAAGTTAACGCGTCAACTATTCAATATGGACTGTTTGTTTATTAAGTTTAGAAATGTAAAGAAATGTAAGAGTACTTAAACTCATCATTGTTAGTCTTGTGTATGTAAAGCTTTTTGATTGATTTTTTATTTTATTCTTTTCTTATGAATTTTAAGATACAATTCAATATATATACAATAATTATGACATAGAAAAAAAAAAAGAAAAGCTAATGACATTTTATATTTTAATTTAAAATAAAAATAAGAATAGTGGCAAATGCTATTTCAATCAATAAATAAAACAAATATGTTTTGGGTGGGGTGACCCTCAAAAAGCAACTTCATACAAAATATTAAATAAAAATTAGTTCATGAAAAATGTAAAATTCATTCAAAATTCAAGGCAATTGTTTAATGATGCAGTATAAAACAATAAAAGTAAAAGCAAAAAGCAAAAGGGAAAATAAAAAAAATAAAAAAAAGCAAAAGATACAATTGTACCAGAATAAAATTATACCAGAATATCAGAAAGTAGAGTTTTTAAATCGACATAGTTGAGACCTAGAATCCATATTTTGGTGCATTTCATAAACGTTCCAGGTATTGATATTGCCCTGATCGACAGTGGGAGTTTATTAAACAACCGGTGAGAAAGAACAGAAAAGAAATTACGATACGCAGTAGTATGGAAAAAAGGTACAGATCGAGAGGTTTCCCCGTAAATTATAATTTGAAATAAGACGAAAGTTACGGTTACCAGACTTCATGAAAACCGTTTTTAACACTTTAAAATAATACAAGTGACGAACTGGAAGGATATTTTGGTCGCAGAACAAAGAAAACCTTGGATATCTACCAGGATAAGGACAAATTTTCCTTAAAATATATTTTTGCAAAATTAGCAGCGGTTGTATTTTATTTAGGTAGATACCTCCCCAACAGGAAAATTCCATAGAAAATAATCTTTAGCAGTTTAGTTAAGCATACATTACGCAAAAAGTAAAAATGTCTAAGCGTGCATCGAAAGTACTTTTTCAATGAGTCTGCGTGATTCGAAAAACTCATTCTTGAATCAAGGGTGAGCCCCAAGTATTTGAAGTAGTTGACTACCTCTATAAGAAAACATTTATCAGTAAAGTTTAAACTACTACAGAAAGTGGGAGAGAGAGACGAACAATTACAGTTAGACAGTTTGTATTTTTTACATTCAGGTGCGTGGAAGTACATATTTGCCTCCAGTGTGGGCGCGGATGATAAGCTAAAAAACATTATTTTAGTTTTGGAGCTGAAGACTAAGTTGTGTGTTGCAAACCAGTGCCTCAATAAATTTAGATCCCAATTGCTATCCGATACCAGGTCCAAAGGACTGTTTAGGCCATAAGAGAAGCCTATGTCATCCGCAAAAGCAGTAGGTGACCCTTTAAGTTTAAGATCAAATAAATACAAGTGTGTATATGTATGATACGTAATTTATATAATACAATTCAACAGTTTTGATTCCCTTCCCTTACATGTTCTTCTTCTTGGCGTAAATTGAGTTGACACTTTTAACATATTTTTATGTTGTTAGTACCAATTTACGATTCTCGAATCTTTCCCTTTATTTCTGCCTTAAGACAATCTTCTTGCCTAATTTCATGATTCTTGGTGAACGGAGAATTCCATTGGTTTCGATTCTCCTGGCGAGTATCAATATATGCGACAAAAACAACTATATTTATTTTATTGCGTCCATTTAGAACCTTGGCTTTTACAGTTTTATTGAATTGCTGTCAAAAGTATTTGGTATAAATTTCAACTTGATACCTCCGCGCGTTCCTGAGAAAAAGGGTGGCGACGGACAGACGGACAACAAAGTGAAACTATAATGGGGTTCCGTTTTTCCTTTTGACGAACTTATTTTGCAGTCCGAAAATATTAGAAACATTTTTTATGACCAACAACACCCGATAATTTTGGAACGTAGGCACCACTTGACCAAGTTGATCATTCGCGACGCCCATGAAAGATCACTACACGGAGGAATCCAACTCATGATAACGCTCATACGCCGGAACTTTTGGATGTATGCCTTCCAAGCAGAGCAAATGACATCCTTTTTGAAAAACCATTAGTCGGTCGAAATTGAATGCTTAGCACGACAGCAAGTAGAAGATTCACTACAGCACAGCTACCAACTTATTACTTCAGTGGCAGCACCGCAAATTTGATCCCAACGGCAAATTGTGACAGGATCAGATTCGAAAAACTGAAAATATGTTCAAGTTCTACTCTGGAATTTGAAACTATAATCAGTTGAAAGGCCAGCGTTTAGAAAACTCCGCCATCAAGTTGATTTAATAACGAATAGACTCTTAACTAGGGCTGAGTTTTTTTGGAGATGCGACCGGCGATAAAATTTGAAGAGAATAACATTTTTCAGGACAGACACATTATTGGGTTGATTATGCAGGTTTGAGGCCAACATTTTCATAGATCTAACGGCCTCTCAAACGTAAGGACTGCTCATTGAGTTCGGGCGCCAGATATGAGTATGCCTGATAGAGTGGATTTAGGGAGGGAGTTTGTAGAGATTTAAAGGAGACAGGTGAGACATCGAGTAGTAGATCCAGACATGTGTGACAAGCATTGTAAAATGAAACTGTATAAAATTCGTGTGATCTATACGTAACAGAATTGCCATGTTAAGTATGGTTTGCAGAAGCCCGCGTTCCTAAGATCGGTTTCTTAACGCGCATGTTATTTGCAAAAGTCCAACCGTACTTGTGGGAAATTCTTAATTGAAATGATCTAGACTATTTGATCCTTTGACATTGATGTATGTGGATTGCGAAGCACAGGCGAAACAAATACCGTGCTGAAGGTGTCCCTAAAAAGACAATTTCCAAGGTCATAGAAAGAATCAAGGCATTCCCAAACTAGACGACAGACAAGTCGACAATAAACGCACAAATTTCTAGCTCGTAAGCTGCCCCTTAAGAAAAAGAAGACGCCGGTTGCCAGAAATTTGCGAAAGCTCTAAAAATTCGAATCCCGCTTCTCTAATGGCATCCATAGCGAATCGTCATTTTGCATTCCTTCGTGCGTTGTCTTAGTGCACTACATCCTGAAGCGAGCCTCTTTGCTTTGGATGCTTTCGCAAAAAAAAAAGAATTTGATTTGGCTTTGTGAATATTTGAAAGCGCCCCGAACTTCTTTGACTGTGATATCGGTAACTAGCCCAACAGAAACTGAGCTCTATAAAACTTAGGCAGTACAAGAGAATCCCGTATATCAAGCGCACTCCACAGGTCTTTTCCGTCAAATAAACCCCTCGAAACGGTGTAGTATCTTACATTAAAGCCCCAAGAATGATTCATGAAGAATTGCAAAATTTAGAACATCTATTTTTTAGGAAGGAAATCAAAACAGAACCCTGACGTTTGAATGAAACTCATCGTTCTTTTTCATTAAACTTAAGCCACACAAAAAAGAGGCAACTCATCACTATCATGACGGTCGGTTTTACCATCCTTTACCACCCTCACTCAAAGTCTAGTGAGCAAATGTTTTGAAAATTTTTAAGGCCAAAAGATTTTCAGTTTCTCGTCAAACTACACCTTTGTCCAGTTACAGGAGCGTTTCAACTTCAAACAAATTTGAATAGAATTTCAGTCATGCAAGCAGATATCTCCAAGAATCTGAAGTGCTCTGTACCATCTCTATTTACTAAAAGCTCGGTACTTACCTGACTGATGAATAATGCGAGCATCGATGAAAATTCCTTGCTGTCTAGAAGAATATTTTTACCACTGTTCAGAAACAATGATTCAAGCACAAAGAAGCCTTGCCAATCGTGTACTTTGATTCTGCCATCACAAAGTCCTTTCGTTACAATCGAATATATTACTCCTTCCTGCATTGATGACGTCGGTGATGCCATAACCCGGTGCGACATCTCAACTGAATGGTCTGTTCGACGATGCTGCTGCTCCAGTTGAAAAGCAACAACCGAATGCCAACTCCGGTTTTGGAGCAATAAAATCGCCAGCATCCTTTGGCATTCTTGGGAATCAATAAATTTCTCCAACATCCCTAAGACCACCTCCTTTTGTGTGTCCAACTCTTTGGCATCTAAAGCAGTCAAGCTACTAATACTTGTGCGTTGAACATTTATGCTGCTGCTATTGCTATTGCTTCCAGTTGCAAGTCGTTGTTGTAATGGTGATGCTGTGGCTGTTGCTGATGCTCCTCTAGCCACGACCATCGGTGAACGAGGCGAAGCCGGTAACGGCGATCCAGGCATTGCAGACGGTGAAAACGGTGTATGCGGCGCGGGTGGTGCAGAACGATGGGGACGTGCTTCCATTGTACTTGACAATGGAGCCGGCATCAGGAATATCTCAAAGGCTAATCCTTTCAGCGCTAGAACACTGCATTCCCGTATTGAGTTATTGGCTAATAAATTGTTTGCGATGCTTATGATTTTTGGTATCGTTATTATCTTTCGATCGCTTTTATATGTTAATTGAACAAGGAACCTCAACAGCGGTGGAATTATGGTGCTTCCATTCCTGGTCGTTCATCGTTGTTATTGGATTGCCATCGGATTATCAATGAAAAGAGAAAAGCATAGGATAAAAATTTAAGCACCATGATAGGGTGAATTATCATTGTTTTACATATAAAATTTCTATGAGTTTTTTTTTTTTAATTTATAAGCTACCATCATGGGGAGCGTATTTTGTTTAACTAGGCTTTGGGTCACGTAAAATAATGAAGGCATGTTTCATAACATAGAACGGTTGAGTGAATTTAATTCACGAGCGGTTAAGTGGTTTCGGAATGGCGTTTTTAATGAGTTTTAGATGAGTTAAATGTAATTTCTAATAAAATAAGTTTTAACAGCAACATTTTCGGTTTGGGTTTCTTTGGCTGGCCCCGTTAATGGGTCACGTAGGGGTGTGTATTGTGTGAACGGCTCATGGGTATCCAAAACTTGAGATTTAACAACGAAATGGCTAAAACTTTATATCCAGCCGGAGGTTGCATGTTCCTGATAAAAGACGTGTGATTTTATTCCAAAACAAAAAAATTGAAGACAAGTTCCATACCAAACCAAAGGAAAATAATGAATTCTCTTGTGCACGCTTGGAATCAAAATAACAACATTAATATGTAGGTACGCCATTAGGTGCCCATTCACTTGGGGGGTTTTCGTATCGAATTCAATATCAAAAAACATCCTGACTCGGTAAGATGAAAATTCAAAGTTGAATCCAGCAGATATCATTGCAAGAGGGGCGTATAAATTCGAATTGCTGGAGAGTGTTCTGTAGTCATTTAGCTTGGATTAATAATTACACATTTTTTAGTAATGCGGCGAAATTATGTTAGCCTGGCGCAAAAATAGGGCACAGGTTTTCATATTCAACTGCACTACAACAGGCCTGTTCATAAGAGTCGTAGTTTTCGAAATTTTGAATAACACATCCCATAGTCCTGATCTGGTTCAGCGATAACTATCTATTCTCGAAGAAAGTGCGGAATTGATTTACAGCTAAGGTATGTAGGTAAGAGCCACTGGCAGTTTCCTTAAGGAAGGTTATGTCTCACTTAGAACTCAAAGGTCCATTGTGCTGTCACATTATCGGCTCTCCCTGTCTTTTCGTTAACCTACTCATTTCGTTTGTTTGATTTCGTTTTATAAATTCTATAACCAGTTGGTGTTTAAGAGAAATTTGAGGATGTCCTTGGTATTAATGTTCGCCTACCCATTAGTTTTCTTCTTGTCTCTGCGAGGGCCGGGCAGGTACCGAGGTAGTGTAGTACACTTTCTTCCTCCTCCTCATCCCTGCATTGATTGCCAATAAAGCAATCACCAATTATTATGCCTACTAGTTTCCTTATTTGCTTCCTATCTATTTCTAGGTGAGTTGCAGTCTGTCTGCAGGTGTCCAATTTCGCCCATCTACGATTGTTGATGTTAATGGCATTTTTCAGTAGCAAAGATTTTACTGCTTTCAACGGGGTAAGGGGTGTCTCCTGATTATGTGCCAATAGTAAGCACTTCCCATTTCTTGCTAGCTCATCGGCTTTTTCTTTGCACGGAATACCCTTGTGCCCATGGACTCAGCATAGGATAAGGTTGCATCTGTTTCTGTAGAGATAGGCGGCTGATCTTAGAATTGATCGATGGGGCTTTCAGAGAGATGGCTCCTTCCCTCCCTGGCGCCCTCGCTTATACGCCAGAAATTGTACCTTCTTCCGACTTGGAACCGTCAGTGCAGATTTCCATGGCATTCGAGTTGCACACCTTATCTTCGTCCCATTCAGCACTTGTGGGGCTTGATAATTTTTGTTTTATTTCGAAGTCTTCAAGAGGTGTAATGTAGTCCCATTTTGTTGGAATTTTCGAGTTATGAAGTAAATGAGCCCCCTGAAGTCGACTTTTCCGCATTGGTTACATTCTCTCAGACTTATGGCTGCAAACGAAGCATTAGGCTCCCCGTATATGTCCATGGGAAGAAGATTTAGTAACATCTCTAAGGCATCCGAGGGTCTAAGGATCTTAGTGCACCCGTATTACAGATGCATATCGATCTTTGCATTCCGCTTATCAGATTTCTTTTAGTCCTTAGTGCCGACCACCAAACTACGGCTCCGGAAGTCAGAACTTGTCTTGCTATTACAGTGTAGAACCAGTGTGTTATCCAAGGTCGGATTCCCAGTTTGGGTCGACAACTCTCTTGCAGGAATAAAGTGCAATCGATGCTTTCCTGATACGCTCTTGAATGTTTTGTTTCCAGTTTAGTCTACTGTCGGCAATAACAGCTTAGTTGTGTTTTAGTGTTTTAGCTTACTTTTCAGATCAAGACAATTCATTTTTTGAAGATATCCATAAGCCTTCCAAATATGGGCAGCAAGTGAGTCTTTTCAAATAGATCACGAGCATGAAACCAAAGAGTTTAGAGGCGATTTAAAACAATGGACGACACATGGATCTATCACTCTGATCCTGAAACTGATATTTACCACTTGGCTTATTAGATGATTATAAAGAAGACTAAGCAAATTTTGGACCCATACAAATTTGTTTTCTTGAAAGGAATGCAGGTCGGTAAAAATATGAATCGATTTGACCGCTAGAACACAGTAGAACATTCGGCTCCATGTGAAACCACGAGTTTTTTGTAGAGCAAGATTTTGGTCCTTCGAGCTAGACGAATTTAGATGTTTGGATGAGTTTAAGATTAAGAATAACGTTGAAGAAATCACATGACAGTACTTCTCGTGGTTGCGAACATTTTGCGACACAAAAAGATCTGTTTTCTCAAAATTCGATTTGACTTGGTAGAGTCAGTCGTGCTATCATATGCGGACTTGAAGTCAGCGATTTGATGTCGAATACCGACTTTTTTTAATGGCTCCCGATGAGAATCTTTCTGCAAAATATAAAAAAACTGAGCGTGTAAGATTTGTTTTTTATGTTTTTATTTTAAACGCATCAAATTTTTCTACAGTGGGGGGTAGAACTTAGGTATCCTTACAGCATATCAATTTTTGGGGCCATGATCGCCAAGGTGCGATCTGCTTGAATACATTCACAATTCCATGTGGATCTGCGGCAAGTTTACCCCTCATAACTACGGGGGGATTTTTAATTTTGTAGCCTGTACCAAGCTTCTTTTTTTTGAACAAACAGCGTTTTAGATTTCTGATTTTAGATTTCAAGATAAGCTCCTCGAGTATACGATGTTTTGTTCATTGCTGTCTTTCAATTTGTCATTTTCATTCCCTTTTTAGTTAATGGGTCCCGTTCGTATCGAAGGCTTCTTTTTATCTCTTAACTTCGATTTGGTTACCCAAAGCACAACCAAGGTTTGGACTCAGTGATGCGTGAACAAATCAGCGAATTGACCTGTTGGAGTTCGGAGAGTAATACTACTGTGTCCAAAAAATAAGGTGACATTGTATTTATTTTGAAAATTCTTTATTCATTCTTCCAAATCAATTTCATCCCCTTCAAAGTAATCCCCTCCCGATGCAATGCACTTATGCTAACGGATTTTCCAATCTTTGAAACACTGGTTGTAGTCACTTTCCGGGATGGCCTTCAGTTCCGTCTTCGCTGCGGCTTGAATCTCCTCTATCGTATCAAAACGGTGTCCCTGGAGCGGTCTTTTGAACAGCCAGAAGTCGCACGGCGCCAGATCAGGTGAATACGGTGGTTGCGGAACGATATGGGTTGAGTTTTTGGCGAAATGATCACGAATTACGAGTGCGGCATGGGATGGTGCATTATCGTGGTGTAAAAACCAAGAATTGTCTTTCCACAATTCCGGTCTTTTTAGGCGGATAGCGTTACGCAAACGACGCATAACGTTCAAATAATATTCCTTGTTGACTGTTTGGCCGGTTGGAAGGAATTCATAAAGCACAACACCACGATAATCGAAGAAAACAGTCAACATGACCTTGATTTTTGGGCGACTTTGGCGCTGTTTTTTTTGGTCGCGGCTCTCCTTTGGCACGATATTCGCTCGATTGGTCGGTTGTTTCGGGATCGTAAGCATAGATCCAAGTCTCATCGCCAGTTATAATGTGTTTCATGACATCCTGGTGGTCGGAAAGCATTGTTTCACACACTTCAACGCGACGCCTTTTTCCAAAAAATTCAATGTTTTCGGTACCAGTCGACATTTGACGCGCTTGAGGCCCAAAGCATCCTTCAAAATGGTATTGACTGATTCTTTCGATAAGCCAACTTCATCAGCAAAGGTCTCTAATCGTTAATCGATGGTTTTTCAACACCAAATCTTTGATTTGTTGGACGTGAGCTTCATCGGTTGAGGTTGATGGTCGCCCAGAACGCTCTTCGTCTTCGACACGTTCACGGCCGGCTTGGAAATCACTATACCACTTGTAAACATTTTTTTTAGACATAGCCTCATCATCAAAGGCTTTCTGCACCATCCTCAACGTATCCGCAGCAGAAAATTGATTCCGCAAACAAAATTTAATGCAAATTCTTTGCTCAATAAATTTCGACATCGCAAAAAACGAAAAACTCACTTTTAGCAGCTCACAAAACGACGCGTATCTCAAACACTATGAATATGTTCTGACATGAAATTTCACATAGATGTCACTAACAGTACTACCAACCTAAAAAGAAAGAAAAATTTCCAAATCCTTCGACGCGCGCAGTTTAAATTCATATGTCACCTTATTTTTTGGACACAGTAGTATTTTTTTTCCGCGTTGTGCACCATTTCTCCACCCTTCTTCAACTGGTTCTGTTTATATTTGTTAATAAAGCCTGGCTTTAAGCTGGCAAGTCAAGTCAAACTACTGTTCGAGAATAATCCAGTAAGGCTAACTCGTTTGCATTTATACTCTCCAGGAATTTCCTTATCCTTTTACCCCCATATTGAATAACATTGTTGCCAGTTACAGATTACTCTGCACTATAAATGCTTAAGAGTCCTTCCGAATAGAAACCTCCATACATACCATATGCCTTTGGGGAATGTAACATTGACCTAAATATGCACACATCTCAATGTAGCCATAAAAGGCAAAAAGTTCAAGCAATCCCTGGAACTATAATATTTGCTTGAATTACTCAATAATTTATGCAATTTTGAATCTTCTTTTCAAACCATTGTAACACAATCTGGCAAGAACGAAAAAGGCTACCTTACCTTGCAACGCCGGTTTCGATCAAATCCAAATTGCTCATGATTTCCTCAAATATGACATATTTCAGATCCAAAATGCTGTACTTCACATTTAGCTCCAGCAGTTGGGAGAATAATTCCAGAATAGATGCCTGCACCCTGCCATTCGACTTCATAAACAGCTACAATGGTCCAAATGGGTAGGGGTAGGTATACCCGAGCAGCCATTATAATGCAAAGTAAACGAAAACGAAATTGAAAATATGAGAATGAAAAATGTAGTTAAAAAAAAAAAAAACAGAAAGGTTTTTGAGAGAATTCTAAATCAAATAGGATTCAAAGTTGTTCGAAAACATGCCACAAGGGTGTACCGAAAGCGAAGCGGATACGTACCTTCAAACAGTATATGACCAATGGCTCGAACAGTTTAATGTGCTTGGCACAATCGTCCTCTCGGTCGGTCTTCGACAATGGAAATAACTCTAATCCGGCGGCGAACAATTGACCAAAAACTACGGTCGAATTGTTGGCGGTGGTTTGCATTTGGTTATGGCTACCACTCGTAGCAAACCCGTTGTCGCTACCAATTATGCCATTGTCAAGAGTCGAGGTTGAGCTGGAATGCATTGGACTATTGGTCGCTGAGTTCTCCTTCGTTCTGGCAGCAGCAGCAGCAGTAGCATTAGATTTTGCCATCAAGTATGGATTTATTAAGCGCTGGTAATCACTGCACCGACTGCCATAATTTCGTTCAAATAAGAATTTTAATAGTTGCCTTAAGCTGGCGATGCACTCGGTTGATGCATAATTGATTAGCTTAGTCAAATACTGTATAATTTCCTCGATTAATTTGATTGGGTTGCCAGAGGGCGAGAGGTCGCCACAATTCAATCTCAGTTCTATGCAAACGCTCAGCGTATTGACGCTGGTCCGCAGCAACGTCATTAGTTTTGCACCAGATATTTGGTTAATGGTCATCTGGAAAGAAATTCTCATTTAAGTGTTCAGTTTCATTCAACGATAAGTTTTCAATATCTAAACAGTTTATACAATGAGAAACAAATCCGTTTTTAATGGCACAAAAAGGTCTAACCGTCTCAGGATAGCACAAGACGAAAGGCTAACAATCATGCCAATAGATAGATGTAACTGGATACTGGAGACTACAAGCTACCAAAATAAACGAAAATAAGACAAGGACCTCTGGTGTCTTTAAGAACAGTGATTTTGAGCCAATAAACTTTCACAAGGTTGCATGGCAAGGACAAATATCTGGCATTCGGAAAAAAACCGAAAAAGGCGGTTAGTATTGCCTCGACACTAAAATCTTACCAAAGAATATTGATACAAAGCTGTTTGGACTGATTAAGGTATGTTTCAAAGAAGAACTTAGAAAATTGTAATAAAACCTGCGAGGAGGAGGACTGGCGCAGCTTCACCCAGATTGTGTAGTACCCACAGGGAACCAAAGAAATCTTCACATATGCCAGTTTTGAAAGAGAGTAGTCGTCATATGAGAATAATAATTGGACCTATGCAAGGAATTAATTCGAAAACTACGGAATTTAACTGTTTAGTTGTCCTATTGAATAATTTTCAATTAAAGGACGTAAAGGAACTAAAGCATTAACCAAGCATATGCAAAAAAATTATCCAAAGTAGGCTTATTCAGAAAAGAGGAATTTTTTTTATTTCCTTACTGTGTGAATTTTAAACAAGAAGTAATGTTTTTTTTAGTTTGTATGTATAAAGTAATCTTCGAAACTATTCATCCGAATTCAAAAATTCTTTCAACAATACTTGCAACTGATCTTCAGAATGAATATAGGCTTTAAATTATCTCGTTTCAATTAAATGCGCTTTTTGCGGACGCTGATCAAACTGTAATAGACATTGAAATGTTTTCTATAAAAAAGTTTTAGAAATCAAAAAGTTAAAAAAAAGTCTGTGAGGACATTTTTATAAAAAGAAGTAAAAGATTGTGTGTTTGTTAGTTTGTATATGGGTGGTAATCTACGACGAAATTATTGCACCAATGCTTAGAATGGACCTTCGGAATGAGCATTGCTTGGAAAATATCCCATTTAAAAATAAAGGGTCTTTCGTGGCGACCAATTTTTTTTACGAGCTGGACCAACACCATTGTCCAGCTCGTAGTGTTCGCCGTCTTTCTTGCAAACCGAACCGAATTTCCGACGGAGATTTTTTCTTTCAACCCTACTATTACAGATTCTATTGTCAATTTTTTCAGAAGGTTCTTACAACAGCTGAATCGAAAGGCAAACCTTACTAGGAATATTCAACTGTAGAAGCTGATAAGACAATGATCCTACGACAGTATTCAATTTAATCAGGATGAGACGTACGATCAAAGGTTCTGTCATTGCCTTTGATGACTGTTATCCCGGTGTCCGCGATTGCAAGCTGGGTTAAGGATATTCGCAGCAAAGATTTTCAAAACAAAGTCGAAATCACCTAGAACTGTGTTTATTGAAACGTATCTATTGGGGAATGAGTCAATAAACTCGTTGTAGTATTGCTGTCAAAGTTGGGACATCTTACACCAAAGCAGAAGTGGATAATCTGCTCGTGGAGAAAAGATCAAGTCAGATCAGATCAAGATTGTGGTTGAATTGTTTAAGGATATATCACTACGAATTCAAATGGTAAGATTGCTTTGGATAGATAACTATTGCACGAAGCAATAACTCAGGCAGCTGCAGATCCCCGACGAAAACCCATTATTTTATTTACTTACCTTGTAGCTATCATTGGCGCTTTTTAAAATGTTGTACAATTTAATATAAACATATTCATTTCCAAAATAGCCCATGCAGTTGACAGCGGCCAACTCTTTGGCACTCGTAAATAAATCATTCCTCTGGACCTTGGCAAATAGCAAAGGTTTCTGATTGGTAAATAGATGATAGTAAATATTAATTATCTTCATCGTGTGTGTCAATAAATTATCGATGAAACGGCTGTGGGTGATGACATTTGTTGTTAATACATTGCCTGTAACGAAAAAACAATAAAACAATTACACACTATGACATGAGCAAAAACAGAAATATCAATTCGAATTAAAAATTCATCCACCCGCCCTATTGTCCGATATGATAAATTGGTAAAATATCACCGGCATTGAATTATCATAACTCAATTACGAACTACATTAAATAGAAGCATACAGAAAAAAAAAAAATCAGGAAAACGAAAACTGAAATAAATATAAATAAGTATCATCCCTGGTTTTACGCTGGCACTTTGAACCGATTTTCCGGCTAAAGGCAGGTAGCCTTGTTTTTCGTTCATATGAAGCAACGCGCCCGAGTAAATTATGAAAATGAATAAAGGCTACAATGAGTCCAGAAACGGGCCAAAAAGCAAAAGCAACAAAAAAAAATCCGCCACGTTTATTAATTAATTGAATTATTATGAGCATTTCCGGCGTTGATTTATGCACTAGGTATCTGGTGCCTTTAATTTGCAATTTATGCGTTTGTGAGTGTGTTATGGCCGACTGCGAGTCAGCTGTATTTATTTCGGGAATTACGCTCCAGATCCATATGCATTAATGTGGAACTTAAATTTTAGAAATTTCATTATTCACACACTAAAAGCTTGTTTTTTTTATATTTTTTGGTGTTGAGAAGTGGTTAAAATTTTATTGAGCAACAGTTTTGATTTAATTAAAAGTGTGATAATATTTTTATGAAAATGAATATATAGAGTGTGGCTTTTATAATTGGATGCCATTGGCTAATCCTTATTTAATAATTTTTTTTTCAACTGGATAGTGGATCATCAACATGTTTTTTATTTTTATCCACTAACATGAAATTAATAGCAATTTCATTGACTCGTTAATTTCGCATTGTGGGAGTTTTTATGACTAATAGCTTTCCAATAAATAAAATCGCAATTAGGTTTAGTTTTTCAATTGTTTTAGTGTTAACATTTGCAATTCATACTTTGTGGTTTTGAGCGAGTTTTAAATATTCACTTTACTACATTTATTAAAGCCATGCTACTCCTTATTATCAAGTTGTTAAATATTAATTTTGGGCCACCTTTTGATGGGTTGGATAATTCAACTCCCCCGACGGTAGGGTAGAGTTCAGACAGGCTTAAGTGCGGTTAGCTCAATTTGAAATCCAGTCTCCATGTGACAACCGCTGAATAGTGAACCTATCTATGGAGCCAAATTACCCATTTAGAGGCCGATTTTTGTTTTGGTTTACAACCACAACAACATAAATCATGACTTATTAAGAGAAAGAGAGGCCTTTGATAGGAATGGACACCTTAAACGAAAAGGACACGGGACGAAAAGGACAACGATCTACGAATATGCTCCTGGAATGTACACGAGCTAATCGACAATTGGAAACTGTTTTCCCGCATACTATTCAGGAAGTAGGTTGAGTACAATCAAGGCATTATAGCCTTATTTGCAGCCGAAAAAGCCGGAAAACAATTTATTGCTCGGCTCGAGCTGAAGAACGTACCAACAGATAGAGAGTTTTAAAGTTTCCGAAAAAAAACTTAAAAGCTTTCTCATAAAATGCGAAGTTTTCTAGTCGACAAATATTTTTCCAAAAAGTACTTAGTTTTTCAACAGTTTTCCAAAATTTTGGGATATCGTTGAAGATATTAAGAACTCCACAAATTCGTCACTTTCTATGCTGTTTGGTTATAACATTCCTGCTGCCAAAGCTTCAGCCAATACCAATCTGGTTGCTGCGCATTTCGCTGCCAGTTCCACGCTTTTATAATTGCGACTTTTGTCACTGGGACATATTACCTTCTTCATAGTCACTCTGACGAATATATAGTAATAGGAGAGCTTCGAATACCCACATAAGGCCAGTCATTTTGCTTAGCATAGTTATGTTCAGAGTTGTAAAGACTGCAGTCTTTTTAGGTACTGTAGTCAATTGAACAAAAATGCTGGTTTTCTGAAGTCTTTTAACTTACAAATAGAATTTAACTATAATACTACAGTCAGCAGTAATTTTGAATATTCTGACTGTGCAGTCAAAATAACCCAGTCATTTGACTAAAGTTAATTGACTGCAGTACTTTTTGACTGGTTTCAGTCTTAAATTCATTTTAAAGTTTTCGGTACTTGTTTGCAGGCAAAACGCCTTGTAACAAAATATAAACTTAAAATATATAATATAAATTTAAATCAACTGATCAATGTGGAAAGAGACGCTTTACGGCCGTGGAAGATGGTACAGGTGCATTATACCTAATGACACTTCTTTCACGTTGTTATATTTTTGTAGAGAGTCTAACGATGTCGATTGTTGAGAAAGATATTCGACATTCGGTTAAGTTACACAGCACGGATTCAACTAGGGTACTTCACTTGTGGTGTTCAAAATTATCTCCAAATCTTTCCACCAAGGAATTTTCCGATTTAAGACCAACATCTTTTGGAATAATCTTTAAAGACCACTCGTCCGCTGTTGTACGAAAATATTCATTTTTGTATGTTTTGTATTGTTTTAATAATTCGAACCATTGACGCATTCATTTCATTGATGACCTTCACTGCGGTAAGTTGATTCATAACTTTTAAATCGGGGTTTGCAAAATGTACAAGCTTCTTAAATGCCTGACTTTAAACAAAAGATATTGGCAGAGTATCAATTTTTTAAATTGGTCTTGCTTAGAAATAAAATATTTAGTCTTTGTTTTAGCTTCAGATGTTTCGCATTCATATGGCGTTTGAAGTTGGACTGTATAAGTCTGGAGCCTCTTAGCTATGTTTGACAGGAATCGTTTTAAAACTGCATTTTTGACGAACTTTCGAAAAAAAACAACTTGTAAAGTCAACCGCTACGTATATGACTTCACTTTTGTTTTTTTGTTAAATAAAATACGTTACTTTATTCAACTTCATTTTGTTTATTTTTTTTTCTTATGGACATTAAATGAATTCTTTGTATAAAAGATCATTATACAGTGAACATTGGAAAACGTAAACTAATTAAAACCGAGAGTGTTCATGCTTTTGAGATTGTTCATCTTTTGGAATGTAACCACATATGAACCACTCAATCAACTCAAATTATATAAAAACAGTAGCTGAATGAGAGATGATAGCAATACGCACATGAACCAAGCAAATTCATACATACTAGGTATACGAGCATCCAACGCATCAAAGGAGGCCAGATCTGTTCGATATGAAGAGAGAAACGCGAAAATAAGGTTTTTCGAAGTCGAGGATGTATGAAGCAGGAATGGCAGATTGAATAAATGTTAGTCTAAAATATTATTTCATGACTTAG
The DNA here is from genome assembly GCA_963555765.1 of Orthonevra nobilis. Classification (NCBI taxonomy): domain Eukaryota; kingdom Metazoa; phylum Arthropoda; class Insecta; order Diptera; family Syrphidae; genus Orthonevra; species Orthonevra nobilis. The sequence goes on from OY743225.1 coordinate 9,125,252, forward strand.
ACTGCGAAAAACTTTACGCGAAACTCTAAACGCATTTTTCTCGAAACTGTCATTTTCAAAACAATATCCACGATTTCTCAGGTTCTACTGGAAGGATTTACCTGAAATGTTTAGAGAGTCGTCTTTATAGACTTATCTATGTCCCCATCCCCAAATTTCCATTACTTTTTTCTTAAAAATTCGAAACAGTAAAAAAAAAAAGTGGTATAGAAATTGTTTTTCTTCAGGCAGACACCATTTTGTGAAAAAAAATCTTTCCAACTTTTCCGTAGTTCCCCAGACATTGCGACATTATTCTAAATTAATAATCTTTTTTTTTTTTTGATTTCAGATTGCTTGGAGGGTTGAAATCGTGGGTATGGTTACGTACCAATTTTTTGAGACCCCCACTTCATTAACTGCTAATTTTTGAAATTTTCAACTTTTTTTATTTTTTGATTTTTTGATTTTTTTCTGTATTCTTGTTATGTTAATGAATAACTATTAAAAAAATGAATATTAAAAATATTAATTGCATGTTTTTATGGCAATTCAAAAATTGCATGAAATTCATGTCTATAGGCTAGAATACCTCCTTAAGGTATTAAACAGTGCGGTGATAAAAAGTAACATATTTTAAGCAACAATTGCAACATAAAAAATCATGTACCGATTACTAATCCGTTTTATATATAAATGGCAGCTGGTATCAATTTGCAAAATATCTAATTGTAAAATTGAAAAAAAAAATTACCTACGTATGTAACATGATACATGGTTATTTTAACTGCATAGTCAAAACTTTGGAACTGACTGGTTTTAAGTTAAAATATATAGCACAGTATTAACATACACTTAAGGCATAAGTCAATTAACTGCGACTTAATTGACTACATTACCAAAGTAATGCATTTCTATACAGCCTTGGTTACGTCACATAAGCTTCTCGTAAGCAAAGCGTTTTTGTCAATTTTTTTTTTCATAAATTTTTAATGTTAAATTCAAATTAAAAATGAACTGAAAACTTTCGTCTCTTGTGACGAATCTACATATTTGAAGCATCTGTTACTTCTAATTCTGTTACCTTTTAGTCAAAATTATTTAATTGCAAGAAATCACGACTTGTTGTTTTGAGGCCATAGGGAAGACTAAGCCGACGGCATCCCAATAGTGGGCTGTTGAAATTCACTTAAAGTCTTTTCGTTCTAGAGGGTTTTGGTAACGCCTGTTAGAGAGAATCAAACCACGGAAAGCAATCGGCCTCCTAGATCAATACCCGGAATGATATTAGGCTAATGAGGTATCGCTTATACTATATATTCTATACTGGAGTTCGATACCAGCGAGTTTGCATCAAATTTTGAAAAATAACAGAAGTGTTTTCGCAATAAGTTAAACGCAAGGTGGAATTAAAGACCGATAAGTGTTAACTGAGAAATCATGCAACCTTTATTATGGGAAGAGCCAAAAAGAGATATTTTCCTCCTAAATTAAGTATTGACCGAAACCCAAAAAAACTGTGGAGTAATCAACGCACTAACGACTATAACAACGCATTTCTTTCCGGTGCTAAAACAAACCATAATTTCATTCCAGAAAATCAACACTACAATTTGATTTTGAGTTCGATGTCGTCACGGAAATTGAAATTGTTAATACTATTCGATCAATAAAATCAAATGCTTTAGGTGAAGATGGAATACCTATTCGCTTTGTGAAGATGATTTTACCCCACATCTTGAGTACTCTAACACACATAATAAATTATTGCATCACGTCCTCTTCTTTCCCTGACCACTGGAAATTGACCAAGGTCATCGCTGTGCCAAAAAAGTCGCAGGCCTCATCGGCAACCGACTTTCGCCCAATCAGTATATTACCATGTCTGTCATTTTGGAGAAAATCCTTGCAAACGAGACATCATGTTACGTCTATGAACAATGCTTGTTATCCCCAGTTCAATCTGGTTTTCAACCGAATCATAGTTGTTCAACGGCAATGATTTAAGTTCTGGATGACATAGGGATTAATTTTGACATGGATCACTTAACGGCTCTGTGTTTGCTTGACTTTTCCAAGGATTTCGACAGAGTGGATCATAAAGTGCTATGTCAGAAGCCCAGACTGTATTTTGGTTTTAGCGAAAGATCGGTACGTCTGATAAGTAATTATTTATGTAATCGGTACCAGAGGATCGAATATGATGGCAAATCTTCTGAATTTGGTTTATTACTATCTGGAGTGCCACAAGGATCAATATTGGGGCCAATATTATTCTGTTTGTTTGTAAATGACCTCCCCAAAGTATGCTCTTATGTATCTATCCATCTGTACGCGGATGATGCCCAAATTTATTTGGCAAGACCGATTGGTCTGGTTGAGGATTTAATATTAAGAATTAATGAGGAGAATTGAATTACAGCAAACAGTCATAAATGCTTTTAAAGTTGCCGTGACTGGATATGGATAACAAAGGTATTGGGAAAAAATATAGCCGAAAAACGTAAATTTATCACAAAAGAACTAAAAGTATACTTCACTATTGCAAATGGATCCGTTCAAGATGTAAGTTTAAGAAATGGCGCTGCAAGTAGCTGCCGAAAAACTTGAAATTCATGCAAACAATTAACCTTATTGACAACTCGAAAGGCAGAATTTAAGCAGCTGAATATGATCCAAAATTCATGCAAGGCTAAGTTTATTAGTGCGAAACGAAGTTCGAACTGACGACTGAATGGAGTCCACCGAATGACACATGTTCGAAAAAAAATTTCAGCCGAAAAGAAAGCTTGGGAACCATCTAACAGGTACCAAAAACACTCGATTGTGATTTCTCCCTGTTTCCAACCGAGAGGAGAATTTAAAAATCGAAGACGGTCTGATTGTTAAAAAATGTCAAAGATTGGAGTTAGCACTGGGTTTAAGGAGAGTAACATTTCTACTATTTAAATAAATTCTTTAAACGATTAGCACAAACAACAAATGAATTTAAAATACAAATTCAGACACCTTTTTTGATAAATAAGTAGTGGATCTCAAACAAACTGCAAGGTCTTAAAAAGTTTCCTTAAACGTGCTCACTTTTTTTCTTCTGTTTTTTTTTGCATTTAATATATTTTTGAAACAAATCTTAAACTCGCGGTCCATGGTTATCTATTTGTACAAAAACTTTCAAAAAGGAAAAGCTATAAATACATTTGAAAAGCACTCACCTGCAATCAGAGTAGTCGTAACTTCCATTAGGTCATTCTGGCAATTCAAATCCAATGCTGTCGCATAATTATGGTAAGCAAACTTGAAGCAGATTTCCACAAAGTTAAACTCCATCCAAACCTCACGGAAATCGAAAAAGTTGAATGCTTTCAGCAATACTTTGAGTGCATAAATAATGCCAAACTATTGCTCCAGAGGCACATACAAAAATGCAAAAACAGTGGAAGAAAATGAAAAAAGAAAACAAAAAAACAAACAAATCAGCTTTTGATTTCAAACATCTCAAAGGTGCCCACCCACCCTGAGTACCACAACGACACACTCACCTGCGAGTTCTTATCATTCAATTCCATCAGCTTATTTGTCAGTCTATACAAAACTTTGGCCAAAACTTCACCATTCGCCAGTCGTACTGCGGGGCTCTGTTCCGCGAATAAATCACGAATTGGCATCGACATGCCCTGGAAGATGCGATACTCGAACAAGTCCCACAGCAAATTGAAATTGGTCCGATAGAGCTCACTCGAAGAAGTTGCTAGACGTTCTGCTGCTGCTCGCGATGCCGTTGTTGTTGCTACCGGCTTTGGCGCTAAAGACGAAGGCTCGTTCAGACGTCGGCGCTGGCTTATTTGAATAATGAAACGACACAAGCAATCGGCGGTGTGCTCCCTGACACGGAAATCATCGTCGCCAACAAGTTGCAGGAGTTCATCCAGAAACGTATTCTGCCATAGAGCAAAAATAAAATAATAAAAAAAAGATTGATTATTATCATCGTTCGGAGGAGTGAATTGATTTTTCTTTGATTTTCTTTTATCCTTGCTCAGGTTTATGGGCTCGTTTTTGGTGAAATTTGCGGAAAGGAAATTGGAAATAAATATACGGAAATAAGTGTGTATTTATGTACATGGTTCAAAGTATTTATAGATTTTAATGGTACTTGCTGGAAAAAAATAGAAATAGAAAAAATACGGGTTGCAGCAGACAAAGTCTGACGGTCAAAATACGGTCCAAACGTCTATAAATACGTAAACGATAAATGAGGTCCGTCACTTTTAAAACTAGAAGGCGGTCAATTTGTCTGTATATTTGTTAATTCTTTTTTGTGTCTAATACTTGATGTGGGTGTCGTTTGTGATTCCATTTTCATGATTCTATTTTAACTCAGTAGGCTTTATTCAATATTGCGATACAAGAAGGTTTAACTTCGATGAAGTATAGAGGTGACCTTGAGCTGATCTAATGAAGGTAATGGAAGACAGTCGAGAGGAAGTCTTCAACTCATACACTGCAAGTCAGTTTGATGTAACCATCTGTTTTGCAATAAATCCCTGGTTTAATTTTTTGTACCTCCAAATCTTTAGTATCTGAAAGTTCTGAATCTATCTGAATTTTCTTTAAAAAAAAGGATTATTGCCTTTCGGGAGTTCCCATTGTAAAAAGTTACTCTCTTTTTTAGATTTAAAACACGAATAAATTCCGGAAAGAAGTTGATAGCGACAGAAAAAGGAAAAACAGCATAGATCCTTTCAAGGATTTGAGACCCACAAGACTGAAAAAAAAATATTATAATAATAAATATGACTCTTGACAACAACTTTCTTATGCAATTCCGAAACAAAATAGCTGCACAGCCGAAGCAACAACATCCTGAGAAATGCGATTTAATCTGCGACTTGCCCTGCATTACATTCAACCAACGCCTGATATGATGTCTAAAATAAAAAAGTTATGCTATCAAAAGAATCAAATGAAAAAGAAGCTGTTCTGAGCGAGTGTTTCTGGTACTTCGATCGAATTCCCAAAGAGAGCATATCGCTTGGAGCCGTATATGGACCCGCTTTTCAATTCGGATGAAAAAATAAGAATTTGGTCGATAGTGCTATTGCTGTCGAAAGTTTACTCTCTATTAAGTCAGAGGCTGTCGGTCGCGATGGTGTTCATCCCTTCTTTCGTCCTCCCTCCAATCGTGCTGCCTTATATTACCTACTATATATTTTCAACACAATTCTGATGTCTGGAATGCACCCGGATATTTGGAAGGTGGCTAGAATCTTACCACTTCCCAAAAATGCTAGAACAGATGAGTTTGGCCTTCGAGAGGATAGTTCAAAAACAGATCAACGTTTATTTCGTAGCCAATTCAATGCTTTTTCCAAAACAGTCCGGTTTTCTTTAGAAACACAGTTGTATCACGACACTCTTGAATGTTACCGATGACCTTAGGCAAGGATAAAGACGAGTTAACGTTTTTGGTTTTACTTGACTTCTCAAAGGCCGTCAATCACATCATTCTTTGTAAAATGCTTAGACAAAACTTCAACTTCTCAACTGGTGCAACTAAACTTATCTATTCCTACTTAAGTAATAAAAGGCAAGCAGTGCAAGTTGGAGGCAGACTCTCTTATTTTCTGTAAAACGCCACTGGTGTACCTCAGGGGTCCATTCTTGGGCCTCTTTTATATTTCGGCATATAACCGAACTTCCGGCTTCGATTGCGAACTGTTCTATCAATTTATACGCGGACGTCATACAGTTATACTTCAGTTGCCCTGTTGGCCTTACTGAGCATGGAGTTTTTTCTGTCGATGAGGATTTATTGAATATGGCTAAATGGTCTGTGTCAAATGGTCTCTTATTAAACCCTAAAAAATCGAAATGAATAACCTCGGACTTGATTTCAACCGCTTTTTGACCTCGGATAACCATGTTAATGGACTCGTCGACAAAGTTTGTGGCGTAATTCGTTCCTTACGGGTAACTTAGTCTTTTACACCGTTAAAAACCTGCCTGCTTCTTGCGAAGACGTTTGTCATTCCTATACTATTATATGGTTGCGAGATCTTCTGTAATTGCAATTACATTAGCAAGCGTAAACTTAACGTTGCATTTAATTCAACGATTCGGTATGTCTACAGTCTTCGTAGATATCACAGCATATCTGGTTTTATCGCGTGCCTCTTGAGTATGCCTCTTGATAAATATCTCGAAAAGCGAAGTTCAATCTTGCTTTCAGATATAATCTTTTCTCGTCAACCACAGTACTGTTTTGACAGGATAAGATCTGTAACCTCGCATAGATCTCGTCAACTAATTGTACCTCGCTATGCATTCTTAACATCTGAGCGTCAATTTTTTGTTAATTCCGTCCGCCTTTGGAACTCTTTGCCACGGAACATTAAAGAAAACCAAAACGCAAGAAGCATTAAAAAGGCCTTATTTCATAGAAAATTTGTAAATGTATATTTAGTAATTGTTATTTGAACTCTTTCTTAATTATGTCAAATCTATTATTTTGTATATACAACTGTTGCTCTACTTTGTAAAATTAGCTTAAAACTACCTTACAAGATTTTAAATCTTACAGTTTATTAGGCAATCAGGTAAATAAAAATAAGAATAAATAAAATTGTGGCAACTTTTATTTCGACGAATTTCGTCAAGTCATTGCGGTCATGTGTCATGATATGTGAAGTTTTCAACTACTATGGCACAATTGAATTAGAGTTTCTTTCCAAAACTATGAAGGGAAAAGCAGCAAATGTTTGCCTAAGAGTCCATTCATAAAAATTAAGGACATTTTGGGATGGCCTAGGATTTTCCAACAAGACAATGCCCCCGTTCACACTTTGAGCCAGAAACTTGTTTCATGCAGAAAACGCGCAACTTTCGCCCTTTGCACCGGACTTAAACATCATCGCGACCTGAGGCTAGATTTCGCTGGACTACACTCGGCGACAACAGGTTGAGGCAGGCCATAAATACTTTGGAATTTCAAGTACAGATTCAATTCGCAGTGTGAGTTGTCGGTCAGTTTTAGTTTTTTTTTAGTTTCAGTTTTTTTATTTAAAGGAAAGTGTTTAAACACGTTTTAAAGCGATTTTCTGTCAACAAAAATGGAAAGCTTTAGAACCGCAGTCTAACAGTTGATTCACATTATTTTAAGGATTCAGAAGGCTATGGGAAAACAAACGTGCTCGAGCGAAAACATAGCTAGACAACAGCAGATTGCCGGTCCTTACTAAGAGAAGCGTAGGAATTTAAAATGTTGACAGAAAATTAGAGACCGCCTGCATATGTTAGCTGAAGCGGTACATCTTCTAAGATAAGAAAGCGTTTGGAAAGAAAATACGTTCTACTACAACGCTATCGTGAAATCATATAAAATGGAAGAAGCGTTGGAGAATTGTCACCTTAACCGATGAGTTACGCTTTTGTCTTGATGAACCTGACGGATTTGACATTGTTTTCACGATTTGAGGAAGGTCGAGCTGTGACGACATGGTGGAGGAAGATTCACGATTCGGACAGGAATTTCATACAAAAATAAGACGTTTTATCCCCCTTTTTTATTACGTATTTGATTTAAGAAAATTCTAATGTTATTAGGCCTTAAATTTCATCGCAAGAATAGACTTCCAAAACAGGACCTCATTCTATAGAACCAGAGTCTTCGTTCATATGTATTTACATATGTGAATATTGGTGGCTCGAGTCTCATGTGAATTAAGTTCTATCCTAAGACCCAAATTTTCCGTTTCGCAATCTATGGTCTATTGGCTTCAGATGCTGTACCAGTTGGATCTTAGACGATGAATTCTACGCAACGCACAGACAGAGCTCTTTTTAAACGAAAAGTATTAATTAGAGTATATGCAGGTAAACAACGATCCATGGGATTGTCGCCTAGATGGACGGTTATAAGCGCTAATAATTCTTTGGCAAGTTATGAATTTTCACATACTTCGAAACGATGCTTGTTTATTTATCAAAGTACGGAAAATATTTTGAAAATTTCCACATGGACTGATACACAAGTGGTCCACTGACCCTTGATGTTCAAATGACGGCACAATAGAAGAAATGGTCAACACTTGTCGGCTCAAGGTTCGTGTGATAGCCGAGATTATAGCACTTTTATGCATGACCTTTTGAGCATAAAAAAAGCATAGCTTTCTGACGGAAGGTGAAAAACGGATTCGGTTTAAGATTTCAAAATCGAATTTGGAACTCTTCAAGCGCAATTCAAGTGAATTTTTCCGGCGTTTTGTTACGGTTGAAACTTGGATACAAAAATGAAAGCCCGAAAAGAAAACAGCAGGCTTTTGTAGGCGGACGTCTTCGAAAAACCGAAAATACGATTGCATAGCTCGGAAAGTCATAGAAACGGTTTTCTAAATTTTCATTGAATAATTGGAAAATGGAAACCGAATATAACAATAAATTATAAAATAAATGTAATGCGACTACTTTTGGTGAAGATATGTACGATAATCCACCGGCTTATTCGTCAACAGTTTAATTGACTGAAATCCACCCTATTCTCAATATTTCGTTCCGTTCGCATATTTCTTGTTTCCTTAAATGAAAAAATCTCAAAGTCATTGACTCATCGAACAGGAGTTTTGAACTAAAAATTAATGTCAAAAACCCATGGCCAATTTGACAGGCGGTTAAACAGATAACCAAAAGTTCTACAACCCTACTAACAAAAAACACCCCATTTTTATGGAAAAATGGTAGAACTTAACTTGATTAAGAATTTCGCCCACTTGATAAAGTACAAGAATGCATTCAAAATTTAAATTCCATTAAATACACTCGCTGGGGAGACAAAAAATAGAAATCAAAAAAATTATCAATGACTCCTCTCGAACGAACGAACGTACTACATACGTATGATTCCATCAATTCCTTTCTAAGAGGCAAAATTCCATTTTGCTTTTCAACAAACAGACCTCAATCGAATAAAAACCAATGGCAACGGCTTTTCATGTCCACCTTACCACAAACGATACCAAAGTGGTTTCCTGCACAAACTGCAGCCTCGTCCTCGTGTGCATACCTTTCAAAATTAAATTGGACATTTTGGGGAAGAAAAATAATAAAAACAAAATTCCCCAAAAACTACTCGTATCCGTTTCAAAGGGGATAAACAAATATAAACGTAATTCCGACTCCATTGCTCGTCGATACAAGGATAAGAGTCCTTTTCATCAATTTCGAAATTTACGACTAACCAAAATAAAAATAAAACACGCATATAAGAAAAAAAAGGCACAAAAAAAAAAACAAAAAAAAAAAAACTTACCTCATAAGTGCTGGCAATATCATTTCCGTAATATTCTCGAATTGCATCATAGTCCAGATTCGATATAACTTCGGCGTATTTATTCAGGACCAACCAGTATTTATTGTGATAGCACAGGCGAAGTTTACTCAATAGCAATTTGGGGGAAATGATGAAAAATTCTCCAGCTTCTCCTTGCTTTGTCGGGGTTTGGTTCTGCCTCTGACCATCGCTTGAGTCGAGTTCAAAACATTTCAATACACTTGCAATGAGTGTATCATCATCAGCATACAATAATCGGTCCGGGTCGTATTGGCGGTATTCCTGGCCACTGCTATTACTCTTCCCAGTTTCATTACTGTGACCATCGTTGTCGTTGTCATTAGTTGCATCCGGTGATGACTGATGTTGACGGCTGCCGGTTGTGGGGCTACCATTGAAGCCTGTCGCTGTGGTTGTCATTGGTTGTAGCTTGTGTGTGGCTGTCAAATATTTGGACATTACCAGAGGAAACATCTTATCAAATGCATTCAGGGCATGTATGACCACTGTGTGAATATCGTCCTGTAGACCCTGAAATAGCAAAATGGAAATTCAATAGGACATCTTGAGCAGCATATTCAACAGCAACAACAACGACAACAGAGAAACAGAAAGAGAGCGAAAAAGATGGACGCTGGAAATTTTCAAAGCAAATCTTCAAGTCCTTAGAAAACTTTGCTACCCACTTTGGACTGGAACTATTGATATCTTTATGGGCGGTCCCGGTGCGGGAGTACCAGTACCAGGAAGAAGGATGGAGTTTGGTCCTACTATTTATCGTTGCTGCAGGATAAATTATTGGATCTGATATTAAGAGGAAAATAGAACTAGTCTGGAATGCCACCAGGAGAAAGACGATGAACGAATTCAGTTCCTTTCACATGTAAACGTCAACGAAATACTTTTTCTGTTTTCTTTTTTTCTCATCTTCCCGTTTCGGCTTTTTCTATTTTGATTTTTTTTTTTTGTGGGTTGCTCCTTTTGTGTGAAGGAGCTGCTTTCCTTAACCTAAGATAAGCGGCAAAGCATTCTTCTGTTCATCTCGGCTTCTCTGGCAAACGCACCCCTTGAGGCACTCGTGTCTGCTGTGGGATAATCTGCATGGAGGAGGAAGAATGGATGCCAAATAAAAGAAGAAAGAATCTGGAAACTTTAATGGCGGCGGTTTGGGTGGTAGGCGGTAGAATGCCTAAGCTCTTAGTCCTGATTACCTAGGGAGCACAGCACTACGAGATACGAGATAGACTCTTCCACATGTGTGTGCACACAAAAGATGATGCTGGCTGGTTGACTGGATGGAATGTGTGCTGTGCTATGCTATGCAGTTTGTCATAAGCACTTTTAAACTATCGATTCGATTATAGCTTGAGCATTGACTTCACTTTCTGGTTTGTGCGATCCACTTTCCTTGTCTACGTTCGTCGTGTCGGGACGATAGCATCGCTTTGATGCAATTTAATTTACTGCGTGCATAACACTACGGGAATTGCGATGCCTTAGCTCCTGTAGACACTCGAAAAGTTTTGCTGTCTCCCATAAGAGAAAGCCGGAAAACAGAAAAAACAGAGTCATTAAGCATTTCAATTCTTTGAGGCAAAAAAAAAATTTCTTTCAATTCTTTTACTTTGAGTTTTAAACGGCTTCTTTTCGAGAAGCCCATGGAGAGAACTTGTTGCCATTGACAACTTGAATGCTCTTGTGTGCTTAAGGGAGATGCAATAACCAAACCCTATCGTTTGAACTTCATTTTCGAATCCTTCTGTTGGAGTTGGTAAAAACGATTTTTCAACGTTTTTTCTGGCAAAGGGTATGTTTACTTTGTTTGTTTCCAACAACCATTAAAAATGCGAAAGTTTGATCAAATCAAATAAATATTGACTTGCAAAATGTGCATCTTGTTCTCATAAAAGCGGAGTGCAGTTTTTTTTTTTTGTAAAAGGAGTTGCCAGCACGTAAGATAATCTAATTGAATTTTACTTCGAGTATAAAAGGTTTCAGCTGTGGTTCACAGTTTACTCAAAAAAGGACAAAGATGAAAGAATCAGAATGAAAACGAAGGTTTTTTTTATCAGTTGGCAACTTAGTAATTGCGGATTTTTTTCTAGAAAATAAAAGCCAATTTTTTATGGAACGAAATAACTTTATTATGTAATGTGTTGCCTATTTTGAGCACTGACCTTTTGCCATCATTCAGGAAGCATCATAATTCCACGTTTCTGGTTTTAATTCACAAAAGACTGCACCAGGAACGATTAAACATCATCATTATTATTGAAATGTTTATCATTCAAGGAGTTTTGCAAAGATCGAAATAATAAGTAATCAGATGACGCAAGATCAGGACTATACGGTGGATTTGGCAAAACATTACAACTAAGCTCCAATAATTTTTGCCGAGTGACCAAAGTAGTGTGTGGCCTTTCATTGTCATGATGGAATACAACACCTTTTCGATTTGTCAATTCGGGCCGCTTTTCTTCAACTACATTGTTCAATTTTGTTAAGCTGTTCAATGTAGGCATCTGAAATGGTCGTTCGGTTGGGTGGTAAAAGTTCAAAATAGACAATTCTATTGTTATCCCAACAAACTGATAACATAACTTTCTTTTGATGAATAAGATGTTGTTTGAGCGGGCTTGCTCCACGATCTTTTCCGATTGACATTGTTGTAAAAAACCCATTTTTCATCACCAGTTATCAATCGTTTTAAAACTGGATCATTTTATTAAGTTTCTTTAACAAATCGCAGATGTTAATGCGTTGTGTTAAATAATTTTCTTTCAGCTCATGAGGAACCCACGTATCGAGTTTTCGTACATAGCAAAGTTGTTTTAAGCGATTTTCAACGCGTGTATGTGATACATGAAGGTTCTCTGCAATCTCACGTGTTGTGCTGTGACGATCCGAATCGATTACTGCTTTGATTTGGTCGTCATCAACTTCAACTGGACGACCAGAGCGTTTTTCACCTTGGAGTGAAAAATCACCAGAACGAAATTTGGCAAACCAATTTTGACACTACCGTTCTTTTAAAGCTTCGTCACCATAAACAGCACATAACTTATTGTTAGCTTGGGATGCGTTTTTTTTCCTTTCCAGAAATAAAAAACAAAATATAACGTAAATGTTCCTTTTGATTTTCCATTTTTAAACAGACTCCAAACAAAAACTGCACAACCGATCAAAAAATTTTTTTTACTGATTGACAGTTGAACTACCAACTATCAAATAACAAAACGTGTTTGACATTTCAATTACGTCAGCAAGTACTTAGTTGCTAACCCAATAGATATTAGATTAAATTGAAATTCTTTTTTAATTCTTTGAACCGTAAGGTATAATTAATTTTATTTAAACGACAAAAGACATCGTACGGTAAGTTTCGACATTAATATCTTGATGAAATCGGGCTGTCAGTGTCTTGTTGGGCCTCCACCAGATTGAAGGATAGCTTGTAGTCGACGTGGCGTAGGAGAGACCAGATGTTCCGTTGTGTTCAGCGACGAAGCTCATTTTTGGCTCAATGGGTACGTAAATAAGCAGAATTGTCGATTTTGGAGTGAATATCAGCCAGAAACATTGCAAGAGCTACCAATGCATCCAGAAAAAGTCAGAGTTTGGTGCGGTTTATGGGCTGTTGGCATCATGAACCGTACTTCTTCAAAGATGATGCGAATCATTACGTAACTGTGAATGGTGAGCGCTACCGTGAGATGATATCCAACTTTTTTTTGCCCAAAATGCAAGAGATTGACTTGCATGACATGTGGTTTCAACAAGAAACATGCCGCACAGCACGCGCAACAATGGACTTATTGAGAGTCGAGTTCGGTGAACATTTTATTTCACGTTCGGAACCGGTCAATTGGCCGCCTAGATCGTGCGATTTAACGCCTTTAGACTATTGTTTGTGGGGCTATGTTAAAGCTCATGTCTATACAGACAAGCCCGCTTCAATTGACGCATTGGAAAACAACATTGAAGCATTTATTCGTGAGATACTGGCCGAAATGATGGAAAGAGTAAATTGAACTAAGCGGATGGACCATTTGAGGTGCAGTCAAAGTCAACATTTGCATGAAATAATCTTCAAACATTAAATTATATGGACCGTACTATCGATTCAAATAGAGATTTCATGCATTTTACTGAATTTTATGTGTTTGTTTTTTTAAAAAACTTTCCTATAGCTTTTAAGAAATCACCCTTTACATGTGCTGACTTCTGCGCTGCATGTTTACGCGACTATTTGTTTGATTGTAGGACAATTAGTTTTTGGGTTTTTCCAAATAGTGTTTAGAATGAGCCTTTCACTCCTCTCATTAAATTTGCGTCAAAACTTTTGCTTTTTTGTACGTTTCTATGAGGTATTGTACAGCTGATTTGCTTTTGCCCACTGTAGGGGCAAAGATTTGTCTTCCTTGAAAAACAAATTAACAACCACTTGGCGGAAATCTTGTTTAGTTTCTTTTCTCCGTTCTTCAACTGACGCGATCACTTTTTCTTTGCAAAGATGTAAACTCATAGACCACTGAATACAAAATCAGTCTGCATTGACTCAAAATCTGCAATTAGTTCGCATCATACTCGCTATTGATTGTTTTCCAATTTATCGTTTTATCGGATGAGCATGTCATGACGTTTTCTTCAGATGGAATTGTCCTAAATGTTTACTTAAGATGTTTGAAAAGTTAAGTTAAGGTTAACAACTAACTCGACAATTTAAGTTCTTTGTTCACCTGGTTGAACACGCAGAGTTTTTGGATGATCTCAATAAAGTACTCAAGTTCTTATTTACATGCGTTTTGAGTGATGAATTTACAATAACATCCTCTTCGCAATCATTTTTAAAAGCCTTTCTAACTAATGCTATCATCCGTTTGTTTTTGTGCTTGTGTTTGCTAGTTGGAGATGAACTCAATCCAACATTGCATACCAGCTGATTATTGAATAAAATACTGCGAATTATGCGAATGCTTACTTGGAGCAATTGCAACCATAATACATCTGAGTTTAAAACCACGTCACAATCTCTTCATTCATTTTAAGGGTAGTCATTATCCCTTGGGAGCGGGAACTTAATTTAAATCATAGACTGGCTAAAAGTTTCTATTTCTGAAGCATTACGACTTTCTTTTGACTTGTCCATAAGACCAGTGGAAACCATGGGCATTTATTGCATCACGCATTTCCTGAAGCTCTTTAGTTAATTCGCAAGCTAAATAGTTCACAGGATGCTATCCTTTGCAATAGACGTAAGTCACGGAAGATTGAAGCGCTTATCAACAGCGCGGTTCTTGTTGGCGATAAGCTTGTGTGAAGATTAAGCCTTGACAAAGTTAAAAATGCCAATTTTGTTGCCCAAGCGGTTGAGTTCTCTTCCGATATAGTCTTAAAGTTTTTTTAAGTTTTGAAACCCCTGCCAAGCTAGTCTGATTGCGCAGTATGACAATAGTGAATGTCCTCTGGTCCGTTACAGAGGCAGACCAAGTTAGAATGTTGAAAAAATCGATCACGCATTTTCTTAAAGGAGAATATTTACAAATTATTCTCGGAAAAACAAATCGTAATTTTATATATAGAGATGTATAACATTGAATGGAACAGACTCTTTTGTTGTACTTTAATTTTTATTAAGAATATAATAATATAATATTATGTTTATTTCTTACGATCATTAATAAAGTAGCTGTTGTCCTAAACCGGAGGAAGGAACATTAAATGGGTCTTGAGGAAACGATTCAAAAATATTTTGTTTTTTTGCATGCACTCGTTTTTCTCGGTGATCACAGTACTTTAACGAGCAGTTTAAAATGTTCACCCCTTTTTCAATATATAATTGTCTTCGGGATGGACGAAGGATTTTTTTGACACCTCCCAAATTTGCTGTTTCTCACGTATTTCTCATTGTATATACATGCGTAATTTATAATATTTGCTTCAATTGCATGACGATAACGAGCTGCGAATTCCTTTAAACGGAATTGGAAGTACGTAACGAAGCATTCAGTTTACAAGTATCGAAACCGAAGCAGCAGATATACAACCGAAGGTAAACGAAGGATGAAGTATTTCTTGTCAACAGAAAAGGATTTATACTAAACATACAAACGCCGGCGCAAGCACAAAAGGTCAAAACAGACAGATATGACTTAAAGGACTTTGTCTACCCCGGCTTCATAGTGAATTCAAGCAATGACATGGGGGCAGAGAGCAAGCTTGAAATACTCTTTTCAACCGCTTTTTCAGTGCAGAAGGTTTATCTTTGCTCTTGATCGCTGAATGAAAAATCCTTCGGGAAATTGTCCTAGCCAGGTGGTGTCGGATACAATGACTCAAGTGGCTGGGACACTTATGTTTTGGACATCAACAAGTTAACGAGTTTTCACAAAAGAAACAGCAAAGCACAGAAAGATCGAACCTGTTGTGGTGCACAAAAATAGAAGGGGATTGTATCCATCGAATGAGTTGCCTGGAGAGATTTTTTGCTTTAGGTCCAGTTTCACCTTATCAAACTTAGTGAGTGACTAGGAACAACTGTAACTTTTTACTATTTAGTTTCTTTGATATCCGTCGTGGTCGTCGAAATTCAATTTAAATTGTTCATTGTAGCTTCCTTAACCTGAACCTTAAGTAAGCTCTTCTTCGTTGGTCACATATTCACGAGGAACTGAGAGTGTGAACAGATTCAACTTCCTTGTCAGGACGGCCGTTCTTTAGACCCTTGTCCTCAATAAGCAAGTCCATCTTTTTTTAATTCTTTAAAGAGAAGCTCTATTTTTAAAAGCTAACAAGGCTTTTGTTGTTTTCCTCTCCTAAGCATAAACACGTCATCGAGCCCAGTTGTGTGTGCGTTGACGTTTCCGTCGGATTCCTTTTTCGGAAAACAATCGATCTTCCTAGTGGAGACCGACTTACCCTTTACTTTTAAGAGAAAAAGCAAAAAATGGCTCTGCAGATAACAAAAAGCAGACAATCGTAAAGGGTGATGAGGAAATAAAAGTCACCTCATATGACAGATATGCCATACCACGAGAAACATAACAAAAAAATTAGGGTATAATGCATAATTTTTCTTCAAAGTTAAGTCTTGCCCAGTTTGCTTTCTGACTGACAATTGACAATGAGTTCTTTTCAAAAGCACGACGTAAAAAATGAGAAAACGAAAAACATCCGCATCATACCAACAGTATGTTGGTTCTATCCATAGTAATGTTGGACTATGGACTCCAAGAAGAATTACTGCGTTTGGAGATCTACTCACCGAAAGAGAGAACGAAAGTCGCCTTCCGCATCGTTGATTAATTTTTATAAACTTTGATGTTGTATTGTTGGATGATGTAAATTTAGAAGCTGTACGGACACAGCATAGCTTCAGAGAATCCTTTCATGTATGGTAATATTTTTTTTTTTTTGGCAGCTACTTTGTCGGTAGCACAGCGTAGAGGAGTCTGGTTCTTTGTAAAACTCCAAGTCCCAGTTGTTCAGATAACTGCCTTAGTTAAAAACGGTTGTCTTCATAAAGCAAACGAAAGTCATTAAATTGGTCGGTTAAAGCAGCAGTCACAACTTTTGAAGTTGAAGTGCTAACATACGAGTTCATGGAATGTGAATACTTTTGTTTATTTTCAAACAAAAGACTGTTGTTGAATCAAGAATTGGAGGTACTCTTAAAATAAGATGAATGAAAATTCACAGTCTGGATGACACTGCTTTTTTTATGTAGGCCTTTTTGATGAAGTTGCATGAAATGATTTCAATTGCCGCGAATGTACTATATGTATGATTGAGGTTGTGTTTACTTGGTTAAGAGTAAAAAAAACACACAAATGTTATTGTTAGTTCAAAAGAAATAGTATGAATACGAAACAGATTTGTAAAAAAAAACCGATCAAGTGCGAGTCGGACTCGCGCAACAAAAATTCCGTACACACTTGAAAGAATCAAGTCTCGAAGAGTGATATTCCTTGCGAGTATCAAAATATGCGGCATAAATAGACGGATTTTTTGACTGCTTCGGTTTGGAAAATTGCTTTTTCCAGCTTGAAGGGATCGTAGTCAGTAGTATTTGTTAGTAAATTCCTGAAAAAAAGGATGGTGACTGAAGGACGATCAAAGAAGTAATTATATTATACTACTGTGTCCAAAAAATAAGGTGACATATGAATTTAAACTGCGCGCGTCGAAGGATTTGGAAAATTTTCTTTCTTTTTAGGTTGGTAGTACTGTCAGTGACATCTATGT
The DNA here is from genome assembly GCA_963555765.1 of Orthonevra nobilis. Lineage (NCBI taxonomy): Eukaryota > Metazoa > Arthropoda > Insecta > Diptera > Syrphidae > Orthonevra > Orthonevra nobilis. The sequence goes on from OY743225.1 coordinate 9,142,800, forward strand.
GAAATTTCATGTCAAAATATATTCATAGTGTTTGAGATACGCGTCGTTTTGTGAGCTGCTAAAAGTGAGTTTTTCGTTTTTTGCGATGTCGAAATTTATTGAGCAAAGAATTTGCATTAAATTTTGTTTGCGGAATCAATTTTCTGCTGCGGATACGTTGAGGATGGTGCAGAAAGCCTTTGATGATGAGGCTATGTCTACAAAAAATGTTTACAAGTGGTATAGTGATTTCCAAGCTGGCCGTGAACGTGTCGAAGACGAAGAGCGTTCTGGGCGACCATCAACCTCAACCGATGAAGCTCACGTGCAACAAATCAAAGATTTGGTGTTGAAAACAATCGATTAACGATTAGAGACCTTGCTGATGAAGTTGGCTTATCGAAAGGCTCAGTCAATACCATTTTGAAGGATGCTTTGGGCCTCAAGCGCGTCAAATCTCGACTGGCACCGAAAACATTGAATGTTTTGGAAAAAAGGCGTCGCGTTGAAGTGTGTGAAACAATGCTTTCCGGCTACCAGGATGTCATGAAACGCATTATAACTGGCGATGAGACTTGGATCTATGCTTACGACCCCGAAACAACCGATCAATCGAGCGAATATCGTGCCAAAGGAGAGCCGAGACCAAAAAAACCGCGCCAAAGTCGCTCAAAAATCAAGGTCATGTTGACTGTTTTCTTCAATTATCGTGGTGTTGTGCTTTTTGAATTCCTTCCAACCGGCCAAACAGTCAACAAGGAATATTATTTGAACGTTATGCGTTTTTTGCGTAACGCTATCCGCCTAAAAAGGCCGGAATTGTGGAAAGACAATTCTTGGTTTTTACACCACGATAATGCGCCATCCCATACCACACTCGTAATTCGTGATCATTTCGCCAAAAACTCAACCCATATCGTTCCGCAACCACCGTATTCACCTGATCTGGCGCCGTGCGACTTCTGGCTGTTCAACAAGCTCAAAAGACCGCTCCGGGGACACCGTTTTGATACGATAGAGGAGATTCAAGCCGCAGCGAAGACGGAACTGAAGGCCATCCCGGAAAGTGACTACCACCAGTGTTTCAAAGATTGGAAAATCCGTTGGCATAAGTGCATTGCATCGGGAGGGGATTACTTTGAAGGGGATGAAATTGATTTGGAAGAATAAATAAAGAATTTTCAAAATAAATACAATGTCACCTTATTTTTTGGACACAGTAGTATAAATAGTTTTACCATCACGGGAATCAAGTCTCGAAGAGTGATGCCCCTTGCGAGTTTCAAAATATGTGGCATAAATAGCCGGATTTTTTGACTGCTTCGATTTAGAAAATTGTTTTAAACAACTGAAAGGGATCGAAGTAAGTAGTATTTGTTATTAAGCTAAACTGGATACCTCCAGAAGTTCCTGAAAAAAAAAGAATGGTGACAAACAGACGGACAAAGAAGTGATTATATATTAAATCCGTTTATCGTACGGAACCTTAAAACATTTCGAGCTTGTTTAAATCGTTAACATGAGACTTCTGTTATCCACTTCTTGTGAAATGTGTTCAGTAAACAGTTTTAGTCTGATTTTCAATAAGCTATCCTCAAGTATACCTATGCAGAAACTCCATTCACATATTGGGATATAATCTAAGACACCCCCGATGTGTGAACTTATTAATATTCAATCCATGGGTTATAAATGCGAACGCCCCACAAAACCAATCTTATGTCGATGTTCCATCAAGCTCCTTGATCGGAAATCGATACATATTTGTGTGGAAGGATCAACGCGAACCGTTCTCCATTGGAAAATTTTCGAAACCAAATTTACCAACCTTCATTTTATCAAATTTGACAAAACCCTTGCCAATTGACGACCGTAAAATGTTCGCAGAAAATGTGGACACCAAAATCCAACCTTTCTATCTTAACTAGATGATTTAGATTTTCGATTAAATGTCAATAAAAATAAAAATAATAGTTTAACTCTATGATATACACACCTTGATTAAAATCGCTAAAAGCCTATTGATCTGGAGCGGTGAATGAGGACAGCCTCGTTCGCGATTGCCAGCGTCACCGACACCAATGCCGAACAGCTCATTGCGATTGTGGTAGAGGCCAAGTGTGGACTGCATGAAATTGCCAATAATTATTTGCACATCACCACGCAAAATTGGATCGGAATGATTGTAAAAGAGCAACACATCGGATACGAGCTGCTGATGATGGGCTACCTCCTCCTGGTGAATGTCATACTCGTAGCTGTCGCGGCCGCTCCCAGAGACAACGTCATTGCTATTGCCGGACGGCTTGCTGACCAAATTGAATTTTTCCGCAGTGGATTTTCCAATCGATGTATCTTTTAATTGCGATGTTATTGATTGCACTGTGCCGACATTTACCGCCGTTGTTGCTGTTCCGGACGCACCCTTCACGCTGTTTCGGCTTGTTTTAGATTCAATTATTTCCGATTTCGAGAGAAGTTCTTCCGCCGCTGATCGCTTGTGACTGCGTTTCAATTTGGGTGAGTTCGAAATGCCCAGTAGCTTCGAGGGTGCACCTAATTCGGCGAACAATAACATCGGGTCGGCGCTACGACTCAAAGGCTGATTAAGGAAATCATTAGTGGTACTCTCGCCAAAGTGGTCGTCCTTAATTTCTAATGGCAGCAAATTCCCAGTCTCAAACTCGGTCAGCTGCGAGAATTCACCACCCAGTCTACAGTCATCGGTAAGGTGGTCAAAATCCTTGCCCACGTTTGAGCTACTGCTAGTCTCACTACTATTATTGCTACAATGTCCGGCGGCGAGTTGATCATCTTCCTCGGGAATCTGAAGGGCCAACTGCGTTCGTCTGACCTCCGAAGCACTAAGCTCGAGTGGAAGTCGTAATACCTCCGGCATTAGGCGAACGCAATTAGAGATAACATTCAATGAAAGATGTTTTATGGAAACTCGAACCGCGGTATCCGATTGTAGACATCCTTGCTGACCAGACAGTAAAAACTTGACAACTATGAAACGTGATGTATAGTAGATGATGGCTTGATCGTAAATCGTTCCAACATTAAGTTGCATTGGCTGTTCTGCACCACCAAACACTTCATCTGGCTTTGAAACCGTGGATATATCCTCCTCCTTTATGTCGTCATCGCCTGCATCATCATTATCGCTGGCATCGCTGGTGTTCCGAGTGTTTGTATTGTCCATGAGTAAGGCTGTTGATGCTGTGACCGAGGCACTGGATAATGCATCATCATTGACCGCTGTACTTGCGGTGCCGACACTAGCGCTGCCGCTGCTCTGATGTGCAACCATTACTAAATCTTGTTCATTTCTGGAACTCGGAAGTGATACGTGACTGCCCAGAGATAAATGGCTGTTCATGGATTCCAACGAGAGATTATCTGAATCTTGATGTTGTTGTTGTTGTTGCTGCAATTTGCGTTGTGGAGAGTTTATTGCGGCCGACTCAGTAATGGTGTCTGGGAGTGGTGATAACATTGCTGCAGGCTTGGGGGTAGAGCGGAATAGTTTCGTCATGGATTCTGCAAAAAGGAAAGGAAATGGAATTTAAAACAGATAAAACTAATGGACAACATTAACGAGTTGCGTGCATCCTGTAACAAGCAATTGAAATCATTACCGTAAATGTACCATGGTTCAACTACTGACCCAAATGGACGATTCCCAAGGATGCACGTGCGGTTAACGTGTGTGGAAGTCATTTCTCACTTTATTCTAGAACATGCATTTTAGATGAATTTTACCTAATGGATACTAGTATACAATTGAGGGAGTGGAGAATTTATAAGTTGCGAAGCACTTAAAACATTCGCTGTAGGTTAAGTAAATATTTGAAATAAAATGCAGAGCAATCAAACACGCTTTTAAAATTAGGTCTTTGGGTAATTTTGTGGGGACTACAACAAAGTAGCGTTATAAAAGAGCAAAAATATTTTATTTATTTTTAGGATTTGAGTTTTCTATGCTGGGATACATATGCACGTTCAGTTGTTCGAACAAAGCTTCTTCGGAAGCACAATCAATTGATCCTTGAAACGAGTGTTGGGTCGCGAACCCGGTGACTGTGGTTCAAAGACTCTCCTAGCTAGAAGGTAATTGACTTCTCTCCATGTAGCCGAGCCTTCGAAGCTTCATGCGGTAAAACGCCGACAATTGTCCATCATACATTCTATTTCTTAAAATGGTTCACGAAATCGGATGTCAGATGCTAACTGGTCAAGATTCTACAGAAGGCCTACTTTGATCCCGAGTTGTTAATTGTTTCTAGTGACCAACCGAAGATTCGGTTTCGGCTAAAAATTTGTCAAAACTTCGGCGGCTCAGTCTTCGTGCAATGTTGCACACAGCAAGTTGTATCTGCCTATGGTGGGCAGGAAGAGGGTTTTGAGCAGGGTTTTCTTCTGGATAGTGAAGAAAGGGAAAGGTGGGGAGAACTAGTTTGCTTCTCTTATGAACCGAGCGAAGTTTGCTCAAGCAAGTTGGAGAAAAGTTGTGTAGGAACATAGATTTCAATATCTTGATATTTTTATGACCGGTTATTCACAAAGGAGTAGGTGACAGTCTCCTCAGGCAAATGCTGCAGAAATTTTTTGACCGCACACCTGCTTTTCCGCATATCTGTCAATACGATAATGTCCCAATCAAGTTTTAGCTTTGTGGTTCTCTGTTTCTTCCAGAAGGTTCCAGATTTGTCTGGTGAAGTTGCAAGATCGTTCATTTAGCTAACGCGTTGTCAATATATTGTGAGGCGAATCTGCGGGGCTGCATTGCACCTGCACGGGCAAGCTTATTTGCTTCGTAGTTTCCGAGGAAATCCGTATGTCCTGGTACCCCGTAAAGGTGAACCGTGGAAAAGTCCGATACCCGGCGTAGCTTGACAAGCTTAGATGTAGGGTATAGCCCATAATGATATTTGTTGGCAGCTTGGCTGTCGGTGGTAATGAATGTTTCCTTTGCAGAAATGCTTCTACACAGCAGCCACTTTGCTGTCGTGATAAAATGGTGGAAGGAAAATTCTAGACCAAGATTACTCGAAAAACTAAGCTTCCACTTTCTATTCGTGACGGAGGTGGCCGATATGGGGAAACCTGCATCGCACTGTTCACGGTGGTAAAAAAAAGGGGGGATCCGAAAGCTCTTTTTAAAACCAGAGCGTGCTATATTTTTCATCAATGACGGCGTTTGGAACTACATTTTATTGCCGACTCCAAACTTCATCAGAAGTCTTATCTTGACGATTGTACTCTTCGGAGGATTGTCAGTCACTCGCGAGAGGTAGTCCCGTGCCAAAATCACCCGTGTCCTCACGTTACGCACCCATCAGGTGAAACTGGTTTCGAAGTTGAAGGGAAAATTTGTAATAAAGTCCGTAGCTGCTGGGGAGGTGCTTCTCCAAAGATAGTGGACTGACCAAAATTATTTGTAATGCATGCTGAGATTGTATTGAGTCTTACTTACACAATCCTTGTTTGTTGTATTCGTGCTTCGACCTTAAGTCGTATAGTTACCAGCTGGCCGGCATGATTTCGTTGAATTTGTGTTTTTTCTCGCGCACAAATGACTGGGTAAGTGTTTGCGCGAGGAGGTTTCAGTTTGGCTGAAAATCCTATATCGGTCGGACACTAATTGTTTCTACGTGTTTAAGAGATCTCTTTATCTATCTTTGTCAATATTAGTGATTTCGTGATTCTGGTAACGAAAAATGTTCTTAAAACTGAGGCATTTGAAGGTTCTTAAGCCAGGATTTTCGGCCATTTAAGTTTAAACTACATTTTCAATTTCAATTCGAAACGACTATGGTTCAGATTTTCACCATCGGTGTCGTAGTTTATTTGTTTTCGATCCTTTCGAGAACCTTCTCCAAGTCAGCAGAGTGATTCAGAATTTGGTTTCTCTTTTAAAGCTGTCTTTTCGAGATTATTTTCTAAGCAATTTTTTAGAAGTTTAATGCAGTTATACAGTGCTGGCGCGCTAATAAGCACACCCCGGAGTGTGTGTAAACACCGGACCTGCGCACACTAGGACATTTCCCCCGCGGTATAGCCGAATCAGTATGATTGAGGTGTGAATTGAGAGGCAAAATAAAAAATTAAAATGACATGCTAGTTTCATTTGTAATTTGGCAGACGAGCAGTGCACATTAAAAAAAAAAAAGAAAAATGGAAAAAAATTGCGAGCAAGCAAATAAAAGATATATAAAAGATAAAAAAAGATACCCCGGTCTTAGCCCCTGGGGGGAATAGCTCTGTGTGCGCTGGCCAACGCATATCACTTCCCAACCACATTTTGAAAATTTTAAATTTTGAAATCTCAGAAGGCTTAACGAAACTGGTATATTTCGACTGGTAAATTTCGCAAAATGCAAATAAAATTACAGCATACTCCATAAAATTAAGTCAGAACTTGTTAGTAAATCGACGAAACTCCTAAAAATGCAAATAGAGTCAGCTGAGTCTTTCAAATATTGTTTTACAAATGTGTTTCAAATAAAAAATAAAACTGTGCACAGCGGGTTTGATAAATGTTAGCATGCAGTACAAAAAAAAATGCTATGAAAATCAAAATCATCTCACTTAGACCAACTTTGAAAGCTAAAAGACTTTTCGAGTCAAAAAAGTCGCAGTATATTTCACAATAAAATGCAATTTGGCACTTAAAATAATTAAATAAAAGAATCAGCGCCAACTTTAACCATAATAAGGAAATGTTCTCAGAAGGTTAGTGACTTTTCAGCAGGTTTAGTGGTCAATTATTCTCAAGAAAACATTGGCAAGTTCAAAAACAAACACCAAATTTCATCAAAATCGGTGCAGCCGTTTAAGAGGAGTTCAGTGACTAACAAATGAATCTACTTCAAGCGGAATGTATCTGGTTTAATGAGTTTTGGTGTGTGTCCGCCAATGCTTCGTTCGACATCAACTTTGAATTGCTGTTGAATGATGAAGTTCTGTTTACATTTTGCTCATTTATGGAAGAGTACACTTTCCTTTCAAATGAGGCAATTTTCAAAAAAGCTGACTTAAAATGGACAAAAATTTATTAAGAAACAAGGAAAGCAAAAACGATAATGTCATTAACCTTTTTCTAAAGGTAAAATCTCATTCTCAAATTTAATTGTACTTAAAGACACAAAAAAAGGGACTAATATTTAAACATAAAAAATCAAAATATGTTTGATCTAAACACATATACATAGGTGTGCAAGGACATTGTTTTGGAAGCTTATGTTAAATTTGTGTGTCATATCGTAAACACAATACGATCGTAATTACTATCGAAAAGAATTGAATTGCTATGTTTTAGCCATAGCGTTAGTGGATATCATGAACCTGCGTAAGGTATCCTAATGAGAGATGAATACACAAATGGCTCTGCTCCTACTTATCTATTAGAAAACTGAGGGTTAATATTAATGGAAAATTTAGTTCTACCAGTACTATCTCCTAAGGGGTTCCTCAAGGTTCTGTATTGGGATCAATTAATTTTTTAATTTCTATTAACTCGCTCTTTTTATGTTATTGCCTTTGCCTTTTAAATCTTGCTGCTGATATTAATCACGACTTAGAAGTTATTAGTCATTGGTTCCAGATGCACAAAATGATGTTGAGCGATAAAGCCAAACGTATGTTTTTTAGTGTGATTGGTAAGGAAGCAGATTATGGGCCATTTCATTTTCATTGTGCAAAATGTAAGAAATACATACAAAAATTTTTTTTGTCAAGTTCTTGTTCTGATAAATGTTTTGTTATAGAGAGGGTCAAATCGAACAAATATCTGGGTGCTTGGATTGACTGGAGGTAAGAATCTTGGTCTGAACCAAGATTGCACTTAAGAAGTATCTTATAGCTGCCACAAGGCATATTTACTTGCTTAAAACTTATTGTTCACGTGATCTTCTTAAGTGTTTCTATTATGGGCTTATACATTCTAAGCTGGAATATGGAATATGGTTTGTTGGGGTGGAACGCATTACAACAAAATATATACGACTCTTATATGTCGTAGAAGTGGTTGTTTGACACTTTTTAAAAGCCTAAATATTTTGCCACTATCTTTTTTTTTTATAAAGTGCTTAAAATCTGGTAAGATCTGGCTACAGAATGAATCGGTGTTCTACCAGATACGACCTTAGATTAAATAGTCAAAATCTTGGTGTAACACCACATCACAAGTTGCAAATTTTCTTTAATTTTTTACATCGGTTGCCCCACGGCTGTTTAGCACAAGAAACATCAAAAATGAATCCATATTTCTCAAAAATGTGAAATGCCAGCATTAAATTTTAGCTATGATGATATTGATGTCCTTCTATGCATTACTATCTAATAATCTGATTAATTGTGTTCAATCCCGGATGTTTTGCTTTATTTAACTTTTAAGAATTTTTTTTTTTAATAAACCTTGCAACTATTTTATTAATGACCCCATTAAATTGCATTAACATTATTTCAATAATTGTTCATATTTGCTGCTATCGCTTCTAGTGCCTTGTGTACTATAGATTGCAGTGTTTCATTAATTAAATTTTCTTATACATAAATAAATTACTTATATGCTATATTGGATTCATGTTTAATCTACTGTATTTATTTAACTGTAAGATTTATGAATTAATAAATAAATAGATGTGCCGACCATAAACATTTTTCAAGAATTCACAACCGTCTTCAAGAATATGGGATACTGAGGTATCGAAAGGGAAAAAGGTCATCTGCTGGATTAATAAACTTAGAGGATCATTTAATTATTGACCTAAAAGTCTAAATCTAGAAAAACCCAGGAAAAAATACCTTACTTTTTTTTCAATTTCTCAAAAACCAAGCATTGAATATTGGAAAAAGCAACCAACTTAATAATGCAACATTTTGTAAAAATTCAATGCAAAAAATAAAACATTTGTTTCAAAATTTTTACTTTGAAATATTATATCTCAAGAATCGTGTAGTAAACCAACTCGAGTCATTCACTTCATAAAAAAACGGGATATTGACTTGAGAAAAGCTTCGTTCTTCCTCTTGCTTAGACGCGAAAAACCAAAAAACAGTTTTCCAAAACAGTTTTCTTCTTACACATCCATAACCAAAGAATATCAGTTCAGTTTAATTTACGTGCAATGAAAAACCATTCCACTTAAATTGAACAAATTCTTTGAATCCAGAATTTCCGCAATCAAACGACAACAGCACAAGCAAACTTTTCATCACAACATCAAGACAAAGACAAGAGTGCCCCATCTACTATTTGCATCGATAACAAGAGCACACTTGGGAGCAGGGAAACCTCTCTTAACAATCAATCATTTTTCCGCAGGCACAAACAATCACAAAATCGCTTCACTGAACAATTTCAATAGCAAACAAAGAAATTCCTTCAGAGGACTCTTGACGACGACAAGGAAACCCAAAGTCTTCAGCATCATCACACATTATCTCGTCCTTGCCAACGACTAATCACCTGTGAACTCCTTCATTCATATATTGACATTCACCTTCATGCCCGGAATCATCATCATTTGCACGGTTCACTTTATCATCGTACCCCCAGCGCCCATCCCATCCTCATTATCAATGGAAAGGAAGGACGACGACGACGAGATGCAATTATGTAAATTTATGTCACTAGATCGAAGAGGGCAAATTTGAAAGTCAACTCTCGAACGATGCATCCGAACAAAAGACAAACTGACATCAACTTGACTCAAATACAAACTTAAATATGATCTAAGGTAATCGTGGAAGGATAAAAAGAATAACCTCACCTGCACTCGAATGCGAGAGTAAATTGTTGAAGAATGAACCAATTGTATCACTCGACTTGCTACCGCTACCGCTACCGCTGCCGCCACTATTGACACTCGTCGTTGTCGTTGCTTGCGTTAGCTTCCCACTCGATGAGGACGAGGCTCCTCCAGTTAAGGACGGAATCACCCTTGATGTCGCTTCCGCATCCTTGTAGTCTGAATTATTATTATCGTGCTCACCGCTACTGCCGCCGATTGTGATTTCAGATTCGAAATCAATGCTATTGAATGATTCATTGTCGATGTCACTCAAAAACTGTGATTTGTCATCGCAGCAGCCACCGTCACCGTCACCGTCACCGTAACCACCACCAACAAGAGCATCACCATCTCGTTCAGCATCACCTTCGCCCTCAATCAGCAGGTTGACATTTACTGTCACTGTCGGTGCTGATGCTGATGCTGCTGCTTGAGCCGATGCTGGTGGTTTTATCCGCGTCTGTTGCGGAGACTCCTCTGTCGCCGTCGTCGACGTTAGCGACAACGACAAATGGGAATCATCTTGGAGCGGTTCATTTACTTCCAACAGGGTAGTAAAGCCATCATCGTCAACATCGTCGTCATCATCATCAATAATACGGTGATGATGTTGATCATCCCTATGATTTCTAAGTTGTAACTCATCGTTAAGTGAAGTGCTTGTCGGTGGACTGACGACGACGTTTGTGCCGGCATCTACCTCGTCAAGCGTCTCCTTTTTGTTATTTACTTTTGCATTTTCATTCTCTGTGATTCTTTGTCTGTGATCGCAATTCGCATCAAAAACCGCGCTACTGGTGATGGTTGTCCTTGCGACTGCGACAGGATGATACAAATGCTGTTGGTGTCTTCGTGGGGGCGGTGTTGGCGCTTCCAATGATGACGACAATGCTTTTTTGGTTCCTAATTTGAATGCATCCCTAATAGTGGCTTCCTCCGCTGCTGTTGTCCGTGCCATTGCTGACGACGTCTTATTTTTATTCAATTCAGTGACATCACTTGCACTACTGATGGGACTTGAAGCCTGCCAGCAGCTTTGCTTGAATGGGGATGCAACTGTTGATGCTGGATGTTCAGATGTTCCTGCAGTCTCCACGTTGTTGCACGTAATTTGGGAATTTTTCAATTGGAATATTTGATTTTTTAATGATTTCCTCCTTCTTAGGTATTCATTGTGGTGCAGCTGGTGATTGCACAAGAGATGCTCAAGTGTTTTCCCAGCAGCGGATGTCGCAGTCCCGTCCAAGGACTGCAAAATTGAATTGATAACCTCGAGAGAGGCATTTATTATTGAATGACTACTGCCGTTCGTTGTGGTCGTGCTGAGTAAGTGTAAACAAAAATCGTAAATTTCGATAATTTGTTTCGCATCCTGTATGTTATTGTTGTCGTCATTTTTGACACTACTACCGGAGCTGCTACTTCTGCGATAAATGTGGGCACCATTTCTGCTATCGTCACGAATAATCAAGGGCAACAGGATGCGTAGGAATCCCAAACTGCCGAGAAGGATGTTTGAATTTTTATGCTCGTCATTAAGAAGAATATCTGCAAGAAGGATAAAGGAAAAAACAGAAGTTTTAGTGTTGAGTGTAAATATATAATAGTTAAGGATACAAGTCGATTAACGATGAAATGGATATGGATGTGGTTTTTCTGTCGGAGCACTTAATTAATTTCCCCCTCCGTATTCATCATAGAAAACTTCTCAACTACAAACATTTGTAATGGTTATTTCGTCGTAAAACTTACTGATAAAACTTTTGACTAAGCCTGATAACCGCAGTTGTTACAAGAAGTTGGAAAGGTAATGAATCTGGCATGTAAGGAAAAATTCACTGGCATTCATTTAACGAGACATTAAAGGTATTCTTCGTAGAATTTTCCATGTATGATATCTGTTCATCTTAAGAAAGGATATGATACTCGGTTAACGCTCCTCTTGAAGATTGATAGAAAAAGTTTTTTTTTATCTTCGCTAACTCCTCGAAAATTCGTTTTTTGTCAGTTCAAAATGCATTTTGATGGAACACAAAATAAAAACTCTTAAAGTAGCCGAAATAATTCAAAAAATATGTTTGCCAAATGCGGGTACTTGAAGCCAAATCGAGTTCTTGTTTTGTTTCTTTTGGCGTTTGCTAAATATTTTATTTTTTAAGAGGCTTCGAAAATCACTGTCAAATATAATTCAACGGTGGTTGCTTTATAGAAGAAATACTGTCCGCTTAATTACAGAACTCGGCTCAAATCGGATGGTTTACAGTAGACTATTATGTCAACCCTAATTTTCAAGAATTCGGCTCCTCTTGCACGAATTGCTTGACTTATATTCTTACTACTCCTGTTTTTCTTGATTCTTTAACGTCTTGTGGTTAACAGCAATTAAGCTGTATAAAAAACTGCATGAACCGTCAATTTGACCTGGTTTTCTTTACAAATGCAAGTAACTGCATTGTTGAACGTAGTCTCTCCCCTATGACAAAAATTGACATATACCATCCCCCTCTACATTTAACTATTTCTCATAACGACGAGATTGATTGTGATATGGTTAACTATGACCTTGTATTCGACTTCAAAAATACTGACTTTACTCAACTGAATGAATTAATTTCTAAGATTGACTTTGACAATATTTTGAAGGGAACAGTTGACCAAATGGTTGAACAATTTTATTTACACATGTTTGATCGTTTCGTCTCATCTGTTCCTCTAAAGCGGACTCGTAAAGGATCGCCATCAACTGCTCCATGGTATAATCACCAACTACGTAGTCTTCGGAATAGACGAAATAAAGCATGGAAGAAGTATCTTTCTGGCAATAAATCCGATGATCACGATCATTACCTATCCATTCATAGGGAATTTCAGTTATTTTCAGTTCATCTTTACGATAGATATACTGAAAGAATGAGTATATCCCTTCTAATTGACCCTGCATTATTTTGGAAGTTCATTAACAGCAAAAAAAAATCTGATGGCTATCCTTCAACACTTTCATACTTGAATTGTTCCAGCAAAAAGCCAGAAGATATTTGCAACTTTTTTTCATTTTTTTTCAATTCAGCGTATGATTCTGACAATTTTACACCCAACCCAAAAGAGTTCACCCACCTCGAATGCTTTTGCCCCAGTTCCATGAATCCATTTGTAAAAAACAAATCCACTGTGGCTAACTTGCTGGAGTTTACTTCTTTTACTAATAAAGCATTAGAAGAAGAGGGTCAAGTCGATTGCATTTACACTGACTTCAGTAAGGCATTTGATAAGCTTTCCCATAAGCTAATAGCTTTTAAAATGAAAGCCCTTGGTTTCCCTGCATCCTTTGTGGAATGGATTTGCTCGTATCTTGACGGACGAACCTATCAAGTCTTGTTTAGGGGATCAACCTCTAAATCAATTTACGCTACCTCAGGTGTGCCTCAGGGTAGCCACCTAGGTCCTCTGTTATTCATTATATCTATAAACGATGTTGTAATGTGTGCTCAAGAACTCTAGAGTTCTAATTTATGCCGACGACATAAAAATATTTAACGAAATTAACAATCTTTCAGACTGTTGCGCTCTACAGGATGACCTTAATTCTATAGCAAAATGGTGCTCCAACAATAGCCTATCATTTAACATCTCTAAATGTTTGAACATGTCCATTTCCAGAAAACGTAGTCCTCTGACCTATACGTACACCTTAAATAGTTCTGCGCTGGTCAAAGTTAACCTGACAAGGGACTTAGGTGTACAATTCACTCAAAATCTTGACTTCTCAACTCATATTGAGCAAATTGTCAACAAAAGTAACTCCCTCCTCGGCTTCATTTAGCGCTGGAGTAAAGAATTCAAATGTCCATTAATAACAAGAACCCTGTACACAACATTTGTCAGGGCACAGCTTGAATACGCTTCCAATGTGTGGTCACCGTATTACCTGACACATATTGACCGTATCGAGTCTGTTCAACGCAAATTTGTTCGTTTCGCACTTCGACATTAATCATGGACTGATCCTCTTCGCCTTCCACCTTATAAGGACCGTCTTCTTCTTATCGGCCTTGATTCCTTGCAAAAACGTCGCGAAGTCTGTGATATTGTGTTTTTGCATCAGCTTATAGCCGGTAATATTGACTCATCAGCACTTCTTACCCTAGTTAATTTTAGTGTTAAGTCATTTAATTCCCGATCAACTAACATTTTTGGCATTAAATACCACCGTACGAACTACGGCTGCAATGAACCCCTAACGCGGATGTCAATACAAGCTAATACTAACTGTCACATGTTCGATGTTGTTTCTAGTAAACTGACACTCAAGCGTAAACTTTTTGGACGTATCTATTCTTAACATGCATGTCATTTGAAGTTACTAACCAATTATATTTTTGCATTTCAATCACAAAAAAATAACACACAAACCATGAATAACATACATAATGATCGGAATTTGTAAACGTAAAGACGAGCTCTACAGAAGATGGAAGAACAACCTTCGTAGCCAAAGCTATTTAGAGAATACAAACAATATCGGAAAAGGGTAATCAAAGATATTCAGGTGTGGAAATCTGAGTTCTACAAAACGCAATTCACCAGTATTAAGAAAAAAATTTGAACACTAAAAGTGATCTACAAGGAAATAAGGATCTATAGATGAAATTATTTCTAAGAATTTCCAAGCAAACACTGATCTGAAAAAACTTGCAGATGAATTTGGTGAATTTGAATTTGTGTACCATCGAAGTTTCCAACACTGTTCACTAAATGATAGCAAAATGAGTGACTGCAAAGGCCAATTTATTTCGTAATTGATATATGTGGACGAAGCTAGTGAGCTGGAAGATTTTAACATGCTGATTGCTCTAAATGAAAAAAATAGTCCAGGTGCTGATAATATTATAGCGATTGACTTTAAGCATAATGCATCGACGGTAGCGCCAGTCTTTCAGACAATAGTAAGCTCCAGCTTGAAACGAAGTTCTGTACCGACTTTATTAAAGACATCTTTAATAGGACTGATCTACTAGGGCAGTGTAAAACACGAATATTATGGACCAATAGCCGTTCAACCTGTGGTTGAAAAACGTTTGGAAGAAATTGTAGTGCGCTCTATTGGGGTACCAAAAGGCTCAAAACTAGGACCTTTGCTCTTCATACTGTTAACGAATAAACTTCTTCACGTCATCGAATGATGTACAGCCTTTGCATGTGGGGATGATATCGCATTCATCGTTAAGCATAAATGTCTTTCTACCGCTACAAAAATAATGCAAGAGGGGTTTGAAAAGTTTTTCGAGATGGTGTTGCGACAACGGGTTGATTATAAACCACAATAAAACAAAGCTTATGCATTTGTGCGCACCCCTTCATAGCCAAAAGCTACCGTTTATATATGGCTTAGCACAAATGAGTGTACGGCAATAATCCAAAGTTATGTTATTGAACTCGTCGAATCCATCAAGTACCAGAGAGTTGTAATAGGTGACCACTTTCAATGGCACTGCCATAGCAACAAGACAAGATCTAAACTCAAAAACGCTCTCTTTGGCAAGGCTCACCTCAAAAGATAAGCAACCATAGAAGTTAAAAAACAGGTTAACGTCTGCTTGGTGGAGTCACGGCTAAGATACTGAATACTCGCATGGGGCAATGCGGGAAAAACACACATTGATAAGCTCTCAAATATACAAGGTTGTCTACTGAAATTAATGAATATTAATAATGATAATGATAGATAAAGAGCGCCAGACGCTGCTGGTATATTTGAAATGAGTGGTTTCCTAGAATATTAGGAAGACACGAAATATCAGCAACCAATCTCTCATTATCTCAACACGAGAACACGGACACATGGTCTTCTGGATTTCCCGAGCATCTTCAACAACTTTGGCGGATAATTATTTAGCTATGCCAAAACCAACAAGTCTTTAAAAAACGCTTTAAAATTATTTTCTTGGCACTTACTTTATTGTCTAAATTTTTTTAAATAACTTTATATAATTTTTCTTCCTTTTTTATATTCTTTTTCCAAATACCTACCCCACTTATGTTAGCTAATTTTAATTTTTTTTTATTTTACTTTTTTGTTTTGTATACTTGAATGCGTTTTTCACATAATGTACTCGATGAAATTGTATCAACACCTGCAGATAAACACTTCATGGAAGATTAAAGAATTAAAGAAGAATTAAAGAATTGAAGACGAAAAAATCGAGCTGCTTTAAGACCTAAACAGAGCATTCGATATTTTCAATCAGACCATGTCAGGGAATAATTCGAATAATGCTGTTTGGCGCACGGAGGTTCTCGGGCTTATTCGAACTCTTTCGGCAATGGCTGCAATATTCTCTGTTAAGTGCCCAGGACGCACAGGGTAATAGCTTGGGTTATCAATCAGTAAAGCAACAACCGGCAACACAGCCTCCGCTTGGGAAATATATCTCAAATAGTGAATAAATTTATTTCCTACATTAAAAATATAGCCGTGGATTTTTATGAATTCTTTAAACGCACAAGAGCTATAAGTTTCAACATATGTTAAAAAATAAATTATTTTGCGTGACAGCTATTTTTCGCACAAATGGTGTTCATTTGAATATGAACCGTCGCAGAGAGAAGAGGAGAAGAAGTAGCCAAGTCAGAGTTGACTCTCACACGAAGGGTTCCGCGCCTCGCAAGAATATGCAACATTATATTTCTTTGATTTTAAAATTCTCATAGCAACGCAGACTTATTGTCTGACGCCACAATTTAGGCGCATGTCACAGTCGTGTACGTGTTTTGCTATCTCAACTAAAGCTATTGATTCTTATGGTATTTTCTTGAAAATAAATAATTAACTACAAGTGTATCATGTGATTCTAGAGCATGATTGAGTTATGGTTGCCAACGCATTCAAGAAATTGATCTACAGAGTGGATTGGCAAATGTATTTAAACATTGAATATCCTTGTTGACCTTAAATGCGTAATCAACAAACCCAACGTCATTCAATGTTTACATTTTTTCTATTTTTCAACCCTCTTTTTGACACCTCAAAATCAAATGAAACCCTGTTTTAATAATTTATTTTCAGAAAATGACATTTTGATTAATTTTTTTCGGATTCGCACTAATACCACTACATATTGACTTTCGCTCCACAAGTTTTTTTGGAGAAATATTACCCTTTGGGTATGGAACTCCAAAAGCGCAATAAGAATTCGAAAAAAGTCGTAGATGTCGTGTTGGCAGATCGAAGAATGACCATCAGGCATGGAGCTGAGGTCACAGGAATCTCGTACTGCCACGAGAATTTAAAGGAACCTTGCCAATTCAAAGAAACCTTGCCAACGAGTTGCATATGAAGAAGGTTTCTACCAGTTGGGCGCCGCGAATGTTAACCGACAAGCAAACGAAGAAACGAGTCGAAATTTCCAGGAAGATCAAGAGATTTTTTTTTCACGTTTCGTGACCATTGACGAGCCATTGAATCCATCACTTTGATTAAAAAATGAAATTTGAAAGCCACAATCTTTACCGACGCCGAAGAAATTAAAATGTCGAGTACATCATCATCAGTTTTTTGGAACTATTTGAAAATGGGAGTCACTATACCAGGCACTTACTTCGCAGACTAAATAAGAAAATTGAGGGTGGCTATTAAAGAAAAAATACGCGGCAAACTGCTACTTTTAACGCTGTTTCATCAAGACAAGGTTTTGGTTCACAAGGATGCAGTTGCTATGGCTGCAACTTAAAAAACATGATTCGAACTGCTTGACCACCCGTCCTATTCGACTATCGACTATCTCTTTCCTCGATCCAAGGAACACCTTCGGGGTAAGAAATTTAGCCTTTCAGGAGAGTCAAGAAAAAGAAGGGTTTGGAAATAAGATGGACTAAAATTATTAGGAGACTTTGTAGAAAAATAAATATCTTTTTGAGTTTCGTCAACTTAGTTTATATTCATTATCATTACCTTTTCCTCGTAGGTTCAAAAATCATTACTTGCCTTTGGGGTCAAGTTACCGTAAAATTGTCATGCTGGAGTTCCATGTTCGCATACCAAACAAGGTAACCAAATTTCCACATGCTGTGGAGGCAAACAGACGTCAAATAAATTAATCAAATTAATTAAGTCAATTGAACTAATTCGGACGGAGCTTTTCAATCAAAATTAAAAAACAAACCCATCCGAGGAACAATCATTACCCTTCCACTCACTCGCTTTTTGTTAACGCATTTAAAAGATAGTCGCAATCCCTTGAGAGGTATGGCCAGGTTTCAAGAAATGCCAAAAAAGATCATGAATACATTGGTTCTCCCAAACCAGTGTCCTTCCATACGCAGTAACCGTTTCCCGAGCAATTATTATGTGCATAGACAACTCTATTATCTTCGACATCAAGGCAGAGAGTAATTGAGTAAAATTTAAAAGCAAGCCAAAAAAGGATAACGAAGGGACAAAACAAATAACAAATCTACCAGAAGCATTTTTTAGTATCTAAGCATTTGAACATATCTGCAGGACGATGGAATCGAAATATTAACATGCCTGTGGTAGAATTGTTTGACTGACTTTTTTCATTTGCTTTTCCTGCCAAACAATTCATTCAACCATTCCTCAGTTTAAAATCATTTAGGACGGAGTATGGGAAATAATACTGCAAATTTCTATAGACTGATGGGGATGTGTATGTAAAAAGGAAGACAGCACACTCTACTTTGTGGAGATTGCGACCGAATGAAAATACATATATTGAACAAACCTGGAAAACATCACTTTGCTAAAATACATGGTGGAATAAAGTTACAAGGTAGTTGCAGTTTGTTTAAGTTTTGTCTTCTGCAAAACATTAAAGTTTTGCGGCGGCTTTTCAAATTAATTGATACACAAAAAAGTTTTCAGGCGTCACCTGGCACTGGATTTGTTCATAGGCTGAATCAACTTATTTTTAGGGCGTCAAGTGAAAGGGGCGACATTGTTTTTTTCTTTCAGCTTATTTCTCCATTTTCGAGGTTTTTATACTTCAACTATTTGGCTCTAGCATAATTTTTGGCGATCGAATGTGTTTGCGACTTTATTATTAAAAATCGGTAAAGAAGTACTCCAGTGTACTCAGGCAAACCGAATCTTGGAAGGGTGCGTTTGACGAGATATGTACATATATAAAGTGGGCCATCTGTTGTTTTTTTTCGTTGGTAATAGTTCACCCTGCGAAGAAAATATCTACTTGGCGTTGTATACAGGCCTAAAAAGAACATTGACTTTGGCGGCTTATATAACCTTTTAGAGGAGTATTCAACATCCTTCTCGATTATAGTAGTTTGTGGTGACTTCAACTGCAACATTCAAGATCACAACGAATCCCATCTTTTTGTTGAAAATATGAACGCTTTGAATTTGAGGTTCATTAACTCAAATACTCCAACGAATTTCAGCAGTAGAAGTCGAACTCTTTTAGATTTTCACGAGTGACGATAGAGACGTTTTTTACAGCCAAGTGTCTGCCCCAGCTTTTTCGAAGCATGATTAGATATTCGCTACTTTCAAATTTATCATAAATAGAAAGCAGTTGCATTTCACTTACAGGGAATTCAAGATGTTGAATTCTGAACTTTTAGAACAAGACCTGCGTGCTATAAACTGGCAACCGATTTTTAATGAATCTTGTCCAAAGAGGAAAGTGGATATGCTTCAAGCTATAATAACCCATTTTTTAAACTCTCACATACCTCTTGTTACTAAACGAGTGCGTCATTCATCCAACAAATGGTTCACTTCTGAAATATTCACCCTCAAAAATAAACGTGATGCTGCCTACTTGAGATGGAAACGATTTGCACTTCCAGAATATTATGATACTTTTCGTCAGCTTAGAAATTAAGTAAATTCCAAGATGAAACAAGCTAAAAAAGAATTTCACAAAATCCATTTTGACGACAAGCTTCCCCCTAAAACATTGTGGACGAACTTGCGTGACTTAGACGTGGGGCGCACAACAAGTGATGAACTGTAAGACACTGACTTAAACAAACTTAACAAACTTAACCGGAATTTCATTGCAGTTCATACCACATCGACAAAGTTAACGCCTTCAAACTGTACTGCACATAATAGCTCTTTTAACTTTAAGTTTCGTAGAGTTGAGGAAGAAGATGTAGTACGAGCTGTCATGAAAATCATGTCAAAGGCGGTTGGCTTGGACGAAGTACATCCGATTTTTGTAAAAATGATACTCCCGTACATTCTCACCGCTGTTACTCATATTTTCAATTCCTTAATAACAACTTCGACATTTCCGCGCTCTTGGAAACAGGCGAAAATTATTCCAGTTTTAAAAAGAAAGCAACGGCCAATTCTACAGCGGAATACATACCGATTGCTATATTACCTTTCCTGTCCAAGGTGTTTGAGAAGTTGATACACCAACAAATATCTGCTTTCATGGGATTCCGTCAACGTCACAGCTGCACAACTGCGCTTCTCAAAGTTGCGGATGACATTCGAGTTGCCAAGGACAAAAATCAAATAATTTTTTAAGCATTTTTAGACTTCACGAAGACCTTTGATATGGTGAACCATAGAAGACTTGTAAGCAAACTTAAATCTATGTATAGTTCCTCTCCGTCGTTGTTGGTAGAAAACAAGCAGTTTTTACTAAAAATGCTATGTCTGAGTTTGTAGACACAACAACAGGTGTACATCAAGGATTAATTTTGGATCCATTACTTTTCACCTTATATATTAACGATCTTCCTAGTTCTATAAAAAACTCAATGATACATATGTACGCAGACGATGTGCAGCTTTACATCAATTGTGAAGAAGGTTACTAAACTTAACGAGGACCTTCTCAATATTCTTGTTCGGTCTAGCGAAATTTTTTGAGAATCAATCCTAGCAAATACAAGTGCTTAGTAGTCGGCAGAAATGAAATTGATTTTGGAAGCCTCCCCAAAGTTTTCCTGGATAGTGAGCCAATTGAATTTGTGAGTAAGGCCAAAAAACTTGGCGTTTGGTTCGATAAAAAATTGTGTTGGGACTATCATATGAATACAGTAATAGGAAAAATCTACGGATCTCTGTGAAATCTATGCGCATCAAGAAACTACACCCCTTTCAATACGAGATTAAAACTAGCTAAAGCGTTACTGGTCCCCATTATTACATATGGATGTGAAATATGTTGTTGCGTCAATTCAAACACCAAAAGAAGGCTTAACGTTGCGTTTAACAATATTATCCGTTATGTGTATGCAATGAAGCATAATGACCATGTTTCACGGCTTTCGAGATCTTTTCTTGGGTGTTCAATTAATCAGTATCTCGAATGCCTTCATATGCCTTCATAGAGTCATCACCAGCAAACAACCATCGTATCTTTATGAAAAGCTTAATTTCTCGCAATCGAATCGATCTTTTAGTTTAGTCCCTCCGCGAAACTATTATTCCTCTTCTGAGCGTCATTTTTTCATTCGTGCCATTCGACTTTGGAATGCAATCCCTCTTGGTATAAGAAGGCTATGTTACACTGGTCTCTTTGGTGAAGCACTCTTTCGGCATTTTGTAGGGAATACGTCAAATGAGCATTAGAGTTACAGGATAAACATTTTACTTTATAACCTGAAAGTTTCAATATAAATTTAACTGAATAACGAATTAAATATACTATATATATGAACTGTTTTGAAAATTATATTTTATCTGTTTGTCTTAATTTTTCTTCAAATTCTTTATATGCATATTTTTATATTCTTCATGTGTTTATTTTTCATTTATTTTGTTCCTTATCTTTCATTTTTACTTAAAGATTGTGAAGTCTATTATAAATGATTTGAATAAATAAATAAATATGAAATATGAAAATATTTTTTTTTCGAAAATTTTCAACAAATTCGGCTTTTTTTACTAATAACCTTATATTGTCTCTGGACCGTTCGGAAAGAATCGAGCTATCTACACGTCGCAACGTCGACGAATTTCCTCTATCTTTTAACTTTTCCTTAACAAGAAACACTAACGATTGTTTCTTTTGTTAAACCGTTGAATAAAGTTCTAATTGAGAATATGGATTTCCAAGGCAACGGATGAGTGCCGATCATATACCAGTATAGTACTATAAAAAATACGCACCAATCCGGCCCTGTGCAGCTTACAAAAACAGGATACACGAGGAAAGATGGCAGTTACTTGGTTTTCAAAGCGGGAAAAGAATTTCTGCACCAAAAATTAATTGAGTAACAGAAATATGTGTGCAAAGTGTTTCGAGTGTATGGTATGGTTTGGTATCTCAATTACGGATGATGCAGGAGAAACTTTACACATACTTTTAGCAAGGAATGTTTTCGTTTCGGCTGGTTATGTGCAATAAAAGATACTATATGTCGTCAAAAGTTTGAAAGTCACCTTTATGATGTAGGAGTTCCACGAAAGTTTGTAGTAACGTTGGAACTGCCATAAGTCTTTGAGGGATTTCTTTAAGATGTTTTGAAATAACTTAGTTACGTTTGTTAATACTCAAATGGAAGTTATGGCATTTAGGTTTTCAGCGTCAGAAAACCTCACCAGTATAAGTGTTGTCAGAAATATGGAAATCCTGTTGCAAAAACCACACTAATTAACAAATGAAAATCAAATGCAGACGTTTGCAATGTTACACCTTTTGGCATAAATATAAATTAATAAATTCGAATGTTAGGCACCTTCTATTGATTCTAATGCCAAAGGCAACAATGCAAATTGAATTTTACATTTGCCACAAATGCAGAACAAGTGTAGTAATATGTATTTGATAGTATCTGATAGTAACAAGGACCAGACATTAGCTTTCACGGCTATCAAATAAACTACAGTGCACATTCTGTAATGAATTTATTTTGCCAAATAGCTGCGTCAGACGCACGATGTTTAATTAAAAATTAAAAGCGGTTTCCGGTGGTTTAATTCAATTTCTGAGTTCATGCCACAATTAGTTTGTCAAAAAAAAAAAAAAATGCTAACGACATGCCGTGTCGATTTGTCATAATTAACGTTTTGAACTCTCAGGGCATCAGAGCGCATTTAGACATTGGTTAGGTTACGTTTAAATTTTCTGGCAGTGAAACCGCCTTCATTCTACTTTGAGGTTCGATCACTCAAGGCTTATAGGCTTTTTTTTGGCTTTGTTTAACTTCTCAATAGAAAAGTTAATAAAGGACTGCTGAAGTCTTGGGTTTAAAATAGGGAAAAATATCTCCTGGGCTAATCGAAGATTACGGCAACATTTGTGCGAAAATTATATTACGCGGAGAATAACTGGCGTCCTAAAATGCATTTTTTTTTCTCGTCTTATGACTAACTTACAGGGTGTCCGGTGGTAGATTTATGTTTTTACAGCTAACGAAATAGATAAACATAACGAATGCTAGTTCTATTTTTAGGAATCCGTACCAAAAAGATGCCAATTTAGGCTTCGCTTTTCGTCCGTTCGTATGTGGTTCACAGGGCCTCCGAACCGTTTTACCCACCCGCTTACAATTATCATAGAATGTGCACATAAATAGCAGAATGTGAAAAAATAACAACAAATAATGAAACAAATTTAAAGTATAAATTAAAGTGTGGTTCCCAACTTAAGTGTACGACAAGAAATGAATGATTTCCCGCTTTTTATTAATATATGTTGTCCAAAAGCATTCGAATTGTTGGAATTGTTGGTGTCATTATGTTTTGTCGTTCGACTTAATGTTTTGGTTTTTACGGTGAAAGAAAGTTTTACGGTGAGTATTTTTATTATGGAGAATTAGGAGACTTTACCCTTAGTCTTTTCCTTAATTAATTCTTTCTTTTTTCGTATTAAAAATGTATGGAGTGAGTTCATAGCTCATTTGAGAGAATGTATATTCTGCCCATGTTGATGAGAATCGTGCATCCAAAAGTTTTACTGTGTATATTTTTGAATTGTCCCATGGAATTTCCGAAAGGGACCATGATTCCATTCATCGATAAAGCTTTATAAAAACACAATGATTCATGATACAGTTTTGCTAATTTATATCGTTATTATTCATGTAAAAGTGAACCTCGTCGATCCAAAGAAAATGCAAATTACAGTGCGACATCTAACCACCATTGTTTCGCAGAAATTTTTCGTTTGATTCAAGTAATTTTTAGGGTTCCTTTCCTCAAAAAGAAAAACGGAACCATTATAATAAGACCATTTTTTGTCCGTCAGTTTGTCACTGCCCTCATTCTCAGGAATGTGTAGATGTATCATGTCAAAAAACAAGCTTCTTAATCGACGTATATTTTAATTTTCGCAAGTTGATCCTAAACCTATGGGGTACTTCCCGTTGGCCTATAAAAGTAAAAGAAAATCGGTGGCGCAAAAGCTCTTTTTAAGGTCAATGCTTGACTTCACCATTTATATGTGCGTCTCACATTTTTTGCAAATAAGGGGAGTTAGACCAACAGTTTTTATTGCCGACTCTGAACGACTTCAGAAGCTTTTTTCTTGACAGCTGTTACTCAATGCAGGGATTGTCCGTTTCTCGCGAGAGGAGGGGCCGTGAAAAAATGACAGATGTTTTTACACGTATTTGAGCCCGAGTACTTACACGCAGCAGCAGATCCACCCACATATCCAGTTGACCTACTATCATGATATTTGTCAAGAAGCTATGTCTTATGGCACAAGCAAAGGGAAAATCCAAAAGCTGTAAATTCATTCTTTAAACGGCAAATCAATTTTACGACGAAGTGAAACTAGCAAGGGAATCATAACCTAAAGGGGGCTACATACAAACAAGAGCGGGAAAAAACTTAGAGACTTGATTCCAGTGCTGGACGAACTATCTACATACCTAAAAGTTTGTACGGTACCTTGGTTGCGCAGGTCCGACTCGTATTTGACAGTTTTTTTTTTGTTTGTTTTATGTCGAGTGTACACGCAAGCTTCGTCCCGAACGTTTTCAGTGGTCCTTGATGTTTAACCGAGACCTTGCTAATGAGTGATCCGCACTGAAGAATTTTCGCGGATCCTCTGAATATACAACCGAATCGAATTCATA
Source organism: Orthonevra nobilis (assembly GCA_963555765.1). Taxonomy (NCBI): domain Eukaryota; kingdom Metazoa; phylum Arthropoda; class Insecta; order Diptera; family Syrphidae; genus Orthonevra; species Orthonevra nobilis. The sequence goes on from OY743225.1 coordinate 9,167,600, forward strand.
TCCATCATTCAATCAATTTATAAAGAAGGACAAAACGAAGTATATGCTGTCAACAAACAAAGAAATATCTGTTCACCGCATTAATATCAACTCCACGAATGAAACCTTAGTGGAGATTCGGCGATTACTCTTCGACGACGAAATATATGCTCAACAGAACATTGATCGTGCCAGTTCTGCTTCATGAATCCGAGTGCGGGACGATAAACAGGAAGACAGAGCAGTTTTTGAACACTAACGAGAGAAAACTTCTTCGTCAAATATGTTGGTCCGCTATGCAAGGATGGCGAATGGAGAAGAAAATAAAACCGCGAACTCTTTGAGCTGTATCAAGACTTGGTTGCGGTCCAAAAAGCCATATTACGAAATTAAAACTGGCTCAGCCACATTGAGCGAATGGATAATAATGCTCCAGTAAAGAGGATCTTCGAATTACAGCCCACATGTTCGAAACGTCAAGGAAGACCAAGCCAAGCGATCGCAGATACCAGAGCGCTTGGTCTAGATAACTAGAAGCAGCGTGCACGGAATTGACGAGAATGGCGGAAGGCTGCTGTACTTTAGATAGAGAATCGAGAGGTTAAATAAGTAAAAAACGTCGCTGAATCACCGAATATTATTTTGTAAAAAAAATTCTCGAAACGTCATTCCATACGATTCGTTGTTGACTCACATCCCATTCCAGACAAAATGTCTAATGTCAAGCTCTGTCAAATTGTCGGCTTTAGCGCACCAATCTTACTTTCACTTTAGATCGATTCAAAGTTTCAGTGATGTTATGACCACTTTTCACAGAGAACTTTTCGTGAAAACAGTTAGTAAGAGGGGACGTTGATAATTACAAAAGGACATGTGAAATGAAAGTTTGCGCAATGGTTTTAACAACAAGGAAGAACACTCATTCAAAGAATGGGCAACATGCGAGCAGGCTGTGGATGACTGTATTCCAATGAAGCGCAGCAGCTTTATAAGACACAAATACTTCTTTCGAGTGATCTTTAAATCAGCCAAAATGCATACGTTTTTATGGATATAAATACGTCGTCAAAGGATTTACTGGGTGTTCCTTAGTTCTGTTCAATTCACCAATGTTACGATCTTAGAACGTTCTTTTCTTTATACGAGTGCTACAAATGTCTTTGATAGTCCGTTAGCTGAATTCTGTTCACTGCAGTTTCACAGGACAAATCGTGCCACGAATTAAGATTTGGCTTCATTTTCCTCATCTGCATCACTGTAAACTGTTTGCACAAATAGTGAATGGTACCTTCTCTTCTCTTCTCTTTTATTTGATATCCCACTGTCGATATTTTGTTAAATAGTCTCACAATCAGCCTAGTTTGACAAATTTCTATTGAAGAATAGAGCTCTTTTTATAACTCTGGAGAAGCATGTCAAATGCGTCATGCAGTAGCAAGGAACATTGCACTGAGTTCTATCTGGTATTTGGTTATTTCTCCGATTTCTTAATAAAATTTAAATCCTCTTCAACCGAGCTGTGTTTTAAAAGAAATACCCTTCTTTTAAAACAACGAACAACAGCATAGAGCGAAGCCATGTTTATAAAATTCCGACTTCAGAGACAAGATGCACGCTTCTAGTTCGCAGAAATTCCACACGCTGCTCTATTTTGGCCCATCTGGTATAAATGTACATTTTTACAAACTGAAAACCTATTTTTGAATTCATAAACCAGCAGTTTTTGCATTGTTTTCAAAAACCGCTTCACTTATTCATATCTCCACACTAGAGGTGCAAAACAAATAAATGCAAATATTTTTTTTTGTTCAATACGAGCTTTCTATTCTTTGAGCAATATATTCCCCGCTATTCAATTTTTTTATTGCCAAATAATTTGATAAATAAATCAATTTCGTTAAACCCATATCCCGCCATGAATACCATTCCAATCACCACTTGACTGTTTTGCCGAATATCGTGCAGTACCATTGAACCTGTTCTCGCTATTTTTAGACAGCCCGCCCGCCCCAAACCTCTTTAAACACTTTGTTAATTAAAGTTACAAAAAAATAACAACAGTCTAAATGAAGAGAATCGCCCGACCGAAATCCCATGTTTACCCAAATCCCATGAAAAAAAAAGGTAATAACCCTTTCGTGTTAGAGATGCAAATGCCTACACCCTCCAGAAAGTCCTTTGCTCTCAAGCTACCCCAAACCACATAAAAAAAAACCCTGCCGACATGTAGAATTTTTCATCTGTATTTATTAGGCCATAAAAAATGTATAAATGTACTCCACCAGTTGGATATGGATTGTTGATTTGCATTTGAAATTATCACGAGGAATCGAATAGGACAAAATACAAAAAACAAAAATTGAGGTCCTTGATAAAGAACTCAACAGGGAAATAAATAAAACAAGAATGTAGTATTGTGTTTAGAAGATACAACTCACCGATTGCTTTATTTAGGGCATGTTTTGCCATCAGGCTCCTGTTTCGAGAGTTCTCAATTAAGCTGATGCAATTTTGCGACGAACAGCGCCGCTTTACAGCGCATTCAGATCCGATGTTGCCGATGAAAACCTGCAAGCGGAAAAATAAATAAATTTAAATGAATACATACAAGCAAGCAAGCAGTCTGTGTACTTTGTAGTCGAGTCTTTTTGTAGTCCAAACCATGCTCTGGCCACGTCGATTTTTTTTTTAGCCAAAGGTAGACACAAACTATGTATTTTTAAAACATTTCAGTTTAGATCAGGGATTAGTCCATCAGAAATGAAACATCGATGGTGAGGTGAGTCAACGATGCGTTAGACGGTTTTAATAAATTGAAAAATGTACAGGTGGCTCTGGATGGTGGACGGATAGGTTCCCTGAACTGTCAGAGCGGAGTTAAGTCACAAACAGAATATTTAATCGATTTTGAGCCTTTTTTTTTCATTTGCGAATTTTGTGCAATAAAATGTTCGAAGTGCTCATCAGAATCAGTGATGGATCGGAAGGACGGATGGATGATATTTTTGACTGATTTTGAAAGCGAAATTGTTTTTGATGGTTTATAATTGGAAAGGCCGATGCGGGAAAAACGATTTCAAGCACCATTGACAACAAGATTCTACAGAAAGGAAACAGTCAAAAACTACTGTGTCCAAAAAATAAGGTGACATTGTATTTATTTCGAAAATTCTTTATTTATTCTTCCAAATCAATTTCATCCCCTTCAAAGTAATCCCCTCCCGATGCAATGCACTTATGCCAACGGATTTTCCAATCTTTGAAACACTGGTTATAGTCACTTTCCGGGATGGCCTTCAGTTCCGTCTTCGCTGCGGCTTGAATCTCCTCTATCGTATCAAAACGGTGTCCCCGGAGCGGTCTTTTGAGCTTGTTGAACAGCCAGAAGTCGAACGGCGTCAGATCAGGTGAATACGGTGGTTGCGGAACGATATGGGTTGAGTTTTTGGCGAAATGATCACGAATTACGAGTGCGGTATGGGATGGTGCATTATCGTGGTGTAAAATTGTCTTTCCACAATTCCGGCCTTTTTAGGCGGATAGCGTTACGAAAACGCCGCATAACGTTCAAATAATATTCCTTGTTGACTGTTTGGCCGGTTGGAAGGAATTCATAAAGCACAACACCACGATAATCGAAGGAAACAGTCAACATGACCTTGATTTTTGAGCGACTTTGGCGCGGTTTTTTTGGTCTCGGCTCTCCTTTGGCACGATATTCGCTCGATCGATCGGTTGTTTCGGGATGGTAAGCATAGATCCAGGTCTCATCACCAGTTATAATGCGTTTCATGACATCCTGGTAGTCACTTCAACGCGACGCCTTTTTCCAAAAAATTCAATGTTTTCGGTACCAGTCGAGATTTGACGCGCTTGAGGCCCAAAGCATCCTTCAAAATGGTATTGACTGAGCCTTTCGATAAGCCAACTTCATCAGCAAGGTCTCTATTCGTTAATCGATGGTTTTTCAACACCGAATCTTTGATTTGTTGGACGTGAGCTTCATCGGTTGAGGTTGATGGTCGCCCAGAACGCTCTTCGTCTTCGACACGTTCACGGCCGGTTTGGAAATCACTATACCACTTGTAAACATTTTTTTTAAGACATAGCCTCATCATCAAAGGCTTTCTGCACCATCCTCAACGTATCCGCAGCAGAAAATTGATTCCGCAAACAAAATTTAATGCAAATTCTTTGCTCAATAAATTTCGACATCGTAAAAAACGAAAAACTCACTTTTAGCAGCTCACAAAACGACGAGTATCTCAAACACTATGAATATATTTTGACATGAAATTTCACGTAGATGTCACTGACAGTACTGCCAACCTAAAAGAAAGAAAAATTTCCAAATCCTTCATATGTCACCTTATTTTTTGGACACAGTAGTATATAGAAGAGAGTTGACACGCAAGAAAGGAAAGCATGCCAAATTATGCTTGCGAACCCACAGCACCAGTTTGAATATTGGGTGGGGTGATCGCCCGGCGATAACGTTTCCTCTTAACAAAGAAATAATCAACCCAACCACAAGTGCGAATGATCCAAGGGATACTCTTTTACCCCTGCCCATGCGGCGGACAGTGCGAAGGAATATACCTATTGTATCATCAGAGATCAGATCAGAATGTCGCTGTCACATCTCTCTGAGAAAAATACGCCTACAAAGCATTCACAAAAAATGTGTAGCCCTAATTTGGTTAGATGTTAGAAACGGAAAGTCACACCCTTTAATGGATGGGATGTCGTATTTAATACATATTTATATGTAAGAACCTTCATAAGTGAGATAGGTTTTTACTGCTTTCGAGCATCTTCAGAGCCCATTTGTGTTTAGAGTCTTATTTCTCACTTGTACTTTTTTGCCCAGATCAGTTTGTGATATAATGTTTGATTCGATTTGATATATTGCTCTCAGGATACTATCAGTTATACCTGATAGAAAAACATATTTTCTCTAATTTGGCTTGCAGATCTATAAGTTCCATCATTAGTCACTTCGAGCCTTTTCTTTTCAAACTCAATCAAAAGCATACTCGTACACTGATGATGTAGAGGTTGTCTCTTCGTATAGGTCTCAAATTAGCGACTGTCTTTGAATATTTAAAATGTGGAAAATAAGGTTCTGAAGCTTTGTAAAACCAGATATTCCGAAAAATATGAGAAAATATGAGCCATGCGAGGTTTAATAGCTGTCTGCTAATATTTTACTCGGCAAAATGGTTATTCGAGTTATGGATGCAACTTAAGAGAGGGCCAAGTCGAGGTTGATTCCTCAGAACACACCGACGTGCGTCGATCGCATCATTATTAATCTTAAACATATAATTATAGTCGTCAAAAAAAAAAGCAACAAGATTTCATCATGCATATGAAGGCATATAAATGCTTCTTGTATCTTATTACAATCCTAAAGGGAATATCCGTCTCAAAATTGTGGTAGAAACATTCCTTATAAGTCTTAAACAGGTATTTGCAATTTTAGCAACGTCATCTTTTGGCGCGATTCAAAGCTGTCGGAAGACCTTAATATCATGCCAAAAAAGAGGTCTAACCTAACACTCTTCAAACGCAAAATTCCTTAAGACGAGACGTGGGCTTATGTAAGCTCAAATGCAATCCAGGCGTCAGGTTAGTAATATGCATGAGCCTCGGTCGACTTAATCGTTGAAGAAAAAAAATACGTACGAGTTCCACCACTGATTCTGACCAGGAAACACATCACCGACATTGGTCGACGATTGAAAGCCAACAAAAAAAAGGTAAAAAGTTCTGATAACAGCTGCATCCCAGATCATCAATTCAAATATTTGACATTAGGCTCGGACCATTAGCTTTGCATATGACATCATTACGGAAAGCAAACGCCACAGTGTCATTCATAATTGATGATCCAACGTCAGGGATATCAAATTCTGAACAGAAATCCATTAAGCAAAACACTTATAGTATATTGAATCGCCGATCGGTTAGGTATCGAACATGGCTCTGCTTCTTGCACCCCGCATGCACCTGGGTCCAGAACATGCAAAGGTTTTTTATAAATTTTTTTAATGTCAGGTCGCTAGCGTATAGACAACAATTCGTTGGCATTCTTATCGGTTATCCTGAAGCGGTTTGTTAAGTTAAGCGCGCGCCCACAAAGAATTTGCAACACTTTTCGGTCTACAAAAGCAAAAAAGAAAAAGTTAACCGGTGCGCCGCACTGTGGGCAAAAATCGTCGATTTGGTGGTCATAAATCAATTTTTTTTATGTGCCAAAAATACTTGACTTTAATTTTTGTCAGTACAGAAATAGTCACACATAAGAAATATAATTTTTTTTTTGTCTTAAAATGTTCAGGTGAAGAGTAATTAAAGTTCAAAGTCAGGAAAAAATGTAAATGGATTTATGGTGCATTTTGGTGCATAAGTTTAAGTTCTAGATTTTCAAACACAATTTTGTGTAAAGTTTTTGTACTTATTATGGTCATTATGTCCACACTTTTTTATGTAATTATGCGCAAAAATAAAAAAAAAATCAAGGGGGATTAGTACCGTTTGAAATTGTAAAGTCAGTTGAACTCTAACGCATTTCCGAAAGTTGCATCAGAGCGAGAAAAAAATTCACTACACTTCACAACCTTGATTTTATTAAGGAATCAAAATAAAATATGTAATCTTGCAAAATTGAAAAAACCATATCCGCCTACGTCCACTTCTAGGTTTTAGAGAGAAAAACATGTTTACATGTCGAATTTTTTTTTTCCAATATTTACCTACGCTATGTTCCTCTGATACATCAGAACATGTACACTCGAAGGTCAATATTGGAAAGAAAAAAGTCAGCTAACAAGTGTGCTTGCATTTTGCACTAACAAAAAAAAACATATTCTTTTCACGTTATCAGTTCCGTTACACTTGGCGCTTGAATGTAAGTGATGAACGAAATGATTTAAAGTCAGTTGAAGCTATTGCCAGGCACAGTAATAGTTTGAATAGTGCATAATGTGGACCTACAAGTTTCTTTTTGAGTGTTTTTGTGAAGACCCGAAGGTGAATGTTAAAGATTTCAAAAAAAGAGTGGTCAATAAGTTAGATTTCGAAGAAAATTTATTAGACATAAATTTAGATGGGATATTCAATCAAATCAAGAGAAAATATCTATCTTGTGCATACAGTAAAAAAAAAATTATTAAAAAATATTCCAAGTGGCTGGAAAATTCGTTTGGGCTAAAAAGCCTTTCGGAGGAACAGTTAATTACAAGAGGACGACCAAAAAAGCTTTACGAAGAAAGCTCCGATAGAACCAAAAGGCGAAGAAGAAATGAGCTTGAAGCAAATTGTTCAACAGCTAATATTACCATATGTGAAATTTACACACATAATTTGAAAAAAAATCACCAACAAAAAAAGGCAGAAATTGTGGATGCTGTACAGAGAGCTAGTAAAGAAGAAATTGATAGAATACATGATACTTTATTTTTAAATGAAAATAAAGACGCAAGCTTTTCAGCAGAAGAAGCGTTAGCAATATTTTTGGACTTAGGACTTTCAAAAGATAAATATTTAACATTAAAAAGACACCTGCACAAAAAAAAATTGATGTTCTTCCCCCTTACCCCTTAATAAGTCGGGCGAAAAAAGAAGCAATGCCATCTAACTGGAATGTTACCGAAACTTCGGCTGAATCAAGTCTTCAAGACGTTCTTGATCACACTGCAAACAGGATTTTGGCAACAATAAGTGAAGAAAAAATAGTTTCGAGTACCTCTTCCAATTTTGTTCTTTATACAAAATATGGATTTGATGGTTCTTCGGGTCAATTGCAATACAAGCAACGTTTTTTTTCGGAAAACACAACGGAACCTTCCGATGGTAATTTATTTATAACATCTCTCGTACCATTAAGACTGAAGAACTGTTCTCAAAACATAAATGAAATTAATAATAACAAAATCGATATATCGGAAATATGGAAGAATCCTAAGCCATCATCACCTTATTTCTGTCGACCTGTTGGATTTAAATATATAAAAGAAGATCGAGAAGAAATTCAAAGAGAGGATAGAAAGTTAAAAGAAGAAATTAAAACCTTAAAGGAAACAATTATAAATAAATATGATAAGGAAATCAAAATTAGGCATGAACTTTTTTTTACAATGATAGACGGAAAAGTGGCTCAGCATGCATCCGGTACGACATCAAGCATGAGGTGCGTCATATGTAGTAAAACTATGAAAGAATTCAATCAGAGTGAAATCATAGGAGTTGAAAATAATGCTGAGTTTGGTATATCACCATTGCATGCAAGAATTCGTCTAATGGAATTTCTATTAAACTTAGCATATGAAAAAGTAATTGATTTTAAAAAAGCTAAAAGCGCACAATTAAAAGAAGTAAAACAAAACGAAAAAAAAAGAATCCAGACAGAATTCCGGAAAAAAATGGGTTTACTTGTAGATACACCAAAACAAGGCTTCGGAAATACTAATGACGGAAACACCGCAAGACGATTTTTTGAGAATTTCGAAACAACTGCGGAAATACTGAATGTTAAAGTTGAAATAGTGTGTAGGCTTAGAAATATTTTAAATTTAATTAATAGCGGTTCTAAATTAAACGCGCAGAAGTTTGGAAATTACGCAAAGGCCACATTAACGATGCTCAAAACTTATTATGCACAAAAGTATATAACGCCAACTGTACACAAAATTCTTTGTCATGGAGAATATATAATAGGTTCCAATATTTTGCCAATAGGAGAACTTTCTGAAGAGGCTCAAGAAGCCAATCATAAGCTATACCGAAAGTACCGATTAAACAACACCTGCAAAATTTCAAGAAAAAGGACGAATGAAGATTTATTTCGAATGATGATGGTATCATCAGACCCCTTTATATCTTCATTGAGAAAACAACAACCAGAAAGTGAAATTGAAGATAAATGGCCTGAAGACATTCAAGAAATATTTGAATAACAATTGATTATGTGTTTTTTTTTTAAAGAATAATTTTGTTTTGTTTTATACATTTAATTAAGATAGTTTTTAAAATAAAAATAAAACATATTTCAAAAATAAAAAATGTTACAACAATACACACTTAAATGATGTTTCATATAAAAAAAGAATTATGAAAAAATCTCAACTAGTTCGGAAGTTACAGATTTTTGACCACCAAATCGACGATTTTTACCCACTGTGCGCCGGTCATACTAGAACCCTAGAATGAACCGCCTGCTCACAGAGGGAACACAGCTTAGATAAACTACTGAGATTACGGGCAGCAGGATAGTGCAACTGCGCAACGGTTCTGCAAGCGTCCCTTGGTCTTCAATTGTCCACCGTACCGTCCCTCTCGGGTTGTCTCTGATCACGCGCGTACAAGAGATTATGACTACCCTTAAAGTGTTGGTACATAACGCGAGTGGAAGGGATCAGGCAGGGAATATGGAGAAGTACTGATGCACTTTGTTTTTGAATTTCTGCAGATTGTAATGAGTAGGAAATACCGAGCGTGGTAGAGCGTTCCACATTCGTGTTGTGCGGCTAATAAACGAATCTCTAACCTTGACAGTACGACCGAAGTTGGGCTTGAGGGTCAACTGATGAGCATTCCTGGCGAGACGGGTGTTACAGAGTAAGTGATAAGGGGCTGGAATGCGGCTGGCTAATTCACTAGAGGACTGCTTGTGGTAGAAGAGATAAAATTTGGTTAGACGTTACGACAGTGGTGAAGAGAGTCAATTGACTTTGTAATATTTCTGTCACAAATGAGTTTTATCGCTCGATTTTGAATTCTATCAAGCAGCAGCCAGAATGGGTAAAGTATTTCTTGCATCGCGTCAGGAAACCTAGACATTTCGCAGCATTTTTGGCGATGACGGGTATATGATCATTCCAACCGAGGTTGTTGTTGATACACATGCCAAGTACTGAAAGTTTTTCGGCTTCAGCTATGCAAGTGCCATTCATGGATAATGGTCGAGGGTTTTCGTTTCGCTTTAGTAACAGAAGACAGCATTGGGTTTTAGAGGCATTAAATTCCATTCATAGAGCACCATGATAGTATGCTGTTTATATTGGATTGTAATGAGTTAATCATACGATGCCGATGAGGGACGTGAATTTGGAAACAAATATGAAAAACTGAAAGTATTATCATCAGAATGGGTGTATTTTCTAACCCATTGAATAAGGGATTCGTCGATTCCAAATGCACTCATTTTCGACAAAAGAGGCTGGAGCCAAACTCTGTTAAATGCTTTAGAAATATCAAGCGCAACAATCTTGCTTTCACCAGACACATGTAGGAGTGGTTCCACTTTTCGGTGACATATACCATCAAATCACCAGTGGATCTTTTGCTAAGAAAACCATACTGCCGGTCATTGAGGAGTTTTCGTGTTTCGAGATATTTCATTACCTGACGGTTTATCAGCGTTTCCATGACCTAAGAAAACAGGGACGTTAATGCTATGGGTCGATAGTTTTAGGAAGAAGAAGATTCGCCTTTTTAGGGACAGGTTGGACAAATGCTGTTTTCCATCTACTCGGGAAGAGACCAGAAGAGTAGGACAGACGAAAACGCTTGCGCAATGGTTTTGCTAACGTGGAAGAACATCTCTTCAGAAAAACAACTCTTGCTACTGTACGAGTGTGGAAATAGATCCGTCCCATGGAAAAGTTGACGCGCTCGAGTACAGAAGGCGGCAAAGCAAGATATTAAAGTGTTGAGCTGGCGGCAAAATGAGCCGCGAAAAGACTCGCTTTGTCCGCAGAACTGAGAGCTGAAATGTCATAGTAAACGAATGTTGGGATGGAAGATGAGACACGATTTTTTATATTCTTCACGAACGACCAAAAGTTCTTGCTACCTTTGGGACATTGTAGCACTTTTCGTCTCAGATTTCGTTCGCGGATAAATTTTGCACAACGGATTTTGGCATTCGGCATTTGGCTCGTTTACAAACTAAAGGTTTAATCATGTACCGCAGCGAAAATCTCAACGTACCTTTTCTTCGCGTGTTGTCTGTCCAGAATGTGGAAGCCGACCAAAATTGTGTATATTGAAATCGCCCGTAATAACGATTTCAATACGAGGATATCGGGAAAGACAGCGCATCAAACTCGTTGTAGGTAGAAATACTGTCTAAGTTGGGGCTTCTTTAAATTAAACATAATGTAATAATTTGCCTACGGACGGTGAGTTTTAAGCACATGAAATCAAACTCCGAGTTGGAACAGGGACCAGATTGTGGTAAAATTTGGTAGGCGACATCACTACGGATATAAGTGGCGAGACCGCGTCGAAAAAAGAATAATGGCACTAAGCTATAACCAGAAAGATTCAAGTCCGCAAACTCTGGCCTGTATTTACTGACGTGGTCGTATACAGCAAAGAAATTCGATGCTTGCTTGAGGATTTCACTGTTAGAAAGGGATTGGGACTGGAAAAACGCTTGGATGCTTTCCCATGTGTATAGAGATTTAAGTGTTGGATCCATAGACACCGGCACCTACCAGATTAAGTTTCTTGATTAGCGGCAGGTGTTTTGATCCACCAAAGGTCACGGTTCAAAATTTCTACTTTTCAAAGAGTCGTCCAAAGCTGTAAATCGCCTTAATACTATCTGGGAACAAGCAGAACAGGTCTTTATCCGTAATAAAATTGGTCACCTGGTTTGTATGTCATTACCATTCTGCCTTATAAAAAAATTTCAAGAGGAGACAACCCTATGACAACTTCCAGTGCTGCCCTGCTGAATGGATAGCGATTGTAGTATAATATTTGCCTCTAATGTCAGTTGTCAGATGATCAGCATAGCCTATTGTGACAAAGCCTGTCTCATTTAGGCTGACCAGGAGTTTTTCTATGATCAGTGAACAAAGGAGAGGCGACAGATGTGATTACTCGATCTTCCAGCATGGATCTTATCCATCTGTTAGTCAAGTCGTCAACACCTTTACTTCGGATTGAGTTCGTACTGGAGTTGTAAGGCGCAGAGAGATTTCCTTTCATTGAAATGCCTTTTCAAACAAGGTAACCAGATGGTGAAGGGCACTTTTAGGGGTGCAGGGCAAAGTGAGTTTCAAAGTGTCCCCTGATATGCAGATCTATAAGTCTGTCCATGGTCTTAAGGATGAAGGAGGATAAACCGATAGGCCGTTAGGATTTAGGTAGCTCCGGGGGTATGATTCCAGGTTTTGGTATAAATACAACGTTTACTTGTGTCCAAATCAGGGGAATATATACCCAATTGAAGCTAGATTTAAACAAAGCGAAGCGCCTCAATTGTTTCCGCATGGTCCGTAGTGTAGGATCCATTCGATTTGTTAAGTTTTCCTACATTATTGACATGATCCTTGCTGCTTTTGCTGCAGTCGGCATACCAGCAATGACATTGCAGCACTTTTTCCATGCAGCACGCTTAGATCTTTGCAACTCAGAGTTGTACTCCGTGAGAACCGATCTACATCCGTCCCACTTTTTGGTTTTCTTGGCATGATTAAAGAGTTTCCTCTTGAGCAGAGTTAGTTAATCATCCAACCATGGAATTTAACGCCGACACGTATAGGTTCTTGGGATGCTGCTCTCGTAATAGAAGAACAAGAGTATCTCGTTTAGTTGACTGGCTGTCTCGTCTAAGCTCACAACGGAATCAAAAGCCGGAGACAGCGTGTCAACTTTAGAAACATCCTGGCTCCTATATAGACTCTAATCCGTCTGGTGGGGATCGGAGCAGGGTTGCAGATGATGTCGAACCTGATGTGTTGGTGGTCCGACAGGGAAACTTCGTCAAATACATGCCAATTTGTTATAAAGATGGAAATAAAAGTACTCGCGAGTGTGGATCAGTTACCTCTTTGCGAATCGCTTTTATAAAGTACACTTACTTTATTGTTTATGATGATAAAGCTTGTAGCTGGTAGAAGATATGAGGCGGAAGCCTTTTTTCGCAATGCCAACATCTTGAAAACTGGATGAATGAATGGCTATTTCTTCGACTAGATGCGAGTTCTTTTCTTGCCCAATAACTCTGATCTGATGCGCATTAACCAGGTGGTAGAAATGGTGTTTGAGCACATCTACTATTGAGTACAGTTCGTGAACTGATTCGCAGAGCATGTGTTCCTGACAAGCTATGAATTGCGAGGGTTATTTAAAAAAGGATGCGAGTATTGAAACTTTCGCGCAGCTCTAAGATATTCTTGAGCGGGAGACTACCTATGCCCTTCTCTTTCTACGCCAAATCTTCTTCTCTTGATTTCTTCATGCATGATATTCATCGAATGCTGCTGTTCTTTTGCACTACAGTGTTTGTATGTGTGTATTTTCTGGCATTTTTTTTTTTTTCAAACGTTTGCATTTATAATGATGGTTGCAATAAGAAAGTGACCCGAGTCGACGTTTGCTCTCTGAAAGCGGCACATTTAGAATGCGGGTCTGTCATTTATTAGAATTATGTCAATTTAGGTTGTTTTTCGAACATTCGCATGGAAATTCAATCTTATTTACTGTTGTATAACGAGCTACTGCAAAACCAATTTTTGACTCAGACCTATTCCAAACACTATTCTTTCTTCCACGATTTTTCGTGTCCGGAAAATGAGCAAATGGAAAGCTACAGTTGTAACTCAGGGCTCCATATGTTACGCAATGTTGTTCAATTATATAAGGAAAAAAACAGAGATTCAAGGACCCCTCGCTTGAAACAATTCAACTCGATAAAAGTGGGGGCAAAGAACTCAGTCAATCCGCAAATTACACAAGTGCTGCAAAACCAGCATTTTATTGGTTTCAGTGCCCAACAGTTCCGTAACCGAATTGATACTCTATAATTTTGAGGCCAATAACGCGAATTCCGTAACGAATTTTAAGGATTACAGTAGAGCGGTAGGGTCGAAAGTGAATAAGCAATACACTTAAACAAGCTTTCATTGATTTGAAAAAAAAAACTGAAGATTTTGTAGGAGAAAGCGAGTACACACTCACATTTTTTTCGCAACTGGAGTGACCTCAACGACGAGCTGTACGGGCAGTACAGTGATATAGATATAGCCGGAAGATTCCGGGTTCAAAAATTAGATCATGTAGAGAGGATTGATTTTAACACTCCGGTCGAAGAGTTTTCGAATCAACATTTACAACAACCTTCTTACTTAATGTACAAAACTGAATGCTTAGCTCGATCTGTGTTGACAGAGGTGTTGGATGAAATCGGGAACACGTTAGCATCTTCTGAGTTCCTGGACATAGCAATACCAAAGGTAACGAAGATAAACTGGCCAGAATAGAGTATTCGTTAGGTCCTTGATGGTTTACAAGCTGGAGAAGCTGAACAAAAAAAGTTACATAATTGCACGAGAAAACTGAATGGACAGTAACAAAGTCCGAACTTGCTGTTTAAGGATCATGTGATAGCTGAAGGTAAAGGACAAAAGGTTGCTGTACCAAATTCGTATCCTCCACCTGATAGTCAACCAACAGTCAAGTTTAAGGTAGACATTTAACATTAATCGGTGTGGTTGTATTTAAGACTGAAATATTAACCTTAAAAGAAGGGACAGAATTCGGACACTGGAATAGTTGTGGTAAGCAGATGACCTTAAAAATATCAAAAATCAAACATGCCTTCAATGGGGCAAACATAAATAATATCGTGAGTCACGTTCTTCACCGCTGTTGCGTGTAAGCACACTCATTTGTCACAATTTAGACAGCAACATCGTTTGAAATGAAGCAATTATGTCGAGGTATTAAGTAAACTGACGTCATCAACTTTAAACACAAAGAACGATTCACAAGAACTAGACGTATTAAACATCAATATTTCTATTCACTGTGACCAAGCCCCTCATTGGCGTTACAACACTTGCACTTACATCAAATAATTTGCAGGTATCGCTATCATTGAGTCCCATCTGCAGGTTCTTTCCAAAGCTTTTAATGAACTCACACAATGTCTCACAAAGTTGAGTTTCCTTCCGCTGAGCGATCGTCATTAGGCACGGAAGCAAACGCATTGCATTTGGAGTAATATGTTTTTCCTTTATATGCGGAGCGTAGTACGCAAACAAATTCAAGCATATTCGTAGCGATCTAAAAGAAAACTCCATTCAAACTTCTACGACGCACTTTAATATTCGAACTAACCTTTGGTTCCCATTCTTTTTAATTTCCCCATACAAATCCATCAGAATCCGCTTGACGCGTGTCTTCTCCAGCGATCGAAATATACGATTAAGGCTCTCCTCGGCACTCATTCGCACAACCGAATCGAGATCCTCGCAAAAGAGGAGCAGGACACTGGTCGCGTTGCTGCAGTGTGTCGCATAGTTGATGTGAGACACCATAGCCGGCGAAAGGATGCACTCCGCAATATGCTGAAAGCAATTGATTTTCTCCTTTACACTGCAAAATAATTTCAATTAAAAATTTGTAAATATTTCTTATAGAAGCGAAAGCCGGAAACATTGGATTATGGGCTACACCTACCTGCATTCTTGCGTCCGCAGTTGGTCCACATAGTTGGTGAATTGATTCACCACACTGGATTTATCCATTTTGAAATAGTTTTTTTTTGTCGAACTCAATCAATTTTACGACTTTGAATACTTCATTTTCGTTGGATAAAGAAAATCTTATGTTTTGTAATTTGTTTCTATTTTTTATTGTTTTTTGTAATGTTGACGTTTTTTCTAAGACAGCTGTCACGGTTATGACAACGCTGATGACAAGTGGAACGAAAATAAAATAAAAACATTTTGTGGATTGCAAAGATGTCAGAATGAAGGGAAATTTTTTCTAATTCAGTGTGTACTAAAACCAATATTGGTTATATTAGTTCATGTGCAAACCAAGGAGGCGAACAAATTTGAGATACTGGGAAATATTTTTTAAGGTTAGCATTCGTTACATTTAAAAATGTTCATTTGAATACAATTTTTGACGTACTGACTGAAATATTTAGAAAGCTGACTTACATAAAAGACTTCAGGATTTGATGGCATCTCAAATATTGTGCTAAAGCATAAGCCCGACGAAATTATAAGGCAATACTGCGTAATATTTAACAACTTGCTTCATAACTGTTACTTCTGAAGCTGCTGGAAAACTTCGAAGGTATTTCCAATAGTCAAAATTCAGTGTACTCGCGTACACCCAATTCTCTGAGCTTTGCAACTCTCTTTACCTTGATTATGTTGACCAAATGCAATCAAGTCTATTATTTGAACCCAAACGTTTTTACCGATTCCTCAACGCCAAAAGTAAATCTGATGGATACCCATCCACACTAAAATACGGTAATACAACTTCAGCAGACCCAAATATTATTGTAAATTTTTTCGCTAATTTTTTCAGCCAATCTTACGCGATCCATGATCAGGAACCCGACCTAGAGTATTTCAGTAACCTTAACAATGCCACTCCTACAACCCTTTCCTCTGTAGAAATCACGCCGGAACAGTTAAGAGAGAAGATCGTAAAACTTAAAGATGATTACTCCCCTGGTCCGGACGGTTTGCCGGCTATAGTACTCAAAAGATGCTGCAGTTCTCTGATTCAACCCTTAACGGTCCTTTTCAAACTATCAATATTGCAAGGAATATTTCCTAAACCCTGGAAAAATGCATACATAATCCCGACTCATAAAAAAGGCCCAAAAAACGACGTTTTGAACTACTTTTGAACTTTCGTGTGGTTTTCTTGCATGGATTAAATCCTACCTTGAAAATAGGCAATACGTTGTGCTCTTTAGATCCTCTAAATCTGATCCGTTTACAGTAACCTCAGGCGTCGCCCAAGGTAGCCATGTAGGTCCGTTGCTCTTTATCCTCACAATTAACGATGTTGACCTCATCATCCATAGCTAACATATATCGATTTACGCCGACGATATGAAATTATACATCCCAATATCATCTCCAGATGACCATTCCCTCCTGCAAGACGACCTAACAAGGTTTTCAATTTGGTGCAAAAAAAATTTCCTTGAACTTAATATATCAAAATGCCAATCCATAACATACACTCGAAAGCGTCTACCACAATCCTCCAGAATTTACTCCATCTGTAATGAACCTGTCCCTTCAGTCTCTTCTTATGTGCGATAGTGAACTCAACTTTCGCTTGCATATTGACTCCATTATTAACAAAGCTAACTCCGCGCTTGGGTATGTAAAAAGATGGTCCAAGAAGTTCTCCAACCCCTATGTTACCAAATCCCTTTATACTACTTGCGTTAGATCCATCCTTGAATATGCTTCCCAAGTCTGGTCTCCTTACTACGACATCCACATAAAACGAATTGAAGCCGTCCAGCGGCGATTTCTTCGTTTCGCATTGCGTAGGTACAACTTTCCGCCCTACTCACAACGCTTGCAACTTATAAGATTGCAATCCCTCGAAGAACGCCGTGACGTAGCCGATATCCTATTCATCCACCAGATTCTAAGTGGAAACATCGAGTGCCCCGCTCTGCTTCGATTGATCTCCATACACATCCAATCCCCGTAACCTCCCTGTTCCGTACAAACCCTCACCGCACCAACTATGGCTCCCATGAGCCATTGTCCAGAATGATGCGAAAAGCCAACGCCGCACAACAAAAATTTGATTTCCACCTAAGTAAACTCTCCCTAAAAAACGGCCTTTCCAACTAATCACTAGATCGTAGTTTTTAGTTTAGTTTTTAAGCCCGCTTGTATTAAGTTAAGTCCGGTGTACTTCCCCGGGCCACAAATAAACAAATAAACAAAAAAAGGCCTTTCAGATCCTTCAAACTGTAGGCCGATAAGTCTCCTGCTTGATATTTGCAAAGTTTTTGAGGAAGTTGTAAGCAAGTCTATGTTGTTAGAATGTAAAAAAAAGGATATCATACCGCCGAATCAGTTTGGATTCAAAAGAAACCACTCGGCAGTTACAAAATTGGTGTCCGATATCAATTCGAATGTACGTACTTAAAAATGTATAGGTGCGTGTCTAGTAGATATCGAAAAGCTTTCGACACGGTTTGGAGTGACGCACAGTATTTTAGCGGTACAATTGAGTGATTGGTAAGTTATCTCATATATATTTATGTTCTAACTGCATCGAAATTATTTGGAATTGTGAACTCGTGCACCAGTTACAGAGCCATAAACATTGACTAGTGGAATTTTTTTCGCAGGCAGTGTTAACAAGTGTTTTTTTAATATAATTTAAATTTGTTCATAATTAAATTGTGCGCATACATAATTTTTGTACCATGGATAATAATAGTGATCAAGGTATGGGAAATCATATTTTGCTATAAAAAATTGTGTTCATTTCGTGGTTTTTTTAATATGAAGTCTGAAGTGCATGTCTACTTCGAATTTTTAAAAAAAAGTTAATTTCGGGTTTAAGTAAGGTTTTCTAAAATACCCCAAAAAAAACCCCTTGAGATTTTTCTTGTTTTATGTTGATCTGTATGTCTATTGGCTAAATAACGAAAGAAATTTTGCGCAAATTTGCGGTTTTTTAATTATTGACATTTTTGTAGGCTTAACTCCATTAATCAAAAATGGTGACCTGTTGCAAACTTGGATGGAAAGTGAGAAGTGAATGAAATTGATTACCGTTGCTGCACAAATAAATGAATTACTAGGTCTAGAAGAGTCAAATGAAGATGTAGAACTTCAAATTCAAAAAGCTTCGAAGTATTATTGCCTAAAATTGAGGCACAAATGGAAAAGTTGCCAAAGAAAACGGGATAAGTTCATGCAAGTTAATGAACGCTGGCTAAGCCATAATTTGCCGTTACAAGTTAAAATGCTTAGTGAGGAAGATAATCCAAGTCTACCAGCAACGAGCAAAGGTAGACCTTCAAAAAGTTTCGAAGAATGCAGCGAACGTACGAAAAAACGTCGGGTTCATGAACTAACTTCGCAGAACAGCACAGAGGAGCTTAGCTATGCTGCTAAAATGTCAAGTCGTTTTTCAAATTCTACTCAAAAATCGGAAAAGACTTTAACTTTGCAGCAAAGCCTAGCATTGAACATAGACTTGGATTTGTCTCAGAGGAAGTACGCTCTTCTGCGTTCTCTTATCAACGGTATCCACAAAGACTGTTTTCCAAGTTTTTATAAATTACAAATATATAAAGCTGAAATATTACCCGAAATTGCTGTTGTGTCGGAAACAGTTGCTGAAGTCAATCTTCAATCCCTATTAAACAAAACCTCTAAAAGCATTGTTGAGATTATAAAAGAAAATCTGTCATCTTCACGAAATACGAGCACTTCATTCGATCTCATATGCAAATGGTGCTTTGATGTCAGCTCCGGGCACAGTAATTATTAACAAACATTTATTAATAGTGATAATACGGATAGCTTCTTATTTGTTACTGCTTTTGTGCCATTAAAATTAGTAGATACTATAAAGAGTACAGAAGTTTGGATAAATTCCCGACCAGGTTCAACTCATTTCTGTAGGCCTATGAAATTAATTTTCCACAAAGAAAATAGTGCTCATATTGCGTCCGAGCAAAGCCACATGGAGGAGATAATTGAACATCTGGAACATTTCGAGATCAATATTGATGGCAGAAGCATTTAAATTAAATACACAATGCTAATGACGATGCTTGATGGTTGTGCAATAAATACATTGAGCGGGACAAATGCAGCTCAAAATTGTTTTATATGTGGAGCTAAACCTTCGCAAATGAACCTACCTTCTGTAGAAAATCCGGACACCAAACACCGAAAATTATAGATTTGGCCTTTTATCTTTACATTCCTGGATCAGATGCTTCGAGTTTTTACTGCACATCTCCTATAGTTTGCCTTTTAAAACATGGCAAATACGAGGCCCAGAAAATAAAACAGCATTTGGAGAAAGAAAGAAAATGATTCAAGAAAATTTTAGGTTAAAAATGGGGTTACTTGTCGACATTCCCAAACCTGGATATGGTACAAGTAACGATGGAAATACGGCTCGACGCTTCTTCGCGAATCCTGAACTGAGTTCCGAAATAACAGGAATAGACGAGGAACTCATATGCAATTTCGGTATAATATTAAGGACAATTGCAACTGGTCGTGCAATTAATGTGGAAAGATTCGTGAAACTCTTGGAAGATACGAAAACCATGTACCTTTCACAATACAGCTGGTATTATTTGCCTAGCAGCGTCCATAAGCTTCTGGTTCATGCAAAAGACATAATTTATTTTTTCCATTTGCCTATTGGTGTTCTTTCTGAAGAAGCATTGGAAGCCATGCATAAGGAAATCCGAAAGGCCAGGCTAGATCATACTCGAAAGTGCTCTAGAACAAGTTCGATGACTGATTTAATGAACCATTTGTTAATTACTTCAGACCCACTCATTTCAAATACACGCTCAAATAGCTCACATAAGTATGCCTAAAATCGATACAGATATTGCTCAATATCTGCTCAGCAATAAAACGGAAGTCTTGACATTACCGGTTACTATAGACTTGAACGATATTGATGGGACATCAGAGAGCGATTAATTCGTTATTATTATTTATTTGTTTATAATATTTTAATTTGTTAATCATAAAATTGTTTACTGAAAATAAAGCTTGAAAAATATGTACATCAGGAAAATAAAGTTTGAGTTCCAAAATAAAATCGCTGCTTAACGAATTAAGCTCAGTGGGGCATTTACTGCTGGTGAATGTACTATATGTGTTTTTTAGTTCATAACATAGATACTTAATGTAATAAGTGATAATATGCAAAATATTTAAGTTTCAGTCATTAAAACATGAGATATTATTTTTGCCGTTTTCCCCATACACTCGTCCCACTGTGCGGCATTACGTCTCTAACAAGAGTCTATTGGATGCTTCCGGTGCGTCGCAATTTTTAAAATTGTTTTCCCTCTAATAGCATTAGTATTAGTAATAATTTGTAAGTGATGTTTCAGTGATAAATCAGCACAAGTTTTAATGAAAAAGTTTTCTGAGGATGGGAAAGTTTGCAAAGAAATTGCAGAGTCCAACCGAATCAGACAAATTTTAATTCCCAAAAAAGAAATACAGTTCCAGAATGTTGGCGAAAGAGCTTTTGATCATGCTCGAAATTTAGTTTGTGTCACCATGCAACTGGTCCTCAAATTTTTAAAATATGAATCCCTAAAAACAGACAAATTCAACTTCCAATGTTAAAGTTGTTGTTATCTTCACGTTGAGTTGGATACTCTTAGAGGGATGACTGGCTAAGATTTTGGGTCGCTGGTCCTATATTACAGTCGAAAATGCTTTACTTTTACTGAGTCGTTTAATGCAAGCCATGGACAGCCAGCCAGCAAAAACAATTATCTCAAGGTTACACACCCCAAACCGAAGCCTGCAAAATTCGAAATGGCAATATCATAGTAGAATTGCAGTCAATGCTGAGGACATGGAAGAACCAACAATGCCATCTACCTGACCTAGGCGAAGTACAGATAGCAAGATAGAACTTCTGAAACGGCGGCGATGACTAAGTTGGGAGTATGCACCAACTCATCTGCACCACATGGTCAGAAGAAAGCATGCGAGATGAATGGAATCTCAGTATTGGTTGCCCAATTCTGAAGAAAGGAAGCCAATTATAGAGGTATCAATCTTCTCAAAATTGCCTTTAACGTCTTTTCCGCCGTATGATGTGAACGCCTGAAGCAGTTCGTCAACATCCTGATAGGTCCGTATTAATGTGGTTTTCAACCAGAAAAGTCAACCATAAACCAAATATTAACATTACGGCAGAGCTTGGAAAAAACCCAGGAGCGCAAAGTCAGTACGCACCACCTTTTCATCAATGTCAAGGTTGGTTTTGGTGTCTTTTTCGTCCACAGAGACGAGATTTATGAAGTCGTGTCTAGGTTTGGCATCCTTGCCAAGCTCGTACTTTTGTGCTGGATGGCGATGGAGAAATCAAGCTGCTCCATTAAGGTCGTCAAAGACGTCATCGACCCACATGATGTCAAACAACATTTTAGACAAAGTGATGCACTGTCATGCGATTTCTTCAACATCATACTTGGGACAATAGTGCAAAAGAACCTTGTCAACGCCAGAAGGCAAAAAGAGGCATATGCTGCCATAAAGAAAGACCAAACCCTGATCAGAACGTTACCATAAACAGCTATAACTTTGAGGTAGTTGGGGCTTTGTCTATCTTGGCTCCGCTATAAATACAGATAATAACATCAGCACTGAGATCAAACGAAGAATATCTCTGGCTATTAAAGCTAAGCCCTCTTTCGAAGAACTGAAGTGTTGCTCTATGAGACCAATATCATCCCCGTCCTACTATATGGTGTAGAAGCATGGATACTTTCAAAAGCGGATGAAGGCCCCGTTGTTTCGAGAGAAAAGTGTGATCTTTTGTCCCATCTGCATTGACGGTGAGTGGAGGAGAAGATTCAGCAACCAATTGACTTAGCCAAAAGGATACAATACCAATCCTACGTGGACTGTAACGCCACCTCAAGTTAATAATTAAATAATTAATGACAAAAAAAGTCCAACCAGCTTACATGTTTAAAAAAACGGTAAAAATTAAATTATTCCTTTTGTATCATAGAAAGGTAACTCAATCAGAAAAAAAGTATTTCCAAATTGAAATATGTTTATCTATCAAACTTTTCAATCTTGTGCACAACATGAGATAAATGTTACTAAATCAAAAACGATTATTTCCAAATTGTTGTCCTGATCACTTAAAAGAATACTTTCGTAAGTAAGTTATTACCGAAATGTTGAATTTAAAATGAATGTTGAATACTCAACCTTACCTTCATAGCAGCTTACCATTCCCTTACTTATCCCCATTTCAAGTAATAAATGTGATTTTAATTTAATAGAATTTTAACTGAACTAGATAAATTTGCTAATGATTCAACTCAATTATTATAATCTCATACCTAATATTTCATCATGAATTTGTTTTAATTTAGTTTTAATCTTTATATTTCTACTTCTTATTAATTAGCCTGATATGTTTTAATTCTATTCAACCAATGTATTATTTGCATCGCAAATCTTTCACAGATTTATAAGTATTTCTTACTGTGTTAGCATGTACATAATAAGTATACCCTTTAATCTATACTTTCGACGCAAATCGTATTTTATATGATTCAAAGATCCGAAAACAAATATAAACTTACGGGGAGCTAAAAAAATGAGTACCTATCTTAAAGTTGATGTTGGGAGCAAATTAAATAGCACCTTAATGTTTTTTTTTGTCATGAGATGGGAAGTTCATGGTATGGGCAGGTCTACTCGCACCCAAACCAATTTTTAGTTTAGTTTTTAAGCCAGCTTGTATTAAGTCAAGTCCGAGGTACTTCCCCGGGCCACAAATAAACAAATAAACAAAAAAAGGCCTTTCAGATCCTTCAAACTGTAGGCCGATAAGTCTCCTGCTTAATATTGGGAAAGTTTTTGAGGAAGTTCTAAGCAAGTCTATGTTGTTAGAATGCGAACAAAAAGGAGATCAAACTTCGGAATCAGTTTGGATTCAAAAGAAACCACTCGGCAGTGCACGCTGTTACAAAATTGGTATCTGATATCAATTGGAACCTACACGCTAGAAGATGTACAGGTGCGTGTCTAGTGGATATCGATATTGAAACTGATAGAAAGTATACGACGACCATGGTTTTTGGTATCACTGATGGTCTGTTGCAAGGCACGAATATTCTTCAACACGTTTTTGAAAGGATGAGGGACATGAATAGATCAATAGCATTCGCTGACGATGTCATCCTTTATGCTAATGGCTCTAAAATAATGGATATACAGAACGACCACCAAGCTTAATTCGACCAACTTCAGTCATTCTGCCGAAATTTGGAACTTAAAATAAACAGCTCCAAGTGTACTACCCAAGTAGGAAGTTCAGATTTGCGGAGCAATCGGAAGTACATGGTAATTAGATCTTCGAATGGACTTCGCATCGAGTCGAAGACTGTTGTGAAGAATTTGGGAGTTCATTTTGACAATTTTCTGTACTATCTTGATACAATGAACACGTTAATACTCAGCTAAAAAAAGCGAAAGCAAAAGACTTTTTAACTCCAAATATATAAGATCCGATGTGAAGATCATTTGGTACCAAGCATTTGTGCGTCCAATTCTGTCTTTTGCGAGTCCAGTATGAGTCCGGCTGTACCGAATCGCGACGGCATTACGTATCTAACAACAGTCTATTGGATGCTTCCGGTGCGTCGCAATTTTTAAAATTGTTTTTCCTCTAATAGCATCAGTATTAGTAATAATTTGTTAGTGATGTTTCAGTGATAAATCAGCACAAGTTTTAATAAAAAAGTTTTCTGAGGAAGGGAAAGTTTGCAAAGAAATTGCAGAGTTCAACCGAATCAGACAAATTTTAATTCCCAAAAAAGAAATACAGTTCCAGAATGTTGGCGAAAGAGCTTTTGATCATGCTCGAGATCTAGCTTGTGTCACCATACAACTGTTCCTCAAACTTTTAAAATATGAATTCCTATAAACAGAGTTCTTACAAAATGTAATACTTTTGAAACTAAGCTATATAATATTTGATATTTCTGGCAGTCTGATTTATAACACTTTTTTGAAGAAGTTGAAAAACAACTGGCAAAAGCAAATACAAATCAACTTCCAATGTTAAAGTTGTTGTTATGAAATCGATTTTCGCAACTCTGAATTTAAAATATCTTATCTTAACGTTGATTTGGATACTCTTAGAGGGATGAGTGGCTAAGATTTTTGGTCGTTGGTCCTATATTACATTCGAAAATGCTTTCATTGAGTCGTTAAATGCAAGCCATGGACAGCCAGCAAAAACAATTATCTCAAGGTTACACACCCCAAACCGAAGCCTGCAAAATTCGAAATGACAAAATATCATAGTAGAATTGCAGTCAATGCTGAGGACATGGAAGAACCAACAATGCCATCTACCTGACCTAGACGAAGTACAGATAGCAAGATAGAACTTCTAAAAGCGGCGGCGATGATTTGCACCAACTCATCTGCAATACATGGTCAGAAGAAAGCATGCGAGATGAATGGAATCTCAGTATTGGTTGCCCAATTCTGAAGAAAGGAAGCCAATTATAGAGGTATCAATTTCCTCAAAATTGCCTTTAACATCTTTTCCGCCATATGATGTGAACGTCTGAAGCAGTTCGTCAACATCCTGATAGGTCCGTATTAATATGGTTTTCGACCAGAAAAGTCCACCATAAACCAAATATTAATATAACGGCAGATCTTACGTAGTACGCACCACCTTTTTATCAATGTCAAGGTTGGCTTTGGTGTCTGTTTCGACCACAGAGACGAGATCTATGAAGTCATGTCTAAGTTTGGCATCCCTTCCAAGCTCGTACTTTTGTGCAGAATGGCGATGGAGAAATCAAGCTACTTCATTGAGGTCAGCAAAGACGTCATCGACCCACTTGATGTCAAACAACATTTTAGACAAGGTGATGCACTGTCATGCGATTTCTTCAACATCATACTTAGGACAATAGTGCAAAAGAACCTTGTCAACGCCAGAAGGCAAAAAGAGGCATATGCTGTCATAAAGAAAGACCAAACCCTGATCAGAACGTTGCCATAAACAACTATAACTTTGAGGTAGTTGGGGCTTTGTCTATCTTGGCTCCGCTATAAATACAGATAATAACATCAGCGCTGAGATCAAACGAAGAATACCTCTGGCTATTAAAGCTAACCCCTCTTTCGAAGAACTGAAGTGTCGCTCTATGAGACCAATATCATCCCCGTCCTACTATATGGTATAGAAGCATGGATACTTTCAAAAGCGGATGAAGGCCCCGTTGTTTCGAGAGAAAATTGTGATCTTTTGTTCCATCTGCATTGACAGTGAGTGGAGGAGAAGATTCAACAACCAACTGACTTAGCCAAAAGGATAAAATACCAATGCTACGTGGACTGTAACGCCACCTCAAGTTAATAATAAAATGATTAATGACAAAAAAGTCCAGCCAGCTATCATGCTTAAAAGAAAACGGTTAAAATAATTTTATTTCGTGAATGGTAACACTTAGCTCATGTCTGATTTGACAGATAATTAGTTTTATCCTTCCGCTGAACGAATATGGTTGCGTATACGCTTGAACAACGCTGGGAAATATTGCGACATTACTTTGAAAATCATGGTAATGTTTCAGAATGTGTGCGAAAATTGCGTATGGATTTTGGAAGAAGAGAAGCACCGTCAGCTCCGTATCCTTGTGAAAAAAATGAAAGAAACTGGCAACCTCATCGATAAACCAAAGCGTGAAAAGCCAAAAACAGTGCGTATACCCGAGAATATTGCTGCTGTGGCAGAAAGTGTGCGTAAAGCGTCATCAACATCAATTCACCGTCGTTCTCAACAATTAAACATTTCGGAGACATCCTTGAGACGAATTTTGCATAAAGACCTTGGTATGACGCCATACAAAGTCCAATTGGTTCAGGAGTTGAAGCCAACTGACCATCCAATGCGTTTTCGCTTCGCGAAGTGGGCCTGCGATCGACTTACAGAAGATGCCGATTTTGCCAAAAAAAAAATCATCTTTTCAGATGAAGCTCATTTTGATCTTGGTAGGTATGTAAAGAAGCAAAATTCTCGCATTTGGGGCACAGAAAACCCGCACGCATACATTGAAAAGCCGATGCACCCAAAACGAGTCACTGTTTGGTGCGGATTTTGGTCCAGAGGCATAATTGGGCCATTTTTCTTCGAAAATGTACAAGGAGTGCCCGTTACAGTCAATGGCGATCGTTATCGGGCCATGTTGAACGAATTTTTGTTCACAAAAATTGAAGAAGAGGATATTGGCAACATTTGGTTTCAACAGGACGGCGCTACGTGCCACACAGCCGAAGCTACACTCGATGTTTTGCGCCCTCTTTTTGAAGATCGCATTATCAGCCGCAGAGCTGATGTCGTTTGGCCACCTCGGAGCTGCGATTTCACACCGTTGGACTATTATTTGTGGGTTGCCCTCAAAGATAAGTGTTACGCCGACAAGCCAGAGACAATTGACGCTTTAAAGGACAATATTCGTGAAGCCATTGGTGAAATACAGCTGCACACAATCGATAATGTGCTTAAAAATTGGACCGATCGTGTAGGCTACTTCATGGCCAGCCGAGGCAGCCATTTGAATGAAATTATTTTCCATTATTAACCGAAAGGATTGTGCTTTCAAATTAAAAAAAGAAATTTGAGAAAATATTCAGCAGTTTTTTTTTATAGCATTTTCAAATTTAGCAAAAAATAAAAAGTTATTTGGCCGACCCTTTATTAACTTATGGAGAAGCTTAAAAAGTGAGTATCTTAAAGTTGATGTCGGTAGCTAATTTAAATAACACCTCAATGGTTTTTTTAATCATGAGTTGGGAAGTTCATGGCATTTTTTTTTAACTGAATCAAAGCTGAAAAAATATGTATTTCAATTTTTTGATTGCAATACATTTGTCTAGGGAATGAATGATGTTTTCATAACCCAAATGAAATTTGATGGTGGCGGCAAATAAGATATCACCTACATTTTTTTTTTAACTTGAGATGGGAAATTCACGGTATGGGCAGACCTAGTCGCACCCAAAGCAATTTTTATATTTTATTATATCTGTATTGTTTATTTAACCTAAAGTTTGTCATTTTGCAGCAATGGTACTAACGGGTTTTTCAAAAAGAGAGCTACAAAAGTTTTTTTAAACAAAACAAAAACGGTTTTAGATATCAATGAAATTCTTTATTCCTGTAAAACTACGTTGGACGCCATTAAGTATGGAACTCGTTTTCTTTTGCATGGCCACCACGGGCACGCTTGCAGAAGTCTAGACGCTGAACCCAATTTTCGACGGTTTTCAAGCATAAATCGGCCGATACTGCTGCAATTTCACGTTCGATATTCGTACGAAGTTCATCAATCGTCGCTGACTTGTTGGCATAGACCATAGACTTGACGTAGCCCCACGTTTAATAGTCTAAAAGCGTCAAATCGCACGACCGAGGCAGCCAACCGACTGGACCATTTCGTGAGATAACACGTTCTCCAAACTTGGTTTCCAATAAATTGATTGTGACATTCGCTGTGTGGCTTGTGGCGCCGTCCTGTTGGAACCACATATCCTCCAAGTCCATATCATCAAATTGGGGTCAAAAATATTCGGTTATGATTGAACGGTAGCGATCCCCATTCACAGTAACGTGCTGGTCTTGATCATCACGGAAGAAGAACGGCCCATAAACCACACCAAACCGTAATTTTTCGGGATGCAATGATGACTCATGGAGTACGTATGGATTGCTGTCTGACCAATTCCGCATATTTTGTTTATTGACGGAGCCATTCAACCAGAAATGAGACTCATCGCTCAAGATGATTTTTGCAATGAAAATCCGAATCATTTTCAAGTTGTTGCTCTGCCCAATTCACGAACATACGACTCTTCTGGTGGTCGAGCGGCTTCAGTTCTTGCGTCAATTTAATCTTGTAAGGATGTAGGCCAAGATCTTTTCGCATAATTCGCCACAAGGACGTCACAGAGATGCCCAACGCTTGAGAACGACGTGTGAGACGCACATTTGGGCTTTCTGCAACTGAAGCCTCAGCGGCAGCAATATTCTCGACACTACGAGCACTTCTTTGTCTCACTGGCACGGGAACATTTTGTACTGTGCCTGTGGATTCAAATTTTTCCTATAGACGCTCAATTCTTGATCTGCTAGGATGATTATGACGACCATTCATTGGACGTTGAGGCCACTGACTCCGAATTTCGGTAGTAAATTTTAATAATTTCGACTCGTTGTTGGCTCGTATATCTTTCCATCATGAAATGGCAAACCTTACTGAAGAGAAATGTCAAAAGAACGGCAAGAAATATGGCGTCGTTTGCTGTCCCTGTCGCTCTACTTTTGTAGCGTCCCGTTAAGAGACCAGTGTTTTACACGTGTAAGCGATTGTTGAGAAAATAAGTTGAAATTGAATTGAATTGAATTGAATTGAACCGTAGTACACATAGCGTATGCAGAAGACTTGATTGCGTACAGATCGGGACCGAAGATTGAAGATATCAGATTGAACTTGCAGTGTGACTTTGATAAGATTAAGCGTTATTGTGATGACTGGAAGTTGAAGATTAACTTCCAAAAATCGGAGACTATTCGTTTCAGGACTCCATTGTGTAGGGCTTCTTGGGATACTAGGAAGAATTGGAGAAAATTCTTAATCGTTGGGCAACACGGGCAACCATTGGAGAACAGAAGTTTAGTCAGGTACCTAGGGCTCTGGCTCGACCAATATTTATATTTTAACAAACATATAGATGTAGCTCTAGCCAGAGCCAAAGCGACTTTTGCCACGGCAAAGAGACTGTTTTAAACCAGCCAACTCGATGCCAGGGTGAAAGTCATCTGCTACATGGCTCTTGTCAGACCAATGCTTACTTATGGCTGTCCAGTGTGGTTCAACGTGACAGCAAGTTCGATGGAAAAGATTCGGGTTTTTGAAAGACAATGTCTCAGGGCTTGTCTTCGTTTATATAGAACTCCAGAGTCCCAATACCAAAAATTCTATCGCAATGAGGTCCTTTACAATGGAGCAAACCTGGTAAGGGTGGATAATTTCCTAATAAAACTTATCCGAAGGCACATTGCAAGAGCAATGATTTCGATCAACAACCTGATCTCTGTGACTTTTTACCCCAACTTGTTGTACCACGAGAGTGTGCGCCTTAACGGTTTTATCCCTCCAGAGGCATTTCTCTACCTCGACTCTAAAGGTTTGATCCAGAGTAGTCTGGCGATGCTGCTAATCTACCACGTCGCCCGTTCCAGTGTAGACAGGCGACTCACCTACGATCGAGACATCGCACAAAATTCCGAAGAGTCTCTCCGTTTCAGCAGGGCGGTATCAACCCGCGATAAGGCAGATTCGCAAAAGCAGCACCATCAATTTTGGTGGCTCTTAGAAAATGGGTAGAGATCTCTGTCATTAATATCCTTCAAAGCCAGGTCTCCTTACGGGGAAAAGTTGGCCTCTTTTTGTTTAGAAAAGCCTTGCCGACTTACATAGATTTAGTTTTTCTTAAGTTTAAGTAGGATTAGGGTATATATATAATAGGTTTATATATATACGTAGGCTTAAGTAAAAAAAAAACCATAGTACACAGACACTTTCTGCTTTCGCAGAGTGTATTGTATAATTTTTTTTTCGACATTTTTTAAAAATATGTAGCGTCAAATATTCTACGGTTGCATGGAACCCTTTGTGTGCGGGACCGATTCGAAATTCGCCGCTTTTTTTCAGCATGTCATGGGCTTCCGTATTAACTCACGGCTACTCCAGCTTAGTGTAAAGGTTTCCAAAGTCGCATTTCACACGCAGTAAAAACAAAAAAAAATGTTTATTTTAAATTTTTATTCACAACTTTTTCGATTTTGCTTTTTATATACGTATTTACATTTTACAAAATAAGAATATCTATTGGGTCAATGAATGCTCATTGTTTTCATTCAGTTTTTCATCTTTTAACATCCAATTTTTTTTTTTTATTTTTAAAACAATTTATCGTCTAAAAATTTTCGCATATTTTTCTTTTTTTTCATTCGCTTGATTCGTTTGTAAAATTATTTCATTTCATTATTAAAACATCTACACAGAAAGTAATCCCATTTTTATCTATTTCCCATTTATTTTTTTTTTTTTGTTGTTTGTTGTTTACTTATATATAAGAACCCCTAAACAAAACGTACATAGATATATTTCGTTATTTAATTAATTAAAAAAAATCCATAAGAAAACAGGAAAAAATTAAAAAATTCTAAAATGTTTCTTGTTGTTTCTTTTTTTCTTTCTTTGTTTTATGTAAATAATTTTTTTTATTATTTTATATTTTATGTATTATTCAAAAATCACAGTCCACACACACGTTTATAAAAATCTAATTTCATTTACATATTTGCTTTAAGGAAACGTATGGATTCGTTTGGTCGAACGCCGTTTGTTCCTTAAACCAAAGTTTACACAAAAAAAAAAAATTAGAAGAAACATTTTCTTTTTCAGATAAAAAAAAAGTCGTTATTTTTATAATTTTGTTCACTTTTTGTGATCACAAGCTGAGAAATGAAGCTTCCCAAACGTATGTGGTACAAAAAGTAAGCTACTAGAATAGGAGAGGATTGTTTCCTATATTTTTGTTTGTTGATTTCTTCGTTTTTCTTTTTTTATTTATTTGTTTTTATGATTTAATCATAAATTACAGCCTAACCCTTAAAATTAACTAATTAAATTAAAATTAAAAACACTACATACACTGCGCTGCGGATAAATAAATATGGAGCAAATGGAAAAAGAGGATCGAAGAAGCAGCATTATTTTGGATGACGAGAAGAGAATAGAAAAGGTTTGTTTTTTGTTTGTTTTTGGGAAATTCTTGCTCCCGTTGTTGTTATTGTACTTTTGTGTCGCGCAGATCCACTGCACTTTGAACAAGGAGCAGAAGAAAGAGTTTTATTATCGTGCATCTAGCGTTTAACCTCGTTTCGCCCGCAATACGATCAGCGTGATCACCAAGAACATCACAATCCATGCCAGTGTACTGAGGAATCCACTATAGACAGTCGGTTCCACGATCGTCCAGCCGCGAGTGAGAATCGATCGCAGGGAAGATGTGGCCAACGTTAAAGGCAGCACCAGTGAAATGTATCTGTAGGAATAAGAACTATAGTCATTTGAATATTCTTTTTAGCAATAAAATAATCTTACCTTAGAACAATGGGCATACCCTCGATGGGCCAAATCACACCGGACAGCAAAAGTGTCGGGTAGAAGGAGCCCAGCGCCAGTTGGATAGCATTTCGTTCCAGTTCACATACCGCCGAGATGAGGAAACCAAAGCACATGCCACACATACCCTGCAGCAGGGTGATGACAACCACCCAGAATAGTTCACCATTGTTTGTTACACCAAAGACCACCAGCATGAAGATCAGTACCAACGAAGTTTGACCGCACATCACCACAAATTGGGTGATCACGTGTGAGAAGAGGATCTCGCCCGGTGACACACCAGCTACCCATGATCGATCCAACATACCCTGCGGAAAACATAAATAAAAATATGTTACAACACTGCACTCAAAAAAGTGATCAGACCTTTTTATCGATCGGCCCAAACACAACATTGTTGGAACAACCAATTTAGTCTAAAATCAACTACTTGACGAGTCTATTGTAGATGCTGAAGGTTGCTACTTTGTAGAAGTGCTCTTATATTGTTGTATTAGCCTCTCAAGGCGTGGCGGTGTGTATTGTTGACCACTTGAAGAAACTTTTATTCAAGGTAATACCTTTTTCAAGGCAAGTAGCTACTTCATAAGAGAGAGCTGTTGTCATTTTGCTACTTCGAGGGGTCACTTCAATGAACGTTAAAAAAATGTTTGCCATCTGAATGGGGCTTTTAAGTTTGCAAATCATCTTAAACTATGACATTGAATGGGATTCCGAAATTTGTTGGATTGGAAATGTCGGAAACATCTTGAAGCAAAGCAAAAGTTATGATAGTTTGATCGTAAACGTTTTTTTAGCAACGTTGGGTTGGATTCAAGAAACTGCTGAATGGTCAAAAGCATTTATTCTATTATTTGCTCGCTTTCAAGAGGTTTTGTTGTACAGGCCGAGCAAAAGAATTACGTGAAGAATGGAAGGAAGTGCTTGAAACTCGGTCCGAAATAGACCGAAGAGTTCGAAATCGAATTATTAGTTTGATGTTTAACATTTGTTGATTCTCTAAAGTTTGGTAGATTGGACAGATTGGACAGAAGAGCAAGTGACAAATCAATTAAACAAACCAATTGTTTTTGACAATATAAACTAACCACAATAGTGAAACCGATCACGTTGTCAGATTACCTCCATTGATATCGCCGATAAGTTGATCCCAATGGCAAATTGTGACTGGACTTGACTCTTAAACTAGATTGAAAGACTGGCGCTTCACCAACTGCGACACCCAGCCGGTTCTTCAAGGAGGAGGATCAGTGTGCATAGATGATCTAAGTGAACATCTTCCAAATATTTTAAGGCAGCAAATTGAAATCATCAAAAAGGTTTATATACCAGAATTATAAGCATATGGAAATTTCTCTTTAAACTAAGTATTCAACCCTTTTCTCGAAAATTCCAATAAATTTATGTCAAGGTTGCTTTTTGGAGATTCCGCATTAATAATTTTCCGTTCGGGAGACAAGCAGGAGAAACCCAGTGGCAAGCAGAAGGTTCAGGTCCCAAAGAGGAAGTATACAAACCCCAGTCTTATTTGCTATTTGGAAATTGTGAATACTTTGCCCACGCATTCTTAACAAAAAAAAAAAAAAAAACAGTAGACATCCATATTGGTTGATCTTCTGACTCAAGGAGCATGTTAACTAAATTCAAAAGGTCGTCTGGTCTAATCACGTTTTTCAAAGACTCCAGCACAAGATCTAAGATCGCTTTTTGTCCCATCGATAGCTTGACTCACACAAATGTTACTTCCGAACAGATTGCACTAAAATAATAAAGTTTCGTACTCAAACCTCGAGTTTTATTGCATTCATTGGAACAGGCAACAAATCTGAGTTAAAGCCTAAGGACTTGCTGCCTTCCATCTCAATTCAGCTTAGACTGTGCCCGGTTAGGCCACTTATATTGTTTTTGCTCAGAGCGATAACGTACTTAGTCAACCTATTTTTATAAGCCTTTTAAAAAGGATCCTTGTTTTTGAAAATTGGAGATCTTCCGCAGAACTGGACTGATACCTTTACTGGAAGCGCAAGCTCGGAGCACTTGTTTAGTGAAATAAACGTGAGACCTAAGTCCAAAAGGTAACTCAGAACCGAAGCCTTTGTTTGAAACTTCTTTCGGGGTTTGCAAATGAATGCATACCGACACGACTGCCCTTTTGGAAGCCATGTTTGCCTAGAGTTTTTTACCGATCGTAATGGTCAAAGATGCTTTCTCATGGAAGACACACCCTCAGATGAGAGTCACTTACTTTCACATTGTAAACCGCAATATGTCTAATGGTTTTTCACTGGCTTACTTAAGCCGTTCGAATGAAAGTATGCGAGATGAAGACTCGAAAGTAGGAATAGTCCCTGAGACCTGTGATGGCGGGAAAATTTATACGTAGGCTGCTGGATTTATTTCTGGCCTAGGCAACACTAAGTGTTGCCAGGTGCAATCTGACATTTCCATTGGAAAGTTTGACAAGTTTGAAAGTTTTTAGCATAACATCACTCAGAACGCGTTTTCATTTAATCGTGAATTGTTTTATTTACAGAGACTTCATCAAATCATCTCGGCAAAAAAATGGAATTAACTCGTGAACACTTTCGTGCGATCAGTTTTCACAACTTTCGACGTGGATTATCACGACAAGAGTGCATTAATGAACTTAAATCTTTGTTTGGCGATGAAGCACCATCCTGTAGCACTGTGAAAAACTAGTTTAATGAATTCAGTCATGGCCGACGCTCGCTCAAAGACGAATTCCATGAAGGTCTTTGGGTAGGTTGTGCCAGAGAATATAGATGCCGTGCGTGAACTCATGCAAGATCGTCATGTGACATACCGTGAGATAGAGGCATCCCTGGGCATTTCTCCCACCAGCATACATTCGATATTGCATGAACACCTGGCCGTAAAAAAGGTTTGTTCTCGGTGGATCCCTCACAATTTGAGATTGGTGCAAGGAAATGTAAAAAAAAATATGATCGCGGTGCTTCAAAAGACGTTTATAAGACTATCACAGGTGACGAATCATGGATCTATGCGTATGAGCTCGAAACAAAACAACAATCGACCGTGTGGGTCTACGAAGACGAGCCAAATCCAACAAAAGTTGTTCGGGGAAGAAGAACTTCGAAGCAAATGGTCGCCTGTTTCTTCGGCAAAAGTGGTCATGTGGCGATTGTTCCGCTTCAGCAATGTAGGACGGTCAATTCTGAGTGGTACACTACAATTTGTTTGCCTGAAGTCTTCGGAGAAATTCGAAAAACGAACAAGAGAAGACGAATCATTGTTCACCATGACAATGCGAGCTCTCACACATCGGCTCAAACCAGCGCCTTTTTGACCGGCTAAAACGTCGAATTGATGAGTCATCCGCCGTACAGACCTGACTTGGCACCCAATGACTTCTTTTTATTCCCGCACATCAAAAAAAAAATGCGTGATCAACGATTTTCGTCGCCAGAAGTATGCTGTTGAAGCATTCAAAAACCATATTTTGGAGGTGTCTCAATCGGAGTGGAAAAAGTGTTTCGACAGTTGGTTTGAGCGCATGCAAAAGTGTATAAATCATGCTGGAGAATACTTTAAAAAACAATTAAACCACTTTTGATGATAAATATTCGCATTTCCATGAAGTATATCTAGCAGCCCACGTATGGAGATATGCCCTGTCATGCGGTTAAATTTGGATCGAAACTCAGACACAAATGTTAAAAGCACAAACAAATCTTTAACAACGTGTAAGCCACAAAATATCTGTGTGCTATTAGTGTGTCTAAAGAACTAAGACAACCGGATCAAGCCGGTTGGAGAGATATGTTGACAAAGCTACCGGAAGCCAGTAAGAAAGTAAGGAAGTTAGATTTCAGGTTTTACATTGTGGGCAAAAGATAACATAAAAAGGTTATGTCGTTTGATCTGCTGATCACATAATCGTCCTTTCCAACCTAATCAAACTAATGTCCATCATCCCCACATCTATCCCCATTCTATAAATCGAGATCCGTACACGTCGGGTGAGCCATTTTATATAGGGTTATGAAAAACGCAACAGCGGATGTCGCAGAGTCCTTGTCGGACTCCAAAACTCTTCAGCTATAAGGAAGTTCTTAGGTGCAAATTATTTGGGGTCTTGGCTCGTTTATAAAGATGTCGACTTTTCATTTCAACAAACTCAATCTGAGGACAATGAATGGCTTCAGCCAACTGTCCAAGCTTTTTCCTCGAAATTTGAGTTTTTGGGCATCACTCAAGAAAAGGTTAATGATTCTTCATTCTAAGTGAAGCCTCTTCCAAATTTATATTTATATAGTTGCCAACGTAGCACAAGCCCAAAAGACTTTTAAACTGAGTGAATTACTTACCTCGGTCCTTTCAATAATTAAAGCCGATGACGTCAGCGCGACAGCCAAGAAAAACACAATTCTGAAAGAAGATAAAGAAAAATTGGTGCGTTTAAAAAATTAGTTTCAAAAATTATTTATTTCTCGAATCACTCACGTCAGAATAACTCCAGGTGCAACGAAATCAGTAAACGATGGATTCATTGTACCATAAATGGGTTCGCTGAATTGGATTGGTACATCGCCCAGTTTTGGATTGCTACCGCATTGTTCCAGCAATTTCATGGCAAAGTCACGATACGCCAGCTGCAAGTCCCGATTTAACATGACACCGATTTGCTGGTTCGACATATCAAGCCACACTTTTATCTCGGATTGTTCGATTGTCTCTTCGTCAGAATCACGTCCTAAGATGATAGAACATTTCAGAATGGTAACGATTTTAATTGAGGTCATTTATTACCTAGCGCCGCTCTGGCAGTGAATGCGTCGGTAAAGTTTTCCGTAATGTATAAAGCACCCCAGGCATCGCCCGCTCTCACCGCGTCCAGTGCATCATCTAGATCCGAGTAGTACTCTTTTATTATGCTATCATTTAGATGGCTCAAATATCGACAACTAAGGTTCAGTAAATGGCATTCGTCCTCCCAGTAGCATGTTTCCTGAAATTCAAAATTCAATCAAAATACTTTTTTTCAAAAGAATTGATTGAGCCGATTCGTACCGTGTTGTTCATTTCACCGTTTACGATAGCGAGTTTTAGTCCTTGGGGTTCACGTCCGATGGCCATACAGAAAAGAATCACTTGCATCACGGGCAGAACAAAGATGAACATCATTACGCCGACGTTACGCCACATTCGGAGGAAGTTCTTCGTTAGCAGGGCCTTTATTTTACCTTTGGATGTGATCTGAGGGAGAATAGGTCCTTAAGAAAGGAGGATTGGGGGGTGATTTTTTGAATAACCTACCATGCATAGGTCGGCGTAGCAGTCAGTTGTTTTGTTTTCACTAGTTTTGTACGAGGCGGGGGGATTGAAGTTCTCCTGGTTAAGCTATGTTGAATAGAGCAAAAGGGTTGCGGTTGGTTTTTCATAAAAAAAGAAAATGCAAACAATTATAAGAGTGAAAATAGTACGCAAAAGAAGCGCGATGATGATTATGCGAAAGAAAAGAAGAGGTGATTCAAAGAACTTAAAAACAAGTAGATAGCTGAAGTACCAAGGAAACATTTATAGAGATTATAATGATACTTAAAGCCGACACTTTGAAAGGAAGCTTGTTTAAAAAACAAAATGCTAACTTATGAGAAAAGGATTAGAAAACAGTTGAGAGACCGAGCCTGATGGCTTTCTTGGTGCTGACCGTTGCAAGTGAGAGAACACCTTCTAATGAATCAGATAACAGCAGAAAATTACTCTGTGACTCTAAGTGTCTTACTAAATAAAAACTTGTACATTTTTCTAGAACATTTTGAGCTAGCATCAAATTCATGAAAATATTTTAATAAACAGCACAATCGGCAGCTTGTGCATGGACAACAATCATTGAGCTCAGAATGGCTCTAATTTTAACCACAATGTTCAAGAAAATTTGAAGACCAAACATCTGGTCTAATCAACTTTATGCAGCGAGCTCTAAGGCTAAGATCCACCAAGAATCGATGGCCTGATATTTGTTGCAGTGATACCATCACCAACATACATTTCGCAATCTATTTGGAGTCTACAAAAAGGGTCTGTTGGTAGATTTGCATTAATCGAAACCTAAGAGCAGTATTCTGGACCTCGAAACAAAGCAGCTTAAGTGTTGGCATTCGAGAGAGAGAAATAAGACTCGATTGATAAATCTTATATACGTTGTTACTCTTTTATTCCGAGGGTGTGGTATGTGAGTACTCTACACTAAGTTTGCGGATTTCATTGATTCGAAAATTCTTTCGATCTTGTTTTGATGTCAGATGTTCACAGTGTCCAGCAGCTGATGATATCCGCTCGCTGATATTGATATCGTTGGCGTTAAAAGACAAACCAGCCAATACCTAAATAAGCATTTAGTATCCTCGATTGAAATTAATAGGACTAAGGTGCCTACCTTGTGGGACTTCAGAATCAGACAAGCAAAAGAAAGCTATGCCAGTGATTGAAGGATTAAATATTTTTCTTTAGCTTAGTGAAAAGGGAATATTAAAAAAATCTGAAGAAAGTCAGTGCCTATAGGATCGAATTCATAAATGCTTCGAAGTATCATAGTATGGGTGAATTCGTTTCCAGGCCAGGTTTATAAGCAGCTTATATGGTCAATTTTAAGCGAGATGTACGGTCTTCATACGTGTTGATGTTGGAAAGTTTGTATGCGGGACTAACGAGACTCAAAAAAAAATAGTCTGTCCAAAAGTTATTCATGAACAGACTGATGTCTTCAGTTATGACTAACAGCAGAATCTACGAAAAAAAGAAATACAAACATCAAAAGTTTGAAAGCTGATTTTGTATGACTTGAAGAAAACAAAAGTTAGGGATCAATGAGCTGCTGTTTTTTCGTCTTCATGGTCTTTGGATATATGAAATGGAGCCCTTCCATCTTATGACTCATAATAGTTTTGAGCTTCGAAACACAGTTGGTTCATTTTCAACATTTCAGGCGTTAGGCGAAAGATATTTTTTTCAATACATTGAAAAATGCATCCAGGATAGGGTTTTTCAAAATATTTAAAATATATCCCAAGGTTAAATTATTGAAAGTTTCCAATACGAGATTTGTAGCTTTAAAAATATTATAGATCGAATCTCCAAGATTTAAAACCTGAACAAAGCAGTCCAACGCATTAACCACTGAACCTTTGACGGACAAATAATAACTATTGAAATGCAATTAAGGAATTGAATACTTTTAGTTGTAACTTAAGTACTCGCTTTTCTATAGAGCCTTAAGGCCTGACTCAAAAATTAATCGTAAAAGTTTTCTTCCTTCAAATACTCTTTTGGATAAATCCGAAGGAGCGTAACTTGTGGCATCTTGTGTAAAACTTTTTTTTTTCCATTCGCTGTTTTGGTTCAAAAAATTTACACAAAAAAAGAAAAAGATGTAAGCAAAACACGAGTAAACAAAATATCAAAGTATCCGAGATCTACTAACAAATGATGCGCCTAAGAAGCTTTAGATATTAATGTGTAGAAATATGAAAGTGACACCTTTTTTTTCAAATAAAACCAAACAAACCGTATAAATGGATCCATTCGTGTCATTTATCAGAACTTCCTTGCTTTGTGCCGGATAGTAGTTGAGGCCAACAACGCCACCTTCTTGACTCGAACTTGGGTTATCCTTTTTACTACCAAATGCCATTGTGTGAAGAGAAATATTATTACTAAAATAGTAAGATTTTAAATTTTTATCAGATTACGCATTGGTGATTTAGACTTACCTAAAGTTAACTGCCGTCAATTCACCTTTTTGACTTTGAATGCGGGATAGTTTTAAGAATACTTCCTCGAGACTAATGCACTTGTACATGGATAAAAGTACAGCAGGTGATTCCTCTGCGAGGAGATTACCTGAACGCATAAGACCAATCTGGAAAAAAGAAAAAAAATGTTTGATCAATTAATGTTTGTAAAAATTTGAAGGAGAAAAAAGAAAGCTTTAACAGAAAAAAAGCTAAATGAAAAGGAAGCAAGGGACATTTTTTTTTTAATTATTCAATCTCTTAAAGGCTTATGGCGTATAAAAAAATAAAAACAAGTTTTTCGAAATTATTTTATTCTCTGAATCGACTATGACGACAAAAGATGTCAACTGTGAACATTAAGTTGTAAAAAAGTGCAAGGGAAAGGATTATTTTGATATCATCTAAGTTTGGGAAGTTTTTGTTTAAAGCAGGCCAATGTGAGATATCTGATCGCCATGTCGAAAGCTAGTGAAACACTCCTTTTCACTTAATCTCATCTAAGCCGGGGCGGTTGCTATAGTTGTTAAAGTGGTTCAAAGTTCATCTCCAAGCTATCGAAAATTATGTGTCGTGGAGTTCCAGACGACCAGCTTAACATGACCAGGAGTAACAAATCAAAAAATGCAATAGAATTATTTATGCATTATAATAATACAGCTCAAGTTAATGTTCTTCAGTTGCATTAAGCAGGGCTGAATACCACAGAGCTGGAGAGTAGAAATATTAAAGCTTG
This sequence comes from Orthonevra nobilis, assembly GCA_963555765.1. Lineage (NCBI taxonomy): Eukaryota > Metazoa > Arthropoda > Insecta > Diptera > Syrphidae > Orthonevra > Orthonevra nobilis. The sequence goes on from OY743225.1 coordinate 9,207,867, forward strand.
GTTGCTTTTCTGGATACACAGCAAGACCTAAGGAATCTTCTATTGTTGTCATTTGAGCGAAAGATAGAGGATTCTATAGCCTGTTTTCAAAATAAAAGTAAAATCATAGCACAGGCTGACGAGATTGAACTTAAGCAACCAGCACGCAGGGGAGCCTCTCAGCGAAGTTTTATGTCCCCCACTCACATGGCTCCTTGGCACCAGATAAGGGGGTATTCGAGTAATTTTTTTTTATATTTTCAAAGTCTAAATATTCAAGAGGATTTTTCAAAATTCAATTTTTTTTTTTTCAGAGATATCGGTATTTTGCTGATCCGGCATCCAAACTGGTTCGTCCAGCTACTAACCTTCAAACCTCGTGGACGTACATATAGTGAAATATTTTTTTTTTAAAAAAATGGTTAAAAAAATCCTCAGCGTAAAGGATTACGCGTCGACAAACAAAAAGGCGATTTCACGGCAATGCTTTGAAACGAGACAACGCCCAGATTGACCGCTCTGAGATACGAACATCCAACGCATCAAAGGAGGCCAGAACTGCTCGATATGAAGAATGAAATGCGGAAAATTGTTTTTTTTAAAGTGGAGGAAGGTCCGATGTATGAAGCAGGAATGGCAGATTGAATACATATAAGTCTACAATATCATTTCATGACTTAAACTGCGAAAAACTTTACACGAAACTTTAAACGCATTTTTCTCGAAACTGTCTTTTTCGAACCAATACCCACAATTTCTCAGGTTCTATTAAACCGATTTACCTGAAATTTGAAAATGGATGCTAAAAATATTAATTGCCTTTTTTTAAGACACTTCAAAAATCACATGAAATTCATGCCTCTAGACTAGAATATGCCCTTAAGTAGCTCGTGTCAGGAATGACATTAAAATAAGGGCCTATGCTGATGATCCAGCTCTAGTAACTAGGGAAAAATTACTATTTTTGAAAGTAATTGAATGAAATGAGAACTTTCAACGCGAATGCCGATAAAGCGAAGCTCATCCTTCACACAAGGGAGTGGGAAATTGTCACCTGTAACCTACCAACGCTAAGATGAAATGTCAAAAATCTACGAGTACATACGTTGTAGCTAAATCCCAAGATAAGAATCAAAAAAATTATCAATCGGGAACGTAAACCGATGGTGATCCTTCGGTGATATATCACGGTAGTTTGATCCATCAAAAGCTGAAAAGTCTTAATTAGATGCAGAGACTATCCTGCTCAAACATTAAAGACTAGAAAAGTCTAAAGATCAGGCTGTCGCTACACAATTTGAAAATATAGAAATATAGAAATGTACAGCTGTTAAGAGCGTCACCGATACTAAATAATTAAACATTTAAGTATCCTCCTTGGAAAACCATTGTACCCTTTACGGAACTCTATCAAGAATGATTGGGTGTCGGGCTCTGTATTAAATGCAAAAGCATTTTTTGAGCTCTTCTTCTGATATATAATATGATACCTGAGAAAAATACACGTGCAGGATAATTATGCTTCAATCCCCGTTTAACATCCACGTTGACAACAAGGCTGACATCTCAACATAGAAAATACACTCAGTTAAACCTGCCTGTCCAAAGACAGTTATGAGGCAGTTGAACTTCCTTGAAAACTTACAACACACCTTCCATTGTGAAGAACAATAAAGGATCGACTGACCTCCAACGTCAAGAGCTTCGAAAAATAACATATATTTCCGGAGAGCCTGCTTTATACCTCGACTCATACTGCCTGCTTCATACCTATGAAAAAAAAAACATAGCTTCGTGGCCTTCGGCTATCTGCGTCATAGTAGATCACTGTTCAATCTGCATCATGACTTCTGAAGGGGGTTGTCATGAAGAAGATTATAAAATACCTTCCTCTTGAATGCCTTAAAAACCTTTACAGAACACTAGAAGACGTTGGTTGCCAATCTGGGCCATATTGTTTAATATACCCTTCTAGAAATCATACCCCTATGCAAGCTAACGACTAGAGCGAAAATTTCGTTTTTATTTAACCTTATTGCTTTCGGTTAATAATTGTGAATTTATGACTTTTGAGTCGCGAGACGTTCACCCCATTCATCTAGTTAATCAGTTAAGGGCTCGTCTGTGAGACACTGAGACTGTGCTCGAGAGCTTAGCTATTTGGATTTAAGACGAGCTTGACTGGAAAGAATTTTCGGTACGAAATTCGGAAAATGCGCTCTGTTCTTTCAGGAATATTTGAGTTTAGGAAGAGGACACAATTTAAAAATGAAAGAAGCAAAATTTTGGGATTGATCCTTGATAACTTATTTTTTTCGCTTAAACATGTGGAACTACAGACGATTCGAGCGGTGTCAGTTCCACTGTAAAAGTATAAAGGATTTGGCAAGACATGGATTTAAAATAGCTGGTTTCGCTAGTCAAAAAACAGTCCCTTGAGTATGGGTATTTCTGAAGGACCTACACATTATCAGGCTTTATGCTTCATAATGAATAAATAAGATTTTTTTTCTAAACCTCCTTTTGAAAGTAGTCATGAACGGACAAGATATGAAGCCGGCTTTCCACGACCTGATAGTCCAACAATTGAACCCGCTTGTGAGGGATAAAAGCATTAGTTTTAAGTTGCTCTAGGTATTAATGGCTTAAAGGTTGCGTGATACTCAGATGTACTAATCACAAAAAAAATTGTAAAGTTTTAATTTTTAATAAAGGAAAACTTTCAGCTGATTGTCCATATATCTGCAGATACATATGCATTATGGAAAGTAGCAAAAATAGTATATCTAATCCAGTATTCATTGCGGCATTGCCCGTAACCCTACTACATTTCTTTGCTTCATAAAGGAAGCAGAAAAAATTTATCTAAGACTTATTTTTGAACTGAATTTTGGCAAAGCCCCATTCAGAGAAGTTCGACCTCGAATCACGATTATTCCATCATCTCTTCTAATTGTATATGAATTTGAGTTCCACAGTTACTTCCAATCAAAATCAACGCATGGACATTTTCTGTGAGGCATTTCTAAGCCGCTTCCAAGTTTCTTACCAGTGGTAATGCAACAAACATTTTTTTTTTTCTTCACAAAAGAACAAGGATTTTTTAACTTACAATCACTCATTAAATGTTGCGATACAAATTAATAAATAAAAGCTCTACTATGCATACAATAACCAAACAAGGTACATGTTTTTTTTTTTGGCTCTCACGAGCTATCATCGAACAAAAAAATTGGCAACTATTCAGCCAACCACATGAATCACTTTTTATTATGAAAACGAACAAGTAGCTTAGAAGTCCAATCATTTCCAAAGTTCCACTGGCGAAATCTGTTCACGTTCCAGTAAACATTTGGTACGTGAAAAGAAGACGACTCGAAGTATCTCAATTTAATCATATAGCAGTGCTATGAAACGAACATACCAGTACACCCTGACCTTGGGACCAGCTACCAAACAGCACGTCCATTTAGTAACCATAAAAACATAATCTTCCGAGTAATTGCATTCACCTTCGAGTGATCGATTCTGTGAAACGCAATTCACCTTATTATCATTTCCGCAAACAAGTCCGGAATGCAGCAGTTCAGTTAAGGGCTAATTGAGACCAACAGGTCAGAGATAAAGGTCACTCAATTGACTCATTTACATAATTGTCGGGTTAAAAACTTGTGTATAGTTAAAAATCAATTTGCACTTACCGTGTGCGCCTGTCTAGCTTCCTCGATGTAATGTGTTGTGATGATAACAGTTTTCTGACCAGCCTTTGTGATATGCACTAAATGATTCCAGATACTTTGCCGCAGAAGAGGATCCACACCAACAGTGGGTTCATCCAGAATCAAGAGTTCCGGATCGTGCATGAGGGCGACAGCAAATGAGACACGTCGTTGTTGGCCACCACTAAGATTCTTCACCAATCGTTTCTCTGATGGCAAATCGAGAAAGTCCAAGAGGAACTGCAAACGTTCCCTGATCTCCTTTGATTCCATGCCAAAGATCCAGCCGAAGTACATCATGGTTTCTCTGATGGAGAATTCACCATAGAGGGCGATTTCTTGTGGCATATAGCCGACTCGCTTGCCGGGCACACCAGAACCACGAGTGCCGGGTTTGCCGCCAAGAACGGCTATATCTCCGGAGTCCAAGCGACGTCGCCCCACAATACAGGAGAGTAGTGTGGTCTTACCGCAACCAGATGCTCCAAGAAGTCCATAACTAGAAGAGTAGAAAGGGGAGGATTCAATATTGTTGAAGTACAAGACGAGTTAATATATATTTGAATGCTGCACTTAACGACTTGATTGTTTGAAGGATTTGCATCGAAATGCTTGCGTTGTAGTTTAAATCAAATATTTCAAATTTCAGGCACGATTTATTGATGAGTCTGAAGACACATTATTCCAGGTTTCTTTTTATCGTCGACTTTGCCTACTTCTCCTGTTAAATCAGTGATCTACTGACTGCAAACTTGGTAACTTGTAATCGAATCTAGCCCTTGCCACTCTACAGTTCTGTTAAAAGCTCCAATGGACTCATTGAATCCGCATCCAGATAGTTTTTTTTTTTTGTTTTTTAAGAAAGCGGCTGTGTTGTGAGAATGTTAGAACACTTATGGAGCAAGACCAAGAATATTAAACCACTTCTCAGGGAACGTAAAACCTCCTTCATGACACACTTGCAATGGCACATTTGTAAGGCATAAACTCTTCGGATTCTTTGATGAATCAAGTTCTTCTTTCTTCCAAAAGGCATTGTTTCTTCAAAAATACTGTATAAACTACGGTATTATTGCCTGCATACCAATCAAGAAGGATTTCAGGGCAATGAAGGACCACACGTTTCTTGTTTTTTATAAAAAATCACCAAAGATTACAGAAGAAAACAATTTCATCAAAACCCAAAGAGGGGAGGAAAACCATTAGACACCATAAAGGATTGATTATATGCTAGTGGGTCACCTAGTGGGTCCTTGGAAAGTATCAATAAACCTCCCTCAGGAAAGAGTTAAAAGGTATCCTCCGGAGCCTCATTTTGACTCTCTTGCAAAGTGGCAAAAAATATCCCAATTCCACGAAGAAATCGCTGAAAATATTATCTATGTACATGGAGTACCCCGATTCGGAGAAACCTCCTAAGCTCCTGTTTTCTCAAGTTCATAATGCTGATGCACTGAAGAAAGCTATCATGTGACTTGGAGGTTTGGTTGTTGAGGATCTCACTGAAGCCAAAAAGTACCTGGCTAGTGCATAGTGGAGGAGCAACACAAAATGTGGCATTTCCAAATCGACGATAATCTTAAGTCCCCAGCCCGCAATGTTTCCGTCACGAAATGAAATTGTTCGAATAATAACGAGCTCGGGTGGAACAGTGCCAGAAACTCGTCGGTTTTTGAAGTCAATTAATGAGACATGTGCGACAAATTTTAATCATAACTTACCCCTCGGATTTACCTGTTTTGATGGACATAATTCGTCAGAAAAAACTGAGTGCTGGATACTTTCCGCATGTATATTGTTTTAAGCTCTATACTAAGGCAACAGCTGGACATAGAATCCAATGTTTGGTCATATTATCGAATGCGGTATCCTTATCCTTAACATTTTCACTTCAACCTTCTCCGGCACATTCCATCAACCTAAAGGGGAGCAAAAAACTTACGAAATCTGGTATTTTACTTTCAAAGCGACCCAGTTAAGTTAGACCAGGACGATTAGGGTCTGTAATAAAGACAGTTTGGTCGCGTCTTAGGCTAGAGAGTCAGCGGTGGAAAAGAGCGATTAATTGTTTGATTTCTGTGCTCTGTTGCCACATGCATTGGGTTAAAGGTGAATAAAAGTTCTTGGTTATATCTTCAATGATCTAATGAAGCAATTTTCATCGTCAAACTGCATAATCCCGCGACGAAAAAATGGTTCGATTGCAAATTTCCTTGCAAAGTGGATGCTGTGTTGTGATATGAAAAAAGGTCGAAATAATGCAGCTAGTGTGCGCATGTTTACAAAGAAACATTGTCAGGCTAAACGCTCCAAAGTTCATCAGTACAAATATTATCAATTGCATTAGCCTGAAGAATTTTAATTAATGATTTGGGACTATTTGCGTACAAGATTCAATTGAATTTGAAATTGAAGCAAAATTACAACCTGTCATTTCTGTTTTGGCTTAAGAGCTGATCAACTCACGACAATTTTGCTGAAAGAATCATCTTCCAATATAAAGTTCACTTTCATCATGGCAACAAGCAACATTGCACTATTTAGGATCACACGTAGTCAGAGACAAGTATCGATAGATAGATACTTTTTATTTCGAAAATAAATTTTACAATGTGGGAGTTACCACATATTTTACAGCAAAAATTTTCACATAAAGAACAAAAAAAAATAGGATTTTCTGTTTATGAATGGGTATAGCATTTTTATAGCTATACTGACTTTCTGAAGGATTCTTGACGTATGCTCACTAAATGTTAGTTAAGAGTCAAGATATAAACCTAAATACTTGACACAACTGCTCCACCTAACAGCGGCTCCATGGATTTTGATGTGGCTTTTTCTTGTGAAAAAGATGGCTGACGTTTTCCCCGCGTTGAGCTTAATTTTCCATTTGTCATAATATTTAGCTAATAGTTCCATCGCATTATTTAGGCTAGTCTCGATGTCGAGAGCAAACTCATGAGATGAAAATATGGCAGTGTCATTGGAAAAAATAGCTGCTGCACAGTTAGCCAGGTTTGGAAAGCCTTGTGGTACTCCTAACGCAAAATAAATAAGGTCAGAAGCAAGACTATTGACAAGGACTTTAAAGCTACGCTACAGACGGTATCGCAAGCCTTCTCAATGTCAAGGAGTATCATCCCTCTTTACTAAGTTGCAAATACGAAGTACTTGGTGGGAAGTACTATGGTCCGATCTTTTCGTCTACAAAATTTGTTATTTTTTCCTTCAGTCCTTTTTCCAACAATTTGCTTACACAGCTAAGTAAAGTTATTGGTCTATAGCTATCTGGATCGTCATGATCCTTTCCAGCCTTTAATATTGGTATGACCTTAGCTATTTTCCAAGCTTCAGAAAAATATTGCATTTTTAGACATGCATTTATAGCCCGTCAAAGACTTCACTCCGACTTTATGTAACTGCTTAAGGTAAACATTTTTAATGCGGTCAAAACCTGGAGTCTTGTGTGCCTTCAAGTTATCGACACGAAATTGTTTATCATGCTTGGTGACTAGAGCGCTCGATGGAGTTTCGTTGAAAGCACTGAAAGAATTATTTACTTGAATATGGGTGTGTGCATCACCAGCAGAAGCACAGTGATTATTTGAGATAGTTTGCGAGAGAACATAAGCCTTTTCAGTGTCAGTTTAGTGAAAGTTTGAAGACTTTTCTAAACCAAGTATTTGGCTATTTTTGTTTTTGACTATTCTGGCTATATTCCAAAATAGTTTTGCTTTAAGTTTCCTGTTCCATTCAGTATATTCTGAGCTTGATCATTTCTAAAATATGAAATGGAAGCTTCTTGCGGGATATCTTTTCTAATATTTTAGGCACAGACTCGCCAATAGCGCTCAGAGAGAAGTCAACGTCTCCTGACTGCATGTGACGGTTTGTGTTGACTTTGGGAGCCATTCTTGTCCCATTTTCTTTGAAAGACGGCAATGCAAAAAACGTGACAGTCTATGGAGAGCACTACTAGGGAACGATATCCAATTTGTTTCGGCCATAAATTGATGGACTTGGACGAGCTACGATTTCAAAGAATGTAAAGAATGTGATGTTGGGGTGATGTTCGTTGGCTACCACAGAGTTTTGTTTAGACGCCGTTGGACTTTTATGATGAGGTGGTATTAAATATCGATACTTTGGAATAATCCAGAGATAATTCAGGCACTCAGGAAAAAGATTTGTTCAGTATCGTGAAATAGTGGCCGAAACCATCAAAAATTTATTGAAAAATTGGGCTGCTGTCTTGCAGGTCACTTGCATGCAATAATCTTGGGAATGGCCTTTCCAGTCGATAAGAGCCAAGTGTCGCATTTGAATAGAAAATCTTTATTCTTATTCCAAAGTATTTGTTCGACTCACAGAAAAATGAAAAAAACCTTTCTGAAAGACCTAATTTGTCATCTTTAAAGATAAAGCCCACAGTGCGTTGATCTATCAGGTTTTACTTAAGTCGACATTCGTCCAACATGTCCCCAGACTGTTAACCATTTTTCTTTTCCCTAACGGACAATGGAAGTCGAAAACTTTTTAAGTCAACAACTATAGACAATAAATGCAGTCTTCCAATCAATCATACCCTTGAGTCCCGTGTCTGATTGACGTGCTCCCAAAACTCTTTCAACACAATGCAGCGCAAACCAATTTAAACGACGACGGCGACGGCGACACGACGTCATGGTCGTGACCCAAATCCGTGAGTAACTTTTTTTTTTTTTCAAAATAACCACAGAAAAGAAAACCTCAAAAATTCATCAAATTACCATGTTTAGTGTTTAGGCGGTTGTGTTTATGAAATTCATTAGTTCGACGTTTTGGGGCAACGCACTGCTGCATGGCTTTGACATGGTCATGACTTGCCTTTGATCCATCATCACTCACGAGCACTCATCGCAACCGATATGTGTGTTTTTGTTGTAACGAGTTCATGCGGAGGGTCCCGCCTGTTCAAGGTGAATCTGAAGTGTTACAATTTGAATGGGAGTTTGAAAGAACCAACCAGTTTAAGCGCACTTATCCGGATTAGAGTGTCTGAGTTTGTGTTAAGGTTCATTGAACGCATTGAGGCATAACTTCCCATCGAACCGACTGGTTATCACTTTCCCTTTCATTTGCATGAATAAAACGATGCCGGGACACAGATAGATACAGATACTCGTCGAACATAGTCAAAACGAGATACAAAACCGAATGCGAATGGATTTCGTAAGATTTTCGAGAAACATTGACCCACTTTTTGGACTGTTTTTTTTTTTGCTTTTTTTTCTTTGAATCTTTTCGTGTGTTAATATCTTGGACATACTAACATACGCCTAGACAGACGAGATCGATTCGTCGTAGGTTGGTCGTCACAAGGTGGCCGACCCTGTGCATGAGATTCGTCATCCCGGATTGAGGGTAGATGCATGTGTATGTAAAGCGTTGAAAACATGACAGAAGTCAAGGAGGACAATTTTGACAAAAAGCAAAAAAAAAAAATTTTAGTTTAAACACGAGTCGGATGAGGAAGACCAGTTTGGGCTACTGTTGATGCCAAGAAACCAGAAATTCCGCAATCAGTGATTACAATCTGGAAATTGGTTCCATCTCCGATTTACATATGAAGGCTAGCTGAGAGTTGTCCTTGTGATAAAGCAGTCTAGTTTGTGTGTTTGTTTTCGTTTGTCAAAGTCATGTCGGCGCTAAGTGGTTTCGATATCGTTAATCGGATAAGTGAGTGCGCTTGAAGTACGATTAACCTGCTATAGGGGGTTTTCCGACACGGCCTAAACATTTAAGCATGACTGTCCATTATTGCCGGTTTAATGACATGTGGTATGCCAATGTTGATATTTGGGGAGTGACAGGTAGGTGCCTTGGGAAGTAGTGACAGCCTTGGGGTTTATCTTTCTTGGAATGATGTTGACTTGTTGATGCTTGGAGCAGTTATATTTTGGTGGAGCTGACTAATGAGCTGATAAAAACACACGCAATGCATTCAAAATGTGTTTCGGGATAGTTAGGAAATATACTGTATATTCGACCCACAATACATGACATTGTTTGTGTCAAAATTGGTAGTCTTAATGTATTACGATATTTACTTAGTATAAGAAGGCTCCACGTTTTGCTAGGCTCGATTGTGTTTCATGAAACTTAAATGGCAAGGAAGTCGTTTGATACTTTTTTTTCAAAAAACTGATCGATATCTGATATCAAACTTAATTGGTCTTGACTGTATAACACCTAAAACCCTTATAGTACTCCTCCCCAGCGTACTGCCTTTCAAATACGAAGTCCTTAATTTCTGGCCTTATATTTGTCGATTTTTCATGCCTTCACCAAGGAATAAAAAAAGAAATCCTTTGTGTACTATTAGTGCATCCATATTGATGCAGTAATTTGTTTTCATAAAGCGCTCTTTTTCGGTAAAACCATAAAACAAACTTATGCCTGGCGAACAGATGAACTTGCCATTACTGAAGCTGGAAAGGAGCCAAAGAAACAAACGGACATAGTGACTCGAGAACATAGCAATAGAGTATGGAACTCGAGGGACAATTCTCTTATATCTCGTAGTCTATGGGCAGAATAAAACACAAAGTGAAATAAAGGCCTTCTTGCCTTCAACAAGAAAAATGTACGCATCCTAACGGGTGTCCTGACCGGGCAATGCGCAACAGACTCAAAGGTCATCATAATGGATATCATCTCCAACGATTTCTGCGAATGCCCGATCCACAGTCGAGGCGAATTCGCTTCACGGCGGACAGAGCACACAAGGAACTGGGAGTACTCGCAGAGGTTGGTACGTCAAGGTCCTAATGAGTTTGATCAGGAGTACCAAATGGTTTCCCTTGGAGGTATAACACAGTTCTAATAAGGACATTTTATGACAAATGGAAAAAATTGTCAGAAAAATCCACGATATTGTCTAAGACGCTTGTCAGGTCAAAGTTCGAGAGATAGAAACAATTGGAGCAATGATACTGCCAGTCCATTCCTGCATGACCATTGTCGCCAAGATGGGTCGGGATTTGCTGACGACGAACGAAAGATGGATTCGGATAAAGATTTAAAAACAGAATTTATAACTCTTCAAGTGCAATTGAAAGTTGACGAATCCTGAATACACCACAATGCACATAATGGACTTCTTCAGTGCTTCAAAAAAGCGAAAATGAATCCATCAGGCGAAAAAGTCATAGCAAGTTTAGGGGTAAACTGAGTTTGAATATTGTTTAGGAAAATTGTATCACATTAGAAACAGATTACAAAGAAAATTAGTTTAAGACGTGGACCAAAAATAACAAAATGAAACCGACCTCAATTTGAGGTAAAGTTGACAGAAAGATGCGAAAAGAGTGTATGTGATCTTTTATGACTGAATGGCCCCGTTCCAGCACGCATTTGCTAAACTGGTGTACTGCTCCGCTATGAGGAAATTTCTCTGGAATGCATTTGGAGCAACAGAAAATATGACGTCACGTTTAAATGGGGTTTGACAGCTTTCCTCGCGTAGCGAAGAAATCTTTGCGAAATTTCCCTCAAATATCCCTTAAATTTCCCCATAACGACTTGCTCCCCTTCGCTACCTTTCGCTGTGGGAAAAACTGTCATCTCATTACATTTTTCACGTAGCGGATCTGCTCTACGGCGTGCTGGAACGGGGCCAATGTGTTGTATGAATACTTATGGACGGATGTGTATTATCTTACTTAGATGAACTTTGTCATGAAATCCAAGGACTTGATGAGAGATTTTTGAAATCTTATATTTACGTAGAAAACTCAAAAGCTGCCGGTGATTCAAGTTCAGTAATAGAGGCTAATCTTTACAAAAAAAATATTAAACACTACAGAAAACCATTTCCATTCTCAATCACCAACACGCTCTGTCGTTGTTTTTTTAGTAAAAAGCTTATTTAAAGTAGACACAATATTTTATTGCTAAGGCAGTACTTCCGAGATCATCTTAAACATTAACCAAATGAATTACGCATGAATATACACAAGTGAATGCCAATCATACGCAGGCAAAGGCCTTAAACATAAGTTTCATTTCATTTTATATAATCTCCAATTAGTCACGCTGATTACGCGAGAGTTTCAATTTTATTTTATTTTTTCTCTTAAACATTTCAATTGGGGTCAGGGCTCAGGCCAAGGAATATGGAAAACGACAAGCATTACTTCAGCATTAATGAAATCAAATTAAGAAAGACTTGACTCCAAATACCACGCCTTCCATAATTGTGAACTTTATTATCTTAATTACACATCGTCATACACTATTAAAGCCGGCGAAAATTCCCCTCAACGAAATATCATACAATTTTGGGCCACAAATGTCAATTTGACTGCATCCAGCATACTAATTATTGACGTTCATCCGGATTTTAAGATGGGTTAGTTTTATTCAAGGCGGAAATATTAAAATTAACTAAGTTGGTTTAATGGATTTTTTCCTGTTTGATAGTTTTAATTATGAGCGTCATAAGTCATAAGTTTTGAGCTCCTAAATAAGTTTGAGATGGCAACGCTGGATAATAAAGCGCTCCATTTAAATTGACAGCTTAAAGGTGTTTCTTTAGAAGTGTTTTATATCGATGTACAATGTTGATGACGAATCTCTTACGAGACATTTATGACCATGTGGATAGAAGGAAGCTCAATTTTCAGACGTGGTAAAATTCCATGAGAAGGCTTAGAAAAATGTTGATATTTCACATGTCACCTTTACATCGTATAGATAACGTTATGTATTCACAGGAACATGGGACAAGTTTACTCATTAATATTTGCTGTAATGAATATCTCGCGGTTAACCACACACTGTTTGACAAGCACGTTAAACCATCGATCATTGTTATTGTTTGTTTATTTTTTCTTGCATTCATTCGTGACCGCTTGATGACACAACATTGTTTTGGATGCAGTGTTGTGGAAGTTTTTCAAAAAAAAATTGTTTCGAATTGGAAGAAAAGTTGGCAAAAATCCAATGCGAAATTTTTTGGAAAATATAAGAACATTCATGAGTGTTGCGCCGCGATCTTTATGATGAAAAATATTCAATGACATGTCGTCGTTTATTCTGCATCTTACAACTTTATTAATATCATAACAAAACTAATTGTTGCCGCCATTTGCAAAAGTTAAAGTATCCTTCGATTGGGTGAAGCATTTTGGGCAAGTTTACACATTCAGATCGCCAAAGGGGAAAAATCGTTAACTCGTACCTTTTACGATTAAATAAAACAACACGTGCGATTAAGATAAATGCTCTTTATAGCTATGGACTAACAACGCAGGTCAAAAGATTGACACCGTCATTTTTTTTTTCGAAAAACAAAATTTGATATCATAAGAAACATTTTAGAGGTACAATAAGATGTTTTTCATATTTAAGTATTAATAATACTGACACGTAATTTTCTCAAGAAAACATTTTAAGCTTTTGTTAAAGTTTTTATGTAATGTTAACGTTCTCAAGTCGGTTTTTGTTTTAATAAAAAGATACTTTATAAAGATACTTTTCAATGGTACGAGTAAATAATTTGTATTTGGTGTGGATTGACCTTCTTGATGCACCGCTTCAATCTGACCAATTGGAGAAAAATAGTGTGTTTAAAAACCTTTTTAAAAGATTGCACATATGTTTTTCTGTTCGTCTTAAGTAGAGTAAAGAAAGCTATGCTCCATGGCTTAGTTTGATTCGCGACAATTTAACAAACTTAACTGAAGGACAGAGCTCTCATTGACTCGACTGTTATACACAAATATCAGGAGTTTTTTTTTGCAAGTGCCGACAAGAGCATTTAGCAGGTGATTTTCCCTTTCGTTATTTATTCCCCCACTTATAGATATGAAAAATCGACCAGTGAAAATGTCAAGGCATATCATAAAAACACGATAAATGCTGTTAGGATCTTACTTGTGGTACTCATAGAAAGTCACAAAATGTATGTTGTAAGAAAAGGTATTAAAAACTTTGATGGCTGCTAACCCACCATAGAGTTGGGTGTCGAATCGTGAGTTATGTTGTAACCATATGTTTCCGTATCCGAAGAGGTAGATTAAAGGAAAGCTATTTGCTTGACGCTGTATTTTTAAAATTTGTTGACGCGACGCACAGACAATTACATCTTTCTATCTTATTATCTGTGCTATTTCTGCAATTGAAATTTTGTCGTTTCGCAAAAGACATATGGGACAATCGTTAATCTTAAGCTGTTAAGTGTGAAACTGTTAGCGAACCACAGCGAACCACAATTTGAATTGCAAATACGATAATATCAATATTACATTTTTTTATAACATTTTCGTTTTGTATTTAAGCAATAGTGTACAGTTGTAAGCCCTGATTAATAAGCATTTCGAAATAAATAAATAAGTAAGCATTTTGCACAGGAACTCTAAGAATCCGGGCTACTCAAAGGGAACCAAAATACAGACGAAGGTCCTGTCATAAAGGAACATACATATGTATGCTCCAAAACAGCTTAGGTGGCTGCAGTACAGCTCCATGAGTTTCCTTCGACTGCCTGCCAACTTAGATAAGCTTTAGATTAGAAATGCAGTCAAATCTTCGAAAAATATTTAAGTTTCGTTTTTTAAAAAATATTTAAACCAATTGTAAGTCAAAAAGCCACCATTGTATTAGATTCTTGACATTCATGCAGTTTTTTAATTGTTACTGCAACAAACCAGTAGCACGATTCTACAACGTAAATTCCACCGGTCATCAATCCAACTCATACAAGAAAAAAATTGTAAGGGCTCAAATCTGGTGATCGCCGCACCAATCTACCTTAGCACTGCGGGTTTAAATTTGCTTCCAATATGAATTTCTACGATGATATTAACCTAGGTTTCAAGATGATGCATTATTTTGAACCATACAAGTAGCTTATTGTGTGATTACAACAAATTGACCGAATTCAGTCGCTTGTTTTCCTATTTCTTACCTCGATGGCATTAAAGTCAAGGGTGAATCTGAGGCTCAACTAGCGTATCTCTCGATCCAAGTCGATCCCAAGCACGCTGCACAAAAATTGAGTACACTTAATTCGTTGAGGTAATTTTTCACCACCGAAGATTAGGAATTAGGCTATATCCATATCGCTGAACAAGTCGTCCTTAAACCTTTTTTCCGTCCACTCCATCTATTAATTTGAGTAGAAGATGAACTATAGCTTAACTTGTTCCCTGAGCTAGATTGTTTGCCTGCGGGGTAAGTGGATCATATTCCAACGCAATGAAAACATTTACTTCTTCCTTTAAAATTAAATTAAGCTAGGTACGAATGAAGGAATAAAAGTTAAGGAATCAGATATGTTGTAATATACAAACTGAAACATAATTAAAATCACAATGTTAATGTGACATAATTTTTTCAAATGGCGTCGAATGTCATTTCTAGACCATGGAATAGAATAAGGAAGTTTGTGACATCCAGCAATGGTGCAATGAACGCGAACTTTCTGCTGAGCGTCTCGTGCAAATTGGGTTGAAAAAAGTGTTTGGACATAAAAGACCGAAAGAGTTCATTTACATAGACACACACTTTGTCATGAGCAGGCTTTCGTTCCTTCGCACATGGTGAACGCTTTAGATACACGATTTTTTTCTGCAAGTTCCTGGATTGAGTCTCGAGAACTGTGAAGCAACCGCTTCACCAATTTTCGGGCTATGTGATCTTCCAATTTGGCGATTTGGAATGACCGGGTAAATAGTCAGATTATCTTCCTATCCCGCGACCAAGAAAATTTTTATGAATAGCACGACCGGGACGTTAAGCATTTAATGTCAATTTGGACGTTCGAGGTGAGACTTAATAACTCAGTTGTCTTCTTCGCCTATGCGGATATAAGTCTGAAGAAATCTTCAACTACAGCCAAGCTTTACCTGTCTACAGTAACGTTTTGTCCTGTGCGTCATCGCGTATTACTTCAGTTTCGTCTATATCGTCCTCATTTGCAAGAAGCTAGACAGATGAAAGATCGAACCGCTACCTCAAACAGTTCGCTTGCTTTGTCTTAGAGGTCTCGGCGAGGTCTTAACCTATCTGAACGGAGCTGCGAACAGTCTCTATTGTCATACTACCGTATCGGATGAGTTTCACAGAACTTTATCTAAGGATCTCTTGTGTGTTTTTCTGGGGTCTGCCGTAGTATGAAGATTTGATCGATTTTGAACTTCACATGATCAAAGTTGTGTGTGTGTGTACTGCTGACAAGAGTTTTTACTGATCCACAACTACAGGTGAGTTAGTGCAGTCAAGGATGTCACCCTTTTTAAGGATCGGCGAACGATGTCGTGGTACCATTCATCTGGCTTATCTTCATGATTAATTGCATGTTTTACACCATGTGCTTGAAAAAATCACCAGAAAGTCCTTCGGTGTTAGAAGCCTTATAGAACTTGAGTATTTCTGGCCCTTTAATTAAGCTATGAAGCAAATCAAAGAATTTCATTGTCAGCTAGATGAAATATCTGTCATTGCACTGTGCAAAAATTTGAGCGTGAATTCACTCCACAGGACAATAAGCCACCATCAAACCAAGAAATAAAGTCTTTCTCAGACTTCAACTTAAAGGATTAGGCACTATGATTTGGTTTCGTATATTTGCAAAGCGCTGAAGTGTAAGCATAAAATATTGAACATTTATTCATTGGGTCACAGGAGAGAATATCATTCTCAGACGATAAACCGTTTTGTACCTTCGTTTCAAGAAAAAATCGTGGCACTTTTGTTGCAAAAATAAGCCTGAACAGAAAAAGTAGACAAGTGAGGGTTGACTCTCATGCGAAGGGTTCCGTGCCTTTTTCTAATAGCATCGCCCACAAATATACAAGATTAAGGTAGACAAAGTAAAAGCCCGATATCAGTTTAATTGTAATTCCTCTAAGAAAAAGAACGATCACAGGATTAAAAGATTTTTTGATGAAGTCATGCTGAAGAAATATGTGAATCTGTGATTCTGACGTCAAAATGCAGTGGTATTAGCGTGAACCTCAATTTCCCACCTTAACGCGTGTCACAATCGTGACGAGTATGTTTTGCTATCGCAACTAAAGATATTGATTTTCTTGAAAATAAATAATGCAGCGCAGTTGTCAAAGTTTTCAATAAATTGCTCTAAGGAAGGCTTTGAAGTATATTGAAAAATAAGAAAAAATGTATTCAAACATTGAGTATCCTTGTGTGCTTTAAATGCGTTACTATCACACACAATGTCATTCAATGTTTCTGTTTTTCTTCATCTTGCAACCCTCTGTTTAAGGTGATTGATTGAATTATTGCTGGCACAATCATAACTCAAACATACTTCAAAATCACATGAAATACATTTTCTTAATAATCTATTTTTAAAAAATTACATTGTAATTAATTTTTTCGGGTTGAGAAAAATTCAAATCAGGTGGCAGTTCATTTTATAAGGTAGAAACATTCGTTCCACAATTTGCAAAATATTCTTCTTTCACATTGACACTCGAGCTTCTATATTGTGCTGGATGGAAGAAATGATTGCATACTTTAAAAAGGTGTTAAGTTGCTCCCTGAATCTAATTGTATAGTATATTGTTAGGCGCCAAGCTGAGATGCGATTTCTTGAAGCACTTTCATTGTATAGTGAATCCAATTAAATTTTAACTTTGTATCATTTTTATTATTAGCTGTTTCTGGACAGATGAACGGACAGTGGAGGCTTAATAATAGGACGAGTTTGGACCCTTTGGGAACGGAACTTAAAAAATTCAATACCACTGTTCTTCCAAAAGCTAACTGTTATGTGATTTCTGGTAATCATTGGACCTTTTTTCTTCCGAAAAGAGGAGGAAAGTCGTAAGGTCCGGAGATTCTGTGGGTCCAACAAGAAAGCAATTCATGCTTAGCAGTGCTATGCTCGATTTGGCTGAAAATGCTGTACCTTATAATAAAGAATTGGAGCGGGTGGTTTCATCAGTCTAACAAAGTCTCGCTGGATAATAAAACGATCTCTTATTCGTAGCATAACTGTATTGTTTAAGCTTTAATTATTGGATTTAATTGACAACAAACCGCTGTCGATTTAAAAAAAAAAATCTAGAAATGAGAAAAGTATAATACAACGAGTGCTGTTGATCTTCAAAGCGATATTTGCATTTTTTAACAATTGACTAATTAGTTTCGCATTGCATTGAGTTATTTGCCAATTATCGACAAGTTCCACAACGCTTTACTATCGACGCAAATATAATTTACAAAGAACTCTCATGCTCAATTATCATCACACCACGCTTAACCATGGAATTATTTACAATCGTCACTGAGCTAAAGCAGCTCCAATTGTTTATCTGGAAATGTATCAAATCTAATGCAGTCAAATGAATTAATTGACAATGTCACTTCGACTTGACTTGTTTTGATATGAAATTCCGAAAGCCTAAAGACTGAACTAATTCCGGTGATTAACTTTGAGCAATCAAACAGCTTTTGTGTGCGAAAAAACCTCACAGATTTCATCACCGAAAGCATGGAAACAATAAACAGACGGTTAAGCTTTTTATTTTCTTTGACAAAAAAAACCAAACAAAGGACCATTTGCGTCATTTTCTATTTGAGTGTGAGTCATCGGGCGATACTAGTGTCTGCAAGACTTTGTGTAATAAATGGAAAAATGGAAAAATGGAATCCCATTCACTTACAGAACAAATATTACAATTTGTTAGGAGGGGGTTTCCAACTTGGTGTCAACAATCAATTGACACCAAACCGCGAAACCTCGCTTTCTATAGATGCGGCTGTAAAGCGCGGATATTATGGTTCATGGATAAGATTCACTCTATCCGGCTTCACTACAGATTGCAACATTTTAAATGGGAAAAAATAAATTCCAATTGTTAGTGTGGTTAGATACTTACATTGTGCCCTTTGGTACTGTCATGTTCAGGTTATTGAGAACCTGATTGGCGTTCTTTCCTTTGCCGTAGGATTTGAAGGCATGTCGCATAGAAACAGCTGCATCTGGTGATCCCCAGCTGGGTCTACTTGTGTTGTTTGCCATATTTGGCTCACTCGATCTAGAAGAAAAAGAAACAATGGTAAATTTCATTAACTTTGATTAAAGATGTTAATTTGAGTTTATAAGTTTATAATAATATCAAAATAAGATATTTTTTTCCTGAATTTTCAATCGGCATCAGAAAGTGCACAAAAAAGCGAGATGATTTTATTCTGCAAAATCTTGCTGAACGTCTTAATATCTTATCCTTAATATCCTACTATATTTCGACTTTTGTCGGGTTTTTTTTCCAATTACTTCAGGACCTTTAAAAATGAGTGAATCTTGCCTAAGAAATTGTTCTTCAGTCATAAAAGTAAAGACATTCTAAAGAGGTGAATTGGGCACAGCTCATGAGCCCCATATCCAGGTTGGGAAAAAGAGAAGGACGCCTGAAAAAAATTTGATGTTTTAAAAGCATACATGTCAGTGCGAAAAGACTGAGTGTCTATGCTGCCCGTTCTCTGAATGAGAATGTGCTTCCTTTGTACGAACTTAAAGGCCGCTCGCAGGATCTCCGAAATGTGGTACAAAACAAAGCTCGAGTGCAATCGCAGAAAAGAAAAAAGAAAAGAAACAGGCCCTTAGACCCATACGTCGCACAAATAATACGATGACATCAAGAGAATCGAGCCCGACACACGGTCTAGTATGAGTATAGATGCGAACTTTGTTCTCTTTAATACCGATCGTAATCGCAGCGAAAAAGGAAGCAGACATAATTGATTTGAATGTTGAGGCATTGTTGAAGGCTCAGGTATTTATCAGCCCAAAAACAGAGCTTTATCTGCATTCCATCCGTAAAGATTCACGGCAAACTGCTTCCGGATGGTTGCAGCCAGCTTCCGCTTCCATTGTTTATAGGAGTCGAAGAAAGTCTTCGCTGTAGTTTTGTTCTCTATTCCCTCGATATGGCTTGTATCATAGTTGTCAATACATTTTTGTCTACCGCATTAGATCCAAGCCTTTATGAACTCGCGGTTACCATCCTCGTAAACAGGAGAATGTATACGATCGTGAATTTCTCGGTCAAAGCGCCACAGAAACTTCTTGCTTTGTTGCTTGTCGTTATATCTGTCCCGAGATAGATCAAACCTGTTTCCACAAAAAAATCAAGGATGTTGATATCTAAGTAATGGCAAGGGTAAACAAGGTTCTTCTGAATATGAAACGCATCAGAGTCATTAAGTGACAATGGCGACTTTCAGATCTGTGGCCACAAGTCGGATTTTGTAGTGAGATTTTGTGTGGATCTTTAGGCAGATAAATTCAGATTGATATTTTTTTTACAAATGTACTCCGTGATCTTTTCAATCTCTTGAAATACTTCATGACAAAAATAAAATTGGAAATCAAAGTTATCCGTAATATGCAAAAATAATGTAATGCATTGTATCTCCTGGTGGAATAGGCTGTTGTATTATACCACACCATATTTAAGTGGTTATAAATTCTGGGACGAGAAGATTTTCTTGCTAAAAGTCTTCCAAAACTCATATTGTACAAGTTACTGAACACTTTTTATAACGTTTCAATTAACACTGCATTTGGTTTCATTCAAATAAAGCTTTAACAAGAATTCTAAGTGGTTCTTGAAATAAACTGTTCCATACTCTTTCAGAACCAATTATCCTCCCATGTCATCACCTGACCATAAACTTGACTAGACTATTTTACAATCCAATGAAGTGAGTGTCGAAGATTGATAAGACTAGAATCAAGATCAGGATTTATCGCATTATATCTAATGGTTCTTTGCGAGAAGCAAACGAGAGCAGCACGAGGAGTACTCAACCTGAAAAATGAGGTGATGTTGTTCTTTGAAGAGAATAACTTTAGTAAAAAAATAATATTTAAAGACTTTAATTTGAAATTGTCGCAAAAAGTGATTACTTTCATCGATTTACTCCTGGGACGTAAAGAAGAAAATCAGCTCCAAAGGAAACGAAAACAGTTCCATTTCCATACAAAACCATGGCTTTATTTTTTGGGTATTACTTATCACAGCATTAGAATTATGAAATCAATAACGAAAAATTTAATGAAATTCCTGTCGATGGCTCCCGCACCATAATCGCTGAATGTCTTCCTCTATTATGTTATTTGCCTATTTTCTGTTTTAAGACTTGAGAAAAATTACTCATTGGTAAAAGATTACCCAACAATGAGCACGTTTGAAGTTTACAGCGAATAAGAAGACCTCGATATTCTTATTATAAACAAAACAGTATCCTTGTTAAAAATTAAATTTATTTTCTTTGGAACGCCAAGAACCTTTATATCAAGGAAACTTGACGAGGTTAAAAACGTGAAAATACAGAAAGACATACTTGACAAAAAATCACTTGGAGATACAAAGACACTTTTTGAATGAATTGTTGCTTTGAAATGCAAAGCAATTTATGGAAGAAATGCGATTTATAAATTGCTAAATTTTAGATTAATTGTTTGCAGTAGTAATTTGTCAAAAGGTCTTGAAGTGTGTGTTGTTTATTTGAAACTATTAATAAGATTATCACATTTGCAAGGTACGTTTATTTTTTTTTTCAATGAACTTAAACATCCTGTTGCGGAAACAATTATTGATTTTGTATAACATTCCGATATTCAGACTACCAACAAAGAAGTGGTGCTTCTGCTGAAAATCGAGCTTGCCCAATTATCCTCAGCAAGCCTAAAAAATTATTTTACATTTATATCCCGAACCAGCTCCACTTTAATGTAAAACAAATGCAAATTCAGAGGAAATTGTACTCACGCCTGGGAAATTTTTTCTATCGTCTGAATTGTTGGAAAATTTAAGCCGTTACTGCAATTTACTTCCATGTTAATATTTTTGTTCTTAAAAAAAGATTCGTGCTTTGTACTATTTATTTAGTTGCTTGAGTGATTGATTGAAATAATTAATTCACCTCACAATTAAAACATAAATAAATTCACTTTAAAACTATATCACAAAACAAAGCATTCGTTTTCTTTTTGAATTTATTTTTCGATTTTTAACTCAACAAACACATAACCGATCCCCGCAACAAACCAAACACCGCTCCACTCAGTTTGCTGTTTCTTAGACAACGATCGTACCAACACTGATTCTAGTCAAACTGAAGTTGAATGTACTGTCCCATTCAGATTCTTTCCGAGCCCATAAGTCTACGATTTGTTTTGACTAAGAAAAGCGACGTATGCTTGCTGATTGTGTTTTTTTTTTTATTTTATTTTGCAAAAACATAATGATGATGATTAGTAAGACTTCCAAATTCCATTTGCCTTAAATTTATTTTCGCTTTAACACAGATGGATATTGACCCTCGCGAACATTAATAAAAAAACACTGTATGCTTTAGAACCAGTTTAACTACATCACGAGCACTTGTACACATTCCCAAACTCGAATTGTTTTTGTATCCCCTAAAACAGAAACTCGTTACGTGTGACATAAGAAAATGGTTTAGATTTTGCGCGAATGCAAATCGATTTGAGCAGATTAGTTTCACTCACTTTAATCGGGTGTAAGCTTTACTATCCACCTACGATCTGTCATTTCACCGGGAAAGTAGTCTCCAGATTTTGACTTGCAATAGTCACAATAAACATGCTAAATTCCGCATGAAGCTGTTATGCAGCGTTG
Source organism: Orthonevra nobilis (assembly GCA_963555765.1). NCBI lineage: Eukaryota > Metazoa > Arthropoda > Insecta > Diptera > Syrphidae > Orthonevra > Orthonevra nobilis. Next base: position 9,230,227 of record OY743225.1, read on the forward strand.
CGCAATGCAGATTGTAAACACCAACACATTACAGAAGCACGAGTGAATTTATGATTTGTTATGTTGAAATTGAGGCCAGTGCGGTTTTCCATGATAATGTTGTAATTAAATTCAAAAGTCCATTTTCTTCTTGAAATTCTTTTGGTATCGGCTGGTTTTGTGGAAGCAGTTTTGTTTCAAGGGCCTTAACACTTCAAGTTCGTACATCAGCTCTTTTGTTTTTGTCAATGTTTCTGAATAGTTTTTTTTATCTGTTAGCAAATTGCGTAAAACGTTTACTGGCGTGCACGTTTGTAAGAAATCATAATCACTGCAAGGTCATTCCGTATCATTGAGGAATGACGTTGGTAAATTAGCGACAAAGACGTCAGTCTTGAAATGATACCCGCATTTGGCGTTGTCGTGTGTGCTCAATTATTGTATAAGGGCGATGATTTTCTGAGCTTATTATACAGAGTAGTTGTATCAATTACGTATTTGTTCAATGAATTGGTAGCTTATACCCAATTGGTTGGATAATTTAATTATAAAGCATTCCAAGGTTAATGGCTTCTGTATGTAATGGGATACAACTTGGAGTTGAATTTTGGAAAACACGTGTCTATATAATTTAAATTCAATGATTATGATTGTGAAAAATTATCCGACGCAGCGTTGTGACATTGAAGACAAAGTAGGTGACTTTGTTATTACGCGAAACCCAAAGGAATCACCAAAGTTGATCTCAGATTGAGGATTCACAAAAGAACAACAAAACAATTAGCAACGTGTCTATATTTGAATGTTTTAAGATGAGGTGTGTGCCAAAAGAAAGATAAAATAAACTCGTTTGTGGTTTTGGCTTTGACATGCGTGCGCTAGCGAATAATTATTTGCAAAAATAAAACGTTAAATGATATATTTGTTTGCATCTTGTTTTCCTACGGGAACACCGTTCAGTTTTGGTATAGTTAAATATTAACGATCTCTTAGTCACAATAAGCATAAAGCTTTTCTCTTACAATCAATTAAAACATTTTAACTGCACACAGAAGTTATCTAAGTGTAGCCGATGGTACACTACCCTCCTAGATGCATTCTACTGTAACGTATAAAATAAATAATATTTTCGAATATAATATCCGTCCGGCGATAGGTCAAACCTGTTCCCACAAAAAATCAACGATGTTGATATCTAAGAAATGGCAAGGGTATACAAGGTTCCTCAAAAACCAGACGATATGAAACGCATCAGAGTCATTAAGCGTCAATGGCGACTTACAGATCTGTGGGTAAAAGTGATACAAATCTAGTTGAGATTTTGTGTGGTAGCACTGCATCTTAAGGCAGATAAATTCGTTAACTTGCTCTGCCTCAGGAACTAATATGACAAAGCAACTTTGAAAGAAGAAGGATAAGGAGAAGTTCCATGCTGGACGTCTATTCTTTTTCGGCCCGAACAATCCAAACGGCTTACAGTACTATCCTAGCTTCACACATACAAACTGCATCTGTGCATTGCACAATGGCTCTTTTCTAATCTTCTTTTAAACTTTTGTTAGATACGTCTTTTTAAATAAACTTGCGTATAAAACCGAACAGGATAACTGAGCATTTTAGGCTTAATTTTTATTTTATGTCCAGATATATGGGCACTTAAGCAAAGGTGGGCGTGTACTTTTAGTTTTAATGCTTTTAAAAAATAGCAGAACACCCAATACGCCAGTTCGACAGAGATTGATCGACATCTAAGGCACTTAGGCGATTGTCTCGAAGAGACATGAACAGCACGTGGCAAAAGCTATAACTGCGGAAATCCTCGTATTAATATCGCAACTTTGATTGATGTTTCCGTCGATGAGCTGTCAACCACACGGAATACCATCCATCTGAATGAATTCGTTAGCAAAAATAGTTTACGTTTCTGGGTATCCAGGTATCAGAGGCGTAAAAGAGCGCACGACTCTGGGATTAGATTCTTTGAAATCGCAGTCTTTTGTTTGTTTTTTTTTCAAATAGATAGATTCACCATTCATTTCGAAGTCATAGAATTATAAAACCTTTAAAGCAGTCAAATCACTTGAAATCAAAAGAATGCTATATTTTTTGACTGCGTGCGTTCTTTAAAGTCTTTTTCTGCCGTGAATAGCCTTTAAGATAATAATTATTGCAGAAAAAATATGCGTATGAATGACACTTAAATAACGTAAGACGGTGAATAAGTTTAAAAGTGCTAAATACAAAAAATGTCCTTATATATTCGAGCAGTGAATAATTTGGTGAGCTTCTGTCTAATCTTTTTTACATCTAATTTATTTGGATTGATAAATAACTTAAAAATCGTTTATGATAAAAAGGTTGTAGGCATAAATTCAGAAATTAAACACATATTACATAAATATATATTGTTAAACTATGTTTCAAGGATAAAATTATTGCTTAACATATATTTGCTGAAGCCAAATAAATATTTGTACAAGGTTGGAAAAATGGTGACACTTATTGAAAAATGAGTCATACTTAAGTTCGATAAATTTCAAAATTGTTTCATTTACTTCCGTGGCACTTAAATTGTGCATTATTGCAGAGCAATAAGAAGAGCAAGATGTTTTATTGAAACAAACAGTTTTTATTTGTTTTTTAAACGTTTACAAAAAGCGACGAGTTCGCTCATTCGACATTTAACAAAATACATTTTACTCATAATATATTTCAAACAAAGAACATAAACCTTAAAAACATAAAGTGAACTTAGCATAATAAAATAAAACTTTTAACATGAAAATAATTAAGTCTTAACATTTAATATGATGCCAATATTCAAGTAACAATTTTTCAAAAATCTTTGAGCCTCGTTTTGTCAAGGAAATCGTATGCATGTGGCTGGTGAGAGAAACAGAACAATGTTAAACATGGAGTTTTGATTGTGAAAAATTGTCGAAAATCCTCTTGAGAGAAATATTTTAAATTTTTTTTTTCTATTTATTCATTGCCATGACCGAAAGGGTATGATAATTGATTTAATGTTCATCGCACAGTTTAACCAAAAAATTGTTCGAAAGTCGGATGTATTTTTTGTTTCAATTATCCCATGGGTGTAATGAGTTAGGATGGAGTATATTTTTTATTTATATTTATTTATTTGTTGTGGACTTAATATAACAAAAGTTTTAAAATAATGCACATTTGACAGATAAATATCTTAAGTAAAGATTTTGAGGGAAAATCCACTAAAAATGTTCAATACATATCATTCATGTGCCTGATTTAGCTTGAGGGAAGTGAGAAAGGTCTTCAATGTGAGGACTGTGGCAAGACTTGATTTCACTTCGCGAAATATATGATGTATATAACAATACTATTATGTTTATAACATAAAAAAATAAATGAATATATATACAATATCTGAACAAATTTTACACATAAATAAATAAACAATGAGTTTTACATGTAAGTAAGAGATAAATAAATAAATAAATAAATTACTTAATAAGTAAATAAATAAATAAATTAAAAAAAAAATATATATAAAAAAGTAAATAAATAATTATGTTAGTCAATAAATAAATAGATGAAATCAGTTAATAATAAAATAAATAAATCTGCAATAAATAGTTAGTAAATAAATAAATAATTTAATAAATATATGAATATTCTATCGCAAGGTTATAAAAATTCAGCTAAATTCAAAATCAAGTCGTTGTCTGATCCTAAATAAGAACTCTTTTGTCGGTGTGAAAGTTTTGCGATTTTTATTACAACCGTATAAATGTAGTTCACCTGTCGAGAAATAAGAGGGCAGATTAAGAATAATTTTAAGCGCCTTGTTTTCCACAATTTGAAATCGTCTTAGATGATATTTAGCACATTTTCCCCATATAGGGGCAGCATAAAACATAATAGTCTGAAAAATTACCTTGAAGATTAACATCTTATTCCAAATGCTTAGTTATGACTTCCTAACTATGAAAGGTTAAGTGTCCTAGTCGTAATATGAATCTTCTTTATTACTTCTGGTACATGGAGATTAAAGGTTAGTCGTTTTTCTAAATGTACTTCAAGATATTCTGCTTAAGATTTCTACGCGATCTGTACACCTTCAAAAGTTAGTATGTTGCTTGGTAGGACACAAGCTTTTTTTTACGAGTGAAACGGGCAGCTTGAGTCTAAGAAGCATTGATTTTAATTTTCCAATTATTATAATACTCTCGGACTGTATTTAACGCAGATTACAGATAATTTTCAACGGGCGGAGTTTATGTTATCGACTTATATGCTTTCCCTTAATTCGCAGAATTTTATTCGTCAAAATAGACATGCTAGAAATTTGTATTTTCGAAGAATGGTTCATCACCTAGCTTAAATCAGAGCGAATGGTTTATCATCTACACAAACCATTATTTTTGACAACAAGAATTAAGAATTTCTTACTGGTACCACTTCAGCGATGGCGCCATTAATTTGATCTTAATGGCAAATGGTGACTGAACCAGATATGAAAACTAAATTTCTTCAGGATTTGACCCAAATCAATTGAGGATCTTAGACAACACTTGTTGGCACAAACACTCTTTCATTAATCATCCTTTTACAAATAAAATATTACAAGACGTAATTAGATAAAATTCTTAAAAATTATTATTTAATTAACTTGGTTTATTTAAGGTCAACAACGCGAAAAGATACGTCATCAGAGGTCATATAGTATCCGCCAATTGGAGACAACAATTCCAATGATAAGAGCTCGTTCGTGTTTGCGTTTTTATGCGTGTCAAAATAATCTTTCCGCAAGCAATTATCTCAAAGGTATCCAAAACGATTTCGTTAAACAAAAAACTAAAAAAAAAAAATTATTAGTCACTTTGTAACTCAAGGTCCAACGTGGATTGAACATGAACACGTTTGCTTCCAGTCAAAGTTCAAAGAAAACAATTATTATATTAAATGATATAAAAACCAACTTCATGGATAAACGCAATCTATTCTGTTGGTCAAAAGTCAACTACTACTAATTGTTTGCTTTAGTTATTCGAGTGAAATATATCGGATCAAAGCTTAATTGCCTCCTTAACCAAGTTGACTTTTGCCCGCAAAAAAAAAGTATAAAAAAAAAAATCTCAAACCCATCTACGTAATTTAATTGTCCATGAGCTGAGAATATTAACATAACTACACTTTTTTTCACATTAGATGTGCTCAGCTGCGGCTAAAGAACCCTGTTCAGGGTTAGGTTTTCTGTTCAACTTCATTCAGTACATCTGGCACGTGTTTACCATGCTTGCACGAAGCCATCAAACTTTAAATAGTGATGCCTTATTCGAAGACCAAATGGTTTCGCCAATAACAAATTCAATTGTGAAGCGTGCGCGTGTTCCACCGTCCATTAAGTACGATCTGCCCTGTGTTCCGGCAGAGGAAAAACGACTTCACCGATCACGTTTATCGGATGCGTAAATGATCAACAATCTCGGACGATCGTACCCGTGCTGTTCTGCCACACCTTTAGAACGTTTGCTTTCATGAACTAAGGCGCTACCGATTCAAAGTATAAATATGAGTTTTGCGCCCGAGGATGAATTCAACGCGTTAGAGACATCGCAAACAGGCTTCCGGTTTAAGACATTTGTATACACACTTTTTTGCTGGTATTTATATTTTCAAGATTTTCGCAAAGACCGCGGAAGCAAAGAGTCTTAGGCAATCCAAAAAAAACACAATCAACAAAAGAATTTTGTTTCATTTTTTTTTTTGTATCTAGATAAACAATAGCATTGCAAACGCGTATAGGTTACAGTATTCTGGCAACCTTGCTGTGTGGGTTGATTGAGGAGCTTTGTTGTCGCCTCTAAATCACAAACGCGCAAAAGTATCTTAATCTAGTCAGTTAGCTGAAAGGAGCGGGGGGCGGAAGGAGCTTGTGGAAATAAATAAAAACATACAACAGACGAGAGCTTACAATTTGCGACCCTATGCCGGGTGAATACTAATGGCATGATTAGTATTAAAAATATTTCATTTGTTGCTACAGTCGACAAATTAAGAATTGATTTTTATTGCGAATCCACTTGAAACAATTGGAAGCTAAGAATATTGATTAAATTGTTTAAATGTTCTTGCGACGGATGACGTATGACAGAGTTAACGCTGCGTTGATCGCCTAGGACGAGGTGGGATTTATTATTTTTTTTTTTTTTGTAAAACCTATTAAAATTAACTGCGTCAATCCGGTGTGTTTTCTCTAACTTTAGATTGCGTAAGGAAATGACAAATAAAAAAAAACAAAAAACAAACTTCAAAGGTTAACAATTCATTAGTCACATGTTACAGATAGTTTAATTATCATGCTGGTGACAAAGAGCAATAACGCTTGAGCACATATAACATCCTTATTGCAAATTTATTCCAACGATGAATACAAGCTGTGACAATAAGTATGAGTTTTATGACTTTATCGCGATACAGTATCTGATTAATTATAAACTTCAAGTTGAACTTTTTTTTTTAAAGAGATTTGAACTGAGAGAGACGTCTTTCGGTTAATTCTTTGTTTTCGGACTCCATCTAAGCTTAAGAGTTTTAGTCTTTAACCTTTTATATTTCGAACAAAGAATGTATACGCTTTAAGTTTATAAGTTTAGTCTAATTTAAAGGGTCCGTATTTCGAAAGGAAAAGCGGAACTTTGCGGTATCACTTCGTTGTCCGTTTGTCTGTTTGTCCGTCTGTTAAGGCACTTTTTCTCATGGACGCATTGAGATTTCAAGTCAAAGCTTATGTCAATTAATTATCATAGGTATCGAATAGAAAAATCAACATTCATAATTGACGCGGATGGAATTTTGCGTGAGGAATTAGAGTATGAGAAATAAAATACGGCGATATGGAACCCTGCGTGTGCGTGTCTTTTTTAATATCTGTAACCTGGAGAACATCTCAACAATGCAGTCTTATAAAGAAAAAGTTGTTCAGAAGAATTAAAACAAAAACAGCTGTGAATATTAACTTTCCATTAGAAAGTTCTTCTAGAACTCTTTTTGTTGTATGATTGAATTTGAAACCAACTCAGTTGTTTTACTGCTGGAGTAAAAAGTTGTGTTTCGATTAAGGATAAAATGGATAAGACTTGTTTTTCGAAAGTTCATTTATAAGGTTTCGTTCCTCAAAAGGAATCTTTTTATCTGTCACCACACTTTTTCTTACAAACTCATGGAGGTATGAAGTAAGAACAAATACTAATAAATACGGCCGCACTCAAAACATAATCCTTTTTTGCTGCATATTTTAATACTCGGGCACATCTTCTCTCTATTTAATGTTACAGACATTGCATAGAACGGGAAGGTCTGGCCAAATGCAAGTTTTTTATTTCTCCTCTTATTATAAAAAGTAGCCAAGTGGAAGTTGACTCTCACATAAAGGGTCCCGCGCCTATGCAACATTGTGTTGCTTTTATTTAATATTTCTTATAGTATCGCAAGATTAAGCCAGACAAAGTAAAGGCTGAACAATGGTTTACTTGTAATTTTACTTTCAGATGGGAAATCAAAAAGTATAAACAAATAAGAACTGAAAACGATGACAAAATTGAGAGATTATTTGATGCAGGTGTACTGTAGAAAAATGATATTTTTTTGGCAAAGAATTCATCTCAAACCCAGTGAAAATTCGTTCGGATTACGTTGATGAATGTCAAATAGGTGACACAATGGTGTACATGTTTTGTTACCGCAACTAAAGATATTGATTATTATCGTATTTTCTTAAAAATTCTGGAGGGTGTTTAAGTTACAGTTGTTAATGTATTCCAGATACTGCTCTAAAGAGCAGATTGAAATGTATTTGATTATAAGATAAAATGTATCTAAGCATTTATTTATTTATGCATTTATTTATTAATTTATTTATTATATCTATTTATTTATTCATTTATATATTTATTTATTTATTTATATATTTATTTATTTATTTATTACTTTATTTATTTATTTATTACTTTATTTATTTATTTATATATATATATATATTTTATTATTCGTTTGTTAATTCTTTGATTCGTTACTAATATATACAATTGTTTATTTATCAGTTTGTTGTTTTGTTTTCGTTTATGTACATATATTTATTTTTTCTTATTCGTTTATACAAACGGATGTTTACTTCCAATCTAGTCAACATTTTTTTTTTTTATTTTATTTTTATATATATATATATTTTTTTTTTTTTGTATTTGCGAAGGGTTTTCACGAATTTCCCTTCCTAACATAACATAATATTTATATTCTAAATTAAAAATTTTCCATAACACTAAGAAAATGTTTCAGTAGGAATATACAAATGTATTGTATCTCTGAATTGTAAAATGTGCGGTAACTCCAGCTTTTTGTAATATTTATTTCGAATAAAATAAATCTATCTATCTATCTAAGCATTAAATATCACTGTGTGCTTTAAACGCGTAATAAATAGTCACAACATCATTCAATGTTTACTCTATTTCAAGTGATTTATTGAAATGCTGGGACAATCAGAATTCGAAAACACATCAAAATCTCATGATATACTTGTTTTAACAATTTATTTTTTTAAAAAATGACATTGTAATTAATTTTTTCGGATTGAGAATAATGGCGCCACGAAAACAAAACACGTATACATTGATTGGGTAGAAACATCTTGACATTCGTTCCACAAGGTGTGTTGGATTGACGGGATCATTGCCTACTTTTAAAAGTTGTTAAGGTGCTCCATGAAACGGATTCATTTTCATGTATGGTGACCCCCAATAATTTTTTACTTTATATCATTTTTATTATTTGTTGTTCTATCGGAAAAAAGCAGTTCACCTTCTGTGGAAATAACAAGTGTCTCTCTATAACGGCTTAAGAGATATAGCTCTGTGACAGACAGACGGACGAACAGCGGAGGCTTATTAAAGGGTTCCTTTGGACCTTTTGGGATCGGAACCCTTAAAAATTAGTAAGTAGATAAGTTTTTTCTGTTAGATTATATTGCAGACTGAAGTAATAGGTCCTGTTGATTGACTGCTGAGCATCGGCTATTTTCTAATCATGTGTATATCATATTTGCAGTACTTTTTGTTAGGGTGTGAAATTGTTTCATTACGGATGAGTACTGCGTACCCCTTTCCGATCTGAGAAAAGGCTGATTTTTGATAAAAGAATTTGGGACAATATTAGTTTTGGCAGTCGCAATGTGATCATAATGCATTTATAAGCTGTCGAGGAAATGTGGAATTGCCCCGGTCTCCATGTTATACGGCAGTTGAAAAAAATTCTTAGCAAAAAAATTTAGATATTTTTCGACTTCCTCAAACGATAAATATAAAAGTTAAATTTTTCAGTTGCACTGTACTATATATTTTCTGCCTAGAGCTCATGTACTTCTTTTTCATCATAAGACGCATGTTCAAATTCAAGTTGCATAACATCAGTACTCTCATATATTTCTTCTCGCGTACGATTTCTATGTTCTGCCTCTTATATCGAAAACTCCACTTTTCACTTCTGGAATATCTGCCGCCAGAAACACTATATCATCAGCGTTCATTGGGCCCGATATCTACTTTCATCCAATCTCTATTTCTTCGAACTTTGTCCATTAGGTCGTTAATGAATATGATGAAAACTAGCGCACTGAGAATGCAGCTCAAAAATCTTTTTGTATAGCAGCGCACCAAACAACTAACTGGAAGTATTTAAAAAAAGGATTCCACTGTAATCGGATGCATCCTCAAAACTTCCTTTTCCATGAAATGGAAAGATTATTGGAAGAAAGCTCATAGTGAGGGGATATCGGCCACTGTAGTCGTCACCTGACTTTTGAGAGATTGATGACCTCCTACACTACAAACAACAAGAATGGTGAATCCAAGAGTTCATCTTATAACATAGGCTTTTCATATATTTGAAACAGAATTTAAGTAAACATAATTTTATCTGTCAAGTACAAGAAAACGAAATCAATAAGGTGTCCTAAATTTGCTAGACCAACTGATTTATATTTCTGCTGTTATAGAGTTTAAACTGATTTTATGTCATATGAAACTGATTTTAAAATCTGTCAGCTCCGTAAGCAAGGAATCAATTGAAGAAGAATTGAACAAACTCGAACTTTTGAATAAAAATGTAAAAAGCATTTATTATTGCTACATTTTTTTTAGAATTGGTGTACAGGTGGTATTTGTGCCCACGGTGTTCGAAACTGTGCGCATTCACAAAAATGTGTTCATCAAAAACAATTTCTTCTTTGAACTGATATGGACACCGAAGTTTAAAATATTTTTTCGATTATTGAAGCGTAAGTTTATTTTGAATTGAAGCAGATTGCGATGCAGAAACAATCAAAAGTGAATGTATTGACTCCATTTTTTTACTATACCCTGCACAGCCTTTCTGGTGGGATTTTTTAGTACAACCGAAAATAAGAGTAAGCTCTGTTAGAGTTCTGACTGCTGATTCAGATTTAGTAGAAATTTTTTGTAATTTTGAATTAACAAAACGTAAATCTTGAGCGACGTCGAGGTTACGTCTGCTCTTGACAGAAAGTAATAGTTTCCCTACTGAAAAACGCAAAATTTACCAATTTGTTTATAAGTTCCTCATGTCACATTAAATCAAAGGATACTTCAGAATCGAAAGCTAGTAAACCAGTTGGTTTGTTAACGGAGCGGTTTTTTTTAAATGTTTGCCGAACTTGGGCACTTCTTTAAATGCTTGGTCTGTGATTATGTTTGCTTTTTATAGAATTTTAAAATATTTCATTTATTTTAATCCGTAATAAATTTTGAGCATTCGGTATCGAAGTGCCTTTCACATTTTCCAAAGAACCTGGGAAGTTTTGCAATCTTTAGCAGACGATTTGATTTGATTAAAAGGGCTTTAACTTCGAAATATTTTTTTTCACTTCGGATCTTTTAAAAGTTTCTAAATTAAGTCTGTCTGTATTATCCTTAATGAATGTTTCTGTATATTTATTTCCTAGATGGGAAGAGAGTGACTGTGTAAGTAAGATGAGTAAAGTGCTTATTGTTAACAGCCAGGCGAAAGCTAGTTACGATCCTGACCTATGATAATGCAAGTTGACATACGAGTACAGTCCACCTAACAACCGCTGAATGGATATCTAATGTATGCAGCGTTGTATTGTTGGCCTTGTGCGCCAGGCTGACAGTCCGCAGACGTAAATCATCGTTTTGTTGCGACAAGCTCATTGGAAACAAACGGATCCCCAAACCGTGAAGGATACTGTTGATATATGTTGTAAACATTTATAATGGAGATGCCTTCGATGACGATCCTCGAAGATATAACCTAAAGGGGTCTGATCTTCATAATCTGCTCCTTGTGGAGACGTTGCGTCCATTGCCTGCTCCGCCGCGGCTGTTGAGAGTTATACTGAGAACTACGGTGAACTTGTTCGTGATGTTTTCTAGTAGGAAAGTTTTGTCTCTGTATTTTGCTCGCTTGGCCGAGTCTGCAAGTGCAAGGTCGGTATATTCGTTTACGTCCTGTGCATCGAGGATAAAGCATTTGCTGCTTTTCTGAGCGATGATGTCAGATTTCCTGGGCCTTACAGTGATTGGATGATTGTTTCTTTGGATGCTTCGTATTTTTTGTTGGATAAGCTTTTAGCTCCGAAGTTAACGAAGTAATCGTAGCGTCTTTTCCTCATGCCGTGAGTTCGGTGGCAATGTTGCAAGACGTGGTTTAGTTCTTCGCAACTTCCGGCGTGGCTTGAGCGGTCCTAATGTAGTCCTTGTGACGTTTGTGTTCTAGAACGTTGAACCAAAGTTTGCAGATGTTAACGAAGTCTCGGCCTTACAGCAGTTTTAACCTAGGCTTAGATCCTGCGGGTGAGACTGAATGATTAGAAATAAAGTTTAGGGTCTTTTTGGCTTTGTTATTATTCAATCTCGCTCAAAATATTTAAGGAGAAAATATACTTTTGTTGATTTTTTATTATTTTCAAGTTGTTCTCGAAATTGCATTTGCATTTCTGTTTAAGTCAAGTTATTTTGACATTCCATTCCTTAATCTGGTGCTATTGCGTTTATTTTATTAAAACAATTCTGTTGGGTATATCAATCCTCCTTTCTCGGCCTTCATCACTGAATCACATATTTCTTGTATTTTTTTTTCTTTTGAAATGAACACACAACGCAACTGCCTTGAGCAACGCTTTGCATATCAATATACTGATTTCTGAAAACTGTCTCAGAGTCAGCTTAGTCTTTTTTGTCCTGTCAAATTTTTAAGATTGAATCCATATGCGGCAATTGTTTGTCTCTCGTTTTATGTATCAGTGAGCTAGTGTGTCATTTTTCAAAATTGCAGTGATGTCATAATTTTCCTTATAAATGTTCGGCATTAAAGAAGATTTCTTTTTTTATCTTTTTTAAGGACAAATATGAATGTAAACAAGTGTTGACTTGGCCTTGCACATGATTAATATTTATTGGCGGCGCGGTGATGTGTCCGTGTGCTGATTTTGTATTCCATACTCCTCCTAAACGTGCGAGGTGAAGAATGGGTTCATTAATTTTTCTCTTGTTCAATTCAGTGCTACGATACAAAAAAGGGAGCATAAGTTCAACGGCACAAGGTCTGTCGTAAAGTCAAGCTGATACACTTCGAGCATATTGATACATTTTGCTTGAATTTGGCATAGGACTTTTTCAATTTTAATAATTTTTTATAAAAGGTTTTGTTTATTGTGCTCGTAACACTGGTGGCATCAAAAGTCCATATACCTTCCAAAAATGCACGCTTGCAATCGTGGGTCAATTAGCATGAAATTTCTCATGTTAAATGGCATTGCTTTTTCCTTAAAGGACAACATAAGGCACGACTCTGACACACTTATATCAGAGTCCAACCCTACTTTTATATGCAGACAAGAAGAAGACAGCCTTCTTAAAAAAAGATTAAAATAATGCCCAATTTTATGGCTTCTTGTTCGATTGGCTTAGGTTTTGTCCTTAAAATCTATCTTAATGCATAGACGCATACAAAAGTACCTCAAGCTAGTCTATTAGGTCCCATTCTGTTTTATGTTTATATTAATTTGAAGTTTTGAGAGTTCAACTTATTGTTGTGCGACCGAGTTGCTAAACGTTTAGGCTGTCAATAAGTGCTTTTGAATAGACTTTATCTACTAACTGACTTGTAATTATTTTGTTTCTTTTTTTTGTTTTGAAGAAGCCAATATATTTTGGACATTTAACCCTAACCGTAAGTGACGGATACACTTCAGGTTTACAACAGCGAGTCAAGTGACCCGTCTTTAAAATGTTATAGATATTACTATGTATAAAGCAAAATATATTATTTAGCACAATTTTGATTCAAAATTGTTTATTTATTGAATTTAAAATACAAGAATAATAAAAGTAGAAAAATCAAACCACAACTATCGCGGAAGGTTGTATAAAGAGTCGTTCGCTTATGTGCTCTGTGAAAGCTCTGGCTACTTTCTATCGGCCGGCGTCATATAGTAAACCTCTTTTTAGCTAAATAGTGCATCTTTCTAGCATTGGAGTTCTAAACTCTAAATCGAGCTGCCACTTAAGAGTGGTTAGAGCCCACATTAGATTCTCTAAAAAAAAAGCTTATCCAGAATATTCGAAACGTGACTTGCATCAATCATAATGCGGTTGATTTGCTTGACAGTTCGATGCGTATTACTTATTGCGCCAAAATCTGTGACACAGAAATAATGGCAAATCCTGAATGAAAAAAATTAATTTCAGAGTTCACATCGGCTCTTTAAACCTGCATATGATAGCATTCATCGTCTGGAGCTATTCGATTCGAGATCCCGGCAGACCTGATTCAACTGTGCTGCGCGATGACAGGAATTACAGGCTCCATTGTATGTAGTTGTAGTTAAGATATAGTTGACTCAGCGGAAAGAATTTACGCAAGGACAAAAACTTTGTAAAAATTGTTTAACACAGATACCCAGTCCAACAATGAAGACCTGTTTGACATGCACTCAGCGACACCACAGAATCATTCCAAAATCAACTTTAATCTCGTCCAGGAGCAAATAGTTCATAGGGAAGGTGCTAGCATAGAATGCACCAACTTAAATAAGTGGATACCTCTGCTAGGAGGTTCGCACGTAGCAAGCCTTTTTTTAAAGACTTTAACGACTCTTGAAGATAGAGGAACGGATATGATCTTGCGGCAAATGAGAACCGAGTTTTTGTTGTCAATTAGCCTCGGAGGAAACGTCAACGCCATGAACGATACTTCAGTTTAGATTTGGTGATGAGTTACCTTCGACAACTGCGGATACTTTGTATAAGCGGAACAATGATACTCCGTTTTGGATGCTTGTTTACATGGAGCCGGGTTCAGGGTGATAGGCAGAAAAGTGGTGCGGCACTTGAGCACTTTTGAGAGAAAATTTCTTCATCGGGGGCTTATGGAAACGCGAATTCGAGAAAAGGTTTTGAATTCCAAAACACGAAGGCTACAGTCGACCACATCGAGTGAATGGAAAGCTATACAACAGCAAAGTTGAACTTCGAATTACAGCCGGCAGCAAGACCGAACTATCGCAGAAGAGCACTTAGTCTGGATACTTAAAAGTAGCTTGCCTGTGATAGAAGAGAGTGAAAAGCTTCAGATACTATTCACGAGTGATTTTAACGTGGACATAAGTTCACCACTCTGCGCTAGATAAGCAAGTTATCGAGGGGCGCTACGTGGATCCTGCATCTAAGTATGATTTGCCCTGACTTTAAATCGTTCAAACAAAATCTCAGGTACAGAGCCTTGAACGTTCCTCAAAAGGAGAAACAGAGCCTTTAAATGATCAGTGTCTGTCACAACACTATTTATCAAGAGCGCGGGTAGGTATCAAAATGAAACTAATAGAAACTTTTCATGAGTTGTAAAAAATCAAGCTTCTAGATCGATGTAGTTAAGAGAAGATAATATTTGGACACTCTCGATGGGAATCAAAGCTCACATTGCAAAGAAACATTTGAGGCCATGAAGAAGGCTATGTAAGTATGTGAAATTTAAAAGCAGAAAAGTGTATAGTACCCCGCATATTTTGATGCTGGAACGAACTATCATATAAACATACCTACAAGTTTGGACGGAACCTTCGTGGCGCGTGTCCGACACCCACTTGGGCGTTTTTTTTTTATGTGATTGTGAGTAAAGTTGATTCGATTAAAGGCTCACCAACGCAGGATTTACAAACAACAATCTTGTTAACTGATATACTGAAATATAAAATCCAATGAGGCCAAATTATTGCACCTCAAGTGTGCTGGAAAATTTTATTCAAATCATTTTGCAACTAGTTAGGAATTTTTTATGATATTTTTTTTTTTAACGCTCATTGCTTCGGTTAACTTTTGTTACTACTGCTTATGTGTACATTTCTCAATTAACAATTGCCACTGGTTCGGTATAGCTAGGCAATAAGACCAACAACAATTGCTCAATGCAGCAATAGTAGTAATATTCAATTTATTTAATATTTTTTTTAACGATTCATGTTGTTTTTTTTTTCATTTTTCGTTCCATAAACTTTGGATTTGCAACAGTGAAGTATGAGGCAAAAGCCACTTGTAATCTGTGCGCATCTGAATTACACTTCAAACTCATATCTATAGACACGAGTAGAGTAATGTATCCACAAGTACGTATTGCAGCGCATTTGAAATATTTTCAGTCCAAGCAAACACACAAACGTGGATACTGTGCTGAGTTATGGAGTACTGATTAGCTGGTGGCATGCGAAATATGAAGTGACTCCACAGTCCCCGCTCTTTTTTTTTTTTTAAACTAAACAAAACACTCAATTCGAATGGGCTTGGATAGGAGTATCACGTTACATAAAAAAAAAACAAAAACAAAAATAAAATAACAACAAACGGAATTATTGCCTAGTTAAATCAATTAACTTTTTAGACGATGTGTGTGTTTAAGAGTTACATAATAATAAACAGTAACTAATCTAAGGATAGAGAATCATAAGAGTTTCTCAATCGACAGCGGATTGCATTGATTAGATAAGAATTGCATTTTACTTGTTGACTGTTTGAGTTTGAAGTGCATTCTGCTGCCAATAGTGTCGTGCTGGTGCCATCTTTTTGACCCAAATAGAAGAGGCCAATGATATTTACCATGGCAATAATGATAAAGTTAATTTGAAGTACTCCTTGTCTGCGCTGGTTTGTTTGCTTGTCCTTATTACTTGACCGATTTCGATTGAGTCTTCAATACTCACGCCTTTTTAAGACTGTTTGTGATTATATAGTGGAGACCATATCTGGATGAGCTTCATTTATCAGGTCGACGATCCTGAAAGTATCTGAGTCTGAGATAGAACTGCATTTCATGTTCGAACGTTCTTATCGCACTGGTTGTTCCAACCAATCGTTTTAGAGTTTGCAATTGCTAATTAAATACTGCGAATTGAGTGAATGTAAATAAGTCAATGTAAGTTTATTTGCCTGAGCCAAAATAATCCGTTTTAAGCCATTTCACAATCGTTGAGTTCTTCTTCTAGTCCTTTTGCTAGCTTTGCGTAAAAATGCATTATGAGGGAGGTCAAGATTACCTCCATCGTATGGCGCACCAAGAACTGAAATGGTCAAATGGCACTGAATGTCTGAAATTCGGCGTTTGTTTCCCCTGGATTCCACATTCAGTCATACGCAGTTTTGAAGTCAACGAAAGGGTGTTGTGTGTTGGTCTCTTCCAGGATTAAATAAACCCGTAGTGTGAAAATTTGGTCTTGTAGTGTTCGATGAAATTAGCCGAAGAAAATCGAATGAGGCTCCGGTCATTGAGCATACTTATATTCTTACAAGCTGGACAGATGAATTGATGAGCGATCTGTCAGAGCATCGTCGTCACAAGCCGTAGGCATAATTGTTGAGCAGTTAATTTATAGCTTTGACTACTTCTTCTTATGCGAATTGGCGGGTTTCCTCATCCACCGGATTTGGGTTCTCCTAAGCAACAGTTGGAAGTGTTGCTTTGATACGTGAACACGTTTTCGAGGTGTCTCTGAATTTGGATTTCAGCCTTTATTTTTGTTGGCCTTTTTTGTAAAACGGTTCTCGCAAAACGAAGATGCTTAAGCTGTTCGATAATCTTTCTGCGCAGTCTATTTATTTTTCTTCTCTCCTTCCGGCTCTGTTCTCTTTGCATGTTGCTTGTTTTTAAAACAATATTTTTTTAATTTTCCTCATTGCTCTTCAACTTTATGGACTTAAAATGGTGCATATACTCGCAATTATTATTTTTAAAAAAAGTTTAATAAACCAAGTGAGAGGAACTGATGGCCCTTACTTTATGGTGTAGTCAAGGATATAATTTTTGGCATGGTCTCAAAATCTGTCATGTGTTTCATTGTCTTGCTAAATTTTGCAAACAATATCTTGTTGCGTTGCTTGGAGTTTTGCTCTTTTAAAATCTGTTATCTGGAATACTGTCATTTATGCGTTTCCGTTTCAATATCGAACGAAAGAGGAACAACACGATGTTACTTTGTGAAGTAGATTTGCAATACTTCATCTTTTGAAAAGCTTAATGCGATTCTGCATTTGCATCTGAACAGACATGGGGGTTATATTCCAGTAGGCTTCATACAAATTTTATGAATGGTAAGCCAAATCAGTAGACGCAAGGTTCTTTTGCGCCACTTCAAGAAACCTTAACAATTCACAGCATTAACTTTTACGGCTCTACAGTCACATTTCGAATAAAGGAACATTCATGAATAATATGTCCGGTTTCAGAGAAGGTAGACAAGATTCTACTTTGGATGCATTGGCATACAGTCACGTCCTGAGCTTAACCTCCTCGACCAGGCCACACTCTGGCTCAAAATAATAAAACTGGTCAACCAATCCAATGGACCGCATTCGGAATAGTCATGTGCGAACAAATGCTCTGCTGTAAATTAAAGGTCCCGTCGTTATCTGCGCATCCATTCCCGATAAAAGCGCGGGGTAAGATATGAATAGGTTCAATTTCTTCACCTAAACAGTGTTGATTAAAATCGCATGTTTAAAAAATTTTAATTTCCAAGTTAATTATCAACTCGTTCCCTAACTTCATGATCTAATATAAATAATAATATTGACACGTTACGAAATTCCAATTGACAGACTGTCATATTTTCTCACCTTGCATTAAATATGCACATGCATCCCGGGTCAACAGTGAACGTTAGAACACTTTTATCACCCTTCAATCATGAAACGCGACCAATTAATGTAATTAGCCGTATTATTCATAAGATAGTTTCTTTAAATATATTATAATATGAAACTTGGTCATATCCGTAGATCACACTGCGGTTAAGTGGGTGTCCAGTTTACGAATGACATGTTGGAACTTTTTTTTCATCATTTTTGTAATAATCTTGTCATGAACTACATTGTGTGCGGACAGATAAAATGATACTATTTATAATTTATTGGAAAGTTTATTTTTGACAGGGCAACTAAGCAAAATTAAATAATTAAATGTTTAACTTATTTGTTCGAGTTGAAACACGCCGTTAAATCATTGAGAGATGACGAATGAAAATAAAGCAAACATTTCGAGGAACGAAGCAGGAATTCGATTAAGATCAAGATGAGCAACAGTTTTTTTGTTTTGGAAGGATTGCTCTATCATGGCACGTAGACCTTGACAAATTATTTAGCACACTGGATTGGCACACTAGAATGCCGCCAAACTCTGCCAGGAAACGATAAAAAGAACCTTTTTTGGTGTCAAAACTTATGTGGACAAAAACATCTTTTGACAACTTCGATATTATTCATCCAAGTGCTACAAAACTCACAATTGCTTTTGTTGCGTCAATGTGAATCAAAAACAAGGTTTTAAGGTAAGCTTTGTTTATCAGTTTATTTCAGTGAACTGCAGAACTATTCGCAATTTGATTCTGCCTCCCTTCTAAGTGACGGTGTTTTGTCTTGACCATGAATAGAAAATGGGTGGGTGGAGGAATAAATAAAAAGAAAAAAATGTTAATTATAAAAATTAAATCAAATTTTAACTTTAATTAGAAATAAAAGTAACCATGCATATATATGATTATCATCGGGTAAGTTACCATTTTGTCATTTATAATGCTTTTTTATACACAACAATTTTTGTTACACGCAAACAAAATGGTCTTTTGGTTTACCGACATCGAAACAGACGACTTAAATAAATAAACGTAAACAGTCCTTGTGAGTTGTTAATTGACATTGCGAATGCAAGCCGCATTGAAAATTGTAGCGTGTTAAGGTCAAATGGCATGTCGGTTGGAATCATCGAAATAAGTGGGATCAAAACTTTGTGTATTTTCCTCTGACAATTGTAGCAACACGAGTATTTTTTCCATTATTTTCCTACATTAACGTCTTCCTTTAAATTTTTCCACGGCTCTCCTCAAAATAGTAGACGAAATAAGGAAAGCAATTGAGAAAGAATAAGCTTCGTTTCTAATTTCACTCAATTTCTCTAAAACGTCTGTCTGAGTCAGAAGATATCGAATAAGGCGTACCTCAAGGCTCAGTTTTGGGAGTGATCCTTTTCTTGGTGTATATCAATGACATAAAGAGTTGCTTGCGGTACTGTAATATAGCCTTATTTGCCGATGATACTATTATATGGATAAGTGGGAAGAACAATGTACTCATGTGCCAGAATTTAAATGCGGATCTGGAAAATATCGATAAGTGGCTCAAGATGAACAAATTGAAACTGAATACAAAAAAGTCAAAAGTAATGAAATTCAAAGTATGAGGAGCCGGTTGTTGTGAGAATAAATGGCGATATCATCGAATGTCTAGAGAGCATGAAATACCTTGGTATGGTTTTGGACCCGAAGTTTAACTTCAAGATGCTGACTATATATGTGGAAAGATGGCAAAGGAAGTGGGCTATCTCACTAGAAAATGATCTTTATTAACACAACAATGTGTAGTATTAATATATATTGCAATTATCCGGCCGCATTTTAACTACTGTTCGACCCTCCTATATGCTAGTCAACAAGTAACATAAGATAGACTTCAGAGACTACAGAACAAAACAAATGCGTACAATATTAAAGTGCAATAGATACACTAGATATTTGGATGAATGCGAAGCAGAGGTTGACATACTATACAGTGCAATGATGTTTATTTTGAAGATTAAGAACAGAATGCTAGCCGAGTACTTGACAACAAATATTGTTAATGTCGGCGAATAGTAGCCCTACAAATTAAGGAATATACATGACTTTAGACCGGATAGATGCAATATCACCAGCACGCAGCATTCATTAAAGTACATGGGTCTAAATTTCTTGAAGCGCCTTCCAAATTAGATGAAGATCGAAAATAGACGTAGCCTTTTTAAAACAAGGTTTATTCCTTTCGTAAAACGTAATTGCCGAATTAAATTTGAAACTTAAAATTATAAATTTCTTTAATATGCTTAAATTTAATGAATTATATTGAAAAAACCTTTTGTTTTTCTTCTTCCCTTCATTAACCTTTATTTATAAATTTGTAAAAAGTAATGTTAAAGTTTACAAACTAATAAAGTTAATAAAAATATAATCGTTTTTGATCGAAATTTATTTTAGGATGGATTGGAGAAAAGTAAATGGCGCTCTCCGCAAACTTTGGGTCACTTAGGTCTCCACCCCTTTTAAGACCCGAAACATATTTAGAAAAACGCTTGCGGCACTTATTCTCATGTACGGCTGCGAGGTCTTCGCAAATTGCTCAACGTCACATTTAATAATATCGCACATAAAATAAACGGGCTGAGGAGATTCTACCACGTTTCTAATTTTAAAAAAAAAGTGCGGTGTGTCTTTTGACAACTTATTGAAAAGCAGGATGTTAAATTTGTTATTTAATATTCTGAAATCACGCCCAACTTCGTATCTCTTCAGTGGGCTTCAATTCTAAGCATTACCGAAACTAACTTATCTGCTCATGACATGCCTGATACCTGAAAGCTAGTTCTTCGTAAAAGCCGCTCAAAAGCACACGTTGTGAAATGAGTTTCCGTTAAAATTTGTTGTCATTTCTGTCACATTAACATAAACAGACCTTTAACTAATTTTAACTTTTAAAAAATAAAAAAGCTGAACTTGTTTCCTTTTTCCTTTTATGTGTATTCCACATAAATCTTTACATATACAAATAAAATACATTTTCCTTGCGCAGTAAACAAATCTTTGCTTAGCTTGAATTTTGTAGATCCAACCTCCGCCAAGAGAAAATTATATTTTGGAAAAAACATTCACCGCTCAATCCGCTGATGACTTTTTATGACGGCGTGAGTCGTTCAAAAGTCATCAAATAACCTTGTCATGCTCGCTTGATATCCAGCGCGGATGATGATCAATGTCGTGAGCTGTTTGATGCAAACCATGTATACTGTCAATCAATCCAGGATCGACATGATTCTGTTCACAATAAGAATAGATCTTACACAAAAAGGGTGGAATGAGATCTTTAGTTCTCAGCTGATCTCTCCCTGCTATTTAATTTTATGCCCTTTATCGAGAACACAGCATCAAAAGCATTTAATGCCCCCAACATCAACCTCCAATGCAATTCTCTGTAGCATTGCTTCACTCAAACAGTGCTGAAAGAATGTTGAAAATCGAAATAGGGCGAAGAGAAGGAAGAGTTTGATCCTTCTACACGAATGGAATGAACAAATGTTGGCTTAAAGCAATAAATACAGTTATGCTTTAAGATTGCAACCTATAAGCTGTGAATCAATATATTCAAGGATCTGACATCTACTCTTGCGCCTACCTCCAGGCACATCCTTTTCATAAAAGCGGATCGAGGATAAAATCTTAACGATCTCTGAATATTGAAAGTTTGAGCTAGCTCCTGAAGGATAATCACAACCAAATAATTTCGAGACTTTTCTTCTGCTGGTTTCGGGCAGCTGCGAAAAGCTTAAGCAAAAAGTATGCTTATGTTCCCTTTTTAGGTTCTCTTAAGGATTCCGGAAGCCCATTTTCGTCTTTTTTCGTTTTTTTTTATATGGACTCAGTATTGGATGGTTGGGTTGGTTTGTTAGGCTGAGTTTTTTTAGCTCTTCACCTCAGAGCCCTGATTGGGTCCGTTGTGTTCCCATATTTCCTGTTTAGAGATGGGAGGTGGAGATGTCAGTGGGATTACTATGAAGTGTCTTGATTTGTATGACCGGGAAATATTTTTGTTCGTTTGGCGGAGTCCATGATCTCACCGACCCCAATTTCTTTGAGGAGCGCATGATCGTCATCAGTGCTGACCCCAGTATTTTGCTTCGCAGTCTCATCGTTACTGGGCAGTGACAGAGGAAGTGCTCCAGTTTTGGCATTTTGGGGCTTCTGCTAGACCGAGCCTTTAAAAGTGGAGATTTATGTTCATGTGCCCTGATACTGATAGAATGTTTGTAATGGCTTTGATAGCTGCTGCACTATCGGAGCAGATTTGCTTCTCTCGTATGTTGAGGTCAGTGAGCTTATTTCTGCTCCATTTAGAATTCCGAAGACTTCTACTTGAAAAGCCATGACGAATAGTTCAAGATAATTTGAAATTTCGATCGGTGGGTTCGGGCAATAGATTCCCGCCCCCGATTGAGACGATAAGTGAGAAACGTCCTTATCTTGTCATGTTTCCGTTTGCCCAAGAAGCTCTGGTTAGAAAAATTGCCTTAGGTTTTTAAGGACTAAGTTAAAGCAGACAAACTTATTTTTCAAAAATATTTCTGACAATGCCGAGATGGCATAATACTTTTGAAGACAATCAATAAAAAAGTTAACAAAAACTTAAGGTAGTGATGTTCTTCCTCCTGTCAACATTTTACGACAAATTCTAAAAAATAAACCACGTCCAGTGATCAAATATTTCAGTTGCCATTTCTTCACTTACCCGTGTTTTAAATGCGTAAAATATACGCCAACTTTTCGTAAAAAAACGCACATCGTAGCCATTCATTTTTACCCAACACGTCATACTTTACTCATCGAACTTGTTGAATAGCTAATTCCTATTCAAATACGTAATAGCACCCCCAAGGAACACATGCATAACGTGACAAAGTTAATTGATTCCATTTCCATAAAAAGTCCCTTATCATTTCCATGATGAGCGGAAATTGATCAAGATTTCCAAACTGTCTTAATCACAAAAGACACATTGCAAAACGCCCCGCATAACCTCAACCGAAAACATTTCCACTTAGCACATCATTTTGAAATCACCTCATAGAGAAGCCTCTAACGGAGCCCGCTTTACATCATCATGCCACCAAATCCATCCACAAAGCACCCATTAACTCATCCATCGGCCCGGACTAAATTGGAAACATGAAAACTGTGTCGAACATCATGTCAACTGCGTCCAATCAGCTGACCATTTATGCAGATCGTATGCAGATACCTCATGCATACATTTCGATTTCCACACACTCCTCCATCGCGGCGCAACAGCACACGTTGCGCTCCATGCTTTCGGCTCATATTCCATCCGACTAATCCGTTTGTTACATCATTTTAGCGCGCATTCGTGCCACCACCAACGCGCCAAACACCACCGAGCACCTATGTTCAACCCCACCGCAGACGAGCCCCTACTGGCAAATTAGCAAGCGTCGTCGTCGGTCGTCGCACATTTAACAACCAAATTTATTGTTACATAACCGGGCGCAAGAGCCCACCGCAGAGCATATCCGACTAACTCAGCTGTGGTCAACCCGAAGTAGCCACCAGTTCGGACTGGTTGGATTGGAATTAACCCGCTTCGCTTTGAACATTAAAAAAGGTAACACCTGGAATGAGGCCAGCAAAGACTTGCTTAGGCCATGATGAAGATGAAGATAACGACGACGACCGACGACGTGAAGACTGACGAGTAGGCCGGCTGCTTGTCGCTGGATTTTCGCATTTGATGTGCGATAGGGATTGACTTGGGCGCGGTATTACTACTGGACAAGGCATGCTAGTCATAAAACAAGCGTGTCTGTGGAATTTGTTTCCATTTTGCTCGCATTTTGTATCACCTTTAGCAGAAGGCTATTATGTCAATTAATCGTCGAATGTTACCCACAAGCTGAATGTGGGTGGGCCTGGCTAAATTTCGCGAGATCATAAGTTTTATGGGGCGAAAGGTGTAAAATAATTTAAGCGATAATGAAATTTTACGAACCCTATGATAAGAGACTCGGCGTCGACTCGGCTTGAGAGAGTGAAAGTCTATTTGACTAAGAGTGCTTGGCGAGAGTTGAACAAAGATGATGGAATTTAATGACTTTGGGAATTGTATTTAAAGCTGACGTAAGGGTTAAGTATTGGAAGGACATTGTCACGATTCGCTTAAATTTTGTCGCAAACATTCATTTCAATTTAAAGAAGGAAGACTTTCACAAATCAATTCGCTTTGGTATTTCAAAATAATAGCTCACGGTAAACCAATAAAGGAGAGTAATCCAATCGTATTGGTGATTCGAAATCATAGCTTACGATAAATCAAAAAAGGTTGTATTTTGAGCCTTTGCCTGCAGTTTGAATGCTTCGAAAGAAACAACACAATCAGTGTAGATATGATTTAAAGAAAAGATAGGGAACTTTTACTTAAGTTGCAAGCCTTTCCTCACTGACAAACAGCATGGTTTTGTAAAAAACAAATCCAATGTGACTAACTTGCTGGAGTTTACTTCTTTTACTAATAAAGCATTAGAAGAAGGGGGTTAAGTCGACTATATTTACACCGACTTCAGTAAGGAATTTGATGAGCTTTCCCATGAGCTAATAGCTTATAAAATGAAAGCCCTTGGTTTCCCTGCATCCTTAGTCGAATGGATTTGCTCGTATCTTGACGGACGAACCTATCAAGTCTTGTTTAGGAGATCAACCTCTAAATCAATTTACACTACCTCAAGTGTGCCTCAGGGTAGCCATCTTGATCCTCTGTTATTCAATTTATCTATTAACGATGTAGTCTAGAGCTCTAATTTATACAGACGACATAAAAATATTTAACGGAATTAACAATCTTTCAGACTGCTGGGCTTTGCAGGATGACCTAAATTCTTTCGCAAAATTGTGCTCCAACAATAGCCTATCATTAAACATTTCAAATGTTTTAACATGTCCTTTCTAGAAGACTTAATCCTCTGACCTATGCGTACACCTTAAATAGTTCTGCGCTGATCAAAGTTAACCTGACAAGGGACTTAGGTGTACAATTCGCTCAAAATTTTGACTTCTCAATTCATATTGAGGAAATTGTCAACAAAAGTAATTCCCTCCTCGGCTTCATAAAACGCTGGAGTAAGGAATTTAAATGTCCATTAGTAACAAGTACCCTGTACACAACAACACAGCTTAAATATGCTTCAGTTGTGTGGTCACACATATTGACCGTATCGAGTTAGCCTTCCTCCTTATAAGGACCGTCTTCTTTCGGTCTAGATTCTTTGCCAAAACGTCGCGAAGTCTGTGATATTGTATTTTTGCATCCGCTTTTAGCCGGTAATATTGAATCATCAGCACTTGTTAACCCAGTAAATTTTAGTGTTAAGTCATTTAAATCCCGAACAACTAAACTTTTTGACATTAAATACCACCGAACGAACTACGGCTGCAATGAACCCCTAACGCAGATGTCAATATAAGCTAATGCTAACTGTCACATGTTCGATATTGTTTCTAGTAAAGTGGCACTCAAGCGTAAACTTTTTGGACGTATCTGTTCTTAACATGCATGCTTTTTGTCAACTAACACCACGCTTAATGATAACTGTGACAAGATGGGTATTACTCTATGAGTAATACTGTCACTTACAAAGCTTGTTTTAAAAGCAGTACTGATAGCGTTTAAACATTTGATCTGAACATTTGACATGTTCGAAATTAAGAAGTGGATGCACTAACCTACTTAAAGGAGTTCCTCAAGATGGTCACAAAGGACAACTTCTGATTAATTTATTTAGGTATATATTTTTTACCTTTGCCTAAGAACCTCACTTTCATAGCATTCTGAGAATAGCCTATAATTTTTTTTTAATTTTAAAAAGAACATGTCTATAACCACAAGTAGAGATACTAAATCATCAAAGCAATTCAAACGATTATACAATTACTAGAGACTTTACAGATTTTGTTAGATTAAGTGTCCTGGTATTATTACATAAAACTTACCTCACAAGAACTGAACTTACTGATACTCCGCTTATTGAGCCTCAAAGGCCACCACTTGGAGCGTCTAAGTTCTTAGTTGATTCGATGTTTCTATCACTGTCTTGGAAATCAAATTTGCACTTGCGAGTTTCTTCAAATATTTCTCTGTCTTCTTTTATTATTTCTTCATTTAAATGTTAACTATAAAAGCCCTGTATCATTTGACTGAAATATTCAATGGTGCACTGGAGAAAGACTTAAGGTAAGCGTCGATTTCGGTATCTCACGAACGCTCCGAATAGTGACGGGAAACATTGGGCTTGCCATTTTAAATCCCTTATTGCCGGCTTATCTGGAAATGCTATCAACTCGAAAGATGCAGACAATCCATACAACTGGGTTCTACTGTCTTTCTAAAACCCTATTCATACACGATAGTGCTTGTCTTCAAGCTTTGAAATTATTAAGGGAACCGTCATCATTATGAGCCTTCCTGGGTGATATAACTCTGTGACGTCAACATGGGCTTTCTCTATGTCAAGGCATCGGGGTGGCGCTCTTGGGAGGAAGGTTTCACAATAAATGGAAGACTTCAGCTACGATACGCTACGATTGAATGGACGTATCTTGAGAACCTTAGTAGATCCCGTAGCTGTCTTCAGTTCCCCCATACCTTCGAGTCTCCTCCGCCTTGCCTTCGAAATTTCCGTTTTTAATGTGACTTATTTTCTGAAGGCATTTCTTCGTAAAATATTCTTCAAGAGAAGTTGCTCAAGGCTCGTAATTCGGAAAAAAATCACTCACTCTTTTTTAAACCACTCCCTTCTTGTTTCTTGCTAAATGAAGGATGTTTAGCCCCACACCTGCTTAGAGGGATCAGTTTTATTGCATTTTATAGTGAACCAATGTGTTCGTGAACAGTCCGCTAGACCAAAAGTGCTGAAATATGACATCCTCAGACTATGGAATCATTTCACGAAAACAGGGCGGGCAAAGTCACGAAACGGGTACGAAAATAGAAAATCAACCTTTGGATCTGCACGTGGAAATTTCGGAACCCCTGAGAGACTACACGCAGTAAGTTTTTACGAGCTCCTCGGCAGTCATCGCCGGTGATTTCAATCCGAAGATTGGTAAAAAAAGCTTCCATAACAGATAGCAGAATGAGGACCGCAATCGATGGTTCAAGAAACCCCGAAAGTCATTATGGGGTCGTTTTTGAACTGCTTTGAGAAAAGAATAACAAAGAAGTTCCTTAAAGTGCATAAGACTGATGGCAACAGTTCCAAAAAACAACCAAGGATGCTGCATTGTCTATGCAAGTTTCAGTCGGCTTAGATATCGAAACTTATGGTTAGATTAATAAAATATAGAGATAAACAAGAGAGGCGTGCTATGGACTGCACTGGCCATAATATTAAGTACGGCTTCAGGCCAGGAAACTCCATTATCAACCAAATATTTACTTGACAGAAGATCCACAAAAAAAAGAAGCTTGGGACTGTTTCATAACATTCTTGGAGACAAGGCGGTCAGACTCATCCTTAATTGTGACATCCACGCCAATACTCCTTGCTTCACACCAGGATCTTTGATGTTAGAAAAGGTTCAAGACAGTCTTTCAGAAATCTACTCAGCTTTGCGGGCGATATTGTCCGTAACAAATAGTCAATAAAAAATATCGAGATAGAAGCGGCTTCAACATCGATGTATCGGACCCGATGTCACTGTGAACACATGTGCCTTTGAAGAAGTCCGGGACTCAGCAAACACGATTCCACAGCACAGAGGTCCAATGAAGAATCTCACATGCAATTTGTATTCGAAAACGTGAAGCGTCTTTTTCTGTCATCGAATTTTTATGAAAGAGCTTCTAGGACCCAGCCGGGTTATTCGGCATTATGGCAAGGAACTAGAAGACTGATGGAAATGCTTGTGGACGCTTCGAGTGTGGAGGAGAATCTCTGACTTAAACCCGCATTCCTGAGACAATTACTTGTGTTTCTTCGATATTATTTTGACCCGAATCTACACCATAGGAAAACGAGAAAAACGTCTCCTCCTGGAAAGTGACCTCATCCAACATGTTATACAAAATTGGACGCAGCTGTTTAAGGATCAGCATGGTTGAAGATAATTGTTCGTTGTGGACCAGGCGCCACCGAACTCAAAAATTCCAATGTTATCCATTTATTTGAAGTGAACGTTTGGTTATTCCATGCTGGGTTTCGAACAAGTTGGATCCACACCATAGCCATGAGCTCTTAGCCTTGGTTCTTTCTAATATTTATATTAAATCCGGTTTGCCAACCAGCTAAGGTATGAGCCATGCAAGCCCCATACATCTTTTCAACGTTTCATTAACTGCACATAAAAATGTTTAATTGCTTTGGCCGCTGAGAAACCCCAATACTAAATCATAAATAATTGACTGCATGGGCATTCTGAGGTTAGTAAATAAATTTAATTAGAATTTTTTTTAAAACAATTTCAATTCGATAATTTTCATTTAAATACTTACGTTATAAGCATTATGCTATCGTTTTATATCGGTGGGGTTGGGGCAGAGTTCAAATTTAATCAGATAAATCGAAAATGCCAAAGGTCTCTCTCGCAAGTTATAAAACTGCGATTGAAACTCTCCAAAGTCGTCTTTTCTCTTTGGTTATCCGTTTGGTTTGTGTTTTTCTTTTCAATGAAAATTTCAGCACTATAAAGGGAATTGGAGAAGCAAAAAATTAAAAATAAGTTATTTATTCGATAAGATATACTTTAACAAGACGAAAAAGTACTCCAATGAATTGTGCACAGTTTGGGTGATGCGTTAAAGTCGCAGATTTTTCTGTTAAATTTTTTTCAAGTTTGTGTTGTAATCCAACCATAAACTACCTGGCTTAAATTGATCACTTAGTCGAAGCATATTTCTTTGAAAACTTGATTTTTTACGGATTGCATTCTTAAGAATCAAATTTAACTAGAGTATAGTGCATCCTCCATTCTGAAAGAAATTAATATATAAAAATACCAATCCGGTAGCTCTTATTTATTAAAAAAGGGAACAAAAATTGATAATAAGGACGGCATTAAACTAAAGGAGAGTGATTGGTCGCATGGAATAAGGAATCTGAAAATTGGCTTATCGCTAGGCTGTTTTCGACACACGAATTAAAAAAACGGGTTCGAGGCTTGAATGAAGCGCATTGATGAGACATGTTTTCTTGACATTGAAATTGTTTTTCAATATGAACAACAGAATTGTTTCCCACACATATAGCTTCTCAATTTTACCTCTAAAATACAAAAAGGACTCTGAGGGCAGATCATATATTTACATATAACATTTTATTTTATAATGATAGTTAAGTCTTCGCACTGTAGGCAAAAATTATTTTTTGATTTTTGGCGAAATAAAAAGCTTAAAACTTTTTATTGCTACAGTACTGACCTAAGCTAGATAGATGCAACTTTGTCTGATAAAACACTACAGAAATATATAATTATTATTATTGCAATAATTCGATTGTTTAATAGTAAAAATTCGCAGCGTCAAAAAATTTCAATTTGATTATGACTGTCATACCTATCGATCTTTTCGACGAATCGACTGAAAGCATCAAGGCTTAAATTTTATTGAACTAAATTAAATCATACCCAATGTAGACTTCGACAAGTGCTCCTTAAGATCCAGTAGAATAAAAATGGGCTTAAAGGTTATCTGCTCTGATGCTAAATTTTGCAGTTCAGTGAGAAATTTTCTTGTATGCTGTGAGCTTTCTGATAGTTGTCAAAACATCAAACTATGAAAACATCAAACTCTAACATTATCGGCATAAAAAGACCGTAACAAGAATTTCGCGTATGACATTTGTCAATTGAATATTGCTCCCAGATTAACAACGCAATATCAGCTGACAATCACTTAAGAAGTAGTCAATGTTCTGATGTACGTTTATCCTAGTAAAAGTCAGACCAGTATAGGATCATTTCGTTGGCCGTCTGCCAGTCTGTCAGGACTATTTTTTCTCAGGAGCGCGGGAATGTACGGATACGACTGTGTTTATGCCACATATAAAGTATAATCAGAACCTTTTCTCGTTGACATATAATCATGAAATTTGACAAGAAGCAATGCCTTTTAGCACAAGTCAAGGACGAAATCGGAAAACCTAAAATTTGTTCATTCATCACAAATTCATATTTTGATACTCGCAAGCGAGTCAGAGCCTAAAAGGGTACAGCATACAAACAAAAGCGGGAGAAGTCGTCGAGACTCGGTACCCATGATGAAACAAACTATGATTTTAATATTTGTACGGAACCTTTGTTGCGCGAGTCCGACTCGCACTTGACCGATTTTTTTTATAATGTTGAGTGGCAAACAAGATCTTAAAACATTAAAATGGTATTTGAAGATCGTTGTGATCGTGACTATTTTTAGAGATTTTAAGAGAAAAATGCTTTCTCTGCTTTTTATTTTCTTAACATTAAATAAGTGTTGACTTAAAATTAGTTCTTGGTTTATTTGTTTGGAACCTCCGGAGTTCAGATTTATTACCTAAGGAGGTTAAAAATTAAATAACATTATCCATTAAACATGTATTGGGGATGATAAATTTTATTAATACTAATTAGTTAAAAGCTTTCGAAAAGTCCATACAAATTTATTTCGTTTAAAAATTCATCTTATGACTCACAGATATTTTTGACGAGAACTCAAGAAGTGATGTGAAATAAGATTTACACACTCTAAAACTAAGCTAAGAAGTAGGTGAAAATTGAATTCTACATGATGTACGTATCTTCCATCAGTATTGCTTCCAATGCTTCAAACTCTCGCTGGAATACCGTCGAAATGTGTCTTGCTTGACTTTGTTTTTTTTCGCTATTTCTACCACCAATGCTCCGTCGAAATATCTAATTGCATTCCGTCCCTGCAGAAATTCACTCGCAACACCCGTTCATCATCGAAGTTTACCCTAAGGCCTGTTTTCGGGCGCACTGTGAAATTTAGAAATTCTTTTATAGGGCGTACAATGCGCATATGGAATGCGTTACCTCGCTCTATTTTTCCTTTGCACTGCAACCTACAACAATTTAAAACCAATGTGCACTGGTACCTCCGGTTTTTCCCTTCCACTTCTGCTCGTGCTGTGTAAGAAACAACTTTAAGGGTATTTCAAATCCCTTGAGCACTTGTGAACTATTTAAAAAAAAAAAACACGTTGCTCCTATTCTTAGAATTTAAATTAATTAATTCGGACCTAGCAGATTATTGATGTTTTCCAAGACAAGTGTGAACGAGCGTCAAAGAGCACGTGCTAATGTGTCACAGAAACTCTATCTATACGAATAATAACACTTGAGATTTTTAACAAGTTCAGGAGTTCAGGTACATTGGACATCGCATTGTGATATCATTGTTTACGTGTTACCAATTTCCTTTTTTATTACAACGTTGTTACGACTGCGATTTTGACAAAGAACTCACTCATGTGTCACACCGCACACGGTCATCAAAATAAACACTCTTGTACATATGTTTGACTCGGTTAGAATTTCAAGTCTGCCAGAGAGTTCAGCTCTCC
The DNA here is from genome assembly GCA_963555765.1 of Orthonevra nobilis. NCBI lineage: Eukaryota > Metazoa > Arthropoda > Insecta > Diptera > Syrphidae > Orthonevra > Orthonevra nobilis. Next base: position 9,261,967 of record OY743225.1, read on the forward strand.
TCTACAAATGAGTGTCCCACAAGAAAAAAAACAACAACAACGACTTGCTGTTTCGTACGAGTTTATTAATTTTTAGCGTCCTCAAATATCAATGACGAACTGCAGAACATTTTTTTCAGTGAAAAATAAATTATGTAAGTCAAGTTGTGTCATGAGTAATGGCAACTACAAGGCATTTACAAGTTTTGCAAAAACAAAAGCAATGAATCTAGGTCACAGAGACCGGTTGTCTAAAGATGTCAAAAGACAAATATTTCAGTGTCATTTATATAGCATGGAGTCATCAAAACAAATCTCCAGATCAAAGTTGTCATAAACTTTTTCTTGGTTTCTTTGATAGTATGTTAAAACAAAAGTCAAAACACTTGGAAAATCCGTTTATGTTGACCAAAATTGAGCTCAAAGCAAACCAAAATTATTTATTTGTTGACGATCACAGTCAATGACATTTTTTGTTTTTGTTTACATTCGCTGTAACGAAATGGGGAAAGCAGGTGTCTGCCGAATAGAAAAACTGCCAAGTCATCAATTAAATAGCACCGACACGACGGACGGCCAGGTGTTTGGGATTTGATAATTCAATACCTTAACCTGAACGAATGTTGACGGTGGTGTTGATGGGCGAATTATAATTGTTGAACTTGTGTCTAATTGGCACAAGTGGAAGGGCACTGGAAATCCTTTAATTGCTTAAAGGTTGTTAACTGCGTGTAAGGTTTCTAAAATATAACCATTTTTTTTAAACAAATCAAAAATCATTAAAATCTATCTACTCTAATAAAATTAAGAGGTCATGTTTGTAAGTTTGTATGTTTGGGGTAGTCTTCAAAACTGCAAAACCGATTTAAAAAGTTCTTTCCCCAATATTTACCATGGACCTTCATAATGAACAAAGGCTATTAAATAACCTATTTAAATAAATGGGAATTTCTTGGAGACCAAATATGGTCGTAGTCGTGCGAATGCGTTTTTTTTTCAAAAGCTGCTTTGACGGTAACAGATATTTATGTTCTATAAAAAAGTTTTCGGCGACACTTCTCTATGTGTCAAGGTAAATACACAATTCTACAAAGAGTAAGAGTTTGTAAGTTCGTCAGTTTTTTTTTCTAGTAGGTGATCACTGAAACCATTCATTTGATTTCAAAAATTCTTTCAACAATATTTACAACGGATATTGGAGGGTCCAGATGTAAGAAGGTTTAATACTACTTAATCGATTTTCGAATAAGTGGAGGAAATTTTAGGCAGATGAAAAATGCTGTTTAAACAACTTTGTTTGGACAAGAAGTACGCCGCGAAACCGCACGTGTCCGGAAGTCCCGAAATGTGTTGGCACTGAGCTTATTTGGAGATACATATGTACAAACATAAATATGGTTTATGATAACGAATTATTGAGATATACAAGTATACAACGTTTTTAATTATTGAGAAATTCTTACTGATCGACAAACATCGCCCTGCAGTTATGCATGCCACCCTGAAAGCTTTTCCGATCCGATTAATATCATTGTGAAAGCATTCTCTCTGTTCATCCCCCCTCCATCCATGAGGTAAGGGGATAAGGTTGAAATGTGAAGGAGAAAAATGAATTCAAGCTCCAACAAACGTCCTTCCTAAGTAATGTCAACAAAAATTTTTTTAAGGGGTTATGAAAACTCTTATACGATTTAAGTCACAGACCGAGAAATAAGATGTGTGAGAGCGGAAAAACCGATGGTCTGGTATCAATTTCTGCGGGCTGTAATTGCAGGAAGGATAGAGCTTGACAAAGCATTCCACATTCGTGTGTGGTGCTGCTAATGAACGAATCTCTATACTTGGCTAATTCATGGTGCAATGATTATTGGAGGAATGAATGAACAACGAAGGGCATGCAGCATCATAAGTTGCCTTATTTGTGGCCAAAAAATTTGTCTTCTTGCTTTTTCGCAGCACTTATTTTTCGATGAACACTTTTTTTTATCGTAAAAACAACCAAAATTTTTCATTAATAATTAGTTCGCAATTGTATCTCTACTTTCCCACAATCGCGGAAAGCAGCAATATTTTGTGAAACCTACCTCTGCTCCATGTTAATGACATAAGTACATGAGGGCATTTGTTATTTGGACACTGGGAGCTATTGTGAGTTCAAAAAATTTACGACAGTGTTATATTCTATCACAAGTCAAAATGGATTGACTTACGCACATAGTACGGTGCCGGACCGTTGCAAAATTTTACAAGATATGGTATACGTAAAATTGTAAATGAATAAAGGGACCGATATACGAGCATACTCCCATATTCGTTCACGATGCTCAACAAAGAATATTGCAATTAGGATCTTGGGTTGTTCAATTATATTGTCAAACCTATTCTGCAAAATGTCCAACCTTTTATAACTTCTTCTCTGTAAAGGCTTTAGAATACCACGAAATTGACAAAACTTAAGCTTAGAAAACCATATTTTCTGAAAAGTAGCATTTTGACCTCAGCTTCGTAAACCAGCTCGAGTGAACAAATTTACACGAATTGATAGAAAAGCTAAACTGCTCTGAGCTTTTTAATGTTTGTTGTGGTTTTTGTTCAACAATTTGGTTATAATTTACTGGCACAAGAGTGAGCAGAAGGATTATGAGAAGAACTAAATTATTGTGTAGTTCTTGAAACTCAGATGTATATTAGTTTCATTCGTTCCATTAGAGGAGCCCGAAATGGGACGTATAATTTCAGCAGTCTAACGTTGGCCAGTTCACATCCATATTCATTCAATTCAGGTCAAAAGAATTTGGTAATCATCGACCTAAAGCACTCGCCGTTGACGGTAATGGCCTGGCAACGTCGTTCTTAAAGAAATTTGAACCGATGACGCCGCCAGCTCAAAATCCACTCCAAACAGTGACTATTGGACGCTCTTGGATCTCATGTGTTGACCAGTGAGCTTTAGATTATCCGTCACACTCCGAATAGTAATCTCAGAAGGACGATTATGGCGACGGTCAAATGGACGCAGCGCACGGAACGTTTCCCGAATAGAACACCCATTTCAATAAAACAATTTCATTATTTGCACGTTGACAAAACAGACTGAATAAATGACACAATATGGCCACAATCAACTGTCAAAGTACGGAAGTCCGTATTGGAAACCCTTTACAAGATAGTGTGGAAGATTGGTTCATCACCATGCTATCAGAGCTGTGCCTTCGCAACAGAGCCAGTGACACGAACCATTATTTTTGACAACACGAGCTAGGAATTCTATTAGCCGATACCGTCACAATTATAGCAAGACAAAGTCAGACAACCATCGCTTATCGACCACTCCAGCGATAGCACCGTTTATTTGATCCCAACAATAAATGATGGCTAAACTAGGCTTACTCTAGCATCCGAACCTGTGACCCTAACCCAGCAATTGATCCAATTTCCTAGTTTATAGCGCTATTTTACTAATTAAATAGGCTTTGTATGAGCAGTTTTACTTCTGTTGGTATGTTTGAATTGAATTTGTATGTTGTCTTCACTATGCCACAGAATACGTAAATGACATTATTGCATACAAGTTGGGACCGATTTGCTGGTAAATAGTAATGTCTTTAAACAATACTAAATTCGTTCATGGACTGCACTAATTCATTCATTTCGTAAACTTACGATTCATAGACTTTTTTGAAGAATTTAATCGCTGCAAACGACAAACAACCTCAGTTGATTACCGGAGACTCCAATGTCAGTATCGTTGCTGTCCATTTTTTAGGTCACCACATTCCTTCATGTCATCCGCAGCATGTGGTTTCTTGTAAATTCTGCACGCGATAAACCAAAAACCAAAAAATAATTACTCGTAATTTATTCGCAAATGTATGTTACTTCTCAATGCTTGATTGCTCTTTGCGCACCCATTTAAAATGTTCTTCTAACTACAGTAAAATACGGCTTCTCGTTTTCCATGTGGGATTTGTACATTTAAATTGCATGGAGAGATTACGCTAACAAATTGGTGAGACATGAACACCTGCATAAAGCACTTAGCCAGCTCAGATTCGACTTATTTTAATCTAAACCTTTAAGACAGAACAGCAAAATAATTTCGTGTTAATTTAGAATGGCGAACGCAGCTGCCAGGTCAAATAAATAATTTGGTGCACATATACGACTCGATAGCATCATTGCTATAATATGGTTGCTTAATGATGATTGACTACGCAGAAGCTGAATAGTTTGATTGAAGCTATTGGGTTCCATGTGGACGGCAGCTAAAGTGTTTTCTAGAATTGGTCAGCAAGAACAGTTTTCTATATTGTATTATAATACAGCCCTTAATGGTCCTTTGCGCTATCTTTTCAAGGGATAAGCCACAAATAGATCTGTCGGTAGACCTTGAAATTCAGCGGATTTTTATTTTTATTTTTAAGGCTTCAAATAATTCGATCGTTTATTTAAATTTTGAAGGGAGGACAACACCACTTCATATTGTTACGCTGACAAGCAATGCCTCACGTTGCAATGTTCCGCCGGGCATTGGACTTAAAGCTTCTAAAAGTAGTTAAGCCTTGACATTGAAGAGGAGAAGGTAAGAGAAAGACTTAATAGAATAAGGCCTTCGACTCTAATTTGAAATTGTAAACTTATTTAGTCTTTATTTATTAAAAGATAAACCTCCATAGACCATAGCTCTTAAGTCGGGAACTGTAGCTGACTTAGCAGCATCAAAATGTTGTTCGCAGGAGTCCAACCACATGACCAAAGCGGCCAATTGGCAAGTCAATTTCTTAAGATAATTCACTCAACAATTGTTTGACCTAATAAAACAGATTTGATCAGATAATTTACGTATATGCTTCTTAGATGGACAATAATTAGAAGCACTGTAAAATTGGCCCAAGGAATTTCAGCGAATTTAGTTAAATATTTCCATGACTTATAAACTTGGTTCGAGTGTTAGTCATTTTACAAAAGTAAAAAATAGCTTAGACACCCCGCTGTCAGTGTAATGCCTTCACAGCAGAGCAATCTACTCACAACCTACACAAACCGCTATTTTGAAAACACGAATTAGACACTAAGCCGATACAACAACCACTACAACAACGCCACCCATTAGTTAGACTACTAACTTGAACCCATTGGCAAATGGTGACTGGACCAGATTCGAAAAACTAGACCACTACTATAGGAATCGAACCTGGGACATATCAAGTGAAGCAATTGAAAGGCAGGCGCTCTACCAACTTCGCCGCCCAGCCATTGTTATTTATGCTGGACATTTAATGTTAATTTTGTCAAGTGAAATGAACGACGGTAACAAATGTTACTGGTAATGCAGTGTTGCAGTAAATTTATCGTTCCAGATTGCAGAACCTTTTAAAAGCCTTTAAAAGAAAATGAACAATACTTAAAAGACCTGTTTCCAACCACCGGTATAAAGTTTCTGTCTTCTGTGGAAGTTGGCATCGACATCCCCTTCAAGCTATAAAAATGCTCATTTAAAATTATATCGAAAGTCAGTCCGCCATAAAAGACGCATCACCAAGTCAAGGCAACACGATCTTCATCTGTTGGGTACCTTATGAAACAAGGATCGGAGTAAACTATCACGAGGTGCCTCCCTTTCGAAATACAAAATATGTTAAGTGTCGAATTTCGTTCCGAAATGAAAAAGATCTAACCAGGAAAAATGCTGCGCATGAAGTTTAATTAAAATCATAAAATTGAAGTTGAAATTAAACTGATGTGAGACCTCTACTTCAAGGAACGTCATGTTTTGTTAGACTTTTACTGTTTTAAACCTTTCGTGGCTTAAGTTCAATCAGCGAATTTTGACTGAACGAAAATGTGTCACCCTCAAGATTCGACAGTTCATCCAGTCAACATTGGCTGCATACAATGTTTTCAACCAGAAGAGCACAGCTGAAATGTTCAAATGTAGACATTCAATTTAAAGATTTTCACAGACATGATTGCAGATAAGCTTCGAGTGAAATCCCCGTAAAAATTCATCTGACATTTGTTGCCCACCAATTTTGCTTCAAAGAACTTTGCGAGTGGAATTTACTTCAAGCACTCGCTTTATACAGAAAGATTTGTCGTAAAGATACAGTACCACAACAGAGAAGTGTTCCGCATTTAAATTCAAATAAAGAATCGTTTTAAATGCGATGACAAATTGTGTCACCGACTATCGAATACATTATGTGAGACGAAATGGAAAAAAATGAATGGAATTTCGACCTCACAGGATCATCTCGATCGATTTTCGAGGAAAATGCATCAACATTGAATAACTTACTTCGCTTTGCACCACAAGTAAGAAAAAACAAACAACAGAAGGCAAACATTTTTGAAATATGCAGATACACATCTCGCATGAGTATCTCACTTAACTTGAATCGCATTCCAAGCCGAGGATCCACTAAAGCTCTGCACACACAGCCCCGATTACATACTCGTTTACTCATTTTACATTCAGTGAAGCATTTAATGGTCAGTTAAGTCAGAGATTGTTACCCAAGACTCATTCAAGGTTTTCCCCCCGGTCAACGCTTTCTCCTCCCTCACCTCCTCCACCACGTTGCGTCGTCATCGGCATTTACGTCTTCTTCGCCTATTCAAATTATCATTTCATCATACAAACTTATTTGCCTGTGAACCACGTTTGTACCTGTGTGCCTAAGATACACGATGAGTGATGTCTCCATTCTCCATTTCATTTGGGCCCGAAACAGGCCGAAGTAAGCCAAAAGAAAAGAATTAATTTCTTAGGCACTCACATGTTGCAGATACCTGCTATTGAGTAACCGATTACTGACCGCTTTTCTGTTTCTCATCATCTGGAAGCGAAACCGAATCCATGCCGCGCCGTTTAAGAAACCCAAAGTCCAGTTGGACAACTTTCATTTTCGATAGAGGCCGTTGTTGTCGATGGTCTAAAACCATCTAGATACAACCACAACAGTCCAGCATCAGATACACAACTGAAACAAGTTTCGCTGAATGCGCAAAAGTGCGTCGAATTTTCTCTGCACCGATGGTTGGCGCGCGCTGTTTTTGCAATACGAGCATTAAGCAAAGCGAAAGAGGGGAAATGAAAATGAAAATGAAGGAAAATGATTATTATGGAAGCAATCACACCAGGTGGTACGGCAACATGTTGCTGAGCCAACAGTGGGGTAAGGTGGCACAAGGTCGTCTTAGTTTGTTGACGTTTGGAAAAACCAACCGCGTCGCTCAACAAAAGATACTTTCTGTGCAGAGTTTGAGGCTCCAAAGGCAACCAATGAGCTGAGCTGAGCAATGAGCAATTCTTCGGAATTGTTACTGCAACAAAATTGCAGTGAGATGCATTTACGAGTACATATGTTGCAACTTCTTTTCTTTCATTAAACGACAGCATACGAGGTCGTTTTGTTGTGATTTCTTCACGACGAATGATTGTTGGTTTGCTGATTTGAGCTTTTCTTGGTAGAGTGATTCATACTCATAGGCTTTGGGTATTTATTTTCTGTCGTTTTTGTTTTTGTTTTGTTTGTATCTTGAGAAAGATGCGAGGTTCAGCGAAAAGATTCACGTGACATCCGCATTTGGAAAATAGGTCAGTGGAGATTTAAACAGTATGGCGATCGTATTTCGAAATAGCTACAGCGAATTCGCTACAAGTCAACGCTAATTGTTGCTTCCATGTGCTGCAAAAAGACATAAATGCATTTTTATGAGTCGCGCTTGTGGAGCTTCTGTGATTTGCTATTGTTTGGCTTCTCATTGTTCGATTGAGTCACGTTGGAGGTTTTATGGGATTCTTCAAAGGCTTTTGTTTATTGTCACATAACAATTATAATAACAATTATTTAAGCAATCATATGAAACGACTGGATTGATTTTATATTCGATTTACGATGAGTTTTGATTTGTAACAAGGCTTTTGATTTCATTCTCCGAATGTTGTTTAGAGCGAATGAGACGTCATATTCAGTTTTCATGAGTTTCATTTCTCTTCTCTATCTATGAATTATGTCCACTTAGGCTCACAGCTTGGCGTAAAACTTTAATAAGTCCTTACAGAAGTCACAAAATTTTGTGTATCTTTTTTTCCTTTGTTTTTAGGGTTCCGTACCTCGAAAGGGAAAAAAAAGGAACCCTTATAGGATCACTTTGTTGTCCGTTCGTCTGTCTGTCAAGACCTTTTTTCTCATAAACGCGTAGAGGTATCAAGTTAGAATTTATATCAAATACTCAAGTCTACTGTCCCCTTAAGCTGTGAAACATTTAAACTTCTTAGCCAATGCAATCAAAAGATTAAGCCGTTTATGCCGTAAATTTTCGAAACTCGCAAGGAAGTCGAAACCTACAGGGTACTTCCAGTCGACCTAGAATCTTGAAATTTGGCGTGAAGCAATGTTTTAAGGCATATATAAGGGTATAATCCCAAAATCTTTAAAGTTTTTGAAACAGCTTGTCATATTATATTATAATATTGTCAGACAGCTTACTTGTATTGTTCCTATAATATTTTATTTTGCAAGGCTGCTGCAAGGCAAGGTATTTCAGTTTTATTATAAAATAAATTATATGTGTTAATGTTAAATAAAAAAATACTGAAACGATAAAGATACCTTTTGTCTTTAAAAACACCATCACTATGACTCGATTGTCGTGATGTGTGAACTTTTACTTATATTCTTACAGGTTTGTAGCGAACCCTCGGTGCGCAGGTCCGACTCGCACTTGGCTGTTGATTTAGACATTAAGAATTAATGCCTAAATCGGCTTTCTTAAGTTCAATGTTTAATTTGTCTAACATCGTTTTATGTTGGGAACCTCTACATAGCAGGCACTTTTTAAATTCAAGTAGAGTAAATTTATTTCCACGCCCTAGATGATGTCATAATAATAATCTAATTCAACCTCAGTTTCACTCAATACCTTCGGTGTTAAATGCATTCATAAAATTACCTTCGCAATAATTTCTGAAGCCTTCTTCTGTAAGATGGATGTTTTCATAATAACTAACTAATTTAACTTTAAGTGGAATGTGATCTGACGAAATAAGCCTTCTACAGACAGCCTTTCCATGCAGAACATAGTTCAAGCTCCATATTGAATACGCTTTTGCATGGAGTCTCCTTTAATGAGAATTTTCGGTTGAGGTGATTCGAAAAGATCAACAACTTTCTTCGCCAGAAACTTATATCATGGAAGTTACTGTGGAACTACGTTCATTCATAATTTTTCTCTTGCAGCCTGCTGAGCAAGAACTGGTTTGGTTCTATGGTGATTTCTTGGAATTTGTTGATCTGGGTCCAAGCTTTTTAGACTTTTTTTTCTGTACATTAAGTGTCTTAAAATGATTGCAAAAAAATTAACTTCTTCACTCCGGACGGATTGCTTATTTTAGTGGAGGGACTTCAATATTGAAAGTAGAGACAATTGTGAAGCACATATGACTTTGGATGGACAAGAGACAAACACCTATTAGCATCATTTTGTTCAGATAGTAAAATCAAGTACAGAAAAGTGAAATGCAATAAAACCAAATTCGATGCTCAACAAAGTTTTCAAAAAGAATCTATACATTTCAGATATATTTTTGGATTCAATCGACTGCTTTTTGTAGCAGACAACCCCGACAACACAATTTCAGCTGACGCCCAATCAACTTTTTTAATCCTTTTTTTTGTCAATGTTCAAATTGCCTCGAATGATTCGGAAATTATTGTATTACATTCCTGCAGTTTAAAGGCTGCTCAAAACTTTTCAAGCATAATTGAAACGGATATTTCCATTTTTAATTCTTCACACTTACCAATTAAGTTCACTTAAACTTCCATTTTTCTAATTTGAGTTCGTTTGGGATCTTTCAAAATCAATAATAATATTCAGCAAACATCCACACAATAGTATTTATAGCATATAAATTTATGTGTTACTTAAATGAATATGTGAAAATATGGAGGTGGAAATCGTCCTTTAAGATAGCGCTAGAAAGCTGTAATTGGTCATTTAAAAACTTTAAATCTTATAAAGAGGATTTTCCTGGTAGAACTTCATTCTCGAAATGAAGCATCGCAATGGAAACTTCATAGTATTTTGTAAAAACATTTCCCATTTGTCAAAAAACTTAGCTTGAAAAAAAATTTAGATGCTGCATGGAACAATAAAATGGCTCGAGAAATGATGCCCTTTTCCTGGACCTTTTGCTTTGTACTGAAAAGAGATTACAGGTGTCACAATTTTATTCGAATACCAAGCTGTCAAAAGGCTTAACTGATATCAACAAGAGCTGGTACAATAAACAATTGAATCTTCTACAACCTGGCTCATTCAATCCCAAAAAGTTGAGTCGCTGTGGAATGCGGCTGGGAAAAAGCTTCATCTTCCATGCTGTAGTTAAAGGGAAAGCGAACTCTGTCAACTAAGTTTAGGTAATTGAATACAGAATACAGCTTACGACCAGCTTAGCCAACTGCCTTCAAATTGAATCAATTGACAGCTGGTTGGATTCCTAGAGTAATCGTTCAACTTTTGTTTTGAGTTTTCGAATCGGTCCAAGCTCATAAAAGTTTTATAAAGGTATAAAATGTACACCATCAAAAAACATGTTTATTAATCTAAATCTATGAAATATTGTCCCCTTCAAAGTTATCCACATCGAGAACAACATACTTGTGCCAGCGCTTGATCCAATCCTGTTGGATGGTATTTTTTTTGCATATCTTGTCAAAAAATTACGAATAATGATGGCACTGTGCGACGCGACGGTGCGTTATCATGGTGCAAAATCCACGAGTTTTCTGCCCGCAATTCTGGTCTCTTACGTGGAATTGCTTCACGCAAAAGTCTCATGACACCCAAATAGTACTCTTTGTTTACTGTACCGTTGTAATCCATGAAAACCGTGAGTATTGCCTTCTTTTTTGACTCAAAACGACGTCGTTTTATTGGTCTCGGCTCATTTGGTAAACGCCATTCACTTGCCTATTGTCTGGATTGCGTGTCATAATCATAAGCCCACGTCTCGTCTCCAGTAATCATCCTTTTGGTGAATGTGGGATCGGATTCAGCCTCGCATATCATATATTTTGTGACGTCATCGTAGTCTTCATTTCTAAAATTGTAAAAATTCGCCACCACACACAGAGATAGATGTACTTTTGCAAATGTCAAGCTATGACGCAAAGAGCATACCAACAACGCATGTACCACAGTGATTATTCTAGGAACTTTTTGATAAAGGTGGTAGTTTTCAAAAAAAAAGAAACACGAAAAAAACACTTCCTTTTATAAACATAAGTGTTGAATAAAATACTGTGAATTAAATGAATGCAAATAAGGTACTGTTTAACTCTATCCGTCCCTTGCTGCTCTCTTCGGACTTCAGTCATCGCAAGCAATATAATTTTCAGTTAAAAGTACTTCACACTACCTCAATTCTTCTCCTTCTAATCGCTATTTGCAAAATACATTGGCAGGGTAGTCAAAGGCTCTTAGTAAAACAGCATTCTTCACTGATTAATGGGAAATATTACCGCTCATGTGAGTGAGCTTGTCAGATGTTTTATCTGCGCAGTATTCCAGAAGGCGTTTGAATCAAGAGTTCCGTTTGGCGAATGAACGCATAAAGTAACCTTTATTTGCCCGAACGACCTCATGACATCAGCAAACTTACATTTCTGCAAATACTGATTTCTGGAATTCCCTGCTGACGATTTTTTAGCCAAAGATGAGTTACTTGTACTAACTACGTTCAAAACCAAAGGTGACAAGTAAATTATTGTTGCCGTGAATAGCTCTAACTTAACAATCAAATTTTTCTTATTAAAAAACAAAACTCACATTAAATCACAATAACATCGAACCGGTTCTTTCCGCCATAAGTCTACCCAAAATAAACTCACAAAAATCTATTGTCGAAAAAATATGTTGTCACTCAAACATTTTGTAGCCCACTGTAAGGCCAATGAAATAAATTCAGTCCGCCGAGTACTTCTTTGGCAGAAGCTTAAATTTATTTTCAATTTAATAAACAATGGGAAACGGCAGAGACAGCCTCTGCATACCAAGTGCCCCTCCAAAAAATGTAGGACTTCCCGAGTGGTGTATCTCAGATATTCTATCCATGAAAATCTTTTGCACGCGATTAATTTTTATTATTTTCATTTGATTTCGAACTTCTGGAATGTACTCGAACTGGCAAGAAAGCTAAACATAGGCACTAGGCGTTAGCATTGCCGATGGTGCCTCCGTTTCTTTCCTCTAACTATACGCCACATCGGAGGCTAATGGCATTTCTTTAAAACGCTACCACACGACCAAGCGACGCGCCACAGAGAGAAAAGTAAAAGTTCTCGATGTATGTACGAATGACGGTGCGAAGCGTGTAATGTACTACCTCACATTTTGTAGTGCTCAAAGTGAATACGGGTACAAAGATGTCTCACGACTTTCACGTCGTGTTGTCTGCGGTGCTTGTTGGGTGCCGGGTTTTTCGATTTTCGTTCATTTTTCCCCATCGCGCAGATTTTCCACTTCCTCTCGCCACAATGATGACATAATTTCCCCACGTCACGAGGATGCCTGCCTGCAAGCGTCAAGCGAAACTCGTTTTTCCCTCCTTCCCGAAACGACCGACGCTGCGCTAGTGTTAGATAATAATTTATCTGCGCGAAATGTAAAAACAAAAAAAAAATCAATCAAAACCACGCCGGCGTAGCGTGTGAGGATTTGGCGAGGTGAAACGCGGTAGGTTCAGCTACCTGCTTTGGTCTTTTCTGTTCCTGTTGTTGGCTAATGTAATGAGTTGCTTTTACATACACAGACAGCCCCTTCAACAAAGAGACTTGTAATTAACACCGAGACGCGCATCTGTCTTAATGAGTTCTTTTATTCAAGGTACAAGCTAGAAGTCGAATTTGAGTACTGGCAAAGGGCTTATGCTCAATGGTTAAAGCTGCCAATCAAATACTCATTCTAGTTTACTATCCCTTAAAATGAGGAAGTTTTAAGAAAACGACTCGAGAAACTATGGCTAAATGGTTTTAAATACGTTGTGTGGAAAAAAGGTAAAACTGTTGATTGAATTAAAAAAACAACTGCGAATTAAAAAGCATTATTTTGAAGTCAACGACAATTGCATTCAATTTTTGGGAATCAGTGAATAAAAACCATTTTCATAAATGAATTTCAGTCTTAAAGTCACTTTTGAATTCAAATATTTTGTTGAAGTCAGAAATGAATTCATTGTTAATCAGTTCAAGTCAATGAATTCATAATCAAAAATTGAATTCATTTAAGGTAAATGAATTAATTCATAAGTATTTTCTTTCGCCTTGTACCAACGGAGTCGTGATCGGGAAAATAGGGATCACAACTTTTTCTCCCTGCTTGTGTTTTGTTTGACATCATTTAAAAATAAAGCACAACGTAGAGGATCATCAAACCCAAAAAAAAATCTGATCGAAGTATATACAGTGGCGTGATCAGTTGATACGAAAATACATTTGTAAAATTCAATTTCGGTGAACATGAAATTCACTTGGCTAATTTGCCTCACAAGAACATACTCATTATATTTAAGATATCACTAGCTCGTAAAACAAAGGTGCACCTCATAATTTTTCGCGTTCAAATTGTTTCTGTTGAATTCAGTGACTTCAACTGATTTCATGTGAATTCATTGAAGACTTCAGCGATCACCTTGTGAATTCAGTTACACAATTCAGACGAAAGCAATCATTTGTTTTTTTAATGGGGAACTTTGTATGTGGCCTTTGTTTTAAACTTTATATTATTTTTATTATTTGTTTTTATTGCGACCACATCCTGCTTTTAAGTATAACCTATATAAACTATAACGATTAAGAAGATAAGGCGCTGTGAAGATACAGGGTCCCTTGGGCACCCTTTGGCTTCGGAGTCCTAAAAGGTTAGAACAGAAAAAATTATTCATGACAAAATTTATATATTTCGGTTATCTTTTTATTTATATTCATTCATTTATAAACATATTTATATATTTACCTAAATATTTTTGGTTTTTATTTATTTATTTATCAACTTATTAATCAATGTATGTATTTATTTATTTATCCTTTTTGTTTTGTTGTTTATTTTATTTTTGAATTTGTCAAGTATTTATTTATTTATTATTATCTTCTTATTTATTTATATATTTATATTTATTATTCCATATTTTTTAAAGCTGTTATATTTATATCTTCTTTTTGTCTTTTTTTTGTACATAGTGGGTTTTTCTCGATCTTTCCCACTCGAATATATCGGGTAAATTACCACTTTGAACATTGTAAAATAAATTGTAAAAATAGTTCAGTTGAAAGGTAATTTAAAATATCGTGTCTCTTTACTGTAAATTGTGCGGTAGCAGGTATACATAATTTTAATTTGTACGAAATAAATATCTTTCTATCTATCTAAAAAAAAATGAAAATATTGAATTCTGACAGTTTAGACAAAAACACTTTTCACATTCTGAAGATGGTTATCACAGCAATTGTAATGAAAATTGTAAACTAGTTTTTGGAAAAACTAGAACTCCGATTGATCTTGGATCAAAAAACCTTAAATTTGAAACAGGAACCAGACCGCTTATTATTTTTCTTCCGACGTTCTTATAAAATAAAACAAACTATTAATAGAATTGCAAAAATTATGTCATGTGTAAACTATGATACTTTGACCTATAATTTGCGCTTAATAAGATAAATATTTTGATTTGCCTTTTGACTCAATTCAGGCATTTTTACATAGACATAAAAAATTACATTTATTTTAAGTATCAAAAAACTTTAAGCCATTCGATCTGTCCAGTCTTCCAACTTCAACTACAGTTGTTACGAGCTTAGTATGTATGGCCAAAAAAAAAAAAACTTTGCAAAGTTATATTATAGTTTGTTGTCTATTCGAAGAAATCCCATGAGACATGAATGGTATCCAAACCCATCCACTGTTTCGTTTTTAATAATAAAATATTATATACAAACATAGTTTCACTTCAAGATACAAATCCAGATAATATTATTAGTTTTCAGATTTCATCTGAGTTTGACTGGCAATCTGCCATTGACCACGAAACGTATCGAGCAATGTCAAAAGTCTACTGTCACTTGAGTTAATGACACTTGGCAAACTCATAACAAGTTTGACAAGTGAAAAGCTGACATCTTACTTGCTGACCTACAAATGTATAATTTTGAAGACCTTATGGGAGAGTTTTTGTGAACACACCTTTGTGAATTGAAGCAAAGTAATTAGAAACTTTTTGTTTTTATTTTTTGGAATGCGAACAAAGCTGTGAATTTGAAGCTTTTTTCGCGGTCTTCGTTTAGGCAACATAAAGTTATGAGTAAGTCAGTTGGGATCTTTCCTAATGTGACCTTGGTTGGTTGGACGTTTTACTCTCAAATTTGATATAACCAAACAATGACTGGAAGTGAGAATTTATAATGTTAAATGATTCATTGCAATAGTTTATCAGACAACTGACCTCCCCAATCTCTGTTTCACAATCACGCTTAAATGATGATAATTTCCGTCGAAATTTAAATGAATTGGAGATCTATTTCACCAATTTCGGAACGAATGACTCAGTTTAATACTTCACCTGACTAGGTTCTTGGTTCCAATCAAAAGGGTGTGTTGTTAGATTACATGGTCTCGACTACCAATTTTGATCAGCATCTCGAAAAAGTACTCCACCTGAAAGCTTTTTCTAAAGAGCATTTACCTTGAAACTTGTTTAACAGGTAGCAATATTTTGTTAAAAATAAGCATCGTCTGATGACATAACATGTTTGAGCACAAGTGGCCGGTCAAAATGAATGTGAAACGATCTCCTTGACTCTCAAGCCTTGTCACTCATTACAATTAAAAGGAGTTTCGAAGCAGCGTCAATCGGAACCTTTCTCTATTCCATCTTGCCTTTTTCCGCAATTTCTTGGGTGCTTATAACATGCCTGAGCTCGGCGTTGCATCCCTTTATTGTGCATTTGAGGACGGTGTTAGAAATTCAGTAATTCAAAGACATCCGAAGATCAATTAAAATTTCTCAAGTCTTTGGTTTTTCAGATAACTTAACTCTACACGTATATCTTGAGGATAAATAAACAATTGCTGAACAAAAATATAAACACTTTTTTGATATTTTCCTAAGAGGAGTAATGTCACTCTTATCAGATATTCTCTTTGAGTTTTCCAACGTCTGCGACTTCACCTCACAGACCCGATACTGCAAACCAATGCCAGAACAATGCAGCGTTGTGAGCATAATCACAGAACTGGACTAAGGATCTGCAGATAATGGCTGATAGACTGTCAAGCATGGTACGTCTTGTGGTCGACTTTGACGGCTCATGTCCGACATCATCAGCCACAGTATAGTCGGAACGAGCAATGTAAGGCCTTCCGGTAACTCTTCTGTGCCTTGTCACGTACTGTTCCGGTTGTGACATCGCCTTTGTGTTTGACTAGTTGGCAAAGGGTGTACAGAATATATGAGAAGAAGTTCACATGGCGCCAACTATAAAAGGCATTCACGAGGATTCAACAATCTTGAGGAGAATAACCATCGACGGCATGTTTTCGTGTATTCTGCACCTGATTAGTTCGCAAATACCTTAAGATAGGGTGACACATTTTAAGAAACGTTGTATTTACACTCAGTTGAGTTGAAGTATCTTGTAAACAAGTAAGACGATCACTTCTGAAAAATCTTGGTATGCATTTCTAACCCCATGGAATTTTTAGCAAAACAGGTAATTTGGAAATCTAAGACGCATATTTTGAAGCAACTATAAAGACAACGAGTGTAGTGTTCAGCAATTCATCTCTATCCTGCATTTCGGATGACACTTCAAACAAATGTGCATTGAAGCCTGTCACTTGCATTATTAAATTATTAATTAGCATACTTTGAAATTCTATTTTTATTTGTTCAACTTCGGCCTTATTTATGAAGTCCTTCAACAAAAAAAAAAAAAACCGCTCAAGGCACGCATCATCTCAATAAACACTTCAATCTCCTACAATTCAGGTGAAAAAACAAATTTCATTTCGACATGATTATAGGAAATTTTTTATAATTTAACGATGAAATTGTTTGCATTCAAAACAAACAATTGCCTTGTGATTTTCTAGAAACATTCAATTACACGAGTTCAAAGGTCCTTTTCGCAATTCTGTCATTCCATATCCAGATACGTAAGCAAAGTATCTTTAACAAATGCCACAACCTGTTTGTATAAAACAGCTCAAGTAACTTAATGCATTCATGTGAAACTAATAGCTAGTTGGACGTTTGCAACTTAATTGAGGTTAATCGCGCACAAAGTTCTTAGCAGGCAATCGATAGCTGCTAAACGCACAAGCCTTGAATCGGGCACCCAACTCAATATGTAAAATCGAATTAAAATCAAATAAAATTCTGGCCATGGACGACAGAGGAAGCTGACCGCTCTGCATTTTTGGCGAAAATGTGAATTTGTCTATATCGGCAGACAAACGGCATGGCCATTTAAATATTTCCAATCGCCTTGTACAAAAATTAATTGCCAATATAATGGCTCTTAATTGTGCAAGAAATAATTATTTGTGTGATTGCCGATTTGTACGAGTCAAAGAGTATTGCAAACCCCCCGTCGGTCGTCGGATCATTTGTTTTTTTTTATAATTATATAATTCCTTGACAAAGTTGCCTGTAAATTTGTATGAATATGTCGAAGTATCTGGAGGCAACTTAATTCGATTGAAAGTCAGTATCAGCCGGAACTATGCTAAATTATTTATGTATTGATATTTTCGGTTGATTTTTTTTTTCGATTGAACAATTCCATATTGAATATTAAAAAATATTCATTTCAATATTTTGCAAGAAGTAGGCTATGTATGATGGTACGGAACCCTTCGTGTGCGAGTTGGACTCGCACTTGGGTTCTTTTTTTATGAATAATTATTTCAAAAATGAATTGTAGATTTGTAATTTGATTGATTTACTTGGAACAAACAATGTTTTTATCTCCGATGATTTGTTTATCGAAATCTCTTATTCAGTTAAGAGGTTGAAGTAATTTTGTGTGTGAAAGGTACTTGTATCAAATTAAATATTATTAGTTTTTTTCTGAAGCCGTAATAGAAAGGAGTACTTTGATTATTGTTTGACATAAATCTTAGAACAATAACGAGTAGAAATGGAACAAAGTTTCTAACTGCCTTACCTTTCACCGTCTTATTAAAAACAGGGAAGAGAGAGACGAGACCGGGTGAAGAATACCCTAATCATGAACCAGGTGGACCAAAATATATCAACCCTTCCATTGATGACATAACTGTTAATTTTGCAAAATCAGAGTCAGTCGACACCCCACTCAAGTAGCTCGTCATAATTTTTTGGAAGGAAGAAATTGACAATGATTTTAACGCTTAATGAATTTCGGCGCGTATTTCCAAGCGTCCTACGCCTACGAACCTCTTAATGTTTGTTGGGAGTATCGCTGCTGCCCATTTGCATTTGCACGAAAACGTTAAGCAAACCAACATTTTCTGGTGAACTCAACAACCACTCAAAGTAACTGTCTAGTGCACAACTTACGCCGAATTATCGTTGAGCTCCGATCTCCAAGGTTACTGTAACTGGGTAGTGGAACTGAGCCATGATCAACCAGTTTTTATTACCACAAATTAATAAATAAATTTGGATTCGAAACATTGTGCTCGCGACACGTTCTTACCGATTCAAATAACCCGATACCTTTTTCTTTAAGATTTTTTAAAGTCGTTGGAATATGTGAACAATCCACAGATTATGGGAAACCTTCACGAGAATATCGGACAATAGTGCGAAGTTCTCGGGTAACGTCATCTAGTCTTATCGGGCCAAAAAATTTAAATTGACTCTGATCTGGAAATCAAGTGTTCCAAAATTCTAGAAAAGAGATTGAATGGGCTTTTCCGGAAATGTGAGGATATATAGTATGTCGTCATCTTCTAAACGCTCCAACCACTGTCCTATCTTTTAAAGAGGGCCCGTGTTGGTCTGGTAAGGTAAGTGAAATATTCATTGTATGGATTTGATAATAACTTATGTCATAACCAAAACATAAACCAAGTGTTGGAAATGTTCATGAAATAGCCATTTCTTGTAGATTTCTCAGCAGTTGTAGTACGTTCTTGGTATGGAAAATAAACGAAACCCATAAATTGGAGGACGATACTGTTTCAAAGTTCAAATTGATAATTGAAATGTATAATGTTCGCTTGGTATCATTAGAATCCTTTTTTGAGTGTGATTGTTATTGAAGGAAAGAGCTTCTTTTTTTCATATTTAAAATTGTCTAATAACCATATTGCGTGTGGATTCAATATTAAACATTCAACTAATGTCTCACAAGAATTATGATGGGAATTACCGATTGCGTTGGCCTTGAGAATTAAATAAAGCGGGAATAATTATTGTCCATGATATACTACTGAAGATATAATTAATCAACTTTATTCACTTAAAACGCCAAAAGTCAAAACTATTGAAACGAATCTTTTAAGAATGCATATTGAGACATGAAAAGAAAGTGTCAACCAAATTCACTTTGCATTGCAAGTTCTGAAAAATTTTTCCTCCCATCTCAATTGCATCATTTAGGGATTCATACGTTTTTTAACATTCATTGGCATTGTTTTGCATTCATTGCATTCATTTAAACTATTTTGTTTAAGCAGCTTGGGTGGAGATTTATTCAAATACTTTCGTAGCTTCAAACTGCCAGAACTCAGAACCATTGAGTAGGTTGAACTATTATTATAGTATAGCAATTATTATTATTATTATTATTATTATTATTATTATTATTATTATTATTATATTTAATTTCTCCTTATTGGGAACTTACAACATATTTTGGAAGCCTAAGTCTAATACAAAATATATTTCAAATATATGTTTAAGATTAATGGATGTTCATAAAGTTCATCGATGATTACAGACTTCTGCATAGCATCTATGGTGTTCTCTCGTAGTCCCAGGAGTTTGACGTCTTCTCGCAAGTGTTTATGTACTACGCCCTCTGCGCTAATGATAATTGGTATTATTTTCATTTCCTTCAGATTCCAGTTCCTTTTAATTTCTACAGCCAGCTCAGCATATCTACTGCGTTTTTCAGTATACTATATGTCCGGCTTATATTCCTTGTAGCTGGTATCGCCACGTCGATGAAAATTCCCTTCTGCTCTTGCTTGTCAATAATCGTGATGTCCGGACGATTGTGGAGCCTAGTATTTTCCGAGTGTATGGTTCGGTCGTAGTAAATTTTCATACACTCATTTTCTACTATCGGTGAGGGCTTGTATGCCAAGTAAGGTGTTTTATCCGATGTAATCTTATATTCCTCGAGAAGCTTCTTATGGAGAATTTTGGCTTCATTGTTGTGCCTCCGAGTATACTCTGTTTGTGCTAGTATTGTGCACCCTGATATGATATGGTCTATCGTTTCAGGTACATTTCTGCATCTCTGACACGTATCTTCTCTAATGGACTGATCTTTCATGACATACTTCTTGTTGTTTGCAGTTGGTATAACTTGATCCTGGATTGCAATCATGAAAGCCTCGGTTTCAGCATAGATTTGATCATTTAATAGCCATCTGTTTGACATAAATTTATCAACATTATCGCTATTAATGTCTCCGTAATACTGTCCGTGTATAGCTTTGATTGCCCAGCTCTGTTCCTTGATGGTTTTGTCCACTGCTTGTCTTTCAAAATTGCCATTAAGACTCGAGGGTGTAAAATTCCTGTCTGTTTCGACTATTGCCTTTATGAGATTGGATCTCTCGGACTTGAGATGAAAATATTGCCGAAGTGATTCTATTTGATTGTCATGTAGCATTTGAATGTCTATCAGTCCTCTTCCACCTTCTCTTCTCGACATTACCATTCTTTCACAGCAAGACTTGGGGTGATGAAATTTATACGACGTGAGCATTGTTCTTATCTTACGCTGCAAGGCTTGAAGTTCGGTAGTTGTCCATTTTATAATGCCAAAACTATAGGTGAGAACTGGGATAACACATGTATTCAGAGCTTTTATTAAATACTTGCCACTGAGGTTAGCCCTCGCAATTTTGTGGATACGTGCTTTGAATTCTCTAATCAGGTGGCTTTTTACTATTCTTTTATCAATGCGTTTATTTTGCATTATGCCTAAGTATTTATAAAATTCATCTTCTTCCATTTCTTTTATATTAAATACATCTGTGTCTTGAGTTTTGGCCATTTTGCCTCTGATGATGCATATTGTTTTGCATTTGTCCAATCCAAGCCGCATACCAATATCATTACTAAATATGGTGACAATTTTGACTAGGTGTTGAAGGTGTTGTTTTGTCGAGGCATATATTTTAAGATCATCCATGTACAGCAAATGACTGAGAGTAGTTTGATTGGCATCTCTGTTTATTTTATATCCATATTTGCTATTTCTTAATAGATTGCTAAGTGGATTGAGGGCTATACAGAACCAAAGAGCTGATAAGCAATCTCCCTGGAAGATTCGATTTTTAATCCTGATTTCTGCTGTTTTTATCGATCCTGTTTTAGCAAATATTTCAATATTAGTCCGCCATTGTGCCATATTATGCTTCAGAAACTCAATTATACTTGGGTGTATTTTGTATATGTTTTATTTTTATTATTATTATTATTATTATTATTATTATTATCATTATTATTATTATTATAATACTTACAAGCTAGTAGCTACCAGGGCTTTTAGCTGAATATGATAATTTTGTATTAAAAGAAAATATGTCGATGATTCGCTGCTACAGGGACGGTCAGAGGAAGGATGGCAAAGGTTTTACATGGATAAAACTTAGATACTATCACATAGGTTGAATATTTGTAAAATTTTGAAAACGTTTTGTATATTTTGTTCGGATGGAACCAAAAGAAGATTTTTTAAGTTATTATTAAATAGTTTGTTGATTGATGGAAAGCTGGAAGTTTAGTTGGCAGAGTTGGCATGTGGGTGGAGCGTCTTTGTTAAGAAGATGACTGTGGGTGGGCTGGGTGTGTCCAATTCTCAACCAGATTAAGCATTTATTAACGGTTGCAGTAGTAGGAAGTACGATAGCTAGAAGGACTTGGGTTTTGATTGATGGAGGAGTAGTATTGAGACCAATCCAATACATTGATTGTGCAGGTATGAGTTTGTGTGTTTCAAGATATCTCTTTTGATGGGATGATATTGTGAGATTACATGGCTGCTATTCTTTGAGATTAAAGCTTCTCGATTTGCGTGTTCATTTCCCTTTACACCAATGTGACCTGGTACCCAGAGAATCTTAAGTCGGTGTCCAAGTTTGATGACATTGTCTTTCATTTTGCCAATGAAGTTCAACCGGTTGCTTACATTTTCGATGGCTGCTAAAGTTGAAAGACTGTCCGTGCATATCCCAGTGTTTTTCTAAGATTTAAAAGCAATTTGCATGGCTTTCAAAACTGCTAAAGCTTCGGCAGAAAAGACTAAGAAATATGACGGTAATTTTTCCGCGGAAACGAGATTGTTGTTAGAGTCAACGATTGCGAACCCAGTGCCTTCCTCGCACTTTGAGCCATCCTTGAAGAGAATAGTCGAATTATTATCGATGAAGGGACACAGCAGCTTATGAAAATGCTGAAGATATTTCACATTCGGAGCTGAATGTTTTTTAAATCGAGTGAGTTTTGTGTTGCCAAGGTGGGTGATTCTCAAAATTTTTAGTATGGTTTAGTAGAAAATTCCTTACAAGACTTTTAAATAATTAATATAAAAGAAAGCAAAAATATTCAAACAAAGTTTAAAGTATACTTCCGAGCTTAAACAAAGTCATGAATTATTATTAGAATAAATTCAATTGAATGGAAGAAACACTTTCATTATGAAGTATTTCGTGAAAACATTAATTTGTTATGTTCCAAAACGTGGCTTATTTCCTTTGGCCACATCAAGAAAATAGATTGGATTATTTCCGTTCCCTTATCAAGTTACAATTGTTTCGAAATACAGATGAAACAATTTCACAAAAATTAAGAACATTAAATGAAGTTATTTTTGTCTTCTCTAACAATATTATTGGATTTAGGATTTAGGCAAGCAACTATGACATCACAACTTTGTCCATTATTCACCTGCGCTAGAGAATGCAATTGAAGATAATCTGAGGTCGTTTAGATTCAATTTAAAATGCTTTAATGCAAACAAATAAGTGGTCGACCTGATTTAACTAAATTTCTGTATTTCAACAGATTATGCAGTAGATATCAGTAAAGTTAAGGAAAGATGGATCAAGTTGTAAAAACTAAGATTTTTTTTTTAATTCCATGGGGGTCGATAGCAGTGAGATTTCCTTCCTACGCAGCAGCGTAAATGAACCCAAGCGTTTGAAGCCGGCAGTGTAACTGCTTTGCACAAACAAAGACAGATCGCCCTTTTTTAACATTTCATATATGTATGTAGGTAATAAATTGTTCGCCGAGAGCAAAATTATGAAAATGATGCCGGGCAAGTTAACAAAAAAGCGTTTAATAAAAATTTGTGAAAATGTAAACAAAGAAATGACTACGCGACTATTATGCGTACGTACACCAAAAATAATTGTAGCAGTGACAGGGTTAATTGACGTTATCCACAAGCATTGTGTAAATTTAAAAAAATTCTTCGAAAGAATTTTAAATTCTCAAAGAAAATTTACAATTTTCTCCGAAAAAAATTCAGCTGCAGAATTATGAAGAGAACAGCGGCGGAAGGCGGAGTACTTCGAGTGCACGAGGGCTGAATATAGAGGAACATGATATTTTGAAAGAAAAAAAAAATAAACATCATTTTGAGCGTCAGAGCATATTTCGACTAGGCTGTCTCCGTTGATAAATAAATAAAATAGCCACTCTAGATACACCCTCCGCAACTTGGGCAATATTTCTTGCACGATGGTGGCATATCTCACATAGCTCGATAGCTACAATTCAAATTTCGGGAGATATTATTTTGCAGGTGTAAAAAGTGAGGATGTAAACTAGCCCCCAAGATCCTTCTCGACTTCTTCCTCACAAGGCTCTTAAAGGAATACCCACAAACCAATCACATACTTGATGTTTAATAAAAACATTCGAAATTAAATTATTTGTGTAGCACAAGAAGTCTGTGGAATTGTAAATATTTCTGGTGAAATAAATGTCAGAAGTCTTTCCTATGCTCACATACCAAATGTGAACACCTTCGGAGAAAATAATTAATTCCCCTAAAATTGGCAAAATCACTTTTTGCGATTTTCTAACAAGAAGTAAAAAATGTATTAATTATAAAATTCAATCGGCTCATTGTCAGCTCATTAATAGCAAAATTCTATCGCTTCTTATAATACACCTTTATCAAGCTTCTCATTCAGCTTCCGCCATTAGGAAGCTTCACAAATCGGCAAAAAAAAAAAACAAAATTACTCTTTGAGCGGCACAACTGGTACTCGTCATTTCTGCACGTAAATTGACCAAATTATTTCTTTCATTTGAACCACAAGTACCTGCGTCTTTTCAGAATTGAAACTTTCAAAAACAAGCATTGCTCGAATTGTTTGTTTACAAACAATAGGCACTTCCCCACACTGCGAAACGAATTTAAGCCACTTGAAGCCGCAAGGTCGTTCACAAAAAAAAAAATTAAAAGATCGAATCATTACACATTAAACGTGTATCGGTTCCCCGAAGGCCGCGATTGGTTGTTTATCGAATTTTGTTGGTTAGTGTTGCTTTGTTTGTTCAAATATTTCAACAAATAAATAAATAGAAAAAAAAATATCATCAAAATCAATATGAAGCAACAAATCGTTTGCGGGTGTTTGAATTTTTTGGCAGGTGGAAATGATGATGTAAATTATTTACACTTCTTGTAAATTGTGGTGGTAAAGGTTTTATTTTATGAACAATTAAAATTAAAGGACGAAAATAAGGAAGCAAAATGAAAAAGTTGAAACAATTTCAAGCAAAGTTGGCCTAGGTTGTACTTAAGGTCACAAACAGCTCATAAAATTGTTGGCTATAGGAAATGAAAACAACAACCGGAAGCTGGTATAATGTACTCATGTCTTTTATCCTCACATTCATTTCAATAAAAATGTGGTGAATTGAGTAATTAAAATACCATAGAGGTGCCTTGTGCTTTAGCGGATCTACCTTCTGTGAAAATTGGTTTCAAGAAAACTAATTGAGAATTGAAGTTACTCACAGAAGTAGCTGCCCCGATTTACTACACATTTTTAAATCGTTAAGTTCAAAAACAAACACATCCAAAAAAAGTGTTCAACGAGTGGGTTTATATCCTTCAACCAAAAGCTAGCACGTTTTAGGACAAGTTTTGCCAAAAACAGAAAATGTATATCAGCCAGAATCAAATGAAACTACTGGCCACTAGGTGTCAAATAATTACTGCGCACCTGGGTGATAATGTAATCCCTTTAACAATTTGGGTTCAGACCTCAATACAAGCCAGTAAACGAAATCTGTCTTGAGCGATGATAGAGTTTTTCGTTTGACACAATGTTTCAAAATGGACCGCTGCATAAACTATAATACATCCCAGCGGCAAACTTTATCACAATATACGACCTTTCTCTGTACCTCGGTAAATAGCTCTTGGCCTTTGACTAGTGAAGTACCTCAATGTGCAGAGCTGTCACTAGTTCTGTAACACATTTAGCTTATGAGTGACTTTCCTCGCCTTGTGGATCTGCTATGCTTTCAAATGAAACATTTATCTTTTCGTACTTAATCGACTGGCAGATAAAAATTAAGTCTTCAAAGACTTAAGATTTACTCATAACTTTATAACTGTCTGATGTTGGGTCTTCATGTTAAGGAAACAATACAAAAAGTTTTCGTAAAATTTAAAACTTGTTGCCGAAAATATTCTGAATTTTTAAAACAATCTTTTAGACATAACTTAAGTGTGGGGAAAATATTTTTATTATTTTTAATAGCTTCATCATAATTTATAAGCATGTTGTCATAGCAACTTAAGAGAAAATACCACAGACAATAGGTAATCAAATTATTTGACAGGCTCAACTCAATGTGCAGGATGTCAGATAATTCTTTGGTTCCAGACTTCTTAGCCGCAACAAGTTACATGTTATATATTATTTAATTTATTTTATTTCAAATAATTGTCAAAGATAAAATGATAATTTATCCGTTTATTTATTTATTTATTTACTTTTTTATATGCCTTGAACCTTTTTTATTTTGTCCGAAGATATTACTGCGCGTAATTGATTGGACCTTCGACCAAGCTTGGAACAATTGAAAGAAGAGCCTATCTTCGTAATTCCTATACGATATCGACTTACACGGGTTTGTAAATTTTTCACGAATACTTTTCGGACGAGAAATATTTGACCTTGCCGGGAATGTCTGCTGTGAAAAAATATTCAGCGCGCCTGCAAATATTTTTTTATGTAGAAAGGGCCTCCCAAAAAGTGAACAGGAGCTTAACCTGTCTGTTTGGTTCATTGAAACTTTGTAACTTCTCATAGAACAGAGAGAAAAAAAACAAATGAACAACAAAAATAAAAAAAATTTGTTACTCGACTCGATTTGTGATAAAGATTGAAACTCTATAAGCTTTACAGATATTCCGATGTTTTTTGGAAGGATAAAACAAACCATCGCTTTAAGATTGATTCAATAAACTGAAAGCATCTTGTCCAATAAAACAGACCTCAGGATCAAGAATACTAAGACCGAAAGCATTTTTCACAGGACACAGCTGTCCTCAGGCTTGGCAAGTAGTAAAGTAAGCTTCGCAGAAATGTAAGGACGAAAAAACAAACGCGTTAACCTATGTTTAATGACCAGTAAATATATAAAATAAAAAATAATAAAATAATAAAATTTGCGCAATATTCAATACAGCGACATTTTGAATGGTTTCAAGTTAATCCAAACATCACACAGAATCACATTTAAGAAAAACAAAAGTTAGTCAAATAGCTCAATGACTAAAAATTATTTTTCATGAACCCGATGTCATCATCATGAGATTTATAAACTGCGGGAAAACAAACTTAGCACCTGTCAGAAATAGGTTAGAATTTCACAGTGGCGTACGCACTGATTGTTACTCGAATTTTGTAAATTAAATTTTGCGATTCAGGGTTCGACAGGCAATGTCGAACTTGATATGAAATTTGACAACTTACGTCAATGTAATGATTAAGAATAAATTGAGCCGAGATGTGGCAAAATACTCAAACAAGTTTTGTTTTCAAAGACGTATGATGTAGAACTTTTAACGAAAGAACAAAGCAGTTTTTAAGTAGTGCATTTAGGGATGTCGACTGTAAAAAATAGTCTAGTTATACTATATATTTGGAAATTTCGCCTCATTTTCGTTCTAAGAGCGTCAAACTATTGCTAGTAGAAGGTTCACAGATAGCCTTTCTGTGAAAATCATTCCCCGTAAATGAATATCTGGAGAAGCTAGTGAGGCCTGTCGGAACTGACAAAGTAATTGAAAGCACATTCTGTTATTGAGAATAAAGCTTACTGAAAATATACCACTCATAATAATCCTAAAATTTGGTATTCGCTTAAAGTGGATGCTCTTAACGTGTTTTTCGAAGTAACAAGCCGTGGAATTAAAGCTCCTGTAAAGCTTCTTGAGATCATGATGGTAAACTGCGAAACTTCCTTCACCGTATAAAGAATAGGTGGACAGAGACTTGATATGAACAATATCTTTTCTAACATGCCACCAAAGTTTGTGTAGATTTCAAATGGCAGAGCGGACACTGTAACCAATGAAATATTACTTCGCACTACTTATATGTTATAAGAAAAATGACAAGGTTTGTCAGCAGCACTTTTTTTATTTAACAGTTGTCAATTCCGGCATACATCATCGGGCAAAGTTCGTTATGTAAACGTGGCCACTAGTCCAAGTATTCGTTGCCCAAGTTGTTAGTGCGTGAGGTCCCTGAAGAAAACAGGTGCTCTACCTTTCGCTACAAGTTCATCGATGGATAAACTCTTTGATCTCTTATCATGTGATAATAATTGAAGTAACTTTAAAAAAAAAAATTATTATACAGAGCTCTCACTACACTGGACTTTGATGCTACTGATGATGACTCATTACATTGCAGGTTATATGAATGAAAAATTTTAAGACCGCAAATTGGATAGATGGGAAGATCATCTAAATCTGTAAGTATCAGTAAGGCTTATTGGAGGCAGAGATTCTTCTCAAATTTTGTAAGGTGATGCATCAGATAAAACAGAAAGCATTATTTTTGTTTTTGGGCTCATGTCACAAGGTTTACCACGATTGGTTCACAATCGTTCCAAATTCAGTTTAAGTAGGCTTCGATATTCAAAAATCAAATATTCACGATGCCAATGTTTTGAAAGCACTTCTTTATTTTGCTAAGGTGCTACGCGAACTCGTTGCATATTACGTATAATATTTTCAAAAGTTGCGACAGAGATTTTTTTGAGGATGCAAGTACAGACATTTCAGCACCCCATGCTCTTGCCAATAACATACCCATCATATTGGAAATGTTTCAAAATCTCCTTTTAACAGCTGAATTATGACTGTTGTTATTTGACATCAGAGATTTAACTATATAAGGTTTTCTTCGTATTTATAAACAATCAAAAAAAAAAAACAATATACTTCCAAGATGCGACTAGTCTTTTGGTAATCAATGTAAGTATGAATATTAATTATTTTCGCAACTCCATAAAAACTTTTTCCTGGCAGTTGTACTCATTTCTGATCTGAGGCTTTCAAATATTGGTCTAAATTAATACATTTGCTTTATATTCCGTCATTCAATCAATTAAATCTTGTGATTTATTTTTACAACTCAGTCAAGTTAATTAATAAATTCCAAGTTTTACAATTTTAAAAATGCAAAACAAATTATTTTCTTTCTAAGCGTTTGCATATCAAAGAGCCACAAATCTGGATTACAGAATTCAATCAGCCATTAATAAAAAAATGTATTCTCAAAGTTACTCTCAAAAAAAGCTATCTTAAATGCTTCCACCGAATATTCAATTCACAAATGATTAAACTAATATTGATGTCTAGTAAAAGACATTAAAGTCATGATATGATTCATGAAAATAGTTTTTTTTTAAAGATCTTAAATTTTCTCAATAAAATTTGTTAGGAAGTTTTCTCCAGATTATAACCATATTTTACTATAATATTACATAAGAGATATTGAGAACAAATCGATTTTTATTGTTTTTCATACATCAAGCGGAGTTTGAAGTGGGTAGGTGTGGTAAATCGGCGGTTAAATATGTTTATCAGAAGTGTGGCAGGTCTTCCTTATAGCAAATAAAAGATCGATACACAGTTAACCTAATTTTTCGAACTATATTGTCAGAAACTGTTTGAATTGTTTGAAAATGAATGTATAGAAACTTTAAAAGATGGTTACTCCGTTTGTTCGTTTGCTGTTTGTCTGAGAAAAGACTTGATAGTGTTTCTCCATTTTGCCACAACCCAAACACCGAGAATATATTTGTTTATAAAAATATGTAGATTAATGTTAAATAATGCCTTCACAACTTTCTGGTGCGGATTAGTTTGGAAATATTTTCAGGAAAAGGCTCAGCGAAATATTTTTTATTTTATTGAAACGCTTGTTCTGAAGTTGCCGGTTTATAGATGAAAGTAGCGGTTAGACGTCTAATTAAGATAAGACGTAGTTTCATTTTAGCTTTTAGTTTAGAGAATACAATAATTAAAAGCTCAAGAATACAGCATTCATGCTGAATTAAGCTTTGACTAAGGAGCTCCGGTTGTGCCAGATTTAAAAAAATAGTTTATCCAATAAAAGGTATCTTTTGATAAAGGAAATATTTTTATATTAATATTATATTATATTTATTTATTATTTTTATTTCGGATTAAAAGAATTTTATTTTATTTTTCGCACAAAAGCGGAAGTTGGACCTTCAATTTATTCACGACACCGAACGATTCCGAAGGGGTTTTCATGGAACTAACACTGTGCGGAGAATTGAAAATCATATTTCCCACGCATACACACACACGCATATGTTTTCAAAACTTGCCACCGTTTTTTAACTATCAAATCCTTAGTAAATATGCTGTAAAATCATCAACATAACCACAATTGAAAGGATTTGAAAAAAAAAACATAGAGATAATTTTATAACGTTCGGCTCTTTTTCTCGACTTTAAAAATAATATTTTGAGACTTCCCAAAAAGACATTTTATCTACAAAATAAGGGCTTCTCAAATATTTATCTTGCGAAATTGCGTAATTGATTATAAGTTTCAATAGAATGGCATGTTCGAATTCTGGAATAAAATAAACCTTTTCTAAAATTAAAATTAAAAGTAAACTTGCAGTATGTCGCAAGTGACGTTTCTCTAGAAACACTAAATAAATTCATTATATTTGAAAATGTTACAGAAAGTTCTTTTTACTCGAAAATTATAACGGAAAAACATATAAGGGGGGAAATCAGAGTAAAATTCTCAATTTTTTGGAAAAAAAATTTATCGCTTAAAAGGAGCTTTAGGGTCTTAAAAATAATATACCAAATGATGGAATACGGCAAAGGTGTCCGAGTGACCAAAGTTTTCACTCTGCGGTAACGCCTCTCCGGTATGATCATATATTTTCATATGGTTTCTCAGTACTTAAAATTTTAAACGCGTTTTTCTCGAAACCATTTTTTTTTGAGCTCGCCGAAGACATAACTCGAGCAAACCTTTACCGATCGACTTGAAATTTTGACAATAGCTTCGAAATATCTTTCTCCAAGGAGCTACGAAGGCTAAATGGCTTCCTTTTTTTTATCGACGATTTTATGGCGTTTTTTTTGTGTTAAAAATGTAACTTTATCTTCAAACATGCACCATTTTGTAAAAAATCAATACATCCAAAAAAAATTCTACGTAGCTCGCTAGCTGTTGTTATATGAAAACCAAAAAATTTTGGTGTTTTATTCCAGGTCAAAAATTAAGGAGTTTACGCCTTCGGCCATCGCTTTCAAAAATAGGCGGCTTGGGGCTGCGCAGTCGCCATTTTTGAATATTTTTTATTGAAAAAATTACATTTTGTCCTTTTTTAGCATTGCTATAAAGCCTGCTTTACAGATTTTCGATTGATACTTTTATTCAGCCAAAATTAATTCCCGAAAATATGCATATTTTTTGTGTGCTACTGTGATTTCCCCCCTTAATAAAAATGTGTTGCATCAAGAACTGTTTTTCATTCTCAATGATAGATACTCAATTGAAAAGTTTCCTCCATGTTGCGCCAAAATAAGAACAATGCGAATGCATACTGAAATACTTGGACATGCGGTAGAATCACCAACGTTTCAATAATTGAAATAATTACTAACGGAACTCATTTAATAACTTTCAAAATGTCTTCTAAGTGAATAATGATAAGTTTGTCTTAATGTTGATTTCATCTTAAAATAAGATCGGTTTTTGAGGTCCTAGGGTCGGGCAATCGAAAAGCGCAACCCATATAAGATGGCCCAAAAGGTTTCACATTCTGGCAAGCTGTCATTACTTTAGCATATGGTGGCAACTGTCAGTTTTGTTTCGACCGATTTTTTTTTAACTATTTTCCACGGAATAATTCATCGTTGATTTTGGCGTGCCATTAATTACGGGAAGGATTTTTGGGCTCTAAATTACTAAACGCCAAGAGCCGAAAGGCTTCGTAGTGTTCATCTCGACAAAAGTGTCGCTTCTGTGACTAAATATGTAGGTAACGGATTAGACGTTGTACAACGCGATTGGCCATTAGCCGCTGGTCTTTGCTGATTTAAGTGAAAGAATTGAAGATGTCCAATTAATAATAAAGTGCAAATTGTTCTTCTGCTACTTCAATCGACGCGGCGGATGATTTTCGGTCAAAATTCATCAAAAGTGACCAGCAAACATATTATTGTTGAGAGATGTTGAACCATACTCGATGAGTTCTAACTGCAATGGTTTTCTCGTTTGGTGATTTTCCATGGCCGGCAAGATCACTTAATTTGAACACTGCAGACGATTTTCTGAACTCATGGGTAACATAATCGAAAGTCTCTTCCAGAGATACAAAAGTGGCGGTACGGCACCCATTTGGCCGATATAATCTTCAAAAAATTATAGAAACATCTCAAGGCTCTAAGACAACACTTAAAAAAAATTATGAAATAACGTCGTTACTTTTTCGGAATAACATCGGGTGAGTGCTTTTGAGACATGAAAAGTTAATTAAATAACGCAGTTTTACTCTCATAATGCAATGTAAAATGCCTCATGGAGGATTTGAGCAGTGCAAGCTTGCCAAGTGTTTACCAAGATTACCTGTAAACTGCTTTGACATGAAGCTGCCAACTGTCTACATTTAATTCAACCCCTGATTTTTCATTTTATACTGTAAGTTAAAAGGAATGTACAAGAACAAAACTTAAGAAGCTTCTTATCAAAACGATCATCGATCATAAAAACCTGCAAACCGTACGACGAAAATGACTCAACAGTTGCGAATCCATGGAATACACCTCGAATTGAAATTCATACACTTCACCACCGGCATAAAACAAACAAGATTAAATAATCGAGTCGATTCACATAAATCCAGGAGTATTTGTAAATGTGTCGTTGTCTTTCCCTGCCACAGCTTCTCGGTCAAGTGGTATCGCCTGTCTCGTTCCATGGACAAATGCGGGAATAAATCTTAATCAGGAAGTCACCACAGAAGTGTGAAAGTAGGGTAGCCATCAAAGATGGTGTCCGAGCAAATTGAATACAACTGACACACTTTTAATTTGCTTGGACTGCAGTTGGAATTTAATCTGTTTTGAAAGATTCCTGAGTGTGTAGACATAGTCGCGACTTGAAAACATTTAAACCCAATTTATTGTTCCTATGGAGGCATACGATGGTCATTAGGACTTTAATGACTGCAAATAGATTCCTATGAGATCACAGCACACAAAACCACACAGACACTTAATTGCCTTCATGGGATAGAAGCAATTAACGGTAACCCAATCCCTTGGTGCACAATTCATTGAAGATACAAGTATGAGATAGATAAATAAATATATTTTTTTTTTTATTTCAACACTTACACTCTGATTCGTTTCGATGTCGGGGGGCAGATATTTTGTTAAAATTTGCTCACGTCCAAAATTTATCCACAAGCAATTGTATCCACTTTTATTTTATAATTTTTTTGTTTTCCACCAAATAAATCAGCAAACAAACTAAAACTGGATGAAGCACTATTGGCCCTGGTCTCGATTGGCCATTAACACGGTTTTATTCCAACGAACGAAAAAATAATAAATCTTTATATTTTTTTTTGGATTCAACACGAGATGCAAAATTTTGAGTGTAAAATTTTTTGTGTATTTTCTTCTTTTTTTGGTTTTTCTCAACACACGAGACACTTTTTACAATTCGGAAAAAATTCGGTCAGACTCAAAATCAGGAGAAAAACAAATTGTCGAAAAAACTGTATTAAAATCCAAGTAGAGGTTGGCCGAAATTTAAAACAAAACAAACAAACAAAAAAAATAAAACAATAATAGAAAAACAAATATTTTAAAAATTCGTCTTGGACATGCTAAGCGTACAATAGTCCAAGATGTACTAACTCGACCGACTTGAAGTTAACTTCTATCCCTAAGTGGTGGCTGGCTGTTCGGTTGGGCTTGAGTGGCTGGCTGACAGCGATATACTAGCGTGCGATGTAAGTATGAGCAAAAGCCAAGTGAGCAGCGGAGCAAGTAAGCGGAGTACACGATTCGAGCGTAATGTTACGTCTTTATGACCAGTCCCACTTGAACAATCCACAAATGAGGCGCGCGATGATGACGGCGACCGACGATGGATGGATGGATGGATGGATGTACCGTAGCAGAAGCCGAAGCAAGCATGCAATCCACGAAACACAAAAAAAAAAAAACAAAAAAAAAAAATGTTAACGCGACAGAAACCGAAATGGAAAATGTTTTAACATAAACTAAATCGAACAGAGAGCTTGGCTCAGAGAAGCCAAGTATCTGGGTATCTAGTGGTCGTGGTGGTCGCGGTTGTAGTGTGTTTGCACTATTCTGTCCAAGAGACAGCTAAAAACGAAGACCAAGATAGTAAGATACACACCAGGTGAACAGCAAACAGAGAAATGGAAACTCTAGCATAACAGGTGAACAACTCGTAATAATGTATGTAAGTGGTGTGTGTGTGTGTGTGAGGCTAGTTAGCTTTGTAGCTTCTCGGATATTTCTCAATATTCTATATGTGTGTAGTGGTAGGCTAACTTTAACACACTGGACAGATTCAACAGGGGTTGAGGTTGATTCGAACGAAGCCTTTGTAATGAGGTAGTTCGTGCTTACACATTCGTAAACGGGAAGTTTTTCACCACGCGATGGTGAAATAAATCACCAGATATGAGGTTGTGTATCTTGAGGATAATTTTAAACATATTAGAGAATGTGTGTGTGTGTATTGAGTTTGTTAATTAATAGTTTGAGGATATCTGTATGGCTGTTTCGATTGATGAGTTCATTAGAGTCACGCAACAATGACGGAAATTAATATCTTGGTAGGGATAGACAGTTGCAGGTTGATTTTGATGTAAGCGATATTTGTGGCATTGGACTAGTTGGACTTGAAAATATATTTGTGAGCTCTTGGCATCAAGTTTTTTGAAAGAAGAGAAAAATGAGAGCATTGACATGGTTTTCACTTAAATGATGGATTTGTAGCATGCAAGGTTCAAGATCTGCTGTCATTAGGACGGTGAACGTGATGCAATTCAGGCATTCTCAAAAGTCGCAAGCAGTTTACCTTGCAAAGTCCACCTTAAAAGATAATTGTAAACAAATTTTACTGGGTCGGCAACGCTCACATCACGGGTTACTGACATCGATTTTTGTATTTGAAGTCGAAGTCGATGTGATCATTCAGGCCTGTAAGTGACTGCTGAGAAACACCATGTCTACAATGGCTTGTATCTGGGTAAATGAATCAAACTGTATTAGAACAATTAAAGAATCAGAAAGCTGCTCAATCTGATTTATCGTCTCTCACGTCCTCTGTGAAAATAAGAACCTAACAATATCAAGGCACAGAAATCTTGGTTCTCCAAAGACCTCGCCTTGTAAATTAGGGATACAAACTGGATCTCTCCTTTTCTCCCTCTGTATGTTCCAGAAGAAACACCGCTCATCTCGACAGTATAGGAAGATTGATTAAGTCCAAGCAGTCGGCGTGCTTCCGGCAAGGCACCGATACTTAACGTAATCTTACCTGACATAAATTTTTCAATCGGCCCCTTATCTTAAGGAGTTTTTACAAGGGAACTGACCCACCAAGTTTGTACTTGTGTGTTGGGAATAAGCCCCCTATCATGTGATAAGATGTCCAACTATTGGAAGACTGCAGCCGGGAAAACCACGGACCATCTCATCTAAGATTTTTTATTAACTTCCCATCAGGAAGTTCTTGTAATCGGTCCGATTTTCGAAGTTCAAAATTTTTACATTTCTCCACGTTTGACGGTCCCAGTAGTCGGATTCCATTATTTTTAGAAAGATGTGTGTCTTTCGTACAGCCTTACTCGAGAACAAATCAAGCTATCGAAGCAAAATTGGTTTGATTCGAAGTGTGATCACCTGAAAAGCTTTTGGTTAAATTTCACAGGCTGGTTTGAATTTTATGACGAAAAAACTGTCAAAAAAGGGACATTTTCACTTCTTCAATTAAAATCAATTTTGTTTTCCTATAAAAAAAAGTTCAAAATTAATTAAATTTATAGCTTACAGATTACCTTATCAGATAAAAAATATGCATGAATATATACACTGCCGTTCATAAGTTTCGTGACAAATTCATATAAAAATGTTTTTTTGTTCAATTATGTTAATGCCAAAACTTTCATCAATATTATGTTTATTTAGCCAATTGACTAAACTAAGTAAGTTTCTTACTATAGAGACTACCAAAAAGACTAAACAAGTATTTAGTTGAGGCCATTTCATACATTGATGTGCCCCTTTCTCTATTTCCTGATCCAAATTTCCACGGAAGTTATTTGAACATTGTTTCAGAAATCTGAATCCTGTAAGTCTTTCCCATTTTTTTTATCTTGAGCCCATCTCAGTTGATGGTATGGGCTGGTATGGTAGGACTCGCACCCAAACCAATTTTTTATTTTATTTTTAATTAATTTATTTATTTTATTTCATGAAAAAATGGTACAAAATAAAAACAATTCATGTATGGATTTTCACAATCGTTTTTGCATGAAATAATAAGGAACATTCTGTTGTCGGAAGGACAAGTGACGAATGCACCATCAGTACTTAATAACATTTGTTGGTGGGGTTAAACACAAAAAGTTATTTTTATTTATCAAATACATTTTCGTTATATTATTATACGTTAAGCCATTGTTATAAATAAATTTTCTATTTCATGATTTTGCAAAGAAAAAAGCAACATTCGCGTATTTTTTAAAAATGTTGAAACTTTTCTTTCGCGTCTTATATATTTTGGTAATGTGTTAAATAGACGGCAAGTAGTTACAAAATAAAATTGAGAATAAAAAGCTTTATTGAACCTGTACAAAAATACTGGTGTTAGTACGTTAATTGTGATTACCATACATTCTGACGGCTGTATATCCAGATTTGAGAATAAATATCTAAAGGACTTTAAAGCAGTATAAGTGTCTTATTGGAAGAATTTTAAAGCGCCCAAATAGATCAAAAGTTGAGGTTCTGCGATTAACTCGACAGATGATCCGAATTGCATGTTTTTGTTTAATTAGTTATGGTTTAATTTTATTTAAATGTATACCACCCCAGCACGATATGCCGTTTTCTAATTTGGATTTTAATAGGCCATTCTAAACCATAATTAAAACGTTTGTATTACAATAAAGGCCAAGATGATAAATTTGTCTTACGACTCTGTTAGAATATTGTTTTAAGTATGTAGTTTGGTCCTTCCAATTTCATCTATAATCTAATGTTTCTCCTAAGTACGTAAATTGAGGAACCATTTCTATTACAAAACACTCATTACTATATCTAGAGCTGCTATCAAAGGTAGGTAACAAATGATGTTGGGAGGAATTATCGTCTAGGTGAAATCTCGTGCATCCAAGAGAGTGGCAGAGGAACTCCATGTCTTGCGGAATCATGCCCGTAGTATTAAAAATCATAAATTTGGTTTTATTACTAATAAGTAGTTTATGAAACTTAAACCACCTTCGTAGGAGTTCAGATCAGCATTTAGGTCGAGATAGTGTAGGATAACGCAGTATCATCGGCGAAAGCTGTTAGTTTACCTTTGAAAGGTTGGAGAAATAATGAGTTCACAAAAAGAATAAAACTGGCCCCAAAACGGATCCTTGGGGGACACCTGAGTTGAAAATCTTTGCTGAACTCACACTTTGTTTACGATCATGCAGATATGATGTAAACCACGAATGCATTTAACCTCTGAAGTCTATGTTATATAGTTCGCTAAGTAGCACCTTAGGATCAACCTAGCCAAACGCCTTGGTAATATCTATAAATAGGGCAGCTGTTCTTTTTGAACTATTTAATTTTTTGTTAATTTTTCCGCATAGTTTCAAAAACGGATCTTCGGTAGATTTTCCACTTTTAAATCCAAACTGGGAATCACTAAAGTAAGAATTTTTCTCAAGGAATGAGAGCATTTTTGAATTTCTACCTCTTTCAAAAATGTTTGAAATTGTAAATAAGAGAGAAATGGGTCTATAATTATTGAGAACGGTGGTATTTAGTGGAATAACTACAGATGTCTTGAGTGAGTCAGGGATTAAAACATACACGGACTACGAATTGAGGGTATGCTACTTAAAAACTTGAATTAATAGGGTACGTTATTAAAAAACGTTAAACTTGACGCTTATCAAGGCGATCGCTCAGCTGTGACCCGCATTAAATAGCATTTTAAAATAAAAACAAGGCCTCGGAAATACTGCACAAAAATCGAACGTTGCTTCATAGGCTCCACGTTCTAAGAGCACCTCTTAGGCTGATGATGATCTTTTGGCTACTTTACTCATGAAGTTGAAACATGGAAAGCAGAAGCATAATAATATGTAGCGCTTTATCAAGGAGGATAAACGGAGGCCTGTCCACGCTCCTCTATCAACGATACAAAGGACGTTTTTAAGGAGAAATTTTATGACCTCACGTTCATGCTGTTTGAGTGGAGTACATCTATAAGGGCCCTCGAAATATTTATTATTTTTAATCGGTAAGGAGAAATCAAACAAGCCTATAGCGAGCCCAGATAGTAAAAGACTTGGCTTAGCCTTGATGAGTTGTTTGATTTAAGCTGCCAACCTTATGTTCTATAATGACAATGACTGATGATCTTATGCATTTCCGATAGTCTCTCTTTTTAAAGTGTGTCCTTCGCTTGAGCAAAAAATACAAGAAATCGTATTTGAAACTCATTTACTTAGATAAGCAAACTAGATTTAAGGTTGACTGTGCAGTGTTGTTTCAACAGTACAGAACACACATCGTCTTCTCCACCTTGTTTGTCTTTCTTAATTGAATGCCAAGAGTAAAGCATTGTACGTTTGCATAGGATAGAAAACGTGCGACGACAAACCGAAATAGAACTTCAAACCTCCAATCATATCAGGTTTGTGGCACTGGCTACCCACAAACTTTTAGGATTTCTCACAGTGTCATTGAAACTCACCTTGAAACCTTGAGCAGCCAACCCAATGTTAGGTGAGAAATCCAAAAATGTCATCACTGGCTGAGAAGTAATTCGTATCATTGGGAAATCGATTTAAGATTAATTATTAAAAATTAGTGCTAATAAGTTGATTTTAAAATTGTATTTGTTTAACAATTAATAACACTTGATCTTGACACCAAATGTTTGGACCAGAAACTTGTTCAATAAGTCAACAGCGTTTCTTGCAGAAGATTGTCTAATAGCTGCGTGTGTCAGCCTTGAAAAAGGTGCGATCATACCCTTCAGAGTCACGAATTGT
Source organism: Orthonevra nobilis (assembly GCA_963555765.1). Taxonomy (NCBI): domain Eukaryota; kingdom Metazoa; phylum Arthropoda; class Insecta; order Diptera; family Syrphidae; genus Orthonevra; species Orthonevra nobilis. Next base: position 9,301,049 of record OY743225.1, read on the forward strand.
GACTTCCTAGACTAAGAGGCACACTCAAATTAGTGTAGCCAATCATGCGATATGGCAAACCGGCTGCGTACATCTATTCATTAAGATTCACTGAAATCTGTTCGCAGGCTTGTGTCGAGGTGTTGCCGTCAGGTTTATATATATTTTTTGTTAAAATGAAACTGCCCTTTCTAGAGATAAACAAATTGTCACTTTATTTATTTCCAGACTTTTGGCAATGCAAAAAGGACGATCCTTGACCTCTCAAAAATAAACATTTTGTAATTAAATTGAATGATGTAAAAATATATAAGAATTCTTAGCGAAATCTTAGCGAAACTCAAGTTAGTCCATGGACATAGGTTCGCAAACTGCGATTTTTTTTCTCTTCATATTTGTAAAGTTAACAAATGCAGGACAACATTCAATAAGCACTGGAAAGCTAAACTCCCTGTGGAATGGAGAGTGGAATGATCGTGACTATTTTTCTACAAGATAATTTGTCAGTACTGTACCAAGGTTTTTGGTACCAACCATAATTACATAGGACATTTTTTAAAGATTTGGTTGAGCTGTATTAAAGCAAACTAGCTGCCAAAGTGCTACTGGCTCTGTTCTTTTTAGGTTGTATTTGACTGTGAAGCTATGCTTCTTCAGCTAACCCCACTAATGTAAAAATGATCGGGCAAGTTATAAGCTCATTTAAAGTTAGAAGCTTAACTATGCTGAGTTGAAAATAACTTTACGGCAGATGTTTCAACAAAGTCACTGCACGAAACGCCGAATTTGACCGTCATTGTATTCTTTTGTAAGTTTTGCTTTGTATTCTTTTCAAAATTTTTGTTGAATGTTAAACTGGAACTTCAAACTATCATACGTTTGGCAAGGTATTCTTTTAAAGAGCTTTGACTTCTTCTTTTCGACCAATGACTTAAAAAACAACCCCAAGCTTGGCAAAGTTCGACACATCGGTCTACGGGATGTTCGGACAATTTGATTCAAATTGAAATGAACATACAGTATTATTAGTTCATTCGTAGTCATTAAAAAAAATAGAATAGAAGCGTTGAAACGTTGAAAGAAGTACTCGTCAGTACTAATGTAATATTTACGAGCATACAAATGTCAGACTATAAGATTTATGACACAAGCTTCAGTAGCGAAGAATGCAATTGTATTCAAATGCAGACTTGACTTTTTTTATTTATTAACTTTCCATCTGGAAGCTCTTGCTTAACAAAAACCTTAACACATGTTCAAAAGTTCGAGAGCAACAATCAATTGAAGGTAGTTAGCTAGATTAAGAAGCTGTGGCTATAAAACTTTCTTGTTTTTTTTTATATCTACCCTTAAGGCAAGAATACCAAAAGTTTGCCACCACAAGATGCATTGTACTTTATTTTTTATAGACTTTAAATTTTCTTAATTATATACGTTAAACTAGCTTAATTTTTGAGCCTTAACAATGCGACATAACGAATTTTGGTTGTTGGTTTAGACTCATTAATGATCAGATACAGACTTATTGCCAATGAAATATGCGCCGAAAAATGAAGTCAATCCCGGAATATATATATTTTCGGGACAACAAAAACAAACTGGACAATTAAGAGGCATTATTTTTTCGCTCTATGGCAGCTAGGGTCTTGCACAAATAGATGGAGTTGGATTCCAAATGACCAGAAACTTTTCATGGCGGTCTTTAGAGGATTGCAAATAGCTGGCGATATGTTTGTCCATGCCTCACGTTCATCATTTGACGCCCTAACATAAGAGCAACGGTCACCTTACCAAGCTTGGTTTTGGGGGATCTTAAATATGGAATGAATATGAAGTTTGAGTTTGCACATCCACATATGCCTGAATTTTTTTTACCTTGATTTGTTTCAGATTTAATTTTCCTTCAATTGTGAATGAAACAAGGACCATTTTAGTTAGTTATACTACTGTGTCCAAAAAATAAGGTGACATTGTATTTATTTTGAAAATTCTTTATTGATTCTTCCAAATCAATTTCATCCCCTTCAAAGTAATCCCCTCCCGATGCAATGCACTTATGCCAACGGATTTTCCAATCTTTGAAACACTGGTTGTAGTCACTTTCCGGGATGGCCTTCAGTTCCGTCTTCGCTGCGGCTTGAATCTCCTCTATCGTATCAAAACGGTGTCCCCGGAGCGGTCTTTTGAGCTTGTTGAACAGCCAGAAGTCGCACGGCGCCAGATCAGGTGAATACGGTGGTTGCGGAACGATATGGGTTGAGTTTTTGGCGAAATGATCACGCATTACGAGTGCAGTATGGGATGGTGCATTATCGTGGTGTAAAAACCAAGAATTGTCTTTCCACAATTCCGGCCTTTTTAGGTGGATAGCGTTACGCAAACGACGCATAACGTTCAAATAATATTCCTTGTTGAATGTTTGGCCGGTTGGAAGGAATTCATAAAGCACAACACCACGATAATCGAAGAAAACAGTCAACATGACCTTGATTTTTGAGCGACTTTGGCGCGGTTTTTTTGGTCTCGGCTCTTCTTTGGCACGATATTTGCTCGATTGATCGGTTGTTTCGGGGTCGCAAGCATAGATCCAAGTCTCATCGCCAGTTATAATGCGTTTCATGACATCCTGGTAGTCGGAAAGCATTGTTTTACACACTTCAACGCGACGCCTTTTTTCCAAAAAATTCAATGTTTTCGGTGCCAGTCGAGATTTGACGCGCTTGAGGCCCAAAGCATCCTTCAAAATGGTATTGACTGAGCCTTTCGATAAACCAACTTCATCAGCAAGGTCTCTAATCGTTAATCGATGGTTTTTCAACACCAAATCTTTGATTTGTTGGACGTGAGCTTCATCGGTCGAGGTTGATGGTCGCCCAGAACGCTCTTCGTCTTCGACACGTTCACGGCCGGCTTGGAAATCACTATACCACTTGTAAACATTTTTTTAGACATAGCCTCATCATCAAAGGCTTTCTGCACCATCCTCAACGTAGTTTAAATTCATATGTCACCTTATTTTTTGGACACAGTAGTATGCTACGTTGGGTTGGCCTACCATGTTGACAGCTGCCCGTCGCGATATTTTTTCAAGAATAAGGTTGAAGAAACTGGGCATCTTCTTGTGGGAATTTGATGCAAGTGCGGAACAATTCAAATGCTTTTGGTTCAAAATTCCCTTTGTTTAGCATTGTGCCACATAACAATCGGATCGATTTTCCCGGGATCCCGAATTCTTAATTTATTTTGTATATTTGAGTGCGGTAAATGCCATCGTATGAGTCTTTTGAGTTGATGATTAAGTGGTCAGTACCGTCGCTGGTCTTTGCACAAATAGTACTTGGTATTGGCCAATTTTTTGGTTGCAAAAAAGCTTCAACCATTCACATTACACACGGAGTATGCTGACAACGTTAAGCATGAATATGCCTTAATTTTTGTAAAGCCAGAGCATTACCTATTTTTTGCAGGTGGTTCAAACGAACGGAACCTTAATCAGAGTATTAGCACAGCTATGATTTGCTGGAAACTTGACTGTCAATTATTTCGATATGGCTAATTATTTGTCTCGCCGTTGACTCATCTGCCTAAAAAATTTTTTGCAGTCTATTATGCAGGGGATCTTCAAAAATCAGCAAAGGTGGAACTTGAATAGAAAAAATGATGAATTTTATGTGTGAAAGTGCTTAAAAAATATAACATTCTTGGGTTCAAAAAATGCATTGGGAAACAGAAGCTTTAATCTTAGAAGTGATTCGAATCCACTTATTCACTTTCCTTTATGATGTCCGAATTCTTTTAAAAACTGGGATGAACTATAGTTCATTTCCTAGCCAAAAATCTTGGACATTGTGTGCAGATAATTCCCTCTTTAATTCATAATTATATTGAGCCATATACGAACTACATTTCCTGTAATAACAACCTGCAAATTCAAGGCTTACAAGACTACCACCGGACGCATGAAATCGCACGAAAAAAAAATTAACAAAAATCGTAACTTTAGTACAAATTGTTGAGGCCAAAAAGAAAGTGTAGTGACATCGGCGCGACGCATGTACTTTCTAAAATCCCAAACAATACTCAATGCGATAATTGTTTCTACAATCAGACTGCTTCAGACGAGATGAGGACATTACCGCCCACAACAAACGTAACCATTTAAAATCTTAAGTTTTGCGACATCAAGCGATAGACTAACCCAATTTTACACTGTCAAACTTTCCCCACTTTAATTTCTTTGTTTTCTTCCCAATGAATTCAGAAAAAAATTCACTCAACCCAGCACAGTTCGTCGATTACCTCCACATGGCAGCAAAAGTATCCAAATCCAGACAGCTTCCAAAACAAAATATCCAAAATCGGCTGCGTTTCACAAGATATCATATCACTATCTCAATTGAGGTTTCCGAATCATTTGCAGAAAAACCTCCACACACTTCACAGGAAAACAATATAAAATTTAAAACAAATAGCACTCAAAAAAGTTGTTAACCAAAACCGAAAAAACAAGCTTTTTGACAGTAAGTTGACAGAGAGCACCATTCAGAGGTTAACACTTCTTGGACAGCATTGAAACAAATTGAGTTCAATACATTTTTACGCAACGCAACGGACAAGAAATCACCCACAACGTCCGATTGCCAAACGTTGAACTTCAAAACTGAGAACGAAAAGAAACCCAGGCAAGCAATGGGAAAACAATGGAAAGACCCATCCATCCGTCTGTCTATCGGTTTGTCGGTTTGTTCGTCAGCTGCGCCAGTTACAATTGGTCAATTGATGGAGTCGTATACGCTTTCGTTGCAGTATAGTTTGCGCCAAAATACGGGTATCTAGTTCCATGCCAAATGGGGCACACACCATACACCAACGGCGTCGCCATCGGCAGTGGTCACTGGTTGCAACACTCGTGTAAGTATGGCTCAAAGCTCTCCGCCCACTCACATCGTAGTAGTAAGCGACGCGTCCGACGTCAAACGCAACGACATCGTTTGACTATCAATTGATTTCCAATTTCAATGCCAACACAACCGACCAGTCGTCTTCTTCGTGGTTCAAATTGAAGTTAAGTCGGAGGTAGAAAACCTGTCAGCAGCATAAGTCAGGTATGTGGAAAGAAAGGGTTCAAAGCTTTACAAAACATTTCAACCCAAACAAATCGGGTGTCAATTGATTGCGTGTCAAAGTGGTGACAGGAAGCCACACGAAGTCTTTTTTTTTTTTTTTTGGTTGAAGTCACGCTTCACCTTGACCTCAGGGCAGAAGAGATTAACTCCGTCTTGTAGTGGCTCGGATGAATTGCTATAAAATTACCGCTAAGTGCTGGCCTTAATGGGCAAAAGGTGCACCAATTATACTGTAAGTCTTGTGGTTGCAACAGTTTCAGCACCTTAGCTTTGGCTTTGATTAAACCAAAGGGGCTTGATATTTGGAATAATGGTCGAAATTGCGGCTCAATTTCAGGGGCTTAAAAAGTTAGGAAAGAGCATTTGCGCGAAGTGCGAAAATGTTGTAACACCCCCAAGCGCCGCTGTGTCGCGTCGAGGCAAACATGAAAATTTAATTTGGCCGCGTGATGTTTTTTTTTTTTTGTTGGCTGGTGTTGCATTGCGCAGTGCTGCGCAGTTGAATGCCAATTAAATCGAATCATAGGGGGCACTGAGGTTGGTTGGTTTTGAGTGCTAATGTACTGACAGTGGACGCGTACAATTGGAATGTTGGGAAACCTCACACTTTGTGGCGGAATGACAAACTATTAGGGTTACATGGTAACCTTGAAGACGCAAACAGTTATGTTGTATGATATTTTGAAGCTTTAAAAATACAGAGGCCGGTAGTTCATAAATGAGTCTTGAACCAAATTGATGGTGAGCAAGATGCCAGGTGGACAATGAGGTTACTTGTAGTTGATGTTTTGACATTATTGGCAGCTTACACAATACAAGATGGGTTTCCCTTTTGGGTGAAGAATTCGAGAGGCCAATTATTTAGAGATGAACGGCAATCGAGATCACACTACCGATCCGGAGTATACTTTTACACGACCTTTAATTGATTCTGGTTTTTATGTAACTTATGTTACCCATAAAGGGTGGGGCAGACTATCAGGTCAGGCCGATTCTTCAATACATTTTCCATAACTTCGGGCCCTATTGCTCGCTTATAAATGAACATGTGTGCTTGAATCTTCAGACATTGTTTTCATTTAGTCGAACTTAAGCTCCTTGTTAGAAACATAACTCACATCTTCGATTTATGGCCGATTAATGCCTCGCTTATCTGCAGAGTAATATGGTAATAGCACCACTTTAAAAACCACATCAAAAACGTGTGGGTTTTTGTAGCCCACAATCTGAAGCCAAATTTAGCTTTCAACGTAGCTGGCAAGATGGAAACGCACCTCATCTAAATAGATGATTTGATTGAGCAGGATTTAAATCAATTTTGAGTTGTTCTAGGGCTGGTGTTCATTCACATTCACTGTGGATTCATAGCGGTTTAATGAAAAATTCAAAATCTTCTAATACTTTTAACAATCTTCCGATTTTCCTTATATTTTGACCACTTTTATTATTCACAACTTTTCGACTGATTATGGTTTGACAGTGATTTTTGTCATTGTTTTACTTGGTCAAATATCACCTTCTCAATTATTTGTGGTGTCTTTTCTTCTCCGATAACTATTCCGACAAATAAAATTGAGTGAAAAAGCTTACTGCAAAGTTATTTGACTCACACACCGAAGCAACGTGTCATGAAAGTTATAGATATTTTTCAAAGCTCGCTTATTTTTAGAGATTATGCAGAGCTTCAATTTTTGTTCTAAGCTCAATACCATGCATTTAAAATAGAGATTGGATTTCTCATGAGGCTTCAAATGCCAGATGTAGAAATCTTATCTTACTTCATGTTCATCAGTTAACGCACTTACCACTGAGTCGCGAAGTCTGTATTTATTAAATATAAGACATTTTTTTTAAATCTAAGAATTAATTCAATTTGGACTTTGTGTATTTATTTCAGTGACACTTTAATAATTTCTTCATGATTCGGAAATAAGTTCTTCCACTCAGATGTTGAGATCGTTTTGAGCATAAATGAAGTTGCCCCCGCCTTCGATTTCGGTGCCACATTAAAGTTCTTGAGTATGGATTCGAGTCCGTAGGAGAAGTCTTTTTCAAAAGTAAGATTCTTTTAGTCTCCATCTATTTACTCCAGTTTTCAAAAACTTCTTAAAATTGGGAAGATCTAAGTCAGCGTTAGTCGTATAGCTCCTGTGAGCCTAAAGAAACCATGAAACTCTATGGTTTCCTGCGAAAGTAGATAGCGCAGGTTGCTCTATTGACAATTTCTTCAACGAACTCTTTATATGTGAGCTTCGCAATTAGCTCGCAGATATTTGACATTTTATGCAACTTTAGAATCACTTTAACCCATTAACGCCGAGGTGATCAGAATTTTTACTAACTTTTCAACGTGTTTATGTATTATGTTATCGGACCAAAAAAGTAATGCAATTCCAAAGCGAAATTTGATGCTCTTTCAGAATCTGACCTCAAAATTCCGATTAGAAACCGAGAAAACGCGAAAACGTGAAAATTTTCAAAAAAACATTTTTCTCGCATTTTTTTTCACATTGATACTGCAAAGGTTTCAACTTTTTACTATGATCAGAGGTGATCATGACACTTGAACATTAAGAGGAATTTATTTTTCAGAAAATTACATCGACGCGTTTTTTCAAAATGGCGGGGAGAATGAAAAAAATTTAAAAAAATCTTAATCTATCGGTTTCTCAAAAATTATAAGCTTTAGAAAAAAATATTTTAGAAACAAAAATGTCTTAAAATTAGTCAAAGAACACTCTTAATTTTTTTCAGAATTTTTGGATACAATTTTTAATTTTTGAAAATTTCAAGAAATCCGATTTTTGAAAAAATTTAAGAGTTTGAGAGTTAATTTTAAGACCTTTTTGTTCTTAAAAATTTAATAAATATAATAAATGTGTGGCGTTGTGATGTATTTCTTGACCGGGGAGGATTAAGGGTGAATTGGTCAGATTCGCGTCGCCTATAGGTTTAGAGAAAAAAAATTTCTTGAATTGAACATAAAATTTTGTTTCTATCTACCACTACAAAATTCACGAACAAAATCGTACATCCTTTCACTTGTGCACGGACACATATGTTCTATACAATTTGTATATGAATTAAGAAAAGCATATAGTAAAAATATTGATATTCACTTTTTCAATACATTTGTAATGCCACGAAAACGTTCAAAATCTTCTGTTTCACCGCATGCAGAGTATGAATCAGATTATTCGAATAGTGATTCCGACGAAAGCATATTCAGGCTCCGATGATTCTGATTTTGATTGTTCTGATTGTGATTCGATATCTGATTCAGATTTTGAACATGAATTCACAATTCCAAATATTACTTATAAAAAAGCTTGTGCTACTTATTCTGAAAACTTGGATAGACTTGAAAAAAATCACGAATTCGTTTGGATTGATGGCGAGAAGTCATATCCAAATACTTGTGAAGAAACAATATTTTTATCTGTAGCTTCAAACAGAATAATTATGATCTGAAATTACAAGATATTGCCACTTTTATAGGTATAGTTATTTTCAGTTCATTCAATAAAAGAAAGTCTCAGAGAGATTACAGGTCATCTGATCCATTCTTATCTAATGAAATTCTTTCTTCTGCAATGACTCGAAATAAGTTTGAAGACATCAAGTCTAAAATTTAATATTCAAAAGCTTAAGACAAGGACCCAAACGATAAAGGGTGTCGGGTTCGTTCAACGTTGAAACTATTTCAAAACAACCTGCTAAAGTTCGGAATATGGAAAACTTCTATATCTATTAATGAAATGATGGCCAAGTCTTATGCAAAAACTATATTGAAACAATTTATTCGAGGAAAACCAATGAGGTTTGGTTTGAAATTTTGGGGTTTATGCTCTTCAGACGGCTATCTTCTGAATTTATAATTGAATCTATATTGCGGTAAAAACTCTCAAACCGAAAACAAATTAGCAAAATGTGCTTTAGGTACTCGTGTAGTATTGCATTTATAAGAACCTTTTTTCGGCTTATAAATTATAATATATTATAATTGCATATCATTTGTACTTTGTTCTTAATTTTTTTACAAATATGTGTTTGGTTTTTCACTTGCAAAAATTACGTTTGAAATGCACTGGCACTATTAGAGACAATCGAGTCAAAGAAAAGAAAATACTTGAAAAGAAAGCTCCACGTGGTATTTATATTGTAAATCATGATCAAAATAGTGGCATAAATTTCATCACTATTATGGATTCGAAGCCCGTTTAAATAGCTTCAACTGCTTCAGGTGTAAGTCCACTATCAACTTCGAGAAGATATAGTTCAGAGGCTCGAGAGGTACTGTCAATCTGTGAATTTAACACCAATAAAGGTTCTGGTTTAATTTTTATTTGGCGGTATTAAATACGCCTTCCGTGCCCATAAAGACTATCATGGGGTATAGTTGTGCTGTCCGATTTTGACCTAAGGATGTGTCGGAGAGGTTTAAGATATTAAAAAGGTGTTATGTGCAGTAGAGTTTTCATCGTCATTAACAAAAAAAAAAAGGAGAGACTAATTTGTCCTTTAGTGGAGTAAATAAGTTTCCCAATCTCAATATAATTTTCACCGCTCTCCAGTGTAACTGTACCGATCGATTTAACTGCCTATTCTATTTTGTGCTCCATAATCACGAAAATAATACGCTTCTCCTGTTTTTAATACGATCAGGGGTCGTAAGGACTCATAATATCATGGGATCATAATAGGTTCAGTTGGGGAAGATAGTGTCCACTTAAAAACTCCCATGATTTTTAACTCAATCAGTTCACGTATCATTCAGATACAGTGTACGAGGTTTCTTATTTCAGATTCACTTTTACTCTGTCGTGCCTTATTTCATAAGCAAAATCTTTTAAGAGATTTGTTGACAGTTGTCAGATCTTTTATAACAAATGATTCATATCAAAGCAATTTGATATGACATACAAAAAAAATGTAAAATGGAAAGGCTTTCAGGAGTCCCCAACGAACCTTAAAACATTAGAATTTCTATCGAATCAAAGACCAATGCATCTTTCCTTCGGTTTCCGTAAAATAAACCCAAGCACGCTCATGTGCACTTTGAACCGTATTAGACTATCGACAGATTCAAATGAACATTATAATTTGCATGACATCCAAGTGGCACGCACTTGTCAAGATGACTATCTATCTCCCTCAAATAAATCGCAGCCTAATTACCTTGGAACTCAATACATCGCCACTGTAGATCATCTCAAACGCCAGAGGCACTTCAGTCTCAGATACACTCAAAGCATAAAGGTGAATTACACTTTGCTTTCATTTCAATAAACAATAAAAAAAAACACATTCATACGATTTTTATTATTGCCAATTAAAACAATGCAACTAAAGAAACAACAAAACAGAAAAAAAAACAAATTGGATTAAATTGAATGTATTAAGATCAAGTTGAAGAGTTCAGGGACCATGTTGACGGAAAAATAGATACCTTTATGTATAGGTATTGTGATTTTGACATAACCTTGTGTTAATAATAAGAGCAACCTTTTATTGTTTTAATTGTTACGTTTTGTTATTTTTTTTTCTGTTTAGCGAGGTCTTAGCGAACGCAACCGCCAACAAACCGCGTGCTTTTTAAATGTGGCAGGTAAGAATCCAACAACAGCTGTGGAATGTTCCACTACAAAGGCATTGGAGCTTACTTTTTACACAACTCTTGGACGCAATTTACTGCAACAATTGGCAAATAAGCAAAAAAAAAAAAACAAAAAACCTAAGCCATTTCGAAGAAAAATAAAATAATTATTTGTCAGCGAGCAACAAGTTCCCGCAACATTGCCTCTAATTAAAATTACATTAAAAAATTATTACTTCAATTTCGATATGTAATTAAATTGTGGCATTGCTGGCGAATGCAAATAGACTGCTAATGCGAGATTGAAATCAGAGGGATAGTCTGTCTGTCGTCTGTCGGTGACTTGTTGGACATTAATTTGTTTCGCATTGCGAAGAAATTTGCGGCGTCTATGACGATGGACAGCGACGTCAAACCAATGACATTCGGCATAATCGCCGACAAGCGTTTAGCTTTAAAAATAAATGACCGGCAGCGGAAATGGTTTGTGTGCGGTTGGTAGTGTTGTGTGGTTGAACCAAAGTTGAAATGCTGAATTTCAAAAGACAAGAAGGTTTGAACACCTGCTATGGAAGACCGGAATGTCTGGGTAACGCACAGAGCTGAACTGCAAAATGTCAAGAATTGTAATTCCTTGAAGAGGTGCCATTCCGAGTCATGCATTTTTGTGTTAAACAATTGCTTGTTTGTTCCGCAAAAAAAAAACGAAGCATAGGCTTTTAAGCAATTTTGATTAATCTTGAGAGGCGAAAAGCAAGTTGTAAATTAGGAAAAAAAAGGTATAACTTAAAGCAAGAGGTGTTCAGGTAAGGAAAGACAGCACGTCTAAACACACTTCTAACATCTCAGCTAAGATTATTCAAATACAAGTTTTTTTTTAGTTTCGGTAAAGTTTCCGATAAGCTTCGATAACGATGCAAACGTTAAATTTTGTTTAAATGCAGCCATATATGACTTCGGATGAACCTTTTTTTAAATCTTTTCATGTGAAAGAAAAACTAAGAAAAAAATTGTCTGAAAAATTGTATGAATAGGTGTTAAAAATACAAATTATCACTAGTTTAAAATCGCTCAATACCTTTATCACAATCAAGAGAGAGAAAAAAAATAATCTATTATTTCATCTTTCCAAACAGTTTTTCACAGTGCGGGTTATAGCAGTTCACTTAAATTCTAGAGAACTTATTATTGTAGAACACACTTACAATTGTCCATAGAACAGAAAAAAGAATCTATCACTAAAGATGAATTTCCAATCACTTACCTGAAAAGAAATAAATATATTAAGTATTAAAATCATCAAGTACAATAAATAAATGAAAGAAAAGTATTAAAATTTGTAATATAAAAATGAAATACATCATGATAGTAATATAAAAATAATTGCATTTTATTTTTAAAGCAAAAAATATTGTTGTAATAAGAAGCTTCCAACTCGATTATTATTATCGGTAGGTTTTATTCGATGTATAGTACATACCTGACATACTCATAACCAAGTTTTGAGACTTTATTAAATTTTAATTATCATAGTGTATTAAGATAACAATATCGTAGGTTTTTTTTTAAAAAACAATACTGTAAGTGTTCTGTAAAATTAACAAAACAAAAATAATAAAAATGACTCCATCTTTACGTTGCTAGGCTTAAACAAAACTTTCCCTTTCAATTCTTTCGCTGGTCAGTGCTGATTTTAAAGTTTCAAGTCGAAACACTTGGTGTTTCTGGTGGTCCTTAGCTGCTTACAAAAATTGTGATGGCTCATAACATCCTCACTAGTCACGGGTTATCATATAAATTCAACTTCATTTAAGAATGAGGAAGACGAAGTCTGTTTTCAAATACTTGCGTCTTACATAAACAATGAAATTTCAACAGCCATGGACTAGACCTGAATTCATCACTTAAATTCTGAGTCGGAACAACAGTCTATAACATCGAAAAGACCGTCTGCACCGACATCGAAGAAATTTAAACCACAATTTTTTGGTTACTGGAAACGCGTTTATCTTAAATAAGCACTCAAAATGCAGACCAAATTAAAAAATTGCGAAAAAGCTGTTTTACTGAGAATTGAGAATTGCTATGCGCAAAGAAGTCTTAAAGGCAATTATAGTATGAAAGCTTCTTTAAATTCATTTTGCGAGAATCAGGGTAAGGTATTTATAACTTATACTTATAAGGGGACTTAGAGACATTGTGCTTTATATCAATTATCACTTTTTTTGGTATATTTTATTACTATTCAACACAGCGTTCGGCAAGTATATGAATCCTCATATATATAACTTCTCTACAGAAGATATGGTTAATGAAAATGGAAAAACATTTATCCCCAATGAAACTCTGGTCATGTGGTACCCAATAGAGTTCAAAATTACAGGAATAAATGCCTTAACATAGTTTTCTTCCAATAAAGAGTATGTATTCCCAGTCAATATAGCAAAAGTTCTATCAGTTGTCAATAATAAAGTTTGGGTCCATTTGCATTAACATCCAAAGCATTTAAGGTTGGGTTCATCTTATCATCAATGTCAGCAATATTTTGAGGTTTGCCGATAATTTTCAAACGTTTTTAGCATGTTTAGTTATGTGAAATTGGTAATGAAACTGTATTATCGTTTGCACTTTGACCAAGCTCAGAATAACCTTTTTTTTCTTTTCTTAACAGCTGATTGGGCTTGATAAGACCTTTCCTATGTTTTCTTGACATTTTGTGTCTTTTCAAAATTTTTTTTGTATATCCACATATCATGCGTTCTACACTCAATTATTGATATGTTAAAATGCATCATGCTCTTGAAAAAAACCTTCGTAGTTTTCTCGTCGCCTTTTATAAAAATTTCTTTCATCAGGAGATGGCTTTGGTGGGTGACAACATCTCCTAGGGATCACAATGCAGTGGCCGCCGAATGGAAGTCAATTCGTGTCTTCCTCTTCTGCGGTAAAGCGGTAGAAAATATTTAATCATGTGATGTGTCTTAGCCTTCGTTTGATTTCCAGAAATGTCTGTTCAAATCTCCGCCAATAATCAAAAGTTCTTCTTTTTGGAATGTTCTTGTTAAGGCTGTAAAAGGTAAGCAAAAATGTTTCCCTCTGCTCACACCTATTTCCACACCTCATCTAGAATCACAAATTTGGAAGACCTCAGATGGACGCTAAAATTTGAAGTGGTCAACACATTGCCGGCACCTCTTGTAAGTCTTTTTCTTAACGACCAAAAAAGCTGCTTCACTCTCTCTCAGTCACCATTTGGTTTCTTGAACCACGAGCGTTAAAAATCGCGATCCTCTCGTTTTGCTAAATCCGCTGCCTAGATCCGAGCATGTCCTATTTTTTATTAATTTTTTTGCGACATGTTGCCAGTCATGTCAACCCAGGGACCCACATGTATGTACACTTGTGTGATAAATCTTGAGATTTTACTTCTGTTGCTTGGCTCACCTCGATGTTCGAATTGACTCTTGCGAAGGACACAATGGAATGATTACGCTTTGTATTTCGCAATATTTTCGGGTAGTAATCTGGATCTGCTTATTTTACAAACATTAAAACAAAACTGACAGTTATAAAATCGTCGGATGGCAAGGTTCATTCGACTTGATTCCTTGGTTCTTTTGCCTTTGAACCTTGAAATAACTTTTCTTATGGAAAATTTTGTCTGTCGAAATACAGAAGACGTCTCCCAAATCCAAAGACGAAATAATTCAGCTTTAGGCGTACAATTTTTTTTTTGTGAAAGGTCAGTACGCGAAAAATAATCGTCAAAACTGAAAACATTGACGATCTAAAAGCCCATTTTGCCAAATTTCAATATTCAATCAATCAATTGATTCGACAGTCCATTATTTGCTATTTGCAAACCATTTCATTTCCATTCAAATCCAATCAATAGTAGCCCTACAGAGCCAGCAGCGGTCAGACCGTTGCAAATCTGAAAGCTGAAATCTTATTCATATGCGCAGATAAAATATAATGGCCGATCTCCATTACACCTATTATCTAACATGAACAATTCACACATGTGAAGTGTTGGATAAGGATTAAATGACCATGTTTTCACACTCTTCATGCTCCTTCGGCACCGGACCAGGCTATACTTAACGGCAATTCTGTTTGTAAACAAATTGCATATTTCAAACCAGTATCTAGATACACTTGTACGAGCATAGAGTACAACTAACTGGTGTTCTCTTTCGCGAACAAACAACTTGCATAGATACTCGCACACCAACTTACCATCAAACATATACTAACTAAGTCTCAAATCATCATTATTATCAGCAAGACGTCTCTGTAGTTTGCGACTTCATACTACCTTTAGTATGACTACGAGTTGGTATAGTCGTCCACATTTTGCCCCGTAATCGATTGCATCAGAGGTGAAAGTCGTTTCGGTGTCTGGTGCCATATAAACCTCGTTTCTGTATAATTATTAATAAAAAAAAATAAAATCCAACAGAGCAGCAGCAGCAGCAGCAACAGTTTACAGCAGTGTGCAGATGCAGATCCCCAGCCAACAACTAAAGCTGTAATCCCCCCAATGGACCAGTTCTCCATAAATTCCCTTACAGAGCACTGGCGCACAGAGATGGGGGGCGCACATAGGGAAATTCGCACATGTCAAATGACGAAAACAACACCAACAACAACAACAGCAACAAAATGCCAAATAACAACAAAACCTGAATGAATGAAGAAAATTACAAAAGTTTTGTGTATATTTCTGGTCGAACTAGGTATTTCCATTTTGCCTTCGGACTTTTTGGTTTCTTTTTACGATCGGCGTTACGTTACCAGCGGGCGTCGGATGGCGAACGACGGACGGCACACTTAAACGGCGACAACGACGACGATGATATGACCACAATTTTTCAGTCAGAAATGTGTTTTTTTTTTTTTGCTTTCTTATTTTTGGTTTCGAGTACAAGGTCGAGCGAATGTACTTCTGTGGCCATCTGAACGACCATCAGGCCAACAAGATAGGCACAGTTCATCAATTAACACTTTCGATTTTTCCAAATTTGGCTCTGATACTCTATGCATAAAAATTTTGGGTTTTTGAATATGCGATCGTGGAGAGTGTAATCGATACGATCAGTGTTTACGAATTGTGACAGAATCAACAAAGCCGATGGATTCAGTGGCACAGAGATTGGTGTCTTGGGAAAAAAGCTTTCAATAGAAATGGGTTAGGGCTTGCAAATCATTGATGGTGGGGTTTTATATAAGTTTGATTGTTGGTGAGTGGTTTCTTGGAAAACTCATTGACGGGCCAGCGAATTGTCAGTTGCGTTGTGCGTTGCTGCGTTTAAATGAAATTAGTGGATAAGAGATAGTTTTTTCTTAGACTTGGGTGGCTAATTAGCCGCGGTTTTGCTTTAAGCGTCAGTGAAGCGATAAACAAAGGAAGGAAGAATTGTTTAATGTAATTAGTTGAAAAATAAAAAAAAAAATTGTTACGTAGGCCTATCTAAGATAAAGGTATGGACGAAGTGAAATACTTCCCGAATCGAGTTTACATGCACTCCCAAAAGTCTCAATTTAGTTCCTTTTAACGTGGGGTAAAGTGCCCATGCGCTATACACTATCATTAAACACTTTGGGGTGAACTCCAGACACAAAATGGATTTTTTCACACCTCACGTTAAACGACACTTCTTGTTAACCAAGATTGCTTAATCCTTGATCGGGAGGTTCATTCCTCACTTTCTGCGTAAGCAGGATGGTTGAGATTCGAAGAGAAGCATTTTTGTGATTTCACTCAATAAGGACGTGTCAATGTTGTGGACGGGTTTTTGCGATTGTACTTTCTCGTCCATTCAACCTACTCCCAGAAGCGTATGCATATTTGACGCAAATTTTCCTCTCAAAGGTTCTAAAATTTGATCTGCTGTCTTGCTTAACGTACCATTGGAGGACCGACAAGATGTAGATCATGATGTGTGCTCCGATTTAAGAGTTTTCATTCTACATGTTTGAATAAACCGAAAAAGCATCGATTGATTTGTATGAGCCTATGTTAGAGTGGAGTTAAAATCATCCCCGATGTCTTGTCCCAACTGGTATCGATTTCTTGTTGGTATCATTTATTTAAGTTTATTTTCATTAATGGGAGGGGCAACTCTCTTGGTCTCTTCTTTAACTGCTGTTTAAGTTTGAATGACGACATGTTTCAGGTCGAATAATACACTAAATAAAAGCGAGTAAGCGGAGTTAAGTAGGGATGATCATCGGTATTTGTTGGACGAAAAAAGATTGACTTTACAGACGGGACGGTAAAAGCTGACAATTCAGTCCTGAGGCATGCTTTCGCCCTACAAAACTTGACAGATCATCTTGTGTATACTCCGTCGTAGAAAATTTCGGTACATGAAGAAAAGTTTTGCGTGTGCCCTATCAAAGCCCATAGCCTTGCTTATGTGCCTCATCTGTTGCCTTTTTGCATGTCCTCACCATTTCTTGAGTCCCGGATAGTTGGTTGGTCTCGGCTTCTTTTTGAGTTTGTCATTTGGTCACTAAACTCAAATCCAATAAGGCTGCTGGTGCTAACGGACTTGTTGCCAAGCAGCCGAGCAGCCGAGCAGCAAAAGATGGTCAGGCCGGGTGCATACACCAAAATATATCTGATGAATGGTAGAAGAGAAGTATGCCCGATAAATATCAGCCCCTCAAAAAGTTGATCCACTTAGCAGACACAATAATTATTGTCTGTGCTCTTTACTTCGCCGTAACTGACAGATGAGCCTCATTATCATCGCCTATAAGATTCTGTCTGTTAAACTGTGTAAACGCCTTAAACTTTTCGTTAACAGCCTAACTGGACCATTTCAGTACGGTTTTCGGCCGGCGTGCAGTTTCTTCCACGATCAATAATATAAAAACTATGGTGTTTCAAATCGATATGTAGATCTATGCTTAGTTTTAACATGCCTCCAAAGCTGGTCCAATAAGCTGGTCTATACTAAATAACTATAATTTATGAGTCCATAAACTGTCCTCCGAATCTCTTTAAATAGTTCAATACTCAACCGCGTACAGCAGAGGTATAATTACGACTTTTAAAAAAAAATTCTAGTTGCTTGCAGACCAAACGAAAGGTCACAAGAGAGAGAACTTCGACGCAAAAATCACACTTGGCAACTGCTGTTTCCTTCGAGACAGAGAGTAATGAAACTAATTTTTGATAAGGCTCTTATTGTCTCGCTGGTGAACCTTTTCTTAGATGGATAAAAATATTTTCGGTCCTTTTGAGACAAAAACTCTTCGTTAGACTTTTTATCACCTTTCTGAAGTAAGTATTAGTAAGCTATCCGTTTTTGAAATAGTTTCCATCAGGGCGTTATTGAAGTTTTCACAACAACTCAAGTATAACAAAAATTAGTGTAATTAAGTATTGACTTGATCTAGTATTTCTGAAGCACCAGTTCCAAAAATAAGGAGATACATAACCTCTGAAAACGTTTAGCTTTTTGGCAGGTGTTCCTTTAAAATCCTGTTGCATGTTTGCAAGTTTTATCTTTCAAATTCCCCTTATTGATTCTTTTCGTTAATGTTAAGTAACAAAAATATCCTTAGTTTCATAGGCTTACACAGATAATCCAACAATGCAAAGTCATCACATAACCGCACACATTAAACAGGTCAATTCAAGCCAGTTAAGACCACCAGACCACCAGCAAAAACAGCTCGCGGCAATGCCTGACCTAGTTTCCTTGTTTCTTCTGTGCCGAATAAGATTCATGCGGAATAAAAATGCATTCACAAGCCTGTTCTTATGTAACTATCTTGAATTTCTGGCCTTATATGTTATCAGTCATTTGGATGCCAACAAATCTTGTTATCTGATTTGGGTAACCAGCCAACCAGCCACCTCTAATCCAAACTCACCACGTCGCATCGTTGGTTCAAGATGGAAATGGAAATACATACACCAGTTTAAAATTTCCATCGGCTTAGTTCGGCGGTCACTTGCCACTCACCTAATGTGTCAAAACACTTTATGTCACGTTTTATGCAAACCCAACAAATGGAGAGCTATCAAATTAAACAGCCAGATTTAACGATCGTTGTTTTTTGTTATCTCTGCGCCTCTCTATGCTAACTTTTAAATTATATCCGTAATTTTCTAAGCAATAAAATGGTATCGTAATCATTACAACTTATCCGAATTCACCACATTTAACAGGTTGTTTTTTTTATTCAACTTGCACTAAAGTGAGTCAAAGAAATGGCCGGTGCACAGCGCCACCGCAATCTCAGCGGTTAACGTTAGTCAGGCGGACATTATGCAACCTTCTGAACACAGCTCCACTCCCATGGTGGATGCTGAGACCTCAAGCACTTGGGTGCATACCACAAGTAATTTATTGACAAACATTATCGAATCGCACTGTAAACACCGCGTGTATAGATTTGGCGTTTCAACTGTCAACAAAGTGTGACTGTGTTTGTGTGGTCAGCGGCAAAAAAAAAAACACTCACACAAAATGGATTCCACATTTCCTGTGTGAAGTGTTTTAGCAAATTAAGGCCGCGTTAATATTTGATGAGAATCGACTATCTTATGTCAAGTTTAGTTCGCATCTTTGTTGTCAAAAAAGGTGATTTATTGAATGGAAATGTGAAGACTTTTATATTTATAAACAAATCTACTTTCACTGTTGTCTGTTGTCAGAAACTGAAAAAAAAAACAATATGCAAATTTTGGTCAATTGCCGAGGGGGATATCATTTTGGACCACGCTACAATTTTGATCGCACAATCGAGAGTGAAAAATGAATTCAAAACAGTCACCCAAAGGGTAGTTGTAACTTCCTGCAAAGCATTAACATGCAATTGCATTCTCTATAAAAAGAACATTTAAATTGCCGTCACTGTAAAGGTGACCTACTTGCAAATGTCGGCTTGTAGTACAGCTTAAGCATAAGGTTGATCAAGAGGCTCAATTGCGGAAAATAAAGCAGCCTAATGTAATACAGGCACAAACGAACAGCAGAAGAAGACCAGGCCAATGCCAGTTAATGCCAAATCATAAATTAGTGTGGACAAACGACCTCCACTTGGCAAATTTCTTCATTTGTGCGGTGAATCTAATTTAAACCGAAAGCATAAACTGATCACGATCGACCAAACTCCCAAGAGGTGATGTCTTAGTTTTTAATTAGTACTTCAAAATATACTTTACTTTATTTTGATATAATGTCATATTTCATTTAAAAGACAAAACAAGGTAAGACCACGAGTCTATCACAGACTTATCTTATAGTTAATATATGTTTTAATTTTCTTTGAATTGGAAGACTGCTTTCAGTCTTCGCGACATCATTCAATATTAGCATTAGTCTATTGGATTATAAGTGTACACTCCTAAAATTAAATATTCTACTTGTACATTGAAGGGGAGCTTGTAAATTAATAAAAAAAACCCTTTTTTTTTGTTTTCCACTGATTATAAAATTTATAATTCTGGGAAGGACCTTGAAATGCAACCCGCGAGAACGTGGTAAAATTTTTCAATTATTGTAAGAAAATTTGTTTTTTTTTTGAATAAAGCAATTATTAAATTATTAATTAATTATATAAAAAAGATTATCAAATTTGAATAACCCAGAACCAACTTCTTTAAAACGCTTCGATCAAACAGTATTACTAATAAAGCTTAGAAATAAGAAAGATACATTAGCGTTTTAAAAGAAAATGGGTTTCAAAAAGGCTTTTTTGCACACCCTATAGGCTCATCTTAAATTGATTAAAGTAGAATAATAGCTAAGGAGCATTATTTCTTTATCCGTCCTTATTCATTCCTGTTATTTTCATATAATGAAACAAACTTTCAGCCAACGACTGTACACTCACTTTTGCCTGTGACCGTATGTACATTGCTGCTTAAGCTACTCAATCTTGTTTTTTTTTTTAATTCAGTGCTCGAGACACTTTTTCGTTGCTTATGTTTGAAATCAGATAAATTTTTTTTTTGTCAGAGATTTAAAAACCAAACAAAGGTTATGTAGTTTAACTTCTTATACATATTATAGAGACTGTTGCTATGTCCAACACGCAGCCGATTAAAGCTATCTTGCGAGAGCCACGAAGAGTCAAGGACTCGACTAGATAAGGCTTAATAGCTAGATAGATCAACACCGAACACATCTCATGACTCAATGCTGATTCGATGTTAACTGCGGCGGCGCTTAGATTATATGCTTTGTTTCTATGAATAAACAGCCCCTAGTCTGTCCTTTCGCATTAATATGGCACAAGGAGGATGACGGAAATGGACTTCATCCCACCCATATTGGTTATCTTTAAAAAAATACAAATTTCGTTGAATAATAAGCCAGGCATACACTTCGCAGTCTGCTTAAGGAAATGTCTTCGAAACAATAACTGGAGTTTTCTTGAAGAAGGACTTGTGAATTGCCTGTTTAGAATGAGAGATGGCAAAAGTATCTTTATGGCAAAAGAAGTAATAATAATTATAAGAAGAAGAAACAATATTGTTGAAAATATCTAACATTCACGATGACATACTATACACATGTTATTGAAACCCTCTAGTCAAAATGGATATCAAACAGTAGCCACTGAATCGAGTAAACTCATACACCAAAGTCAGCCAACTAACGACGAGATTTATCAAATGTTCAATAATCTTGGTAGGACTCGTATAATTCTAAGTAATTGGCCACTTTCCTGTAAGCATCCAACCCAGACGAAGAGGAAAGAGTATGCGGATCAACGGTAAAAGGAACGTCCTACAACATAAAAAAGCACAAGACAGTTGCTTTTTCCTGGACTAAGGAACGTGTACAACGCTTGCATTAGCCTACTTCTCAGAATCATAGTTGTATCTATCATAAATAGGACTATGATTCGCCGCGGACTCTCTATCTTTTAAATATATCAATATATCTTCAATAACCTCCAAGTATAGATGGGCATCAAATTTTTGTATAAATAAGTTGGAGGATACTGTAACCAAACAACTGAGAAAAAAATGGTCAATTTAGGAATGACAATGGCTCACAAGAGTTAAACCTCATTGATTTTTCGCTCTCGTTTAACGTTAAGAAGAATGTGTAGGTTCATCTATTTTGTGGTTCTGGAATTAAATTGCCATTCTGATGGAATTCGACATTACTTAAATGTCCTCGAAGAGAGTCATTGCGGGTGTCGATTCTGACAAGTCAATTTTCGATAGCTTTTATGTTATCAAACCGTCAAAAGTTTACGAATTGCGTCATTCGAAAGAATATTGAATCCACATGTCTTTAATTTGAGCCCAAAAAAAATTAATTCCCATCTGGTACATCGATAAGAATTGACATTGACGTTTAAAATTGCCTCGTTTTCGAAGAAGTATACACACCTAACAGTGACATTTTTTGGTAACAATGGTGTTTTGATAGTTACTCTTACATGTGGATTTTCACTCCAAAAGCGACAATTTTGTTTGTTAATGTTTCTTGTGTCAATATTGAGACTCATAACTCACTTGAGCATTAAAACTTTATTGACATGTACATCAAAGATGAAGATCGCGAATTTTATAGAGCTGGATCTTCTGCAACACGTTCACTGACGGCGCCATACTGATGGATGATGGATAGGCTGATGAAATATGAAAAACATGTATATTCTTTTCGAGTATTGCCTCAAGATGGAACATAATTTCAAGCTTGAAATAAAAATTATTCTCCCTCGAATTTCATTTAAGTTGCGCCAAACTTTAAAACAGGGATGTCAATATCGCTACTAAGTGGCAACACTGCAAATGTTGTTGTTCTTCATGATTGACAAACACTTCAGTTAAGGGTGCTATTTCTTAGTGATGTTACCGGTGATAGAGACTATTTGGGTCGATGCACAAAAACGCAACTAACCGTTTATTGATCGTAATTTTTTAGCAGCTTTATCACTGAAAGTAGATAATAAAATAACATAAAATAAATGTCTTTCAATAAGATCACATAAATAACTTGAACAAATAAACAATTATTCGCAAAATAGTTATTCCTTTATCACATAACACTTGATTTTGCCTTAAATTAACAAATTGTTGTGTTTTAATTGTTATCAGATGACAGCTGTTACCTAAACGTCAACTTTCAAAAAAGTTAAATCGAACTTAAAATCGACAAATAACTTTCGATGTCGAAATTAGGTTCACTTCGTACCGCGTCATAGTTACGAATGCCGCTGAACACGCATAATAGATTTCCTGCATTGTTTTTTTTTTTTTTTTTTGATATGCAAAGTAAATTGATTTAAATGTTTTATTACCATGTCGCTACGAGAGCAACGAATTACATACATGGGCAAATGTGCCTTCAAGGATTGAATATTCTATGAAGTACGCCATGCCCATGAAGAGCTACAAGCATACAAGGTAGGCAGAAGCCTTCTTTGAAACCAAGAAACTAAATAGATTCGCATGTTGTGTCGCAAAGATTTATTTATCTTTGATGTTAAAGTCGTTGCACTGGTCTGCAAGTCTGCATTGTTTATGTGCGACAAGAAGGATTCTTTTTGTGGAAGTTCTGATAAGCAGGGATTTTTCAAAATACGTGCGTTAGTTTCAAACGCAAAACTGATGATAGATTGCATAATGAGTAAAAGAAAATGGACATGCAATTATTTCATTTATATAAATTTTGTTGTTTTCTTTCATTGTTAATATGATCATAGTGTACTCGAGAGCACTCAAGATGCATAATTAAATATTAACTGCAATGCGAAGAAAACAATTTTATTGATCGCAATAGGGCATTACTAGACCAATAAAACTGTTAATGTTTAAGCTCGATCTCGATCTTAGCCTGACAAAGCTTATTAGGAACATCATTTAAATAAATAAGTTAAAGCCCTGTGTTAAATTCGAGTGGTATCGGGTGAAAAATTATCTGGCTTTTTTTAAAGAGGAATCAAAAGAATCTTGTTCAAAACTCAGATGTTTTTTGGTTTAGTTTTAAAAGAGTTTTAATGAATTTATATATTATTATTTATATCGACTTATTAGCGCTGGATTGAAAGTTCTCAATAGTTGATATGCTAGAAAGTTATGTTTCCAATATGGGCTAATCACCCTGCTTCTACCAGCCGATACAGTATCGAAAGGGTTTCCAATAGGAATTTCGAAACTTCGCTAAGTGGCTATCATTTATTAAGTCTGTATTGCCGAGTCAATAAAATGGCCATACGGTTAAATTTTTTAAAAAAAAAAATGGGTTTCTGTTCGAGCAACATTTCAGGCGCTTCACCCATTTTACGGTCGCAATAATCGACCTTTTGAGAGAACAATTCGAAACGAAGTGGATAAATTTGAACTGACCGGTTTATTGAACAAATCGCAATACTCGTACGTCAACGAAACGCTAGATCTCTGGGATATATCGCTGCTGCCTGTGCAGTTGACAAGCGCTCGGCCTTTCGCAGCCCACAACTCGGCGAATTTCGCGTCATGACTTTGATCTATACCCGAAGTAACTTTAACTAACCCATAGACAACGTCTTGTGTTCGCTAACTGGGCTGATCAAAGTCAAAAGTTTACCCCGATTCCGGTCAAAAATGCGTATTCATTTAGAGAAAGTCACTTTTTAGTGTGGATTTTGGCCAGGAGGTATCATCAGTCTATACTTCTTTGAGAACGATGTTGGCCAGGAGTTTAATGATACAGACACCGACGGCATGTGACTTCACAAGACGGTGCTACAATTCCACAATGGACATTTTGCAAGAGCGATTTTAGAGCATGGATATCTCAAGCGGAGGTGCTAGACTTCTTCTTGTGGGATTTTCTTAAGTCGCAGGTCTTTGCACTAACTAACTAACTTTTCTCAATCCAGATATAATTTTATACCTAATTCATAATTTGCGAAAGTCGATGCATGGAATGGTTTTTCCGTTTTAGATTTTGCGGCATTTGCTTGGAACATAAGCCAGGAAGAAGTTGATCTCCTAAGCGAGGCTCCTTTGCAAGCCATGAAATAGAGCAGAAGCCTGAAAGCTCGAATGCTGGCTAAAGATTTCAACGTAAACATCGTTTTCATTGATTCGCTGTTACAAAACAGGTAACCTCCATTTCTGAAGAATTCTGCCACTGGGAATGAATTTCTGCTTCTGTTCAATAACTTCGAAAAAAAGGAATACTGAATTACGTTCAAAATCCTTAATTTCTAACCATAAACAAAATCTTTAATCACATCTCGGGAGCGCTCTTCATTGACTTAAACATTTCTTCCATTGTCGTCTGGAAGAAAGTTTCGTTACCCCATGACTTCGTGCGCACTTGCCTTGCCCCATCTGAAAATATGAGCAAAACCAATTTCGAGCTGCCCTAAAGACCAAACGGAGATGCTTTAACGAAGCATCTTGTGGTATCTTGGGTGCACAATCTCGGCAACAACTGCAAAATTTTCATCCCATCAGTCGGCAAACCAATCTCATAAACTTGCATACACCAGCTGCAATTATAGTGTCTCTTATTTCAACCGAAATTTCTTATAAAATTTCGATTCATTTCATCCCGCGAAAATATAATACTGCATTCCTTCAGAAGTTTTTTTTAGAACATTAGAGCTGTAATTGTCAAAAAAAAAAACGTATTGATTCAAAATGAAACCAACAGATGGCAACAACAAATAAACTTTAGTCATGTAACCCCGGTTTTTTTTTTAAAAAAATTTTGTTTAAATTTTCGTGTGGTTAGATGATGGTAGGCTATTTGAATTTCAGCTTTCATTAGCTCAGCTTAAATGAAAAATCGCAATTTTAATTCCGATTTGGTTTATGCATAGTGTTGCCATTACGTTGAAAATTAACTAAACAACAAGCACACATAATACTCGATGATTGTTTTTTTTTTTTCGCATGCCAAATCATTCGATTGGAAATGTTTATTTTGCCTGTCACCAGTTGAACAACAAATTGCATATCGTTGCGTTCGTAAGCGCTGATTCACTGAATTCAATAAAGAATGATGTTTTTTGTTTTATTTTTGTTAGTAATTTTATAGAAGTTTTTTAGGACGTGCTTGGATTTAAGAATAAACGAGTCCGTTGAGTGGACGGAGTTTAAAGTTCTCCGAATTTTGCAATCAATGCATTTGAATGGTTTTAATATTAAAATACTTCCTGTCAAACTTGCGTCAGCGTTGGCGTCAATACTCAGAGCTGAACAAATTTTTATGAAGACACAATTTACATAGAAATTCGATATGAAAATATATTTTTCTATAGAAAAATAATAAAAATAATAACAGTAATAACAGTAATAAATAAAAATAATTTGATATAATCATTAAAAAAATGAAGTTCATATATGACTAAATAAATGAATATAATTTGTTAATTGTATATAGTAAATGTAGATCTATAATCAATAACCAAATAAATAAATTTCTGGAGCAAATGAACAAAAATATTGAAAGTACACTTTTCATAAAAAATGAGAAAAAAAAAATTACTAAATATACTTACAAATTTTCGTATAATTTTCTTATCTTAACATTACTTTTTCATGTATTTTTAAGCTTCGAAACGATTTTTATTTTCATTGATATGCTTTGTTCTCCGTTAACTTGCAAGGTCTTGTATTGAAAGTGCATTATTTGTGCGGAACCTACATGATTAGACAACGATATGGCCAAAGCTCTTGAGAGAGCTACGATAGTGAGACAAACTCTGCTTGCGGAGCAATGATTATTTGTCTATATTATTATTACTAATATTGTAATTGTTATTGAAGCGAATGTTTTTTTAAAGATTATTCAGTGAATTTTAAAAATAAGATTCTTTGCAAACTCTAAGCTAAGACTCCTTTTTTCAGCGATATGATTATTTAAAATTAATTGGCGCTCCAGCCAACCGGAAATTAGTATCTCAATCGGTACCACCTGTTATAACATTTATCCAATACACCAACCACAACCAAAACCGATTGACTCTTGCGGGAAAAAATTGAACTATATGCGATGAATTCGGTTCTAGCATTAGCTTGTGGATAAGCTTTTTTTTTCGATGTAAATCTAATTGAAAGCGTAAGCCTGCGATTACATGAGTTAACGGAAGAAAGTACAAATACAACGTGGAATATGAATTTTGAAATTGTTAAACCATTGGAAAGTTCATTGACTCAAACAGGCAGCAATTTCCGCCCCTATGTGCGCTTAATCACGACAAGCATCAATCAATTCAACACCTCCGCTAAAGGTCAATTGGTGTGTAATTTTCGAATCACAGATTGATGTTCAAAAGGTGTTTAGTTGTTTCGACCTTGTGGCTTGAAAACGTGCGATCACATTACTTCCTCAAAAAAAAAAAACAAAAACAAAAATGAACAACAATTATAATCATAACAAATGGATGTTAATTCTTTTTTTGGAAAGTGACCCAAATTTGTGTAATTTTTTTTTATTTTTGTCTAAAAAATAAGTTCGATTTTTAACACATTTCCGCTAATTACTGCTTAGACTGGGTACAGGTTTTTCTATTATAATGGTATGAGACCTGAGAATGCCTTGAAAGTGAGCAGGCCATACAAAAATAAAATAAATAAAAACAGCAATTACCACTTGGAGTGCTAGATTTCAGAAAATTGAAAATACAAGTTTGTTGATAGGGTCGCCTCCGATTTTTCCATTATCTCCTCTCGGACTAAAGTGCATTCCCCGAAGCAGTTTCTTTGGTCAATTAAATAGGAAGTTATCGCAGGCGAATTCCATGGCTTTTGGTTGGTATTTCCACTTTTCATGGTCAAAAGTTCAAGATGGAGAACATAAAAACCTTGTTGAATGAGCGGTCTACTGGGAAGAATTCATCGTTCTTATCAATGAAAACCTTAAGTAGTCTTTTTCGCCTTAAATAGGCATAGTGTTTGGTTCATTCGGTGTACGCCATTCGCCTTCCTTATGCCTGAACTAAAATCATGTCCTTCGCAATATGAGATAACTTTTTTGAATGAATGTCTGGTCTACTGTACCAGTTTTGTAGCGACATATCTGAAGCCCAAATGTTCTACCCAAGAGCAATTTATGAGCAATGTGCAAGGCCAACCTCAACAGACTCAGGACCAGCTTTGAAGCAATAGTACCATAAATAAACGTTACCTTTCGATAGAGTGTGGTTGCCAAAGCACTTCGCACCACTGAACCTGTTTTCAACACAGGTTGATGCAAGTTTTTTGCTCCATTTCGGAAATCGTTATAATAAATACACAAGGAGGCTGATGACTTCTGGCATTGCTTTTACAAATGTCAAGATCAAATGATTCAAATTCTAGTTTGCTTCTTATTTTCGACACAGAAATGTTACAAAACCTGCGCTGGTACAGACTGGAAAGAAGGAAGTCGCCACGGGGATGAAAATGTGGAATTCTAAATTTGTTATAAACGGTTGGCAGCAATTTTATATGACCGATGATCATATACAAAGTCTAGGTATTCAATGTGTGATTTAAAAACAGACATTTGCTTATCAAAATTATATGTATGGCATTATATGGCATTTCTTTACTGAAATTCTTTACTTATGATCCGTATGGGTGTAGACAGGTTATCAGCATTCAATTGAGACATCGCCACCAGTTTCGAACATTGTTTCAGTTTTAGTAAGCAGGGCGGTTTGAGTTCGGAAAGAAACAGAGGCTGGGAAGTATTATGCACATATGTATGCTTGCTGGCAGAAAGTTTAAATTGAACTGCCTCATCGACTTATTGCTAGATAGATTCTGATGTAGTATCACACGAAGAGTTCCGTGCCACTCTATACATTTTAAATTAAATTTTTCTCATAGCATCGCACTCACATAGGTACGAGTAAACCAATCGAGGATTGGTAATGTGTCATTCGACGCAACATCGAGAAGTGAACTTTAAACCTATCCAACATAAAACAAAACCTTGATATCGGTTTACTTGTAATTTTAACAAGAACAATTAAAAAAAAGGCATTTTTCACGAAGGAATTATGTATTTCCAGCAAATGTTATTGTATTTTTTTGTTTGCATTAAAAAAATACCGCCACGAACGCAAAAGACATACAGAAACCTACATTCAATCACGTCATATTTTGGCATTCGCTACACGAATTCTGAAAGAATGATCATTTGATTTACACACATAAAAAACGAAAATAATATGGCAGCTGTCAACATGGAGGTAATTCTGTTCAGTTGTTAGGTTCCGCAGACCATATTGACATCACCATTCGCACTCAATGTGCCATCGTAGAAGCTTTATGGCAAATGAAGAAGAGTCCAGAATGGTTGGTCTACAAATTTATGTGAACAAAAGTCGTACACTCAACACAATCGAGGATGTACGGAAGTCTTTATAATTTGGAAACTCCAAGGCCTAAAATAATTCTCGAATGAAAATATATAACCGCGAACTTTGCGAGCAGAACAAAATTTTTTTCCGGAAGATAAGAACTTACTTTGAAAGATTAAACACAAAATATCTTATGATTAGCTAAGAGTATCCCTTTAATTTATCCGTAAGTGAGTTTAATTTAGTAAATTTATTTAATTTATTTTATTTTAAGCATTTTTGTTTTGTGGAACAACAAAGGACCATTTAGTTAAAAACTAAAATGCATTTAAAAGAAGAAAAACTGTTGACCAGAATGGTGTGGCCATAACGAACGAATTTTAAGGGTCGGTTAAGCGTCGGCTTAAGGTTCAAACTACGGCAAACATATTGGGCCATTACTTTTTATTATTCTCATAAACGATATCGTTTAAATAATCAAGCATTGCAATTGTCTACTTTATGCGGATTCAAGCTTTTTCAAAGAGTAAGCTCGTTCCAAGACTGTGTCTTGATACAAGCCGATTTGAACCGAATTTCTGAGTGGTGTAATGGAAGTGAAATGTAATGCAATATCCTTCTCGAAGAAGCTTTGCTTTGAATTTGATTATGTAATTAATTTCAATCGCTCAACCGAGTGAAAATAATTAACGATTTGGGAGTCATATTGGATTCTACTTTCTATTCGAAGAGCCATGTTGATCACATTATTAACAAATAAAACTCACTCACTGGTTTCATTATGTCAAGGAAAATATGGCCAGATACAATCAATCAAAATACAAAACTTTTCCTTCGGCGAACCCGTCATGATATTGCTAGACTAGTGGCGGTCTGCATAGGACACTGGCCGATTGGGCATCATGCCGCTTAGCTAGGCATCCTTCACAATTCACACTGTCGCAGCTGCTAAAACACAGCACAGTCCGGCGCTTGCTAGAGCCAGACAGCGAGCGCATGGTAGACCCTTCTTCAATTCAATTGATGAGATTTCTGCTAAGACGACTATTACACACTGCATGTTTTGCAAGATTCAAATGAGTGCAACAGAGAATTTAAAAATTCTTTATTTTTCGAATTTGCTTTATTTCTACTTCTCACTCGTAGGATACACAGCAGATTTGCTTTGCCTAGGTGACAAAAAATAAATGTTAATTTTGAATTTGGCGAAAAACTAAATAAATAAATAGGGTTGATGGTTAAATTAAACACTGACAATTTCTGAAAGATAGTTTATCATTCACTTTCAGTGCATTTGTAATGAAATTGAATGATCCCTGGACATGTCGATGTTTCCTCTATGGTTTTATCCTATATGTTTTTTTCTCTTTTCTATTTTTATAATAATTTCGTCAACAAGTTCTTCATCTGCGAACAGCGATTAAAAATAAAACAAAACTGTCGAAATAACGCGCAGCTCTAGCGCATCAAAAAATCTTCGTGTAATAACGTACGCAGCTCGGAATGAGATTTCAAAAGAAAATCACCGAAAATTGCGCAGCGCAACTATGCTGTGTGTAATAGCCGTCTAAGGACATTAAGCAAATAATGTCCTTTTAAAATACCTCTGGCTGGATATAGAGATTTCTCAAATACACATCATACAATAAGGTAACAGAGCTGTGGCATTAAAAATGCACATAGTGCTAATTAGGTCTCACTGACACGCCACTTTTACCTACCTACCTATGGATAAAAAAAAACCCTAGTTCCGATAGTCGCTTTAACGATATTTTTTTTTCAAAACAGGCGTTTAACAATGACATCTAACAAGTTTTTTTTGTCGAGGGTAAAGCACTTAGACATAATTATTCCATAAAAGTTTTTGTAGTAAGCAAACATAATTTCAAGGGACTATGCTCAATTCATTGTTATACTTAAAACATTTAGCAAGGCAATCAAAAATAGCCGCTTTTAAAAATTCTCGGACAAGTAAAAACATGAGTAAAATGTTTTTGCATGCATGCTTAGTTAGTAACTTTATTTAATTCAAGTTTCCTTGGCTTTCAAGTTTGAATATTTTTCTTAAGCACTTGAAAATTTTGCATAAATAATAAGTGCACATTTAAACAGTCATTATATTTCTGTTCATTTAGTTCATAAACTCTGACAAAAAACAGAACACATTTCAATGGTTGGATGCCATTAAATTAAATGAAAGGTTTATAAATTTTGTACCAATAACACACTGCAAGGAGTGTTAATTTTTTATTTATATTTAAGAAATTCTTTTCATATATAGACTGAGAAAGTGTGAAATTTTTGGATATTTAACGCTTGATTGGGTTCAAGCGTGTTTTCAAGACGAAAGTGGGCAATGCTTTCTAGTCTCTAATTAAATTAACTTCACCTATGAAAGTAAGTTTTTTTTAATATGAATGGAAAGATTATCGACCCGTCAACTTTCGAAGGTACAAATTAACACATCTCAGTTATTGGGTTATATTTAATTTTTGTTTGATTTTATAATTATTTTATTGTTTTCCTCTAAGTATTACTTTCTAGAAAAAGAAGAGTTTTGGATTCTAATGTTTTGAAAGTTTGTTGATTTTTCATTTTCGGTAGATTTTATTTTATTTATTTGTTCCTTATTTGATTATTAAAATTAAATTTGTTGGGTTGGTTAACGATGGGTTATATAGACGAAAATTATCCGTGCATTCAGGAATAAATGTATAATTATTTATATATATATAACTATTTTTAAGGTATGAAAGCCTCAATAGCATTAAAATCTTTGGAAAGAACAGCAGATTCTGAAAAAGTTTACAAAAAACTAATTTTGATGTTGCCATGGAATGTATAAAAAGAATCTTAGTTTTATATAGAATAGAATTTTCTTCATTTTGGAACTCTCAGCGAAGTCAATCGTATTTCTTACAGAAACAACGGATGATTTAACTTAGTTTTGCACCACTTTAGAGTAATTTCCTTTTATATCCTTTCAATCTCAGTTCAATTTTAAAATCTGGAGGAAAGTTATTGAAAAATATCATTTCAATCCCTCGTGAAACATTTCGAACCAACGGCTACACCGTTGTGCTCATTTTCCATCTTACCACTCTGAAGTTACTGAAATTACTGCACAGATAAGGGCTTGTATCCGCACTCACCACCGGACTTTCAAACAACTCGCACCTACTTTAATTTAAATGATGCAATCCATAGCGTTGTTCGTCAATCTTTATCTGACATTCTTCCATCTCAGGTATCATTACTTGTTCGCACTTTAAGTTTATCCTCATCATTTAATTTTCAGTTGTTTGTGATTTGTCCTTAATCTTCACGTAACAAATTTATAGTAGCATGGATGGCAAGTGCGGTGAAAATAATGCAGAGGATGCTATAATGCTGCATAAGTATGTTTCCTATGGGTACCTTAAATTTCAACTGAGTTTTCACTTTCACGCCCATAAATATTCCTACTTCTTCAGAATAATTTTTCTTTCCTTATAAAATACAAGGTCCTCGTTCAATTGTAAATGGGGCTCACTGATATTTCTGCCTTTAGCAGAGTGTCATCGGCAAAGACGGACAGGCAAAAATTTTGATCTCGTCTTGTTTCGATAACAAAATAGAGTGGAATATAGCAAAAAAATGTTCAATTGTCCGAACCGATATAGCGGCATCATCCTTGGTAACATAAGAAGCTAGCAAATTTGGTGTTAGGTCTCATGAAGCCTAAAAATCAATTATGAGCATTTATCCAGCTGTGCGAATAGGGGGTCCATACTCACAGCTACCGAAAAGGAAATCATCTGTCTGGTAAGTTTGGATCTTGCGCGCTTGGTCATCAGATGCTGTTGAAGTGACGAATGTTTACCCTCCATCATTTTTAGGATTATGGTGAGACAAGTACAGATGGGTCAAAAACTCAATAGTCTGTTATTACGTTCCAGACACTTTATGGTTGCTCGAATTTACTTATATGCAATTTTAGAGCTGAAGGTGATCTTGGGTGTGTGTGTATCAACAGAACAAACGTCCGTTTTTGCGATGTGAATTGTATTCAGTCTTATCGATACAAGCTTTGGTTCTTGTTTTACCAGAACTTCAGAGAGAATTCAGTGTAGTAGAGTATAAAGAGACTTGGTCGGGTTTGACCACTTAGCGATGCCCCCATTCAAAAATCATCTTATTTTAACTTGCTTGATTCTGATTATGATGATTGAGTGACTGTTTACTAGAATTTACAAGTGAGGGCAAAGCGGTTTCAACTGATTAGCTTTTTCCCAAAAACATGCTGTGTATCGGAGCTGGGATAAGGACTAATCTAAATCCGCAAAATGTGATCATATTTCTTTCAATTCAATTCGGGAATCATTGTCTACTCATCACCTCGTCAGATGAGTAGCAATTTGTGAATCCGTAATTAGAATTTTGAATATATTCTGTTGCCCATTCAAGTTGAGCTGCGCTGTTTCGAAAACCGAAAACCGCTGCATGCGTGATGATTTCTTATGAAAATCCCAAAGTTTAATCAGTCAGAGTACAATCGCTGGTCTACCAAGCCAGCGATAGCGCCATTAATTTGCAAATTGTGACTGGACCTGTTTCGAAAAAACTTGATCAATTGAAAGGTAGGTGTTTTACCAACTTCGCCATCCAGTGGTTGTGGTGGGGTCTAATAAGCCCTATGTTTTTTCATAGCTTTTTAAAAGGAAAACTTAAAAACCTTCCATTTAGAAGCAACTAAAAACTATTTACCTAGAACTTTCAAGTCCCCAGTATTTTGAGGGATGAAAGTAACCTTACACAAAATCGCAGGTCTGCAGTGCTTAACATACATAAAAACCATCGAAGTAAGCTGACTAGATAGCCTTATAGGTCCACCCTGCCTCTGTAGATATAGTAATTATCTTTAGATATTTCGATTCAGTCTATTTATATTTGTATGAGACACGTTTGTGCATCTTCTTTCTCAAGTACGCTAGCTGAAAGTATAAACAACATTGACTGACACGTGTCTCAAACAAGGAAGCCTGGTTGCTTCCTTAAACTGGGCTCAATTATGATTCCTTAATTATCGACTCGACACCAGCATCAACTGGACATGAAAGTAGAATTTTTTTTGCGAAAACAATTAACCACCATAGAGATGACACACATGGTAAGACAAAATAATATCGGCAACCCAAACAATAAGGTAATGAGGCAATTTAATCTCAAAGCAGCATCTGACACGCAATACAGCTCCTTTCGCTTGCACTTGTAAAGCAAATCACTCAATTAATATACCAAAACATTTCAGCCATTAATCAAAGTCGTCGAAAGTATTTTCTTATGGCTATAACTGTCAATCGATGACAAACAAAATAACAATTTAATTTTTTTGCTAATGCGAAAAAAAATTACCAACAAATTAATAAGCAAACAGAAAAATAGAACTACACTTCCAAGCTTACAAAAATCCATTTAACGTTGCTTCAACGAATTGATAAAAAAAAATCAAGAAAAAAAGGTTCAAGCACCTTGAAACCTCGCCCAGTGCCATCACAACGCGCTATTCTGCCAGTCCGCTCATTAATGTGGCAAGCAACCATATCATTGCTGCTGCTGCCGATCCGTTCAATTGCATCCCACTTACATCTTCATGGGAACATTAAACAAAAGTATCTACAAGTACATACCTACACGTCAACACTATTTTCGGGGTAAACAAAAACGTTAGTGTGTACAAAACTTCTTGACAAATATTTGCAAAAAAGTTTCGTAACTCATTCTTAGCTCCGGTTGATGGCCAGCATGAAGCTAAAGTTTTAGGGAAAAATCTAGAAATTCAACAAAAATAAAACTCGTCTGTGACTCAGCAGTTGCCATGACCCATGAGACAAGACGGGAGATAAACAAAAGGATGTAAGAGCCGTTCGGCTTACAATTGTAATATCTTTCGCTGCAGCCTTCGTTGTGCGAAAGAAAACCAGCTTCGGCTACAAAGAAACAAGAAAAAAAGCGCAAAAAAAAAACATTTATAGTTCGATAATCAGCCTTTTTTTGCTGTTATTAGTGCAGATACAAAGATATATGGAATAAGTTATATAGAAACGAGTTTGGCAAGTAGACATGCATGGCGTTGACCATCGACCGACTAATTCGCAGCTTAACAAATGACCTTAAATGCGTTTTTATCAGAAAACCTTCTATTTTGGAATTCGAAACAATTTTCTCAAAGATCTATCGGCCTACAGAATGGCATTGGATTGAGACTTACCCAGGGCTTGGATCGGACCAGCTAAAATGCCTTCGGATCTTCTCGTGATCAATGGGGACAACACTACCATTGCGCTCCTTGCGTGAACCCATCGTACTCGCTTGAACTTTCCTTTTCAATCAGAATCTAAACACTTGGCGATTTTTTTCTATTTATTTTAATTTTTTTTTTCTAATTTAAAACTAAAGGAAGCACTTGAAAAATTTTCACTTTTTAATCTTTTTTTTTTTCTTTTTTTAACTCTTTGTTGAACGACAATTGTGTGTACGTAGAAGGGAAATACTTGTCGGATGTAAACACACGTTAAGAGCAAATTGTAGCGAGGAAGTGGCTAAAAAGCGAAACGCGACCGAACAAAAAAAAAGCCAAAATCAAAATCAAAATCTAAATGAAAACGAAAACGGCCGTGGAAACGTTGGGAAGAAAACAAACGAATATGAATACGAATGCGAAGTTAAGCGACGACGGACGACTTGTTTAGTGTTCGGATCGGCAACACGTTATGGTTTTGGCCGCTGTTACGAACTGATGGCAGAAATTCGTGAGCGCATTGTACTGATGCCTGGTTGGTACTACTGCTCGGCCACTTTGCGGGTCTATTAGCGCTTTGGGGATATCTTTTTTTTTCAATGTGAAGACTACGAAAATCATTTGAAGTATATTGTTGTTGGGGATTTCTTGTTGTGGTAGACTTGGCAAGCATTTTGTGAATGTGTTTTTTTTTTAACAGTGGCGTAGTCGAACGTTTTTTATATAGTACATTAATTTCATTTACTTGTTGGAAAGCTAACTGGCGCACTTTGGAACCAAACGACAAGGGTCACTTGACTTTCTGTTGTTGTTCAAATATGCATTCTGGTTTGAACTTTGAACACATTTTTTGTTTTTTATTTTTCTTGCTCTTATATTATCTGCATAAACCATTTTTTTTGACGGGCATGGCAACCTAGTGCAAGTCGAACATGAAAGCGCTGCTAATTTGATTCTAACGAAAATAGATGACTGCATGAAATAATTAAGGTAAGACGTGCTCTAGGAATTGAACCTGTGACCTTTTAATTGAACGCACTTAATTTACTGCATCA
Source organism: Orthonevra nobilis (assembly GCA_963555765.1). Classification (NCBI taxonomy): domain Eukaryota; kingdom Metazoa; phylum Arthropoda; class Insecta; order Diptera; family Syrphidae; genus Orthonevra; species Orthonevra nobilis. The sequence goes on from OY743225.1 coordinate 9,337,355, forward strand.
CACAGCTATAAATATGGTACAAAAAGGGCTTCCTTTATTCTATTCTCAAAGCTTTTTAGTTTGAGTCAGATCCAGAACTAATTGGTATGTAAACTTCATAAATTGAAAAGATGACACTATTGGTTGTATTATATCCATTCATTTATATTTTTTTCACCGGGCGTTCATAATCATGATAGATGGCTTTCTTGGACTGGCTGACTTTTACGCCGTTCCAACAGGAAAGACACCCAAATAACATTGCTTTCAGCGGTTTTTTATGATCTGTATACTTATTTTTTTCTGCATTTTAAGCCGATAAAGTGTTACATTATTTGTCCTGGACATTGTCACGCTCAACAATCACTGATGTGATTACGAAACAGTTCACAACTTTTTCTTTACTCGAAATTAATAATTTTTTTTATAAAACCCGAATATCATTTTGCTTGTACTCTATTACCGTGAATAAATCAATACAAACATTCTCTAAAGACGATTTGCAGCTTCAAGCCGAAAAAATCCCAATTCACTATCTTTTTTAAGGAATAGTTCAAATTGGGCATCAGTAGTCGAAATGGAATATCGTTTATATTTTCTCTTAAGACTGACTTATTCCTTATGTCGATAGTACTACAGTCCGTAGAGGACCTTGGGCGTTAACCAATAAAACTCTTTATCCAGCTCGAACCAAATTATGTCTTAAGTTGGTATAGACTCGTATACGCTGCCGGCCGGAACTTTGATCTCCGTAACCTCTACATGTCACTGGCCTAAGTTGAGTTCACTTCATTTAAAAAGTTTGCGCAAATGTGAAAATTGGTTTTTCCATGTACTCAGCATCGGCTGTGTTTCTTAAACGATGTTTACGTGTATCACTACAGGTTCATTTTAAGGGCCTTTAAAATTGATATATTTGTTTTTCCAGTTGTTGAAATTTGAGAATATCATTCTCGATGGTCCTAGGATATGCAAACAGCGTTAAATATCTTGATGCAGATTTTGGGTTTCTTAGAAACCAGCTACGATCTTATGCGAAGTATAACAGACTTAGTCATCATTTAGCAGAATCGAATTATACACATAATATTTTGATTAAATAATCAGAATATAAGAACTTGTTCGATCAAATGCGTTTGGTATATTTGTGTAGAAAAAATTACATTTCAGTCTCTTCTATACAATTAGCATGCAAAAGATTAAAGAATAAGATTTGGTAATTATGTCAGCAACTATATCATACAAATAAGGAGAAATTTAACATTTTTGAAACTTTGGCAATTTTATTACAGAGCGATTTCAACAAATGTTTGAATTTTCAAAGAAATGGCAAAGAAAAGACTTCTTAAAGTTTTACAATTAAATCATCCCAGTCGTGTTTTAAGCCGCAAAAGCAAAGACCAAAGCAAATTGATTACGACATAAACCTTTCTAGCTATTATTATTTTTTTTTTAAATTTTAGTGCGTATATTTAATAATTAATGATGCAGGTGTACTTAAGTCCGGAGTGGACTCCCGACCCACATTTAAACCAAAAAATGTTTTAAAACTTGGCGACAAAACAACAATCTAATTAAGGATGCAAAAATACAAATCAGATCAGAACTCAAAACTTTAGAAAAAAAGATTAAATTAAAATTATATAATTGCATTTTGATGTTAATTTTAACGAGCTAAGTTATATGACACGTAAAAAAAGTGACCGCAGACAGCTAATCATTCGTAGCGCATTTGCTTCGGATTGCATTATTGTTGTTTCTCAACTTTGAACTGTCATTAAATAATCCAGTTGGGGAAGTTTGAATATGCGTTTGAAACAATATGAGGAGAGAAAAGGTGGTCAGAGTTCACTTTTTAAGACACATATATAAAATGTCTACTTTTGAAAATTTTAAGTAAATTGATCTTGAATAAACATGAAGGAGATTGACGTCGTTGATTTCAAGTTTTGATTCGATATCGCTTAGCAAAACTGTGATCAGAAATCTTCTTTGATGCGTACAGTACGTGATCGAATTCAATATTGTGGCATACATATATGTAGACATTCGCTTATGATTCCTTAATTTTTATTGTCTTGAGGAAAGGATGTTGCTTAAAGGACTCTTTCATACAACGTGTATTCATAGTTGAGGACATAACTTCAAATATATATGTGTGGCACTATAGACGTGAAAAAACTATGATACAACGTTTTCCACTTTCCAACTTTTGAAAAAATTTGTAGAAATTTATATTACTGGTGGCCACAAAATTTTCTCAACACTAGGTTCTTAAGTGATCTCAATCCTTCCTCGGCACTTTTCTACGGACAAGCTCCATTCTGTCCATAGTCTAGTCTTTCAAAACAAAACCCAACCAAGTACGAGTCGGACTCGCGCAACGAAGGTGCATGTATAGTACATAAGAATGTGAATAGATCGTCCATCACAGAAATCGAGTTTCGAAGGGTTATGCTGCTTTTGTTTGTATGTTGCAACCTTCATATTTTGATTCCCTTGCGAGGCGAGTATCAAAATATAGTACACATCAAAATCATCCATATCTTTTGACTGCTTCAACTAAATAAAGTGTTTTTTATAGTTTAGAGTCAACTTGATACCTTTATGGGTAACATACAGACGGACAAAAAAGTGTTGCTTTAATGGCTTCGTTTATTCTTTTGAGGAACGGAACCTTAATAAAGAAGAAAAGTGAAGAAGATGTCTTTCAGTTTTTGTTCTAAAAAACAAATTTGTACAATTGCAAAAATAGACAGCAACAACAACAAAATTTCTTTTTTTACATTCTGATTTTATGAAATCTGTTGCAGAATAAAATAAACAAAAATAGTAAAATAATATTAATACAAATACAATAGCGCAATACTCTGCATTAGTCTGGGAAGTTCAAATTACGAGAATTCAGCCTCGAAATCAATTAATGTATAAAATCAGAGTTGTTAATTTTCGACAAACTATTGAAAGCAAAGTTCGAGGCCTTTTCGTGTGATCGTCCCACTGAACGGAAAACTACAGGACTTGAAAATCAATGTCGCATTCAGCTTAAGACACAAAAACAAACCGTTTTCACCAAATAATTATAAAAAAATTATAACTCTAATTGATGCCAACCATGAAAGAGTTGAAAGCCAATGACTCTAGACCTAAAAATACTCAGCACGATCAGATGATTAGGTTAAGTTCAATCAACGGTGATCTCTTTACATGTCAGGAATCTTGCAAACATAAAGATACTGAAGAGATCGACATCGACTGCTTATTCCGATTGAAGAAGGTTTTTATCTTCATTCAAAAAAAGAATGCAAAGTCGTTTATTATTCAGCTCTTGCGTAGGCTCCACCTTCAACGAGACCTACTAAGGTTCTTTAATTATGTGTATTCAGTTCTTTTATGTTTTAAGTGCAGCTTGGCTTAACAGTGCTTTCATCACCCATGATATTTTGTCAACTGTAGCAAAGGTACGCTAAAGATTGATTATTCGAACGTGAAGCTTAATTCACTGGTGATGTTTTTCCTCAGATTAGTCCAGATGATGGACACAGAATAGGCGCTGGAAAAGATGTGTATATTACTTAAAGAGAAATTATTACCAGCAATACTTGGTTACGCCACAAAGCCCCGAAATAGAAGAGTACTCTCATCAGGCTCAGGGAGAAATAGTTTGTTTTTTCCAATGAAAATTATACTTATATATATTTTAGTTGCGAAGTCGAAAATGCGGTGTGCTTTCTTTTCATGAAATAAGATAATTTTTTGCTTAGTTTACGTATATTTTGAAGTGTGCCTATTGTAAAACGTTTAAATAGCTGCAATAATTTCTGCAGACCCTTCTTAGATCTACGGCACTGCTGCCTTAGCTCGAAAACATACTTAACCGGCATGCTAGTATCAAAAACCGGTGAGGTAGGTATAAGTTGCAAAAATCATCGCATCTATTTGGTTTCGTCTCTTGCGTGTGTTCGCCATCAAACACGTCGACCAATTATAACCGACATTAATTGCATTTATTCAATATTTCAAATAAAAGCCCGACACAAATACTTGAATGAGATCGGAGAGTTGATTGTGACTCATACGGGAAGTTGTAAACAACACAAACCAATACTATCTTAGATATTTGTTCTATCATCGAAACGTTAACTTCTAATTAGCACTTATCAAAAGTTTCAGTTGAGTAGAGTATAAAATTCTCTTCTCTTAGGCTATAGTTACCATAAAACCGCGCAGTGCGGATGTGGCCTTCAAACAATGATAAACCAGAATTTCGCTAGACGCTCGAAGCTAGCAACCAAAATAGTCTAAAACTAAAAGACTCTCGTGTTTGTAAAAGCTTGAATTGCCGTTGGCCATTGAACTTGAGTGCACAGCGTTGGTCTTTGTGGTAAGTTTTGACAGTTGAGCGAAGAGTCTACGTAATGCCTTAATTTATTCATGCTCATGTCAAGACATCATGTAGAGTAATCGTTCAGTCATGCACGAGTAGTAGATATATTTTCTCTGCTTTATTTTACCATCACATTCGGTATTCAGCTCAGCTCACATGCTAATTACAGGCATGTACTGTACAAGCGAAGCCTACCGATCCCTATCTTGGTTTGTAACTTTTTGATGGCATGTATCAATGAATATGGAAAATCAACCCAGTGTTTGGCGCTTTTAATTTACATGTGTGAAATGTTGTCCGCTCGTTGATATATTTGCGCTTGTTTATTCAATTTTTTGTTTTTTTAAGCTGAGTAAGTTGAGGAAGTGTACGTACATCATTCGAGAGGAAAGTGTGTACTTTTGGAACAGCCTTCACCTTAATTATTCAATACGAATGTGAGATGATTGAATGTTTGTGAAGTGTAAATAAGACGCTGCTATTATTTTGAACAAATAGTTTTGTTGTTGAAAAGTTCTGCTTGTTGAGGAATGCGAGAACAAAAGAGTTGTCGTAAGAACTTTTGAATTTTTGTGTAGGCGTAAAATGTTGGATAAACACTTAAAGTAAGTTAACGGAAGACCGATGAGTACGAATTTGCTGTACTCAAGGTGGTTCGTCTTTTCCTTGTTCTCTAAGATGAAACTCGTTTAAATGCGCTCCCAAAAGTCAGAAATGGCAACCCGATTAAAATATTACAGACGCTGGACGGCAATCAAAATGCAAAAAAAAATAATTAGCATAAAGTGAGTTGTAGTTCAAGATCAGATTCGATTATCGAAAGACTAAAACAAAAAAACCCGAGCAGTTGGCATAATGCGCCAGTATTGGTTATGCCTTGAACTTATTGAGACTTCGACGTTGTGAATATTTGTGAAAAGGCATAAGATAGATAAAAATAAATTAAACAAATAGTTAAAAATGGGTGCCTTTACAATTCACACCAAAATTTTCCTACGATGGATTAATATTTATGTCAAGAATTCAAAGCAGCTGTAAGTTTTTTTTTCAAAAGCCTTTACAGAACCGAAGGGTAGTTAAAATGCAAGCACAATGGTAGACAAAAACATAGGGGCTTTTTTACGTTACATTTCTCGTGATTTAAGCGTGTAATTTAAAAGTTAAGTCTAAATATAACTACATAATTCTAATTCGTTTCCTTCATTAAATGGAAAAATAACTGAGACTGTGAATTAAATGCTGCAATAAAAACTGCTATTAGATATATAAAAAGAAATATGCATCTACGCTTCTCTTCCACTGCTAATTTTGTCGTTACAATTTAAAAAAAAAATCTATGGAAATTGGAAAAATGATGGAAACAAGAATCCAAAATATTCAGCCCTTGCGAGATCCAATAAATCAAGGGTAAATCATTGTGTTTTTCAAATTTTGATTCTGGGTGACAATCTCTTATGCCTATTGAGCGTGTACCATACTAAGATTCAGGATAATCGAGATATCCTGGAGCGAAATTATGCCAAAATAGTTATGATATTAAAAAGTCGGTTTTAAAATTAGATCTGCTTTGGTAATGCGTTTAGTTATATATTAGAATGGTGATTAGTTGTAAAAGCGTAAGCAGCCTATTGGTAGTATTTAATAATAAATATAGCTGGAAGGAACATTGCAAGAAAAATCATGTACATGGAAACCCCATCTCGGATGTAACCAAAATGTTAGTTTTAAGCAAATCGACTCTAAAAATAATAGAACCAAGTTACCATCAAGTATCAAGAAGTATCAACGCCTTTCGGACAACACCAATCGACAATATTTTCGATGGAGTTGAAGAATTGAAGAAATCACGTCAAACATGTTGCAAAGTTGGTCTTTTCAGAAACATTACATCCGAATTAAGTAACATCTTTGGCAAGGCCTGTAAAATGAATGTGCCGAAAAGAAAGACGCAGTATTATCATTAACTCCATGGTTTATAAGATCCGATGCATTTGAAATGACATTAGCCGAATTTCAAAAACACTAATAAAGCATTATGTCGTAATCTGTGCCATCTCATCGGATCTAAAAAGGTACGGGATTGACATTTATTGTCACCGACAGGTCTAAGTCAGAAGACAAAACTAAATTTGCTGTCACACTAAAATACAGTAGTACAGTACATTAGAATTAGAAACATTTGTTATCCTTCAAGCGACGAAGAAATCAGCGAACCGCAGTGGAAAAAGCAATCTAACCAACAACTCCCACCTTATTTACGAAAATAACTATGATGCCCAATAGAATAAGGTTTATGTGGGTCCCTAGCCATGTCAATATACGAGGTAATTAAAGAACGACTTAGATTGCTGGCTCAGCTAAAAACCTATAAAAAACTATTAGTGCACCACTTTAACGTATTTCAAAACAAAACCTCAAATCAGATATTAAAATATCTTTGAGAAGCAAATCCCGTGGAGCTTGTTTTTACCAAGCAAATAGAAAAAAATTCAAAATGAAACAATGAAGGCCAGGTCCTAGCTTCACGATTTGTATGTTTGTATGTGCCTCTTACATGTTTCGCAAATGGCGGGGGTTGGACCTACTGTTTATTGCCGACATCAAATGGCCCCAGACGTTTGTACTCATCGGAGTGATTGTCAGTCACTCGCCAGAATTGGAGCTGTGAAAATGCTAGATATACTCACTCGGATTTGAACCCGGATCCTCGCGCTCAGCAACAGACGCCCTTTTCATTTAGCCACGGGCATTCACTTTATCACTTTATTTGGAAAAAAAGGAGATGCCGATAAGTCTCACCCACGTAATTCTAAAAACATTTCGAAAACAAAAAAAAATGTTCATACCGCAGCTTGCTCAGCTTACAAAGAATCCTAATTTGTGCCACATGCAACGTAAAGTTTTATATAACTCATAGAATGTTGTACGGTTTCAATATCTATCATTAGACCTGTATATAAAAATGTATCCATCAATGATGGCCTAAGAATCCCTTATGTCATTAATATTCTAAATATTAATAAATTTCTTTAGACTTAAGTATTATGTACTATTGAAACGTATTCTGTGCTTCATGTGATTAACACACGTACAGATGATTTTTATATACAAGAATATAAGAAAACAAAAATTTTGAAAATTAAAGATATTGATTAATAATTTTTATTCTCTCTTGTCATCGCATTGTTGTAAAAATATATTTTTGGGTAATTTTTAAAATTGGTTTTCCTTGCTTCCATAACGAAAATATCTCCTATGTCCTCTTGTATTCCAAGTTGAAACGTTTTTTTTTATCATTTTTTTACACATTTCATTTTTATTTACGAATCTTTTTTGTTCCGTGTATTCATTATGGTTTTAGACTTTAATGGATTGAATGGTATAATCCGATTGGTTCAGGAACTTGAAACGAGCGCAGTTAACTAAAACTGAGCACTTATTGCTCAGTGGCAAGTGTGCTCATATTCGATACAGAATGGTGCTGTTCATTGCTAATTGCGGTTTTCTCTGTGGTTTCGTTATTAGATCGAAACAAATCTGTTATATTTATCCGTTGGAAAGTGGTCATATGGTTGCAACATAGGAAAGGAAATAAAGCTTGAGTGAAATAGTATCAATTTTTCTTTGTGTGCATAATGAGTAAATACACCCAGTTGAGTTTAAATGCATTTTTTTCTTATTAGAAATACTTTTACACACCTCACTTGGTTAACGAACAAGCATTTTTTCGCTTTAATTTTACGTTAGTTTTCAAAATCTTCGCTAATCTAGAAAAGAACCAATTGCACAAGGAATGAAGTACTCTTTAGGAATTTTTTAGGAAAGTTTTACTCGCACTTGTCCGTTTTTTTCCGGGCTACGCGGCCATTCAAATCGTGGATACTTTGGAGTCTTCGTACCGTTTCGTTTCTTACTTTTTTATTTCTCGTCTCTTGTGGGAATAAAAAAGGAAGTTCGTCTATTTTTCTTAAGTTAGCAGGTACAATAAGTACTGTCCGATTTAGCTTCATTGTCTTCATTTATTTAGTTTTTCTTTAAATTGATATTTATTTTTAGCTTCCCATCAGGAAGTTCAAGGAATTCAAAATTTTTAACATTCCACGTTTCGAGTTCCCAATAGTCGAAACCCATTGTTTTTAGAAAGATATCTGTGTGTGTGTGTGTGTACAAACGTTCGTACGTTTGTTCTGATTTTTTCGTACAGCCTAACTCGAGCACAAATTAAGCTACAGAATCCAAATCGAATTCATTCGAAACGCGTGTGCACAAAGATCACCTGAAAAGCTTTAAGTTAAATTTTACAGGGTGGTTTGAATTTTATGACGAAAAACTGTCAAAAAAGGAGCACTTTCACTACTTAAATTAAAAACAATTTAGTTTTCCAATAAATAAGGTCAAAATTAAATAAATTTTTAGTTTTCAACTACCTTATCAGAAAAAAATATATTTATAAATATATACACTGTCGTTCATACGTATCCGGACAAATTCATATAGTTTTTTTATTTTATGTTTAATTTTAACACAACATAACATTATGTTTATTTAGCCAATCGACAAAATTAAGTTATTAACTACACAGACTAACTTAAAGACTAAACCAGTATTAAGTTGAGGGCGTTTCATTGTGCCCCTTTCTCAATTTCTTGATCCAAATTTCCGCGGTAGTGCTTGAAAAATTTATAAAATGCGAATCCTGTAAATCTTTTTAAGTTTTCATGATTCCGAATGACGACGAAATTTTCGGAGCCACCAGTTTTTTTGTTCAAAACTGGCTCTGCTGGAGCTTGACACGTTTTTTTTTCGTTGAACTACTAAAGAAATTCATGGGGTACTTAAATGAGGCATTTCGTTTCGTAAAAAAAAGTTTCCAGAGAAAGCTAAATGACATATTTTAAAGACAGATAAAATTGCATTACTACTTTATTATAAAGCGTTGCAAGGAGGATCAACATCCGAAGATTTAGTTTGTTTACCACTGTGGTCTGGAGGTATTTCCAGAAAATTACATAGCGATATACTTTCTCTCGAAATCGGCCTGGAAACAGCTGTCAAAATCTTTAAAGAGAACTGGACTGAATCTGATCCACGATAGATATACATATTTACCAGAAAGAAAAAGATCCTTTGCTGCGCAATTCCCAGCTCGGAAGGAAGAGGTGAAGACTGAGACTATGTTCTTTTAAACCCTTTTTAAATATCACGCTTTAAGATTCCGAGCAATGTTAAATATTTTCAAAGAAAAGCAATCTTACAAAGCTATCATGCTAGTTTGTGTAACAATGCAACTGGTCCTCAAACTCCTAATCGCTATAGACAGAGCTCTTACAAAATGTAATACTCTTGAAACTAATCTATATAATATTTGGTAATTCTGGCTGTGTGATTTATAAACCTTTATTGGTGAAGTTAAAAAAAACTGCTAACTTCTTATGTTAAGTTGTTGTTATGCAATCTATTTTCCCAACTCTTAATTTAAACACCAGCACCAACTTATCTGCAACACACGATCAGAAGAAAGCATTCGAGATGAATGAAATCTTAGTATTGGTTGCCCAATCCTGAAGAAAGGAGACCATCAAAGCTGCGCAAATTATAGAGGTAACAATCTACTCAAAATTGCCTATAAAATATTTTGTGTCGTATTATATGAACATCTGAAGCCGTACGTCAACAACCTGATAGGTTCATATAAATGTGGCTTTTGATCAGAAAATGCACCATGGACCAAATATTAACACGACTTAGCCAAAAGTATAAAATTCCAATGCTATGCGGATCATAGCACCACCTAAAGTTAGTAATTAAATGATTTATGATAAAAAAAAGTCCAACTAGTTTTCGATGTTTAAAAAAAAAGCAAAACACATGCATGTGTCATGCGTTATAGGAGATTGTATTGGATTATAGGAAAACGCTCTTGTTCGACCAATTACAACAAATTACTGCTTTATAAGCAAATTGTGAAACCAGTATGGACCTACGGGACACAGCTTTGGGCATGCACATACAAAACAAACTTTCAAAAAATACAACAATACAACAATTCCAAAACAAGGCACCACAGTAAATGCACCATGGTACATAAGAAACACTGATCTGCAAAGACATCTAGAAATTGAAATGATCGAAGATGACAAAAAAGTAGCAAAAGACAAAAGACGTCGACACTCTCAGTCTAACTAGGAGAGTTTCTCCCATGCTGCTATGAAATGTCAAGATGGTATCGCAGGAGACATGGGAAGAAGGGAGAGGCAGTTAGTGGCTAAAAATCTCACACCGTTTCTGAGTATGGGCTAAGATTCGTCTTTTGAGGATTACCATCTACATATGCAGAAATGTTAATGTATCAAAAAATAGTATTTCCAAATTGTTGCCCGATCACTTGAAAAATGTTAAAACATTCGAAATAATCTATCAATGTTAAATACGCAAATCGTATTTTAAATGATTCCAACCATTTTTTATTTTTTTTTAAAAATAGTTTTCAAGTGCTCAAGGGATTGGAAGTACCCTTAAAGTTTTTTTTTACACAGCACGAGCAGAAGTGGAAGGGAGAGAAAGGAGGTACCAGTGTAAATTGTTTTTAAATTGTTGTAGGTTGCAGTGCAAAGGAAAAATAGAGAAATATATTCCTGTGGGGAATATATGTTAAGGGAATGAATAATGTTTTATAACCCAAACTGAATTTGGTAGAGACGAGTTATATAGCACCTTAACATTTTTTTTTGTCTTGAGATGGGCAGTTCATGGTATTGGCAAGTCTTCTCGCACCCAAACCGATTTTTTTTATTTATATTTTGCTAATTTTTTTTTTCACTGAAAATATGTAGACATGTGCGATTTTTGTAACTCCGTGATAAAGGTATTTTAAGATTTAAGACGGGCGTTTGGAACTTTAGGTCGAGCCATATAAGTAAGTGCTAATATACGAATTACTTGCCATCAGAGGCGTAGAACTTCAGTGGTTTAAGTCATATTTGACAGGAAGAACTCGGAGGACAAAAATTAATAAAGTGATATTAAGACACTCTCATACACGTATAAAGTGTACTGAACATTGTGGAAATGTGCCGAAATTAAAACAAAGACCGCGAAAGTCTTCTAAGATAAACGAATTAAAACTGAACTTTAAAAAACTAGATGTAAAAAAATTCATGCTAGAAGGGCAAATTGTTGTACAAGTCAACAGAGAACTTTTGTTTGTCGGAAATACTGTTTCCTGTTATTCGTTTAAATGTTATCCATGTAGACTCAAACTTCAACATTATGAATGTATATATTATTTACTTATATTAATTGTTAAAATCCTTCTTTTTTTGTTGGAGAAAAATGGGCATCAAATCTATTTTTTTTCAATGTCCGATTAGTCGTGGGAGCCACGGTATGTAGGAATGTAGATTCAATTCTCGTTTAAAAAAGTCTTTCGATTAAGAAAGACACGCTCTTCCCTTGTCATCTAAGCATAGCACGCAATTCTTATGAATCTCCCCGGCCCAGCTAGTCGATAAGTACTCCTACGGGCGCCACAGAATCGCATTAAACAACGCAGCAGAGCGTTCTGTTGTTGTTTTCAGAAAGGCTAAAAAAAAGTCCACAGAGTTCAAGAATCTAATTTCATCATCTTACATCATTCGTATTCGCATTAGGATTAGATTATCCTTCATGTCGAAGTATAATTCCATTTACGTCACACTGAATTGTGCGTCACATCTTTTTCGGAGAGCCTAATAAAGCAATGGGCACAAATGCGCACGTGTTCAGTCTGCCGAGGACATTCAATCGACTGCTTAATTAATTAGCTCCCGAACAAAGTGAACACATCGCTTAGTTAACTTTGGCTACCGTTCCATTAACCTGCATTCTTCAAGAGCCACAAAGCGAAGGGCCATTATTCCTGATAAATCGAATCGTTACCCAGAGTAGCGATGGATAAACTTATAGCCAACTGGACAGAAACGGCCCACTCAAGCGGCAGTCCAACGGCATGGTTAACAAAAGGAAACTGTCTTCGATTAGAGAACCTGCAAGGTTGGGTCATCTGATACCACCATCGCAACGACTTAATTACAATTTCATCGAACGTGAACGCAATTGCACGCGACTAATTTGGCCAATCAGTATTCCCATAGATGGGCCAATTTTGGTCGAGTGCGAAGTGAGGGACAGACATTTTCTCCCCATTGCGCCCTCTGCATACATATAACTGGTACTGCTGTCAATAACTGACGCTATTGGCATGTCCTACCGGACCCACAGTGAGGCGGGCTATTAAACGATGTTTGAAGAATCTCATTATGTAAATGATGCTTCGGCTGGCAATAGGTTGTAACTCGTAGACGGCGACCATTGAACCCGAAGACGTCGTCCTTTCGATTCATAAATACAAGTCCGCCCTCTGCAATTACGTAGGGTTGACCTGTTGGCCAGCCACATAAATTCCTTTCCTTTGGGACCGTGTCCTTAAGACGTCCCTTGGAATTTGCGCTTGGGAAATTAAGCTCTTCAAATTTTGAAACAAGACTTTAAATATAATCGTATGCGAAGGATAAGAACAATTTACTACATCGGTTCTGTAAGGAATCACTCTTGATTGCCTGTTTCGAATGACATTCTTGGACTTTTTGTCTGTGTACTCTGACGTTTATGTAAAATGCTTGCGTTGGCATTTTTTCTGCCTTGTTTTTGTTTTAAAATGTCCCTACGAGTCTAGGGACTAAGTGCGTGTCGAAGAACTCGAAAGGGCATATTAAGGGGATAATGTCTGCCATAAGTAGATCAAATAACTTTTCTTTGAGTTTTAAAATTTCCACCGCATATGAATGGATAGTTACACTTTTATGGGGAAGAACTAAGTCAGTGGTAGTAATCCGGCAAATGATCCAGGAAGGATCAGAGCCAGAGATGGAAATGCATTTCAGCCATCAGTCTTGTTACGTTGAGCAGTATTTTTGTACGTCGCGTTAGAAGCTTAAACTTTGGTTGTTTCGACAAGTCAAAGTAGCAATGGTTGACAACGGTTAGTCTGCGTCGGATGATGTGGTGTAATTTTCTGTAGGATATAAAAGTTCCGACGTAGATGTACTCCTTTACTGCCTTGTAGCTGATAATAGTTATGATTTTGCCCATATAGTCTTCGACGGATCTATTTTCGGTTGACAACACATATTTGGTTTTGTCTCCAATGATTAATAGACCACCCCGGTTGGCCTCTTCTTCATTCGCCGTGAATGCTTGCACGCTGGGAACGACCGAAAAAGGTAATTTCTTCCATGATGGCATCTGCCCGTCTTACTCTTTGTGTCAAGACAAGTTTGGAGGAATTCACAGTGCATTTCCTTGCCAGTGCATAATTTGAATAGTTCGGAGGTATTGGCTTCAAACTGCATGGTGCACAGTGGGAAAAATAGCGTTGATTTAATGAGCCGGAAGCCTCGCTGGAACTATCCAATTTAAAAGGTGCACCGACTTCTTGTCGGGTAGGTGAGGGGTGAACTACTTCGTCTACCAGACTTAAGTCCTCATCGCCGTATCACTATTTCTTGGTCATAGCAATTCAAAAGCTGCTGGAAATGCTGCTTTAATACATCTTCAATTCCCTGCGGATAGGTGACAAGATTAGGGGACTGTCCCATGAACATTGATCTCAATGACACACAATCTTTTTAGAAAAGAGGGGCTTGAAAAACCGTGGGTTTCGATTAGATGCATTCATTTGTAATAAAATGGTCCACACAGGCCACAAGCAAGTTGTGAACTCAACACGAATTTGTATTTCTCGCAAAGATTCTTCCCGATACAAGATATAAGAAGGGTACTGGAAAGATACAGAAAGGATCAATGGGAAGAGCGTACGAGGTCAAGAAGTGAAAGAGAGTTAGAGAATAAAGAGCTCGTAGAATAAATAAGACGACACAGTAAATAAAGCAAAAAATAAAAATAGATTCGGGTTTTTGAGAGACGATGTCTTATGTCTGATCTCCCTCCCTTCTCAGTACACCAAAATCTACAGTAGTGAGGTCCTTGAACTTTGGGGCAAACCTTATCAGAGAGGAGATTTACTTATACAAGATCAATGCCTTCGAACAATTACTAATTCTATGTTCCACTAGAAAATGCGCCCTTATGATCTTCTTCTCGCCGAGACTTTCCTCTTTTTTAACCGCAAAGGTTTGGTAGAGGTTACCAAACGGCCTTAACATAAAAGGACATAAAAATAGTAGCACATTTTCTTCTAACGATAAGCAACCAGGAGCTGCCCGAAAGGAACTCTCTAAAGGTTAGGAACACCTTAAACGCTGTGGCAAGATGTGGTCAATCTATTTAAGGTTCCTCGACACAGCAGAATCCATCCATCCATGAAGCTAGTTCAAGCGTTAATTTAAAACACGCGGTTTTTACGATGATATAATTATGAATTGAGAAAAGCAGCTTTTGAAATATCAAACCAAATAAATGAGAAAAAGGACACTTCTTCAGAAGAGTACTCTCTCTGTTGTTAAAATAAATAGATGTAAATCCTTTAAGCAAGATTGACATAGCATAAATCTTTCTACACATTTTGTGAACAACCCTGAACGGATGGATCCAATTATCATATTAGTTTTAATCCCGTGGCATTCCCAATCAATCGCGAGAGGTTATCCCATTAAAAAGAGCTAGGTGCTTTTCCTCTTATTTGAATCCAGGACTTCAGGCACAGAAGTTCAAGTTCAAATCTAACAACAATACTCGATTTGATTCACATCCCTAAAGCGCATTGCTCCTAATAAATATCAGACAAATAAGAACATCACAATACAATGAAATTACTTGCGACCAACAGCGGAATCCCTCGACTCGATATGCGGGCAGTCCTGTTTGCCGTTGGGCTGTAAAAGATCCTTGTTCGCAGACAACAAGCCAATAAGTAAAGAAATGTTTTTCCTTTCGATTCATTGACATTGCTGGAATATTTTTATTCCCTTTTTTTTTGTTTTTTTTTTCTTCCAGTTACTGTGACACTTTTCCCAATTTATCCTTTCGAATGGTGCAATAATGAAGGCAATAAAATATTTACGCTTTGGCGGCGGCGTTCACAAGAATAGCATTACAAGATGAAACATCAAAATCCGTTGGTCACATTCACATACTCTTTTGGCCCAAAATTAACATAGTAAAAATGCGTGGAAGCCACGTTGTTGTTAAGAGCCGTGTATGTACTCGTATTGCCGCACAAAGGTTGTTTATCTGTAAGGGTCAATGGTTCTGTGTGTCCTTGGCCAAATTTGACATATCCACTTTTATTCACGTTCGCGCGCAGCGATTTAATCAATGAAGAGCAGCGAGTTTTAATTGAAACAAGCGTTTTATTGCCACTTGTCGGTTGATAATATTTTTCAGTGGTCGACGTAAATTTTCAACATTGTATTTTGGCATTTTTAATGTGAACCGCAATAGGGTTTATAGCGTGCAGGGCACAGGACTTTTCAACGGCTTGGGGCTGTCGAACGAGGGGATAATCATATCTGATGTAGACGTCGAAATTAGATTTATGTTTGCGTTAGTTACTTGGCGGTGGCGGTGTTTTGTTCGTGGAATTTGAGGTCAAAATGATTAAAGCGTCGGATTGCAGTATAAATAGGTGTCAGAGGGAAATTAAGAGGATTTTATTGTTCCTTTATTTAATTAATTTGTTCTCAAAATGGAGTTAAATTTTCGTTTGAATGTTTTTTTTTGTACGAACGTAATTGATGATTGCTTACTGAAAGACATCGTTAAGATATTATCCAGTAGGGTTATGAGTATTTCTTAAATGTTTTAATTGATGGTCGAGCTTTTGTTATCCTAAGAATAATTATTGTTGAAAGTTAGAAATTTCACACTATTGGGTGAATAGAGGAGGGCTTTGTTTTACAATAAGAAAGGAAATATCTAATTTTTGAAGGTTGGAATTCATGTTTAAAGAAAATCGGTAGAGTAAGTTGTTAACAAATAATGTGAAATAGTAAATTATTCATTTCGTTATTTTAATTTTTCTAAATATTTCAATAAATAACTCTTCTGTTCGTGTATTTGTCTCTATGCTCCTGCTAAACGGTTGGACCCGATATTGACGCAATTTTTTGTGTTTGGACGCGTCCCCGCGTTTCGATTTACTTACAAAAATTTCTTAAATCTGCCTGGCAAATTATTGTATTTTATTGAAGTTGTTTAAAAAAACCCTTTTGAAGGTATATGCGACTTTTAAAAAAATGTTTATTTTGAAATAATAAGGAACATTGAGATGTAATATTGAAAGACCCAGTTGCCCCTTTTTGCGACATTGGATCGGATCCTCAAAATCTACGTGTTTTTCTTTGATGCCTCTTCTAAGTTTAAAGGAGATTTCCGAGAAGACCAAAACCGATGTGATTTCGGTAGGACCTTAACGTCAAATTTTTTTATTATAAATTTTTTATTTCTTATTGCGACGACGAGTACGTTCCACAAACGCTCATTCTCAAAAAAAATACGAGTAAATCATCATTCCGTTAACTTATCCGCCCGCATTGTTAATTGAGTCTAAGGAAAACATGGTCACACTTAATGTCACAAGCTCTCGAGACTGCTAAGCTGCAATGAAAAGCTCCTGTGAGTGTTTGACATCGGTAGTAAATTGTAGATCCAACCCGGTGAATATTTGTGTATGTTTCCTGTTTTGCATCGTTACATGATTTTTGGTTGCATGTTGGTTAAAAAAATCAATCAATTTTGTAAGGAATAATGATGTTTTTCAATTATAATTTTTGTTCAGTTTGATTCATCCACGTGAATCTTTTCAGGTCCAATTGTGTTTTTTTTTTAATATTTTTCCAACATCCATACTTATTTGTGAGTACTAGCTCTTGGATTTTTTTTTTGGCAAAACGAGTATCTGCATGTTAGCGTTTTGAATGTAGAGCAGGACAGTGACAAAGTTTATGCTGAATAGTCGCATGGGTGAAGACGTAAAAATGAACAATGTCGGAAATATTTTCCCAGTGTAAATCGAAGACCTTAATGAAGTCACCACATATAATAAAACAATTGCAGCAGGGGCTAAAAATATGAAATTTATTGAAATAGCGCGATTGCACTCAAAAGGTAGCAAATGACTTATAAGATCAAAGCATGATAAAAATATGTTGTCTGCAGAGCCGTTCAAACGTCTGGAAATCGGCTATTGGAGCCAGATCATGGCAAAATACGGAGGATAGAAGTTAAGGTGGCTCGAAACTGCAAAAATAAAGAAATTTGCATCTTCGCATAAAAAAGCGCTTAAGCTGAAATAAAATTAATATGAATCACCGACCGAAAGCAGCGGAAAGCATTTCATGTTTCTTGTTATGACTCGTGTCATCGTTGCAACTTTAAGGTAGAATAAGAAAATAATAAAATAAAGAATCGATTGAAAAACCCTGAGCAAGCGAAACGGTTTGAATTTCTTTAAAATAATTTATATACAACATAGCTCAGCTCAGCACCCTTTTGGATTTTGTAAGCCAAAACTCTTCAAGAACGACCATTCTGTAAAAGAAACCTCTATGAGATATGTTAGCTTGAATGAACAGGTTTTTTCCTTCCATCCGTGCTATGAGACAAAATTATGTGGGTATTTATAACCCTTGAATGCGTTTATATAAAAAAAGGATATATAAAAAAGGGTAAAAAAAATTTCGAACGCCCGCCTTCATAGCACAAATCTACACATAGATAAATTCCGATTTTGCTTATAGCTCTACTCCCAAAATTTGCGGCAAGCTCTTGGTCTATTTATAAACATAATCAAGAAATGGCGAATAAATTACTGGGAATTGAGAGAATGCAAATTATTCGTTACCAAGTTCTCCATTTATTCTCGGACCTCGCCCCTCGAGCTATCGAAACCAAAAAGCATCTATTAAACGTACCTAATCTACGAATTCTTCTCCCAATCTCTCATAATTGGTAATAAATTAAAAAAAAAGGAAAATCGAGCGTCATCAAACTTAAAATTAATAAGGTGTTAAATGACGAAGATGATTCGTATCCATCATTAAGGCACCAGAACTGGTTATCCTAGTAATTTAATGGTACCATTGAAACTGCTCCCACGTTGAACCACAATGGTCATCCAGAGAAAAAGATTGCCAGTCTAGTATGCTAAACGCCGCTTTGACACGGCCTGGAACAGTATCTTATAATTTTTTAAATACAGATACTGATCCAATTAGATCCTATAGTGTCTGACTACATTTGAGGTTGCGCCCTTAACAATTTGGTAATACACTTTTGAAAGTAAATCTTCAACTTCCATTGACTCTCATCAAAGTCACACTGCAAAAGGCTTACAATAACTTTGATACTTGCAACAAACCTGTTCCCTATCAAGTCACATGCGCACGTTTTTTGCGGGTATCGAGAACTTCCGTTTTTCTGCAGTGCATATGAAGAAGAAAGCAACAATCAAGCGAATGAACCAGTGCGACCGTTAGTCAAAACGAGGCACTCCATTCGCACGAGCTCATCTACTCCAGATTCCACCGTTGTTAATCTCTTATGAATTGTTTATGCAAAAATTACACTCCCGAGTGCTCTTGTCTGAATTTAAACACCTGTTCAACAATCGAGCTTAACAATAAAATATCCTTAAACAAATAATAAATAACACAATGTATTGACAGATTACAAGTCGCGCAACATAAACATAAAAAAAAAAACACAAACACGTAAACACGAGACTATCTCATAAACATGGCTTTATGACTGCTACTCCTGCTCATGCCACCCGCTTCCAAGGGGAGGATTTTGAACTTTCGAGCAATAAAAGCTGAGCGGTAATGGCCTCGGATTTGTAGCTATTAGCTTCATCACTTCTGCTATCATCAGTTGATATCGTAATCAAATTGTAAAAGTAACTACATATTTTTTATTTTTTTTTTGGTTGCGATTTTTCAGTTCAATGAAATTCCCTTGAATTCGAAACCACGTCATGAAGGGCTGCCCTCGCGACGAGTTTTTCGTCTTTATTTATTTTTCTTTGGAAGATTATTATTGATGTTGGCCGCCCTCAAAAAATGTCTCTGAACTTAAAGAAGGTCAACAACCTGGAATGGTGTGTCTCTGGCTCGTCCTTAGAAATTTTCCTCAGCATCAAATTTTATTATTTTAAATCGACTTCCTTTCATGAGAGTGTTCTGTTCAGTGCACTTGGTGGCAATTCGCTGGCGCTGGTTCGGTGTTAACTCTTTTCCATGATTACAATGAATTTTTCAATTGAGTGGCTAAAGTGATTGATTGCGGCAAGTGCTCTTCAAGGGCAAATAGTTAAGCTTACTGTGGCGTGCAAAGTCAATTACTGGTTTGGCAGGGAGATGGCCTTCAATTTGAACGACGGCGCGCGAATAAGTACCTGGCTCTGGGCATGGTGTTGTTTACTTGTATGTTCATGCGGTCGGTGGCTCTCGAAATTGTCGTTTACGAAGGACCTGCCACTTTACCGATAAAGGAGTTGACTGACAAAATATTGAATTCAGATTTTCTATAAACATCTTTGGCTGCTCGGTGGTTTTATGAGCAGATCATAGATTACCCACAGAATGGATATGATTGATGCATATTAATAGGGACTGCTCTGTCTAGTGCGAAGACTGTAGGATCTTACATACGTGAATGATGCACTTATATGTTGGGATGAATTTGGGGTTAAGAAAAAAGGAAAACCTTTGTGTACTTTTTTTTAAATAAACCGTGTCTTTACTGAATTTCGGTAAAAAGAAAGGCTTTCTAAGCTTCCAATTTAGCTTCAGTTTAAAAATTACAAAATGACTTTTTCGCGTGAGCAGATCTGTTCTAAATCAACAATATGAGGAAGTAAAACCCCGATAACCATGGTTCTTTGTCACAGTAACAGGAGACGAAGTGTCAACTCCGTTGAATTCGCGCACCAAAGAGTGACTTTAAGTGAATGGAGTTACTCTTCGTGAATGCTACACGGATTCTCCGCAGAAGCGCAAATTTTGTTTTGTTATCGCCTGAACGAGTGACAGAGTTGTAAAATTATAAATTCCTTTGAGAATACATTCTTACTTACTTAATGTGGCGCTACAGTCCAGCGTGGACCTGGTCCTGAACCAAAAAGCGTCTCCAGCCAGCTCGATCTTTTGCTAGCTGCCTCCAGTTTCGCACGATAAGTTGGTTGAGGTCCTTTCCACTTGCGCGCGCCACCTGAGTAGCGGTCTTCCTCTGGTGCGCCGTCCCTCGGGGGTGAATTTGAAGACTTTCCGGGCCGGAGCATTGGTTTCCATCCGCTCTACAAGACCTATCCATCTCAATCGTTCGATCTTCACTCTTCTAGCTAGGTCGATGTCGCTGAACAGCTAGTATAGTTCGTGATTGTATCTTCTCCTCTACTCACCGTCTATGCAGACAGGACCAAAGATCACTCGCAGAATTTTCCTCTCGAAGCAGCCAAGAGTTGCTTCGTTCGCTTTTGACAAAGTCCATGCCTCCACGCCGAACAGCAGGACTGGAACGATTGAGGTCTCATATATTTTTACTTTGGTTGTTCGAGAGAGGTCTTTGATAATCAGTGAATTAAACTTAAATTGTTTATATTAATTTAAGGTATGTAAGAGCATAGCTCTGCCGTTTGCCCGGCTTGGGTCTCGCCTTCAACTGATCAGGCATTTCCACAGACTTCTTTTATGGGGTAAAGTTAAAAAGTTCTGTTATGTTTTGAAAGCATAATTCCCTGCAATTTAAATGTGTTGATTGACTTCACGTAAAAATGAAATGTAACATTATGTAAAGGATCATCCAACCTTCACCGTACATCTGTTCGAAGTTCACCTAGCTAAGAAATACATTTCGGCTCAAATAGTCTGAGGTGCTTTCAATGGAATCGCATGTCCACAAAAGTTTATCATCCTACTTAAAAATAGTTGCATTAATTCCAAATTCAAATTATTTATGTTGAATTTACTGACTTCAACTTTTTTATGAACTCGATGCTGACTTCAGCTCAAAAGAATGCCATAATTGGACTCAAATCAATGATTGGTCAAAATTGAAGAAACCAATTACTGACTTCAAAAGAATGTTGATTAAGGTTGTTTTGAATTCCCAAAAGATTTAATTTTTTTTTACAATTTTAGACTTCTTGATCTGTTGGCGTATAAAGGCCAAATTCACGTAGAGCCATTATCTCTAGCAAGGTATTCGGTTAAAAAATAGCCACTAAAGCTCGGTAATCTTGAGGCGTTTTTGTATACTATAATATTCCATGGTTTGTCCACGTGTACTTATTAAGCATATGTCTCTTTCCATTTATGAATACAAAACTCACAATTGCAGCTATTAATAAAAGTAAAGGCATATTCCAGTAGGTTGAAACATTTTGAGCCATCTAAGCGCTTAAAAACAAAACAAATGTAAGCCTTATTATTTTATATCCTATAATTGATGTTATTGTTCACGGTTACCTTAATTTCCAAAGATTAATTTATTGAATAAAAGACCCACGAGCACTCACATGTTATTTAAATAACTTGGGCATAGGAACATTCAAGCTGATTTGGTTGAGAACGTTGGCCAAACTCCTAAATCACGGCGATAAAGATACAATTTAAGAAGAATATGTTCCCTTTGACTGAAATACGTTTTTCATCAGTATGTTTACTAGTTCAATAACCCGCGACTCAGACGGGCCATTTTTCTTGTAAAAGGATCACAATGTAAGAGATTCCAACCTACACACTTGCCAGTATATAACCAATAATTTTTCACCATAACTGCGAACAGAGTTACTCGAGTGCGACGACGCTTTCATAAATTTTACGACTGTTTTGGGTTTTCTTTCGTTGCTCACTAATTGAAACGACAGGAGTCAAGTGGAGCAGAGAATACACAACATGTCCTGTCGCCGGCGAATTTTTTTTTTTAAAAGATAAGTTCGTGATAAATACCCCTTGGCTGAGGTCCTTGAACATCCTCGTGTCTCATTATTTAGTCATTATATTTCTATTAAGTTTTCACGTGAAAATTATACCATCCGGCGGGCGGGCGGACGGCAAGGCGGGGGCTGATGCTCAGTCATGTGTTGACGCACACAAACAAAAGAGTTCGGGTGTCCCGTTTCCAACGTGCTGAATCGAATTAGGTTGAGTCCTTGAAGTTAAAGAGTTTTAGCTCGTTAATTCTCGCGAGGGTATCATTATAATTGTTGACAAAATCATTGCGTGGCATCATATGACAGAATCAATTAATTTACGATCGTCAAGTGGGTTATTTTTGGATTAAAATTATGTAAAGGAACAATTTGGGCGGGCTTTCGGAGCACTTAATACAGTCTGGCGTTAAAGACTCTAAGAGTTGGTTACATGCCTAAGTACTGCGTCAACCTAATCTGATTAGCATTAAAAAATATCTGCTGTGTAGGGGACAAAGAAGTCATCCAGACAAGGTTGTTTATTCTGTAAATAAAGTCTGCTTGGTGTTGCTGATAAGGTAAACGCGCCGCGCCTTACACATGTTAATTTGTAAATTGGTCGAAAACAAGAAATTTTCAGAAAATCCTTATATTTAAAAGTTTCAAGGCACTCGAGGAGATCAATTTTACTTTGATTTCTAAAGTCATTGTCTCAAGAAAAGATTAATGATTTGGAAAAGTGATTTGAGTGATATGAAAAAATATTTTCGAGTTCATATGGATTTTTTGTAAACAGATTTTGAATGTCGGCAGGGTGACGATGAAAAGCTCATTATGGTTAATCTTTCAGTCTCTGTGTGTAAGCCAACAACTTTACTTTAGTTACTATAGTTGAGAAAACATATGACTATTTACATTCTTTTTTTATGTAGTTTCTGCAAAAGTTGCACTATAAGCAAGATTATTACTTGATTGCTAAATGGGACTGCTATGCTCAGCGAATTCTCGTTTCCTACACATCCGCTTCGGCACGTTGTCTTCCTCCAAATATGGACTTGACCAAACTGGAAATGGACTGTTACCGTGCAACTCAGGAGATCTGTCGGAAACTTAAATAAATCCCATTATTTCATTTTGCTTTAGATCTGCCGAAACCGAGTGGTCATTGAGGTATCCGAGATCTGCCGGGATGATTGAATATCGTTTTTTTCTCGCAGGCAGATCCCACATGGTATTTTTTTTTTTTTAATATGATCACATCCATCCAGAAAATGATATATGTCAGTATTTCCTTGAAATATGCTAAAGACGAAAAAGCTCAATAAGCCTATAACTGGAAGCTTTCTCGCTGCTTTAGACGTGCATCTCCAAGGTAATTACCCGTTTCACAAGACTGTGATTAAGGGACTATTTATCTTAAAGAGGGAAAGAAATCGACAGAATCCCGATGACCTGGATAGCCCCGGTTTTATAATCCGGTATCGATCATGCAAACACATCTGGCTTCACTTTCAAAAAATAAATGGGCGGAGGGCAAGTTCATCTTATTGCAAATGTTGTCTCACATTTAACAGCCCGTATTTAAAAAAAATGCAATGAAACTTTGTGGAATAACATTTTCAAAATGGCAAGTTGAATATTTGAATTTCGTTATTGATCTAACAGATCGACGATGGCAAATGTGGGACGGTTATTTTTAGCAAACGAAATTTTCAGGTTTAGGCAAACAAGACAAACTAGATAACTGCCTTGGGCGGTCAAGATCATTTGCACAAAGGAGTAATGTTTAACACGGGAAAGATTTCTCAGTATTTAAGCTTTGAAATTTGAAAATTTTGCGCCCATAAATAAAACAAAAATTATCAATTCGTCACAAGTAAACGAAATTGAGAGAGATGTCAAGGTTCCCAAAGTTATGGTTTTAAGGGATGGCAACAATCGTTTACATATTTTTAAAAGATACCTTCACTAAGCTATTTTTAGGCATCTCAATCCTTTGAAGATGGACTCGTAGTTGAAAATAATATTATTTCCAGTTCCCTTTCAGATGAATGAAGATAACTCAGCGAAATACCGCAAAAAATTCAGGACCAATGGGAGGGAGGCCGACCCCTCTCTTCCGCTCCTTAATTCGCTTGAGAAGTGGAATTTTTGGTTCGATATATATAGCTTTCTGTTAGGGAACACTTCTCTTAGAAATGTATCAAGGATGTTTTCATTTTTTTCATAAAAAGAACTAAAACTTTTAAGTTTTTTACCTTTTGCCTGCCTTTGGTTTGAAGACCGTCATTACCTCCGCCCAACTCATGAATATATGTTTAGTGAAAGATGCGCTAGATTTAAAAAAAATTTACAAGAGCTGCGATAAGTACTAAACCTAGATGTAATAAGTGTAGTTTTTCTAAATTTCAACTGGCTACACTCTCGGAAGGGTTGATTGACATGGTCTGCAACACAATAGATTGATCATGAAATAAAATAAAGTCTTTTATATTATTCATATTTATATATATTATGTTGCGAATTTTGATAAAATGAATGCAATTTCAGTTCTACGCCTGTGATGCTTTTTATAGCAAAAGAGGTGGTGTGCAGCAACGGAAATAAATCAATAAGAATTAAAATAAAATTTATAAATATTAAGTTTGAGTTAACAAACTTCAATTTCAATTCAATTTATCAATAGTTTAATGTGGGCAGTACAGTGAGTTCGTATATCTTTTGTACTTAAAATTTTGATGACTATTTAGGTTACAAATATTCATCTGGTAGAAATCCTCTTTAATTCATTAACAGAAAGATTCTTTTGGCCAGATACAGGATCAATTATCAACATTAAGAAGACTACTTGGGGGAATTCAACAAGGAGGAATGGTCACTCCCATTCTATTCAACATCCTGACAGCGGACCAGCCAGCTAATGACGCACGAACAAAGACACTCCTCTTCGCAGATGACTCCATAACATACACTACGTCATCAGCCCCAGAAATAGCAGCCGCAAGGGTAAAACAACACATATCGAAGCTATGGGAATATTACATGAAATGGGGACTGAGGATCAACAGCAGAAATACAGAGCTTATTTGCTTCCGACCTCCGACCACAGCAACAAGGAGTAGGAAAGTTTTCGCGAGGAGATGCCACGAAAAAAGTATAACGCTGACAGACGGAAAAGAGATTGCTCCGCAACTCAACACGAAATACCTGGGGATCATCTTGTGCACCCACTTCTAAAAAAGAGGAGTGGATTGCATAAAAGCACTAAATTGCTGGTCTATAAACAACTTATAAGACCATGAATTATGTACGCCTTCCCAATTTGGTTTACGGTTTAACATCAATGAAGAAAATTCAGATCAGCAGGGATTACACCAATCAACGAATACATGTTGCAGCTGTCAAAAAAATCATCGAAGGGTTAACAAGCCACCTTAACGAAGAGATCAGGATCATCAACAGACAAGAAATCGAGCCTGCCCACAGGTACCTCAGCACACGGATTGGTAAAATTAAATTGATGGTTCTGGTAGCTTCCGTTGATTGTAATATTTTGTCAAGAAAGTATGATGTTTCGGTGTGAATCAATTTATGCAATAATGAGCAACCAAGAAAACCTATATTGTATGATGAAATATGATCGTATTTCCTGAAGCCGTAAATGTACCATTGTCATCGTAGTAAAGGCAACTTTAAGTTAAAGCTGCGTCAGAGAGTCAGAGTATCATGTGGAGTGAAGTTCGCAGATATCGAGAGCTTACACAGAGCACCAACCACGTAACACCAATTAATTTATATGATCACAACAAGACGGACTTGAATTAATTCTCAAACCGAAGTTAACCACTGTTTTAACATACATATTAAATCTGAGTACCTGTAAGGAAAAAGTCAGAAGGAGAAAAAAAGAGAAGTTTTTTTGAAACTGAGTGGAAAATAAATGCAAATTCTCCGTTCCATCTACAAACAAGGTCTGCGGTCAGACCAAATGGCCCCGACAAATAGACTTATGCATCATTAGCGTCCATGTGTAATGAGTCATGTGCAAACATCCGGAATGTAATTTTTAAAAATGCAAAACAAGTTTGGTCCCAATATTTATCCTTTGGGTACAACTGTCAGTATTTGTCTCATTTCCGAAACCGATTTGTCGTGTAGTTTTTTATAAGTCATACAGCTCTGCCAATGAAATCAAAGTAAAAGCGCAGCTTTTTGCAAATGATTCCATGATCTATTTTTCCAAAAGCCTTGGTAAAATCGATAACTGAAAAGAAATTTATTTTTTTATTTCAAAAGTGCGTGACGGTCAGTTGATGATTCTGTAAAATGTTCAAAGTTAACAGCAAAAAAAGTGTCCTTGGTTTAAGCGACTGCCAAGCCATCATAATTATTTCCTTATAAACTTTCATTAAATGTAGAGTGTGGCCTTTTCATTTCCAAACTTTTAAAAAGTCCCCAAGGCATCAACATATTACCTCAACACATAAAAATTTGATTGTGGGAAGCGACCCAAGGCAAAAAGGACAACTCAACGGACCGTTTGCAGTAATCAAGTTTCAGAAAGAAAAAAAGTAGAAAAAAATAAGAAAAGAAAATCCTCCTGTTCAAAAAAACAATAAAAAATGGACTTATAAAAGGATTTCTCCGGAAGTTTCCACTAAAACTTTCCAAGGACAAGCGTTTAGCTTTTTCCTTTGCTACCTGTTTGCTTCTCTTTAATGGCCAACGCCACATAATTGCCATGCGAATCGAAGTTGAATTGGATGGCTTAACGTGTAACTTAATGAGAACCTCGTAAAATGGGGTTTTCTCTTGTATTCGAGTTTATTGCCACTTAAAATGCTGGTACACCAACACAACTTACAGGAGAATATTTTCTTTTCCAAGCAAAAGAAATGCTACAACCATATCTATTACGAAGGTGATGTTGTGGGTGGAGCAGGAGATACAAGGAGCACGACAATAAATTCATTTTATTAAGGTCGTTTGGAGCTTTATTCACCAGGATCCGAGGGTGAGCCTTGTCTAACATACATCCAGATGAAAATACACTTGCCTTCAATCATATTTGATCTTTTAATTTTCGAAGTGATGCGACTGAAAAGGGGCCTGTGCATTCAATTAAGAATAAATTAAGTTAATACGTGTAGACTTTTGTAGTTATATTGAGCGTATTTTTATTAATGGCCCTTATAAGGCAATAAATCTTAAGAATGGATTCAGTTGAAAGTTTGGAACCAAATCTTTTTACGGTACGGCGAACTTTAAGAATTTGGTAAAATTGTGTGATATAATTTGTTAGTTGTTGGGTGAGTCTTTTGTTCATTTAAGGTTGCTTAAGTAACATATTACACACATTCCTATGGCTCTGGCATTTGGAAATCGAAATGTCACCCTGGAAATGTTGATCCACAGATCCAAACAGCTAGAAAACTTGCGGCTGGAACTAGTCTTTTGACCATTGTGGGGATGAATCGTATTCGTTTTTAATATGATAATTGATTTATAAGAATCTTTCTCTACATCCGGATGGATAACCTTCACTTTCCTTTAACTCATTTGGCTCTAAAAATTAGGCTTAGTCGGTTTAAACCAAACAAGTTAACTTTGGGACTATTCAAATGTTAGGCATAATTACAGGTGCAGGTGGATAGTTAGTGAGGTATGTCAATTCTATGTAAAAAATGCTCACGATTGCATTATATTAATTAAAATCCTTTGCACATTATTCCTCTTAAACCACACTCACACACTTCATATGTTCTCATTTCGTTTACAGATGCCGATTTTCTTTTTTTTTGTGATCGATAAATTAAACTGAAACGAAGGCTCTTCATTACATTTGTAAACACGGTTCATTTATTTGGAAAATATAGTATGTAAAAAGTTTGAGAGTGCAGAAGATATAGCGTTTGATCCGTCACCGATAGACCAGACGACGTGACACGTTATTGTTCATGTTATTTACAAGATGTACACATTGGATAACTCTCAGTCGAAGTTCATCATTAGCGACAGACAGACGAGACCCCTGCTCTCATAATGATGGTTACTAAAATATACTCGCACAATGATGTTTACTTAGTTTAACTGAATTCAAAAAACGTTAGTTGAATTTACTGACTCCAACAGATTTAAAGTGAATTCATTAATGACTTCAATGAAATTTACGAGTTCACTGCTGGTTTCCGTCTACAAGTATTAAGTGAATTGAATTGATTTCCGCAATGACTTCAAAATAATTGTCATTTTATTCGTCTTTATTAGCAGTCTTTTTTAAAATTTAATTGCGACAATTTGAAGTTTGACTTCTTTTAATTTCCCAAATGAATGCATTCTTTTACAACTCTGGCCATTGCCATTTTCAAAAAGTATTGGAATAAAAGGCGTTCATTAAAACGAAAAAATAAAGAGTAAAAAAATTCGAATTATGTAATTTTATTATAAAAATGTAGCCAAAGGAACATCGGGTAAGTGTTTTGAGCCACACACTTTTTTAACGACTCAAATGACTTTATCAAAACATATTGAGTTCGTATCAACCTTTTTGCTGAAAGCAAACATTTTTTTTGTTCAATGTCTCTTGCATGTAAATTGTGAATGCGAAACGGTTTGTCGAACATACTTAATGACGCGAAAGGAACGAGTTAAATGCATGAATACGTTGCCCTTGCCAGAAAAGCTTGGGAATTTTAAAAATAAAAGTACTTAACTGGATTCAAACTTAATGCAAGAAAATGTATTTCTATTGACATTATTTAAATCTCCCTCACGATACTGCATCCCTGAATGCTTTTAATCTAAGTTATACCAAGGAATTTATGTACGCTGTCGACAAACCCATACCTGAATTGAACTCCATTGATAATTTCAAGTGAAATACAAATTACTCGTATATTCCATCTCCATAAATCCATTGGTTAATTAAACGACCGTTTCCGAATAATTAAATCATTTGATTTCTATAAAAAGCCTTCATACCTCAAGTTGAAAATGCAATTCTGTCTTCCCTGAAAGGAGTTAGTATATGTCAGCTGCCTCCACACATCACTCAAAAGTGTATCAAACTGGAAAATTTGTGTCAAAAGACTTTGTCAACTAATAACCGTTGGTTTCGGTAGGCAACCGGCCGGCATCATGGCCTTAAATGGAGTTTTAAGATCCCGTCTTTTCCATAAAATCGAATTGACTCAGTAATAATAAGAATAATAGTAATTGGTTTCCCCTGTAACTAGAATGCTTAATCGAAGCCATTGTATCTTTCGGGGTAGAAAATCTGTTTACCCTCATTAGAAGTCGAATCTCCATATTCGGATGAGACGCAAAACTTACAAATGAGGGTACACTTGTGCATAGACACTCATAGAGCGGATAGTTTTTATATGTTTTCTGCGCTAGTGAATAAAAATTTATTAAAACTGGATTTAATGGGCATTTACATCTAATGTGCGTCTGGGTATCTTTTGAAATAAAAGATATTCAATATGGTTTCATGGAATTTCAAATATTTTTTTTTTAAATTCTGCATTCGGACATATTTGCTGTAAGAGTAGTTTGATTTTATTCGCAAAGTTTTGGATAAGTCATAATTGTAAATAGATATGATGATTCATAGTTGGGTCCTTGTACTGGAGTTCTTTTAAGGGTAGATGAAAAGATTTAAAAAAAAAAGTTGTATTCTTGGGTTTATTGAAAGCTAGCTGATACCCGCATTATAGGGATCCTTTGGATGCGCTTCGCTGTCTTAATGACACGAACTTTCATTATTATTAAAAATTTCATTTGATATCTTAACAGCTTGAGGACTTGAAAAACGATACAAATTGTGGAAACAAAACAAAATATTTTTTTTCTTTTCACAACGTTTTAGCACGTTTATACAGGCCGTTTTGCGTAAGATCTGACTAGGGAGGGTATGCAAGGTCAAGTCAAGAGAAAAGTGGAGAAAAAGTTATTAAAAATTTAAATTTATAAAATCTTTAATAATACTTTGTTGGACTTTTATGAGAAATAAAATTTCCAAATAAAAATTTCGAAAGAACTATTTGATTTATTTTCTTCAAATTGAATTTGTCCCTTTTTGCCAAAATTCAATACTCTTGTAAGTTATTAGCGAAGTCGCGAAAACATGTTGCCGAATTTCTCAGCACTTAAGAAATTAAGGAAAAAAAATTAAATGTCAATTTCTTTCTTTTCAGCCTTATGAGTAAATAATAAAAGGTTTAACTTAATTTTACCCCATTTTTTTCATTGGAAACTTGTTAAAATTCAAATGCCTAGCTATTGAAACCAGTAAAATCAGGCTTGTAAAATTTAAATTTAGAAATGCAAAATACGTTTTGCGTCAACACACATGAATAGGCAAGGACATTGTATTGGAAACTTATTTTGTTTTTGCTTGTAAATTCGCCAACACAAAACAATGGTAAGCTTAAATTACTTGCTATGCACTACTGCCAGGTCTGGATTGTCTTCGGGAACATAGAGTGCTGGTGTATCGAAGGAGAGAAACATTCAGATTCAACTAATTTTGAACATTGTACGACGTTATCCCTCAATTAGTAATTGTGCACGTGTCATGGACTAGAGTGATAAATATCGGTAATGTTCACCCGTATCACAGTGCTCAAGTGATCATCAAAACTAAAATAAATGTTTTTCTGGAAAAGAAGAACTTTACTTTTTTTTTAATTCCTCAAAAACCAATGCATTTTTTTGTAAGAACTCAATTTTTTTACACACACACTTTGTACCAAACATTCGATTAAGAGTGGAATATTCGCTTTTTAAAAAGTTTTATAACGTTTTCGTTACTGCTTTCTTTGACTGATCCACGCAACCCTACCATACGTTTTTTTTTCTTGCCTTGACCTGAGTTACTCGCTCTAGTCTTTTGTCGCATCTTTTGCGAATAACCTCGTATAATTAATAAGTATATATAACCTTATCTTGTTTTGTCCCTCTTGTTATGGTATTCCACTTTGAGTTCCAAGAATCTGACCAAACGATGTCCACTTCCAGCATTCTGATTTGCGGTTGTAAGGTTTATTTTATATGATCTGATCGCTCTTAATTTGTTACGACTACTCTTATAATGCTTGATGCAGAGAATGCGTTGGAAGGATAAGGAGAAAAATTGGAAGATCGTGTAGTGGTTTGAAGCTCTGATTTTTTTTCGGTTCTAATCGATCCATGTGTGGAGTCCTTTTTGGGACGAAGAAGCTTCTCAGGATTTTATTCGAAATAAGTTGATATGCTAGAAAGTTGTGTTGTTTAAAGATTTGTAGAACATTCTGCTGTCACTGTTCTGACTTAAGAGCGCCAGTAACTGGAGTAAATTCGAAAATAAGTTTTTTTCAGGAATCGAACCTTGAACCTATCAATTGATGGCGCTTAAACCAAGCTTGCACAGTTACTATCCTTCGGAATCCAAATAGCATTGACTCGATTATTTCAACTCATCCCTTGATCATTAATATGCGTTATACTAGTGGTGTCTTTGCTTTGACACAGACGAACTCTTGTCGCATTTTTGAGGACGTGCAGTAATAGTTTCAGACCAATTGTAAAAGCAATATCGATTTGGTCCATTAAATTATTTAGTAATTTTTACCGCTGCAATTAGTGTAATTAATAAATAATTAATTAATATAATTGTGATTATTTTTGTAGGGTATTTATATAATTTATTTAATTATAAAGAATTTTCTTGAATACTGGCAATACAGTATTATTTCAAAAGAGCAAAACTTGAGAATTATAAAACCAAGTAGTTTTTGGGATACAGTCAATACAATACAATACAATCCCATACAGTCGAGCGCATTGTTTATTTTACTACCACACAGACAAAAAAACAAAATCAATCGATACAGATTCAATGCGAAAAGAAAATCAAAGTCACGAATGTGTTTGATAGTTCCAACACAAAAATTTTAAAGTCAGCCGAAAATTAGACAGAAATAGATAAATATCTTTTCATCCCTAGTTTCGTAACTGCTATCTTTTCTTTTTCGCATCTAGATCCCTTATCGACGACACCATCTTACTTCGCTTCCAAACATTATGTCCCTTTGAACTAGAGTCTCCCCCATTGAAACCCAGAGTCAACGAAAGGTAAATCGGATATTTATGGCCAACCCCTACTGTTGTGTTTTTATTAGCCTTAACACTGTCAACCCCAACAAATGAGGTTCAAACATTCCCAGACAAATAGAGCCATCTTTCAATTTCATTTAGTTGATTGCGATTGATTTTCCTTTCTTTTGGGCTATGGTCCTTGCTGGATAACAATGGTTTGTGATTGTGTGTTGACTAGGTAGTATGGTGATGATGCCTCATTGAATTCATTTTGAAATTACGGCCAAATGGCGCCCTTTTGTTCGTATTGGAATGAATTTCTTTTCACCAAAACGATTTAGTGATGAATTGTCTATCCGCCCAATCGATAGAACTGAATATGTGAAGGGCGGGATTAAATGCTTTGATAAATTGTCGCTCATTTGCATCACAACAGCGCAGATGACGCATAAGTTTAGCCTGACTTTTACTATTGTATGCCATGCAATTGCTTGAATATTTGAAGCAAAATCTTAAATACATTGATAAATTTGGGACCAGACAAGCTGACAAAGGTAAAGAATAACGAAAAATCAATTTTTTGAGAGGGTACCCTAAGACTTTGGATATTTTGGTCCAACAATTGTTGATATTCTACGAATCATTGCGTCCTTGATCCCTTTACCCATGTGTTCATTTTATTAAAAGCTCTCATCGCTTTATAAATTGATAAGGGTCAATGTCAACACTTAAATGAATAAGTGGAGCAGATCCGACAATTTTGCCCAAGGGCAAATCAAAAACTTCAACATTTTTGAAATGAAATGATGCCGCGGTTGATATGGAAAATCCTTAAAAAGCCCTGTCAACTTGATACAATTATATTCTTAATGACTGAATAAATTCAAAAAACAATATATTTTCAATGTCATTTTACCAACAAAAACTGAAAAACTGAAACTGAAGTTTTTATCGTTCTAGAAGCACTGTGGGTCAAAAGGATAAGTTCGGAAAAGGATTTTCAGTAACAAAGCATAGTTAAGGTAACGTAGAAGATGCACAATCTTAATGATGAGTAAACATGGGTGGGTTTTGTATTTTTGTAATTATGGTTCTTATTGAATACCCCTTTTCAGCGAAAACTTTACATGTCGGCGTCCCGAGATATGATTTGTGTTCTCCATAACAGTTATAAATCCACGTCGGGGTATAAAGCTTTTGAGCCAAAATAAATGAATTCTCGTTTTTTAAGCGCCTGTTAAAAACACAATCATTCCTTCCTTCAATCGATGCCTTAAATAAAATGGGGGCATTCCAGACAAAGTACTCGTATTGAACTTTAATCTAGTATTCAAATCTGGAGCCAGTGGGATCATTTGAACGGCAGCTCTTTTACTGGAGTGATTGACCAGCGTTAGTTATGTTACAAAAGTGCCCGTTTTGCGGCTTGTCATGCTGCAGTTCCATGATCGTGACATTAAAATAATGTTTTGTGAAGACGATGTCATTTATAAGGACCCTGAAAGGCAAAGGCTAGGGATGCAAAAGTTTATTTGCCAGGATAGAAAAAAAAATTAAGAGGAATGCTCAATACGCTATATAAGTGCCTAAGGAGAGAAACACTTTATTTGCCAGTCAATATGAATCTGTTTTATCCCAAGTAGTCCCAATATCGTTCAATAGGTTAACTCACAATATCAATTAATAGGTTGACTGAGTCCTATTACATCTTCAAACGAATGTATTGAACATCTGGCAATTGGGAGTTATGGCTTGCGAATGGCACTTGCACCGTGGATGCCTTAGAGCAATGCACCGCCACTAGGTCATACGTTATTTGATATAAGTTTTGTGTTCGCATTCGCAGTCGAGTTAGTGATTGTTTGTAGCGTGTGCCGTCATTGTCATTGTAACGTGATTTTACGTATATGATATGACATTTAAAATTGTTTCTTCTAAGAAGGCCAAACAGTCACAGCAGAATGATGACGATATATTTAAAAAAAATCATATAAAAATAACTAATAAAACAAAATACTGCGAATTGAGCGAATGCAAATAAGTGAATTCCTCCACCAATAGTCGGACTCGACGCATGAAATAATCGAAACTGAAATCCATTTTAGTTTAAAACCATTTAATTATTTGAATTTCTGGTCCTGATTCTTCTGCTGATTTTATACAAAATGCATTATAATTGTAGCCATAAGGAATTTAGAGGGAGTATTCCATACGCAAGCAGGGATAACGGGATTATTTGCTTATATTTCGGTCTTTTTCGATATATGGAAAGGCTTCTTACAAAAAGTCGAACATTGTTAATTATCTTGTTAAAAGTCTTGGCCCAGAAACGTTTTTCGGAAATGAGCATTAATTTCTACACGCAGAATGACTCAAGTGGACTTTTTAAAACATTTATGCAGTTTTTGCAATTTTTTTAGTACATTATTGAAGTATATAACGTTCCATTTATCGTATCAGTAAATTAAATTACTCAGTTAATAGCAATACCTTGTGTGATGATAAGAAAGAGCAACCCGCTTCATATCCTCAAATTTAAAAAACAGAAAAGTTATTCATAGACGAGCAATGTTGAAGCATTTGTACCAGAGCACTTGATGCCAACTAGAATGAAAGGCCATGCTTCCAGCGTCACATAACTACAACTGCTTATTGTGTAAATCACACCTTATTACCTCATTTGTTACAGGAAACTGCAAAACACACGTTTTCTCAACTTAAAAGTCACAGTCGAAAGGAAGGAAGCTGGTGAATTAATTGAATTAATCACGCAAACTATTCTCAACTCCGGGCCTTGAGCAGCCTGTTGCTCAAATACATCCAGTGGCGGACTAAGATTTGAAGGACCCCGAAACTAGTATTTCTGTACGTATCCGACTCTTGAGCTAGAAGTTTAACTGTGACACAAAGTTTACTTAAGCCAAATTTTTAGACTTTTATTATTTAAATAAGTGACCAAGTACGAGTCGAAAAAGCACAAGAAAGGTTTTGTAAAACGGCACATAGCCTACTTCTTACCGTAAGTTGTGAGTTTTTTTTTATTAATTTTTATAATTGCTAATCTACACATTCTATTAAAATTGGAAGTGTCTACTGTCTACGTATTATGGTTCCGAACGTAGTGAGGGAGAGGCGGATGAACGTAGAAACTGACGGAGATTAGCCTTATAAAATGAATTACAATTCTCCAGACAAAAAAAGGAAAAAAAAAACAAAAAGTCTATTTGAGAAAAAGTTCAACAACTTTTTATTTTTTTCAAGAACTTGACATAACCACCAAAGACATCCACACTGTCGAATAATTCTACCGAGAGAACTTTTCTTTTTGTCCTTCTTTAAGGAAAGGGTGAAGCACGAAGCAATTTTTTTATAGTGTAATTATGCTAATATCATTATAGTTATAATTATAACTATTTACATTCCTGACTAAGGTGCTTATCCTACTCGCATCTTATTTTACTTTTTTTTTTACTCAACTTACATACTGTCCTTGTGCGTTCTTAGCCGCCTCTAGTACTTATGTACCGGGACCTGTGTTAATTTAAATTAAATATACTTAGCCCCGAGGACGAGGGTACGTATAACTTAATTAAAATTTCCTTGTCTCCAAGAAAATGTAATTCTTCGTTAAGAGATTCAATGTCGAAAAAATATCACAAAAGGCAGATTTAACTCGAAGTTAATTGAAGACATCTTCCATCTTAGATCTGCGGTAAATTCAGCTCTACAGAAATAAAATCAGTCTTGAATTTTTCAATAACAAGTGTTAAGAAAATTCTGGTATGCTTTCGTCTTATGTCAAAAGCGCAGTTCATGACTTTGAAAAAGGCTCTGGTCATGAATGATTCAATCGATAACTATAATATCATTTTTAGTTCGGTTTTGTTAGAAATCTGTCCATTTAACTTCACAAATTGAAATGATATAAACCAAGCTCAGGTGTGACGGCGAGCCCTTTGATACTACGGGCCCACAATGTGTTGAGTTTCTATGAATCCGTCAATGCGCTCACCCAAATGAACTCGAATTGGGTGTGGTAATGGCTTATGTTTTCCATACGTTCTTACATATCGACCCGATAACATCCAAGTTATGTCCAAACCAACAAGTCAAAACTTCTGCTTACCCTGTTGTTAGCTAAACACAAATGTGCTAATATTGCCATGCCCCACGCGAATTTAACATCATTTTCCTGATTAGCTAGTTCGCACATAAATTATAAGTGTTGTGAACGCTTACAAGTATTTAATGCGGAACAATAATTAACCTTTCCTAAGGGTTAAGAGGAATTCAAGCACACCGAGAGTATGTTTATTTACAGGTGGTAACTATGCTTGTAACTTGACCATCTCCAAAAAGCCAATCAACAACATGAATTACAACCTTAAGGTGAATTTTAGGGGGGCCTAGAAAGTTCGTGCGGTCTTTCAACATAATCTGACTTACTACACGGTAGAGGCCATTCCATTTCCCTGCAACAACGCAGGCGGATATGTTGCTCAAACTTTTCTCTTGCCACTTGCCAAAACCCCGAAAACAACCATATCGCATGTAATCACTTAAAATTGCTCCTTGGGCTCGTAAATATCAGACTTAAGGAGGATAGGTCTAGCTACACCAAACTCCAATTTACACTGAGTCCTTTTCCACACAAGTTGTAGTTTTTTTTTTACTAGGATTCATGGTAGTTCGGTTGTTACTCGTTAAATTATTGCGTATCCTTGCCACCGTAATAGTGTGGGAAAGTTTATGGGAGCGGTTTGCAGAAAGATCCTTCGTCGTCAATGGTGCGTTCATTGGCTTTTAAGCAGTGCATAGTTTGCATGTCTGTAGTTGGAGATGATTTTGCCAGGAGCTATCGCCACGCCACAATCTAATCTCTTTGGCTAACGACGAGATAAATTTTTCTGAGAAATTGGGATTCAACCGGTGCGGTGTTTTGAGACAGTTTTTTTTGTTTCAATTTTTTTTTGTGCTCGCAGTCATTTCTAGGTCGTCTTTTTGTTTCTGCTGATTACCTAACGAGTGAAAGGCAACCAGGCCGTGAAACCTTTTAATTTTTGTCTGCGAACAGACCTTGGCTTAGGAAGGTTTTCTTGTGTTGGTTTTCGAGATTAGTCCTTTTAAATATGCAAGGATTAAAACTGTAGCATTTCTGTGTCTTTATTTCGGTTCGTTTGCTGTGGTGGGATGTGTGCGGTTGTCACTTGGAATATTTGTGGATATGTGAATTAAAATAAAAAAATAGAACCTTTTGTTGGAAACTATTTTTATTGCTTGCAGACAAAATAGTCCTGAAATTTATGTGCGCGACGAAATATTTCTTTTTATGAGGTCACTCACTTTGCTGAAGTACGCTGCAGACGAGAAGCGAAAATCTGAAATTTGTTCTATGAGTTGCTATTCTGAGTTATATGTTTCTATTGCCAGTTTTCTTTTCTTTTTGTTTATTTTGAGTCACTGAGTCTCTGACAATATTTCATGATGAGTCTGTGCTTTTTTCATATGACTGGTTTAATCCTGCGAAAATGATTCCTGGAAAGAAATGTCTTAGGGGTAGTAACCCGATAAAAATCTGAAGTTAAACTCGGATGGATGACAGTTAATTTTTTGTGCTCTTGCGTTTAATAATTGGATTCTGGTTACTTGTTCTTGTATAGAATATTTTACAGACCTCAAAGAATTGCATAAACAAGAGTCCGCTTAGTATGCATAATCATATCCTCAGCCCACGCAAGAATTTGTAGCGCCCAGTACAGAATAATTCGCATATTAAAAAGATTCAAATTTGTCATTATATCTGAAAGGTCAAGCGGAAGTGGCTCGTTAAGTACTCAGAAATTTACATTTTTTTTTTAATATTGAACGTTTTTTATTTAACTTTTTTTTAGTTTAACAGACAGGTCCTTAAATAGCTTTCATTTTAATGCAAATGCTTTTGTATATTTTTTCGTTTGTTTTTCGTGTTACTTTTTGTCTTTTAAACCGATTTCGCTAGAATTTCTTCAACTGAATTTTATTTCGAAGATACTTTCATTTTAATTTGAATAAAATGTCATTTCCCAAAAGTATGAAAAATAAGAGAATCAATCCTGACCTGATACTCGTATTTTTAGAACTTGATATATTGTTGAACGTATTGTTCAAATGAAAATCAAATTTTGTGGTGACTTAAAGGGCCCATATGATTTCTTCTGATGAGACCTTCTATCTGGATTTCATATAAAAGTCCAGAAATGTAGCGGTGTGCATTTTTACGAAGCGAGTCATTATTTCCGCTGATTGGAGAAAAGAGTAAACAACCTCGACATTTCGGTCTGAGCTTTCTCGTCGTCTGGCCGATAGTATTAAGTATTAATAATTTGCCCCTGCATGATTTTAATATGATGGTTGATTAAGGTTAAGTCCAGCTTTGATCACGAGTCATTATACAAATCTTTGTCGATAAGACAGAAAATGTTACGTTTGAGAACATGATTTTGAGGAACCCGCGTTTTTGTCTAAGATGATGCTTTAAAATCATTTCCAATTTTTTTGGCAATGGAAAAGTATTCGGCAGAAAGAAATATTTGCTAACTTTTATTTATTTATTTATTTAGTGCCCGGGGGCATGCCCCGGACTCAGCTTATTACAAGCGATGCTTAATTCTAACTTAATTCTAACTTATAACTAGGTATTTGGGGAATGAGAGAGGTGAAAGGAAAGGATATTTTTAAGGGTGGATCTGTTGAGATGGAAATTAAAAATGTCCTGCGTGGCATTGGCCTTTCACAACATTCGAGACATAGGTTCATGAGAACCGTAATTGGTGCGGTGTGGGTCAAGGCGGAAGAGTTGGACTGATCGGAGGTTACGTGGGTTGGTAAATAAAGAGACAGATTGGAGCAGCGTGGGACAGTCAATCAAACCGGATAAGATGGCGATGCTCCAGGGACTGTAGGTTTATGAGTTGCAAGCGATGTGTATATGGTGGAAGGTTTAAGCTGTCTGTCCATTGAAGACCACGAAGTGCGAAGCGAAGAAAACGGCGCTGAACAGCCTCGATTCGGCGGATATGGGTTTCATAGAAAGGGGACCAGACTTGGGAAGCATATTCAAGTAGAGGTCTAACGAAAGTAATGTAAAGAGCTTTCGTGACGTAGGGATTAGAGAACTCTTTGGACCATCGCTTAACGTAGCCAAGGGCGGAATTAGCCCGACTGATGATAGAGTCCATGTGTGTGCGAAAGTTGAGTTCTCTATCACAGATAACACCCAGATCGCGGAGAGAAGAGACTAACGGAACAGGTTGATTCAAGATGAGGTAGGTCCTGGAAGGCTGTGGTAGACGTTTTCGTGTGTAAGTGATAGCTTGGCATTTACTAATGTTTAGATCTAGGAAGTTTTTTTGGCACCAAATCGAAAACCTATTCAGATCATCTTGGAGAAGGTGGTGGTCAGCGGGTGACGATATGGGCGTATATAAATATGTATGAGTTTTGGATAATGAGGTCGACATCATTAATAGTAAGAATGAAAATAATGGGTCCAATATGGCTCCCTTGAGCGGTTCCTGAGGTAGCCGATAATGGTTTGGATTTGGAGGATCTGAAAAGAACACGAATCCGACGGATGTCGGATTGTTGACATAAGCTTTTCTTTTTTTCTGCCAGTGAAATGCGCGCTATTTATTGAAGCAGTAAACGTGAGCGAAGTAACTGTAGCATACTGTAACTGCCACCATGAGTCGGATATTGGTAAATGCTGGTTTACAAAAGGCTGCATGCCTCCCTACAAGCAACAATGATGAACAATTTCAGTCATTACTGTGTGGTATTCGTAGCTAAGATCCAAAACGCCAATTGACCAATGGTCCAACCCGTGCTACTTGTTCGAATAAAAAATCACCTCCAGAGAAAAATAGTGCCATAACATTTGTTTAAATCAAGCAACTTTTTGACCTTAGATACATTTCCATTATTTATTATTTTCAACATAATTAGAAGGAATAAATTCGAGCAACAAATGATCAAAATCTAGAAAAAAAAACTTGATTATGTTCAACGCAGTTAATCTCCAATTAAAGACAACCTTCACAACGTCAACTCTCACCCCACTCTTATTTGGCATGAAAAGATAAATACAGTCAGCACTGGAAAAATCTTTTGATTCGTTTATAAATGCTTCCCTAACAT
Source organism: Orthonevra nobilis (assembly GCA_963555765.1). Lineage (NCBI taxonomy): Eukaryota > Metazoa > Arthropoda > Insecta > Diptera > Syrphidae > Orthonevra > Orthonevra nobilis. Next base: position 9,377,884 of record OY743225.1, read on the forward strand.
TGTTTACTTTCAGTCTCCAAGTAAACCCATCATCAAAACCACGCAAAATCGAATGCTAAGTGGCACATGAATCGAATTTCCTTCCTTTAACCAAATAAAATCTTATCCCGCTCATATGACATACAAAGCCAGATAAACTCAACGTTATCCTTGCGACAAATATACCCACACCCAATTTGTTCTTCCAGTCATCAGAATTCAAAGCAAATTTAGATTTATGTACACGTCGTGGTAAAAAAAAAAACACATCAAAGGGGGCTGTCATCTATCACTACGTTCCGACGTTTTAAACGGTCCGGAATTCAAAATTCAAATCGGCAACGAAATTGCAAGTTGTTTCCCGCCAAAATCAAATATGAACCAGAGTTTTTGTTTACTTTTGATCTATGAATGGAAAGCCCCACGATAGAGTGTATTTCGAAAAAGTTTCCACATTTCCACGGCGAATTCAATCGTTGCTCCCACGTGCTCACTAAATGAAAACAAACATATTTTTGCCATTGACGAGTGCACAGCCCGAAGGCGGCGACTCTCATCCAGAAGCTTTTTTCCATCCATCCAGCCGGTGCAGCTTTCCAAAGAACCAAAAGAATCATTTATAGGCAAAAGGAAAATATATCTTAATAGATACATGCGCCCACAGAGGGTGCCTTTTAATACGTTCGCCTCCATCGGTGCAAACAGTTTTCCATTCAACATTCACGAGTGTGGTATACTAGGTTAGGTCAACCTAAAACCAGTCACGACATCCGTCGGATTCGTGCGCTTCTCTGGCCAAATGCTTAGTTGATGTCTGTTGCCGGTAGATATCAGACGACCATAGCAGGTGCTTCTTCATCGTGCGGATTTTTGCTTAAAGCGATACACGCGAGTTTATCAATCAATTACGAACGGAATCCGGATTAATTTTAAAATTCATTGTCAATCGGGAGAAAATTATAATATTCATTCGCTGCTGTGTTTACAAATATAATCGTCATGAAAATAAATTATTAAAATTTTTTCGCGTTTTTGAAAAATCAAAAAGAAAAATTTATATAATAAATTTACTATTTATCCTAACATAAATTAATAACATTTTTGTGGTGTTGTCAAAATTTTGATGACAGATTAAAGTGCTACACAAAACGCAATTTATCTCTTGTGGGAATACTATGATCGGTGACAGTGATCATTGTGAAAAATAAAATTTAAAAATTTTAATATAAAAAAAAAATGTTTGTCTTGTTGGTTAGAAGTTAACAAAAATCACTCAATTGTAAAAATGAAGTGTATCCTTTTCAAAGGATAAATTCTATATAAAAAGTTTTCTAGTGTGAATAGAAAAATTATTTTTGCCATCTTCTGTGTAACTGGTGTATTCTCCAAGGATCTGTCTCATAATAAAAAAGGAGCCGGAGATACTCGTAAGTGTTTACCATTTCTCAATTTATTTGATAAATTTGCTTTGGGAGGATATTATGCGGTATTCCTGGGGGGTTTGTGATATAAAAAATTAAATAAGATGTGAAGGACGTTGTACCGATGATTATTGCCATGCTTGAGTCGCTCATATTTGCTCATTAAAATCATCGAGATACTCGTATATCCTGATGATTGTAATGTTTGCATTGCTGACAAATACAAATACGGTTCGGATAAGTAGAGCTGTTCAATGATAATTCTGTGAATACTAGAAGGCAAATACGTACAACACATAAAGGACTTGGAATATGCAAAAAAAAAATTAACATTTATAAATTGAATCTATTTTAAAGAGTGAAAGATGTAAAGGCTGAGCCAAAGTATTTCCGAAAGTGGATTAACGAAATTCCGTTCAAACTTAATCGCCTACATGCGCAATATTTTACCTTTTTTGTTTTTCAAACCACCCTCGAGGGATTTGATTGACTTTAAAAATGGTTAAAAATCCGTTTCGAGAAAGCTGTCTATTACTGCATTTTGACACGTACAAGGATAAAAACCTTTTATTATAGGTTTTCGAACAGTCGCTTTATTTTAATAAGTAAGATTAGTTTCAGAATTGCATTAAGGCGCTTTTCGTGCGTTACAAAAAAATGTAGATTTTGATTTGACCGCTTAGTGTAAAAGTTGAAGGATGTCCTTTGTTTAGTGCGTAGGGTGCGGATTTCGAATTTTGATTAAATATTTTTCCATGGCCTTACATCTCGGGAGTAGCTGCTTCGAGTTAATATTTGTCGGGAAAAGTTAATTATTATCAGTGTTCTATTAACGGGCTGCAAATAAACAAGAGAGACAAGTTTTGAGGCACATTAACGAAATCACCTTCAAAGACTGGAAATATGATCAAACACAAAGCCAGTGCTGATATTTAAGAGATATCGATATATCTGGCGGATATTTATTGCTCTTTAATGTTATTAAGCTCAGACATTATTTTAGTAATTTTTCAATGTCTTTTTTGCTTTAATTCGTTCCTTGATGTACTATATCTCGTCAATAATAAGATCTATATGTTGTAAAAAAATCGCTTTTAATCTACTGTTTTTCAAGCATTCATTAATAATGTCATCTAAATGTTTTCCACTATATTTTTCGAAATAAGATTAACGTGGCAGATAACAATCATATGATTGTACGCCAGAAACAGCTTCATTTTTCCGTCAGAGTAAAAAATGTTTTAAAGATTATTCTGGATCAACTGAATGTTGATTGAAGTTGTTTTTGTGTTGTCATACTACTTCGGTATAAGTCAAAATATTTTTCAAATCACTCTGTATATATTTCACTTATTTAATTAAGAAATAAAATTATATTGCCGAAAAAATGTCTGACTTCAGCTGCAAGTATTTTAAACTTGTTTACCTGTATGTCGTGATTTTCTTGTTAATTGGTGATCTTTTTCTGCAAAATAAAGACAACAAAAACGCATTTAATAGGGAAAAATTTAGCATGGAAAAACATTTAAAAGTCCTTGTGAATTTCTTAAATAATTTTAGGAAAGCATGTTAAACATTCTCTACGATGAAGCCATCACAGTAAATCAATTTTTATATTTTTCTGTAATTTTCCACGACACACTTTTAAAGAAAATAGCACACAGATTTAACAACATCAGCTGCGACAGTTTCAAATGGACTTTTAATTGCACCTTAAAACGGTGATCGTAGGCTAAAATTATAAACCTTGTTCGCTAATGTCTCTAGCCTCGACAGTAAGAATAAAAATTTAGTGCTTGTGGCTTCGTAACTCTTTGGTCGTAAAGCTATTGATTTAACCTAGCAAATGTGTGATATCTTTGATTCTTGAGTGTCTTCGCATACTATTGAACTTTGAAGAATTTCTATAAAAATGTTAGAAAATCCTGCCCGAGCATGGAGAAAATTCGTACTTTTTCTTATTCGAGTGCACTCTTAAAGAGAGAAAAAATGTGAGGAGAAAACCAAACAAATAGTTTATATCTAGAACAGTCGTGTATACGTTTATGTATTAAGGAACTAATAACTAAACAATTTACGATATTAAACTTAAAAATTAAAATAGTTTGAGAATACTTTATATGGATAACTTTCCAATTTTCAATATCATTAAGTGCAGCCTCGAATCAGCGATTTTAGAAAACAAAATGAGTTTCGCAACAGAAATTGTTTTTTTTTCTGATTTTTCACAGTCAGGCTTATAATCCTTTCTTGTGAAAAGATGACTTTTGATATTTATTTTGAACATGGAACAATTCTTCACTTTTTGTCTGAAAAAGGAATACATTTTGGAGTTCGTTTAATGATTCGATTTTGTAAAAAAGTTCAGAGAGTAGGAACATTTTAAACCTCTCATATCTCGTGTGAACCATAATAGTATGGGCAGGTTTCGATTAATTTTGACAACCCAAAACCATCCGTAAGGATAAGAATCGGTTTCATAAAATTGAAAATCTTAAAATTGACCTTTAAAAAACAATCTGGGGCGCCACGCTTGTTTTTTTTTCAATTCAGTTCAGTTCCTTAAATGCTATACAAAAAAATGCTTAAATCTAACTTAATTCACTAAGAATAACCTTACTTACTGGCCATCTGCGGGGACTCTAAGCTTAACCTAACAAGTTAAAATATGTCATTAGACTAACGCATATATTTTATTTAATTTGAATTATAAGAACTAATTACAAAACTATGAAAAATACTTATCGTTTTAAGACAAAAACTTTGTGACAGGACCTCGATTTAACTTAAACTAAACCTTAAAGTCATGCTAAAAGCTAATCTAAACTCTAAAGATTAACTTAACTTCAAAGAAAAAAAACAACCTACTTACCTACCTACTCATGCTACCATAGATTTAAATTTTCAAGCCGGCCAAGGCTGAAAGAACATGCTATTTTCCTCGCCTGAATGACATCCCATATTACTTTCGCAAAACAGAGTTCACACTCCGTCCAGCCACCAATAGTGTCGATGTTGCCACAAGACATCTGCTAGGTAGAGGTCTGATAACGCCCTTCTATTGACCGTTGTTAATTTCAAAAGTCCCATCAGACATCACATTGCCATTTTTCACAATAAACTGCCTGCTGGTGAGCAGATCTTTGATTATGTACAACAGCGATTTGCTTGTGCCGAGGTGGTCTTATTTGTCAAAGGCATTCTCCAAGTCAATCAGCAAAGCGCCCGGGCATTGTTTTTTACATCCACCCGGTCAAAGCTCTATGGATTACTTTTTCAAACATTATACTGATGTTTGGAAGAAGACTTTTCGACCGAAAATTTGCCGGATTGGATGTGTCTTTGTTCCGTTTATGAATTGGTTGTACCACTGCTGTCTTACAATGAGCTAAATAATCTGCATTATTCAGCATATTGTTGAACAGGATAGTGTTAATGTTTAACAGAGGAAGGTGTTTTATGAACAATGTTTGGTATTTCGTCGATTCCCACAGATTTCTTACTTCTCAGTGAACCAAAGATAACCAGGAGATCGGACGGAAGTCAATACTGATCTCGTTACCACAAAAACAACAATCCTTTTTCTGGGATAACATGTTTTCAGGATAATGAATTTGCATTTACCTTGCGATATGTTCCTAGATTAATACGGTCCTCGATCCAATCTGTGATTGCTTGAAATGATGAGATCGGCTTTAATTTCTTTTCAGTCCGACGATCCCTAGCTTTAGCTGCTCTTTCGGTGTAATGCAATACTGTTTCCAGTTTGTTTGACTAAACTTTGTTCGCATTCGCGAATTCCTCATCTTTGAAATAGAGGTACGGTCCTTCTATTTTATGTATAAAGAGGGTGGGTGGAATTCAAGTGTCATAGTATGCGAGGAAGTTTTGCTCTCCGGTCTTAATTTAAATCTTTGTACACCTTTAAGATTTCGCGGTGTAACTTCTACTTTTGCCCTCATAACAGGCAAGACTCTATACAATAAATAAAAACATTCTTCCAGGGTTGTCTTTGCAGAGCATAGAATCTTTCATAATCTTGAAAAAACACACTCCAAAAATAGTGGTTTGGTAACACATACTCTTAATAATGATCAAGTGCGATAAGTGGCGGAACTTAAATTAAGTTCTTGAATCAAGTCCCTTAAAGCGAAGTGGTCAGTTTAACTTAGTTGGCTCTCTCATTTTGTCCAGCTTGAATTTCAAATATTTGTTGCAATGCCGCATTTTTCGAAAATGAAAGCAAACGACCAATAATATGAGCTGTGAAGACATAATATGATAGCAGAGTGATGATACAAACTCCCAAAACACAAACATTTTACTTGGTGTTATATAACAAATAATGGAGAATATAATTACTGCGAATTGAACGAATGCAAAGAATACGATATCAAATAAATCTATCAATGGAGCAATCGAAACCGAAATATAGTATATCTGAGATTTGATATATCAATGTTGATCTGCTGCTTAGTCTGTATTTACCCCGTGGTCTCTGGACTCTTGAACCTTCTAAAACACTCATTTTATGAAACGATAAATAAGTAAATCGATTCTATAATGAGTTCCTTTAAATGGAAATTGAAAACTTTTCGAAATAGAGTAAAATGCATAAGAAATTTTTCTCAGAATGGGGAAATATACTTTTATAAATGGAATATACTGACCATTTCGTCAATTGTTGCTGGGACGTGCTCTGAATCAAGGACATGTGATATTTCAAAAAATGGTCAATGTCTTTTACATTGCTCAGTTTTCATTTTACTATAAAAACAACAGTTGCTTTCATACAAGACCAGCGTCCATGTTGCTTAATTTAAATTAAATTAACTGGTATTGTTATGCTGAAGGATATTTTGCCTCTCCGTGGGAGAGTGACCATCAGCGTGCACAGATACTATTTGCCCCAAAGCTTTTGTTGTGAAACGGGTAGACTCAAATTCTACGTTATCATATCATATTTTGTTGCATCCCCTCCCATTTCCGTTCCATATAAACGTGTCTATATTGCCATACCCATGAAATAAAAATAAAAATGTATCAAAAAGATACGAGTAAATATTGAATTTTTATGAGGAAAAAACAAAAAGCAAACAAAACACAATTCCCCTATACAAGGCACTAGAAACTAAAGGAATGATATTGCCTTACCACAAACGTACACAAATCTATACCCAGTCTATGTTAGTGGTAGAAAGAGGAAATAACTATTACTTCAGATGGGATACTTTATTACCCGAGTTTTATGTGATTTTGGTTGAGAAAAAAAAGACTCAAAAAGTTCTCGAGCTTCCGCTTCTGGGCTGATATGAGAACATATTCATAAACCCATCTGGTGGCTATCTAATAGAATGAATCATTTCATGGGGCACGGTCTAATTGATTGATATATATATACACAGACACGGTTATCACGTTGAAAGATTATCTGCCTGCAAATGTTGGCTGGCATTTTATGACTATGGGCAAGCTAAAGACAGAGCTTCCCAAAATTTGAATTGTAAATCAAAATTATAATCTTACTCTGGTAGTTCAATCGCCTCGAGATACGTATTGATGCTTTGATTTTATTAGGTTGACCTTAATTCTGATAATGAGTTGAGAAATCTCAAAAGCATCACCTTCGAATTTTGGGAGGCTTGTCTTGTATCTTTATCTTAAAATTGTTTGCTATTTTTATGATCTTTTACTTCAAAAGGATAAACCGAACTTTATTGGATCACTTTTTCTGGCTGTTTGCCAGTTAAGGTGCCTTAAAGGTATAAAAAATCAAGCTTCTAAATCGACGCAATCAAAGGATACGAATACCGTTAGTATTTATATGCATATACGAAAATACCGTAAATTTTGATATTAGGAAGAGAATCTGAGCCATTAGCCTACTTCCCGTTGACCTAGAATCAAGATATTCGGCAAGAAGCAATCACAACTCAATTTAATATCCAGAAGTAGGCTATCCTTCCCAATAAAAGAAATTTTAGGAAAAAACGGACCGTGTTGTTGCGAAAAAGACACGATGTTTGTGGACCCTGGTAAATTGACACTTTTAGCCTATGTATTTCTTAGTACAAATTTAAATAAAGTAATCGGGGAAGCTTGCTATAAATCGATTTCACAGCTACATTCTTTAAATATATTGAAAAGCGGTCTTTGTTGGCAGGCAGGACGCCTCAAAGGTATCTGCTTATGTACCACTTAAGCTTAAAAAAAATTTTAACATAGCTAAAAATGAACTTAAAAAAGAAACAGGAACGAGATTGCCGGAATAGTGCAAGTAAGCACATTATTATATTTGCGAATTGCAAACAATTAAGTCTCCAAATGTATCGGCTTCTGTTTCTGTCTGGTCGGATGAATAACAAATAATGACGGTTACATCGTCGGCACAATATCATCAAAATGAATAAAGAAGTGTTTCGAATATTATTATCAAAAGTTCTTTTCTTGTTCCGAAGAAAAAATTGAAAATATCTCTGGCGCAGTCGGTAAACTTCCACATGTAAAAGTGAAACACGTTTGAAATTTAAAGTAAAGTATCAAGAGAAGAATTGAAATGAGAAAAAATAAATATAAATTTAAAAAAAAAATAATACTATCAATAAAAAAAAGGCTCACGTCTGAGTCGAAGTCGAACTCGCTCATGAAGGGTCCCGTACTACTACTACTACTACTTCTTACCGTACTCAAAGCGTGGGAAAGCCTCCGCTATCCGTCAGTTTGTCAAATGGCTGTGTGCTCTCAACCATAATAAACACAATTTTACATCAAAACGTAGACAAAAAGAAATTCAAATTTAGTTTCAAAAGTAACTCAATTTAGGAATAAGGCTATGTACGGAGGTACGGAACCCTTCGTTTGAGTATTCGACTTTGCCGTATTTTGCTTTTTAATTAATTTTTTGGGTACGCTCGTGAGCTAAAACAAATCGAGTATTGCAATGATCAAGGAGAAAATAGACACAGTTACTGTATTAACAGAAAATATTCAGGAAGAAAGAACGTCACATATTCTCCATTCTTGGCCGCACGTGCAAAATTGAGCTGTAACCTCCTCGAGACCTTAATGCTGACTGGGTACAAGTGGAATAATTGTTTTTAAGAAGTGCAATATTCGCAAAATAATTTTCCGAGTTTGGTTGACTGAAAAGGCAGAATTTTCAACATGAAGTTTTGCTCTTTAATATTAAATTAAGGATATGGGGAGGTTGTATAGTTTTTAAGAATTAAAACTGCATGCTGTCGAGCCCAACTTCTATAACGTCTGCTCCTCTTTTATATTGCTAATACCTGATATAGCATTTGTTTGAGTTAAGAGCAAATGTTTTCAACTCATTTTACAATCTAAAACAATTCGTCTCCTTTCACTTGATCCCCATCGGCGGTATTCGAGTGAAGATGGTTTTGTTAACTTTTCATACAGCCTCCTTTAACATAACCAAGCAAAGTTATAAAATTCCGATTTTCGTTTTTTCCTCATGGAATAATGAAAATAGTACAGCCCATAGAACGTGACATTTACTGGAATTCATTATTGGTACACACTTTGTTTTTAATAAGCCAATTGAATATTTCCGCAGAAAATTAAATTAGATAACTCGCACTACCTGCTCTCACATATTTTGAAAACAAGTCCAATGAAATTAGTGAGAAAAAAAAACTTAGTCCACATCAAAATTTGAAAAGAAATTGAACTAAATGAATACCAAAAACCAGAGCTCCTTATTTACACATTCAAACATATGTAAATCAGGTATTTAAGCTTTTATATTGCCTTGTTCATTAGGTGCCCATAATTAAGCCTGATTGAAAATCGATTTTATCCTATATTCGTGTGAGAGCGGGAGGAGTCGAGAGATCAAAAAAACATTTGGCAAAAACAACCGCGTCAGTGTAAACAACTTAGAAATGCAAAAAAAAACCTATGTTCGAGTTATCTAGAGCATTTTCAATGTTTTAGAAATCATTTCAAGCAAATAAGTTTTCAACGAAGCCCATTAAAAAATACACAAAAAGAGGAAAAAAAAACAAAGAATGTTTACTTTTTGTTGTTAACTATGTTGAAATATTTATTAATTTATCAGCTGACTTTTTTAATGACCTTGACTGTAAACTATCTTGAAACTTTAATGTCGTGTTTATGTGGTCAAGAAACTAAAATAAAAAACAAAATCATTTAATTAACATCATATTATTGTTTTATTGAGATGAATAGCAAGTTGTGAACTCGTAGATACGGTAAGTTTATTTTTGGAACCATAGTCAGCGTGAAAAGAATTGAGCTGGAGTAGATTTGAATATTTAATATGTTTCGCCTATTAATGGGGTTAAAATTTTGTGCCGAAAAGATGAGAATTTAGTTTTATGGAAGAATTTCAAATAATTCGTCGGCTTAGTTGTTTTTTTTTTTGTTTATGTGAGCATCGCAACACGGAATTCAAGTCAAACGTATTTTAATATACACGGTGTAAGAGGGGTCGATTGTTTTATCCAACAAGGTAAGAGATTTATTTAGGTTTTAAGAAACCACGGGCTATATTAGAAATCAACATCTCGTGAGAGCTGTGATATTTCATGAACTTTATTACAATTATTACTTGAGAGTGTTATTATAAGTTTGAACATTATTTTCATTTCTTATATTATACTGTATACTAAATACTGTGACAGTTGCTGAATAGTTCTGTACCGCCTAGATTAAGCAGTATCTTCCTTTTAAAATAGTATACGTTGAAAAATAAAAATTGTCTGAAAGTCAGCTTTACATATTCGTGGTACGAAGTAAATTTAAGATTCAACAACAGGACAGTTGCAGAGTTACATCTCGATCGGTCAGTTGATACCCAAACCTGGTGCTCTTTTCCCAAATCAAGACCTTTACAAATGTTTAAAGGCGGTGGAAACATTAAGGTATGTACGGGTACTATATCTGCTTTGGGTGGAGAAATTAAAGAAGCTGTGTGCCGTCGATATCTTGTAAACTAATTATTCAGTAAGGTCCTCTTGTTTTGATTGATGTATTTGGAACTTGCGCTACTGTTCCTTTAAAGCGACATACACTTTCAATTTAGAGCATATCTGCAATATTCCACAGGTGCCTTTAATATTGAAATTTGAGGACATACTATGGTGTGGTGAGAGAATACATACATTGTCCCAAGAAATATAGTATGTGAAAAAGTCATTTTTCTGGATTTTTTTTTAAAGAAAATGTTTACATATTCCCGTTCAAAGTGGAGTTTTGTGAGCACATGACGGCATTTGCAACTCGGCATTTGCAACAACGATTTATACATTCACAACGCTCCTTGTCTCATAACTTTTTTATATCTTTAGGATGAATGCGGTGTTTGTATTAAAAAATGGTATACTTTTATTTTTTTTACTCGCTCTCAAGAGATTTTAACCCCTTATAATATTAAACAGAGCGAGAAAATTGATTAGGGGAAGAATCAAATATGTTCTGTGTCAATTGCTCCATGAAAAAAGTGGCCATTTAACGTCCACTTATTTACATTCGCTAAATTCACAGTATTTTATTTGAAATTTGAAGATTGAATAATCACCATGTAAACAGTATTTCTTTGACGTCAAATGGAGTTTCGAAGATTGTCTCCCGCTATAGAGCACACACAATTTTGACAGATAGCTTCAAATTTTCAATCTTATATCTGATTCCAAAACAGTCGCTATCATTCGAAAGAACAATGAGGAAAGTGGGTTTATCGTTGAGGCTTACTTTTCACACAGATGTAAAATGGTGCAACCCAGCACGATTTGCAAAGTCGCAACCCTCTCTTTGTTTATTACTATATGGGTCACTACGTTTTAATAAACCGCGATTGTGACAAGACGATCTTCATTGGTGACTGGCGCATAAATTCGTTTGCCGTTGGACCTTCCGATTATTCAGTGAAGGAAATTCCTTGCGATGACATTTATGAACAAAACTTAGGAGACGTTTTAAAAAAACGAACCCATGACTCATAAGTTTTTTTCAGCATCCGTGGCCGGTTTGTATTTGGAGTCGACAGCGCATTCTCCCAATGTGGTCCATTGCGATTTTTGATTTGTGGGTTTTTTTCTTTTGAAACTCTGACTTTATGTCAACCGTCCAAGTAACCAACAACTGCCAACATACCCTCTGCCACGAAAAACGACATTCATCATCATGCCATATTATATATTTTTTAATGGCATTCGTGTACTCAAGTTAAAATTACTTTGCATCGGATTCACTTTGTAACTTTCGGGTACTTCTTTGACTTTTTCAAAAAATTCAACGATTTCATTTTTGTGAATTTATTTTCACACTCTAGTCCTGTTGTCTACACTTCTGAATCATTTACATAACATAGCACAGAAAAACTTTTGAATTTATATCTTTTAAAACTCTTAGCATAACACTATGTTTAATCAATAGATACATATTGAAAGTTGACCGTCAAGTTGGGTCCTCTTCAGCTCTTGAAACTTTAACAAAACAAAAAAAGTTTGAAATGCAGAAGGATACTTTCGAACTTTATTTGTGCAAATTCTTTCAAATGACGGTAAATCAAGGCGAGAAAAAAGGAGCTGAAAATTCTATATTCCGAGTAACAATTATCATGTTAGAAATGCTAATTTTTTGAAGTTTATTTTTGTTGCATTCTTAGAATTATGATTCTGCCGCTCACAAGTGAGCAATTTTTAAAACCATATCCACTGTAGTTTGAAATTATCTTGGTCCCTGCGTTAAATGCAGGATAGCTTTTTTATAAGATTTAGACCAAAAGCTTGTTGACTTCTCACCTTATGAGTCACCAGGAACAAATGGTATACTACTAGCTCTTCTGCAAACAGGAAAAGACACTCTGAAATAAGCTCTGGCCAACATTTTCAGAGGATGTCTATATTCAGGGTACACTCCAGGGCAGTGGCAACAAGTAAGGGTCTTTCTACCAAAACCAGGAAAAGAATTAACACAATCAAAAGGCTATCGACCTATAAGTCTAACACCTTTTAGAAAGAATCTGTGAAAACCATATTAGAGCACAGATAAAAAATTCACAGCGGAGTTCGAACCAACACGCGTTACTCAAAGGCAAATACATAGAAACCACACTACAGAAAGTAGTATCAACAAGCCTTTGGAGGGGTTTTGGGAAGTTCGGGGACTGAAATTGAAACAAGTCCACTGGATACACAACTGTTTAGTGGAACCCACCCTTCTATACGGCATTATATAAATGCGCCAGTACAACTGGAAATGAAAAGACAAGCAGGACTCTCGGCCTTTTGCACTGGGTCACTTCGATGAGAGGAAACACATCAGTCTAGAGGAAACACTACTTGATCGCCAAAGTGGTCAAGTTTATTTTTACCTTTATAAACTACTTCAGCCAGATCTTCTTGAGTGAGTGGAAACACGACAAGAAACTACTTTGAAATCACTTTTTATACGGATGGCTCTAACATATCGTTTGAATTGGAGGCAGGAGTCTACTTTCCAAATCCAACGATCGACATTTCAAGGTGTCTTGAGCCTTACTGTAGCAGAAACGCTCACCGACCTCAACCAAAAGTGTCACAAACCCTTGTAAGGAAGTGTAAACACAAACTAAACAAACTAGCAACACTTAACGACGACAGTCGACGCTGACGAAGGTGTAATGGGTAGTGAGAAAGTTGACGAATTGGCTAGGAAAGGAGCAGGAAATAGGCGTCCCGCTGACAGCTACTAAAAGAGCTATAAACGAGTGGGCAACCCAGGAATTCAAAAAGCACTGAATCAAACTAACAATATGCAGAAAAGTAAAATCTAAAATAGACAAACCGACTAACAAGGCAGCGAAAGGAGATCTGAGCTCCAGCAAAAGGATTTTATGGTTAATGGTCGGACTGATAAGAGGGTCCATTTACCTAGATCTCCACTTACAAAGACTCGGACAATCAGAAACCATAACATGCTTAAGCTGTGAAAAGGAAGAGGAAGATCTGGAACACTTCCTTTGGCACTGCACAGCAACAGGGAGACTGCGATATAAAGCACTGATACCAGATCATTCGCACTTCAAAGGAATAGGGACCGGTGTGATCATGGATTTCACAAAACGAACAAAAAGATTTACCGACCATACAAATCAAGCCGCTCCATAGAAATCCCTTTGACACCCTCCCCCTTTTTTTCACTACAACCCAACACATTACCATATTCTTTTCCATAGGGGATACAACAGTCCCAATCAGGGGCCTAGATGAAGATCAAATAAAGCTCATCCTCACCAACTAACCAACCAACCAACCAACCAAACTATTTTTAAGGTTCCGTACCTGAAAGGGAAAAACGGAACTCTTGTGTGTATTATTTAGTCCGCTTTAATAAGATATAATAAAAATTATATAAAGTCAAAACTAAAGGGGGGTCTACGCTCAAAAATTTGTTTCTTAAAATCACAACTTAAGTTAACGCCTAAAAGTAGGCAATGATCCCGTTTCTTGGTGCAGTTAACGATTGGTCTTTTTGTGATGCGACGCGACGCCTGGAAGTGATTTTCTGAACGCAATCCGACACAAAAGAATTAAAAGGTTTTCTGATGCAAACTAATTGCCGAAATATGTGACTCTATTATTTTGATTAGTTGGGCAATTTCTTGCATGTAAAACATCTCAACGCGACGGCAAGCTCATTCTGAATTCGTTAATAACTGGTCAAAATGTAGCGGCGTTAGTGCGAATTTCAACACGTGCCACATCCGTGTACGTGTTTTCCTATCGCGAAGTTTATCTCAACGAAAGTCATTGAATAGATGAATATTACTAATGATATTTTCAAAAAAAAAAAACAAATAATGTGCATTATAGCTTCTCAAAATTTGTGCTGTTCGGCAACACACCAACATTTTTTGGAAGCCAATTTCCAATATTTCCCGCCATTACTCAAGAAAAAAATCGATGCGTTTCAAACCTCGAAACTAGCAATGAGCTTTATGCATTTTTTTGAGCGCACAACACATGATTCAAAAAGAAACCGATACAAACTAAAAAGTAAACCACATACAAAATTCGAAAACATCCTCAAAAACCAGTCCGAAATTTGTTTTCCCATTCTAACGACAAAAAAAGGAAATTCCATTCCACCGCAAGTTCAGTGACAATTAACGACTTTTTAGTTCTTTATAACTTAATACTGAATTCTAGCAAACATCATTTTAATCGAAATAAGATTCCAGCACATTAACGAGCAGACTATTCAAATTTATATAATTTTAAGGTTCTATTTCGCTCGTTAAACTAAGACATCCTGTCCCAACAACCAACCCCCTTAATCTAAATAATGTAATTGTACGACCATAAAAACCATTTCGGATTGTTTCAACATGAAAATTGAGTTCCGGCTTTGGTATTTCGTTTTCTTTTTATGCTTATTTCTAATTAACTTAATTAAATTTGTAGCAACCTCCAGTTAATGGCCAATAAATACATTGAAATATATTATTAATGATATATAAATGTCACCTTTGCTAAAAGAGTATAATAGAAATTTTTTATTGACAATACCACTAGACACTACATTCCAGCCGCGATCCCAATCAAGTCCTGTGGCTGAATTTTATTTCTTTATCGTCGGGTGGTTTTAATATGGCTTCGCGACCCACAAAGCATTATTGGCAATCCACCAATTACAAACACGAGCTAACTCGGCGTGCATAAGATTTCCATATCAAATGAGTAAGCTTAAAAATGCAGAAAAAATTTAATTTTAACACAGCCGGTTATGCAGAGCATTCTGTTTGATATTTGCTTTACGAATAAAATTCACAAAAAAAAAGAAAACAAAAAAAAGAACAGGCAATGACCAAAATTCGAACTTAAAACAAGTTCGCATCTCTTCACAATTGACCGCATTGTTTGGACGTTAAATTAACAACGAACTCGGTTCAAGTGAAATTTCAGGTTTACTGAGCCAGTATCGCAATTTCGATTTTGGTTGTTTTAACTTGTTTGCAAATAAATTCAAATGTCTTAAAATTGTTATGTAAATCACAGGAAATACGAGTACTGAAATGGTTCTACTTCCAAAAAGGACCTTTGGTTTGACATATTTGTTAGATTTTTAAAAAACACATTTGATTATTTTGAAAAAAAAAAAACATTCAAGTCAATGATTGCATTCATTGACAGCCTCAGGTAGGATTCATCCGGTTGAACAAAAGATGCTTCATCCGTAGTCTGTAAAGCTGGCCATACACATGACACAAGTAAAGGGTTTTTCAACAGGGACGTTACAAAAGTAGAGCGACAGGGACACCAAACGACGCCATATTTCTAGCCGCTCTTTTGACATTTCTCTTCAGTTAGGTTTGCCATTTCATGATGGAAAGATTTACGAGCAAAAAAAACAGTCGAAATTATTAAATGTTTCTACCGAAATTCGGAGTCAGTGGCCTCAACGCCTCAATTTATGGTCGTCATAATCGTCAGCAATTGAGCGTCTAGTGGAAAAAATTGAATCCACAGGCACAGTACAAAATGTTCCCGTGCCAGTGAGACAAAGAAGTGCCCGTAGTGTCCTCCATGAGTCATCATTACATCCCACACTGTTTGGTGTGGTTTATGGGCCGGCGGCGTTGTTGGGCCGAATATTTTGGGCCCCAATTAGATGATGTGGACTTGGTGGACATGTGGTTCTAACAGAACTGCGCCACAAGCCACACATCGAATGTCACAATCAATTTATTGGAAACCAAGTTTGGAGAACGTGGTATCTCACGAAATGGTCCAGCTACGATTGTTGAACTTCGTACGCATATCGAACTTGAAATTGCAGCATTATCGGCCGATTTATGCTTGAAAATCGTCAAAAATTGGGTTCATCGTCTGGACTTCTGCAAGCGTGCCCGTGGTGGCCATGAAAAGAAATCGAGTTCCATACATAATGGCAATAAACGTACTTTCACAGGAATAAAGAATTTCATTGACATCCAAAACCGTTTTTGTTTTATTTAAAAAAACTTTTGTAGCGCTCTTATTGAAAAACCCGATATCTGACACCAAAAACCCACTCCGCCGCACACGCAACATCAATTCTAAAACATCAGTGTTACATTTGATTTGAACGAGACAAAGCGATGAGTAATTCCAGTGACACTGACCATGTGGCTTACGAAATGATAATTGTTTCGTGTCTAGAGGAGAAAAGAGAGGGACGAGTTTGGTGGACGAAACTGGCTTTCAACAAAAAAAAAAAAAAAATCCGAACGTGCAATCTTATTAGTTTTGTTTAGTTCAAGTCGATAAGATAACCTTTATCGTCGATGTACTAATTTTCCTTTATACGTTAAGAAACTTTCGCGTTTTTACGATTCCGTTCCCTAAAAGGGAGAACGAAACCATTGTATGTTCACTTTGTTGTCCGCGGGCTGTCGACCGCGACTCTTTTTTCTCAGGAACGCGGAGAGGTATCAAGTTTAAATCGATATCAAATACAAACGACTAGAGTCGCTTTAAGCTGTAGAAAAAACAAGCTTCTTAGTCGATATTTTAATACTTGCAAGGTAATCAAAACCTAAAAGATACTACAGACACGGTTTCCGTGATGGACGAATTATATACTTACCTACAAGTTGTGCAGGTCCTATTTGCTCTTGGCCGGTATTTTTTTAATCGGCAAAGCTCAGCCAGATCCTTAAAAACATCGAACAAAAAAACTACTGAAATGCGTCATTTCGCCACGTTCGCAAGGCGGAGAGAAAATGTGCCATGTGTATGGTCAGCCTAATGAACTAAAAGCCTTAACCCCCTTAAATAGTGTTGCTCAAATAATGAAGTAGACGAGAGGAAATCTGCAAGGAAATACTAAAATTTGGACTATACAAGAAAAAAAAAGATCAAAATTATGCGAATGATAACACAAAACAGATAAAACAGTTGCAGTAACTGTACATAAAGATTAAGAATACTAATCATTAATGCCCGACTGATTGGCTGAGTGTTAACCTATTAATAAATTAACCCACATACTTTCTTTAATTCGATTTTGGTGCAATCTGTTGAAAGGGGAATCTTAGGCCATTTCCGTTGGCGGTGATTTGATGAGGCTCCTGACATCTAATGCAGGAGTTCCGCAGGGATCTATACCCGGTCCTCTGCTTTTAACTATGTTGAACAACGCGTTGTGTTGCAGAAAAGTTTCAAACGATTGCATCGTTCGTTCGATGTGCAATTTGAAAGATGGGGCATATAGAGCTGATAGTCCGATCATCGGGCATAGCTTCATCCTCGCAAAACTGTTTGGAATTTTTGTGTCGCCCTCATATGGAAAGCTCAGCTGATTGACCCTTCAGAGGTGGCGACCTTTTTCTCATTGAGCTTTTCAATAGCTAAGCCAACCGCTATATAAAAGGAAGTGCGAAATGGATTCTTCATTTTTTGGAAGAAACAAATTCTTTTATCCCTCTTGAAATCAGTTGGTAAACATGAAGAGCTGCTCATTGGGTACCATCTCATCCGTCTTACCCTTAAGGTTACTTTCCGAAGAATTTCAACACAAAATTTGTGCAACCCAAATATCGAATAATTGCGCTACGACCCTTCCTTCTAAGGTCATGCTTAGGCTATAAATAATTCTCCATCTTCCGAGACATCTCGAAATCCAAAAAAGGGAAACAATCAACACGTGCGTCTTTCGAATAAATATGAGACTGCTTCTTGGTAGTTATCTTTACTGCATACAAAATTTATTCCGTTCACCTGTTTGACCATTCGTACGTTTGTTTGGTCATCTGTTCGCCTGTTCGTCTATTCGTCTCTTCGTCTGTTAGTCTTTTCGTCTGTTCGTCTGTTCGTTCGTCTGTTCGTCTGTTCGTCTGTTCGTCCATTTGTCCGTTCGTCCGTTCGTCCGTTCGTCCGTTCGTCCGTTCGTCCGTTCGTCCGTTCGTCCGTTCCTCCGTTCGTCCGTTCGTCCGTTCGTCCGTTCGTCCGTTCGTCCATTCGTCCGTTCGTCCGTTCGTCCATTCGTCCGTTCGTCCGTTCGTCCGTTCGTCCGTTCGTCCGTTCGTCCGTTCGTCCGTTCGTCCGTTCGTCCGTTCGTCCGTTCGTCCGTTCGTCCGTTCGTCCGTTCGTCCGTTCGTCCGTTCGTCCGTTCGTCCGTTCGTCCGTTCGTCCGTTCGTTCGTTCGTACCTTTGTCCGTCCGTCCGTTCGTTTGTTAGTCCGTTCGTCAGTTCGTCCGTTCGTCCATCTGTCACAGGACTCTATCTTTTGAACCGTAATAGATAGATACTCACAATTCACCACATGTCTACCACTTTGTTCGCTATAACGACAAACAATACAAGTTAAGTAGAAAAAGACGTGGTTCCAAAAAAGAATTGTCTTTCAACATTTTGAAATGTTTACTAAAATATTTTTAATAAAACTTTTGTCTGTTGTGTGAAATTTGGTTTGGTGGAACGGAACCCTTCTTAAGCGTTTTAACTTGTCCAACCTATTTCTGACTGTGCCTTCGCATTCTGCAATATCAACCACTGCATCACAGGATTATAGTACTCCAAAATTGCGTCGGCACTTATTCTCGAATCTTCCTGTAAGAGCGTTGCTAAAACCTCATCATATGTCTTAGAGGATCCAAGCTTCATCATTTTTCTAAAAAAAACAAAAACATTACTTCAACGGATTGTTTACAAATTTTTGCCTCACTTCAAAGCATCGCCTGCATCTTTGGAGCCAGAGAAATCGCAGTTTTGCAGCCGAATTATTTCATACTGACCGCTGATTTCGCATAGTTGTCTATGGAATAGGTATCCAACAATCTCAGAGTAGAACTTCCTGCAATGCAAATAAAATGAGCCGCAGTACTCGGACAGTAGTTAAAACCATTCATTACATAGCTTGTTTGTGTTCGTTTATGTCATCGTAGAAAAAGTGCGGAAAGTCAAAGGCATCTACTGTGCGATTGTCTGCTGGCACAACTCCCATATACTTAAACATTAGCTCCCAATAGTATTTATTGTGTTCACTTATATCAAAAGAGTCACTCAAAAGGTCCACCATAAACTTACTATGAACGAAATATGCTGGAACTTTAATTAAAAGGTGGATAGCCTGTAAAAAAAAGACACAATTTCAGCTGGTAGATATGATCTAATTTATACATACCATTCTAAGAAGTCGATTCATAAACATTTCATTACTATATTCAACATCATTTGTTATTCCAATTTTATTCAAATAACTTGGAGATGATGCTGAGAGTATCACAGCGTTTTCGACGGCATGCTCCAAGTCGTATGAATATGAATAGTAGCCAGGTACATTCACTTTCTCCCTGGCATAATAAAGTCGTCCCATGTAACCATGAGCTTGGAGGAATTTCCTGAAGTCCATTTTTGGGCAATAACGCAATTGCACGTTTGCGGTTAAATCGTAAACGCTTGTTTCACAAATATCTGCGTCTTCAACCTGCTTCAGTTTCAACTGAGTGCCCCACATTCCTTCGGAAATTGGCTCAAATCCAAGAGATCGATAGAAATTATCCGCTTCCCTGTATGGCTTGGAAGGGTCAAGCTTGTATTGTGCTCGAATCAAGGAGCCATATGGTGGTAGAGTTGCAAGTGGATAATTATCATCTATTATACTCTTAACAGACCAAGCTTGAGATAAGACCTGTTGAAGGAGATGATCAGGAATTGGACCTGTGAGCTTCATAACATGATAGCCATATTTTTTATTCAATTGCCTGCGAATGAATGCATGCATTTGGACATAAAGCGGCCTCAATTGAGTCATAATTGTTTCCATTTCAGTGATATTGAATCTTTTAAGCCAGTATTTTGATGGACTGATTCCTGTAAATGTGCGAGAAATGAAAGTTCATTGGCTCATATTGTTCTTGAAAGTCATTTATTTTTTTACTTAATTTCCTATAACCTGAGTTGCGATGCGATTTTTAAGAACACATTTTTTGGGCCCGCCCCCCCTTAGTTTTTACTCTATATTAATTTTTTAATTGTTATTATAGCACCACTTGATGATGACTGACGGATGGACGGATGGACGGATGGACGGATGGACGGATGGACGCATGGACGGATTGACAGATGAACGGATGGACGGATGGACGGATTGACGGATGGACGGAGAATGAAAGATTTTTAGTAGTGGTTTGAGAAACTCAGGTGTATTTGGTGTCAACTCTCTTCCGTGGGTGGAACCCGAAACGGGACGGAGTATTTTGATATCGATCAATTAGCTTTCACCTTATTCGCAAGATTTTATTCGACATTAGCTTTGATATATGAATTTTGAAAGCTTGGAAGATGTAGGTAAACACCCCGCTGAGAGTGTAATGCCTTCACAGCAGAGCCATCTACACACAATCTACACAAACCACTATTTTGAAAACACGAATTAGGTATCAAGCCGATACAACAACCACTACAGTAACGCCACCCATTAGTCAAGACTACTATCGCTGGTCGACCAACCCAGTGATAGTGCCATTAACTCAATCCCAAAAGGCAAATGGTGATTGGACCAGATTCGAAAAACTAGACCACTCTTGGAATCGAACCTTGGACCTATCACTTGAATCAATTGAAAGGCAGGTGCTCTACCAATTTCACCATCCAGCTGTTTTTAAATCGATTCGATTTACTGTAGATATCTGATAAATTGTAAAGTGTGAAGTCTCAAACAGATAAGTGGGTCATAGTGAGACGTATTTTAAGCGTTTCCGTTTCTTTTCTTCTTTTGCTCAGAACCATAAAAGCGAACCAATTTTTCCAGAGTGGAAAAGAGTGAGGTACTAACACTTCGAAACCATAGGAGATAAACAAATTCTAACTAACCTGTTATCTCAGCTGCTTCCTTCACCTTTTCGATCACATTCCAAAAATGTTTTCCCGTAAATTTATCATTTTTGGCTCGCCACGCTGACCAGTAGTACTTCAATTCATCGGGATCACTGCTCATCATAAATACATTCCGAATATCCGGATTGTATGCCAGGCTAACACTTGCATTTCGATACGACGGTACATCCTTATCCGTAGTTATTCGCTCCAAAGCAATCAGTGAGAGCATCAATTGGAAATATTTATCCGTTCCAATCACCGCATCTTCACCAATTTCTTTTAAGATTTCAAAAATTCTCTTCAGTTCGGCATCCTTGAACTCCGAATAGCAGTATGCCTTTGAAGCATTAACCGTGGCAACATTAGAGTTGACAATTTCCAATAAAGACACAATGGCTTTTGGTAAATTTTCAGGAAGTTCGTTCTCAAAGGACAATACTTTGTTGTTAACCTGATCATAAAAGTCAAGAAGTCTTTCACTGGTTTCTTCCACGAACTTTCTTGCTTCGACCTCATTCTTGTTCGTGCACTCCGAAATGCATATCTGTTGGTATTGAAAATATTATTTTGAAACCTTTTGTGCATTGTTTTATTGAATTTACCTCGATTAACGCCAAGCTTGCGGCGATTAGGAAATATATTTTCTTCGCCTTCATTGCAGTCTAGTAAACTACTGGAAGTCCTTAGTAAATAAAACTGCACCCAAGACTGATAGGTAGTTTGGCATTGATTAATGTTTTATATTCGGATTTGGCTAAGCCATAAATAAGCGACTAAGTGATCTCGCTCACCCGGCGTTCTTGATAATGTACCTCAAACAAACGAGATTGTCATGTACTCATATTTAAAATAATTTTATTTTGATTATTATGTGTCTGCACATAAATGCCGATTATAGTTGACTACAGTCCCCAGCATAATTATTTGGACAAGATTACAAATTGATTTTTTTTTTTTATTCTCGGATGAAATTTAAAAAGAAGTAAATACCGTGTTTGTGTAGTAAGTTAATAGTTATTTTATTTTTGATTTATTTATTGAAATTTATTTAAAGAAAAAAAAAACTTTTCATTATCTCTGAACCAATTCGACAAGTTTTTGCAGCATTTCTACTGGAACTTAATCGTAGCATTTCCAGAAATGGTCTCACTGCTCCGAGCCAAAAAAACACTACTTTTTCTAATCCATGCATCTTGCAATGATATTTAAATCTGGACGTTGGAATGGCTAGTTGAGTGTTCCTAGTTTTTCTTTTCTGGATCTTTCCCACATCTTATCTGTCGTGTTTGCCCATAACGACAATTTCGTAAGAGCCAAGTTATCTTATCTCAAATAGAATCCAACGAATCGCTTCCAAGTACAGAATCGCTACAGACCTGTGCCTCAACCAAAAAGCTTCTCTAGCCAGCTCGATCTTTTGCTAGCTGCCCCAGTTTCGCACGCTAAGTTGGTTGAGGTCCCTCTCCACTTGCGCGCGCCACATGAGTCGCGGTATTTCTCTGCTGCGCCGTCTCTCGGGAGTGGATTCGAAGACCTTCCGGGCCGGAGCATTGGTTTCCATCCGCCCTACATGACCTAGCCATCTCAATCGTTGGAACTTCACTCTTCTGGCTAGGTCGATGTCGCTGAACAGCTGGTAAAGTTCGTGATTGTATCTTCCACTCACCGTCTATGCAGATAGATTGACAAAGTCCATGCCTCCGCGCCGTATAGTACGACTGAAATGATTAAGGTCTTATGTTTTACTTTGGTTGTTCGAGAGAGGGCTTCGTTTATCAATTACTTTCTCAGTCCATAGAAGCAAAGATTGGCAAGAGTAATTCTTCGTCTGCTTTCAGCGCTGGTGTCGTTGTCTGAATTGATAGCGGTGCCTATGAAGACAAAGTCTTTGACTACATCAAAGTTATAGCTGTCTACTTTGACGTTCTGTCCGAGACGTAGGTGTTGGGAGTCCCTTCTTATTGACAGCAAAGTATATACTTTGTCTTGCTCTCATTTATGCGGCCTCCGTCGCTACACTCAAAAAGTGGCATTGATATCACGCTGCGTTCTTCCAATAATATCAATATCGTCGGCATATGCGAGTAGTTGGACGGACTTCTGAAAGATTGATCCTCTGGTGATCCTGACAGGTTTCGGAAATATAGCGTTCTGGATTTCCAGCTTGGCGATAATTCCTGCCGCCGATGTTGTTTAAAGCCTTTTTCAACGACATTTTGGCCATTAACCAGATTAATGTTGACCCTCTAAGATTCAATTTTTCAATTCAATTTCCTCTCAAAATTTCTAGCCACATTTGGGAATATGTGAATAGTTTGAATGTTGTTTCGATTGGCTTAAAAAAAAAAACCTTTTTGTCTTGGCCACTGAATGGATTTCACTAAAATCAATTAATTATTTCCAGAATTTGCTTATTTACTTGAATCTCTGACCAATTCTGCACCAAACTAGTGAGGGGTGGTTTCCGCATTTGATTGTCATCAATTTTTCAAACCGTCTAACCAAATGGATTGATGTGGTCCCTCCGCAAGTAAGTTAGTTAACTCATGTTAAACACTCAGCCTCTTCCCTCGTCAAATTGTTGCAAATTTCAGCCTTTAAATTTAAAACTACAATATTCGCTGTTTTCAGCCAGGTCACTTGAAGTGTCTCTTCCTGCCAAAATTGTGCCCATTTCTTTTTTTGTATCTGCTCCTCACCAGAAGCTCATTTATGTTGTGTTAAATAAAACTAAGCTTTGACCTTAAGTGAAGCATTTTATTTCCCACAATTGATGTTAGATCTGTATTTAGAAGCATTTTTCGAAATATAAAACTCGTTTATAATGATAGTACCATCCAGTCCTCGTGCTCTTACCAATTCCCAAAAATATCGACACATGCCAGTCACGAAACAATAACAAAGCAATAAGTCTTTGTTTTATGAAGACACACAAATCCAAAAGGTTATCTAGTTAACTGGTTACTGACCCGTATATTATCTATGTCTGAAAACATGTTTCCATTAGCGCTAATAAGTAGTCAGCGATCGATCTGGAATTGATTAGACTTAGAGTGAATGATTAGCAATTCGAAAAACATGATATTATATTCGAATATATGAGCACTATTTTTGTAACTTTTTTTCCGGATATTTATAGTTAAAACCAATATATTTATTCGTAGCCATTAAAAACCTCTAAATTGTATTAAGCAGTGAGAACCAATGAACGTGTCTTAATTTAACTAATTTAAATCGGTTTTTCAGTTTGAAAGTTTGCTTGAGAGTTTGGCAACTTTTTTCTGCATTTATCATGAACATTAAGAATATATACGAATGTGATATATACAGGGTTTTTCAACAGGGAAGCTACAAAAGTAGAGCGACAGAGACAGCAAACGACGCCATATTTTTTGCCGCTCTTTTTACGTAAGGTTTGCCATTTCATGGTGGAAAGATTTACGAGCCAACAAATTTACTACCGAAATTTGGAGTCAATGGCCTCAACGTTAAGAGCGCTACGTCCAAATAATGGTCGTCATAATCGTCCTAGCAGATCAACAATTGATCGTCTAGTGGAAAAATTTGAATCCACAGGCACAGTACAAAATGTTCCTGTGCCAGTGAGACAAAGAACTGCCCGTAGTGTCGAGAATATTGCTACCGCTGAGGTTCAGTTGCAGAAAGCCCAAATGTGTCTATCACACGTCGTTCTCAAGTGTTGGCCATCTCTGTGACGTCGTTGTGGCGAATTTTGCGAAAAAATCTTGGCCTACGTCCTTGCAAGATTAAATTGACGCAAGAACTGAAGCCGCTTGACCACCAGAAGCATCGTATGTTCGCGAATTGGGCTGAGCAACAACTTGAAAATGATTCGGATTTTCATCGAAAAATCATCTTCAGCGATGAGGCTCATTTCTGGCAGAATGGTTCCGTCAATAAACAAAATATGCGGTACTGGTCAGGCAGCAATCCACACGTACTCCATGAGTCATCATTGCATCCTGAAAAAATTATGGTTTGGTGTGGTTTATGGGCCGGCGGCGTTATTGGGCCGTAGTTCTTCCGTGATGATCAAGACCAGCACGTTACTGTGAATGGGGATCGCTACCGTTCAATGATAACCCAATATTTTTGGCTCCAATTGGACGATATGGACTTTGAGGATATGTGGTTCCAGCAGGACGGCGCCACAAGCCACACAGCGAATGTCACAATCAATTTATTGGAAACCAAGTTTGGGGAACGTGTTATCTCACGAAATGGTCCAGTCGCTTGGCCGCCTCGGCAGTGCGATTTGACGCCGTTAGACTATTTCTTGTGGGGCTACGTCAAGTCTTTGGTCTATGCCAACAAGCCAGCGACGAATGATGAACTTCGTACGAATATCCAACGTGAAATTGCAGCAGTATCGGCCGATTTATGCTTGAAAACCGTCAAAAATTGGGTTCAGCGTATGGTCTTCTGCAAGCGTGCCCATGGTGGCCATGCAAAAGATATCGAGTTCCGTACATAATGGTATCGAACGTACTTTCACAGGAATAAAGAATTTCATTGATATCCAAAACCGTTTTTGTTTTGTTTAATATTTTAAGCGCTCTTATTGAAAACCCCTTTATAAATTGCATTGCACTGTGATTAATAAATATCTTCAAACATGAAGCTGGTTAAAGTAGCATTATATTTTTATTCCATTTTTTTTTAACTAATAAAATAAATATTTTATTAGAAAAAACCGGCCAAGTGCGAGTCGAACTCGCGCAATGAGGGTTCCGTATAAACCTATAGGTATATAATCAAAAGTTCACCCATCACGACAAACAAACAAAAAAATATGCGGCTTAAATTGCTGTTTATTTTGAATGCGTTGACACAAAAGTTTGATTTTGTTGCAGTTCCAATGGACAGTAGACCTGTGTATTTGATATGAATTCCAGCTTTATACCTCCATGCATTCCAGCTTAATACCTCCATGCATTCCTGAGAAAAAGTTTCTTGACAGACAGATGGACGGACGGACAACAAAGTAATCCTATAAGGGCTCAGTTTTTTCCTTTCGAGGAACGGAACCCTAAAAAACGTTTTCTTCCATTTCAGGTAATTGATGGGGCAAAATGTAAAAATGCGAATGTGTCAATATTTTATGGTTCCGTACCCAAAGCGCGCCAACGGTTCCCCATTATTGCTGAATTTGGTATTGAGTATTGTTTGCTCTAGTGGGACGTAGCATCCGCTCACGTAACTCCTCAGAAGTTGGTTAAGAACCTCGGTGGTTTAGTGAATTTAAAATCGGTCGTACAAGCATCGAAGATACATCTCGCTCTGAGACGACAAAAGAGACTTCGAATGCGGAAATCGTCAAGAAGTTGCGCGAGTTATCTTGGGTATCTCAAAATAAAGGGCTGGAGTCCATTTTGCGTTCTTGCAGCGTAATTGAGTGGACCTTTTTCAACGTTTTGTGAAAATCCTGAGTCCAATAGGCAGGCTGCAGAGTGGCTGGAAAGCCCCAAAATGCGACCAAATGTCCAAAGTTTGGCCGTATTATTTTGATAAAGCACTGAGGCACACTTCTTTGAAGGCGATGACCAGATTAGAACAATTACGAATCAAATTGTTTGCTCCTGAATGGCCTCCCAGCAATAAGGTTTTCTTTATGAACGGATTATCCTTGAATTGAATCAAGAGAGTCGTTCGTTGACCACCAAAATAACTAAAATTTCTTTTAAATATTTGCTTCGTCGTGTATTGATATGGCCCTGCTGAAACAGAAATATTTTTCAGCAAGATAGCGGGTTATTGGCATCCAAGTAGATGTATTTTGTTCCAATAAAGCAGCTCAATATTATTGATGTCATGCGTTGGTCATGTCACCTAATAATATCATTACTTGAAAGACACGCTGAATTTCCACTGCCCAACAAGAGGAGAATCGAGTACACATTTCAAGAACAAATTATCACGTTGATGAGGCCTGGTTTTTGATCCTGTTTCTAGCCTTGAACGAGATCTGGATGTAACACTTTTATTCGGAGGTAATACAGCACTCAGATACCTGGAAAAAATATTACTTACCAAAGAAACCAAGAAAGTCGCAAGTTCTATTCAGGACTTTAATGCCGAAAACAAATAAGAAGATTGCAAAGAATTATTTACGGAGAAGGAGAGAATTTTTATAGAGCTTAACATTGCTTCCGAGAGCAATATATATCCCTTATTCATATTCCTCTTCTTACCGTCCTAAAACAGTTGCAATTTTATTAAATTTTTTAATATATACCTGTATGCCTCTTCTTGTGCTTACATATTTTTGCTGCGGAAAATTTTTCAAACTACCTACAAAAACTCTACAAAATATTACTTGCAACTTAAGTCTGAAATATAATTTGAACTTCAATAAAGGTGATTGCAAGTTTGGAAATGTCATGAAAAATTGACAAAGGCGTACGTTAATAAGGTTCAATTAATCACTTTGACATAACAAAATGTTAAATTAATTTGCTTCTGTTCTCCCAAAATCATCCCATCTCAGCCGTCTATTTGAATTTGTGTCAAAAACCAAAAAAAAAAAAAACAACACTCGTCATCAACTTAATAAATACACACACACTCTCTTTTCCATAGCTTTGCCAAGGCGATGATGATGGTTTCTCATTAAGAAAATCGTACGGCATCTGCTTGCCTGGCAATTCAAAAGCAAGCACCATGTTGAGTCTGCTGCCTTCGAGTGACTCAATTACACATGGCAATAATCCAACCGAGAGATGAAAACGTCTTATTGCATCTGTTAAATTGAGTGTATATCTGGCGACTGAAGAGACGAAATAAACTCATTCGCTTCGCACTTTCTGTCAGCCATGACGATGAGATGCTTTCCTAATTAGAGCCATACTCGAAGTGGTTGTAGGTGAAGAACCTTTGATTTTTATTGCAACTATTCAGAGGTCTGACTGTCAAAGCAGAGCCAGAGAGAAAATGTAATTCTTATTTATTCCGATCGGCCCCACTGACATTATGTTGCCCGCGCTACGAGTGTAGGAAAAATCAACACAAAACTCAGTTAAATTTTTATTACCTCTTAAATGATCCGATTGAAAAAGGAGAAGAGAAGAACAGACCTTATCTTAATACCCCAAAGGCAGCTCCGATTGGCTTCAATCAAATATTCGTCCTTCACTTTGGGAAACAACAGGTGGTTTGTAGGTGAATGTAACGCTTTCGAGGCAACCTTCCTCCTACTGCAAATCTAAAATTAGAAAATTTCCATAGATTCGAATGTGCGCGACACCCACCAGGACCCGTGTGCTTGGGAGAAAAAAAAAATCAACAACCAATTAAACATTATCCTGTGGGTTAACGGGGGCAAAGTGAATTTGCACGAGCTCTGGTCGCTAAAAAGTCCCCACAATTCAAATGACTTTCCATAATTAATTACTTTAAGTCGCCAGGTGGGAGTAACGTTGTGTACCGTAACAAAATAACGTGTTTACTGCAGCGAAAAACGTACAAATTGCCATCCTTAAACGATTGCAATCGTGGCGAGACTATGGACTCGACCTTGGAATGAAGCGCGTCCTAGTGCCTGATTCCCCACTTGTCGAGTCGCTTGAAAAATTCAAGTTCTCGACAAATTGGAAATTCCTGCTGAGTTTTAATAATGAAATTTTTGGTAGTGTTTCGAGGGACACGATACCGAGCAGGAGCAATCTGCATGTAAGTGATTTAGTTAAACACAATGGAAGTGGCGGTAGTAGGATTACTTGAATGTGTCTGGAGGAGTGTGTTTCTTTACGCATTTGTTTAACTGGAGTGTAATTGAAGTGTCTGTGATTGGACGGACTAAGGACGACGCTGAGGTCGCCTTTGTCTGTTTTGATTGTGATGGATAATAGTGGATTAAATAGTGGGGTAATGCGAGAGCGCAGAGTATGCCATTTTTCAAGGATATCTCAAATTAGTTTTTTGTTCGTCTGTGTGTGAATTTACTATTGGTATTTCAATGCCAAATTGGATCCATAACAAGGGAAATATATGGTACGGCGAATGGATGTTTACATCGGGTTTGTCTGAGTTGTCGTTGAACAATATACATTTTTTGTGAAATGTGTCAGCTATTCAGCACAATATGGCGCCAATATTTAATTCACAAAACTAAACCGAGCTTTACTGAGGTTAGATATACACAATTTTGTCCTTATATCTCTAGTTTGTTCAACCTTGCAAATTTCCTTAATGTAAACTGGTCCAAGGGGTTATGAATACCCTTATAATTCTTATAACTGAAGCGGGATAAGCGGGCAAATAGAGATAAGCACTGATGCACAATGTTGATGAATTGCAATGAGTAAGAAGAACAAAGTGTTTTCCGTTTGCATGGAGCGGTTAAAAAGAATTTCTTTACATAAGAGTGAACTCATGGGCATTGCTAAAACGAGTATTGTAGTGAAATGAAGCTGGCTAATACACTGGATCACCATTTATGACGAAATAGAAAAACGTGAGACGTTACGTTGGTAATAAGGCAAGTCGACTGACTTGGTAATTTAGTAAACATAATAATACAGGGATAGCCTAACATCATGCACAAATACACATAAAAAAGAGAGACTCCCCCAATATTTCGACCAAATTAACACGTATAAGACATTTGAAGGCTTGTAGGCTTATTCGACGTTCTCTCTTTTTATTTTCTTGCAGTTTCCGGGAATGATTTTTTTGATTCACACCTACTGAGGATAAAAGCCAGTTATCTAAGTTTTTTAAGAATCTTATGGTTACCAGAAATATCTTTCTCAAAACGGACATAAGAGGAGACATTTTCTTCTAAGTCTCTGTTTGCTGTGAAACAGAAATTTTAACGATCCTTTTTTAAGGAGACTATAATGGGTTGGTATTTGAAGTTGTGGCCATAGCTTTAGTTCTTCCTCCGCTACTATAGTAACTAGATTTGGTACTTTGGCGTAGTCGCTTGGGTAGCTTCCTTAGCACTTATCTTAATTAATTACAATTTGAACCCTAAGACACTTTCTCAGGCTAAGAAAGTTTTAACCCATTTTTTTTCTTCGTCTCCCATCTACATGCCGTTTGCGTAACTTAGTTGTGAAAAAGATTTGAGCTGGCGAAAACGATTTACTACGAAAATAAATTAAGTCAAAGTAGATCGACGCGAGATACTTGGAGAACTTTAAAAGATCTCAAAATTGGGAAGGAAAAGCCTAAAGTATCTTGCGACGTTGATTGCGACCTTCTCAACTGAGAATTTATCACAACGCCTACATCTCTCGCCAGTGAAACTGGGCGAAATACCTTTAAGCCAATAGAAATAAAATGCCACAGGCATCTATGAAATTGATCTCAGGTTCATAAAGCTCCTGCTCCCTTACATTCTGCCGTCCGTGATTCATATTTTCAATTGTATCATTATTACCTTTTCCGAATATCCGCAAGAATGGAAAAAGGCAAAAATCATTCCAATACCTAAAATAGGAGGTAGTAACTATAGACCTATTGCAATTCTGCCGTTTTTGAGCAAGGTATTTGAAAAAGTTATTTTGAAACAGATTCAAACATATTTGACAGCGAATAAATTTTCCACAGCTGCAAGACTGCGCTGTTGTCAGTTGTTGGTGACGTCAGAGACTCGCTGGACAAAAATTTTGTAGCCTTCCTGATTCTTTTAGACTTTTCCAATGCTTTCGATACCGTAAATCACGTTCTGCTATATCGTAAGCTTTAGACCATGTACAAATTTTCAAAAGAATCCGCGAAGCTTATATACAGTTACTTAAGAGAGAGAGATTGCATTGTGTTGCGGTTAATGATACCCTCACATGGAACGATCATATTAATGCTTAATTAAGTCTTCGATTGCTTTGGCCAATGAAAATATTTACACCGCTAACAATAAGGAAAATGCTTGCGAAAAGGTTCTTCATCTTGTTATATGGATGTGAGATTGGTCGTTGTTTATGATCTCCGAAGACTTGAGAACGTATCAGATTTTTCAAAACGTCTTGTAGGCTGCTCGTTTGACAAACTCTTAGTTTTTCGTTCGTTATGTTGTTTGCATGATATCGTTCAGACACATCAACCTGAGTACCTTTATAGTAAATTACTTTTCCCTCGTTCACAAAGGAATCTCACCTTAATTCAAACAAAATACTCGTGTCTTATCTCAAAGCGCCAATTCTTCGTCCATGCTATCCGCCTGTGGAACTCCCTGCCCACCGAACTGAGAGGAGTGAGAAATTGGAAACAGTTTAAATCTCTAATCTTGAATCACTTAGCCAATTTGTATAGTTAGTAACCATTTAACGTTGGTTCTTTTTTCTTATCTGTTTTGCTATTTCTCTTCTTTTTATATATTTGTTGCTCGTTTAGTTTAAGTTCTGTTTTATTTACTTATGTAATAAATTTTTAAATTCTTCAATGATTAAATAAGATTAATAATAATTTTAACTACAATTCCTTATTTTTTTTTCTACTTTTACCAAATTTGTTAATATAACTTAACTTTAAGGCTTTCACTAATTTATAAGATTCATCGTAATGTGTTAAGCAATTACAACAATATACAATATACAATATAATACAAATACAATTACAAATACATGACTAAAATCGTTCTTCGGGGTAAAGGAAGTTTAGAGCTATTGATATGTTCTTCATTGTGAATGGAATCATTCATATTTATAGTCTATCCTGTGGATTTTGGTCTCACTTGCAGAACCTTCGCTTATGTCAGAGTTCACGATTATCCTATTTATGAGAAGTCAACTAATTTTGATAACAAAAATACTTCACCCTTAAATGAAACATTGTTAGCCCAACTTCTATATAAAGTCTGAACAAATTTTTGCCCATTTAAGGTAACATCTTCTGCTTATTTTTAAGCAAAACTTCATAAAAAAATTAATACCATTTTGCTGATTTGACGTTCTATAAAATCCTTCACTATATAAGGAAAATGATTTTAAATTTGAAAATTAGTTTTCATATTCACTCTTGTTTTACTGCTTATTCAATGACAGTTTCGTTTTTGCCTTTGAACGGCTGTTGACAGTGGCATTTTTGCTCTTCATCTGTCTTAAGCAATTTAACAAAACGCGATGAACATAAAATTAAGTGCTTTTATATTCACATAAAAATTTTTAGCTCAGATGTTAAAGGCATTTACAGAAAGATTAATTATCAAATTCGCATTCTACACAAATAATAATGAATTGTGATTGCAACAATTTTGCACCCTCGTAAAGATCACGCGTTAATGTTAATCTCACCACAAAAAAACGCACATTAAATATTAATTTGCGGCAAAGTAGTCGTAAACGAGATCAAAACATAAATATCCTTAAATCAAAGAGGACCGCGACAAGTACAAAGCCAGTTTGTTGGCCCCCAATGCCACCCACTGGAAAACTTTCCCACCTAGCAAGAGGATTTATTTGCAAATTTAATCGCTGGCGCTCAAAATTTTGACAATCGCATTTATTATTTTTCTATTTAAAAACAGGTCATGATGTCATTGCTAGTTGAACAAGAGCGCCAACATACGCCGGAAATACTGCGAATAAATTGCTTAAATACGTCACGCATCCATTCAGTTCAAATCTAGCCGACTGTAAATTGAATTGATAGATCGCATCGAGATTGTGTGTGTGCATGATAAAAATTTGCAAATCACATCCCTTCAAGTTGAACACAAACAACAAACACTTAGTACATTATACTGCCCGAAGGGCCTTTATTTCCTGCGGGTAGGTTTAACACAATCGAATTTATGCCGACTTGAAGGGTGAAAAAAAAAAAATTGAATTTCAAAAAACCAAGCACGACAACATTAAGCCACTCCTTATCGATTGAGTAAAGACATACTCTGGATGAGGACAGGACTTATGGTTATCGAATGCAAACTGCGAAATAGAACTTATTTTTCTTTGGGTTGTTTTTACCCTATTGCTTTTTTTTCGGGCAAAAACAAATTATTATTCCAGCAACAATTGGTGGACTGACTGAGTTCCTTAACATATTTTCGGTTTTATCTTTATCCTCGGCGACCGTGCGCCGGTTAAGGTTTTGCATCTTTATCTGCCCCAAATTCATGGGTAAATAATTCGACAACATGAAGACATTAGAAACGAGGATGTTTACGTTTGTGTCATGAAGGACAAAGCAAATATTTACCGTCCATAATTTAAATGCTTTACAAGGAAGAAGAAAAAAAATCAAAGGATATCATTGCACGCACGAATTTCACCTAATTCAGAGAGGAGGATCACGAATAGTCGATTAAAGGCAAAAATTGCTAGTTAGTCTTTAATTGAACAGAATAAATAAATAATTAATGGCAGGAGCAAATTATCTTTGTACATTTAGTAACTCTCTTGGGATCGAGTTGTTCCACGATGGGTTGTTGCTTGTATTTCTCATAGAAGGAATAATGAACCTGTTTTCTTGAAGAACGCTTAATTGAGATAAATTAGCTGTCATACTACATATTTCTGACAGGTTTTAATGGCGTTTCCTGGTTCTTTTCTCGTTAACAAAATTGATAAACAATAAATTTCCTGGAAAATATTGTTAATTCAAACTTCTTTTTTGTATGTTCTATTTTAAGATATATTCTATTTAAGGCAAACACCGACCACGCATAAACTACATGTGATTTGGATGGGGACGACTTATTTAAAAAAATGTTAATAAAACTTTCGATTTTTCAGAATAACGAGTTCGCAAAATTAATTAATACCTTCCCAAACGGACGGATTCTTTCTTTTTATATGACTAGTGACCTTCATGTCCTGAATCAGCCACTTCTGATCAACTTATTTATTTAGAATGCTAAATTTCTAGCGTTTACAAGTGAACATTATTATTTACATAAAATTAATGACATTACACTTCTTGACATTTAAAAGTAAACAATTATTGGAACACCACACATAAAACGCATCAAGAGCACGCTGCAGATCATGGTAGTCTCCAATGTTATGTATCTTCTTAAAGATAGTAACATCATCAGCATAAATAAGACATTGTGAACTCTTTAAAATAGAAACCAAATCATTTATAAACAAAACAAAAAAAACAACGGACCTAAGTGGCTGCCTTGTGGTACCACAGAGTTGACAGTGAAATAGCTCGAGGAACAACCATTAAAAATAACAGAGTAAGATCGATACGATTCAAGCCAAATTCAGAACTTTGTGCTGAAGCCAATTTTGTTTAACTTTAAAAGTAAGATGCGGTGGGAAAGCTTATCGAA
Organism: Orthonevra nobilis; assembly: GCA_963555765.1. Classification (NCBI taxonomy): domain Eukaryota; kingdom Metazoa; phylum Arthropoda; class Insecta; order Diptera; family Syrphidae; genus Orthonevra; species Orthonevra nobilis. The sequence continues at coordinate 9,412,356 of OY743225.1, forward strand.
AGCTTTACTAAAATCAGTGAGTTCACAATTTGTTTAATTTTTAAACTTAAATGAGTCGACGCAGGATTGTGTGAGTTCAAGTAAAAGAGTTGTTGTAGAGCGGCCTTTAAAATAAAAATACAATGATTCACATAGAACAGATTCAAACAATTAAGGTATTGCCGACAACCTCGCGATCGGACGATAATTTTGGATGTCATCTTTTCCCCTTATAGAGGAATTATAAATAACTTCTTTCACGCAACAGGAAATATACCATCAGACAAAGATTGATTGAACAAAACAGAAAGAGGAATTGACAGATAATCAGCACATTTTTTTAAAACAATAGATGGAACACCATCTGGACCTGATGCTATGTTGTCATCAAGGTTGGATAAATATGTCGTAATGGTGTCAGTATTTATATTAAAATTAATGTTGGTCAAGTGGTTGAAAGATTTCAAGTGACCAAGAAGTTGGTCATTTTCATCAAGATTATCACAGCTAGAAATATCACAGTTTGTAAAAGCAGATTTAAAAAAGTCAGAAAACAGATTAGCTATAACAAGAGGTTTATGGCTAGAGTTATCATTATAACTAAGAACAGACGGATAGTATCCACATTCTTTTTTTTTTTTTTGTACAAAATTCCAAAAATGTTTGGGATTAATTTTTAAGTCACTTTGTACCCCTTGAATATAATTTAAGAATTTTAAACTCGACGCTCTTAAGAAATTATTTTTGGCATTTAAATAGTTTAAGAGGTCAGTTTCACTATAAGTGTGTTTATATACAGACCACAATTTGTTCCTACGATTTTTCAGATTTTTTATCTCAACATCGTACCAAGCAGGGTAACGTTTTGACCAATTTTTGAGGAAATCGGAACGGATTCTAAAAAACAATCAAACAAAGCGTTATAGAATTAAAAACATTTGAATTTACATCATAACAATTAAGAATATTAGACCAGTTTAACAAAGATAAATAATAATTTGATTTTACAAAATCAGCTTTTCTGAAATTGAGTTCAAAATCTCTGGAGACAAGTGAATCATAAATACTATTATTGTTTAATGAAAATGAGACAATAAGTGATGGATGGTATAGATCCTCAGTCACTAGTGGGTCAAATGATCGGTGCACTGATATATCTATGTCAAGGGTAGTAAATACAAGGTCCAGTATTTTCCCGTATGAGTTCATGATGCTGTTCAGTTGTCTCAATCCAAGCGATGATCACTTGTCTGTGATCCTGAAACATTTTCTGTTTAGGTCTAGGAATATATTGGCTTGGCAGCTTAGTAACTGCGGATTCCACTCATAGATGGCTTTAGTTGAATTTTTTAGGTTTGCTGACGTAATCGAAACGTCAAACACATTTTGTTAGACGATAGTTGGTACTTCAACTGTCAATCAGTAAAAAAAAATTCTTGATCGGTTGTGTTGTTTTTGTTTGGCGTCTGTCGAAAAATGGAAAATCCAAACGAACATTCACGTCATATTTTGCTTTTTTATTGCCGGAAATGAAAAACCACATCGCAAGCTCACAACAATGTATGTGCTGTGTATGGTGACGAAGCTTTATAGGAACGGCAATGTCAAAATTGGTTTGCCAAATTTCGTTCTTATGATTTTTCACTCAAAGATGAAAAACGCTCTGGTCGTCCAGTTGAAGTTGATGACGGCCAAATCAATACAATAATCGATTAGGATCGTCACAGCACAACACGTGAGATTGTAGAGAAGCTTCACGTATCACATACTTGCATTGAAAATTGCTTAAAACAACTTTGCTATGTACGAATACTCGGAATATGGGTTCCTTATAAACTGAAAGAAAATCATTTAACACAATGCATTAACATCTGCGATTTGTTAAAGAAACATAATGAAAATGATCCATTTTTAAAACGATTGACAACTGGTGATGAAAAATGGGATGTTTACAACAATGTCAATTGGAAAATGGATCATGGAGTAAGCTCAAACAACATCAACAGCTGATATTCATCAAAAGAAAGTTATGTTATCAGTTTGGTGCGATTACAAAGGAATTGTCTAATTTGAACAATACCACACACATTTTTAATCACTCGGCAAAAATTATTGGAGCCATATTATTACTTTTGATTACTTTTTATTTCGGTCCTTGCAAAACTCTTTGACTGGTAAAAATTTTAATAATAATGATGATTTCAAATTGTACCAGGTTCAGTTTTTTGCTGATTAAATCCTGAAGTTTTATGAACGTGGAATTTTGATGCTGCATGAAAGATTGCAAAGCGTCATTCCCAAAATGGGCAATTCATTATAGAATAAAGTTATTTCGTTCCATGAAAAAATTGTCTTTTATTTTCCAAAAAAATCCGCAATAACTTAGTTGCCAACCTGATAGGCGCTATGTCGTACCCGGATTCGGAATTTAATGATCCTGGCTCTCTGAGTGGGAGCATTCTCGTTGTTGTAAGACAATTCAACAACACCAGAAATTTTCTGAGTTAGTTATCAATATCGCTTGATACAATTTTGATGTCATTTACCAGAGATTTCCTTAACTGTGATTGGATTAAGTATCAAAATATACTCTGGGCTCTTACAAAGTAATTTTTCACTCAAACTGAAAATAAAAACAAAATCGAATCTAACTCAAAATTAAGTTTTAGGGGGAGGTTTAAAATCAAACGCGAGGATAAAAATTGGCTTGACCTAAAAAGGTTCGAGGAATCATGAGGATGAGCTAAGGTTGCGAAGGGTTGATTTCAAAAAAGATCATTATTATAGAAAAAAAAAAATTCCCATTGCACTAATTAACAATTAATGTATGAGATTTCTTCCCGTCATTTGACAAGGGTTTGTTAATTTATCAATTTGAGCCAGTTTTGAAAAGGCGGCAAGCTGTATTCACCGACCCAAGTTCAGCAGATTGTTAGTGAATGTGTAGCGTTTAAAGAATGAATTCGGAAAGCAAGCGGCCATGACTAAGACATTAGGAAAAGCAAAGATAACTTCTTCTGCTTGTTAGAGCCCCCTATTACGGAACGTTATACATTGCATCGAGGCGCACCATCCAGCCCATGGAGGTGGTTTTTTCTTCATTCCTTTCTCAATCGATGTGATTATTTTAATTCAAGTGATCCGCAACCTACATTTTTAAAAAAAGTAAATTTTGTACAACTGTGTCCAAAAAATAAGGTGACATATGAATTTAAACTGCGCGCGTCGAAGGATTTGGAAATTTTTCTTTTTTTTTAGGTTGGTAGTACTGTCAGTGACATCTATGTGAAATTTCATGTCAAAATATATTCATAGTGTTTGAGATACGCGTCGTTTTGTGAGCGTTTCGTTTTTGCGATGTCGAAATTTATTGAGCAAAGAATTTGCATTAAATTTTGTTTGCGGAATCAATTTTCTGCTGCGGATGCGTTGAGGATGGTGCAGAAAGCCTTTGATGATGAGGCTATGTTTAAAAAAAATGTTTACAATTGGTATAGTGATTTCCAAGCCGGCCGTGAACGTGTCGAAGACGAAGAGCGTTCTGGGCGACCATCAACCTCAACCGATGAAGCTCACGTCCAACAAATCAAAGATTTGGTGTTGAAAAACCATCGATTAACGATTAGAGACCTTGCTGATGAAGTTGGCTTATCGAAAGGCTCAGTCAATACCATTTTGAAGGATGCTTTGGGCCTCAAGCGCGTCAAATCTCGACTGGTACCGAAAACATTGAATTTTTTGGAAAAAAGGCGTCGCGTTGAAGTGTGTGAAACAATGCTTTCCGACTACCAGGATGTCTTGAAACGCATTATAACTGGCGATGAGACTTGCATCTATGCTTATGACCCCGAAACAACCGATCAATCGAGCGAATATAGTGCCAAAATTAGAGCCGAGACCAAAAAAACCGCGCCAAAGTCGCTCAAAAATCAAGGTCATGTTGACTGTTTTCTTCGATTATCGTGGTGTTGAATTCCATCCAACCGGCCAAACAGTCAACAAGGAATATTATTTGAACGTTATGCGTCGTTTGCGTTACGCTATCCGCATAAAAAGGCCGGAATTGTGGAAAGACAAATCTTGGTTTTTACACCACGATAATGCACCATCCCATACCGCACTCGTAATTCGTGATCATTTCGCCAAAAACTCAACCCATATCGTTCCGCAACCACCGTATTCACCTGATCTGGCGCCGTGCGACTTCTGGCTGTTCAAGAAGCTCAAAAGACCGCTCCGGGGACACCGTTTTGTTACGATGGAGGAGATTCAAGCCGCAGCGAAGACGATACTAAAGGCCATCCCGGAAAGTGACTACGATCAGTGTTTCAAAGATTGTTAAATCCGTTGGAATAAGTGCATTGCATCGGGAGGGGATTACTTTGAAGAAATTTCAAAATAAATACAAAGTCACCTTATTTTTTGGACACAGTAGTATGTATTAAGCTAGGAACAAATACATAAGAAAAGCAGAAAGTGTAATTTGAAGTACTTCTAACAAAAAAAAAAAATTGCAGACAAGAACTACGAAGTCTATTTTTCTCTCCAAAAATGTTCACCAAACTCCGAAACAAATCAAATTGGAGTATTTTTGTTATACCCGGGCCCCATATTATACCTTGAAAGTTTCTCGAGTATCGAAATTCACGCTCTCGGTGTATATTTTTCCAAAACTTCTGTCCTCTGCCCGAAAATTACGTATTGGTATTTCGTGACCCAAAACTGATGACTCTCTCTACAGCGAGTAAGAGCTTTCCATGTGAGTGAGAGCTTTTGGCACAACAAATTTATCTTTCTTACTGAAGAAGAGAACATGTGGAATAGTATGGAAAGGACGTATTTGTTTATTGATCGCCAAGCGTATAATTTAACATTTGACTCTTTCATACATATTTGGGTGGTGGATCTCCCATAATTTCCACGATCCTTAAAGAAATTCTGAACAGTGTTTTTATTCCTATGTTCTTTCTCCTCTATTTTCTAGTGATTTAACCTTTTTTCTTAAATTGAGGATTCCTATCCTCTCGTGCACCAATATGTGTAAATGAAAGTATTTATGTCAAAAAATAGAAAAGTAGTCCTAATGGAGAAGTTTCATGATGTTGCAAAAATCATATTTATCGTTGTGGTATTAATATAAAGATCAAAGCTAAAAAATCTCCAAAAAAACAATTTTGAAATCGATTAATAAATGACTCAGAAATAGATCATTGAAGTCTTATTTAGCCTATCCAAGATCTTGGCAACAAAAATCATACAAGTGTTTGTTTTGTTGTCATGCCAAGGTTTTCTCGCCGTGTGTTGTTATAAAAGTACATTGAGGAATATAGTTTTGGAGAAAAACTGTATACTACATCCGATTCTCGATTTATGTCTATTTCATACTGCACCCTACTGCACTTTCTTCTCGCACAAATCTGGTTTGGCCCGGAATGAAATCATCTTGCAGAATATTTTTGACTGGTGATTCCCGCATTAGCAGGACTCCCAACCGTTGAACAACGAAATCGAAGAAATCATTTCAAAACTTGTTGCAAGATTTGTCTTTTCAAAAAACTCTGTCATTGATAAGGATATCCATCAATCCATTAACAACAAATGCAAAAACAGATTACCATCCTTGAGAAGTCCCGCAAGATAAATCTGCCAATAAGAAAGACACATCCGTACCTCCATGGTTTATATGACCCGATTCTTTTGAAATGACACTAGCAAAATATGAAAAAACAAAAAACTAACGAAACCATATACCGTTCCCTATTCCCGGCCATCTCATCGGAATTAAGAAATAAGGGATGGACATTTATCTTCACTGACGAATCAAAATCGGAAAATAATACTTCCTTTGATGTCAAATGGCTATATCCTTAGTATTGGAAATCTTCCTCATTACGCATCACTTTTTATACCCAGAAGCTTTTGCTATCCTGCAAGCGACGAAGAAAATAGCATGCCGCAGTGGAAAGTATATTATATGCTCGGACAGTAGATCAGTCTAAAAAGGATTCAGCAATCCAAATAACGACTCCGATCTTATTTCCGAAATAAGAAATAAAATAGCTTTGATGCCAAAAAGAATTAAGCTAATGTGGGTCCCAAGCCATGTTAATATACGAGGTAATGAGAAAGCGGATAAAGCTGTTGACTCAGCGAAAAACGCACCAGTATTCAACTTTAACGTTTTTACAAAAAAAAATACCTCAAATCAAATATTTAAAAATATATGAGAACCAAACAACAAGTCGAGTGGAACCTTTATCACCATCATTACTAAGTAGTGAATGCCGATAGATCTCACCCACGTTATCCTTAGAATATATTGAAAGCAAAGATTTCAAACTTCGTTCGATTAAGGCTTAGGCATACGGAAATTACACACCAACACCTACTTAGCAAAGCAAACACTCCAACTTGTCCCAGATGCAACGTTACTTTAGATATAACTCATATATTAGAAAATTGTACAGTCTCAAAGCCTATAGTCGAATCCTTATTTAAAAATGAATTCATTTTTGATATACTATATAGAAAACCTAATAACAAAAGCATTGTTAATATTGACAAATTTCTTTCCGCCATAAAAATAAGTCTTTAGTTTCTTTTTACTGTTTATAAAACAGAGACAATAGTCTCCGCAGCTAGACTCCTTTATTCATTTTAATATTATCATGTAATTTTAATTATTTGCGAATAAGCAATAAGCAGAAGAAGGTAGCTAGTATTAATAGGTACATAGGTGCCTACATCAAAATGATCTTCACATGCATTTAAGCACATTTCACATCACGTGGTACAACAAAAATCAAAATTTGGGTATTTAAAAGCACGGCAGTGCTTTTACACATAGGAACTACACAATATTTGTAGGCGTATTTTTTACCTATTTTTTTAGCCGTTGTCCGTTAAAAAATATTAATCAAAAAACGTCATGAACGAAGCAATAGACAAGACACCAAAGAATTTGTACGTATTCTGCGAATACGAGCCGCGTTGTTTGGTCGCAACCTGGAGCGCTGTGTGTATAAAATTATGCTTGCAAGCGCAACTTCAAAGTCCTATAAATTTTTCATTTCCAGAGATATTTGAATGATTCTTTTTCACTTCTGTCTCATTTTACTAAATATTTTATAATTTATCAAAAAAAAAAAAAATTGGAAACTTCTCTGTTCCGAAGAACATGGCAAGAATCGGGATCGTATACGTAACTTTATTTTTCGTATGTGTTTAAAGCACGTGGGTTTGTTTTATTAGCTTTAAGATTCGTTCGTTTTTTTGCAAGCGTTTCAGAGATGTTAGCTCTGATGCAGTTAAGCTTTTATGTAGACATTAACCTGAAGCCGGTCTTGAAAAGGATTGAATTCAAGGATCGGAAAGTCACTTTTTCCGGTCCTGTGATGCATGTTGCCCTATATCGCTCTAGAAATGTTGGTGTTCCTAGATCAGGGTAGTACGAACAAAAGGTAGGCATGTTTATATGAGGAACTGAGAATTTAACATCCTGCCGAATGGACTGTTAAGCTTAAGTTCACTTACTTAAAAGCGGGAAGTAGAATGACAATACTTCGATGTTAAAAACTGTCATGAGAAAACTACTACTGCAGCTCAGTGTGGGAAATCATTTTTCTTTTCGGATGAATTTGTGTAGAGGGTTTCCATGAGTCCTTAAACCATTACTGAATATTTCCAATTACCGAGGTTTGCTTTTCTCGTAATGGATTTTTTAATTGAGTTACGTTTTGCGAATATTGGTTGATGTGCATTTTAAGGAAATTATATGTGCACCAATCAAAGAACCTGAACAATAAATTCTGCATGTTAATATCACTGGCTAAGATAGATAATTGCGAATTTTTAATTGGGAAATCGATGGTATTGACGATAAAAATTAAAACAATCGAACAAACCAAATTAAGCTAAGCTTTGGTTATGAAAGTATTGGATGTAGAGGAAGTGAAGAAGACCGAACTGAATTTGATTTGACATATATAATGAATAGGAGTTTTAAACCGAAAATTTAAGTGCCTTCATTTTGATGGGATACATTGATCCAATATTCCAGTCGTCGGACAGGATTCTCCAAAACTTGTCAATGCCGGCCTTGGTTCTTTCAATTTGTTTAATATCAGTTCCGAAGTTTTTCGAAAGTGAGTGAAAGAAAAACATTATCAATTTGATTTGGATTAATTTGATTGAGCTTCTGTAGAATGCAGTGTTAGAAAATCATATAGACTCTTACCTTATTGCCGCAAAATTTCGTCTTATATGAATTCTGTACTTTTCGACCACTTCACCAAAGATGTGTTCCGATTCCGATCCCGACAATAAAATCGGGAAAAACGTCCTAAATATTTTAATGTATTCTATAGTGACCGACCGAACATTCGATTTCGGTTTCGGCCAAATTCGGCCAAAAAATTGGTTTGAAATCGGTCGAAACTTTGACGGCGCCGAAACTCAGTCTTCTACAAGGCACACAGTGATTTGACCCATTGTGATACCATGAGGGTTATGTGGATTAACGTATCTACATATGTTGGGCAGGAGGTCAATATTTAGGGGTTTTCCTCCCGAATGGTAAAGAAGGAGAAGGTGGAGAGAACTAGTTTGCTTCTCCAATAAACTGAGCGATGTCTTTTGGATTTGCTTTAGCAAGTTGGGACAAAGATGTGAAGAAATGGGGACAAAGCTTTCTATGTCTTGATATTGCTATTACCGGTAATTCAATGAGGAGATTAAGTATTGTTAAGGAGGTTCCAGGTTTGTCTGGTGATGTTACAAGATAATTGGACCGCAGCTAATGGTACATTGCAGGCAAGGCCATCTGCTCTGCAGTTTCTGTGGATTTCCCTATATCCTGGAACCCCGTAAAGGTGAACCTTAAAAAAGTCCAGTATCTCCTTAAGGGATACGCGACGTTCCTTGACAAGCTTAGATGTAGATTTAATGGCAGCTTAACTGTTGGTCGAAGAGAATATTTCAAGAAATGTTACTATACAACAGCGATTTCGCGGTCGTGGTAAAACATAGAAGAAGAGTTCTAGACTTAGGTTACTCAAAAAAATAAAGTTCCACTTTTCGTTCGAGTTCTGGTCTATCGGTTGTTGTCGTGATGGAACCGGCCGATATCGGAAAATTTGTTTTTTAGAGTATATAGTCTATGATGTGTCAGGTGACTTTAGACGAGATAACTTCCTGTATGTGTAAAAAAAAAACTAAATTTATACAATAACAATTAAAACACATAATCAATTTCAACTTGTCTAAAAAAAGGTTCGATTTCGGCCGAAACTTAGACCGAGGCCGAATGTATGGTTACGGTTTCGGTTTCGGCTGAAAATCATGTTTCGGTCGGACACTAGTATTTCATGAGTTTTTGTATAAGAATTTTTTTTTTCCAAACGGATTTTTAAATCAATAAACAGTTTAAAGTTCATTCATACAAAGAACCTAATCGCGACCTCAAAACGATTCCCAATCGAGTGAACAGTAGTGCTTCCAAATAACAATAAATTGAAAAGCAGATACCGAAATTTACTTAACCATAAAATACAGTCGAACATAAAATACGATTTAAGAGTCAAGCGTATAAGAATAATTCATGACCGGACAATTTAACAATTTTCCATCAATTTTGTGTCATCATCCGAGGATTAAAAAAAGGAGTAAAGGAAAAAATACAACGAATCCTTATCGAATCCACACTCTTCCCCCACAATCTGCATCAATCCATGCTCTGATCAATAATTTCGAAATACATATTCACTGAAAGAAAAAAAAAGACACCCACAGATATAAGCCCTCGGAAAAAACTAGCTTACTACCCGGCGCGTCGGTCGCCGCACAAAAGAACTCAAATAACCAAAGGGTATCCGAGCGCCAGCAGCATCAGTAAAAAGGAAAACAAGCACACTCGTAAAGAGTCCTTGTATCCGTCGTTCGAGGATAAACAAAAACAATACGACGAGACGCCTTCGCAGATATTCCTCATGGATTTGCATCCACCTCCTTGCTTAATCCTCTTTTGCCTTTGTTTGGAACCAGCTACCGCCAATCGATATACAAACAAAAAAAAATCACTCAAGTCCTTTTCGGGAATAAGGTGTCAATTTTCGTATTCTGTGTATATTCTTTGGCGTATCGGAAAGCCGTACGTCTCGATAGCTGCATGGAAAAAGTTTCAATTTATTAAAATGTCAATGAGGCGGCGAATGCTTTATGCGCCTCTTTCCACCTTTTCCGATTAAGGTCAAAGTTTGGTGATAAACTTTCTGGCAACAGTCTCTTGACTCAGTCAGGCTTTTGTCGGCAGACATGATACATCAATGTTTTGTCGGCAATCACACATGTTTATGATGATTAACATTCCGCTAGGTCCTTCGAATTTTTATTTTTTTTTAATTTGGCAATAACTTTGCCGACAGCCTGTGTGGGGAACTTGTTTTTAGTCATTCTAAATCATTTTTCCGTTCAAGATTTATTGTTTCTAAAGAGCTCACAAGAGAACAGTGTCACCTTGAAGGTGTTTTTAATATTCAGGTTCTGAAAAATTCCTTAGGGTAACAACATCGATTTGCAATAAATTAATAAGACCTGTCGTTAATGCTGTGGATGTGGTTGACTCTCGGCGCCGTGCTGCTGCTAATTGGGGGTCAATGGTTGCGAATGTTTGGTTAAAACGTTGTTATTTGAGTGGGGTTGTATTTATTCTGGTAAAATGGGTTGTAAATAATGAAGGTGAACAACTTGGTTAGACTTAACTGACTCCTGAGGGCACTTAGTGAGAGAGAGAGAGACGTCTCCTTCAATTTATTTGGTCTGTCTCCGAATTCATTACCTTTAGAGTTGTAAAAGTGCACAAGACATTAAAATAAATATGTAGGGATGCGAATTTTTCGACTCTGTTTGGCTTTGTTTTTTTATTAAAAACGCTCCATTTGTGCTTAAGCCGAACAATCTTTGAAAATAAGTAACTCGCATATTTAATTGGTGTACAATACCCCTCTAAAGACTACCTGTAGACAAGTTGTTAATAAAACCAATTCGATCATACCATCTGATTTCTGCGGCTTTTCCAGTCCAATGATTTACTACATACCATAAGAAAATGTGCCAGAGGCCTTTTTGCTTTTTCGCTTTAAAAAATCTGATCGCAATCTGAGAAATGGAAGTCCTATTGATCTCCAGAAATTGAAGCTGCTCTGAAGATGATGATGTTGAGGCATTGATTGTATCTTCGTCTACAATACGTAAAATAGCCTTAAGATCATCACGTTTGAGCATTCGTTTGTAAAAATCCTATCGCAAGTCCCGTAGTTCTTGGGCAACATATTCTCAAAATTCTTTATGCTCATCCGGTCCCTTGGCTAAAATTGATATACCAACTTTTTGAAAATTCTCCTCATCAATTTTATATTTCTTTTTCTTGCTTGGCGATTGCCGAAAATTATGAAAGTCGTCGGAATCTCCTTTATTGCACATTGAAATGCCAACTCCAATAATAGTGGAAGTCAGGGACTTATATAAAAAAACTTTCTTGGTAGCAACATGCCAGTCCAGCATTGTTTTTTTAGCTGATAGTGCTTTTGTTATGGCTACTTTTGTATAAGGGCCTTATCCGTTTTGTATTCAACTAGCACAAATCATATTTTTTACTACCGTTTTAGTAGAGCACGAAGAATAGTGCAAGTAGTTTGAAGAACAATTCGGAATACTCATATTTTTGCCTCGAAGCTGAAAAAATGCACAACCACAATGATGAATCTTTCTTTTAATTTAGTTTTCGGTGCATGAAAATTCTTCTGCGAATTCTTTAAACAAAATTTAAATAAATCAATTTATTTCTTGGTCTCGTCGCATATCCAGAATTTCTTCATCCTAGAAGTTCCTCGCCGAGAGCTACTCTCAAAATACGAACAAAGTTGGCATTTTGAGAGTAACTGTCCGACAGTGGCTCACACATGTGTCCATAAGCGAGAAACTTTTAGAAAGTCGTACTCTCGAGAGATTTCCGTGAACTCTCCGAGAGCTGCTCTCTACACAGTGTCCACTCATGAAACTACTCTTGAAAGTAGCCTGAGAGCTACTCTCTGACATTTTACTCTCAAATGGAAATGCACCTTTATTTGAGTCCCGCAAATTAAGATTTCATTCGGGGCAAAGATGCGCAATTTTGGATCCGTCTTATATGGGCCAAGTTTTTCTATTATAGAAATTGTCGTCTTGTTGAAATATGGCCAAATATGTGATCAGACAGTTGTGGTTATTGTATAATTCAATTTTGCAACACTTTTTCCAAGATATCCGGTCTATTTCAGAAAAAAGGCCAAGTGAAACTCCCATACGAAGGGTTCCGCGCCTTTCAAGAGTATGCAACCCAATTTTTCATACATAAAATTAATTTATCTAATGAAATCAAAAACGGTCTCAAGATTTAAAGATTAGTTGATGCAGACTTTTTGTAGAAATGTGTGAACTAATAATTCTGTTTTTTTTTTTTGGCAAATTCATGTGAGGCATTCATCTCAAACTGAGTATTTGCATTCGCATGTCAAATCCGGTCACGTGTTTTGAAAAATAAGAAATTATCAAAACATTCATTATCCGTGTGTGCCTTAAATTGTTTAACATTTTTGATTATTTTTCAATCCTCTCTTTTAGGTGATTTATTGAAATACTGCGACAATCATAACTCAAACACATTTTGAAAACACATGAAATCCTTTTTTAAGAAAATGAAATTGTAATTAATTTTTTTGAGAATGAAAAAAATGTGATACTTCGTTTGGTTGAATGGAAAACTATACAACTATCAACTTACTCTAATATCAATAAATTTAAACATGTGGAATTCCAACGAATGATTGTTTATGCAAAATTTTTGTTTTCATTTGCATGCGTGTGATTGAGAAACACTTGATATCGCAGTATACCTTTGCGTTCTAGGATATAGGGCTCTGTGACATGTGGACTGAAGGACGGAACCATTTTTGGCTTCTTAAATGTCAAATTTATCTACACAGCATACAAGAGTAAATTGATATAGCCGCATAAAAATAAGTCCAAAGGGTTATATTTTAATAGCTCATGTGGCCAATTGATAGGTGCTCAAGCCTGGTCAATATCATGGAAGACATAAGGCGTAAATTTGTAAGAGTTACGGTATATTTTTCTATTTTTCTGAGTGTTCAACCTTCGATGGAAACTTAAGTATTTTTTTTTATGAAGTTTTTTTTCTTTTTAAAGTAAATTAAGATCTGTTATATTTTATTATGTAACACTGTTAAATGTGCAATCTTTTGAATGTATGTTTAAGCTACGATAAAGATCTATCTATCTTATTGTTAAATTAAAATTTTACTATTAATGATATGAAAAATGAAAAGATTAAAAAATTTAAATAATTCATTCTATTATACCCCCTCATTCATTCCGATTCTCTGCCTTTTACCTCACTATTTCACCATCTTGCTTCAAGCTTAAGTAATTAAAATATTAATTTTAATTTTAAAAACCACTTTAATAAAAATTTTTAGAATTCATTATAAAATCAATTTGATTTTTTATGTAGTTTATATTATTAGTAATATCTTATTTTATTTTTCAAGTTTGTTGTATTTTAATCATTTGTCTGTATCTAAAAGTAAATGCTTAGTATTGTAAAAGATTTAATCTTTTTGTTTAAATTACTCTTTGAATTAAATAAATTTAGTTGAATTAAATTAAAATATTTTTTATTTGAATTTATAATAACTTGACAGTATTGGTGGACATCAAACATCAGACATTCCGTCAGATCATATAACTTTTCTGTGACAATGCTTGACAGCTTGAAACTAAAGTAGACGGCCTCATCTCTTCCAATGTTGCTGCAATAACTCTTTCCTAATACTGTTGTCTAATGCTACGTGAAAACTGACAGTAAATGAGAACGTTAATTACCCAAGTATCTCAAAAAGCAACCCAAAGCCATGAGCTTTTAACGATGTATATTTTACAGAGGATATTACTCAGTACTTGAATCCGTTGTTATTTACTTTCTGAAAATTTACCTCTGCACATTCTTTACGACTTCTCACAGGATTAGAGTTCTACTCTCGTACTTAAATCATTCAGTATTTCTTTTGAAAGATAACACGTTAAAATACGTTTTCGAGAATAAAGAAAAGACGAAGGTGAATAAAATATTCACAAGCACATCAGGTATGATCTACGAGCACATGTAGACTAATTTAAGGAAAATTTCACCCAATAAATTACCGGTTCGCTCGTTTATCTTAATGATGGAACTTTTATTCGTCTGCGGTTGTCTCATGTTTTTTTTTTAACTTGTAACTTTTAAGCCAAGCAAAGTGCCTTGTCTAAGGAGTTACAAAGGTGAAGCCATGCTCTTTTAATTTTGAAAAACTTTCATCAGGGTGAATTTCTTTCACTTGAAAGAAGATATTTTAAAAAGTTTATCTGCTTCAGAGAAAATGTATGCCATCGTTACTTTGCAATTTATTCAATTCATGTTGGTCTAAGTTATAAGCATGCTCCTGTGATGGCATTTTTATTGGCGCGTTTTTCGAAGAAATACGGTTGGAAATGATGCGTTTTACATTTGAAGCGGTTGAAAATTGTCTGGATGAGAAAACAAGTTTTTAAGTTGTAAAACTTTCACTTCCGTGCACGACAGCAGTTCTCTTTTGGAGAATCGTCAAAAAGCTCATCGGTTGGACTGAACGCAATGCAAGTTCAGTGAAGGGATACTGCACCTAATTGGCTCGGTTTTTTCTTCTGATATCACTCTCGAGCCTCATTTTCTTAATCTTGATTTAAAGTGGACTTTAAAAACTTTTACTTTAAAAAAAAATATATTATAACCGCCATTAAGTTCTAATGCTAATATCCAATTGGACACTGTTGGGTCAAGACAAATCCTTTTCGTGCAATTTTACCAAGTAGATCGTGAGCTAGAAATCAATTGAGAACCTATGCTTTAGAGTATGAACATGCCTTTTCAGACGAGCGTTGCAGTGGCCTCATCTTGATCCTCATAAATGCAACTTTAGCAGATGTTGCTGTTCCCGTTTAAAATTTGAGTACATTGATCCGATCGCAATCGATTTGTGATAGAGAAGCCTTCGGTGTCGGTGACCGCAACTTTAAGAGCGTTTACTCTAATTCTTGATTGTAATTCTCGCACTTGTAGACAGACAAGCTAAGTGTATAAATTTGAGTCTACATATTCGTTGTGTGATGTTGCCGTGTCAATGCGACAACGGGTTGGTCAAAATGTCGGAAATATCGCTGCAATTCATTTGGCATCACTCAGATCACATTTTGGCATATTTTGCGTAAGGATCTTTAATTTTCACCCATACAAGATCAAGCTGACTCAAGAATTGAAGCCGATGGAGCATTTGAAGCGGTGTATGTTCTCCGATTGTGCACTGGAGAAGTTGCGCCAAAATGATGAATTTCATCGCAAAATCATCTTCAGTGACAAATCTCATTTTTGGTTCAATGCAATGGGTCCGCCAATTAGCAAAATATGCGTTAATGGTCGGGTGAAAATCCACATTTACTTCATAAATCATCACTTCACCCACAAAAAATAAATGTTTGATGCGGCTTGCATGCCTGCCGCGTTATTGGGCCATATTTCTTCGTCGACGATAACGATCGTCACGTTAGTTTGAATTGCCAGCGTTATCGTGCCATGATTACCGATTATTTTTTTGCCCGAATTGGAAGATATGGACTTGGACGACACGTGGTTTCAACAAAATGGTTCCACATAGCACACCTTACAATCGAGTGATTGAAGAGTAAGTTTGATGAGCGTGTTATCTTATAAAATTGAGGTCGTTTCGGACGAAATGTGTGGCTGAGTCATCGAAAATTGGGTCCGTTGCAAACGTGCCTCCGGTCGTCATATGAACGTAGTTGATTTCCATTCATAGATGTTTTGAAGATAAACCTACCATGGCACCAGTCTACGATGGATCTCCAGGAAAGAGCGAATGTTGAATTGGTTTCTGAAAGAATTGAAAAACTCAATAGGATTTTTTTTTCAAGCTGTATTATAGCTAATAATAACATCGTAAGCCAATTGAATAGCTTATTGCAAAGCAAAAAATAACTTTTTGTACAGATAGTTTACCAATACCCAAGATACGGAGATTAAGACACTGAAGTCTTTGTTAAAAAATGTTCAAAAACTTATCAAGGAAAATTACAGAAAATCTGTTAATTTGTATTGGAACAAAAAAATTCGCGCGATTAAGTCCAATAACCCGAGTATGTTCCCTCAAATTAATAAAATATTCCGAAGAAATAATGATAACGAACTTCCGAATCTTAAGATTCCACGACGACAAACAACGAACGTATACCATTGACAGCAGGCATAGATCCGATAAACGCCGCTGATGATGAAAACTTTTTCATTATTGAAGATCCACAGGAAAAGGTTGAGGTTATAGGAGCGACTTTTCAGGAAGTGCATAAGGCAAATGCTTGCATTGGCCCGAACCGTGACTTGGAAAATCGTATCCTTTTCCACAATTTCTACCTACGAAATGATATCCAACAATGGCGATCAGAGAACCGAGGTTTCACCGAGTTCAATGACGATAATTTGGCATATAATGCCGTCGCTGTTGAGAGGGAGAATCCTCCGTTCATTTCCAAGATAGATCTTCAAACGATCTTCGAATCACTGAAAAAGAAAAAGTCTACAGGAATCAATGGGATACCCAATATTGTGCTTCGACATCTTCCCCTGAAAGCTATAAACATTTTCACTATACTGTTTAACAATGCGTTGAATAACGCACATTATCCGGCGCTATGGAAAACAGAAATAGTACAGCCCATTCCAAAATCCGGCAAAGATAACTCCAATCCGGCAAATCTGCGGTCAATAAGTCTCCTTCCGACAATCAGTAATGTATTCGAAAAAGTGGTCAATAGAGTGCTTGTCTGTTTGACTTGGAAAAGGCTTTCGATACCGTATGGTTAGAAGCGCTCTTTTACAAGTTAGACAGGCTTGGAGTAGGCAAACCACTTCTGTACATGCTTTATAACATGCTTACTAATAGAAAGTACGTTGTGAAGAATGGCAATGTTACTTCTTTTGGTATTTTCGAACTATTAAGAGGTCTACAACAAGGTGCGGTTAATTCACCGATACTTTTCAGCATTTTCACGACTGATCTTTTAGTGTCTCTTTCCCATGCCATAGCGTACGCAGACGACTTGATTGCGTACAGATCGGGACCGAAAATTGAAGATATCAGATTGAACTTGCAGTGTGACTTTGATAAGATAAAGCGTTATTGTGATGACTGGAAGTTGAAGATCAACTTCCAAAAATCGGAGACTATTCTTTTCAGGACTCCATTGTGTAGGGCTTCTTGGGATACTAAGAAGAATTGGAGAAAATTCTTAATCGTTGGACAACATGGGCAACCATTGGAGAACAGAAGTTTAGTCAGGTACCTAGGGATCTGGCTAGACCAATATCTATATTTTAACAAACATATAGATGTAGCTCTAGCCAGAGCCAAAGCGACTTTTGCCAGAACAAAAAGACTGTTTTATAGCAGCCAACTCGATGCCAAGGTGAAAGTCATCTGCTACATGGCTCTTGTCAGACCAATGCTTACTTATGGCTGTCCAGTGTGGTTCAACGTGACAGCAAGTTCGATGGAAAAGATTCGGGTTTTTGAAAGACAATGTCTCAGGGCTTGTCTTCGTTTATATAGAACTCCAGAGTCCCAATACAAAAAATTCTATCACAATGAGGTCCTCTACAATGGAGCAAAGCTGGTAAGGGTGGATAATTTCCTTATAAAACTTATCCGAAGGCACATTGCAAGAGCAATGATTTCGATCAACAACCTGATCTCTGGGGCTTTTTACCCCAACTTGTTGTACCACGAGAGTGTGCGCCTTAACGGTTTTATCCCTCCAGAGGCGTTTCTCTACCTCGATTCTAAAGGTTTGATCCAGAGCAAGCTGGCGGTGCCGCTAATCTACCACGTCGCCCGTTCCAGTGTAGACAGGCGACTCACCTATGATCGAGACATCGCACAAAATTCCGAAGAGTCTCTCCGTTTCAGCAGGGCGGTATCAACCCGCGATAAGGCAGATTCGCAAAAGCAGCACCATCCATGTTGGTGGCTCTTAAAAAATGGGTAGAGATCTCTGTATTTACATCATTCGAAGCCAGGTCTCCTTACGGGGAAAAGTTGGCCTCTTTTTGTTTAGAAAAGCCTTGCCAACTTACATAGATTTAGTTTTTCTTAAGTTTAAGTATGATTAGTCGGGGGAAATATATACAATGATATTATATGTATACATATATTTATTGTGTATATATTTTCGTGAGTTTTAGGGTATGTATATTATAGGTTTATATAGATACGTCGGCTTAAGTTAAATCTAAGTTTATATTTATAAAGTTTTTTAACATAGATTTAAGCTTTATATTTTAAAAAAAACGTACTTTCACTAAGTTTTTGCCAAAATTTTCTTAGTTTATAATTGTTATCTTTAAGACACATATTAAATAATAACTTTAAGTCGAAAGACATAAAATAAGTACTAGTTTTAGCTTAGAGCGTCTGCACAGGACCAGTAAGCTAGTTAAGTTAAGTAAAATTAAGGTACATATATAAGCTAGTTTAAGCGTTTTTGTCTAGTGTCTAAGTAGTCCTTTAAGATAAATAAAAATGCATTTAAAAAAAAAAAACTCGTATTGTATCATACTTAAATATTTTTGTAGCATTTTTTTTTTGTCATTATGCATTGTACATTTATATATCTAATTACTTATTTTTTTATCTATTTATTTATTTATGTATATATTTAATTTATTTAAATATTTATTAATTTATTTATTGATCTATTTATTTATTTATTTACTGATTTGTTTGTTTATTTATTCGTTTATTCATATCGTTTGTAAATTCGTTGAATCAGTGTTGATATATTCAATTATTTATTTATTTTTTAGCTTGTTTTTTTTTCCATACATGAACGTATATAAATGTACTCTTATTCGTTTCTACATACGGTAAACTCTAATCTAGTCACTTTTTTATTTTTTTTCTTATATTTGCGAAGTTTCTTCACGAATTTTTCTTCCTAAAATGGTTTTCATAGTTTCATTTAATTTTTTCTATAACATTAAGACAATATTTCAGTTGAAAAATACAAAAGTATAGTATCTCTGAATTGTAAAATGTGCGGTAATATCTACCTTTGTAAAATTTATTTCGAATATAATAAATATGTACATACATCTCAAATGGTTTGGGTTTAATTTAAAAAAAAATGTTGTCAAGTCCTTATTGGAAAACCCTTTACATGTAAGTTAATATTGTGATCCGTTTTCTGACTTAAAAACATATTTTCTTAGGAATGCCTGTTTGATTTTAAGACGCCATCTATTTGGTTCCACCTGTTTGCCTACTTCTTGCAAGTAATTAAGCTTTAATACTTCTGGTCCTTGTGACTTAATGTTAAGTGTGTCGAGCTGCTGAGTAGATGATCTAGGGCCACTCAGTACAATTCCAGACCTCACTATTTAAGCGAAGAATATAACCCGCAAAAGTACGAATACCAAAGCTCCCAAAGGAGCTAGAGTGCATAGTATTTGTGTACAGTATGCCTATCGTTGCTCTTTTTTTCTTGCAGATCAAACCCTTAATATAAACAGGTGGAGGGTGGTGCTAAGGGTAACATCTTGTCTCCACATTTGGTAAGAGCGTTAGGCTAGTGTGTCGTTTCTCAACCTCTCTCCGAATGGCAGTTATAGCTTGAAACTTCAAAGACAAACTGTTTCAGAGTGTACGCAGGAATTATCTTTTACGTAGTTTTGATCTCTAGTTTCTATTTTTTAGTGGTCGGTTTGGATTGGTAATCTTCTGAAGGGTACAACTTACAGGGTAAAAAGCTTCTGGGGTAATTCGGAATCAGCTATAATAAGTACGTCTTACACCGTTTATGTGTTGTAAGCGATACGTGCACAGCTTTCAAAATACTATCTTTAATAAATAACAGAAAAGTAAAACAACATCGGATGAATGCTGTCGAGCTACACTATAAATCTGAAAATTCTTTGAGTCAATAATTAAGATTGTTCCGCAATAAAGAGATATGAACGTCAGGAAATCAATTGATGTTAAGTTTTACCCTAAATATCTTTAAAAATTCTTAGAAGATTGAATTTCGATTATTTGCTGTGAATATTTTTCCATTTCTTTCATATCCAAGAATCCAATTGGTAAGAATACACCCTAAGGAGCGGTTTAAAAATACCTTGTTTGCTTCAGTGATTCCCCTAAGGGATTCACAGCTAAAAAGAAAACCATTTCTCAAAATTATAAATTACAATCGTGCTGTTGATGTTTTACTTAATTTTTATCCACATAGCTACGATTTACTGCAAATCATCCCTCACTCGCATTAAGACAAACAATTCGTGTTAAATGCCTTTCCCAAACGTGTATCTCCAAGGACACGGAAACTTTGTGATTTTTCTTTTTAAGAAAACCGCAAAAGCGCCTAAAACCAGTAAATATTGCGTTCCAAGAGAGCCGGAAAGACTTTGAGAAATCTCAGAGACAACGATAATGATATAAGAGGAGAAGAATATCCTTGTTATCCCTTTGAAAGGAATGCTTGTTAGTGTGTACAAAAAATGATAACAATTTGTCAATTTTTTTGTGTCAAATGAATAAAGGATTTTTGGGACTTGAAACGGACACCCAGGTGCAGTTATATAGAGTTTTCTGCATCTGAATTAGAAAAAAAAGCTTAATTGAGTTAAGGAAGGCATAAAAACGTAATTTATCAATTTGGCTGTGATCAGATATTAAAAGTACCAAGATTTCGGTAATATTTTATTCAAATTTTGACCCTTTGGTATTTGAATACGTCCGCTGGGAGGTCCAATTATCCTTAGGCATTTAAGGCTGTCCGAAGGGTATGGTACTTTGTGTATCCTTGTGCTAATTAAAATAAATTTACACAAAGAGCAAAAAAAAAATGTTGTCATAAACAATTGTCAGTCACGCTTATTAAGGACTTTGAAATAACCAAGGACACTTTTAAGATTTGTCATATTTACGTTGTACATTTCGCATCAGAAGTCAAAACCACATATGAAGTATTGCGGCTTCCTTTTTATAATGCATAATTAGGATGCAATGCAATACATAAATGACCATGCTTACTGGCTTGCGAAATTTTGCGGTTATGTTTTGATTAATCATGTGGAATTATGGTTCGTTACGTGGTAGTTTTGCCGTGATTATACTTATGCGAAATTAATATGGATGAGTGCGTGGAATACGTGCTTGCTTTTAAGTCTTTACTCTCTTTTCTAAAAAAAAAAACAACAATCACATGTTAATTGAAACATCACAGAATCTTTGTGGTGTCATTTTTTTCTGAAAAAACCATGCTGAAAGTGAATAAAAATTTTTCACTTCTAAAATTAACATTATTTAATAACAAAGAAAATTTTAGGTTTTTTTTTTTGAAAATGCTATTAAAAAAAAAACTGCTGAATATTTTCTCAAATTTCTTTTTTTATTTGAAAGTTAAATCCTCCCGGTTAATAATGGAAAATAATTTCATTCAAATGGCTGCCTCGGCTGGCCATGCAGTAGCCTACACGATCGGTCCAATTTTTAAGCACACATTATCGATTGTGTGCAGCTGTATTTCACCAATGGCTTTACGAATATTGTCCTTTAAAGCGTCAATTGTCTCCGGCTCGTCGGCGTAACACTTATCTTTGGGGGCACCCCACAAATAATAGTCCAACGGTGTCGAATCGCAGCTCCGAGGTGACCAAACGACATCAGCTCTGCGGCTGATAATGCGATCTTCAAAAACAGGGCGCTAAACATCGAGTATAGCTTCGGCTGTGTGGCACGTAGCGCCGTCCTGTTGAAACCAAATGTTGCCAATATCCTCCTCTTAAATTTTTGTGAGCAAAAATGGCCCAACTATGCCTCTGGACCAAAATCCGCACCAAACAGTGACTCGTTTTGGGTGCATCGGGTTTTCAATGTATGTGTGCGGGTTTTCTGTTGTTGCGACAATTTTGTTTGTTTACATACCCGCCAAGATCAAAATGAGCTTCATCTGAAAAGATGATTTTTTTGGCAAAATCCGCATCTTCTGTAAGTCGATCGCAAGCCCACTTAGCGAAGCGAAAACGCATTGGATGGTCAGTTGACTTCAACTCCTGAACCAATTGGACTTTGTATGGCATCATACCAAGGTCTTTATGCAAAATTCGTCTCAATGATGTCTCCGAAATGTTCAATTGTTGAGAACGACGGTGAATTGATGTTGATGGCGCTTCACGCACACTTTCTGCCACAGCAGCAATATTCTCTGGTATACGCACTGTTTTTGGTTTTTACGCTTTGGTTTATCGATGAGGATTCCAGTTTCTTTCACTTTTTTCACAAGATAACGAACATACGGAGCAGACGGTGCTTCTCTTCTTCCAAAATCCGTACGCAATTTTCGCACACATTCTGCAACATTACCATGATTTTCAAAGTAATGTCGCATTATTTCCCAGCTTTGTTCAAGCGTATACATATCCATGTTCGTTAAGCGGAAGGATAAAACTAATTATCTGTCAAATCAGACATGAGCTAAGTGTTACCATTCACGAAATAAGCAGTAGATGGCGGACCCTTTATAAAATAAAAAAGAGAAAAAGAACCTCATTTTAGACTAATCGTACTTAACACAATCTATCTTACAATGAACAAAACTAACCTTATTTAACCTTAACCAAAATAGGCGTTATTATTCGGCGTGTTATAATAATAAGTAATGGTGACATTACGTTATATCACAATAGGCTATGCTGATGATCTGGCTATTGTCATAAGAGGCAAATTTGTTACTACAATCACTAGCGTTATGCGTCTTAGAATGGTGTAAGCTTGATGGACTCTCTGTGAATCCTAGGAAAACCATGCTGGTTCCCTTCACAATGAGTAGACAATTGACTCTGTCTCCAATTGATATTTTGGGAACCTCTCTGGTATACTCCAGTGAAGTCAAGTATCTCGGTCTCATCTTGGATATGAAACTGAACTGAACTTCACATATCAAGTCCATAAAAGAACGCGCACCCCAGGAAAATAATCAATTTCATCGCGGAGAAAGACATGTTCCGAATGTGTCAAAAGCTGCCACGACGCCCTACAATCCAGGGTCCGACGTAACAAAGTTTGTTAAGGATGGGATCTAGGTCATCATGGAATCGAAGGCAATGAAATTGCGGACAAACTAGCCAGCGCTAGTTTGCCTTTCTATGGCAAAAACTGGACTACGGCCACAGGTCTGACCAATAAGTGGGAAAACAAGCTACGCATTGCCCACTGGATCAATCCCTTCTCTTACAGAGAAATCCTTAATCTCAAAAAAGAGAATATTAGAAAGCTCGTAAGCTTCCTCTCAGGATTGCCGCTTGAGATCACATCTAACAAAACTAGGGCTCAGTACAACCACCGAATGCCGACTCTATTTGGAAGACGACGAAATGGCTGTACACATTCTCTGTGAATGTCCACTTTCCTCAAAGAGATATGCTCCCCATTGCGACAATCCAATGCTAAGGACATTTTGACTTTCATCAGAAAGATGGAATGTCTGTTAGCCTAAACAAACTCCCCAAGATACAAAAGGTCTTTTCCTTCAGACCGCAGTGTTCGCCACTAGGGCAGATATATATGTATTTAAAAAAAGGTGATATTGCTTGCCATTGTCGCCGAACCTCAATTCGGGCCACACCGGAAGCGTGCAACAGTCATTTTCTATACGTTCTCATACATGCACGTAAGCATTTTCATTCGAAAATTCAATTCAAGTGAATATCGGACGCACAAAAGCTTCATAGCTTTGTGCTATGACCTTCAAATAGGATCTCAAGATATAAACGCCGCTTTGGCCTTCTTAAGTTGCAGTTTAATATTTTCATTATAGTATAGGAATTTATGCATGACCACCCAAATGATTCCATGTGAAGACCGTCAGAATTCCTTATCATCAATTTTTTACAGTTGCAGGATCTGATTTATCCTGTCCCACTGAAGTGAGGAACGGTAGGGTTTTAGATTCAGAGCTATAAATTTTAAGCTTCCAATCTCGGCAGATTGCCTGAAGTTTGTCGAATTTTTGTTGGAGTTCCAACCATTAGCATATATAGTAGAGTGAATGATATTGTCAGCGAATGCTATCGAATTATCCATGTCCCTGAAGACATCGGAGGTAAATATGTTGAATGGTATGGGCGCAGAACTAAATGGTCTAAACAATCATACATTTTGCAAGATGAGCAGAAAGCTGGTGGATCCAAGTGGTGTCCTAATCATCATTATTCATTTATTCACTCATTCGCTCATTCAGTCGTTACGGTTATCTGAAACTTTAAATGGAGTCCTGTGGAAATTTTGCAATATTTCAACACAAAAAATCTACAAAACCCTCAACAAGGCATAGTCATTTATAAAATAAAGGTCATTCGGGCAGAAATTGCACAGAACACTGTAGCGCCATATGATTGTTGGAGCACCAGTTTCTAATGTTCGGTTGGCTGGAATATTTAAAAGAGCTAGCGCAAGACTCAAAGCTTTGCTAATAATTTCATTGGTTAAATTATAATGTATAAACTAAGGGTCTTAAAATGGTAATGATATTTCAAGAAATCAACGATTTACCTACTCATTTGATACGCTTCCGACTCGTGACATTTTCTGCCTACCGCAAGGGTTTGATCCCTTTAACGGAAGTTCGAAGTATTTTGCTCTAGAAAGTAAACAATTTCGCCCCCACCTACTTTCCTGCTTAACGGCTAGAATTCTCACCTTGAAGTTGACCGGCCCAATATTATAGCAACAGTTTTCTGCTCCTTTAAGGTGTTATTCGTGTAGTTGATAATTACTCAGAAGTATATAAGCTAAGTTTGTTGTTTCCATAAATGAAAACTTGCTGACGTCGAGGCTGGTGTTCATAGTCTTTTTCTCCTCACTCTGTTCTGTGGTCTCCTGTCGGGCGCCAATTAAATTTTCATTTATTTGCAAATATAAATATAAAGTCTTATAAAAATAAATCGTTGACCCTTTTTTTCTGTAATTACATGTCCCCGCAAACAGCTCGTTTCAAAGTCGATCTTCAGGTTTTAGTCTGCTTGTCTGGCATTGAGTTACCGCACTTTGGAATGATGCTCCTACTCCTATCCATGGGTGAAGCAGCAGGTTAAAGCAGCACGACTATAATATCCGCGTGGTGTCCTCTTGCAAAACTATAAGAAAGAGATTTAATATCACTAAAAACAATATATGTCTTTCTACACGCACGTTTTTCCTGATGTAATTCTTCGTAAATGAGGCGAAGAGTGAACACACAAATGTGCCCAGGTATATCAGTTTGTTTAATTGGGATAGAAGCACATATTGCTTTCGTGAAGAATTACCTTTCAAACATCTCTACTGAAGTTGAAAACGAAGAACGCAGAGCACAGGACAGTTGAAATTCTCTTTCAATAGTTTGCGAAACGAGCTTATCTCCCTCTAGCTTTAAAATTAAATTATTTATGAACGTTCGAGCAGACAAACGGACGAACGGACGAATGGACGAACGGACGAGCAGACGAACATACGTCGAAAACATGTGGTCCCAAGAGCTCCTGAAGCTTATATCACAAGCACGAAAGTCCACCACTATAGTTATCCACCAAAAAGGACGTGTGTTATTTTTCCTTGAATAAGAGTCCACAGACGTGGACTCCCGCACTTGTGGGTGACAACATATTTCAGGTCGGTCACCCTACTAGACTACGAATTTACAGATGCCAAAGATTGCATTTTCCAACAACCAATTTGTATGCTCCCTCCGTTGGCCAACATTTTTTTTTTTTTCAAAACGTCTCTTTTTTGACATCGAACAAGTGATATCCATGAATCTTCTAATTAATTCTGACACATGCAAAACACAACATTCCAATTAAATCAGTCCAAGGAGCTGCGGCAAAAAAATATATGATAAATGTCTGCGACAATCAGTCTGTTCAAAATGAAAAATAAATATTTCTCTTTTCGAATATTAATCGGTAAAAGAATTGTTTAAGCATTTCGAAACGAAAAGAAAAAAAAAAACAATAAAGTAGATAAATATGATAACAATACGAAATTCATCAGTTTTAACACGTGGGTGGAACAATACAATGAATCTGTTTCTGTGCAAAGATACTCGAGTACGAGTACATCAACATGCATGAGAAGTTATTACCCTCATGTTTGTTGTGTGCAGATGGAGAGAGTATGTTTCCTTGGAACTGAGTCCTTGACATTTAGCCAAGTCTCTGCGCTGTAAATTTATTAGATGAGATATTTCGGCAGGCAATGGCAACCACCGATGCGATATGGGATAACATCGCAGATATGAGGCAATAGGAAGATTAGCCCTCAGATAACTAGATAATATGGAATAGGATAAACTCATTTTGATCTATGTTCTTGTATCTTAGGTATTGGAGTGGATGATCTCTCGTTCAGCAGTAACATGGATCATGACATACTACTGAGATTTTCCTTTGGAGATTTAGTTCATAATTAATGGCTTTTCATAAGCACTTTTATGTTGAAGAACTATTTTCAAATCTAACGTGTCTTTGGAGAATTTCGTTAATCAAAAGACCGGAAACTCTACCTCACTTATTTGACATACTTCGAATCATTGAACCTTACCACATTAACTAATGGTTAAATGCTTTCGTTTGAAATCCAAGAATAGAGACTTTGAGTCATGGAGTGCCGGATACTGATTGACATTGACATTGCAATTTATATGTTTTTTAGGTTGATGATTTGAAAATAGAACTTCCTTGGCAACGTCATGGATTTTAAAGCAATCGAACTTGAACTCGATGCTTTTATGGAACAAGTCACATTTCATCCCAAGTTTTTGAACAAATACACTCATATTCATCATATCATAGGTGGCATCGCATTCGCTGGCATCATTTGGGAGCGTATGAGTAAATGGATTTTGGAAAAATGGAAAAAGAACTGATTGAAAATTTTTTTGAAAATAAAAAACGCACAATGAACATAAGGACGATGGTCCTTCGCGGACGAACATCCGTTTTTAATAAAGATCGCCGAGAATGCTCTGAAAAAGTCAAAGCTAGAGAAAATAAAAACCCAAAATCTCTGCGGTTTACCGCCTACTTTTTTTCGATCCATAGAGAATGATTCTGAGTGAAAATTTGCATCATTTGGCAAAAATTAACTTTCTTTGCCACCATGATAACGAATCGTATTTTTCGCATTCTTCAGATTTGGCAATATGTGTCTTATTTTGATATCGACCTCAACCTATGGCTAGGCAAAAATGTGTTTTCGTATGTAGACCAAGACATTTCAATCTACTCAATTTATACGAAAATAAAACATGGTACCTTCGAATTCCTTTATTTAAACATCAACAGCAAGTGGCAACGTATTTTTGCCAGCCCTTTTGTGAAGATTTTTTTTAGATTGATTTGAATTTTGTTTTTATTATATTATTTTTTTTTCTAAATAACAAAATAGGAACAAGTACCATTGTGCTTCTCTATCTCTTGCAAATCGTAAGCTAGCCTATTTGTTTTCCTCCGTGATTCAAGGCTTTTTTGGCAGGCGCAGGCTTTGATTTTTTTAGTCGTCATTATTATTTCTTGTAAACAAAATAATATTCCACAAAACAATTTGTCAATCCATTCTAGGGTACGGATTTGAGGTGATTATGCCAGGTTTTGGGGTAATTTTGCAAATTGTCACACTTCAAAGTTAAAAAGCTGGTTAATAAAATTGAAATTGAAAATGAAATTTCAAAAATTAAATACTCAAAATTATGTTTAATCTTCCCTGGCATCGCTTCTCAGTACAGGTACACACAAAAGTCAACGTTGAATTCATCTCCAAAAAAAAACCCTCCACGTACTAAATTAATATTTATTTATAATAATTTAATATTATAATATAACTTGTTAAATGTTAATTTTTTTTATTTATTTCATTGTTAATTACATAGTAATTTCTATTAAAGTCTAAAAATTCTACTTGTTGTGTCTTTGGTGGCTTCTTAAATACAATAGTTGATTTACGAATAAAATGCTTTAAATCAACTATGCGATATTTCTATTTCTTTGTTATTCTTTTTGCTTGAATTTGAGATATTTTTTTTTGTTATTTCCTCAACATTTATGTTTTCGGTTCTCTGCTCTGAGATATAAGTTTTATTTAAAAACATGTTGCACTATTTTGAAGCAGTAAGATTTAAAATTGTCAAATCTCTGTACATCAAATTGTAAAAATTGTGCGATAGTTTAAATTCATTTATTCGATTTTTCTTGGCAATTTAACTTTTTCACAAGGACTTTACATAAATGAATTATATAAGGGCGTCCTACTTTTTTATTGTGGCCATATTTCAACCTCTCCGGATTCATTATTTTACACTGCCAAATAGTATTTGCATCGGAGGGAATGATGATGCTTAACTAATCTCCTTACTAATTGCATGAAAGTTCACTAATTGGTAAGCATATTTATAAGTCATATCATCCCTAAAGGCGTTAAATGCACTTGTGAAAAGATCTTTGCCACTTCTTTTCACATGCATTTTATAGTTACATTATTCGATGCTTTCTTATAAGCATGTCCGTGCTTCAAAGGAACTCTTGTGAGTTGTCGCTTTGGTTTTGATTGAAATGCCGCAGTTTGAATTTTTTTTTTAAATATTTATCTGTTTTTTTTTTAAATATATTTATGTAGCATTAATTGTTTATTATTTCTTTTTACATTTATTTATTTGTGTTGCATTTATTCATTCATATATTTATTTTTTTATTTATTAGTTTATTTATTTATTAAATTTATTAATTTAATTTATTTTATGTTTTAATATATATTTTTTTGTAATTTTAAGTTATATATTATTTATTTACTCATTTATCTATTTATTTATTATTTATGTATTTATCTAAACGTATAGTATACTTCGGTAGTTAACATAATAGTTTTATAAATAATTATTTTAATGTTTCATTTGTATTGATTTATGATGATTTATGTTTTCTTATTTATTTATTGTCTAAATTTTTTACTTTATATTTATAGTCTATACTTAAACCAATCCTCTTCTCTCTATTAAGCCCCTGCTTCAATTATTATGAAGACGTTTTCTGTAGCTTTTCTTTCGCCCTAAATATATTTATAAATTTTTGGTATAAATTGTAAAAATAATGGAATATTGCTAGTAGTAAGGTAATTTATACCAAATCTCTAATTTGCAATATAGTTAAGAGTCAACAATGTAAATATTTTCAGAGTACAGAGTACGTCTTCTGGCAAATTTTATTTTCATGCTAATTAATGAAGAATCACAAGTATATAATTTATGATTAAGAAATTATGAGTATAATTCCAATTTAATTGCGTTACAGTTTATCTTTGTTTATGTTGATGAAGTTATCTTTACACAAATGTGCCTGTACGTCGTGATGGCATCAATAAATTTCTGCACTTTACCAAAGCTATTGCAGGGGATATTAACGAGAGATTCTTCTCCTGTTCCGACTGTTCTGTATCGGTAAGTTCGTTATCACTTTCAGAGACATTTGCCACACAATTTTGTGCACCAGCTTCTTCATAACTCTATTTTCAACCACGCATCTATTTCTGCGTCTTGTTTATTTGGATCTGATAAATAGCAATATGCCTCCAGCTAAAAAAGTGAATCAGGTCTTATATGAGCATTTGCTTATGAAATTACAAGTGTTCCTCACCTATCGTACAAAACAATCAACATTTAAATTTTAAATTCAATTCAATTTATTGTTTCGAGTTTGAGACATAAGGCTGGTAATTGGAATGGAATTAGGAGATTTTATTTCCAAGTATTTGCATTTGCGTCTCAAATCTGAATTACACGGCCTTGCTTCATATTTGGAACATTTAATCTTGATCTTCCAATCTTTGTAGAGTGACAGGAGATCGTCTAACTTTTTTTGTTTTTTCCCTTCCTTTTTTTTCCCCTTATATAATTTTCAAACACTATTGAACTATTCAAGTCCCTGGACATATAATTGTTAAAGAGTAACCTTTACAAGCTGGCATCGAAATTCATATCTGATTATTTTTTTCAAATATGTTAATAATACTAGTATTAAATTTCCATGTCACATATGGTCCTAGTCAATAAATACCAGTCTTTTAAAATGTTTATGCTTATTTAATTTATAAATAATATTTATACCCCAAATTTTATCTTCTTATGAAAAAAGTAGTGGGTAAACCATCGGATTTAAATTTGGGTCAAAAATATTTATATCTTCAGATTGTTTTTGAGTTGGGTTATTTGGATTATATCTGCAGTGAACTAAAAAAGATGGTTCACAATCAGCGTTTTGTTAAGCAACAGCTACTCTATTTCCTCTTGGTACATTCTGAAAAGGCTTAGTTCTCGCATCAGTGAAGGATAACATTTAAACTCATTCTCTAAACGGCAGCTGCAGCAGGATCGAGAAAATTCAACTTTGCAAAAATTTGTTTTTCACCAATGTTGGGACATAGATTTTCAGTACGTGTGATTATTTTTCATCAATTGTTCGCTCAAAGGCGATACTCTTATTGAGTGAGTTGTACATTGTGATTTTTTTTTTCTTTTTGTTTTATCTCTGAAATTGTTGGTTTGACAAAATTCACAGATTTCATTGAAGAGACCACAACTATGTTCACTTAAATCTTTTTCATTGAAATGTTCAATTAACTTTGATTGAACTGCATGCCTTTACACTTTAGACTTTATTGGTCTGATATTGCGGTTAGCCTCAAATTCTGTGGTATCTCCTACTGAGCCCTTCTTCGATCTTAAATAATCTATTTTTGTGAACGCTCTGCTCTCAAAATTGCAATTCTATTGCGATTGCTTTCATTCTCTATAGTTTTTTTGGACCGCTTAATACAATCGCTTGTTATTCATGTTTCATTAAAACTTTTTTGAAACATAACACTTATAATGGTAAAAATTAAAAAAAAAAATTACAGTATAAACATTCATCCATTCGGCACAATCGCTTTTAGAAACTGATCCTAAAAATATTTTCAAGATCTCTCTGATTATGGCAAAACTCGTTTTAACCAAGTACTTGTAAAACAATTTTTCATCACATAAATTTAATATAGTAAAATGCATATACATTTGCAATAAGACTACCTGTTTGTAAGTATTTCAAGGTTGATGCGACTTGGATTCAAGTTTTCAGTCAGACCAGCTAAAAGTTTTTTTTGGCCAAACTTACCCACATCAGATTACACAAAATTTCAATTATCCTAAATAAATAAAAATTATCTGCGGTTTCTTAGATTATTTTCCCTAAAAATATCAGTATGCTATGTCTGAGCAGGATACCTGCTGGCAAAAACTTTTTTGACTTCCTTTTTTGTAACAAAATTTGGATAAATTTAATTCAGATTGTTTTTGTTAAAAACATAAGAATGAGCCGTCTATGAGTTCAGTTCAGTTTTTTTTTCAACTAGACAAAAACGCTTAAACTAGTTTATTTATCATTAATTCTTAACTAACTTACTGGCCCTATGCGGGCGCTCTAAGTTAAACCTAGTACTTATGATATATCTTTCGACTTTAACTAACTTTTTATTTTTCATTAATTCTTAAAATTAACATTAAGGTATGAACTAAGAAAAAATTAATGTAAAAACTTAGTAACCGGACTTTTTTTTTATTCTTTTATATAAAACTAACTTAAAATACCTTAAATAACCTAAAAATACACTTAAAACTAAATACCTTAAAACTGATGAAATATATATGGAATAAATATATATATACATACAATTTATATATAATATTGTTATATATATTCCAGCAGCAAATCTATGTAAGCAGGCCAAGGCATTTCTGAAAAGAAAAAGGCATACTTTGCCCCGAAAGGTAGTTCGTAGTGGAAGCATTCAACAAGGGCGTTCCCTACAAATTATCTACCAGCCACCAAAATTGCTGGTGCTGCTTTCGTACATCTGCTACGTCGCGGACCGATACCGCCCTGCTGAAACGGAGACACTATGGGAGTTGCCTGTCTACTCTTGAGCGGGCGAAGTGGAAGATTAGCGGCACCGCCAGCTTGCTCTGGATCAGACCTTTAGAATCGAGGTAGAGGAACCCCTCTGGAGGGACAAAACCGTTAAGGCGCATACTTTCGTGACATAAATCGTTGGGGTAGAAAGCCCCGGATATCAAGTTGTTGATCGAAGTCATTGCCCATGCAATGTGCCTTCGGATAAGCTTTATTACGAAATTATCTACCCTGATCAGGTTTGCTTCATTGTATAGGACCTCATTGCGATAGAATTTTTTGTATTGGGACTCTGGAGTTCTATATAAGTGAAAACAAGCCCAGAGACATTGCCTTTCAAAAACCCGAATCTTTTCCATCGAATTTGCTGTCACGTTAAACCACACAGGACACCCATTAGTAATCATTGGCCTAACAAGAGCCATGTAGCAGATGACTTTTACCCTGGCATCGAGTTGGCTGCTATAAAACAGTCTCTTTGTCATGGCAAAAGTCGCTTTGGATCTAGCTAGAGCTACATCTATATGTTTGTTAAAATATAAATATTGGTCGAGCCAGAGCCCTAGGTATCTGACTACACTTCGATTTGCCAATGGTTGCCCGTGTTGTCCCACGATCAAGAATTTCCGCTAATTCTTTCTTGTATCCCAAGAGGCCCTAGACAGTGGAGTCCTGAAAAGAATAGTCTCAGATTTCTGATAGTTAATCTTCAACTTCCAGTCGTCACAATAACGCTGGATTTTATCAAAGTCACATTGCAAGTTCAAACTGATGTCCTCAATCTTTGGTCCTGATCTGTACGCAATCAGATCGTCTGCGTACGCTATGGCATGTTGAAGAGAACCTACAAGATCAATCGTAAAAATGCTGAAAATTATCGGAGAATTAACCGCACCTTGTCATAGACCTCTTATTAATTCGAAAATACAAATAGAAGTAACATTGCCATTCTTCACAACGAACCGTCTATTTGTAAGCAAGTTATAAAGCATGTACAGCAGTGGTTTGCTTATGCCAAGCCTGTTCAACTTGTAAAAGAGCGCTTCTAACCAAACGGCATCGAAGGCCTTCTCCAAGTCAACCAGACAGGCACCCGTGCATTGTTTCTTAGCTTTGTATCATTGAACATCTGAAACCAGTTTAGACGCGGCATGTATGCAATCATGCCCCGCTCTAAATGCGAATTGATTATCTGGAATTATATTTTTGTCCTCTAACCACTTGGTCAGGGCTCTATTGACAACTTTTTCGAAAACTTTGCTTATTGTCGGAAGAAGACTAATTGACCGCAGATTTGCCGGATTGGAGTTATCTTTGCCCCTTTTTGAGATGGGCTGTACTATTGCTGTTTTCCAGTGCTCCGGATAATGTGCGTTATTCAGTGCATTGTTAAACAGTATAGTGAAAATGTCTATAGCTTCCGGAGGGAGATGTCGAAGCACACTGTTTGGTATTCCATCTATTCCTGTAGATTTTTTCTTCCTCAGTGATTCGAAGATCGCTTGAAGATCTTCCTTGGAAATGAATGGGGGATTTTCCCTGTCATCAGCGAAGGCATTATATGCCAAATTTTCGTCATTGAACTCGGTGAAACTTCGGTTCTCTGATCGCCATTGGTGGATATCATTTCGAAGGTAGAAGTTATGGAAAAAGACACGATTTTCCAAGTCGCGGTTTGGGCCAATGCAAGCATTTGCCTTATGCACTTCCTGAAAAGTCGCTCCTATAACCTCAACCTTTTCCTGCGGATCTTCAATCACAAAAAAGTTTTCTTCATCAGCGGCGTTTAGCGGATCTACCCCTGCTGTTTACATCTAAGTCCCCTTTGTGCATGCCCTATAAGTAACCCTCCAATAAGAAACTCGAATCAGTAATTCTGACAAAATGTTATGCAATTGACACTGCCAACAAAGGATGGTAAATTCTAATAAGGATATTTCTACCCAGTAAAACTGAACTTTCTTACGGTAAGATTACGATAAACGTTTGCAGATATTTGATGCCAAAGAATGCAATTGGAAAATAAGCAAAAGAATGTAATTTGAATATAAGTTTTGTTTTATCAAACGATAAACAAATTTTAATTTGTGGTAACTACATAAAGACAGACGCTTGCAGACATGGGAGACAAATTATGTCAGCAAAGACCCCGATCCTTATGTTGACTCTGTTATTCCGAAAAAAGAGATATTTCCTTTGGTTTGTTTTAAGTGAGCTATCATACGATCGAATTTTATAATTCCGTGACAAATATCATGGGTAAATTATCTTTGTTTAAATACACTTGGGATCTTTCCTTGCCTTGTATGCTCGCTCTGTGCCACCTCATCATAAATCTCATTGTAATCATTCGCCAAAGTGTTTTGTGGTCGCTCCTTTTTTTCGGATTTACTTATTATTATTTATAATAATTCATTCCACAAAAAATACTAAATACCCGTCAATTCAAAGCGTGTCAACGGCTTTTCCGATATCTGCTAGATATGCATTTTTTACCAGTTTCGTAAAAGCGTGAGCTGCTGAATGGTTTCGTTTCAAACGCCAAGATTAATTTGCTTCCTTCTAACGCAAAAACTTTTCAATCTTTTGATGGAGACTAACAGGCTGCTAGTAGAACGCTAAAACTTGGCAAATGCTCCATTTACAAAATGTGCCGCGAGCCTTTGTTTTTTAAAAAAAAAAAAAGCCTTCTTTAATTATTTATTCAAACTGATTTAAAGTTGCCTACTTTTATAGCTTTGTCATTTTTAATTTCACGTATTCTAAAAAACACATTAGAGACTGACTTAAAAGCCTACATTAACATAATCACCCGATTAAGTATCCACATGTGTTTATGGTGCTAAAAGGGAAGCTTTTAAATAGTTATTTGTTTAAAAAAAATCACTTAATTATAAATTTCAGCGCAGGAGCTACTCACAAGTCAGAAGAAGAGTATCTCACGCAAATCTGAACGTACTAACAGTGCAATGAACTTTTAACAAATAAGAGGGGCAATTCGTATTCAACTTCTCATTGCTTGTCGAGATTAATCTACGGTCATTTGGGATTAGTTTTCTTAAAAAAAAAATCAGCATCCCGTTAATTGATTTTGAAGTCATCGAATGATTTTCATCCAACTTATAATTAGTATTCAAATCGATAAAAGTTTGACGACCTTCAAAGCAAAGCTCAAGCCTTTCCTTATATCATTCGACACCCTTAACTTCAAAAATCACATTTAGTTCAACCGTGAAAAAAATTAAGTCTCACATAGACGCCCTTTTAATATCTCCCTCAATCGAAGTGATGTTATTTTTCGGTCATGAAATCGTGAGCTTTTGTCTGCAAAAACCAAAAAAAAAAAAATTAATCGTTATCGTAAAGTGGCTCAGCTTTACAGCAGCAATCGGCGACGAATCATTAAACTTGCACTTCCAGCACATACTTGCCTTTTATTGACATTCTCTTCCAAGGATCCTTTCTTTAAAATTCCATTTGATTTCATAAAAATAACGATATCACTCACCACCTCATAAAAGCTAGCTACTGTCCTGGCTTTCCACAAAGCCCGCCGTCGCCATCGCCGCCTCCAAACGCTTGTTCAATGAAATCGGGTAATTTAATAGCAATCGACGTACGAGTATATTCAATGCATTAAACATACATTGGGGACGCCATTACCCCCCATCCACTGGAGTAATTTCGAAAGGAATCGAGTTGTAAACGGTATTTGAATTTTCGTTTTTTTTGTTTTTTGCGTTTTTCTTCGAATCCTTATGACTCTGTCATGCTTAGCTTTCTCCCAGTGGGGTTGTTTAACCATTTGTGGAAGAAAATGTCTCCTATCAGGTGTCAAAAAAGAAAGACCATCCAAGGTTAAAGACTTAAAGACCTACTTTAATAGACGTCTTTATTCGATATTCAGTAGACGTATCTAATCCACAAATGGAGTTCGCACTTTGAATGAATAAGTGAATGAAATGTTAATTCATATTTGGTGGGTGAAAGGAGCAGAAATGACTGCTGCTGGCCATTCAATAAATTCGCAATAACCGTTAAGCTGACAATTTAAATCGCCATTGCATGTAATTTACTGCAATTCCACTGGCATGGTTCCATATTGCATTGCAAATCAATGAACTGGTTCATTGCAGTCCAATGAATCACCCAAGGGATGCACTTCCGCTATTCCAGCATAAATTGACCATTCATCGTGACTCGCTGACAAGAACCGCCCTGCAGTAAATTTTACCCAAAAAGTCATTACTAGACTTTTATCTGCGGTGAATACCAAAATTTGTTCGCCCACAATCCTTTGATGCGGAAAGGGATGAGGGTATTTAAGTGGAAATAATTTTTTGATACAATTATTGTTTCATTGTTTGCGTGCGAAATTATAAACGCTTTAATTTACATGGATTATGAGAAGATTTATTTGGGCTCTAATAAATCAAAGATACACTGTTATCCAAAAGTTTTGGGATAAACCATTGATCGATCTGTGTATGTTTCAAATGAACTCAATTCTTTCACATCCTGTGAAGGTCGATAAAAGACATTTTCTCAAAAGAGACAAAGACTTTAGAAATAAATAGTATAACACAATTTAGGCATAGTAAAGCGCTGAATGACCATAAGAGATTATAAGACCCCCGTAGGGCTGTTTTAGGAGTTTTCGGAGTTTTTGGAGAAACTAGGTATTTTTTTCTAAATATAAAAGAGGGTTGCGTATTTTTCCTCCAACATAAACCACAAGAAAATGCCGTAAAAACCACGAGAAAACAACGGCCAAGTGCGAGGTTGAGTCTCGCATGAAGGGTTCCGCACCACCCTTCAGTATGCATCACTTTATATTTTCATTAATTATAGATTTTAAATAGGTTTGCACACGTGTATGAGTAAACCAATTTACAATTTGTAATTTTACCATTCGACGCGACATCTAGTAGTGATTTTTTGAAACCTTCTCGACATAAAAATAGAAGCCCGAAATCGGCTTAAATTTAAATGGAATTAATAAGTTAAATGAAAAAAAGGCATTTTTCAAACGAATGAGTTCAAAAATATGAATTAAATGTATCACAATTAAAAACGTTTTTGATGCAGACTTGTTGTAAAAATGTGTGAATCTATGGTTCCGAAATGCTTTTGGCGAACTCATTCGAGAAATACATTTCAAGACGACATCGAATTCATTTGGAATTTGTCACATCCGTATACGAGTGTTGCTGTGACAACTGCAAGGGTCTTACTGTTATGGTTAAGAAAATAAAGCCCTGTGACCGACGGACGAACAGCGGAGGCTTAGTAATATGGTTCCGTTGATACTCTTTGAGTATGGATCCCTGAAAACATCAAATAAATACGTAAATTCAATCTGACAGGCAATATATCGTGACATTTAAAATGGGTTTGAAAAAATGGTACCAAATTACAAACTAAATAGTGCATGATACCGTACGAATCATTTATTATAAAGACACAAATAACCATGAAATCGGGAATACCAAATATGATAAAAAGATTGCACGAAGTACGGATCCGGAAACCTTTGCAGGGTTGCACTCACGGCAGATACCAGTTCCAACTATAAAAAGACGTTTAACTGCCGCAATCTTTCACAGTCAGAACGGTAACCTCTGTTTCAATGTCTTAGCTAAATTCTTCATGATTCCAAGCATACGCGATAGCTTAATCTTTCAAGCGGAGATTCTGTATTCCCTTTTTTCGTAAACCTGGTGGCTTAAGTTCGACGGCACTCTAAGGTGGAGTGGAGTGGAGCCGAGCGATTGTAGTTGGTATAATTTTGATTTGGTTAGATTTTGGCTTTCCAATCTAGATCCACATCATTACAGTTCGCAGTTGCGCCTTCACCTCCATTCATCCTCATCATCGGCACTAGAGAATTTTTTTTCGCAGAACCCTTATTTCCGTTCTACTGTCTTATCCATCAATACTTCAATGCACTTTCATAATTGGTTGGATAAGTGGAGGTAGCGTCGATGCGTCCGCATTGGATCAACATCATTGTTTCTTTTTTTTGTGTTCAAAAAAGTACAACCACCGAATGCCGACTCTGTTTGGAAGACGGCGAAACGGCTGTACACATTCATTGTGAAGGTCCAGATCTAATTTGATTAAGATAGCGTATCTTTGGGGACATTAAGACAATCCAATGCTAAAGGCATTCTGACTTTCATCAGAAAGATGGAATAAACTAAGTCCCCAAAATACAAAAGGTCTGTTCCTTCAGACCGCAGTGTCCACCACTTGGGTAGGGGCAGATATTTAAAAAAAAAAACGTCGTAGGGTCGTAGGAATTGGGCGCACACGCATCAAGAATGGGAGCCCCCTATAACGACTTTTGCAGGAGCTGCAGGGATGAGGAAGAAGTAGAAAGGATACTACACTACCTGGGCACCTGTCCTGCCCTCGCATAAAGGAGGAAAAGTACGCTAGGAAGCTACTTATTCGGCAACCAAAAAGATATGTTGGACATAAAAATTCAAAACACAGCAGAATTCATTAGGAAAACAAACTGGTTATAACCAGTAATAAAGTGGACAATCACTTTTGAGACAATCTCTACAGAGACCAATTGGATACCAACAGGTATTTCTAAAGCATCACTATGTCCCCATGTCCAATATGGAATATGAAATCGGTGTATCAATCACCAGCTTCGTTATCGCGTTTTTAGGCTGGTTCAAAAAACTATTTTTTCAATTTTCATCTCCCTGTTCAAAAACCATTTAATTCCGAACGTGTCACTGTTTGATTTCATTATTGAGTGCCGGCATTATTTTATTGCAAAAATTTTTACCGTCAATGGAAAATGGCTCCAAAGCATGATATTCGATTTGTAAGCTATCCAACAATCGATTTGGCCACATCATTATGTAGTACATCTCATTACTTTTGCAGACATTTTAATGAACAATAAAATTATTTTACTATTTTCGTCTTCAATGTCATGTTTTATCGGGATGTCTTAAATTGTATACATTCAAGAGTCACAAATCGAATTGACTCTGCCCAGATCTATTCCTGATTTATGACCAATAAAATCAATAAACAATTCCATATCACACACGACACAGCACACGCTGCACCGCAAGAGGGTACCATCCCATAAGCCACTTGTAATTGACATATTTTATTGTTAGCATTAAGGCAGAGAGCTGGTAGCATTATTGATGCCGGATAATAAATTTGTCTTAATTGCCAAGACGCTGAGATTGTTTTGTTTTAATGTATTTATCGGCTCTATTGTTGTTGCCACCATACCCTACAGCATGCCACCACTGGAAAACTTGTTGACTACATTTTGTTTGTTTTGTTGAAATATTTCTCATTGATTGATCTATTTTGTTCCGGTTCAAAGAGAGTGTACAGCAACAGCCATTTACATTACATCTCTTACCAATTTAATAACAAACTTAAGTAATAAGTCAATTAACAAGGTAATTTATAAAATTAATTGCTGGGAAAACGACAACTGAATGTGACGATGATAAATATGAGAATCAGTGATGCTAAGTCATGTACCGAAATGGTTTCGATTGTCAGGTTGAAAGTTGGAATTAAAGTTAATTGGACTTATTAACTGTGGCTCGAGCAGGTTGCGGTAAGCCGGACTTACAGAAAAGATTATTATCAAACAAACGACACTCGCTCATAGTTTAATTAATTCGAAGAATAATCAATTATTTTAATTTTTTTGTTCAGTCCTAAATTTAATATCACATTGGGAAATTGAGTCTTCTTCATGGTCGTGTCACTGCACTCAGATTTAAATATTAAAGTCAAATCTTGCATCAATATAAAGATGACAGCAATAAAAAGTCAATTTAAAAAACCAAACAAATAATTTTTAAATAAAAATTTTTTTTTTACAACAATGATAGAAAAAGAGTTTTGTTTGGAACAGACAGTGGTAACAAAGACAGTTATAATGAAACAATTTCCAGTATGATGAATTGAGTCCTTGTGCAAAAGGGAGGCATAAGTTAAATCTTTAAAAAGCTAGCATCAACCTATCTGCATTGCTTATTTTTTAAACTTTTTTAAACCTTTAACAGCAAACATATATGCAGGTGACCAGTAACAATGACATGCTAACAGTTACCAAAGTAAAGAAAAAAAAGTATTATATTTAGAGCACCAAAGTGCAGTTTCTCGTATGCAATGCCACAGGA
This sequence comes from Orthonevra nobilis, assembly GCA_963555765.1. NCBI lineage: Eukaryota > Metazoa > Arthropoda > Insecta > Diptera > Syrphidae > Orthonevra > Orthonevra nobilis. The sequence goes on from OY743225.1 coordinate 9,452,682, forward strand.
CTCCATTTTGTGGATAAATACTTTTTATGTCGAAAATAAATTTTATAATATGGGAGTTACCACACATTTTTCAATACAGAGATTCGATATATCAATACCTTAATTCTGAAACGATTTTTGTAAACATTATCAACTTAAATTTTTAGGGAAAAAGCAAAACATTACGAAGGAAAATTCGAGCAAAAACCTTCACATAAAAAACAAAAGAAAAGAAAGTTTAATAAATGAATAAATATAAAATATAATACTAGATAGAATACTTCCTTAAAATGTCAATTACTAGAATGGAAATATGTAGGTTTATTTATGGTTTTCAATATATATACATTTTATAACAAATAAAAATGTATATAAATAAAACAATATGCAATTAAATAAATAAACGCAAGCACTAACGTTATAAGCAAATTAATTAGCAAAGAAAAAATAAATGAATCAATAAATAAATAAATAAATAAATATATGCATTTAAAAAAATATAAACGACTAAATCAGTTTATAATAAGATTAATCAATAATATATATAAATGAAGTATAAGTTTTAACAGTTTAAGGTTACGAATTTATTATTTATTTATTTATGCATTATCCACAGTAGAACATTTAATAATAAATTCCATCTTTTGTGGAGGTTCAGTGTTGAGTAATGCTAGGAAAGATGAAGCATCATTTTGAGAATGGCACAGTCTATTGGGTGTCTGCATTTTTTGATATCAATGGATAATATGATCATAGTAGAAGCCTTGGAGTATAATTAAGGGATATTCTAGTCTAGAGGCATAAGTTTCATATAGTTTTTGGATTGACATAGAAAAAAGGCAATTTATATTTTTACCATCCATTTATTTTATTAGTTATTTATTAACATAACAAGAAAAAAATAAAAAAAAGTTGAAAATTTCAAATATTAGCAGTTGATGAATTAGGGGTCTCAAAAAATTGGCTCGTAAACATAAGCACGATTTCAACCCTCCTATCAATCTGAAACCAAAAAACAAGATTATTAATCTAGAATAATTTTGCAATGTCTGGAAATATGAAAAAGTTGTTTTCACAAAATGGCGACTGCCTGAAAAAAAAAAAACAATTTTTGTACAAAATTTTTCGAATGTTTCGAATTTTGGGGATGGGGATAGTTCCAGACATATCCAAGTCTATAAAAAAAGACACTTTAAAAATTTCAGTTAAATCGCAGGTGATTATTGTTTTAAAAAAGACAGTTTCGAGAAAAACGCGTTTAAAGTTTCGCGTATAGTTTTTCGCTGTCTAAGTCATGAAATGATATTGTAGACTTACAGTGGCGAGCTTATAAATAGGGAAATGTAGCTCGAAAGAGTAATATCTGTATAGAGCAGAGAAATCTTAGAAAAACTGAAAACAAACATATTCATAAACAAAAACAATTCACTTATTAAATTTTTTTAAAATCTAAGTAACATATTTAATCCGTTTCTTCCGGAAAAAAAGAGAAAAAAAATGGTTCTTTAAATTTGCGAGCACATAAATAGGGATTTTTTTAAAAAAGATATAATGAGACCATGATGTTTCCTTTTCATTTAATTGAACTTAAATTGATTGGAAACATCAATACTTGGTCGGTCCCCCCTTATTCCTTATCACCTCCTCACATCTTCGCGTCATGGAATCAATGAGCCGAGTGCATCGATCAATGGAAATGTTTGCCCATCCTTCTTGAATAAATTCAAACATTTCGTCGAGGTTTGAGGGTTTTTTCTTTTAATGACTTTGTCTACGTCATTCCAAAGCATCTCAATCGGATTGAGGTCAGAAGATTGAGCTGGCCATGTCATCACATTGACGTTGTTGTCTTGCAGAAATCCCCGTTTGCTTCGGATCATTATCTGCTTGTAAAATCCAGTTTTGGGGAAGATTCTCAGCAGCGTAAGGAAGTAGGGTATTTTCTCATATGTCTACATAGACATGGCGGTCCATGATCCCGTAAATTCGGCAAATAGGACCAGGACCCATTAGGCTCATACCAGCCCATACCATCACAGATCTGCCACCTCCTTTAACTGTTGGCTTCAGACACTTCTCCACACGACGTCGAACATAAGTTTTGCCATCGGAACCAAAACGATTAAATTTGGATTCATCAGTGAAGATGTCATTTTTCCACTGATTACGTGTCCAATTAAGATGCTCTTTCGCAAACAACATTCTTGCTTTCCGATTTTTTTTGCTTATGAGAGGCTTCTTTCGTGCGACACGGCCTCGCAAACCAAATTCGACCAACCGCCGTCGTACTGTATGTACACCAATATTCACGTCTTCTTGGGTCGAAATTTCGACATGAATGTCAACAGCGCTCTTAAATCTATCCTTTTCAGACAGACGGTGAATCATCCGATCGACACGACTTGTTGTTTTTCGAGGCCTTACAGCCCGAGGTTGATCAGAGAAGTCCCCGTGGCATTTGACGAACTCCAAAGCTTGATGACAAGCATTAACTGAAATATCTAACTGCCTAGATATTGCGGCCAGCTTCATTCCTTCCTCCCTCAAACGACGAATTTCCCGGCGTTGGTCTGGTGTGATGTGTTTGCCTCGTCCCATTTTTCTAACGCCAATATCACCTTAATACTATGAAAAATTGTTTAACTATCAAAATTTCCCCAAAAATCAAGTTACCTGCACAGGCAGTGAGTAGAAACTAAGAAAAAGTCAAGTTCCCTATTTTTTTGCTCGCATCAATTCACTATATTTACTGTTAACTAGCAACAAATAAATAGGGAACATATAGAATGCTTTCTTCTGCATGTAACAGTTAATCCTTAAATATGTGCACTACACTTCAATAACAACTTTTATCAAAATAAGTTGTCCCATGTTGATAAGCACGTTATCAAAAGAACTATTTCACCATTTCCCTATTTATAAGCTCGCCACTGTACATTGATTCAATCCTTCATTCCTGCTTCATACATCGGACCTTCCTTGACTTCGAAAAACTATTTTCCGCTTTTCTCTCTTCATATCGAGCAGTTCTGGCCTCCTTTGAATTGTTGGATGCTTGTATCTCGGAGCGGTCAATCCGGGCGTTGTCTCGTTTCTCAGCGAATGAATGAGCTTCCGGATCAATTTTAATTCTCATAAACTCCATCATTCTTAATATAGGAATGAAGCCTTCATTTAAAATACAAACAGCAATAAATGTCGCTATCTCAATCATCTGAGGTCTTGAATGAAAGTCGAAAGTCCAAATCAAAGAGTTTAGAGACTCATTATTAAAAGATAAGACGGCTCGAAAATTTAATCTCCTTATTCCATCTAGTACACAAAACTAAAGAATAAATCGCTTTAAAAACCGTGAAAAACTCCAAAACACTGTGTTCCGTAATTATTTTCAATTATTTGATTCATTAAATTTTTCTGCTGATGCACTCGTTAAACTGGTGTCTTCCTGTGCCGCGAAATTGCCTTTTTGTTTGTCGATCTGGACGCGTAATCCTTTGCGCTGAGGATTTTTTATCCAGTTTATTTAAAAAAAAATATATCACAATATTTTTAATTCACTTACAGCACATACGGTATCAAGATTAGAATTCAACTGTTAGCAGAAGGACGTAAGTGAACACTAAATATAAAACATACAAGTCACCTTGGGTTCTTGTATTAAGGGTTTTACTAAGAAATATGGATACAGGTAGACGGCGAATCCCTACTGTCTTTTGTTCGATTAGTTCTGGCCGAACCAGTTTGGATGCCGGGTCAGCAAAATACGGATATCTCCGAATATAATTTGAATTTTGAAAAATCCTCTTGTAGATTGAGTAGTCAAACTTTAAAATGTAAATTTTTTTTAAAATTTCTTGGCTAGAATAGCCCGTTAAGTTTTCGAATCCGGTGAGGGCCAAACTACGGCGTATTTAATAGAGAGGTTGACAAGCGACAAGTGCTCGACTAAATCGTATAAACATTTCCCGACATATCTTTTAATTTGAAAAAAAAACATAATTCTTCGCATTAAAGCGACGCTTATAAAGCATGATTTCGCTTGTTTGGGAAGGATGGAATACGAGTACACCCATGTGATCGGAGCACTTGTTGCTTTATCTCCTGGAACAACCAATAAACATCTTTCACCACATCCGCATCGGGGTTAAATCATTTCCACAGTCGTTCCATCATAGCTTTACTGGCATTGAGACTTAAAGTATGCACACCCATCACAATGAAGAAAAAAAAAATTATATTCAAACTCGTTAAGCAATTTTTCTTTGCAGTGATCCATCCTCGTTAAGCAATTTTTCTCTGCAGTGATCCATCAGCTATCTCTGTGCTATATCCAGCCTAACCTTGTTCCTGAAAATTGAGTTAGAACTTATGTACAGTACCAATTTTACACCTTTTTTATCGGCAGTCTGCTTGTTCAGCTCATCCTGTTTTCAAATATTTAATATCACCACCCACCACCCACCAACCATCTGACAAAGTGTTCAGTGAGTCTCTCGCTCAGCCATAATTTATTCGCCGTTGAACAACGCGAATGGCAGGAGTAAAATGGAAAAGGAAACGACCTCAGTCAGGAGCTGGTCTGATAGAGGATGGCTTCTTATTGTGCCGCGGCATCGTCCTCCTGCTGGCATTGACTTTATTTCATTTTATGACCTCATTCCGAGAGATTCATAGAGATAGTGCACTGCAAGTTATTACATTCTGAGTGGCGGTCTACGATGCGAGTCCTTGAGGCTCCTTTATGCAGCGGTGGCCTTTGTGGGCAATTTGTCATTGCTTATGCGTTTGGCGTTAGAAGATGTTTGGTTCATTCAGCTGGCCTTAGCACATGGTAAATTTGCATGGAATAAATCATTTGACATTTGCTGCGCATCAAAATGTTATTAGGTTGTTTTGTGATGGAATGCAGTCGGAGATGCTGCTTGTATTCGCGTGTCGCCTTAGGGCAAAAGCTTTGATACCAATTCGCGGATAAGAAGTCACGTTTTGCAGTAGACTCTTGATCGAAGTATGACATCCGGGCTTGCATACTTAAATTTGGACAAAGTCTGTGTGATTTTATTGACAAACTTTAGAAGTCCCAGATTGACTTGTTTTTCACGTTTGCATAACTGGTTCCGCCGAATTGCTGGTTGCGCAGAGTTAATTTGTTTTGTTAGTTTCTTGATTAATAATAAATAAATTAAATATTAGAACGATGATCGAGGTATGCCAAACCGTATTAAGTGTTCTTAGTTTATGTAGATTATATCTGTCGATTGAATGCATCCGAGCTTCATGGTTAAACTTAGGCAGAAGTCTTATGGACTTAAAATCTATTTAAATTCTTTTAAGTGAATAATAAGATGGCGCTAAATGATAATTCAAAAATGTTAACACGATTCCAATTTTTCATTTCCATACTCTTAAATGTCACAAAACAGAATTAATTTAGAACGTCGGGAATAGTATCTCGTAAAACGATTACTTCAATAGTCTTCCGTAAAAACTGAGTGAACTAAAAGCAATCTCCAATTGAATTACGGTGAAGAGGCAACTCAAGAACTTAATAACTATATTTATTGAGCTATTCAAGGAAAAGGCCGAATCTATCGCAAAAGTATGGAAAAATTCCGTAATTTTTGGGTTAACTAATTGGATGAAATGAAAATGTTAACATTTATTATGTTAATAAAGTTCGAACAAGCGTTCCGTTCGTGGCTTACCAGCAAAAACCCATTGGAGGAACTAGCGAAATCGGTTGCATTAAAAGCCACATTGTCGAAAGGTGGTGGAATGAATCGTTTGACGTTGGAGCTGCCGTTCAATCTCTTACTGACTGACGAGCCGACTTGCGACATTTCTAAGAATTCCGCACCGAGTTCCTTGATTATCAACTGTGATGAATGCTTCTCGCATGGCCAATTATATGTGGCATTTTCGCTGGAGAACCTTCATCTTTGTTTATTTATGCAAAGCAATGAATTGACTCGATATGTGAATCGCTAAACCTCTTTACAACTTACTTACTAAAGGGGAACCCATGTATCCTCGGAATATTTTACAATATTTTTTTTGGAATTTTTGAAAAAAAAATATTCAAAACCCCGCCATTGTGACGTCATTTCCGGCGACACCACAGAAAAAGGGTGCGTCCTTTTTGATAGCAGAACTCCTTACTGGATCATCTGAAGAGAAAAAAAAGTGTTTTAGTTTATATTATAAACTAGAAGTTGCATGAAGTAAAAAATCAAAAAAGTGAAGATTAGATTTTTGGCAGACTTTTTTACAAAAAAAATACAATTTGGGTAAAAATTTCTCCACATATTTTTTTAAATAATAATAAAATTAGTTGTAATCGAAAAAATAAAGATCCTTCATTCAACTGCCTGTGAATTGTATCTCAAATTCCTGTGTAAAATCTCTTCAAGATCGGTTGAGTAGTTCTCAAGAAATATTGACGGCCGACTTTGAAAACAAAGTTTCGAGAAAACGTGTTTAAAGTTGCGCGTTCAGCCTACCTGACCTTGAGCGCTAAACTTCTCAGGACTGTTTCTTCGAAACTATTACTCAACTTGAAATTTAAGAAAAATATTCTAGAATGAAAAAAATCGATTTTTTAAATCCCTAAAACTCATGTAACCAATTAACGAGCTCCCAACCCATGAAGAGTCGCTCTCTGCGACGGGGCAGCCTTCCACTTTTGTCATTCCCGAGTCGGCTGCTTTCAAATATCTAGACCAAGCGCTCTGGCATTCGTGATCGCTTAGTCCTTGCTCGATGTAGCCGAGCCAGTGTGGTCGTCGTATCCTGTCTTTCTTTCTTTCTCGACAAAGAATTTTTCTCTCGAATCTACTCTGGCTTCGTCTTCGCCGAATTTTCACTTTGGTGTCAATCGTGGAGTTTATATTAACCTCGATGTAGGTAAACTTCTTCACCACCTCGAAAGTACTGTAACCAAAAGTGATGTTTTGTCATATGCGGTGGACTTCCTTTGTTTGTTGGCAACATGAACTTGATTTTTTCCTCGTTCACTTCAACGCCAACTCATTTCGGCCATATAAGCATCATTGACGACGCGTTGGGAGGGACCGATGATGTCGATATCGTCTGCCACCAGCTAGACGGATCTTTCGAAGATAGTTCCTTCTGTGTTCACATCTGTCTACGAACTATCTGACCCACCACGATATTGAAGGAGTCAGATGTTAGCACATCTCCTTGCCGAAATTCGGCATGTGTTTGGAATAGTTCGTAAAATTCGGAAGATTACTTTATCCAGAATACCGAATTTGGCCATCTCTTTGTGGCGTTTAAGACAATGAATGCAATCATGCGCGGCTTAAAAGTCGATCGAGAGATAGTGAGTCTCGTCTTTCGAGGATTTTCCAATGTTTTAATAATTGATCGATCATTGACCTGCCGGGCCAAAAGCCACACAGAGGATAGGATCTTATATGCAACATTTAGCAGGGATATGATTGAATAGTTCTTACCGGACATAGAACCGCTCTTCTTGAAGATGGGGCATATGAATCTGATGGTCCAGTCATCGGGGATGGCTTCATCTACCCATACTTGGCTGATAGTTTGGTTCATACGCCCTTCTTAAAAAGCTTCCCTGGTCAGAGCCAGCGGCATTGTTATTGTTCAGCTCTGGGTTCTGTATTGACTGAACGTAGTATCTCTTCTTGCCCTATTAATCATAACATTAAGCAGCTGCTTGAAATGCTACTTAAATAAATCTACCATTTCCTCTGCTTTGGTGACTTTCCTTCACTGTTTCGAAGAGCCTGCATTCCGGGCTTGAACCTAGGGGTTGAAATACATCGCGGAACTCTTCCAACCTCTTTACAATTTAATCGAATTGGAAAAAAGTATTTCATTCATTCAATAACACATCATTTATCGATCGTGAATTTTCGATCGAAATAATAAATATCGGTTGAAAATTTTATTTTTTGTTTCATTTATTTTACGGAGACTGAGATAGAGTCGGGACTGTCACATCATATTTTCGGATATAATATCTGTGTTCTTGTCTTCTTCTTTTGCTTTGGATTTGCTGAGTTGATATTTTGCACATGTTGTCATCTTTGAACTGCGAATCAATTTCAAGTTTATAAAGTAGGTCTGTACTAACTAGCATCATTTCATTGTTTATTTGTTTCCAGTCACAGTTTTGATCAAGTTTCGATTGTTATATGATGTTTTGGATCCTCAAATGTAGTAATCAAAGCTGTCGAGGTTGCGAAGCATTTCCCCAAGCTAGAATGCCGTATCTTAGATTAGATTCAACTAGTCCACAATAGTCTTAAAACTTCAGGTATACATAAGTAGCTCAAACGAAATACATACACGGACTTCCGTAGTTTTTTTATAAGAGCAGTTATTTGTGGCTCCTTTTAAAGTTATAGTTCACTATGACAAGATATTTGTAAGTAGGCACATTATCAATCATTGTTATACATTCGTCATCGTTTTGGAGCTGTGGTCGTATCTGCATGATTTTTGTTATTTTTTGAATTGATCGCATTATTATTGATGCATTTTTTGGATTGAGTTTGAATTATTTTTTCAGCTGATTCTGCTCTTTTATGGCTAACGACAATGGCTGTATCGTCAGCGTCTACATATCCTGTCCTCTGATTAAGGACTGAAAGTAGGTCATTTACATAAATAATAAAAATAAGAGGGCTAAGTTTTGAACCCTGTGGGACACCGTTTTCTTCTTCGCTTAGGTTGCCTCCTATCTTCACTTTGTAATTTCTATTGCTGAGAAAGCTTTCAAGCCATTTCAAAATGCCTCCTCATATACCAATTTTTCCAATTGCTTCAGTATATAACCATTATTTAATATGTCAAAAGCTTTCTTAAAATCAATGAATAAGATATTATTATGGTTATTATGGTTTTTATGGTTTTCATTAAGACTGCAATATATTCCACTAGTAAAATCTCCAAAGAGTTGATTTGAGCTTTTATTTTTACGAAGCCATATTGATTATTTAGCAAAATATTAAACTATTCAACATTTTCATATATTTGGGTCGAAATTATTTCAATCAAAAAATCAATTATGGGCGGGAAGAAATTCGTAGGATCTGCTTGTTGATGATCATTTTTAATTTTAATAAAAATACACTCGAACTAACGATTATTTTCTCTTTTCAGCTCGATCAAGCGTTAAGATCTAAAGTAGCTGAGGTCTAGTCGCTCTCTAAGGTGAGTACAAGCTGCAAAATTCAGCTGCGGCAAAAATATGAAGACATAATTTTATTTTTATCCTTTTACGCGAATAATTGTTCATCTTGAAGAACTTGGGATATTCAGAAAAATGCACAGGTTGGTTTTTGTCAGACTCTACTTATTTTCTCCCGCCGGACACCGATAAATCGACTTAAAGTTGACCAATAAATTGATAAAAGTATTTGTTGAATGGGTTGTTATATATTTCTTTCGTATTCTGTCAATTTTCAGTTAAAAATTTTAAAGAAATTTCAATGAAATTATTGGTCCCACCCAGTACATCTTTTATTTTTCTTAAGTCCTCTGTAGAATTTTTTAAAGGCATTAAGCCGGTTTCAGCACTAAATGAAATACATTTCCAAAAAACATGATTTGTAATCCGCTTTTGCACTAAAAATTCATTGAAATTTAGCCTTTCTCTGCTACAATGTGAATTTTTTTAGGATATTATTAATCGATTTGGTGAGCACTAATATCCTAGATATAATGTTAGTACTTTTCTCGGGTCGAGTAAAGAGTCGTGATCAGTCAAATTGGTCATCTTGCCAACAAGTACAAATCACCAAAACAAGAATATAGGCAACACGAATCCTTGCAAATGTCCATAAAATCTCGAGGTTGAACAGTCCTATTTAAACCGCGTTGCTTTCTGTACACGATCAACAATTTGCTACAACAGAAACCCATTGACCATTATTCTGTCACAGGAATCTTGATAATGTCCCTGAGGCCCGATTTCATCTCCATTCAATGTTATATTTTCGAAAGGATATGATGACTCTTTGTGAATGATACGAAAATTCTCGGTGCGCACAGGTTGTCTGATTACTCGTCTGTCTGCTCTTATGAAAGTGAGACTCGTAGCTTACCCTTGATATTTTCGGCCGCAGAAACGACATTCTTCTCTGAGCGAACATTATGAGGCATACCGGCGCCTCTTCTGTCACGCGACCTTCCAGTCTCTTCGATGTTAGCGGATAATTGCCTTATTGCTGACACGTTGGCATAGGAAGTTCAACAAAGTCCCCCGATATATTCGGCCATCGTTTATAAATTCCTTTTTTCAGATTTTTTTTACTTTTTGGACTAATAAGAGTTAAGCTCTTAGATTGGAAATATATTTATATTATATTTTGAATAAATTTCTGAAAGGGTACCCATTTTAAGATTCGAATTCCTCTTAACATAACGTCCCTGTTTTATTTTCTTGGCTCATATCCGTACTTCCAAGCAAACACTTTAAATATCTCCAAAGGAAAAAATGTGGTTCTATAAAAATTTGCCGAACGCCGTGGCCAGTGGCAATTTGCCAATTGCGATTGAATTTAAAAGCCAGAAAACTCCCTCAAGAGTGCCCTGAACATACTGAATGCGTTTTTGAGAATCTTATTGTTTTTGTTCATAAACTTTTTCTTTTAAGAAAAATAGTGACATTGACTGTAAGCTATTTACAAAGACCGTATAAGCTTTTCGAAATGACAGCTTTTCTTGCTCGAAACATTGAACCAATGAAAGAATAGTTGCAGCACTTTGCGCATTTCGGACATTCAAGAATCTTTGTGCCATAATTTTGCAGTAATTATATTAAAATACTGACTTAAAACATGATTAATGTGCCACCTTGTACCTGCAAAATATATGAGACCATTTGTCAAATAAATGTGAGCTCACCTTCAAAGCATGTCTTAATGAAAACTAATCTAAATCAACTCATGGAATTGACGTTACAATTTTTTTTTATTTTTTCATTTTTATCTAACTTTTCACACTGCTAGAAAAAATAGTTTCAAAATGTTCGCCGGACATGGTCTTCATTCTATTAGTTCATATTAGTTTGCTTACCTGTCAAATCCGCTCATGGATTAACTTGCTGATTTTATGAATTTATCTTTACGGCTCTCGAAATTAAAAAAGTTTCAAAACATATAATTTGCAAGTATCTAAATATTCACACGCGTACACCTATTAGCGATGTCAATTCGGATTTACGTACTTTTCCCATATGCATGCTAAGTAATCGGAGTTATAACCAACTTGCTTCTAACTTGGTTAGGTAGAATGTTTTGTCGTAAAATAAAGTTACACATACGCCACCGATTTAATAAGGAATTATAGCTTCTCGTCAAGAGTTCTATCAGTTTTGTATATATTCCCAAGAGGGTTCGTGCTAGAACAAATAAACAAGCTTTAGTATCCTTCGGATACTAACTGGGAACAAGCAGGTCTTCCTTAGCGTTTGGCTACGCATAATTGAACGCGTGTTTTATTTGTTTACGGAATATCCGGCATTAGGGAGCAAATATTCATACAATGTTTCATATCAGATGAGAGATAATTCACGAATTGAATTGCTACCGTATGTCTTTTGTTGAGATTGATTTGAGAAGTTTGAAGGGCATGCGTGTACTTGTATATATTCCGGCATGCTTGTTTTCAATTTCAGCTACGTGAATACTGTTCGATTTTATGTCATTCTTATTGTTATCCGGGTCTTGTGAATGTGAATAGTGAAAATGTGTATGGAAACAACTTACGATGTTTTCTGTACACTGCAGTGTAAAAAGAATCGAAATAAGAACTTCGAAATTTATGAATAATATATTACTTGAGAATGAAATTGTTTTGAACTTGCTTCGTATGTGATTGAGGTGATACATTATTGTTTTAAAAAAATGAAACATACAAATGATACCCAGTATTTTGCTTTTGAAAAATGTGAGTAGGTCACGAAAGAATTCTATAATAAACCAAAGAATTAAAGTAAAAGGACTATAGACTCAGGTAAATATTATTTGTGTATACAAAATATTCAAGCTTATATAAATAGATTTCTTTCTTATATAAGTCAGTGATTATTTCGTGGTTGATAAGATAAAAAAATTGAAAGGAAAATACCGTGAAAACCTCTACTTTTATAATTCGAAAGAAAGTTTATTGTATAAAGAGAAATAAAAAACAAAAAAATATTTAAAAATAATTAGTGGGCTTGAAGCAGTGTCCAAAACCGGACAAGAATAAATAAGTTATAAATAAGTGAACAAATAAATAAATAAATGAATATATAGAAAAAGGAAAAAATGGAAATAACTAAAGAAATAAATATTAAGAAGAGAGAATAAATAAATTCATATATTAATATATAGTCAAATTAATCAATAAATGCATCACAGATTATTATACACAGAAACGATTTAGTTTATTTAAGGTATTTGGTAAATTAAAACACTTTCAGCGAATGTACTACTGTGTCCAAAAAAATGTTTACAAGTGGTATAGTGATTTCCAAGCCAGCCGTGAACGTGTCGAAGACGAAGAGCGTTCTGGGCGACCATCAACCTCAACCGATGAAGCTCACGTCCAACAAATCAAAGATTTGGTGTTGAAAAACCATCGATTAACGATTAGAGACCTTGCTGATGAAGTTGGCTTATCGAAAGGCTCAGTCAATACCATTTTGAAGGATGCTTTGGGCCTCAAGCGCATCAAATCTCGACTGGTACCGAAAACATTGAATTTTTTGGAAAAAAGGCGTCGCGTTGAAGTGTGTGAAACAATGCTTTCCCACTACCAGGATGTCGTGAAACGCATTATAACTGGCGATGAGACTTGGGTCTATGCTTACGACCGCGAAACAACCGATCAATCGAGCGAATATCGTGCCAAAGGAGAGCCGAGACCAAAAAAACCGCGCCAAAGTCGCTCAAAAATCAAGGTCATGTTGACTGTTTTCTTCGATTATCGTGGTGTTGTGCTTTATGAATTCCTTCCAACCGGCCAAAACAGTCAACAAGGAATATTATTTGAACGTTATGCGTCGTTTGCGTAACGCTATCCGCCTAAAAAGGCCGGAATTGTGGAAAGACAATTCTTGGTTTTTACACCACGATAATGCACCATCCCATACCGCACTCGTAATTCGTGATCATTTCGCCAAAAACTCAACCCATATCGTTCCGCAACCACCGTATTCACCTGATCTGGCGCCGTGCGACTTCTGGCTGTTCAACAAGCTCAAAAGACCGCTCCGGGGACACCGTTTCGATACGATAGAGGTGATTCAAGCCGCAGCGAAGACGGAACTGAAGGCTATCCCGGAAAGTGACTACAACCAGTGTTTCAAAGATTGGAAAATCCGTTGGCATAAGTGCATTGCATCGGGAGGGGATTACTTTGAAGGGGATGAAATTGATTTGGAAGAATAATTAAAGAATTTTCAAAATAAATACAATGTCACCTTATTTTTTGGACACAGTAGTATATTAATATATAGTCAAATTAATCAATAAGTGCGTCACAGATTATATACAGAAACAATTTAGTTTATTTTAGGTATTTGGTAATTTAAAACACTTTCAGCGAATGTATAACGCATAAAAAAGGTTTTTTGACTCTATCAACGAATTCCAACTGGCAATTCACTTTTGATGTGCAGTCAAAGCTTCCTCATTCTTGATAACCATATAGCAAGATCGCATGATCATTATTATCTTTTCGCTCGATTTGAAACATTGATAACATAACGGAAAATTTGACATCGACCTACTTGTATTCGTACTTATCTTTATTCTTTTTTTTATAGTAGCAGTAAATATATAGTAGTATTTTATAAATTATTGCACATTGATTTGGTATAACGCTACCTTACAAATGAAAAATATTTAGATTTTTAATGAGTTTATCACAGTTCAAGAATAGAGAATGGAAGGAAAAGCTACTAGCAAAAACCTTCATGAGTTGTTCTTCTAGTGATTTTGATAAGAGAGAAGAGGAGGTAGCAGTACTATCACAATCAGACCGACTTTACAAATGTGGACTAATAACATTTGAATATACAATGTTAATAAATAAACATATAAATAAATAACAAGAAAAAATAAATAAATAGATAGTTAAATAAATAAATAAATAAATATATATATATAAATAAATAGATAAATAAAAAAAATCAATAAATAAATAAATAAATAAACAGATAAATAAATAAATAAGTACATATATAAATAAATAAATAAATGAATAAGCAATAAAATAAGGACAATGTTCATAAACATATATGTATATAAATAAATAAATAAACTTATTAGTTAATATTAATGAAAATAATTCAAATAGCCAGATCTGATATCATCTGGTTTTCAGAAGTACTGCAGGCCAAGTTATAGCGTTCGAATAATTTCTGTAGTCTAATTTGGACAGTTTCAATATTTGCCAATCTGTGTAGCTCGTTGGTTGAGAAATGCCAAGGAAGATTGAATATCATTTTGAGCAGTTTATTTTGAGAAACTTGTAACTTGCGAATATGGCTGTTAGCACAGTTTCCCCAGACTGGAGAGCCGTAGAACATAATGGCTTGGAAGATCCCTTTAAAAATTACTAATTTATTTTCCTCACTCATTTTTGATTTGCGATTGATAAATGGGTACAACGTTTTAATTGAAATATTGATTTTGTTTAAAATTTCGCTAATGTGTAGAGAGTAAGTTAGAGTTTTGTCCAGGTCTACCCCAAGATACTTAGCCTTTGACCCCCAATTGATCTGTTCACCATTTATTTGTTATGTGTTACTTGGCAAGAAACAAGCCTTCCTTTTCCGTGTTTAAAGGATAGCCTGAGTCTTGGATGCATTTAATTTAATTTTCCAATTATTAAAATATGATTCAATGGCGTTGATAGCAGATTACAGGTTAATTTCAATGTTGGAACAAACCGAATCTGAGGAGAATATGCAGGTGTCATCGGCAAATATTGCAGATTCACAGTTCGTGAGGCGTGGAAAATCTGACGTGTATATATTGTACAGGACAGGACTTGTTACTGCTCCTTGTATTCGTACAGTTCATAGAATTTAAGTTGATATACTAGAAAGTTGTATAATTTTGCTCAAAAATGTATCTCCGTAGATAGAGCACATTTTCAATTCGACGGTAACGTAAGGCAGACATAAATCTGTTAATTTTTGAATTGAATCATAAAGAAGTCAATGCATCAAAACGTGGGAGACATGGAGTGGTATGCATTAAACCCAGGTACTTACTTAAATTAAACCACTTAAGTTTCTGAAAAAATTTAAATACAAGCTTCGAACTTTTATGTTTTACTTCGTTTCATAAGCATAAAAAAAATTAAGCTCATACTTCCAATTCCAATTAATACTAAAACATCATCGCAAGTCATTTTATGTCTTTTTTTTCTATAATATAATAAATTGCTTTGGAAAATTTAAATCTCCATTGCCCGAGCTTTTTTATCATTTTTTATTCCTTTTTTCCAACAAAACAGTCGGTAGAAGACCAAATTTTTTGCACATTAATTGCAAAAAAAAAAAACAAAATTTTAAATTAACTTTGAGAAATATTTTTTTTAAATTGTTTTTTATTCAAGTTTATTTAATAAATGAAGAAAATTATTTGAAAAATCAAAGCTACATTTCTACAAATAAGAATTGCTTAGTATCACTTGAGCGAATTCAATCCGGACTTAACTTAGAATGTGAAAAGTTCTTTGAACAAATAACGACTTTCACTGATAGATGAATTATTTTCTGTTTCTTCAAATGGCTGAAAATCTTACTCATACTTTGGCTTCTAATTAATTTACTCAAACGCAGTCTTGAAGAATTGAAAATCTTCTCTTTAACTGTCCGAATTTCACCCAACGCCAACACTTTTACGTAAACAGTGCAAAAATAAACCGTCTACAATTGCTTTGGTGATGATGGAACTGTCTGTGAAAATGAAATGAAATGAAAATCTTTTACCACAGCCAGGCCAGCTAAGGTAGTCGGAAGGTAATTCTCTTATATTAAGCAACAACCGTTGAAAAATATTGAGCAGTGTATGTTGAATGGAATGGAACCAAAATATGGTCCACCTCTTATGAAAACTAAAACCGGTGCTGTCAGAATTCTGTTTTATTTCAGCTGCTGCTTCTTTGAATTTTCAGAACTGCCAATTTCCCTTTTTTTGGTGACAAAGAGTGCCCAATTTTCTACTCTTTCAAATTTTTTACAAGAAGAATAGAGTTATCTTGAAAATCTTAAACCTCTCCTTAGGATAATGCGATCAGGACTCTTATCGGCTTATCCTTCGTGCATTGAAGCATTTCAAAAACTGATTCCTTGTGCCGTCTCTTTTTTTCCTCACACTCGGATGGTAATCAAGCTATTGAAATTCCTTATCATTGACGGTATTCCCTCAACGTGACTTCTATTTCATCACAGCTTATCAGATCAAGTATTCAAAACATGTCCTACCGCCTGAATCGGTTTACCCACACAAGTTGCTGATATGTGCATTTAAATTGGCCAGCTCATGACGAATCAAGTTGACATTCCTTCGATGATGTCTAAGATAAGCTCCACAATTCTCAACTCGTTTCACATCTACACTTTTCTCTCAAAAAGATAGACCTTCTTCTGTCATGGTTTTTGAACATACTGTCAAAACCAATAAAAATGTAATTGAACATTTCACCTTTCGGTCGATATTGATTGTCAGAAACTTATTTCCATTTGATTGATGGCCCGTCATTAGGATTTGCTTTCTAACACACGAGTGAGTAGATATACGATTTATATTATTATCGACTCCCAATTTGCGCCTCATTTGGATTTGTTTTTGTTTTTTTATTATTAGAAAAGTTCCCACCCTGATTTCTTTTGTTGGTATGTTTGCTTTTTCTGATTGTATAGTTTACAAAATAAACACCGTCATTTGGGGATAGCAAAAGGTTAAAAATAAATCCGAATATCTCCTGTGTTTCAAATGGCCGAACAATTTGTCATTCTAAGTTTATGTTTATTTTGTAAAATTTTGAAATCATTGAGACCGATTTATTGTACATTAGGGCACTCAATCGCTTGTTCGGAAAACATCCAAACGACAGTAGCGAAGTTTGAATTTTCATTTAAACTTTTTCGAAAGCTTTCTCTTATCCTTCGGCTAAAGGCAGGCAACTTCAATGCAAATCTTTTTAGAATATTTTTAACTCATTTTGTTTTCCATTTGAATATCTTTTGGGTAAGTTGGCGGCTTTGTATTTTTATAGTTGGTACTTGTGTAAAATGTTGCATATTTGAAAGTTTCTGCATTATGGAAAATTTAAATGGGTATGCAAAATGCTGTTTTTATTTCACATCAATTCTGGCGCTTATGAAGGTGATATTTTTTTACTGTTTGAAACTAAGTTTAAGTTTCGAAAAATGCTTTTCAAAAGCATATTTGAAGTTTTGAAAAGATGTAAGATTGCCTAGTTTTTCAGGCAAATGTGCTCTCAAGGAATAAAATATATGCCGATATTAAGTACAGAGCGAATAGAAGTGTAAGGATTATAAATAAAATATTTTGTATTGGTTTGAAGCTCAAATTTATTTTAATCAAAATTTCTTCATGCTTGGAGTCCAAATATTGACTTATTTACATTCACTTAATTCGCAGTATTTTATTCGCCATTTATTTATGTGATCAAGATCAAGTTACTACACTTAATAATATGTTTGATCCAGCTGGCCCCGCAAAAGTTATTATTGAGGTCAAGGAGTCAAGAAATATTTTTGGACACATTGCGGGCTTTTTGTAGACATTAATTATTGATTTGAATTTTTCTCAGCTTGGAGTAACTTCCAAGCTCTATGGCCACGTTTAAAGTCATCAATGAGATAGTTCGTGAAATCGAAATGAAATCATTTTTGAATTTGCAGAAATAAAACATTCCATATGTGCTGGTGGCCGACATAAACACTTTTAGTACTTGATACGCAGACATGAAAGATATTTAAGTAAATAATTTGAGTAAAGTTCAGGCATGCCTTCCAGTTGGTAAAATTTTTCAGGTTTTTACCGCAGCCTGGTTTTGTTCTGGTGGTTTTCAACAATCTCAGTAAGCAAAAACCAATAATTTGTATAAGACTTTCTGAATAAAAAATCGCAACTATTTTTAGGAGTTATATTTTTTAATTTTTGCATATGAGATGTGACCCATAAATATCTTGTATTTAATTAGCAAAAAGACGTATAATCGTATTTATGTACTCGTATTCCAAATTGGCCATGAACACAGCATGAGGACAGGCAGACACACGTAAATTGGGCTCATGCATATTCATATGCTTACGAAAGTTAATTTCAAAACCAGACGACATTTTAATTATCATCATTAGCATTTTTCGATATTTAGATTGTTTTTTTCTCAGCAGGAATTTTTAGTAAACGTATCTTATTGGTCCACAAAAATATTCGGACAAGTTGAATGATTATATCGTTGGGTATGTGAGCTTAATTTTTAACAGAAAACAAATTTTGAGACTCACTATTGAAATTTTCAAAGTTTTGAATGGAATGGAAATGAGCATTTGACCACATCTTAATTCTGATTCTGATATTTCGAATCCTCCTGGTGAATCATTTTGTCATCACTCTTGCCTTATTTCTCATCGGCATTTCTGTTCATAATGATATTGCAAACGATATTTTCTCACAGTTTGTTCCTTGTATATATTTTATTTAATCTTACTCCGTTGGTCCGTTGGCATGATATAAACTGTTTCTATTTTCGATATGTTATGTGATTCAATTTTGATAATACTTCGCAGTATCCTCGTGTTGAAAACGATATTTCGACAATTTCAATATATTTATGTACTTCTAGTTGACTAAGATTTTCTCGAAGTCCGATAATTCCGATTCTGTTCAAACGAGCAAGGGAATGGACATTCTCAAAAATACTCCATGAACCGCTTACATGCAGACCATCTGAACACTGTGTCAATTCGACAAATTTGCCGTTTCAAAAACGCGGTCCTTACGCTTTAAGAACCAACTTCTTCACTGTGAGAAGAGCATCAATCCCATTGTGAATTCAACAAGTCAAATATAGCGGCAATGATTCTCTTTGTCATACGAAATAGAACCACATCGGTCAAAAACTGTTTCAAGGCTGGTATTTTTATCAGGGATCACTGATGATCCGAAACATATCACAGCGAAAAGCGGAACGGTTCTATGAACTCTTACAGGACAAAATGTAATTTTGATCTGGTTGATGATCACTAATGGTCTTTCTGCAGGATTTTTAATTATTTTGACCAGAATTACGGGCGATAAACTAAATATTCTGTTCAAGAAAAAAGAGCTCGTGGATTGTTCTTATAAAAAAAAATTAGATATGTTAAATCGGGCAATCTTGCCGCCTTATGCTAAATGCAAGTCTGGACTTTCGAATGGAACATACTTTTTTTGTTACACTTAATTATTTCCCGATTTTGTGGAGTTTCGTGAAAAGTGTTTTCTTTTTCTGCCCAATTATTCTTATATGCAATAACAAAGTGGCATTGGTATTAAGCAATTAAAATAGTGTTAAATGACGATTCAAAAACAAAAATTTTGAAATGATGAAATTATGGGGAGAAAAAAATTTTAAATTCAATTCTCCTTAAGTTAAACTATATTAAAACGGAAAGTTTAAGCAATTTTCTTTTAAATAAAGTGAATAGCATAATTCTTAGCAATGAAGCGCAGCAAAATCTCACCTTGACTGTGCCTTAACGCCACGATTTAATATTTATAAGGTTCCTCAAAAGAAAAAACGGAATAATTATAGGATCACTTTGTTCTTCGTCTGTCTGTAATCACCCTTTTTCTTAGGAATCAATACTTATGACCTTGAAGCTGTAAAAAATTCAAGCTTCTTAATTGATGCAGTCAAAAGATACAGAGATAAGTAACTCATGGGTTACTTCCCGTTGCCTTAAACCCGTAATTCACGACGTGGAAATCGTTGCATGGAGTTTGCCTTTAGTGTACTACCCATATTTGTAACAGTCGCTTATAGTCTCGCATGAACATGTGAGCTACGCCTTTATCGCATGGAAACATGTGACTTTTTCGCATGCTGTGTAGTACCAAGCAGCATTTTTGGGGCAACATGTGTCGCTTCATCACTCAGTGCCATGGAAACATTAGTCCACGAATTCGTACGGTCGCATGTTTTCCAAATAAGTAGTATGTTTTAAGTATAAGGACGTGAGCACAATAGACTCATTTCATTGAACTATTATACAGCTTGCGTTTTCGACGACTTTAATACCCTTATAACTGAATGTTGAGCCCTAAAAAGGGTAAAACAACTACAACGTTTTTTTTAGATTTAGTGCAAAGAACGATGCTCTCAAATAAAGATTGGCGAAATTTTCTATTCATGGTTTCACGTTTGACTCCATACAAATTCAAACGAGTTTCAGTTAAAATCTATATCTCACGGTTTTCAAATGTGTCTGTCATAAATACTTTCTTGAGTTTATTGTTCGCTCCACAAGTGGGAGTTAAGACGTACTAATTCTGGGTTTGCATAGCAAAATCCACTTATTACAGTTTTGGGCCATAATCCACATAACATTTATTTCACAATTCTATGAAAATGAAAAGAATAATATCGAAATCATAAATACTTAAGGTTCATCCTCCACCAGTTAACTCAGCCAGATACATTTGTGTGGCCTCGAACGCTTGGTGTTTATGGTTGCTGGAACTTTGTTTCTTAATTTATAGTATTAAATTTATATTTAAAAAGGATCAGTGACAGCCACACTCAGATCATCCGAGGGACATTCATCCGCAATGGAAGCAATTTGGCACAGGGAAAAAAAGTAAACATGGTTTGACAAATCAGGATGACGAAGCCCAAAATAAAATACCAGCAGGAATCTACAAAAAAGGATGTTGAAATAAATGCATTGTGTTTCCATCCTTATGTACAAAGCCCACCCCAATCGCGTTCTGTCAGCACAAAACGGTCAGAACCACAACATCTACTCGTTCGCACAATGGCTTCAGATTTTTGAATTACCACGTTCAACCCTTTCACACAAATGCACCTCTTTTTAATTTTTGGCGTTATAATGCTCACTGTACTCAGCTTTTCTGTCATTTTCATTTAGATTTGTTGCCAAAATAACAATCTTTTCCAATTCTTTTTCGACATTTTAAAATTTTACAAAAAGCATTCTGAAGCACACTTCAAGTGTACTCACGACAGCGAAAGAATATATTCACATGGACACATGTCGTGCTGTTTTTTTGTTGTAAGACCGCAACGCATGCGAACCGTCATTTCATTGTTTTTTTCATTCCAAAGCATTTTTATTTATCAACTCATTATCCTTACGTGCAAGACAAAAACGCTTAAAGCTAGCTTAATTAACTTAACTATGTATAAACTAACTTACTGGCCCTATACGGGCGCTCTAAGCTAAAACTAACAATTTAGCCTATGTCTTTCGACTTACCAATAATTATTTTATTTAAATTTAAAGAACTAATAATAAAACTAAGAAAAAAAATAATATTAATTTTAACAAAAAAATAGTATATGAACTTTTTTTTCATGTTTTTTACTAATATTAGACTTAAATAATATACTACAAACTAATCTAAAGGTAAAAAGCTACTAAAATTAGACTTAAATATTAAACTAAAAAACTAATCTAAAGCTTAAAATCTAAACCTTACCTAGGCATGCGAACCGTCTTGGATGTCGTATGCTAGCACAACATGTGCGCGTGCAGAAATATTTACATGCGAATAATTTCAATGCGAGGGCCACCATCGCATAGAAACATTCGACGTTTTGGGAGAAATCCCACATGCCGTGTACTACCGATATTTTTTCCCGGCAACGACATTCGATCACAAGTTGCCTGCAACGATTATTTAATCCGAATGTGGGATTTTTCGGTAACGTCATGGGCGCATGTACATGTAACGATTTCCATGTCGTGTACTTCGGGCTTTAGAATCTTGAAGAATAAGAGGAAAAATCCAAAAGCCGTAAAGCTCAATTGAACGCCAAGTAGTCTATGTGAACTTTGAAGTTAAAAAAATAGGCACTCTGCCGCAACATACAAGCCGAAAAACTTTTCGAAACTGCATTATCAATGAAAATCTGGAAATTATTTTTTAGTTTGTATGTTTTTGTCTGACCATTATTCTTATCAATATTACTGTTATAAAATACAATAGATTTTTTATTCAAAACAACTGCATCCCAACAAATCCCATTTATTACGCCACTTTCGTATTCGTACAAGCACAAACCTTCGAAACTACAGGTAGTTCAGGCCATGGAAGTTGATTCTTATTTTGCTAACTTACTCCTGTGAGACGCTTTTTAATTAATATCTTTCTCATTTTCGTGTTGCCTCTTGTTACAAAAAGTCATGGGGAGAAAAGGAACTGAAACGTCCGAGGAAGTGCGAAAAATAGTTGTTTCGTTGCACCAAAAGTGTAAAACAATGAAGGAACACATTCAACAGTACAATTAATAAAAATTGGTTTGGGTGCGAGTAGACCTGCCCAAACCATGAACTTCCCTTTACCTTTCTATGATACTAAAAGAAAATTAGATTTTTAGTTTGACTGCAGAAATAATTAAATTTTTACCGTTTTCTTGAACATGTTAGCTGGTTGGACTTTTTTTGTCATTAATCATTTAATTATTAACTTGAGGTAGCGTTACAGTCCACGTAGGATTGGCATTGTATCCTTTTGGCTAAGTCAATTGGTTGTTGAATCTTCTCCTCCACTCACCGTAAATGCAGATGGGACAAAAGATCACACTTTTCTCTCGAAGCAAAGGGGCCTTCATCCGCTTTTGAAAGTATCCATGCTTCTACACCATATAGTAGGACGGAGATGATATTGGTCTCATAGAGCGACACTTCAGTTCTTCGAAAGAGAGCTTAGCTTTAATAGCTAGAGGTATTCTTCGTTTGATCTCAGCGCTGATGTTATTATCCGTATTTATAGCGGAGCCAAGATAGACAAAGCCCCAACTACCTCAAAGTTATAGTTGTTTATGGCAACGTTCTGATCAGGGTTTGGTCTTTCTTTACGACAGCATATGCCATTTTTTGCCTTCTGGCATTGACAAGGTTCTTTTGCACTATTGTCCCAAGTATGATGTTGAAGAAAACGCTTGACAGTGCATCACCTTGTCTTAAATGTTGTTTGACATCAAGTGGGTCGATGACGTCTGTGCCGACCTCAATGGAGCAGCTTGATATCTCCATCGCCATCCTGCACAAAAGTACGAGCTTGGCAGGGATGCCAAACCTAGACATGACTTCATAAATCTCGTCTCGGTTGTGCGCACTAACTTGGCGCTCCTGGGTTTTTTCCAAGATCTGCCATTCTGTTAATATTTGGTTTATGGTGGACTTTTCTGGTCGAAAACCACATTAATACGGACCTATCAGGATGTTGACGAACTGCTTCAGACGTTCACATCATACGGCGGAAAAGATGTTAAAGGCAATTTTGAGGAGATTGATACCTCTATAATTGGCTTCCTTCCCTCAGGATTGGGCAACCAATACTGAGATTCCATTCATCTCGCATGCTTTCTTCTGACCATGTGTTGAAGATGAGTTGGTGCATACTCCCAACTAAGTCATCTCCGCCGCTTTTAGAAGTTCTATTTTGCTATCTGTACTTCGCCTAGGTCAGGTAGATGGCATTATTGGTTCTTCCATGTCCTCAGCATTGACTGCAATTCTACTATGATTTCCATTTCGAATTTTGCAGGCTTTGGTTTGGGGTGTGTAACCTTGAGGTAATTGTTTTTGCTGGCTGTCCATGGCTTGCATTAATCGACTCAATGAAAGCATTTTCGACTGTAATATAGGACCAGCGACCCAAAATCTTAGCCAGTCATCCCTCTAAGAGTATCCAACTCAACGTGAAGATAAGATATTTTTTAAATTTAGAGTTGCGAAAATCGATTTCATATCAACAACTTTAACATTAGAAGTTGAATTTGTATTTGCTTTTGGCAGTTGTTTTTCAACTTCTTCAAATTATTATAAAGCTTAATTTCAAAAGTATTACATTTTGTAAGAAATCTGTTTATATGGATTCATATTTTAAAAGTTTGAGGACCAACTGCTTATCTCAACTTCATGTATTTTTGGAATTATTTTAAATCAATCAAATTTGTTTGATTGTTTTTCTTTGGAAGATATTAACCACTGCTCGGAATATTAAATCGTGATAAACTTTATGTCCTCTTTGAAAGGGTTCAAAAGTACATAGTTTCAATCCAGAGATTTCCACCACCTCTTCCTTCCGAGCTGGTTACTGCTCAGCAAAGGATCTTTTTCTGTCTTGTAAATATATGGCTTAAAGAGGATCACATTTAGTCCAGTTTTCTTTGCAGATTTCGATAAGATTTTCCACGCCGATTCCAAGAGATTTTTTTTATCTCTGTGTCATTTTCTGGAAAGACCTCTAGGATTGGGTTCATGATTTAAAACCACAAACTAAATCGGATGATATGGTCTTCCTTGCAATATACGAGTAATGCAGTTTTATCCATGTGTTTTAACTGTGTCAATTAGGTTTATCTCGATGCTTTTGCTTTAAATTCAATTGCCTTATGTTATTTGAGCCATGAGCTTCTTTTTGAAAATATATTATAACGATAAAAAAGCGTCAAGCTACAGCCGACCAGGTTTTGAACAAAAAAACTGGTAGCTCCATAATTTTCTAAGGATGTTTTCATGTGTCAGTGTTGCAGCCGTCACTCTGAGTCTTGAAAAATGGGAAATACTTACAGAATTCACATTTCTGAAACAATTTTCAAAGAACTTCCGTTGAAATTTGGATCAGGAAATAGAGAAAGGGGCACATCAATGTATGAAATAGCCTCAACTAAAAACTGTTTTAGTATTTTTGGTAGTCTCTATAGTTAATAACTTACTTAGTTTAGTCAATTGGCTAAATAAATATATAATATAAAAAAAAAAATTTTAAATGAATTTGTCCGGAAACTTATTTTTTTATCTGATAAGGTAGCTATAAACTACAAATTTAATTAATTTTGAACTTTTATTATTGGAAAACTAAATTGATTTTAATTGAAGAAGTCAACTTGTCCCTTTTTTTGACAGTTTTTTCGTCAGAAAATTCAAACCACCCTGTGAAATTTAACCAAAAGCTTTTCAGGTGATCTTTATGCACATACGCTTCGAATGAACCCAATTTGGCTTCGATAGCTTGATTTGTTCTCGAGTTAGGCTGTACGAAAGAATCCGCACAAACGTACGTACGTACACACACACACACAGACATCTTTCTGAAAATCATGGAATCCGACTACTGGGACCGCCAAACGTGGAGAAATGTAAAAATTTTGAATTTCGAAAATCGGACCGATTACAAGAACTTCCTGATGGGAAGTTAATAAAAAATTTTAAAAGTGCAAATTCTTTCGTCAATAAACCAAGAAATGTAAACCGAAGAGTGTTGAGTGATAGAGACGAACGTCAAATGTTAAAACAAAAACAAAGAAAAATCCCAAAATAAGTGCACCAAAATTAGTTCTTAAAGTTAGCGAAAGAACTGAAAAGACTGTTTGTGCAGAAACTGCGAGAAGGGTGTTAAGAAAATATGGGCATAGGAGCATAACTGCACTAAGAAAAGCTCTTATCAGCAAAACAAATCGATGGAAGCGCCTGGCATTTGCTAGACAACACTCGAGCAAAGATCAAGAATTTTGGAATACGGTGACTTTTGCTGATGAGTCTAAATTTAATATATTCCGGTCAGACGGGCACCAGGAATTATGGAGAAAACCCAGAACTAGCCTGAATAAGGAAAATTTGGCACCTACGGTAAAAAAAAATGCGGAGTTGGATCGGTTATGGTTTGGAGTTGCTTTTCCGCTGTCGAAACAGGTAATCTGGTGTTCATAGACTTGAAAATGGACGGTGCTAAGTATATTAATATCCTGAAAGATAATTTGCATACAAGCGCCACCAAGTTGGGAATTAGAGACACTTTTAATTATTATCAGGACAACGACCCTAAACATAAAGCACTGAACACTCGGCTATGGTGGCCTTACAATTGTCTTCGGGTACTGGAAACGTCTCCACAATCGCCTTATATAAACCCTATCGAAAATCGATGGTCCCATTTCTAGAAAAAAGTGCAGCAATGTGGAATAAAGAACACGAAGCGGTTAAGAGAGGTTCTTTAAAGGGAATGGGACCAAATTGAACATGACGTCACAAAAAAATTGGTGGATTCGATGCCCAATCGTAAAGAAACATCATCCAACAAAATGGATTACCTGAACTTTCTTCGTACGAATACAAAAATGACGTAATAAATAATCTCTTTGGTTTTTATTTATTTTTTATTTTCTGTTCTGTTGTTTTGCATAACTTAGGATTTTCTGTTATAAGTGGAATGTTAATTAGCATATTGGCTACAAAAAAAAAAATAAAAACTTATAAGTCATTTCGAGTTTTTTTTTAATAATGTATTATAAGGTGTTTGTACGAATACGGCTGTGAGATACTGTATTTACATGCCAACAATTTTTTTACGGAACCTTCATTGCGCGAGTCCGCACTCGGCCGCTTTTTTGTTGTTGACTGAGCCTAGTGAACTGTGTTTTCAATATTCACTCCAAACAGAAACATCTTATGTGTTTTGAAAAATTTTTCGCACACACACCCCTTGGAAAAAGTTTTTTGATACCGGTTGTCGGACATCGGCAGAGTCATCATTCTTCTCTGAAGCAGAGACACTTTGCAGACTTTGCTTTGTTTGTTGTTTTATCGCTGTTGTCTTCCGCTGCACTTTTGATGTTACTGTAGTCATTGTCGTCCGATGAAGAGTGGTGCATTTGTCGCATCGTAAGTGAACACCTTGTTTGCACAGCTCACAACTTTATACCTTTTTTTTGCAGACAAGGTTTTGAAATAATTTTGATTAGTTACGATTGAATGAATTTAGCGAAAACTAATAAAAAAGAAGAAAAAAGTAAGCATTCTAAGTTGACACGTCTGTTCACTTGCCCAGTTCTCTTTGAAATATGTTTTGAAACACTTTACAATGACTCGAAATCGAGATTGATATTGTTTATCTTATTTATTTTTACAATTTTATCATCGTTTGGTGATTTTTGCACAGTGCTCCTTCTCGAGATTGCTTTTTGATGCAAATACTTTCTACGGGTCTTCTAGAAGGCTGTGAAATTTTTTTGAATTTATTCTTTTGTATAACTAATCACTTTAAAAAAATCTTTGATCTTAAAACTGGCTTAAGTTGCTTCTAAACAATTTAAACACATTTGACTTTTGACCCTTGCTCTGCCACTCTGCCACGTGACACTTTCGTTTATAAAGCGAAGCCACTTATCTTAGCGCCAACAAAATTTCTCGCCATCATGGCCCCTTCAGTAATTAATGTCCATTAAGCATAGTTGGAAATTTATCCTTAACTTTGTCCGTTAAAGTTTGTCCATTCAAAAAATGTTTCACTTGTGTTTCATCAGCATTTTCTTACCCCTTAGCTATGTGAAATTTGCACTTTAACTTTGAAGGTACGAATCTACATTAGGCAAGTCCTTCTGGCCCGAATAAAATTAAAATCAGTTAAGAACTCTTAAACTCGATTTATTTAAAAACTTTTGTCCATTAAACTGCTAACACTCGTCTTATCTGATGCCTCCTCAGCTTACGAGAATAAAATTTATTCGTCTAAGACTGAGATCTCACCTTGTCATGGCTGAATACTAATAATAACAATATTCATTAAGCTTAACACGTCTGTCGTCGGGTGGCCGGCAACACCAACCATGCCCGGTTCCAAAAGAGTTGAATGCTTCGTTGGGTGACGAAATTGTATACAAAAATTTTGTAAACGAATGTTTTTTTGGGAAAAAAAAGAGATATTCACGGGGAATCCCTAGTGTGTGGACCAGGCGAAAATACATGCTCGGAGCCTGCGTTTGAAATATGAGATTAGTGAACTTACGACATTCGAAAACAGTCACACATTTTCTGAGTGTCAATAGCCTGTGAAGGAGGTCCGCTTTGACTTGTTTTAATCGAAGATACATTTCAAATCTGCTTAGGATAGTTTAGATTTATTCGGCTTCTATCAATATAAACATAATTTAAATAATTATGTGATAAAGATTTTGTCATAAGTCATCTTTTCGTGAGTAATATGAACACGTTTGTCTTGTCATCGTGTCCTTGCCTTTTTATCAGAATATTTGTCTGGACAATGCCCAGGAGGACAATAAAATGAATTAGTTTTCACTTCGGACTGATTTATGT
Organism: Orthonevra nobilis; assembly: GCA_963555765.1. Lineage (NCBI taxonomy): Eukaryota > Metazoa > Arthropoda > Insecta > Diptera > Syrphidae > Orthonevra > Orthonevra nobilis. The sequence goes on from OY743225.1 coordinate 9,481,015, forward strand.
GAACAAAAGAAAATACACGCTGCCGAGAAGAAATGGATCTGTCGAAAACCCAACACAATCGAGGAAGTAAGGAAGTCTTTATAAGTAGTTTGAACGTGGTTCATCGTCACGAGAGTTGATATGAAAATATTTTGTGTCGTCGGGAACTCAATCCCGGCAGTATATAATCAAATTTTATTTGGTTTTGTTTTTTTTTTGTCACGGCTATTCCGCTTTTAATAAAACTTTTACTCAGAGCCTAAAATGAAGTACGCAGATTCTTACCTTCAACTTAAGTAATGACTACACCTGCAACTCTATGAGGTTTCTGAATAAAAAGGCAAAAATTGTTTCCGCAGAGTCGAAAACTTTTGTGTTTATTCCACCTCATTTAAACATGAAGAAATTCAAAAGACAAGTCCCTTTTTTTCCCTTTTCAACTCGTGTCTTGATCAGGTTTACATTATAAGGGTATGCATAACCCCTTGAAAGTGTATGAATTATGCAATTATGAGAATTGGAAATTTCGTTTTTATGAAAAGATTTGTATTGAAAATAAATAAAGAAGGATGGTAAGGCATAAATATTTTTCTTAAACTTATCCCGACCGCATCACTTGTGTCTAATTGCAAAAAATTTAATTATTTAAGGTGACTTTAAATTCAATCCTTTGATTGTGCCTCCAATTATATTAGGTTATTCGAAATGGCTTGGTATCTGAGTTCATTCCACTCAGACGTGTATTGACTATATCCTTGGAAGAATTGAACGAAATTCAAGTTTATCACTAATAAGTTCAATATAAATATGACTAGAGTATCTTAGACCACTGTATGACAGGACTATCATTTCCAAGTGTGTTCCATTCAAAAGTCTTCACGGAGTAAATTTTAATGAACTTAAAAACCGCCTGCAAAGCAAAAATTAAACAGAGACATTTCTCAAAACGTTGAGAATATAACTGATTCGAAAAATTCGTTAAGGTGAGAGTCGTGGAATTTTTTGAAAAAAAAAAGAAAATGTTTCCATACCCCTCATCAGTTCGGGTATAGATCCCATAGATCAAAGGAAGACGCACTTCTGAATACATATGTCATTAAGAGTTTAAATAACATAAGAGTTGCTTTGCATATTGACGTTACCAAAGCGTTTGATACGAGCGGACATCGGCGTGCCTCAAGGTTCGGTATTTGGTCCAACAATATTTTTGATTGATTTCAATTGCATTTTTACTATTTTATCAAGCTAATAAGAACACAAACTGCTTGTGAGGCTAACATTGCTGGTTCGTATTCTTGTTCTTCGGCATTTAAGTTATTTGTTAAGAACAGCTTAGACACTGATTTAATATACCCAGATTTGACATCAGTGATAAAACCAAGATCACGTATGATTTGAATTGACTTTTTCTTGAGTTAATTTTTTATAGCCCTGGTGTCTCACGTGTAATGAAACCAGTTTTTTGAAAACGTTTAATGAAAACATTAGTTGCTCTTACAAATTTTTTTTTTCTGCTAAGCGGGGTGCCGACTTTTAGCATGTAGGCCTTCTATTTGATAGTAACATGAATTGTAATATGTACCAATTTGTATGTTTCTGATGGAAACAGTGAACTACGGTCAAGAACACTCAAAATTATAACACCTGCTCAGTATGCTGTGGAGGTAAAAACACATTCTTAGAATTTTGCGAAGAAAGCGACGCCTGGAAAATAGTTCCCTCAAAACTTCTGTAAAGTTTTTAAAATCTTTTTCTTAGGGAATAGCTATTCTCTTAATCGTAATCCTACTGAGTATGGCTTACGAAGTATAAACCAATACCATCTAGCACCTGTTCTACACACAACTAGCCACCTCTTTAGCCTCTATCGATCATTTGCTCCTCGACTTTCATTCAGATTTCATGTAAAATAGGTAATGATTTTGTTAACTTTGTCTGTAACTATATGGTAAACTATGATATATGCCTTTGATCCACAACTATTTCAGAATAAACGACCCCTTTTCTAATGAAATTTAAGGCTACATTTCTTATCCCACTGGAAGATTTCAATATTGACATTTTAAAAACGAGTATCGTTTCAGATTCATATCAACGTTTTATAGGTGAACAGTGACCTTCATAAATGCACCTACAAGGGCAAATGCAAGATCATGTCTTGATCATATATTTTGTCGATTTGTGAAAGTTTCCCGTGGCCAATATACGAATATCAACTTCGAACTCCATCCCTTGTACCTTGTTAAAATAACCAAGTCCTTTCTGCGGTCGCGTGCTTTCAAAATTTCCTTTAACAATAAACGTTCACGAAGTCACCCGATTGTTGCAGGAGCTCCACAGGATTGGGTCATTAGTCCTGTCTTTTAAAATATTTTCACTTCAGATATCCCTCGTCTCATAAACTATGATACTGCATTATTTGCGGATGACTTCAATATTAATACATCGGATGCAATTGGTTTAAATATTGAAACTTATCTGCAATCTGCGTTAAATAAATTAAATATTATAATAATCGGAAAATTAAACTTAAAGCTTCCAATCAATCGAGTGGAAATCTAAAGCAAAACATTTTGGAGTACATTGAGATAAACGACTTACCTTTAATCTGCGTATGCAAGAAGTAATTTACCGTTGTAGCTAGTGCTGTAGTTTTAAATATATTATCAAAACATTTATGTAATGACTAATAATTATAACAATGAGAAGATTCATATTATGACTAGAACACTTTACCCTTTTATAGCTAGGAAATCAAAGCTAAGAAATCAGTCAAAAAAGTCTGCCTTGACTCAATAGGGTTGTAATTTGAATCGAAAACTTTCCGATCGATAGAAATATCTTGTTTAGGATCGGAGAATGACTTGATTTTAAGCTTAGTTGATTTTATTATTGCAATTATATTGTTTTCTTTATTTATCAATTTATTGTGTTGTCATCCGTGATTTGTGCTAATTTAGTTTGAGTTTTATCTTATTCAGAAAAAACAAAGAGTCAAAGTTGTGGACAGTTTAAGCGAATGTGAAGTCCTACATTTAGTTTTACCACAGGGGTCTGTCTTTGGTCTCATATTGTTCTTGGTCTTTGTAAAGTCCTTATTTGATCAACTTTTTGGAGGTATAGTAACATTTTTTGTGGATGATCTCGGTATAGCATATGATTTGGATACAAATTATGACACACCTATGGAGGATCTGGTTTGGCAATCACAATATCACGATTAGCAACAAGACTAAATTAATGTACTTCAACTTTGAAAACACGCAGGTACCTCTGAACTTCAACACATATTGCCACGTTCCAAACTGTCTTCGTCACAAAGCGATACATTATTGGTGACAAAGCTGTATCCCGTGCAACGAAGTATTTCGAGATCGAGTCAGTAAGAAGTTTGAAGTATTTAGGCCTGCTTTTGATTGATAGTTCCTAGGTTCAACTCCTGGTCTAGCAACCATTGGCCGTTGTAATAAAATTAATGGCACTATCACTGAATTGGTCGAATACCGATAGTAGTTTGACTGATAAGTGACGTTAGTTGTTTTATGGGCTAGAGCTCTAAGTTCGTGTTGTGGGTTGTGTAGATTTATGTGTAAATGGCACTGCTGTGAAGGCATAACACTGACTGCAGAATATTGAGCTTAATCTTTCAATACTTTCAATACATCGATATCAAGTCATTCTGCCCATTTCGTGTCCCACCCACGGAATGGAATTGAAACAAAATAAATATAAGTTTCTCAAACCACAACAAAAATCTTTCGTTCTTCTTCTAATTCTTCCACTCGCATTATAAGAGTATTAACCTCTTGCTATATTATTTTCTATAGTTTTCATAAATCTCTGTTGTGTTTTTCTTTCTTTTTATGAATTATTTATTATAGTGTTCTGGGTAAAACTAATCATAAGGTAATTTTTTAGTACATTCAATGAAAAATTATGGCTCAAAAAGACAAATAGTTTCATGGAGCAACTTAACAACTTTTGAAAGTATGCAATCATTTCGTCGATCCAAAACAATGTATAATCTCGAAAAAAAAGAAAAAAAGGAAACATATTGTAACTTGTGGAACAAATTAACGAATGCAACTTGTAGAACAAATGTCAGAATGTTTCTCCAGTACCGAATCCATATACTATATACGTGTTTTGCTTTCGTGGCGGCATTCTTCTCAATCCGAAGAAATTTATTACGATGTAATTTTTTAAGAATAATTTATTAAACAAAGTATTTCATGTGATTTTGACGTGTGTTTGAGCAATGATTCTCCCATCATTCAATTCAATAACTTATTCAAAACAAATTGTTGCAAAATAAAGAACTGTGTAAACATTGAGTGACGTTGTGTGTTTATGAAGCATTTTAGGTACACAAGGATATTCAATGTTTGAATATAATTTTTCTTATTTTTCAACAATAAAGTTTCATTATTTATTTTCAAGGAAATACCATAATAATAATCAATATCTTTAGTTGCAATAACAAAACACGTACACGATTGTATCACGCGTTAGAGCGGGAAATTGAGGTTCGCACTAACGGCGTTCATCAACGAAATCAGAACGAGTTTCCACTCGGTTTTAGATGAATTCCACGCCAGAATTTACCAACAAAATATGTCAGAATCATAGATTCACACACCTCTTAATTTTGTTTTCGTTTTAAAACTTTGATAGTATCTATGAAGTGCATGCCCTTAGGCGCGGAACCCTTCACTTGGCTTTATTTTTTTTAAAAAGTTAGAATGTTTTATAAAAATAAAGGCTATTGAAAATTTGAGGCTAACAAATTTCGTTCTTGTACGTGTCCTCGATTCGATTATAATTTTATATAATACGTTACTATATATGTAAGTATGTCACAAAATACTTGGGTTCCTTGGTTTGATGCGTGGATCACCTTCTTTTTCAGTTTTCAGGTTCTAGGTTCGAATCTGGCTGGAACGGTTTTTTTTTCGTTTTTATATGCAACACTAATATTTTTTTTGTTTTGTTAGGCATGAATGAAATTGATCGTATCAATAGACAAAAACTTTATGGTGGGGACGTATAAGTATAAGCAAGGCCGAAAAAGGGTAGCGACAACAAAACACTACAGACCTTCGGGGAATGATTGCAATGATATTTATGATAAGTTGGCCCGAAGCGAGCTTCATGATTACAAGGCAAGAAAACGCCAAGCATATTTAAACAAGAATAATTTACCAGTGATTTTTGCCGCCGGACTATAGAATTCGATCGTGTGATGGCACATGAGATTTTCTTCGGATGTGATGCATGGTAGTGACTAGAAAGGATTTTTCGGCAATAAGAATTATTACTTTTTTCGGAACAACATAGAAAAAAAAAATGGATCGGGGTTATGGAAAAGGTCTTTTTCGGCGAGTTTTTTGTCCCATGTGTGTAAAGTAATGATCGGATTATGTTACATACAGGCAAAAGTCCGCCTTTATGAAATAACCACAATTCAAACATCACGCATTATAATTTATTAGTTTGATAAAAATCATTTTCCAGTTAGGTATATTGTTAAGTTTCATACATGTATATGGACAAATGAAAATATGCGAATCTTTGTCATTTTGTCACACAAGTAGGCAGTTCAGTGTTATTGGGTAAAAATATTCTGATAAAGCTTTCCAATGTTTCCCGGTTTGTCTCAATAGGACGATCATTTATCAGGCGACTCCATTGTAAATTGTTTTGATTGTGAGTCCTCATGTCATTTTTTTCCTCTTGGGTATGTTTCAACTCCCAGATGGGAAATCCAATATCTGAAAAAAAAATATTTCGAATGTTTCAGAACTCACGAAAAAATGTATACTCTATATCACTACATTTGTTAATTTTTGCATAGTCTTATAGTCTTGATCGTGCTGCAGCTGGCGATCAAAGAATGAGAATGAAGATAGTGGCTGCGATGCTTCACTTCATTATTTCACTACTGATTTCATCCAAATAACTCAAATCAAAGAAAAACTGATTGGTTCTTGTCCCAAGTTTAGATCCAATGGATTAACCACTACTTTTTCCTTAAGGAGTTGAGGTATAAATATTATTAATTAATAAATTAGCATGTGCTATGACAACCGAAAAGTCACAAGGGCTAACATTTGAAAAGGCCGATATTTAACCAAAATTAATATGGACATACCTTGCAATGTCCAGAGTTCGTCGCGCAAGCGACTTGAATATTAAAACTATACGGGGTCCACATCAAGGAAAAATAAATTAGTTCGGACAAAATATTATCAAAAAAAGTTGTATTCAAGAAAATAAGTATACAGTCATTAGCAAAATTATTTACACATAAATAATTTATAATGAGACTGTTTCATTTTATCAGGGCACCTAACAAGTGGTTGCCTCCTTTCGAATGCTTTTCGGCGTAATAATATTTTCGGCCATAGGTATCATCTAAAGAGCAGGTTGTTTCACCCGTTCAGTGAATGCTCCTCCAAAACTCCGGTGGCTGATTTATATGGTCCTTAGCAAATTGAAACCTAAATCGCTAGTTTTTAGGTTTATATGCGGCTTTTTTTGGACGACTTAGGCATTCATTTCACTTTAATTCAGTCTTCGCTGTAGCGTTCTTTCACTGATGTTATTTTCCCGATCTTTGTTGATGTCCCTTAACACATTTTCAATGCTTTTACATGGGTAACTCTTGAAAGAACGATATTATGTTGAATATTCATATTATAAGTGTGTGACATTCTTCCTGTTGTACGAAAGGATTTCCTATTAGTCCTGGTACTAAGCCTCTAAGGATGAGGGCAATTGGTTCTTGAATTCTTAATAGTTACGAATTCGAGAGTCGAAATTACATTGAAACTGCGAAGTCTATGAAATGTTCATCGGACGCAAGCATAAAATGTGAAACAAACAGTTCGAACTTAATTTATTTAGCTTCATAAATGAATAACTCAAGCCTTCCCACATTTTCCAAAGCATGCTGCTAGGATTTCACAATTGAATTGCTGCTTCAGCAATATTTTGCAATTCCTGAGCTGCAAATAACATTTTTGTGGCCAATACGATTGTTAGAAATTCAGTAACATAAATTGTTCCGAGTTGTTGAAAATTCACTAGATTTATTGATATTTGAACACATGCAAACAATTAAGGAGCATATGTGAAGGACTCTAAAGCTGCTATCTCGAAAGGAAGGTCTCCATTTGATTTCATTACTTCATGATACTCATAAAATGTGCACGAAAATGCTGTTCAAGTTTCCAGATGAAACAACATAGATGAAGGATGCACTTCCATAAATATGCTCCAAGGCGAGGATATACGAGCATCTATACATCTGGTTGTTTTGTTTCAAAAAGTTATGCTCTGCATACCTCTGCAACCTCTTTCATCCTTATTCGAATCGTTTGTTATGCGGATTATTTGTTGCTCATTTGGATGCCATAGCACACTTGATTTATTTTGTTTAGTATTTCGCACAAAGGATTAAGTTAAGCGTTAATTGTTATTCAAGGATTTCACATTTGTATGAAAATAAATCTCTAGGGTTCATACTCGTACATGCAGGAGACAATTTTCGAAAGTTTTTGTTGTTTTGTTGTCTTTCGGTTTAGTTGTTTGTCGTAAACAGTCTTTCTTTTAGATTTATTGTTATTGTTATAATAATAAGCAAAACTTGAGAATGAAGAAGAGAATAGAATGTTCTAAGCCACCTTAACTTACGTAAATAGGAAACAAAGGTTGGCCAAAAAAGGAATTTTCGACAGTTACGTTAGGGGACAAATATTGGTTGTGAGTTTTGCAGAAGAAAAATAAAAGAGAATGCCAGCCAGAAACGGATACCATCTAGATTGACGTGATTGGGCATTATAACCTTTTGTCACCTTAATTCAGGAGCCAAGGCCCAGCTTCATCATTTTTTTTCAAATGTTGAGATTGGAAAAACATTTTATTGTTTGCTGCTTAACGCCTTCGAAAAACGTTTGCAAAGAGAAAAACAACGGCCAAGTGAGTGTTGAACACGAATACGAAGGGTTCTGTGCATTTGTACAGTATGCAACAGTTCATAATTTTCCAAATTTAGATTTCCATTCCATTGTTGCCTGCTACCTAGCTTGGCAAATCAGAAACGCAGCTACGAGTTAACCAATCTGAAATTTAAAATTAATTATATTCTAGATTTTGGCGTAAAACCAGCTGACGATTTTTGACGTTGATGTTTTTTTATGGGGATCTCCACTTTATGTATAATTAATCATAGTTGTTCACATTGTGGGCAAGTGTCTATCTACGGCTATGAATATACAGTCCTGTAACAGAAGGTTGGCAGTGGAAACTTAGTTTGGGGTTCCGTTGGCACCCTTTGGATACGTATACGTATCTCTCCTGGACTTTCGGAATAAATTTTAACAGAGGCTTTTCTGTAAAAGTTTTTGAATGTCAAGTTGTAAGACGATTTATTTCTCTAAACGTTAAGCTTCAATTTCTTTTTTGAGAAACTTTTCCAAAAGTTGTTTTTTTTTTTTTTTGATAAAAACAAAAAATGAAACCTACTGGATATAAATTTCATTGTCAACCAAAAAGGCAAGTTTTATTATTCTGTTATAATTCTGAAATACATACTCGCAATTCTACGAAGCTGAACTGAAGTTCCAGATTGCGAATTCCAATACCCAATTGTTATTTACCCGAATGCAGCTACGAAAATATAACGGGTTTGTCAACAGGACGCTATAAAAGTAGAGCGACAGGGACAGCAAACGACGCCATATTTATTGTCGTTCTTTTGACATTTCTCTTCACTAAGGTTTGCCATTTTATGATGTAAGGACATACGAGCCAACAAAGAGTCGAAATTATTAAAATTTACTACCGATATTCGGAGTCAGTGGCCTCAACGTTAAGAGCGCTACGTCCAAATAATTGTCGTCATAATCGTCCTAGCAGATCAACAATTGAGCGTCTAGTGGAAGAATTTAAATCCCAGGCACAGTACAAAATGTTCGCGTGCCAGTGAGACTAAGAAGTGCTCGTAGTGTCGAGAATATTGCTGCCGCTGAGGCTTCAGTTGCAGAAAGCCAAAATGTGCCTCTCACACGTCGTTCTCAAGCGTTGGGCATCTCTGTGACATCGTGGTGGCGAATTTTGCGAAAAGATCTTGGCCTACATCCTGACAAGATTAAATTGACGCAAGAACTGAAGCCACTTGACTACCAGAAGCGTCGTATGCTCGTGAATTGGGCTGAGCAACAACTTGAAAATGGTTCGGATTTTCATCGAAAAATCATCTTCAGCGATGAGGCTCATTTCTGGCTGAATGGCTCCGTCAATAAAATAATATGCGGTATTGGTCAGGCAGCAATACACACGTACTCCATGAGTCATCATTGCATGCCGAAAAAATTACGGTTTGGTGTGGTTTATGGGCCGGCGGCGTCATTGGGCCGTACTTCTTCCGTGATGATCAAGACCAGCACGTTACTGTGAATGGGGATCGCTACCGTTCAATGATATCCGAATTTTTTTGGCCCCAATTGGATGATATGGACTTGGAGGACATGTGATTCCAACAGGACGGCGCCACAAGCTACACAGCGAATGTCACAATCAATTTATTGGAAACCAAGTTTGGAGAACGTGGTATCTCACGAAATGGTCCAGTCGCTTGGCCGCCTCGGTCGTGCGATTTGACGCCGTTAGACTATTTCCTGTGGGGCTACGTCAAGTCTATGGTCTATGCCAACAAGCCAGCGAAGATTGATGAACTTCGTACGAATATCGAACGTGAAATTACAGCAGTTCAGCTGAAAGTTGGGATCAGCGTCTGGACTTCTGCAAGCGTGGCCGTGGTAGCCATGCAAAAGAAATTGAGTTTCATACATAATGGCATCAAACGTACTTTCACAGCAATAAAGAATTTTATTGATATCCAAAACTTTTTTTTGTTTTAATTAAAAAAACTTTGATAGCGCTCTTATTGAAAAACCCGATAGTTTTGACATTTTTTTTTTGATCAAATTAAATCACCCGATTGAAGCGATCACCAAGCCAGGTCTAGTAAGTCTTCTGGCTCAGTGGCATACAACTAATCGTGAAAAAATATAACTGCAAAAACACTCCGATTGTTCCATTTTAGACTATGTTAACAGACATTGCATTCCATCTTCCACGTTACCGGGCACGCTGCTCTCACTTTGTTTGACCAAGCTTCTTGACATCTCCGATCACTCCATCACTGACCGAGAGGTCTCTTAGCCGAAACATTGTTGTTCATTTGCTTAATGCGGCCAAGCCACTAAAGTCAATGGTCGCGCAGTTCCTCATAAGTCTTGAACACTGGTTGAGTTATGTTGCCTTTCATCAAGTATTCCGCGTAAATGAGGATAAAACTTAGTGCATGAAGCCAACACACAAAGATCGATTTACCGTCTTAGAAAAACATCGCTTTAAGCAATGGTAACATCAAAGTGATTGATAGAGAAGCAAAAGTCAACATCAATTCATCGTATAAAAGCTAACAGAAACGTCCAGTAAAATCCGATCTTCGAAACTCAGCCTCAGAGTTTGAAGCGACGGAAAAGGCCAAATCTAAATTTTAAGGATCAAACTCTCACAGAGCTTGATAAAAACAACTGGAAGCAGAAGATACAAAATCAAGGATAATAAGAGTCTACCATGTCTCAGAGAAACAAATTTGGCCTGATATGATTGCGCATTTTTGTGATTTGATGATATCAACAATAAACAAAAAATGTTAACGAATGATTTGAAAGGTATTGAAGGACAGTCTGAGAGCCATTTCCTTTTTATTTTTAGATCAATGAATTTAATTATTAAATGCTGCAGGTGGATACTGAGCCCTCGTTCGTTTCGAATTTCAATTACACTCAGTAGGCTGTTAAAAAAAATACCCTAACAAGGCAGCTGATAGGTTCTGAATAATTTAAAAACGATAAAAGCAGCGAGAAAAAAAATTCTATATTTATTACAAATTTTCATTTCCAATGAAACACTTTGTCTTACAATTGGCCATCTGCCTCATTTTGATAAGGTTAATTTATGTAATGTGACATTTGACTCTGAATTTCTTAAAATATCTTGTTTCAAGCTGGAGTGCGTGGGTGTATAGCAACGAAAATTGAGAAAATTCTTTTCCTCCGAGGAATTGATTACAGATGATTTTGCCCCTGAAATTATATTTTTCTTCCTCCATTCCTTCATATCATTATCATATTTAATGTAAAGTGAGAAAGACGACTAACACCTCAACACACTTGTTTTTGAGTAAAGGAAACTTTTCACAAATTCTCAGCGTCGGCGAATTCCCAACCTACATTTGATCCTTTAGAAGTCCTTTCTCAGCAAAAAAAAAAAGAAGTCATTTGTTTTAGAAAACTTGGCATTGCCTTGGCATCGTTATATTATTGATGTGTCCTGTTTGTTAATAAATGTTTCTTCTGAGGCATCTGCTAAAGGATGCCTTATGAAAGGACATTGGGACAATATGCTTCTGTCGTAAACTTGTAAAATACTTGAAAATATGATTTCATTTCCTTTGCAGAAACGTTTTTTGTTCAAAAGTTGTTCACATTTTTTTTGTTTTTTCAATCATGTAACTAAGTTCATTCTTCAAATTAATTAAATAAGAGTAGAATCTTATTTAGTACAAGTGAATATTTTGTCATGTAAACAAAACAGATGCTTCGCATCCGTTGACTCAATGACTTTCAAAAATGTTTTTAAACTTTTTTTTTTGCTCAGTCAAAAAAGTTGTTGCGTTCTTGAGAGGATTAATATCACTTTTGTCATGAGGGTAGGAGAATTTTAGAAAAGTTTAATCACATATGGGGTGGTTTTTTTTTTGCAAACTACTTGTGCGTGATATCGCCCACATATGTCAATCGCTTTTCCAGAGGTTCATGGCGGAAAAAAAACATGTAAAAGGAATTTTACTTTGACTTATGCTAGGGTAAGTTATTGATTTATGGTTTCTTAGCAGCTTTTTCACGTCCCTTACAAAGTTCAAAAGATAACGTTCGGTATACTTTTTTGGCATTTAAATACGGATGGATAAATTTAACGAATTGAAGTCATGTAGAGAAATTGTGTCTTCACATAATTTTTGTCAGTTGAGCTTTCGAAAAAAGTAATTCCTTAAAAAGGGCTAACAATGAATAGCAATTTTTTAATGTTCTGCATAAGACTCCAAGCATTTGTGTAACGAATAATACATCAGGGGTTTCAAAGCAACGTGATTATAAACAATGTATTTCGCAACTTTCATTCGAAATTCATCATAACCGATGAGTCTCATTACCAATTGAGCTTTTGCGGACAATTTGATATCGACTTATTTGCACTCGCTCAATTCGCAGTATTTTATTAGTTATAATTTGAACCCAAGTGATGAACCTTGAAGTTATATAATTGCCACCCACTAAGTTTCTTTTTTTATTGCCATCGTTATCATTCGCTACTTCTCTTGTGGAGCTAGCAACCCGCCCAAATAGTGATTTGAAAATTGAACTCTAAAGTTACTGTATTGAAGCATTGATATTTATTCACAATTTTGAGGTAGAGATCGATTTGTGTAGCGCCTTGCTAATAACAGTGTGTTAAACAAACAGTGAAAATTGTGATCATTCAAACCCTTTAAATAGGTTTGATGATTCACCGCCTCCTTGGAGCGCAGGAGTTAAAAAATCCAGGAGAAACTATTCAAAAATCAGAATTAAGACGAGTGTTTTACTTGTTATCTAGAAACCCCGCTGGATGAAATTAGGAACACTGAAGTGGGATGAATCTTACATGAATTAGAGTTGTAAAAAATATTCATATTCAACAATGTCAGCTGTATATGTTCGCACTTTAAACGAACTTGGACGGGGCCAATGGAGCCAAAAAACAAAAGGAGGTCCGTCCACCCAGCAACCTGGTTATCCGGACACGGGCGAAATGCTGATTGAAAGGCTCTCAAATAAGACATCGCCCATAAAATTAAGCTTAAAAGTTACAAGGTTCAAATAGTCTACAAGCTGAACAATTTATATATGGCGGAGATGTTCTGGCGAGCTTCATGCACTCTGCCTTGGGAAGACGGAACCATGCCCAACGACCTTTACATCAGATCCAATCCATAACTTTTATCTACAAAAAAGCGATCCTATGTCTTTCAACAACTGGCAAGGTGTCGCTTACAGTGTTTTACATGAACGTTTAAACACATTTTGTAATACACCAATATAGATTCCTGTCCTAAAGCCTATCTGCGCCAAGTTTTGGAAAAGACCAACGAATCTAAATTCGGTACTGCCGCGTGAGCCAGTATTCCGCACAAAGAACTACACGAGTAAAAGGCGATGGTCGAAATCGGGACCCTCAGAAATTTGGACGCGCACTACGCTCGAAAAGTTTGGATAAAAAACTTTCGAATTATGCCAGACTTGCACCGGATTCCGGATATCGCAACGTGCTACTGTTAACATGAATGGGAACACCATTTTAAGTTCGCCCGGCTGAAGGATTTTATCTCTCTCGGAATTCATCGTGCACTAAAAATATGAACGTTTTCGAATCCATGCCAATAGGGCTATTAAGCAAGGCAAGACTGAATTCCCCGTACCAACTGTAAACGTTCCCAGATCGTGAGGTTCGAACTCAACTTTAGGTCAGGCTCAAATTTTTCTGGGATTGGTGATAAGCTCTTAGCAAGCTTATAAGTTAACAAGTACGCCTAAGTTCTTTGGTTACCATGTTTTGTTTGAGTTTTAGATGTTTAAAATGTTTAACTTATTGAATGCTTTGAAAATAAAGCTTATTGCACCGAAATAACTCCACTTCATATCACATTTATGTTCAAAAATGAGGTCACCAAAAATTACCACTTATATTGAATATACAGTGTCGTTCGAAAAATTTTGGTCAAACCCTTTAATATGTTTTTATAAAGCTACGATGTTTTTTTTTGCACTAGGTAGGAAAACGTCGTGCATATATAACATTTAAGTCGATTTTAAGAAGTCGTTAAGTCGATGAATAAGAAGTGCATTTAGCTCGTGAAAGCAATCCGAAACGAACCGAAGTAATATGGTGGAAAAAAAATGGGAAAAATCAGTTCGAAATGCAAAGCTTACACACAAAAGTGTCAAGTCTCAATTTGACAACATGTATAATTTCTAAAAGATTAAAAGTGGCTCAACAAACTGTGGCATGGAAGTTTAAAAAATATCGTGAGGAAGAAAGACTCAGGAGACCCCAGTGAAAGATCGTTTTTGGGTGTTCCAAAGCCATCGGTTCAAGGATTCGGTGGATCTTATAAATGATCTGAATCGAGCTGCAGGAAAAATAGTAATAATTTTGTTTGAATTAAGGAAAATGAAAAGGCTCAAGCAAGTACTGAAGCAGGATTTTCCAATAAGAGCCAGAGAAAAACGACTGCTCTGGACTCTGGTGAACCTTAATTAGACTCAAGACATGTGGAATAATGTTATCATTTCCAACGCATCAAAGTGTACGCTTTATGTTGGAGATCTTAAAATTCTTACGCCAAGCGAGCGAAAGGAAAGACTGAACCATGATGAAACAGGCCTTCCTTGAATCGAAAGTTACTACAGAAGTTTACTTACGACTCTTATTTTTATTTTATTTCTTAGTTTAAAAAGTACATATTGGGTTGGCAACTAAGTAATTGCGGATTTCACTCAAAGATGGCTTTAGTTGAATTTTAAGGTTTGCTGACGTAATCGAAATGTCAAACACATTTTGTTATTTGATAGTTGGTACTACAACTGTCAATCAGAAAAAAAGATTTTTTTGATCTGTTATGTAGTTTTTGTTTGGCGTCTTTTGAAAAATGGAAAATCAAAACGAACATTTAAGTCATATTTTGCTTTTTTATTTCCGGAAAGGAAAAAACGCATCGCAAGCTCACAAAAAGTTATGCGCCGTTTATGATGACGAAGCTTTAAAGGAACGGCAGTGTCAAAATTGGTTTGCCAAATTTCGTTCTGGTGATTTTTCACTCAAAGATGAAAAACGCTCTGGTCGCCTAGTTGAAGTTCAAAGAAAAAATCGATTCGGATCGTCACAGCACAACTCGTGCTCGCATTAACATCTGCGATTTATTGAAAAATTCTAATGAACATGATCCCTTTTTAAAACGATTGATAACTAGTCATGAAAAATGGGTTGTTTACAACAAAGTCAATCGGAAAAGATCGTGGAGCAAGCGAGGTGTACCAGCTCAAGCAAAGTTATGTTATCAGTTTGCTGAGATTACAAAGAAATTGTCTACTTTGAACTTTTACTACCCAACCGAACGAACAATTCAGATGTCTACATTGAACAACTAACAAAATTGAACAATGCAGCTGAAAAAAAAAACGGCCCGAATTGACAAATCGAATAAATTGCTCAAAATGGGCAATACATTCGGGCTATTGTGACAAAATTTCGCACCAAATTTACATTGTTGGACATTGAACCACCAACACGCTTACGTAGAGTGCGAACTGAAGAAAATATCGCAGCTGTATCGGCCAGTGTTAATGATGACCATCAACTATCGTTTCGTCGCCGTTCGCAGCAATTGGGCCTCTGTTACTCAACAACGTGGAAAATTTTGCGGAAGGTGTGATGCCCTTCAAAATACAGCTAGTGCAAGAATTGAAGCCGAACGACCTACCGCAACGAAAAATTTTTGGTGAATGGGCTTTTGGAAAGTTGGCCGAAGATTCATTTTTTTTCCGAAAAATTGTGTTCAGCGACGAAGCTCATTTTTGGCTCAATGGGTACGTAAATTAGCAGAATTGTCGATTTTGGAATAAATATCAGCCAGAAGCATTGCAAGAGCTACCAATGCATCCAGAAAAAGTCACAGCTTGGTGCGGTTTATGGGCTGGTAGCATCATTGGACGGTACTTCTTCAAAGATGATGCGAATCGTAACGTAACTGTGAATGGTGAGCGCTACCGTGAGATGATATCCAACTTTTTTTTGCCCCAAATGCAAGAGCTTGACTTGCATGATATGTGGTTTCAACAAGACGGTGCCAAACGCCACATAGCAGACGCAACAATGGACTTATTGAGAGGCGAGTTTGGTGAACATTTTATTTCACGTTCGGGACCGGTCAATTGGCCGCCTAGATCGTGCGATTTAACGCCTTTAGACTATTTTTTGTGGGGCTATGTTACAGCTCATGTCTATACAGGCAAGCCCGCTTCAATTGACGCATTGGAAGACAACATTGATGCACTTATTCGTGAGATACCGGCTGAAATGTTGGAAAGAGTATGCCAAAATTGGACTAAGCGGATGGACCATTTGAGGCACAGTCAAGGTCAACATTTGCATGAAATTATCTTCAAACATCAAATAATATGGACCGTTCTATCGATTCAAATAAAGATTTCATGCATTTTTCTGAATTTTATGTGTTTTTTTTTTGAAAAACTTTCCTATAACTTTTAAAAAATCACCCTTTACGTTGAAGAAATAATGTCGATGAAGAAAATGGGCCTACCTACAGTCCAGGTCTCAATCAAATTGAGAATATGTGGTAAACAATGAAATTTAATGTTGCGAAGAAACGTCCAAAGTCAATTGAAAATCTTAAACGTTAACTTATCCGAACTTGAAACACTACACCTGCATCCACAGGAAAAACCTATTAGAGTCAATGTCTCACCGATGTACAGCTGTAATAATACCAAGGAGGTCCAACTAAGCATCAATTAGATAGAGAATACTTCTGGGAAAAAAAAACACTGCACCAATAAAGCATTTTTCCTTAATCCCAAAAAAGAGCCAGGTATCCAAAAAACCCATTTTTCGGTTTAACAACTTTTTGCTCCCTTGACCGCTCAACAAAACAAAACCTCATTAAAAAAATATGTAGTTTTTGCAACAAATTTGACAAAATTCGAAAAGAAATTTGACCAACATTTTTCGAAGGGCACTTATATGTCTAAAAAGTCCATAGATACTTCATCCACTCTAAACAGAAATGGCCTTTTCCTTTGAATCCAAAAAAAAACAATTTGTGTTGTTTACTTAACACTCTATCCTATTTTAAAACAAAACGTTTTTTTGTTTTGTTGTTTTTTGTTTTTGTCTACCATGACCACGTACAACAATACCCGACAAAATTTATTTATTCAAATATCTCAATCACACTGGGTGCGCTTTTTATTTTATTTGCAAAAAAATAGGTTACACGAGGCATTCTCTCCTAACAAACTTCCACGATTTGATTTATTTCCTATTTAATTTTTCCCCCTTATATCTATTTACATTCCATTTCCATTTGCATTAGTATTCGTGAAGTGATCAGATGTTTCCCTATCAATAGAATTCGAAAGGAAACTGCTTCAACAATTGAACATTTGAACAGGACACAGGAACGCGTCATTGCTGCCAAGGATTGCATTTGAATACGTTTGAAGCATTGAATGTGGAGAATTTCCACTCGTATATTTTACTCATTGTTGGCAGTGTAAAAATCGCTAGGACGAAAAGCTATGCGTACATAAAAATCCCTCCAATGCCGAGGCAAAAAAATGTTCTAAAAATCGATTTGTCAACGACGCTTGTTTTGTCATATCATAGACGATTTGGATGGAAGGGGGAGTGCAATGCTGTCGTTGCATACAAAGCTATTGTTTGTTTGTAATTGTCGAGAAAAATGTACTCGCAAATCCTTTGCTAATTGAGTGGAAAACCTCAATGGAGTGTTTGAAAACACGTTTTCAGGATAATGAATATATTTATAGTTTCCTTCTTGCGGATGGTATGAAAATAGCGAAAAGGCTCAGGCATCAACTTGAAGGTGTGTCTTGTTGACACATTTAATGAACCAAATTAAAACAGTTGAGGTATTTTCTCTGTAAACAAAATTCAAATACTTCCCGAAGGATGAAAGGATATGAATGGCTTAGGTTGAAATATATGCCAAAATGATAGTCATTACCTTGACATTGTTATGAATTGACGAACTTTGGAGGAAGCCATTTTTGAATGAGTGTAATTAAAATTTGAATTTTCACTGTAATTATAGAAGGTGACTTAAACTTTCCCAATTTTGTTGCGGTTGAAGTTGTAAAACTTTTCTTTTCACTTTCTGACAACGTAAGGTAAGGAATTGGAATAAATTATACAAATGACTTTTAAAGGTCCTTGAACTTCTAATCAGGAAAGATTTTTCGAGAACCTTAAAGGAAGAATTCAACTGTTGAATTGTCGTTTGACACGTTCGATGTGGGACTGTACTGGAAAGGTGTTCAGTAAGTGGGAAAGAAGTTGAAACAGACCATGTAGATGTAATGAATCTTCTAAAATGAGCCGAATTCGTAAACAGGGGCTGTAAGTTTTATTTGTTTATAATTGGTTTTTTAACTTATGAGCTTTGAAGGATGTCCACGCACTTCAGTGAACGACTATTATTTGGATAAACATATCTATCGAATTTTAAAGTCAACTACAGTCTACTCTGTTTCAATTTCCGACTTTTGCCATCTTGTATTTATCGAACAGAGGATACAAATCTAGAACATACAGTTAGTGTTAAAAGTCTGCGTTCAAGACATACAATATATTTTGATTTGATAAGATACGGGCGATTTGATAAAAAAATTAATTTTTTTTATTGAGTTCATTTAAGACAATATTTATTAACTTATTGTTATTATTATGCCTTCCTTCAATCGTCTTCCCATTGAATCAACCAAGCGTTTCGTATATTCTTGAGTTATTTTGTTCCATTACTCAAACAGCATTTCTTTGGGCATGTTTATGGACCATATGCTATGCGAAACGAATGCGGCGGTCCAACAACTCCCATAAATGGTCAATGGGATTGGGGTCTGGGGATTGCGGGGATGTACACAACTGCTTTGGGTCATTTAACAGTAGCCAAGGCTTTAAAATATGAGCAGTATGCTTGGGATCATTATCTTGCTGTAATATAAAATGATCACCCAAGCTGAGTTTGTTGGCACTTTGAAGGATATTTTTTTTAAATGACATTTAAATACTGGAATTTATCCATTGTACTCCCAACCCCGTTTACTGCCATACATCCCCAAACCATGACGCCTTCACAACCATGTTTCACTGGTTTTCTCCAAACAATACACTATTCCAAAAACTTTCCGATTTGTCAATATGCTCTTAGGCAAAAGCAACACGCTTCCTTCGGTTGGTTTTTGAAATACAAGGCTTTTTCCTTCCAGATTGTCCATGATAACCTTCTTCTCTTAGGATATTTCTAACGGTAGAACAGCTACTGTCTTGTTAAACTTTCCTTCGATTATCTTCACTATTTTAGGTACGCTTTTTCGTGGATTTGCTTTTACTTCAGGCAAATCTGACCGATTTTCTTTGGCTGTAAGTAGCGTTAGGCGTCCAGATCTTTATTAAGAAATAATTTTCCCATAGTTTGCATAATTTTCTAATGTTCTTTTTACGGAAGAATGTGGTTTCTCAACTATTTGACCAATTTCTCTAAGAGTTTTACGCTGCGAATGTGGTCAGTCGGGTTCGCGAATATAAGGAATAAAATAACAGTTACGATTCGATGAGGCGGAGATCTTGAGATTATTCCTACATCATCCTACACTTTTTATGAGAATATAAGTTTTGCAGGTCTTTTTCTTAAAAGGATGTTAATGTACGCAGACTTTTTACACCAGCTGTATATGAAACTCCAATGTTTTATTGCTGGATATTTTTATAAAAGCCTTAAGGAATCACTTTTATTCAGATTTCATATTCTGCTATCCGGAGGGGACACCATGTTTTTTTTGTTTTTAACGAATACGCGCGTACAAGGGGTTATGACTACCCTCAAAATGTGAGTACAGAACGCGAGTGGAAGGGATCAGGGACGAAATAGGGATAAATACTGATGCCCATTGTTTTTGAATTTCTGCATATTGTAGTGAGTGAAAAATACTAAGCGTGGTAGAGCGTTCCATAGTCATGTTCGGCTAATAAACGAGTCTCTATACTTGACGGCAAGACCGAAGTTGGACTTGAGGGTGAACTGATGAGCATTCCTGGCGAGACGGGTGTTACGGTGAACGTGATAAGGGGGTGGAATGTAGCTGGCTTATTCGCTAGAGCACTGCTTGTGTTATTATTCCCTATTTCGATATAACCAGCTGATTGAGTCAAATGTCGTTTGAATTTTAAGTGAACATTTTTTTTGTGAATGTGAACTAAAAAATACTTTTTTGTGAAAAAATTAATGCTTTCATTTTTTACTACTTTGATACTTGTTGTGCTTGTAAATGAAACCACTCTTTGGTATTTAATACAATGGCATTATTAAATTATACAGATATATAGAAATAGATTTTAAGTAGTATATAACAGTTAATAGTCAGTTGTTTAATTGGCGTCTAGCAGACAGATTGACTTGTCTGTAAACCATGTGTATAAATACATTACACTCCACTCGTCTAAATTTTCTATCACTTCGTTCGGATACGAATGTTTACATTGTATTGAAATCTTAAGACAGGCTCAGATTGTATCAATGACTTGCTTAACTCTGATGGCTCTGGAGATCCGTTGCTGTGTAGACTCTGACGAAGCGGCTCCGATTCATTTTTCACTTCCAGAGTGGTGTTCTGTAGCTGTGTTTTCATTTAGGCGTTGACCTGTAACGAATTCATGTGCAGATGTAACTCGACGAATTTGAGTTGGATGTCCTTGAGTGTTCCCATTTTAAGTTTGAATATTGTACATCTTTTTCCCGATCCCGAATTGTACCACACCAGGTATACATTTTGGACCACGAGCGTAGTTGCGAATGAGAACTTGCTGATTTAGCTGAAATTTTGATTGAACTGGTTCGATAATTTGCGGCAGTGATGGCAAAGGCTTCAATTGAGATAAAATGGTGCGCATGGTTCTTCCATGGAGTAACTTTGCCGGAGACTTGCCAGTGTTGTTCGGTGTTGATCTATAAGTAGTAAGAAAAGTTAAAAAAAAAATCTCTTTCATTTAATCCTGTCGAACATAGGATATAGCAGTTTCGAACGTGCAAATCATTCTATCTGCCTCTTTATTTGAAGCTGGATGAAATGGAACTGTTTTTAAATGATTGATACCAAATTTATAACAAAAATCTTTAAAAATAGCTGAAGTAAATTGGAATCCATTATCGGACAACAATGTCTGCGGTAGACCTACAATAGCGAATATATTTTGAAGAGCTCTGATTGTTACTTCTGCCGTAGTAGATCCCATTTCCACCGTATAAGGAAAATTGCTTAGAGCGCCGACACAAATAAATAACATATGGTTTAAAAAGGGCCAGTGAACTCCAAATCAAACCGACTCCAAGCGCTTTGTGGCGTAGGCCTACTAGCAAAATCCTCGCGTGCATTGGCAGGCTTCACACAAACTGATGCACTTCTCAATATGCTCATCGATGGAAGGCCACCTGCAATGCAGACGTGCAAGCCACGTGGACTCCACAATGACCCACGTGCAAGAGGTTTAAAACTCGTTCCCGATAACCAACGATATTGCAACTATTGAGCTTTTTGCCTGGTACATGATAATTCCTTTATGGTCTGTAAGAGCGGATTTTCGGGTAAAGTAAGGTTTAAGTTCCTTCTCTACGTTCCTAACCGTATCCGGCCAACCAGATTGAATATATGTGAAAAGTTTTTAAAGAACTGAATCCTTGGCAGTGCTGCTGGTGATTAATTCAGAACTGAGTGGAAAAATCCTTATCAAGCTTAACTTCGAAACAAACTCCTTCTAAACTATCAAATTACTTTTCAGAACGCGCAGGTTTACGTGATAGTCCATCGGCATTTCCATGCGAACGCGTAGGCTTATAAGAATTGTATCAAATATTTCCGTTTGAATAAAGCTCCGTTCCATGTTTTGGAAAAATACTGAAGCAAGCAGGTTTTTCAAAAATTAAAATTGTGGCCCAGAAGATAGACTTTAAGGTGTGAACTCCTTTGTTTTGTATTTATAAAAATTGTGATTTCTTTACTTTTGTTGCGGATGCAGGTAAGGCTCTTTCTCGCTAGATTTAAACAACTTTCCGGTTTGCCAAAATGCGTTCCAATTTAACAACTATCACAGCGTTGGACAAAATAAAAAAGAAAGGACAATCGGTGTTGCTTAACTTAGATTTCGTTGCTTTTATTCATTGAGATGTCTGCAGTTTGCGCTTTGAAAAACAATGCAAATATTAAATGCAAGTTAATTGTAAGTTTATTGTTTTGAAATATTGATTTGGGGATCTTGTTTCTGCAGCTGCAAGTGAAACAGGCTATTCTGCGAAATTCGCGGATCTCTCCATGGAAACTTGTATTTCATCTGTAAAAATACCAGAATCAGCTTCTGAATTTGGTTTCTTAAACGGTTGTTTCTTATGTTAATTAGGTTTTGAGTCTTGAAGATCTAAAGGCAGACATAGTTCACAAATTTGAATCTGGCGAAGACTATCTACTAAATCTTGCTCACTTTTAATTCCAATTTAGTTAATTAAATTAAAAATTTTAAAATGTAAGGATTTAAAACGACCAGAAGATTAAAAGATTATTTGATGTAGACTAGAAATTTGTGAATCTATGATTCTGGCGTCACAGTGTACTGATGTGCGAACTCCAATTTCCAACCATAATTCGTGACTTTTATATTTCCGTTTTTTTTTAAATTAAACAAAACATATTTATTTCTGACTTTATTTTTTTTATTTCTCCAGAGTGCCGCTGTCTTAAGCCGGGCTGCACACTCTGTCGAAGTTATTGATTAATAGATCATCAAAAATTGAACGACCGGCTTTTTTCATATTCAGCTGACTTTATACCCAAATACTACAAAGTTAACATTTCAAGAACCGGATGTTGTTCAACTTTTTGTTATTGAAGAGATTATTCTTGGGGTATGGCAAATGTGCCATCTTGCTGTGTTTTATTTTGAATGTCGGGCTGTATGTAACTCGTGTTAAATCCGTGTGCGTGCTTTGCTATCCCAAATAAATTTTTGATTTTAATTGTATTTCATGTGATTATGGAGCGTGTTTAAATTATACTTATAGTTATAGTTATATAGTTATAGTATAGAAATTGGTCTAGAGGCGGGATAAGGATATAATTTTCTTATTGGACCTCCAGAATTCGGACTTTTTTTTTGGTATAGTATACTCGATTCCGATGGAAAATTTGAATCAAATTTAGCGGAAATATTTCGTTGTAATTTATTTGGGGAACTCTTTGAACAAGTTTGAAAAACCGAAAAAGTAATTGGTTTTTTGAAAATGTTTACTTAAGACTAATACGGATATATGTGAACGCAACAAATAGATAAAAAATTGAATTACTTAATCTGCATCTATATTCTTAATCTGTCCAAGCGTTTCACGGATTTCGAATTCTTACGATATTTTGAACTCATTTAAAATTGACACCGTCAGCGCGCTCTGACCATTCACGGGACAGAGCAAGGTTTGAGCGCGCGGAGAGGCAGGTTACCGACGCAGCAAAAAAGGTGGGGATTGAGCAGCGGGAGATGTTAGCATCTCAATATGAGCAGCTAATATATTAGAAGAGGAGGGATGCCTCTTTGGACCAAGCATTGCCGATAAGCGGTTATAATATACCCATTTGTGTAAACACATTACACAACTTTAAACTCGTTTTTATCGAAAGCACGTTTTTAAAAATGACGTTCTCCTGACTGCTGTAATTAACATATCGAATCGAAATTTTGTGAGCATACTAAGAAAATATGTCTTCACGGTAAAACGTTTTTTCGATAGATACATTTTTGCATTTATTATTTTTCTTTTTATGCGTAAACATTTTTTTTAAATTGCCGCCATTTTCTGAACTTTGTACTAAACGAAAAAGTCATTCGTCATTCCATGACCAAAGAGTCACAGATTGATTATATGCTTTGAATTTTGAATTTTGCGTTGAGAACCTGTTTTCGCGGAGCTGCAATCGACGCCATTTTGTTTTTTTTGTTCAAAAAATTTTTTTTACCATTCTGAATATCTTGACCAAAAGCGGGAAAAACGCACTCACAAAGCTTTACTGGTTTCCTTTACAAAAAAATGTAAACACCTGAAATATGGCACTCCAAGGAAAAAGTACCCTTAACTCAATGAAAAAAATTCCCAGACATTGCACCGGTTATACAAAAATGACCAAGCAGGACGTCAAATTGAGCTCGAGTTAAACAGCAATATATCAATTTCAAAGTTAATTAAATGTTAATAGGTTTAAATGTATGGAGCCCTTACAAGGAGTGTTACATCCCTATACTTGAAGATGCCTATATAAAATTTTGCGCGATGAATGAATCTGTGGATAATCCCTAGAACTCGAACAGTTTTGGTTTGTTAAGTACTAAAAAAACGAAAGATTAGAGGCAGTGAAGTGGTTCAAAAAGATGCACCTACAACATAACGAAAGAATGAGGCATCAGATGACGAGATTTAAAACAAAAATAATCACATACGTATTCGAACTACTTTCGAATAAAGTATTTAACATATCTGAAGGATAAGTGTTCCGATTGAAATACCCGATAGGAGGATATTTTTCTGCGAAAGGGAATTTATTTCGGAGGAAAAAATTCCGTCGGATTTTCCGATAGGGCTAAGTAATAGGGTTTCTTTGGATCCTTCGGGAATGGAACCTTAAACAGCTTAACTTACATGATATTTGATCGTACACATACCCAACGCAAGGAAATTGTGGAGGAAATTGCTGGTATACATTAATTTTCGGAAACTGCTGAGAAAATAAATAAATCCACTTGAGCTTAAGTTTAAGGTCACTTGGATTCTAGTACGCTATTTTAAGAGAATTGTTCTTCATAAACATGGTGAAACCGCAGGATCATATGAAATTTCAACCGCATTATTTAAATGAGGCTCCATTGAACTTTGCAATAAAACAAGGTGTATGTTTAATTCCATTTAAACGACTTAAAGATGCAAAATGCACTCAGTTGCCTTTTGATCTCGATTGATTTTTGGTTGAAGGCCGAATAGGGACGTAGAATAAGACATCGACATTTGCTCGTTCTCTCTATTCGCAGCATATTATTCGTCATTATTTAAAGATTATGTAATCACTCTGCTCTCAGTGTTATGCAGCATCATCATCATCATTAATCGGTGGCAACACGAGCTCTCGAATACCATCACTGGTCGACAACTCATCTTATTTTCCACTCGCTTTATTCCAAAGGTTTTATCGGTTCGAGACTTACTCCAGGACACTAGCCTGCAACCAATGAATTGATCCACGTGAACGACAGGCACTTCGCGCCACCGAGCAATCGAAAACAAAATACATAAAATATTTCAGTTCTTCTCTTTTCTACTCACTCTGTGCATAATGCATTTTTAAGGATAGTCATTATCCCTCGAGGGCAGGCAAATTGAAAAAAAAAATTCGGTTAAAGCTTTCTGTATGGTTTTGTCCTAATCAGTGCGTTTAAATGGACTACAACCAAAATAGACTTTTCTCCTGTTCCTTTTGTGAAGGGTCTTACTATGTTTTTAGCTGAATTTTTTTCTTCAAGGTTCCTGTATTTCCGAAAGTTTGATTCTACAAGGATATTTATATTTATAAAGATATCAACCCTAATATCCTTGGGTGAGTGTCTAAATGCATCATCACAAAATTTCCGCATAAGTTCATTTGCATATTATTAAAAGTTCAACAAAAGATTGAAAATTTCCTTTAATTACGGCTGGTGTGTGAGTGTCGGTGAACTTCATTAAATTTGTCTGGTCGCAAGTCCTGTTCCTGGTCAGCGTAGTGCGGTAAACTATTAGATGTCCATTAATCTTCCTGGCAGGGCGAATAATTTATGTGACCTATCAGGTGATTTATACCGGAATCCTTTAATATAAGACTTACAGCATAGCGTTCCACCGAGTGAACGCCAACGTGGGTGACTGGTGAGACTGTGTTACCATTCGCAATGCAAAAGTGCATCAAAAGTTTGTTGTCCTTGGATGTGGTTGGGCATTTCCAGCAAACTTGGCATTTTACTAACTTATTTCCAGTTTCAATTTATTGTTTCAGGATATTGTTGAAAAAACAAAAACAAAAAGTTTTTCGTTGTGTCCGAGGAAACGTTTATACATAACGTAAGCTAGATGAGAATTTATTATGCCATTCCCTTTAAGCGGGTGACAATAAGGAATTATTTGCAATTTATTTGATTAAGGTCGTATTACTTCGCTTCACACTTGGTGGAGTTCTCTAGCAAAGTACGCCTTGGCTGATAGTCCTTTTTATAAGCCTTTTGACTGTCACCCTGGTTTAACCGGAAATAATTTTCTTGCAATAAAAATACAACAGGAACTGGGTTGTTTTCCTGGTTCGGTGTGCGGTTGCAGTGTTGATAAGGTAGTCCTAGTTTTCTGTCCTTTTGACTAAATGTTTACCCTTAATTGTGTATACAGGGCAGAATAAATACTATTGATAGAAGTAGTTTTTTCTTACTGCCGTCCCTTTTGAACTTTATTGTGTTTGGTTGCAAAAACAAGGCGTCTTATTTTACGAGAAGAGCGTGGTCATTTACGCTAGGTTGGCATGAATTTAATAAAGGGACATGGTTTGTGGATTTAGTGCTTGACCCAGCTTGGGCAAAATATCTAATTCAAACGTATGGGTTGGGCGTACTTTCATTTTAATTGTTCTACGAAACGTTTGCCTTTGATAGAATGGTTGATTGGTTGTCATGGCCAGGAAGTTGTTCGAGAAAAATGTATAAGACAACTGAAACGAAATCGTTTGATCTCATTTGTCTATTCTGGCATTGGTTCCGGAGTAATGACGTTGAAAATAATAGTCAAGAATACTGTGATCAAAAGACTAAGGTTCATTATTTCTTTTATTTTTCTTATATTAAAAAAAAAAAACTGCCAGATAAAGGAAGTTAAGTTTTTGGCAACATCAAAGTACGTCGAGTGTAACGCCAGCAAAAACGTCGAATTAATGCACGAATGCATTTGGATTTATTTTCAATTTTTTTTCTGTTTGTATATCAGTGCCGTAATGATTTTTTGGCGACGCAGTTTTAATTGTCAGCAAATAACGTTCGAAGTTTGTTTCCTACAAGACCCAAAAAATGTTCGTGCAATTTTTCCCGAAGGAGTTTGTTCATTTTTTTAATAATTTTTCAATACAAAAAAAACTGTGAGGTAACATTTGTTTATTATGGAAGCTTTTTTATGACTTCGCATCCAAAAGGTGGAAAACGGAACACCATTACTAAGAATTCGCTGTCAGTCCTTTTGTCCGCCCATCTGTATCTTTAATCCCGAGCAAACAGCAGTGGGAAATAAACTTGGTACTAAGCAGTTAGAACGCGAAGGTAAACTACACAAACAGGTCTAAGACTGGTAGTGAAGTAGGCGCCGATCTCTTCTCAGAATAAATCCACAATAGCCAGCTCCATATACGACCGAACCATTGTAATGTTTCCTGGCGGAGGTTACGGCTATTCGTGAGGTCGCTGAATGTTTATTGAAGATAACAATATCGGAAGAGAGCGTCGTAGTCCACACCGATAGTCAATCACAAATTTTAAGATCAAAATTAGTAAGTCTCTCAATGAAATGTCGAAACAATGCAGCCTTTTGGTGTGCTTGGTTCATGGACAAAGGAAAATTCCACTGTGTATAGATCGCAACTGCACAGAGATAGCATGGAAATATTTGTCACGCCTTTGCTGCCTGGAAAATGATGTTTACAATTCGGGCGAACTTTATCCATTTTCATTGCTCTTTTATCATACCGATTTTTTCTTACAGTACTCAATGGGTAAGCGTGGGTTTTCGCCCACGGGTTTTTTGTATGTTTTACCAAATTATTGCAGGAAGTAATTTAGCTGAAATATTCCTTTTTTATATCTGTATGCCTGTGGGTTACGTAAAAATAATATTTTCTAATAATTTTTGCATATTTAAAAACGCAAATATGTACATAAATTATGATTTAGTTTTTAAAAACCTTGCAAGGAGCACAAGCAAAAATAAATAAAAAGAAATATATAATCTCCAGTATGATGCTTTACGGAAAAATTGTGAAAGCGGATACTACATGCCGCATGTAGACAACCAAGTTAAAGTTCTCCAAGACCAAATACTACTCTTATATGACATGCATCTACCCATACAAAAAAAGGTGTTTAATTATGACTGACCTGATTGGTTAACAAATGACATTATTTTAAAAATGCAACAACGCGATGTTGCATATAAGAAATGGAAGCAAGGTCCAAGTACATATTTAAGACTCTCGTAAATTCAGAAATCTTGTCGTTACAAAAAAAAGAAAAGCTAAAGTGAGCTTTTATAAAAGAAATTTTTTGAGCAAGTTTCATCTGGAAAGCGCATGTGGGACTCTATTCGAAAGGTCGGACTTGGAAAACATTCCCAAAAAATGTCTGAAGACATTGACTGCAATTTGCTTAACAAACACTTTGTTGTTCCATCATCTGCTCCTAATGATACATCGACGGAAGATTCTCCCTCCGATGATGACGAAAACGTACATTCATTTAGTTTTGCTGGCATACGCAATGAAGATGTGGTGGCATCAATACTATCAATTAAATCAAAAAGCGAAAGTCTGGACGGATTAAATCCAAAATTTGTAAAAATACTATTACCGATTATTCTGCCTTATATTACTTACTTGTTTTATACAATTTTAACAACATCAATTTTCCCTACGGAATGGAAAAAAGCAAAAGTCTCCAAAAAAAACACACCCAAGTGAAACTGACTATAGACGAATTGCCATTGTATCATACTTATCCAAAGTATTTGAAAAACCATTGTGTCCCAAATCAATAAGTATCTGACTGATAAAAAACAAATAACTCTTCACCAATCCGAGTTTCGAGCTAAGCGAAGCTAAAAAGGACACTTCTGTTAGTAGTTGATAAAATAAGGTAGGCTATGGACACAAACATCTTTTCGTATTTAACCCTCTAAGACTTTTCTAAAGCATTCGACACTGTTGGTCATAGAATAGTATGCAGAAAGCTCAGAACAAATTTTAAATTTCAATGTTCTGGAAGCATGCAATCTGATTTTTTCGTACTTAAGCGGAAGGTGTCAGCGAGTGGTAACCGGCAATTAAATGTCAAGTTTTCTCCCGGTACTTAGTGGCGTACCCCAGGGATCTTTTCTTGGTCCAATACTGTTCCTCCTGTATGTCAACGAACTTCCCAAACTGATCAAAAACAGCTCTGTGCATATGTCTGCCGTCGATATTCAACTCATCTTAAGTCGTCCTCTAAATATGGTTGGTGAAGCTGCAAGGCTAATGAACGAGGATCTTCTAGCTATACAAAACTGGTCTGCAAGGAACAACCTCTGCTTAAATCCAACTAAATCTAAGGTTCTTGTTATCTATAAAAGACAATTAGATTTGTCTTGCTTTCCTGATATTAAGCATGCAGAAGACGCAATAGAGCACGTCGAGTCAGTAAAAAACCTAGGAATAAGTTTGTACAGAACGTTGACCTGGAATACACACTTGAACGCCACAATTGGTAAAACCTATGGTGGACTCCCTGCTCTATGGCAAACGCAACGTCTCCTTCTGACTAAAATCAAATTGCTGTGGGCCAAATCACTTCTTTAACCGATGCTGTTATATGGATGCGAAATATTCTGCAATCCTGATTCTGAGGGTCGAAGAAAAATGAATGGTCGTTTAAAACAATATTGCACGGTACGTTTACAATCTTAAACGATATGATCATGTTACAGCGTACGCCCTAAAAATCAGTGGCTGCTTTATCAGGAATCTTATAAGCCTTCGGTATCCATGTCTTCTCCAAGAAGTCATTCGAATGGCCCAACCTGATTATCTTTACCAAAAGCTGAAATTCCTACAATCACAACGATTATTACAGGAGCAGCTGTGAATAAAACTTCAGAATTTGACGGACTTTCGCATAGGGTTACTTAAACGAGAACACAACAATCACCGAAGAAGAAAATCCTTCATTGGCACTGGATCACTGATTTGGCCATATCGATTTGGAGGCCATAAGAAGGATATCTACTCCTTCCACCAATTTGAAAAAAAAAATCGTAACTTTGACTAGCCTTAAGCAAAAAATCTATGATGAACTTGAAATAAGCATATGCAAGCATCACTTAGGAGAGTTCTGAAAAGCAAAGGATTCAGCTTTCGCAAGACGGAAGACCATAGGAGAATCCTCTTTGAAAGGACGGACATAACAATTCAAAGGATAAGATATATCCGGCAAATCAGAAATTTCCGTGAAAGTGGATACCAAGTTATTTATATAGATGAGAATATCTTGAACTGATGGAAGTACGGAAGGATTAAAAAACCTTTTAGAAAAGGATCACGGCTTATTATTGCACATGCTGGAGGATGAAATGGCGCTCTTCTCATACTCAAATCTTGATCGAAGTCTGGTGACTACCATAATGAGATGAACTTTGAAATTTCTCCAAATGATTAAGAGAACGCGTTCTGCAGCAGCTCGATGAACCGTCGGTTATTGTAATAGACAAGCAAAATTGAGAATATATGGAGTATTGTAAAATAAAGAGTGGCGGGTAGAAATACTACGTTTAATCTGGAGATGCTGTCAAGAAATTAGCAGAAGAAGAATGCGCAAAAATTACGGGTCGAGGAGTGGAAAAGTACCTGCGATAAAGCCATAAGGACAGAAGACAATTATTTGGCATATGATCAGAGTTGCGATTCTTTCACCAAAAGAATTGTCATAAGACATAAGAAATAGGAAGCTACTGCGAGGATGATGATGATGATACCGGCGATGGTTAAGTGCTATTGCATTAAAAAACAAGCATCTAATCAATATATATTCATATTATGAAAATACACATGCTTTAATTTTTTCAAATTTTCAATACGAAAATTCATATTGGCAAAACATTCATTCTTCCTCTTAACACAATAACTGAGGACTGTAGATCTTTAACGATTCTTCGCTTCAAATTGTCATTACCCACTTCACTAAAAGAATAATGAATGCATACTCCGGACACTCTCTCTATACTCATTTTTCATATTTTTCACATTTGGCAACATCAGCTTCTTATCTTCTGCATACCTTATCCACCAATCGTATTCAAGTAAGGCACCTACGCAGATATATTTATCAAGAGTTAGGCTCTGTTGGTAAGCTAATTATCCTGCGAAAAAAAGATACATCTGTTTAGTTACTATTTGATACTAATAATACATTAATTCATTGTACCTATGTTTAGTTTTTACTCTTGGTTTCTAATATGATTGATGACTCATTTTTAATCTTATAAGGCAATTCATTGAAGTATTTTAAGCCTTTATACATTAACTTATTTTGAGTTCTTGAGTGTCTACAGAGTTGTAGTCTTAAATTCGAATTCGTTCATATTCATATTCATATTCGTACTATATGGTTGCACATTTTCGACATAAACTAGGTTTGATGAAAGATAGGTCGGTACCAACTTATGTTTCATCTTAAACACGAGTAGAGTAGAATTAAACGCGATTCTTTGCTTGATATTAAGCCACTTTAAACGCGCTACCATCCATCGAATTGGAGTATAAAAGTTACATGTCAAAATTATTCTCATTGCTTTATTTTGTAGAATTTGAAAACGTTCAGTTTTTCCATTATTTTCCATGTATAATATGTTGAGTAGTAATTGATTGCACAAATCAATGATATTTCTTTACGAATTCTTCTCAAAAATCCGATCTTTTTATATATATTTTAAGCTACGTAATCCATGTGATCACCAAACTCCAATTTTCTGCCCAACATAACGCCAAGATACTTTATTGTGTTAACATGTTCTATTTACTCATTGCTTACCTTTTACACAGTTCATTTAAATCACGGTCTATTCTTTTCTTTTACGCATCATTACCGCACGCAAGTAAAAGAGCATCATCAGCAAAAAGGGATATTGAACTATATTGAATAACATTACAAAAATCGTTAATATATATTAGGAAAAGTAACGGCCCTTATATAGTACCCTGAGGTACACAAAAAAGAAAATTGGAATTATCTTATTTTTTTCATGTCACTTTTGGGTCAATGTCATGATAAGCCAGTTTAGCGCAGTTTCGCATGAGTGTTTTGGTCTAAAACCCGACTAGTTCTCAATGTGTAAGTTAATGTCAAGCACATATTTATACAACTGGTCGTACACAGCTTTCTCGATAATTTTTTCCAGTAAAGAAAACATATTTATGGGCCTGGATTTATCATAGTTTATATTATTTGTTTCTTTTGGTATTGGGATTATTTGTGATTCTTTAAGATTTCGCGGAAAAACACTTCGATTAAAAGAATCATTTAAAATTTTAACCATTAATTAATTTATTAAAAGAATCTAGAATTATTTTCACATTTATATTTAAAACATCCTTTTTCTGGTTCATGTTTTTGCACATTAGTCGCAATTCATTTAGACAAATTAGTTTAAATCTGAATACGGTCTCCTTTTCTTCAATGGTGATGTTGTTTGGACTGGCCGTTATAGAATTACTTATGTTTTTTATACTTTCTATAAAATATGAGTTAAATTTATTTGCTATTACTAAGTTGCCACTTTCTGTTTTATCAGGAAATTGCACTTCACTTAATTCTTCCCGTTCTTTCTTTAAATCTAGAACTTTAAATGATCTCCGCATGTCTTTTTGATCATGTAATGATCAGTCAGTGTTGAGAATTCACGGCTATATGCGATTTTGTGTGAAATGACTGCAAAAGAGAAAACATGGGCGAACTTACTAACTTACTAGTGAACAACTTGTAATGAACCCAACTTCTCCAATGTGTCTTTGCAAATAAAAATACTGAGAAGTAAAATCTCAGAGCTGGCAATTAGCAAGGGTTTTGGGTGATAGAGTAACCTCAACACCTGCCGTTACGCGAGGCAAACAGTGCCAAAAATGGACCTTTGCAAAACCGCAGCCCCCTTAGCCTAAGAAAGAATAGTCTGAGTGAACTAGTAGGAGTCCTCACGAGACACTGCGCCATTGGTAGACACGCGACAATATTAATACTAGGAAGAGGAAAAGGAGATACCCTAATATCTGAAATTGTCAAGCTCTAAACGAACTTACGGACATATCCTAAATTGATGTCAAAAAGATAACACTTTTCGCCTAGAAACCAAGATGGTACTAGGAGTAACGGTATGTAAAACGCTTGTATTTATAGAAGCGAATTTCCCGAAACGTGGAAAATTGCTAAAATTATACCAGTGCCCAAGAAAGCAAACCCCTCCGCCCCTTCCGAATACAGGCCGATTAGCGTTTTATCTGTCTTATGTAAAGTATTTGAAAAGGTAATACACGACCAAGTTCAAAACTATTTAAATGCTAATAATTTACTGTCCAAATGGCAATCTGGTTTCCGACGTAATCCTAGTTGCGAATCTGCTGCAATGAAAGTTACCTCTGATATCCGCTTTGCTCTCGATTCAGACAAGTTCTTTTGGATTACTCAAAGGCATTTGATAGCATAAACAGCACAATGTTAATTTCAAAACTTAAGAGACTGTATAATTTTTCGAGCATGTCACTAAGATCGGGTGCAACGTGTGAAAGCTGAGCTAAGTATCTCGGGTCCTCTAGTCACCAATATGGATATACCACAGGGGTCTGTCTTGGGTCCTTTGTTATTTTCGCTGTTTATTAACGATCTTCCCGACGTCGTTCGCAATCGCCACATCCACTTGTACGCTGATGATGTCCTACGTTACATTTTTCGCGAAACCGGGTTGATGGATGACTGCATACTGAGGTTAAATGAGGACTTGAGTCATATATAACGGCCGAAATCTTAACCCTGCTAACTCACTTGCGATGTTATGCTCTAAAATTGAACTCAACTCTTCTGATTTTCCCCCTGTTGTCCTGGATAATGGAGTAATTGAATACGTAAAAGATGTCAAATACCTTGAATACAGAATCAATAGTAATCTCCGATTCTGTCAGAAAAATATATTTCGGACTTCGTTCGTTAAGATCTTCTGCGGGCACGTATTCCTCGGTTCTCCAGTGTGGAACATTTTCAACATTCCATCTTCAGTATGGGACTCGATGAATACTTGAAGTTTAGGTCAATTCTGAAACTCGATAATATCATCTACAACAGGTGTCCTAGTTATTTATATGAAACATTCAATTTCGCCCACTCGAACAGGGGATTGAAGTTAATATTGCCCCGCTTTTCACACAATATTGCAGAACGGTCATTTAATGTATCTGCAATTCGCTCCCTCCCTCACCTGCCGCTTTTAAGAGGAAACTCCGTTTGCGCTTTTCAGCTACTATTTCTTTATTACTAATGGATTAAGTGAATTGTATTAACTAAGAAAATGGATAATCTTTTTTTTTAAGTTCTTTTTTTTTTGTTTTATTATTATTAAAAGTGTTTAATGAAATCAAAATCTATGTTAACCTTGTTTTCTGATACTATTAAAGATTTAAGTTTTGTTGTATCAATGTCACTGAAACTATTAAACAATAAACTAAACTAAACTGAAAGGTTCAGTGGCAACATACTGAATCCAGCGCCTTAGTGACTACCATGGTGGAATAACATGTTCGCATCGCAAGTGAAAAAATGGTTTGAAAAGATGATGTCATTTGCTTCGATTTCAGAGCTCAAATTTATGACTGATGACGAAATCACATTGGTCGGATACAAATAATTAAATAATGAAATGCTCTATCTATTTATATGAGAACACCAACTATGGACAAAAATGGAAATCAAACCCATCAAGGCTCCATCAGAAAAAGAAACATTTATGCTTCTGTCACTCAAACTTTTTGTAACAAAATTCAATAAGGCTGCACCCATAAAACAAAACTAAACCAAATTACAGTCATGCTTTTCCGAAGCTATGAATGAGCTGGTTTAACAATTATGTAACACGTGAACGGTGTTGCTATTACAAGGTGCAAGAATATCAATCTTTACATCATGAACCCATCATCTAAGCCTTTTAAATTCCTTATCATATCCTGACTTCAAGGTGCGGCTGTGTAACCCAATCTTCTATAATAACCAGTGTTCAATAAGCCAATGGGAAAATTGTTTGTTAGCTTATAAGGAAAGGAGTCCTATTACTGACTGCCCGTTCCACACAGAAAAAGGTAGAAGTTCTTATTCCTACATTTTTCCTGATTGAAGTCTTCGTCAACACACTAAACGTTCGACACAAATGTTTGAAGCTTCTGCAAAAGCATGAGCGTTTGTTGATTTCATTTCGTAAATACAATCCCAATAAGTTTGCTTGCCTTAAGCTTCTATTAAAGACTGAAAATAAACCCAAAAATGATATGAATTTCATTTGTTTTCATTGCAGAGTACCACTGAATGCCAAGCATTCCGTTTTCATTCTCATTCCCGATTTTAAGCAACTCCTTGTTTTCATCTTCACTTTGTCTTCGACTTCAGAACCCTAAAAAAACTGCACAATTGTATAGTGTCGTTAAATACGCTAGTTAAATTTGACAGTTGTTTTGCTCAAATTTTACTTAATTCTTTAACTTCATCCACAATATATCACAGTCATTATTCTCTCGATACTTAAGGCTAGTTTGTTGCAAGTTCATGCCAACAGCATCACCCTTAAAGTGAACGGATTAAAGTCCAAACCACTAAATCATCAGTGGGGTGTGTCAATCGTAAAGAAGATTACTGTGTACTTACGCACGATCGAGCAGCAGAGCCGCCTCCATGGGATTCCTTTATCTGTGTAAATTCAATTGAGGGATAATTCTGCGAACTCCTTGTCATGGTCCATGTAAATGGTGTCAAGTTAACCCAAACACGCACGCACACTGTAAATGGATTTTGTGTGAAGGCTATCGTCCCGCTTTCGACTTTGTAGAATTCCTTCAAAAGCAAATCAAATTATCGGTACACTACAATACTTTATAAGCTGTCGTCCTTTTTCAACACGAACGGGATATTATTAAAAACAAATAAGCCGTCTTGATTAAAAACTTTTTTAAATGAATGAACACAGACGGACCGACCTCTGGAGGGGCACGATTTCATTATTATTTGCATATATTTGACGGGTGGAAATGCAGTTTTTATATCAACAGTCTTGCTGAATGTATTCCATTGAAGGATGTTTCCTTGATGGAATTCAATCTCCTTTGATGACAATAAGCGTTTTTCTCTTTACCCAGTTTCAAGGGGTTGAATGTAAGCTGTGTGAATTAATTTGGCTTTAATTTGAATGGAATCGACGCAGTTAAAATTACGGCGAATCAGGCTGACGACGAATCTGTTGCGAGCATTGGCCTGAATGTTAATTACAGAATTTGCTAATTAATAAGGAAATTTGTAGATTTGAAAGGGGAAATCTGCTTACCCTTTAAGAAAGATTTAAGTCTTAATTTAAGTTGATTTTAGAGATACTTTAAAACGATGAACTGCGTGCTTTTGTAGTTTAGGAATGATTTAATGCTCATCAAAGAGCTTTGAAATTTAGTCTCGTACTATGTATCGATTGATTAATGCTATACTTGGTAATTAAATCATGATAAGAGCAAGAGAAATGCATGGAATTTTTTCAAAGTCTCGTAACTTTTCCTGAACTCTACATTGTGTCTACATTGGAATTAATGACATAGTCTTTAAAAAAAAGTTATACTGTCTGTTAAGGGTACTTTTAATATAATATTACTTCCCTGCATTATACAAGCTGCAATGAAATGACATCAAATGCAATGTCAAAACATTCGCTCGCTTATAGCTTCACTGATGCTGCGATGGTAAACATTCAAAATTATTTCTTAAGCACTGAAGAAAAAGTTACGCAGTTTTCTCGTAATGTCAATTTAAAATTTATTTTCATCTATACTAATATTAAAAAGAGTAAAATTTTATAAGTTTGTATGTAGGAGAAAAACTTTTAAACTATTCATCCGGTTTCAAAAATTCTTACATCAGTACGACAATGAACTTTAAGGGTGGACAAATGCTGTAAATTATCCTGTCTTTATAAAGCGGCCTTTCGGGAAACGCAACTTTGTGACTATAGTCTATGAAAAACAGATCCAGCGAATGAGTTTTTAGTGAATGCTGCCTTAACAGTGTAAAATATTTAATTGCTTTCTACACAAAAGTTGTAGAACTCAAAAGAGTCATATATTTAAGTTTACAATCTATCATAGTTGGTTTAGAAATTATATATTAAATTTTTAGAAAGAAATAATCTTTTCAGGAAAAAAAGAAGTATTCTATTGTATTAAAAAAAATACTGTTGAGTTATGTTTTTGTTCCAATGAGCAATCGGAACTAACAGAAATACTTTGGTATCAAAAAAAAAAAGGAAAGCATTTGGAACACCTTGACTTAAAAAAATAACCAAGTGCTTGTTGGACGTACACACAAAAGGTTCTGTAGCACCGTAGAATAAAAAACATATTTTTCGAATTTCAAATTTCGCATTGCATTTTTCTTGGGGTAGTATTGATTTGCGATTAAAAAAAATTGTGAGTACAAATAAACGATTTTCGCATTTTTAGGGTTCCGCACCTCGAATCGAAAAAAACGGAACCCTTATAAGATCGCTTTGTTATCCGTCCGTCCGTCTGTTTGTCAAAATCCGTTTTCTCAGGAATGCATGGATTTATCAAGTTAGAATTTAAATTTAAGAAAAACTCTCAGGTCTACTATACCTTGGACCTGAGAAAAAACAAACTTCTAAGCTAACGCTAAAGACACAGCCGTTATGCGCAAATTTTCGACTCTTGCAAGGGAATCAAAAAACGTATAAGATACTTCCCGTGACGTCTTTTAGAGCAAATAAAGGAAAAATTGTGAAAACTGTAAGTTTTTAGTAACATCATATAATAAAAATGTTTTAAAGAATTTGAAACTAACTACCCTTTTCCTCATGAACGCGTAGAGATATTTAATTTAAATTTATGCAAAATACTTAAGTCTATAATAGTTTTAAGCTGAAAAAATTCAATTCAAGCCGTATATTTTCAAACTCGCAACTACTTGCAAGGTAATCAAAACCTAAAGGTTACTTCCAGTCGACCTAGAATCTTGAAATGTGGCATGACGCAATGTTTTTTTTATATTTATATAGATTGTCGTGATGAGTGAACTTTTACTTATTTACCTACAAGTCTGTGCGGTACCCTCGGTGCACGAGTCCGATTCGCACTTGGTAGGTTTTTTTTCTTTGCTTTTTGATCGTTGCGAGTATTAAAATATGCGGGATAGGCAGTCGTTTCATTTGTCTATATCGATATAGAAGCTTGCCTTTTTACTGCCTTAGGGAACTGTAGGCATAAGTAGTCGTTTCTTATTTTAATTTGATACTCGTACCGCGAAGCGCTCCTGAAAAAATGGTATTGATTGACAAACAGACCGACAAACGAAGTGGTTAAATAATTTGGAAACATATTACCTTAACAGGAGCATGAAAAATTGCTTTCGATCAACCTGTAGTTGCATTGATCTCATCTTAACTCGCTACCAAAAAAAAAAAAACAAAAAACTGCACCAACCCATTTTTCAAACATAATCAACTCCTTGATTGATTGAGCGACGTTCTCAATATAGAATGAAACCGATCTCCTCGATCGGAGAACACTGGTTTTACCATGTTCAATGACGATAATTTGCCAAATGATGTCATCGCCAATGAAGGGACACATCCACTATTAATTTCAAAGGAATATCTCCCGGTTATTTTCGGTTCACTGAGAAGTAAGAAATCTGTGGAAATCGACGAAATACCAACATTGTTTTTAAACACCTTCCTCTAGAAGCGGAAAAAATTTACAATAACCTGCTTAACAATTTTCTGAATATGACATTATCCAGCTCATTGGAAGACAGCGGTAGTACAACCAATTCCTAAACGGAACAAAGACACATCCAATCCCGCAAATCACCGGTCGATAAGCCTCCTTCCTTACATCAGCAAAGTGTTTGAAAAAGTGATCAAGTGATGACTTGATCGCGTGTAGTCCGAAGATCGAGGTTATTGTAAGTCCTTAGCAACGTGACTTCGAAAAGATTCAGGGATATTCCGACGATTAGAATTTGAAGATCAACTTCCAAAAGTGCGAGACCATTCTGCTCAGGAATCCGTTGTCTAGGGCTTCTAGAAATACTAGAAAGAAGTGGCGAATGTTCGCAATCGTTGGACAGAACGGGCAGCCACTGGCGAATCGAAGTGTTGTCAGATTATTTTTAATTTTATTTTAAGTTAGATTAAGATTTTAGGGTTTAGATGAGTTTTTAGTTAGTATTAAGGTCTTATTTATTTAAGTAAAAATCAAAAAGTCATTACACTAAGTTTTTTCTGTTTAATTAATATTTTCTTAGTCTTCAAAATTAGTTTTTATAATTTAAATTAAAAAAAATATACAGTAGTCGAAAGAGCGCCCGTAGAGGGCTAGTAAGTTAGTTTGTAAATAGTTAAGTTAATGAAGCTAGCTTTAAGCGTTTTTGTCTAACATATAAGTAAAGTTTAGGGGGTAAATTAAATGCTTTTAAATGAAAAAAAATGAAACCGAATGCATTGGGTACATGAATTCAGTCAATGAATAAATTTTTTTCAATACAAAATAACATTAAGCATCTTTTTGAAAACATGGATCGGTGAAAACCATGTCATTGGGAACGAAAAGACTGCGTGGATGAATAAACTCGAAGAAATGCATGGAATATACTGACCCAAAATATTTCAAAAATTTCTCTGTCATCAGACTATCTAACATATGTGGTTGTTATGATTCGTCAAACAAGTACAATCAACGCGGGAAGTATTCAAAAGGCAAAGCCATCTAAGAATAAAATACAGCATTACCTAGAGAAAAAAAAACAAAATTTAATACCAAAACAAAAGATCAGTTGAAAACGATATAAAAGATGACTTGCATTTTATTAGAACCTGTCCAATGCTCAGCTCAATCAGAATATCCTGTTAAGAGAATGAATACTCTCTTTTGATGAAGACTACAAATCAGAATTGATGTTATTTTACGTTTACGTACTGACGGCAGCAGAAAAGATCTTATTATTATTCTTATTATATATTATAAGCTACTTGCCTAATGATTTATTTGCAATACTATAACGATATACGTGTTTAAAGGATCAAGAACTAGCGATGTCATATCCAACGAATTCCCCTTTGAAATATAATTGCTGAAAAGATATTTTTTTCTGTACTTCCAAAGATTTAGAAACACGCACAAGTTATCAATTGACGATCATAATTTTTTTTTAAGATTACACAGCCATTTCGCTGCCACCCAGTCTTTTAAAAAATCTTATATGGGGTTTTTCAATAAGAGCGCTACAAAAGTTTTTTTAAATAAAACAAAAACAATTTTGGATATCGATAAAATTTTTTATTCCTGTGAAAGTACGTTTGATGCCATTATTTATGAAATTCGATTTCTTTTGCATGGCCACCACGGACACGCTTGCAGAAGTCCAGACGCTGAACCTAATTTTCGACGGTTTTCAAGCATAAATCGGCCGATACTGCTGCAATTTCATGTTCGATATTCGTACGAAGTTCATCAATCGTCGGTCAAGCGACTGGACCATTTCGTGAGATAACACGTTCTCCAAACTTGGTTTCCAATAAATTGATTGCGACATTCGCTGTGTGGCTTGTGGCGCCGTCCTGTTGGAACCACATGTCCTCCAAGTCGATATCATCCAATTGGGGCCAAAAATATTCGGTTATCATTGAACGGTAGCGATCCCCATTCACAGTAACTTGCTGGTCTTGACCATCACGGAAGAAGTACGGTCCAATGACGCCGCCGGCCCATAAACCACACCAAACCGTAATTTTTTCGGGATGCTATGATGACTCATGGAGTACGTGTGGATTGCTGCCTGACCAATACCGCATATTTTGTTTATTAGCGGAGCCATTCAGCCAAAAATGAGCCTCATCGCTGAATATGATTTTTCTATGAAAATCCGAATCATTTTCAAGTTGTTGCTCAGCCCAATTGACGAACATACGACGCTTCTGGTGGTCAAGCGGCTTCAGTTCTTGCGTCAATTTAATCTTGTAAGGATGAAGGCCAAGATCTTTTCGCAAAATTCGCCACAACGACGTCACAGAGATGCCCAACGATTGAGAACGACGTGTGAGAGACACGTTTGGGCTTTCTGCAACTGAAGCCTCAGCGGCAGCAATATTCTCGACACTACTGGCACTTCTTTGTGTCGCTGACACGCGAACATTTTGTACTGGGCCTGTGGATTCAAACTGTACCACTAGACGCTCAATTGTTGATCAGCTAGGACGATTATGACGACCATAAATTGGACGTAGCGCTCTTAACGTTGAGGCCACTGACTCCGAATTTCGGTAGTAAATTTTAATAATTTCGACACGTTGCTGGCTCGTTAATCTTTCCATCATGAAATGGCAAAACTTATTGAAGAGAAATGTCAAAAGAGCGGCAAGAAATATGGCGTCGTTTGCTGTCTCTGTCGCTCTACTTTTATAGCGTCCCTGTTGAAAAACCCGTTAATATCAGATCAAGAATCTCCTGTCGCCTTCATAGAAAAGCAATTTTTTTCCAAAACCTATTTGGTTTCAGAAGAGTCAGATTTGATCTTGTTAAGTGTCTCAAAAATGTTCGCACATACCCGCGTTGAAAGATTTTTACTAAAATGTCTACATACAAACACAACAAGCTTTCTGCAAACTATATTTTGAAAACCCAATATTTTTTGTATCTCTATTTCATAGTACCTACAGTTTTAATTCTCATGTTTTATATTTCTTTTCTTTCAGAACTCTTCTAGACGAAAAGAGACCAAAAACGAAACCACCTCTGATATGGCACAATATATTCCAATTATAAACACCGACGACGAAGGTGTGAAAATAAATTTTCGAAAAAACATTCTCCAGAAGCCAATTCGATACTAATAAATACTTAAATAATCTACAAAAATAACCACTAGCCGAGTCGACACACGAAAAAAACAGAAATCGAAAAAAAAGTGTGTGTGTAAACAACGATTAGTATGATGGTGGGTGTTAATCAAACCGCCATGTTCCTGGAGATGTTCGCTAGCGAAGATACGCCACGCGATGAGATATTAAACAGCGATTGGTTTCACAATAATGTCAGTCAACTGTTGAATACGTCGATGAAAAATTTGACAGGACTCCTCAATTATATGCCCGAGCATGAATGGGACGATGAGGCGGAACGTGATTCAATAGCGCTGCTGTCGGTGATTACGGTCTGCTATATTTTAATATTTGTTGCCGGCATACTGGGCAATCTAATTACCTGCATTGTGATCAATAGGAATAAGTTTATGCATACAGCCACGAATTTCTATTTATTCAACTTAGCCATTTCGGATTTAATACTATTGCTTTCGGGTAAGTGCAATTTAATAATTTTTAGTGTGGAACTTGTTAAATTTAAATATAGACACCAAGGAATGCTTTAAAATACCACAGTATTATTTTTGTTTTGATCGCTATTTTACGTATGAACATAAATCATGAGTTATGGACGCTAGCCAGACTGGTCTGCCCCTAAACCTGATGTTGAATCATTTGTCTAATTTGGCAAACAATTTTTCACCACAAGCTCTCTAAATGTCAACAAGTTTCTCAAATAAAATTATATGACAACACAGAATTGCTACCCAATTCCGCCAGCCGTTTAAACATTTTTAATCGATTCATACAAATCATCTTTTTAGATAAATGAAAAAAAAAACACAAACAAATTGAATTTAATAAATTTATGTTCGTTTTGTGTTTACATATTTTTTTTTTAAAGATGAATGAAAATCAGACATAATGGCCGCGTTCGGATTTTGTATCTTTCTATCTGCGAGCAGTTCGGTCGCGAGTCGTTCGTTTCTTATTTTTCGATCCAAATTAAATCGATTTTAAATGCGTACTCATTTTGAATTGCTGGAGGAATAAAATTGCGATGATAATATTGGTAATGGTAAGCGGATTATTTGATATCTGTGAGTGCACACATCTGCCAACGTTCGCTGGTTTCCGCGATTTTTAAATTGTTAATACAACAAAGTAGGTTATAGTCTTACGGGAAAAATATGTTGGTTGAGCTGTAAGTGTTTCTTAATTGCGGTGGTTACTTAATGCCGAACAAATTGCATCGCTTTAATGTGAGTGCCAGTGAAAGTCGTTCCTTTATGCGTCTGATAACGTTTTATATATGAGTGAAGTCTGATTCAATGTAGCCCGAAGTATATCATCGTATTGGAACAGGCTTAAACTTTTTGAGGAGGTGTCTCGCAACTCTTCATTACACCTTGAAGTAAAGGCTACTTTTTTCCAAAGAACAAACAAAATCTGCCTTCAGAATGGCACCCGCATCTAAGCTAAATGATGAAAACCCTGTTTATTTCACCCGATACGTTAAAAACCGAAATTGCCATTCTGTGTCACTTTATGTCACTGCATCAAAATTCGTTAAAAAATACAATTGGGAGCTTTTCTAGTGAGCAATACTGAGCTATGAACAACGATTACTGTTACAACGACTATTGGAACTGGCCTGAACGATTGAATATGCACGAAGAGGAGCTTATATGGTCACTAATGGTTGCGCCTACTTACTCGATAATGTCTTAAAGGGGTATTCTAGCCTAGGGATTTTAAAAAATCGATTTTTTTTTTTGTATTTTCAAAGTTTAACTATACAAGAGGATTTTTCATATTTCAAATTATTTATCGGAGCTATCGGTATTTTGCTGACCCGGCATCCAAACTGGTTCGGCCGGAACTAATCGAACAAAAGTCATTAGAGATCAGTAAAACCTTTTTTCCTTTGTATATATTGTAATACAAGAACCCAAGGTGACTTGTATCTTTTATATTTAGTGTTTACTTACGTCCAGCTGCTAACAGTTGAATTCTAACCTTCAAACCATGTGGACGTACATCTCTTTCTGAGAAAATGAAAAAATGCAGTTTGGGCTACTTATTATCATAACAGTTCTACGAATGAAAATCCGCAACACATGTGTTGCCCACCTGGTGTGGAGAGTTGGTGTAAATGGCAAAAAGCTGCATCTGAAAGTACTTTACAGGA
This sequence comes from Orthonevra nobilis, assembly GCA_963555765.1. NCBI lineage: Eukaryota > Metazoa > Arthropoda > Insecta > Diptera > Syrphidae > Orthonevra > Orthonevra nobilis. The sequence goes on from OY743225.1 coordinate 9,525,111, forward strand.
GTTTGACCACGAAAATTCTCCTCTGTGTGATGAAGTTTTGAAAATCATGAAGTCAATTTACGAGAATTTATCATCAGTGCAATTATTGACTCGATGTTTAGGTTCAGAAACTAGAAATAATAATGAGTCTCTAAACTCTTTGAGTTGGACTTTCGATCCAAAACATATTCATTCCGGACCTAAGATGATTGAGATAGCGAAATTTATTGCTGTTTGTATTTTAAATAAAGGCTTTATTCCTATTTCAAAAATGATGGAGCTTAAGGGAATGAAAATTGGCCCGGAAGCTCAATCATTTGCTGTGAAACGAGACAACGCCCGGATTGACCGCTCCGAGATATCAGCATCCAACGCATCAAAGGAGGCCAGAACTGCTCGATATGAAGAAAATAGTTTTTTCGAAGTCGAGGAAGATCTGATGTATGAAGCAGAAATGGCAGATTGAATAAATGTTAGTCTACAATATTATTTCATGACTTAGACTGCGAAAAACTTTACGAGAAACTTTGAACGCGTTTTCTCGAAACTGTCATTTTCAAAACAATACCCACGATTCAAGGTCCTCATTCTAAGGTTGTACTGGACCGATTTAGCTGAAATTTTTAGAGAGCCTTCTTCATAGACTTGTCTATGTCTTGTCTATCTCCATCCCCAAATTTTTATTATCTTTTTTTTTTTAAATTGGAAACAGTCAAAAAAAGTGGTACAAAAATTGTTTTTTTTTTCAGGCAGTCGCCATTTTGTGAAAAAAAATCTTTCCAAATTTTCCGTAGTTCCAGACCTTGCTACATTATTCTAGATTAATAATCTTTTTTTGTTTTTGCTCTCAGATTGTTAGGAGGGTTGAAATCGTGGGTATGGTTACGCGCAAATTGTTTGAGAACCCCACTTCATCAACTTTAACTTTTTTTTAAATTTTCAACTATTTTTATTTTTTGATTTTTTTCTGTACATCTACTTATTATGTTAATAAATAACTAATAAAAAAATCGATAGTGATATTATGACACTTCAAAAATTATATGAAATTCATGCCTCCGGACTAGAATACCCCCTTAAGGAATTATGGAAAGGACCTTAGCTTGACATAACGTGGTTCGATTTTGAAGATATAAGAAATCAATAGGGGGATGAGTATTTCTGGCCAACTTTTATTTGTTAAATACTATTAGACTTTCAAAAATGGAGATCGAAGAGCATTTAAATTGCACAAAATAACAATCACAACTATTGAACTACGTAGGCTTAAACTATCTAAATATTCATCGGCTTATCAAAAGGATTAAAGGTCTCTTGTTCATTAAACTGTCAGCATTTTTAAAGCAATCAGTTGCCTTCATTTCTTGCTATGATTGCAAATTTGGGTTAAAAAGCCAAAGCAGCAATTAACTCCTCCTTTGTGTCCTTTAGGAAAGCTCTAAAAGCCCCAGTATTAGAATGTCCTGTAGAATGGTAACATTTTCGAACAACTTTTAAGAGCCTGAGTATCAGTTCTATAGTCCGCAGTTGTTTCTGCAGTTTCTGACAAGATGGGGAATTCTAGACAGTTCAATGCTGTGAACTTTGAGTAAGCACTTTTCTTTTTATCTATTCTTCGCAGTGCCTGATTTAGCAGCCTTCCCGTATATGTTTCATCGGTTGCCCATTTCTACAAGCTTTAATTTAACTTGCACTGGATGTTGCCCGCTTCAAAATTTGCAAATCTTTTTCGACCACTTATTCGAATCCGATTCAGCCGACATTTTGCACTTTCATTCCTAGTGACAATACAACATGCAATACCGAATAATGCAATAATTTCAATATGGCCACAGGTACAAGACGGTGGACTTCGTTTTTTTTAACCCCCTTTTTAAGAGTAGAAACCGATACAGTAAGCCTGGTGACACTTCAATGGCATTCTGGTGTTCCGATAAGGATCGTCTCCTTATGAAAGAACTCTTAATAATTATAAATTAAAATTTAATATTATACCCCAGCTTCATTTTCACGACAATCTGATTTTTACAACAAAACTTTTAGACTTGAATTAATTTAGAAAAAACATGGACTATAAAAAATAAATTGCAATAACATTTTTCTTTAACTATAAAAATATATTAATTAAATCTAATTTTTTATTTTTGGTTCAATGTTTTTTTTTTAAAAAAGTCAAACTTTCCTTTTAAATATTAAGTTTTTTATTCTTATTTTATATTTACTATACATGCACTCGCCTTTTTTATAGCCTCGATGTCTATTAGCTACCCTATGAAGCATCCAGTTAACAGCTGGCTATTGGATTGTTCGAGTTTCTTCTCGAAAGTCCTCAGAGGCAACATTTATCCCTTTCTACGTTCATAAGAGTGTTTCTCTCTAGTTACCCCTTAATTTTAAACCTGTTTAGCCAATAGGTTCAAGTTCGAACCTTACACTCTTACAAGGGATTTCGTCTTTGACTCGATCTTCCACATCACCGTGGGGAGCGTATGCACGTATGACGCTTTGAGTTTGGATCTAAGCCAGAACCTCACTTACCGGCTCAAAATCAATGAATTTCATCCTTATCCATTTTGTTTGTCAAAGACTGTATTTTTTCAAAATATCTGCTTCTATTCAGCGTACTTCATAGATCAAAACTCTGACCTCCTTATAAGGTTTCAACATAGTTTCTAGCCCTTTAGTTGTCTCTGGAGAATATTCTTAAATCGTTTTCTTTGTCGTCTTCGTTTGTTTTCGCGCTATTGCTATTGTTGGGATAGCTATACAAGGCGCCACGTGATATCTGTAAGTCAAATTGAATTGTAATTTGCCTCATGATATTCAGCACGCTCTTGACAAAATCGTTATTTTGTATCAACCATCATGGAAAACCGGTGCAATATTCACTTAAAATTTATGTAAAAGTTTAATGAAAAATTATTCAAAGGAGGGGCAGTCTTTAGGAACATCAAAATTCAAATAGTTCGGGCTTCTCATAATATGAAAACTAAATTAGAATTCCAAATGAGCAATTCACTTGCGTTTGAGTTTGCAAATTGGATTGAATTTATTGAGCTACATTCTGACTTGTTTTTCAATTGATTTTCTTGCATAAAATACACAAATTAAATGTTTTTTTTAACAAAAAAAACATTTGTATGGCAGAATTATAAACTGAACTGATAATGTTTTTTTTTTGTATAATTTAAGATATAAATATTTATTCTTTGATAACCTCAAAAACCTAAAAAAAAAAACAAGCAAATGTCAGGCATAATTTTCGATCCAGTTTAAATATAGTTAGTCTTGGTGGCATTTTTAAAATTTTGGCTCTTATGACCACATTTATGGCAAAAAACAAATAAAATGTTTAACTAATCGGTTCAGCCGTGACGCATTTGGTTTATAGTGTTACAAGAATAGGCAGGTGGTTTATTGTGTACCATGAGTTCAAAGTTTTTCGGATTTTCGAAATCGGGATCCGGAAATATAGACTAATTAAATAAATATTAATATGAAATGAAAAATTTAGGAATCTTACTTATAATTAATTAATTATATTATGATCTGACCAAATAAACTTATTGCTATATGTGCACTCATGGTTAGTTTTACGAACTTTCTGACAAAGACAAAATTTACACCATTTCTGAGAACCTTGAATATGCTTCATTGGTCCGTAAAAAGGTTTTTCAATTTTTATCTCCCGTTAAAATTTTTCGACAATGGAAATTTATTAGTGTAAACCATGAAGTTATTGATTGTTGTACAGTACATGTTCTACTCAACATCATCTTGTTGAATCGTACTTAGCCCAATTCCAATATTTTTCCGGACAACCAATTCGGTTTCAGAGCGGGACATGATTGCATACATGCCGGGTCTAAACTGGTATCGGATTACTTATTGAACAAAGGTAAGGAACAATGCACGGGTGCTTTGCTGATTGACCTGGAAAAGGCCTTTGGTACTGTGTGATTGCAAGGCTATTTTTCAAGTAAGCTCGGCATAAGCAAACCGCTGCTGCACATAATCTTAGATATGCTCACCAGCAGATAGTTTATTGTGAAAATGGCAGTGTAAGGTCTGCTGGGATTTTTGAAAGTAACGACGGTCTACAACAGGGTGCAGTTATTTCGCCGATTTTATTTACGATCTTCACAAGCGATCTTGTAGGATCTCTCCACCACTCCATAGCGTACGCAGATGACTTGACCGCGTACAGGTCAAGTCCGAAGATCGAAGTTATTGTAAGTCTTTTGGCACGTGACTTCGAAAAGTTTCAGGAATATTGCGACGATTGGAAGTTGAAGATCAATTTCCAGAAGTGCGAAACCATTCTGTTCATGGCTTCTAGAAATACTAAAAAGAAGTGGCGAATGTTTTCAATCGTTGGAAAAAACGGTTAACTACTGGTGAATCGAAATGTTGTCAGATACCTTGGGATTTGGCTAGATCAGTATCTATATTTTAACAAACATATAGATAGAGCCAAAGCGACTTTTCCTTTGACAAAGTCTGCTTCACAGCAGTCACATTGCAAGGGCAATGACTTCGACCAACAACTTGATCTCCGGGCTTTTTGCCCCAATGATATGCACCGCGAGACAGTGCGCTATAACAGCCTTATTCCCCCTGAAGCTTTTCTCTGTAGACGGGCGAGTCAACTACGATCAAGACGTCGCAAGTAGCTCACCGGGGACTCTACGGCTCAGTAGGGCGGTAACAGACCGCGACAGAGCTGATGTCGTAAGGCAATATATTTACTATTTACTAGAACAATATTGGGATAATATTTGCAAAGACTTTTCCAATAGTAACTTCCGAATTTTATAGTTGATAGCGACCGCATTGTTGAACTACATCTGTCAAATTGGCTGTCATTTATTAAGTCTGTTTTGCCAATTCACCATGGTTGGATATAGCATTGAATGACACATGCAAATAATAAAATTGTTTTATCAAAATTGGTGTTCTGTTCGGGCAACGTTCCGCGCACTTCACCCATTTTAGGGGCGCCATAATCGTCTTTTCGAGAGGACTTTTCGCAGTGTGATCGATAAATTTGAGTTCATTGGTTCAGTAAACGGTCAACCAATACACGTTAGTCGACGAAACGCAAAATCTGCCGAAAACATCGCCACTGTTCGTAAGACTGTGCAGGAGAACCCGAGGCCGTCGATTTCGCGTTGCTCACAATAACTCGGCCTTTTTGCATCGTGATCTGGGCCTGCAGCCGTACAAGATTCAACTAACATACGAGCTGAAGGTAAACGACCATAGACAACACCCTGTGTTAGCTCTTGGGCAATTGAAAACTGACCCTTTTTTTCATCGGAAAATCATCTTCAGCTCCAAGCCCCATTTTTGAATGAATGGGTACATCTACAAAACAATCAAAATTGTAGACTTTGTGATAATACCAATCCACATGAGATCCAGGAACAGAAAATGCATCCAGAAAATGTCACTGTTTGGTGTGGAATTTGGGCTGGCGGCGTCAGCGGTCCGTATTCCTTTGAAAACGGCGTTGGCCAGGCCATCACCGTATTAAGGTTTCGCTGAGCACCATTAGGTAGTAGGCACAAGCGACATTAACTATTCGGATTTACTCCCACAAGTCCTTGAATTTATCTAAGCACTGTTGTTTAAACTCGCTATTGCAGATGAGACGATCGGCATTTTTAAATGCATGAATTTATTAGAGTAACCTGAATACCTTGCGGAAGTACGTTTTTATTGTTTAGCATTGGAAGTAGTCAATTTTATTGCCAACGTGAAGCAGGCTTTACTCGTAAACTTTTATCAACAAAAAATTAGAGCATATTATTGACTTTAATTTAATTAAGAGTCTTCTTCAAATGTGGCCACTTTTATGGGTTATAAAATTTAATCAACCTAATAAAATCTCGACTGAAAAATGCTTTCATCGGCTATTTAAATTTTATTCGCTAGTTTTTATTTCTTCGAATATTATTTAGACTGGATTGGAAATGAAAAAAATCACATAAAACAATCGTTTGCATTGCAGAGCATTTTTTAAATATTTTGAATAATCAAATAATCAAATCAAATAAACTAAATCGAGTATTTAACATAATACAACGATCTGAGGTATCGTCGTAAGTTTGAAGCACTTAGCAAAATTTTGTTTTTAAATGATTCCATGGTGCCCCTAGGAAGTGTTTGATTTTTGTCTCCAAAGTATTGGAAACAAATGAACGAGCTCTTGTCGCTTGGTAGATGTCGATGTTGTCCCTGCTATAGGTGAATTGCTTGAAGTTTTAAATTTGTCTGATGTTTCTTTCCAAGAAATTGAACCCTGTGACTGGATCGTAGCCAAAAACTCTAAAACTATGTTCAGTCAGGGAACCTGCGCAGCAATTAGTCGCAAGTTATGTTCATGCAGAACATATTGGCACCAATTTTTTTAGGTTTCATTCCCGAAGGATCCAAAAGAACCCAATTATTAAGCCTTCGCTGACCGTCCGTTCGTTAGAAAGCTGCACTAGCCAACAAAAAGAAGATTTAACATTGAAGATTTTGTCTAAGCATACCATCGAAAGCTGAAGACTACAGAGAGCAGCTGTGCCAAAGACTCTCCAATATGTTGTTGCCAACCACAAATGCCAACAATTTGTGGGAACCAAGTCGCACTGTCATATGAAGTAGCCGAGACCACCATCGAACTTAGGCTACCAACCACCCGCGAAAAGAACTCAGTGACATGATGACGAATCCACTTAGAAAAAGAAGACAATAGTCGAACACTGACACAAAAAACGAGAACAGCATGGGAGGAATACTGAGCCTAAAGAAGAGCAAAAAAAAAACGTTTGCGAAAAAAAGAAAAGAGCGCAAGGACATAGAAGAGTCTAGAAATCGGCATCTTGCAAGAAGCTTTTATAAAAACAAAGAAACAAAAAAACAAAAAACTGCCCGCAGGCTTTGGAATAGGTACTCAACCTCTTAGAACCTAAACCCCTTAAGCTAAACATAATTCGGTCAATACCGGTGTGGTTTCTGGACCGGCAAATCAACGAATATTCATACTCCGCCAAGCCCCGGAAAAGACCAACGAGTTTCAAGTCGTTCATCGATTTCAAAGCCGCATATGAGAGTATTAATTAATCCGATATTAATTGACAACTTCAATTTTGAAGTGGTAACTCTACGAGATGTACAAAGATGTGGATATAGTCTGGCTCAGCCACTTCGTGAGAATGAAAAAAAACGCTCGAACGAAGAGAATCTTCGATTCCAAGCTGCCAAGTTCAAGATGAACGGGAAAACGGAACCTCCGACTCAAGCGCGAAAACAAGAAAGCTTGGTCCGTCAAGGTTGAAAAGCAGGTATTAATTGAGTAAATAGTAAAATACAAAATAATAAAAAATATATGATGTATAAATCAATAAATATTTATAAATAAACATGCATGCAAGGTGGGTCATCGGTTGGGTTCAGATCAGAAGAGAGATAAACTTAAAATCCCAAAATGTTGGGAAAGGATGTTAATACATATGAGGAATTGTGCAACGACTTAACTCCTTCTTGGTAAAGAAAGCCACCTTATGTTTATTTTTCTTCAGTCCGATAACTCATGCAAATAAATTTCTTAAAATAATTAATATTAGATAGAATAGAATAGAATAATACAATATATAGAATAAGTAATTCGGTAATTAAAAAGATAGGAATATATATTTTAAGTTCATTGGCACTTTTGATAATCACCAGCTTCGAGGGGGTAAAATTCGTGATGCTCTCAAAACAAACCTAATCGGTTTAAGCAGAATATAAAGTGCATTAGATAACTGTCAAAAGGCAATTGGCATATTCTTTGATCAAGTGATTCATGAAATATAACACCAAAATCTATTCAACGCCGCATTCCGAGGAAATATAATTGAATTGCTCAAATCCATACCAACATTCAACAAAGAGCACTGTAAGCGGTTTCTTAATTATACTGCACCATTCATATTTAACAAACTGCCTACGGAAATATCCAGCAAAATTACACACGGTTTCAGGTTTCTTAAAAGGCTGAAAATTTGGCTGCTATCTGAGGTGAAACTTTCATTCTCATACATCATATGTCCTTCAAATAATTTTTCTACCTAGACTACCAACGCAACTTGTTCCACCACTTTCACACGGAATGTTGTAAACCTTGTTTTTTTCCTTTTTTTACGGCTTTTAAAACTTAACTCTTTGATGAAAATTTGTTGCTTAGCCACACTCTTGTCACTGGTCATCTAACAACTTATAAAATGCTTAAGTTTTCCTTCTTTTTTTTTCTCTTTTTTTGTGTTTAATAAAATTTTAAATTGAATGTATTTAAAAGTTATTTATATTTAATGTAAGAAACTGAATACGTTAATCCCACCAAAAAACATTTTCATGTAAAATGTTGCGGACTGTCAAAAAGTTATCAGATCTCATGTAGAGCCAAGCTTGTAACTCTACAGGCCCTAACTCTACAAGGCCTTACTTCACAAAATCTACACCTTGGTCGAAATATGTGGCTTGGCTTCATTCACTTCATCGCTTCAATCACATAGGCGTAATTCGGGAGAGTTATATATTTTGGAAAAAAGCTAGAATCCCTACCAGAGCTATACCTAAAAAAACTTGTGGATCTTCATCAGCTTGGAGGGAGTTGCAAAAAAATTCTAAAAAAAATACAAGATACTTACAAGTGCCGTGAGGAGGACTTTAAAAACAATTTAGATAATTTATTTGATATAGCACACGCTGATGCTTTGGAACGTATGAAAATTGAAGAAGACAAAATATTTTTACAAAAATAAAGAGAATCAGGGCGTCCAGGGTGTTTAGTGGGTGTAGACAAAAAGTTAGCCGAAAAAGAAGAAAGAGCAAGACAAAGAAAATTAAATGAAGAGAAAATAAAGAAATGAACAAATGTGTTTCGGCGGTTTATCGTCATCTCTTACCACGCAAGATTGTACACAAAAGCAAGGACATAACGATGAACTTACCGGTTCTGATGAAAGCCTTGAGGAACCCTTGCCTTCCCCCTCTCAAATGGTAAGCTCTACTACAAAAAGAGAATGGAAAGACTTTATCACGCCTAAGTTAGTTGCATCTTTAGATAGATGTCAATTAAGCATAAGGGATTCTGTCTATATACTTCAGGCTGTAGTAGAAGCACTAGATCTTAGCTGTGATGATTTTCCAATAAACAAATCCTCTATTCAACGCATTCGCACACAGATTCGAAAAGATAGAGCGGAATCTATAAAATCAGATTTTCAGAATAATATGCCTGAAATTGTGACCGTTCACTGGGATGGAAAATTAATACCCGGACTTGACGTGAGAAGTTCTAAAGAAGAACGCCTGCCAATTCTCATACCATTTGGAGAAAAAGTACAACTTATGGCTGTACCCAAACTGGAGAGCTCTTCCGGCCAGGATCAAGCTAAAGCTGTGTTGAACGCACTTTATGACTGGAACCTCGATGACAAAGTACAAATAATGTGCTGTGACACAATTGCGTCTAATACAGGGCGATTGAAAGGAGCTTGTGTACTTTTGGAACAAAAACTAGACAGGGAATAACTTCTCTTTGCTTGCCGCCATCACGTTTACGAACTGGTTTTAAAATGTGTGTTCGAAACAAAAATCCACCAAGTCACAATTAGCCCTGATATCCCACTGTTCAAAAAGCTAAGAGACAACTGGAAAACTATTAATCCTGCTGCCATTACAACATACACCCATATCGTTACGAGACAATTTTTGTAATACGACAATAGAAGATTTGTTGACATTTTATGATCAAGAACTGCAAAAAACCATTGTACGTGACGATTATCGTGAACTGATTGAACTATCTTTTATTTTCTTAGGCGGATATAGTCAAAAAAAAATGTAAAATTAGACCTCCTGGAGCGATGCATCAAGCAAGGTGGATGGCTAGAGCTATTTACTCTTTAAAAATATGTTTGTTGCAATCGCAGTTGAAAATTAGCGCCAATGATAAACAAGCACTTCAAGACGTCTGTTTATTCATTGCAGTTATTTATGTGAAACCATGTAGTCTGGCGGTGAAGGCACCGAATCAAGATTTGTGCTTTTTAAAGAGGCTAAAGGAATATGAAACTGTTGACAAATTGATCTCCAAAGTAGCTCTGAGCAAGTTTAGTCAACATCTCTGGTACTTGCCAGAAGAAATTGCCGTTTTATCACTCTTGATGAAGAAGTTAGTGAAAAAACGAAGACGAACATTGTAGTGAACTTACAAAGAGAGAGTTTTTATGATTCTGGGAAGAGATACAATCCATCTGAAGAAGATATGTCTGATTATTTGTATGGTAAGAAGGAATACAATACACAGTACTATTTTTTATACTGATTTTTATAAATTTATAATAAATCTGCCTTATTTATTGTTGCAGGAAAATCATTAAGTGATTTTGTGTCAATGAAGAGCGCAAATGTATTTTCTCGATGAAAAATTGATAAGAATTTCCTCCAGAGACCCGTTTCTACATGGGATGAGGATGTTTCCTATTTAGAGGCAAAAAGAAAAGTGTTTTCCATAAGAGCAGTTAATGATACAGCTGAAAGAGCTGCAAAGCTTATGCAAGATTTTCATGGTTTGATCACTGCAAAGAAGGAGCAAAAGCAATTTTTGCTGCGCTGTGTTCAGGAGCATAGAAATCTGTATCCAGACTGTAAAAAAGAGACTCTCAAAAGAAAATATCCTGCCTGATCTGTAAATAAATCTTTGTTCAATAAATATTTTATAAAATTTAAATATTTCAATTGATCATTAATAGCAATATTCAAAATCTTCAAAGTTCTGTCGGCACGGGTTAATGATAACGTAGGAAGATAAAATTTTGTATTTAAGTAAGTCTAGGTAGTTTAAAAAGAAATAGGGGGTATGCATTTCGATATCTAAAAAAAAAAATTCACCCATATAAGGGACACCCTAATATATATACTACTGTGTCCAAAAAATAAGGTGACATTGTATTTATTTTGAAAATTCTTTATTTATTCTTCCAAATCAATTTCATCCCCTTCAAAGTAATCCCCTCCCGATGCAATGCACTTATGCCAACGGATTTTCCAATCTTTGAAACACTGGTTGTAGTCACTTTCCGAGATGGCCTTCAGTTCCGTGTTCGCTGCGGCTTGAATCTCCTCTATCGTATCAAAACGGTGTCCCCGGAGCGGTCTTTTGAGCTTGTTGAACAGCCAGAAGTCGCACGGCGCCAGATCAGGTGAATACGGTGGTTGCGGAACGATATGGGTTGAGTTTTTGGCGAAATGATCACGAATTACGAGTGCGGTATGGGATGGTGCATTATCGTGGTGTAAAAACCAAGAATTGTCTTTCCACAATTTCGGCTTTTTTAGGCGGATAGCGTTACGCAAACGACGTTCAAATAATATTCCTTGTTGACAGTTTGGCCGGTTGGAAGGAATTCATAAAGCACAACACCACGATAATCGAAGAAAACAGTCAACATGACCTTGATTTTTGAGCGACTTTGGCGCGGTTTTTTTGGTCTCGGCTCTCCTTTGGCACGATATTCGCTCGATTGATCGGTTGTTTCGGGGTCGTAAGCATAGATCCAAGTCTTATCGCCAGTTATAATGCGTTTCATGACATCCTGGTATTCGGAAAGCATTGTTTCACACACTTCAACACGACGCCTTTTTTCCAAAAAATTCAATGTTTTCGGTACCAGTCGAGATTTGAAGCGCTTGAGGCCCAAAGCATCCTTCAAAATGGTATTGACTGAGCCTTTCGATAAGCCAACTTCATCAGCAAGGTCTCTAATCGTTAATCGATGGTTTTTCAACACCAAATCTTTGGTTTGTTGGACGTGAGCTTCATCGGTTGAGGTTGATGGTCGCCCAGAATGCTCTTCGTCTTCGACACGTTCACGGCCGGCTTTGAAATCACTATACCACTTGTATACATTTTTTTTAGACATAGCCTCATCATCAAAGGCTTTCTGCACCATCCTCAACGTATCCGCAGCAGAAAATTGATTCCGCAAACAAAATTTAATGCAAATTCTTTGCTCAATAAATTTCGACATCGCAAAAAACGAAAAACTCACTTTTAGCAGCTCACAAAACGACGCGTATCTCAAACACTATGAATATATTTTGACATGAAATTTCACATAGATTTCACTGACAGTACTACCAACCTAAAAAGAAAGAAAAATTTCCAAATTCTTCGACGCGCGCAGTTTAAATTCATATGTCACCTTATTTTTTGGACACAGTAGTATAACATCAATTTTCAAATCAGATCAGACCTCTAGCGTCAAAATTGCAGGTCTCATACAAACTCCCATGCCCCATAGTTTAAAGGGTTTATAATTTTTTTATTGTGACGAAATCGGGGTTTTTAGATATCAATGAAACACGAAGTACAGGAGCTACGCAGTCAAAACTTAATACGTTTAATAAGTCCGCTATTGACAACATATCCCGAAAATGATCTGGCATAATCTAAACCCAAGTTACAAGGGTTCAAAAAAACGACGAAGCGCTTCGAGAAAAGATAGGTAGTGCCCTTGTGCTTCGCATGGCTCGTCTTTGCCCACATATAAATAAATTGAATTGAATTGAGCTTGAAAGGTATGATATTTTAACACTGACAGCTCTTTTCGCATCCAAAAAAAAATTACAAGAATAAGTACATTACTAAAAACACATTGAATTTTTAATTGCACTTAGTTGAACGACTTATGCATAAAGAAAGTTTGTAAATATTGAAAAATTAGTTCCAAAGTGTAAGCCCGAATTTTTGTAAATGTTTTTTAAAAAAATGAACCAACTGCGGTCAGCATAGGCAAATTCGTGAAGATAATTCGTGAGACTGTACTCTAGAACTGCCCGAAATTGACGACAGTATGCTTAAAAATGCATCTTTTTAAATCCTGACGACCTCGCAAGCAAGCATAATCAATAATTGTATAACTAGAGAACAGCGAGTTTGCTTATAACCTCATAATGAGGGATGCGTCCTATTTTGACTTAGGCAGGCATAAAGCACCAAAAAACAAATCCATCCATTTGGAGCACAGTATGGTATGGAAAAACCTTAGAAAGGATCATTGGATCATGCTTCTTCATAAGCGATGAAAAAGTTGTGTGTAAAATTTCGAGATGACTCAATATTGGGACATGATTGAAATTTTTTTTATAGCCAATTGTGAAGAAAAATCAAAAATTGCGGTTCCGACATGTCGACATCATGGGGTGAAATTCTTGATTTTTAAAAATTCCAGTTGATCATCAGGTTCTATTTTTTGTATGGCAAAAGTTCTCTTCTCTGAGTCACACAGTGAATGCAAATAAGCCAAGAATCATACAACAGCTGAAAGTCAATAAGTAAGTTAGTAAGGACCTGAAATTATGACAAAAGTGACGGAACTCTTATGGAAAAATCACGTCGGGTTCAAGCCAGCAATATACTAATTGGAACAACTATACTTAAGCAAAGTAATTTGCCTCCCAGCAAACGTTGTCTTAATATATTTGACTACAAATACTTCTTTTGTTACCAATCTTGAATCCATTCCCGATTTACCTACATAAATGTATGTTTCCTTGTCACTGGATTGGCATAAGGATTGAAAAGATTATCTCTTAAATTTGCACTTCGTCACTATGACACTAACAAGGACACTCTACTTATCGATGTTCAACTAGTTTCTCTTCACCTGCCAGATGGCTCACTTCTGTGATTAAAAACGCGAAGAATATCCTTAAACTCTCAATCTTGAACCGAGTGGGAGTTACTCCGCAATTTCATTCTCGCAGTGATATCATTTTAAGTCTTGCGTGCAATAACAGTAATTGAATGAGGGGTTTGCCTTTTCAATTCGCCTTTCCCCAACGAGAATTTTCAGCACTTTAAATTTAGGAAACAAAGAAAATTCGAGCACCTAAATGATCCTTGTTGTCAGTTCAAGGATTTAAATTTTCCTATAAAACAACATTCCATTTAACGCTATACAATGACAGTTGCCTCTTTGGTTGTTCTATTTCAGCAGTCTTGGTACATTACGAATTCATGGACCCAGTTTCAAAAGGGAATTCGTACTCAAATTTGAATAATTTTCTACTGCTTCTACTCGTAAAAAAACGAAATGATTGTCGGATACTTTGGGGCACGATCCCCCCTCTTACACATCGGTAATCCGAATCAATTAAGTTTAAATGTGACAGGTATTAGCACATCTCTCAGGTATTTATAGTCACCTAATCTGAATAATTAATCGCAGTTTGATAGCTATTAAGAGGAAAAAGATATGATACAATATTTCCTCAGATGTACGTGCCTGATAAAGTATTATGCGTCGCATGAATTCAAATTAGTTTCCTTTAAAAATGGGCGGTGGATTTTGTTTTGTATTAAATACAAAGTGTATGTGTCCCAGATTTAGGGATCTAGATATTTCGTGATGTGTGTGATAGCATCCGAACCTAGTTAGAGCTCTTTGCATCTATTTAACTCAAAATAAGGGGTTGACCTGATTATCTTTCGAAAATCTGGTCGAAATTTAAAAAGGATACGCACGAGGGAGGGATCTGTCACACAGCCTTATGTGGGCTGTTTCGGTTTTTTGAAAGGTCGTGTCAAATTTGCATTGTATATCAAATAATAATTTATTACACTTTATGCGAAAAGGATATTTTTACATAATTTTCAAGTTTTTTTTTCGCACTTTTCCTGCTAGGGACACGTTCGATATGTTTTGTGAACCTTTTTTTTTTGCAAAAACCTACACATCCACTATAAAGAGTACATGGAAGTGTGAGGCCAAATGTCGGAGAGGGAATTAAACGAACACGTGCCACCGGTAAAGTCATACCTTAAACGTGCCTCTCCAATGGGTAATATTATAAGCTTCCGCACACTTACAGTTTGGTAAGTAACAGAACAGTGGTGCTAGTTAGTTGAGGACCTTAGTATCATATCAACGGGATGCAGCTAATTTAAAATATGACAACTAAGGAAATAAAGTTATGCGTCAAAATTATACAAATTGTTGGTGTGAATTTAAAGCTTTCCTGCTTATAGTTCTGCTACCTTGGGGTTTCTTGTCAAACCCTATCTTATTCGTATATTCGGCAAAAGGATTTCCTTTATAGTAAAGCAAAGGACGGGTGCCTATTTCGTAGACTTCAACAATTGAGTACAGCCTTATGACCACATATTATTAGCGCCTGTTGAGAGTCTTTCATTAAGACTCTGTTCGTCCATCTGTAGGCTCTTCATCTTTCGTATTTGAGTACTTAAAGGGTGCTGAATTTTATTATTAAATTGTAAAACAAGGATTCTTATGTTTTCTTGCCCAATTTAAAATCTTTTACTTTTAAGAAGCGGTCAAGTGTGAGTCGGTCGCACGAAGGGCTCTGTACCACTGTACAATGAACGACATATTTTTCTTATTTTTAACTACGCGATTAAAAAAAAAACTTAACTTAGTTTGCGATTTAGATAGAAGTTCACAAATTTCAGATTTTTCCCCTATATTTCTATAAGGCATTGCTTCTGGACAAATTCCATGATTTACGTTATGGGTTTTGATTTCTATGCGACTATCAAAATATCCAGCATAACCAGCTGTATCTTTTGACAGCATCGATTTAGAAGCTTAGAAAACTATTTGACATCAATTTCAACTTGATACATCCTCGCGTTCCTGCGAAAAATGGTAAATTTCATTAGTTTTCCTTAAATGCCAGACGAAAAAATTCTAAAACCTAGTTTACCTAACTTAACTATTAATAAACTAATTTACTGACCCTTTACGGGCGCTCTAAGGTAAACCTTACAAATTAAAAATTTGTCTTTCAACTTAATTTCATTCAAACAACGTTTTGAAAATTCGAAATTTGGCAGACCGAAAAAGAATCCAACGTCCAACTTCTTGTGAAATCTATCTCGAATACTTGTGTAAAATTTTATCAAGATCGGTTGAGTAGTTCTTAAGATAACTTGACAACCGACTTTGAAAACACAGTTTCGAGAAAACCGAGTTTAAAGTTGCGCGCTAATCCCTCAAGGCTGTATCTTCGAAACCATAACTCGCATCAACTTGAAAATTTTGAAAGATATTCTTGAGATGTAGATTTTTTAAAGCTGTGAAACCCATGTAACCCATGTAACATTATACTTAGTTATTAATATGTAAACGGACTGTTTTTAATTTTGAACTACTACTACTCGAAACTCATGTTAGCCGACCAAGGCTGACAAGACATGCTATTTTGTTGGCTTTTAGGGCACTCAGGATTAAAAAAAAAAGCAGAAACGATAGTGTTGATGTTGCCGTAAGACATCTGCTCGGCCGCGGTCTGATATCGCTCTACTAAACCAAAGAGTCTCCGCACAGCTAATTGCGACCTCTTGGTTGCAGTGGACTCAACCGTTTACAGCTTTTCGGACCACGCGGAACATTAACGGCCCCGTTAATCTATCGTGGACTAGACCTTTTCTATCTAAATTGAGGAACGCTTCACGGCACTGTCTCATGGTACATGTCCTGAACAGAATGGTCTTGCACTTTTGGAAATTTAACTTCAACTTCCAATCAAATCTTTTCGAAAACACGTTGCAAAAGACTTACCATGATCTCGATATTCGGAGTTGACCTGTACGCGATCAAGTCATCTGCATACGCTGTGGAGTGGAGGAGAGACCCTACAAGATTGCCCGTGAAAATCGTAAATTAAATCGGCGAAATAAATACACCCTCTTGTTGATTTCAAAACTTCCTCTTTTCATTGTAAACTGTCTGCAGGTAAGCATATCTAAGAATATGTTCAGCAGCGGTTTGCTTATGCCCAGCTGGTCTTACTTGAAAAAGAACCTCTGCAGCCACATGGTGTCAAAGGCTTTTGCCAAATCCATTTGTTTATTCGGAACAATATTTTTGTCCTCAACCCACTTGGTAAGACTTTATTGATCACCTTTTCAAACACCTTACTGATGTTGGGAAGAAGACTTATCGACCGGACTGGATTGGATGATATTCCGCTTAGGAATTGGTTGCATCACCAATGAGCATAATTCAGCAATTTGTTAAACAGGGATTTCTTACTTCTCAGTGAACCGAAAATAAACGGCTGGCTTATTATCGGTCTAGTGGCGGCCATTTGAAGATAAGCTTGAACTGGTTTTCGCAATGAAAGTCGAAAAACATGTATTTGCCAGAAGATTCTATGAAGAACTGTAAGATAAATTAATAACTAAGTACTTGTTTTTCTTTTTGAGGCACGGAACCTTAAAATCCGGAAATTAATAATATCTAGAAAATTCAAGTATATGGAATGAAAACAAAACTAGGAATTTTAGGTTTTTTTGCCTAATGGGAAATCTTATACAAAGGATCAGAAAACATTTGTAAAAGGTTTAAGTGTTGCACGGACAAAGGATCAAAATTTTTTCATTGGTTTCAAGGGGTTGTAAGCACCCTTACGACGCATTTGCACAGAAGAAGGGGACGGATGAGGTGAAGAAGGAAAAGCTTGTAGAGTGGTTTGGCTTTGGTTCAGTTGTTCAATTTTCGTTGATTATTTGGCATATGATAACTTACTACTAGAAGTACAATTGACAGAGCGGCCGAAATTTGCAGAATTATTTCCACACTAGTTGCCTTTATGGGAGAGCAAATGACATAATCTTATTATAGAACGATTTAAACAACCATCATTGTTTGCTTGATTTCGAGACGCTTATTTCTCGGTTAGCCTCTAGAGACGATACGTATCTCAAGCAAATCGTTTGTTTAGGGGGCCACTTGTTCAACTTTGATTTAAAGCTTCATATTTCGATAGACGTCAAAGGTCTTTTTATCTGATCTCGGAATCAATGAAACCTCCTCTTAGCGATAGATTTCAAAAGAATTCACATCATCAATCAAATAGTTCCTACACTTGGTTTTTTGTTTAGTTTCTGTTCTAAAGATACCACTGCTTTCTTGTTATTATTCATGGAGCTAAGGCCCTCCTTACACGCTTTATATGATAACGGATCTGTTATTATTGTCGTTTATTGTATCTTCGTAATGAAAAATTTGTATACACATATAGTATATTGTATTTGGTCTTAATGTTTTTTTGCCAGACAGAAGCTCATGTAATTTTATTTCTGTGAGTCCTGCTTTGGGAGTCTATTGAATCTGACGGTGTCATTGTGTGAACCGGGTACGTAATAATATTTTATTTATGTGTGATGTGTAGGCGGAGGAAATGAATATGAATGTCCTTGCCGCAGAAATTCAATGTTGGATGGATTGGATATTGAATTAAATTCGTTCGTTTTCAGTCGAGGGCTTTTTCGAATGAAAAAGATAATCTTTATAAAACCAAAAATATTGCTTTTGTATTCTGGCAAAAAAAAGGCGAAACGAGAAAACAAATTTCCCGAAAATTGTAAGGCTTATTAAAGAAGAATTAAGTGACGATAAAATTCGAGCTATGTTTAATGTATGAAAGGATATCCCTGTTGACTTTTGGGCTCGTCAATATGTGGAAACCTTCCTTAAATTCGACTTTTAAAACCAACAATATATAGATTAAGGATATCTTTTTTAAAATAGGAAATCCTTATTATTATTATTAATGCTTGCAAAGACCCGGCTATTTAAGTTAAAACAAAAACAACTTATATCTGAAGTAAATTTTTTTATAGTGCTATGAGACAAAACTTTTTATGACTAAAGACCTTTCATTCATAAAGGAGCGGGTTTCTTAGAGAGGGTATGTTGTGGTTGAAGTCACGAAAGGCGTGGATGACGATGATTGGCAATAAGAACAAAAAAGTTTCCGATTGAGAGTCGGACATGAACACGAAGGATTCCATACGAGTGCATAATGTACTTATACTTCTTGGCGTAAAATCGAGTTGCGATTTGTAAACAATTTTTTTTATGTAACTACAAATTAAGGGTTTTTGGATTTTCTGCCTTCTTTCTGTAAATAAGTCACTGTTTCTTCCTGATCAATTGGATGTACCCTATTGATTTTGATACCATTGTGAGCAACAACATATGCGGCAACAACACTCTTACCTTGTGATACTCCGATTTAAAACTGTTTATATATTTCCAAAAAGACAACGAAGTGAAACTTTAAGGTACCGTTTTTCCTTTTGGGGTATAGAACCTTAAAAATATGCTGACCTTAGTTTTCGCGGCTTCATAAAAATTAAGATCATCTGCAGTATAAAAGAACAGTTAATAGTACCATTTAGAAGTTGAATATCATAAAGGAAATTTCGGCAACTGTCCGCTGCTTTTTGAAGGTATGTAGGTTTATGAGTTTAGTACCTACGGAATCCATTTCTCCCAAACAAATAGTATAAAAATTTATAAATCAAAAAGCACAATTATGATCCACGAAACAAGCCTGAATGTTGGAAAAGAAAGGCAGCAGAACCGATTTTAATGACGTTAGAGTGAACGACTTTCCCTCGGATTATTCGTCTTGTTTGCTAGGATATCAAAATGAGAAAAATCTACAGCTCTACGAGCTGTACAGTGATGTGGACTTAGCCCAGAAGGCCAAAATCTGTCAAATACAATACCTCTGCCAAACTAAGCAAATGGACGACAATGCTCCAGCTAAGAGTGCTTCAAATCGCCGTCAGACCAATCTACTGGTAAAAAGATCACTCAATCGTGAAGGCATGAAAGCTTAGTGTGTGTGCCAGTGACGTGAAGGTGGGACAGATTTTCCTCAAGTAATTAAATAAATTAAGTAATCGGATTCGCAGAAGGAAGAAGGTTAAACTATAATCTCAAAATAAATCCCGAAAAATAGACGACATAAATAACTCTGTTCAATTCTTCGAGCATGTGAAGCGAAACACTGTGTCCAAGCTTGGCATGTAAACACAAGAATCGGTCTAACCAGAATTTGTCTGACGTTAAGAGTCTAAGTGATTCAAGGCAATGTAGACAACGTTTCAAAATCACAAATTGAATCAACTGAGACACCGCAGAAATAGTTTGTAGGTGTATTTTTTTTGTACATGCCAGCTTCAGTAACTTTTAATTGGTGATATCATCTAAGGATTATATATGTGCTTGAATACTCTCATGTCTCTCATGTCGTCAGCGTTTATGGACAAATCTGTTTTTGTATAAAAAAATTATTGTTTGCTTTTTTTTCGTAGATGAAAATGTTCCTCATCAGAAAATAAAATTGAGCGATTGTTGTCAATCTCGAGATGATTTTGGATTTACCAAAATCAAAAAGCTATAAATCTGAGTTAATAAGACACTTGTAGAATACTTTGCAATTTTTCCCAAGGATCTATTACCTTTTCGAATTTCTGTCAAGCTGGTTAGAACTCCAGTGGTCGCGGTTTTTACTTGCCATTAAAAACTAGTTTGACACTTCTCTCACTAAAACAACTAACAACACCTGCTTTGAGTTTGTTTGCGTCAAAAGAAAGCTTTCCTTATGATTTATTTATATCCTTTTCTGCTACATCTGTCATTCTAACCTGTCAGCGCATATCAGCTAGCTATTGATGCCATCCACGCTTTTTTCATCGCTGCAGATTCCGATTATGAATTAAAAATTCTAAGTGACTTTAACCTCTCCCAGCTCCATTGGGCCCATCTGATGATGAAACATCCTGATTGGCAATTAACACCACATCAGAGAAGGAAGTCCTTGTAACTGATCAATTCTCTGACTCCGGTCTTTTTCAAGTTAGTGATATTACTAGCAACCTGACGGACAACTATACTTTTCTTCCTCTGACCCTGAAAACTCGATCGTAACTACAATTTCCCATCTACTTTCAAAATTAAATCGCATACCTATAATTTCAACTCAAATAAAACTTTAAAGTCTTATAACCAAAATAGGCTCAAACTATTTTTTAGTTAACAACCCAAATGCACCTGTCGATAATGCCTTCGCACTTTTCTACAACATGTCTCTCAACCTGTTCAAAAACAACGCACTTTTCGTAATAAAATAAATAAAAAAGCTATGGAAAACTTTCCTTAGGTCCCAATCGTAGTCTGACTATTACAACTACCAGCAGGCTTAAATTCGGTCCTTTGATTTCTGTGAGGCTCTCTACCATAAATATCTTGATCAAATATAGGCCAGCCTTGTTTCCGACGCTTAGCAGTTTAATCGGTTTATTGATTTAAAACGCAAAACAGACGCGTACCCTTTTATCCTAAAATAGTTAGTAAGTAATTTAGTTAGCAACAGTTCTTATTTCAGCTATCCCTTAAGCACCCTGTCTTCTTTACGGTTTTGAAAGACATATTTATTATCCCTGTCTAGAAAAAAATGTCTCAAAGACAATATATTCGATAACCATCCCATAGCTAAATTTTCTTAAAATTTGCAAACACTTCAGCAAGGCAATTAAGTAGATCTCACATCAAATCATTTACGTAAAACTTAAAGCCCTTGGGTTTTCTCCATCCTCCATCACCTGTTAGAATCTTATTTAGAAAATCAGCAGTATAAGGTTCTTTTCAGATCCTCATTATCCGAGCCTATTATCCCTTCCTCTAGAGTATTTCAAGGTAGTTTAGAACCTATCATCTTTATTCTCACTTTACTTCAAATGATTTGAATCGGTTCTTCCTTTTGTAAACGTAAATCTATTACCTATGCTCGTAAGCGTCTAACTCAACCTTCCATTCCCGTACATATTCCTTCAACGATTCCCCCAGTTAATTCGAAGTGTCATCTTGGTGATAGAGAGCTCAACTTTCGATCACATATCGTTCGAGTCTTATGTAGAGCGAATTCCACCCTAGGTTTTATTTAACGCTGGTCGAAAGAGTTCTCTAATTCTTTTATGTCTCTGGGTCAACCCTGTCCCTCCACTTCACAAATATGCCAGCCAAGTTTGGTCTCCTTTTTATGGCGCACCCTTAGTGTGGAAGCAGTCCAAAGCAGGTCTATACTAACCTGGGTTGGCAAAAGCAACTTGCCTCCGTATGAAAATCAGCTCAAATTAATCAATTTACAAACCCCCTGTAAAACGACGAGACGTTGACGATATAATCTTCATACATCAATTGACCGCCAGAGCAATTGATTCCCCTCCAATGTTACAAATTGTCGTTTTAACCACCAATCTTCGCAATTTTTCCGTGTGGCCTATAATCAGGTAATATCAAACATGGAAAGATTTTAATAGAAGTGATTTCTTTATGAATAAAAAAAGGAGGGAAAAGATACAATCAAAAACCTTCAGCTATAACTAAACTAGTGGCTTACAAATATTTTAAAATCGTATTATATTATTTGCATATAAAATTAAATTGATAGATTGTGAATAAATAAAATAGAATTTAAGTGGATTAATATATATATAAAAAAAATTATACAAATAAATAAATAAATAATAAAATCATTAAATTATTAAATAGATAAAAAAATAAGTACACATAAAAATAATGACAATGTTAACAAATAAATAATTATATAAATAAATAAATAAATTTGTACAAAAATAAAATTATATATATATATAAGAAGGAAAAATAAAAAAAAAATTATACAAGAAGGAAAAAAAAAGTATTTTAAAAAAAAATCAAATCCAAAGAATAATTCAAAGAAAGGTTCACATAGTGGGTGGTACGCAAAAAGCTTTCGCTCAGTCTCAGTAGACTGAGATGTGAGACTGAGTTAAAGGTACCGAGACTGAGCCTTTGCAATGAGCAAAAGCTCAGAATCGTATGCAAAACCTTTGTCTCAGTTCGTTGTCTCAGTCTCTGCTTAACAAGTGGAAAGATGAGTTCGCGCAGTGAGTGTAGTGAAAGAGAAACATCAATAAAAAGGGCAATTGATGAAAATAATAGTTTTCTTGTGCAGTTCATCAAAAACAATACTGTCGTTTTATCAAAAAGCCAAATACCAGAAATTAAAAGAAAAAAAAACTAAGGCTTTCGTCAGATGATAAGAGTCCTAAATTGGGAAAGGATATAGAAATACATTTCGATGATTATTGATTCTTTGTTTTTGTTTCAATTAAAATAAACTAAGCATTACGTTGGTTAAACAAAATCAGTGCGATTTCATTTCTTCTTCTTTTTCCTTCTTCCGTTAGCATGATAGACCTTCTAGAGCTGTCGGAGGAGCTAACTTCACTTGCTGTAATTTGTTCTTCTTCATAATTTACTTTTGGCGCATTTTATGTAGAAACTCGAAGCTTGTACTGGAGACAAAGAAATTTCTGTTTTAATTGACCAAAAGCCCGTTCAATTATCACTTTTTCTTTGATCAATAATCTATTTTAATTTTCTTCTACATTAGTAGATGTCCTTCGGAATGGTGTCATTATAAAAGGAGTGATTCCATAACCCTCATCAGCAATGAGGAAACATGTAGGATTACTAAGCAGTGCCTGGTAAATTGCTGAATTCTTAAAAATTCTGGAGTCATTAACCGAGCCGGGCCATGAAACATCCACGCTAGTAAACTTTTCAGCTCCGTTGCATGTCGCTTGCACATTAATTGAATGAAAACCTACAAACTAATAACAAAGTAATTTTGAAGTCTTAAAGAGTAACACTTTATAAGATTTACGATAACCTTTTCTGTTTTCATACTCTCCACTATGCTGCCTTGGCTTACCGATTCGCACGTGCGTACAGTCTATGGCTCCAATACATGAGGGAAATGTATTTTTCTGCTGCCATAAAGACTTCTCAGAGTCATTTTTCTCCGTATTCATAGGAAACTTTATCCAGTTTTCACATTTTTCAACTTCACTAACTATTCTGGAAACGCTGGATTGACTTATTCCAAAATCTTCCGCAATGCCAATTTTGAAATCCGGGATCTCCAACAAATCTCAAGCTATCTAAATCTAAAGCTATAAAAATTGAGATTTGAGTCTGAGCGAAAGCATTTTGCATACGACCCAGTGTCGTCCTTAGAAAATAATAATTTGAATGGCCCGATCTTATATGCATAAATTGTTTTTCAGAAGAACTATAAGCCAAGTTACAGCGTTAAAATAATTTCTGTAATCTTATTGAAACTGTTTCAATATTTGCCAAAGTGTGTATGTTAATTCGTTGGTGGAGCAATTCCAAGATAGATTGGCATCATTTTGAGCAGCTTATTTATTTCATCAGACAAGATTCCATCATTAATGTTTACTTGAAAGAATCTGTCCAGTAAGAAGCTTTCGAAGAGTCTATAGTCCTTTACCTTATTATTTTTCATAACAACATTCACTTCAAAACTTTGATGTTCTATCCTGGATTCGTTCAAAGCTGGGAAGTGTCATGGAAACTTCTTTGGAACACGAACACGAGAGAGGGGGTAACAGAAAAAGCTTACTATCGGGCTTAAAATGCTTAACAATTATTGCTCCATTTCAATATTCGATTGCATCCTTTGGCTATGCCTTTTCATTTTAAGTGATTTTCAAGAAATCAACTTCGTAAGCCCCATTTCTGATGAATTGTTCACTTTATTGAAATTTTGCTGTGCCGATTTGAAGTGATACCTCTGTGTGCTCTTGAAATGTACTTAATTGAACTCAAATCGAACAATTCTGACTTTATGAAAACAAAAACAAGTTCATTTCAAAAAGTAGTTCTCATCTTCTAATAAATTTCATTCTAAATGCCATACGTCCTGATTCGTCCTTGGCGCAGCCTACAAACATAACTCCATCCAATAAATCAATTTCAAATTATAAACTTTCTTCATTATCCTGACTCGTCGAGCAAATGTTCTCAATAAGTCGAAACCGCAAAGTGAAATGTTTGAATACGAAAATATCTATAAATAAGCTTCAAGTATCAGTTGGCAAACTTAAAACCAATCAAGTTCCACCGCCCACATGTTGTAAGGTAGTTGCAGGAAGTTTAATTAAAGCAATCAAAGGATAAGTCCTTGAGACGTCACGTGTCGGCAAGGCTCCCTTTACACTGCAAAAATAAATAGCAAACCCAACACTCACCATATAACTTTTTGACAGGTAATGAAATATAATTTCATTTTTCCTTTTTTTTTTTGTTTTTCATTCCCAGGCATGCCGAATGAATTATACACCATGTGGTACCCGACATCGTATCCCTTCACCGACGTCGTCTGCATTATTGGCGGGATCCTGTCGGAGACTGCAGCCAATGCCACGGTCCTTACAATCACGGCATTCACCGTTGAGCGGTATATTGCGATATGCCATCCTTTTAGGTAAGTCTCAATTTAAGTGGAATTGGATGATTTGTCCGGCGAAGTGGTTGTGAAATGACCGTTGAGCAGAAGGAGCAAGGACCTTGCTCTGCTTCGGTTGGATTCCATTACACTTTGTCCGTTCGAATGCAATCAATCTGACGCGGTCTATCAGTAGAAATCTGTGCCAATGTCGGAGTAGACATTTAAGCTTTTGTTGTTAATATCCTTTTTTTTTGTTTTTTATGTTTGTGAGTGTGCCTGCTTTTGTTGTTGGCGTTTTACGATTATTACAAACGTTCTCATTTTTCTGTTATTGGCTCTTTTTCGATTTTTCGTTATCCGTTCACAGACAACACACCATGTCGAAATTATCCCGAGCGATAAAGTTCATCCTGGCAATTTGGTTGACTGCCTTTCTACTGGCATTACCACAAGCGATGCAATTTTCTGTTATGAAGCAAGACGGCATCAAAATTTGTTCGGTGAGTACAACGAAAAGTTTTGTATTTTTTTTGTATTTTTTTAACTGTATGACAGCTAAAGGGGGACTAGTAGCCTGTGGGTCCTTTTTTGGTGGTTACTTGAAGTTGAGACTATGAACTTCAAGTGCACACTGGTTATTAATGGGATTTTAATTGACCTTTGTTCATTTTTTTTCTATTTTTTTTTCTAGGTTAAGAATGATCTGACGCAGGACGTTTTCGTAGTGTCGGGATTTATCTTCTTTGGCGGACCAATGACTGCTATTTGTGTTCTGTATGTACTAATTGGAGTGAAACTGAAGAGGAGCCGATTGCTGCAGGCAGTGCCAAGGAGATGTTTTGATCTGAATCGTGGCATCAGTGCTCAGACAAGGGTCATTAGGATGCTCAGTAAGTATCACCAAGTGGTGTAACAGGAAATGTTATGTTTAATGTGTTTTTCTTACATCTTACTGCCTTGGGTGTTCTGTTGAAAAAAAAAATACATTCAGTGAACTGAGATTCAGAGGTTAATTGCGGTTCTGAGGATTTCTAAAACAAAAAAAAAAAACAAGCGATAAGGTTTCCATGAAAATATTATGTTTTTAAATTTTGCTTTTACCTACCTAAAAAATAATATAAACAATAAAATAATGAATGAAAATGCGTTCAGTTTGATTGAGATTTTCGTTGTAATACAGATTCGTGGTCGATAAAATTAGATGTTGAAATAGTTTTTCGCTGTAACCATATTAATCTTGATAATTTTTATTTTATTATCAGGATTATACTAGGTAAGTAACAGAAGTAGGCTCTCGTTATTCGTGCGAAGTTGTGCTCTTGTATTGGGTTTAAAGAACACCTTATTTATTGCATTCTAAAAAATAAATCAATGACTTCTTTTTAAATTAAATCAAAAATTAAAGAAAAGATGATAAAAACAAAAAAAATGCGTACTAATGATATGTCTATTTACAAGGAAGATTCTTTTGTTAGTGACCTTAATTGTTTTTCATGTGGTTCACTTGACATTTGGTCAGTAAGAAAAGTGAGACTATTGAATTCAAATTGAAAAGATAGCAAGATTATAAAATTGCATTGTATGGAATCAATATCCGAGTTGAATCCATTTTAGGATATATTATCGAAGCAAAGATGGCTTTCTTTCCAGCTGGATTTGCGTGAAGCAACGACAGTAAAAAGGAAGGTATCATACTGAATGCTTGGATTTCTTCATTTCGTAACGACATGAATTTCTAGCCAACTATCGTAAATCAATGCTCTGTAATATAGCTGCAAGGAAAATCTATTTGAATAAAATTAAATTTATTTCGATAATGTCTCTACGATTCCTGCCTCCATTTTAACGAATTTAAATGAAAGTCTGAGGATAATACTTCGTCTATTCGTTTGTATACCAATGTCAGAAGTCAATCTCCATTCATACGAATTCACTATAGTAAAGTGTGAGCAATTTGCAGTGTTTTCATTACATAATCAGCTTTATTGGCTAAAGCTTCGTAAAATATTCGACATATCGTCTTCGTTGAGCACAGTAAATGTAACTTAAAAGCAGTTTATCAAGGAAAACTGATCGCTCGGAACAAGGTCAGATTGCATTTTATACCGCTTTCCTCTCCGTACTTCAAGGAACGCTTGAAGAACTGGTAATTACCTATTGGGAAATGACTACGGTTTTGGCTTAAATTGAGCTTAAAATCGTGGCCGCTCTGGCTGTTAACTTATGATATTCGCTGCTTGCGCTTATGTTATTGTATACTTAGACGCATTAAGCTTTCATGTAATATAACTTCATTCGGATCGGTTTTAATAATATTTTCCTTAAAATCATTGTGGAATAAAGAGTAAATTTTACAAAAATATTGCGGATTCTAAGCTGGGATACAACGAAAATTAAATGCGATGAAAATAAATAACATGGCCTCACGTTCAAAACTAACTAACAAGCTCAAAAGCAGGATCGACTGTTTCCCCAATCAATACGAAAAGATAAAATAAAGTACATATGATGAGAGCAATTCCATAATCAAGACATTTTGCCGTCTGCCACTATAGATTTTCTGAAACAATTTTGGTTTGAAAAATGATTTGGTAAAATGTTATACTTTCACACTATCCGGAAAAACCCAAAAACTAGTCCTTCAATCAAACAAATAGTCGCGTATACATGCAGCGTAGAGGTCAGCACGCGAAAAATCGAAAGAACACCGATAAAGAAACCGTCCATAAGTGAAGTGGTTAAGAAAAAACGTAGACTTTGCCTCTCTGAACAATGACGCTGATTTGTCTTTCTGGAAGAAAGTTGTTTTCACCGACGAGAGCAAGAACAACATTTTTGGTAACAATGGTCCTTCAAGAGTTTGGCGTCAGAGCTGCACTTAAATGGATGTTCAAAATCGACGAAGAACAGTGAAGCACGGTGGAGATAGTGTTATGGCGTGGGGGTGCATAGCTTAGTCTGGCATAGAAAAGCTGGTGTTTATGGAAGGTTACATGGATCAGCAAACAGAAAATCTACGCCCATCAGTTGAGAAATCAAGTTTGAATCCCGGCTGGATATTTCAGCAAGATAACGACCAATTATAGCATTTATAATACTTCTTGGAAAACAACTTCATAAACACCAAATTTCGTCAAAAGCGACTCTGAAGGAAGCTCTCCAAATAGAATGGGTACGTGTATCTACCCGAAAATTTTACGCAAAATCTGGTCTCTCTCTATGCCACGTCGACTACAAGCTGTCCTTCAATCTAGTGGAGGCCCAACAAGATACTGACAGCCTGATTTCATCAAGATATTAATGTCGAAACTTACCGTACGATGAATTTTGTCGTTTAAATGAAATGAATTATTCCTTATTGTTCAACTTATAAGATATTAAAAAAGAATTTCAATTTAATCTAATAACTAAAATTCCTTCGTTTTTACTCTGATTCTATCATGGTTGTCCTTTTTTGAGTAAACTGAGTAGGTAACGAATTACAGCTTTTTACCAACCGTACGATGAATTATGTCGGCCTGTGTACTTAAAAAACGGAATGTTGAATTGATAACCGATAGAATCCAAAAGTTAACGAATCCTTTTTTGACTCGCTGTGCGTTCGCCGACAATGTTCTAGTAAACCATGTACGTCAAACAAACTAAACAGTGAATTTATTTTTTATAAAATAAATTGTTTATTTTTTTACATCTTCAGTTATTCTTTGTTTTTATTAACTAATTGTATATTTATTTTATTTATTTATATATTTTCCTATTTATTTTCCATGACATTTTCCTTTTAATATTCAAAACATCTTTTACATATTTCTTTTCTAACCAATCACAGATTTTCAGTAGAAAGAAATAAAACATAGTATATCAAATCTCTGAACATAAAATGTGCGGTTGCAGAGAAGTTGTATACTACTGTGTCCAAAAAATAAGGTGACATTGTATTTATTTTGAAAATTCTTTATTTATTCTTCCAAATCAATTTCATCCCCTTCAAAGTAATCCCCTCCCGATGCAATGCACTTATGCCAACGGATTTTCCAATCTTTGAAACACTGGTTGTAGTCACTTTCCGGGATGGCCTTCAGTTCCGTCTTCGCTGCGGCTTGAATCTCCTCTATCGTATCAAAACGGTGTCCCCGGAGCGGTCTTTTGAGCTTGTTGAACAGCCAGAAGTCGCACGGCGCCAGATCAGGTGGATACGGTGGTTGCGGAACGATATGGGTTGAGTTTTTGGCGAAATGATCACGAATTACGAGTGCGGTATGGGATGGTCCATTATCGTGGTGTAAAAACCAAGAATTGTCTTTCCACAATTCCGGCCTTTTTAGGCGGATAGCGTTACGCAAATGACGCATAAGGTTCAAATAATATTCCTTGTTGACTGTTTGGCCGGTTGGAAGGAATTCATAAAGCACAACACCTTGATTTTTGAGCGACTTTGGCACGGTTTTTTTGGTCTCGGCTCTCCTTTTGCACGATATTCGCTCGATTGATCGGTTGTTTCGGGGTCGTAAGCATAGATCCAAGTCTCATCGCCAGTTATAATGCGTTTCATGACATCCTAGTAGTCGGAAAGCATTGTTTCACACACTTCAACGCGACGCCTTTTTTCCAAAAAATGCAATTTTTTCGGTACCAGTCGAGATTTGACGCGCTTGAGGCCCAAAGCATCCTTCAAAATAGTATTGACTGAGCCTTTCGATAAGCCAACTTCATCAGCAAGGTCTCTTATCGTTAATCGATGGTTTTTCAACACCAAATCTTTGATTTGTTGGGCGTGAGCTTCATCGGTTGAGGTTGATGGTCGCCCAGAACGCTCTTCGTCTTCGACACGTTCACGGCCGGCTTGGAAATCACTATACCACTTGTAAACATTTTTTTAGACATAGCCTCATCATTAAAGGCTTTCTGCATCATCCTCAACGTATCCGCAGCAGAAAATTGATTCCGCTAACAAAATTTAATGCAAATTCTTTGCTCAATAAATTTCGACATCGTAAAAAACGAAAAACTCACTTTTAGCAGCTCACAAAACGACGCGTATCTCTGTACTATGAATATATTTTGACATGAAATTTCACATAGATGTCACTGACAGTACTACCAACCTAAAAAGAAAGAAAAATGTCCAAATCCTTTGACGCGCGCAGTTTAAATTCATATGTCACCTTATTTTTTGGACACAGTAGTATTTTGTATGCCAAACAAAATCATAAATTTCTATAAATCACCCTTGCTGCTTTCTAGCAATACTTCTAAACATGTATAACCAAAAGGTCTCGATAGTAATTCGTATTCTGTAAGCATTAATTAAGTTTTAATGAACGCGATTCCAACGCTTAGAGGAGCGGGAATCCATTAAAAATCTTAAATGCATAAGAAGTTTGAAACCAATTTTTTTGTCAGAGATAAGACGACTTTTTGGTGGTAGATACTTCAAAGTTTTTCAGAACCTTTAAGTAGTTTGTTGCTTTTACTGGCTTTTAATCATTGTTACTTCGGTGATCATCCACGGGCCTGGGACGTGTTGTAACATTATATCGGCAATTATTATATTCAAGAATTTTCACTGTAGCTTTCTGTAGCAAGTCCTTGAGAATTTGTCCAATATTTAGATAGCAAAACTGTAACGGTCAAGTTCGTCTGCCGAAAGGCTTAAATTTTTCCTCAATTTGTTGTCAAATAAGTCCACTTCGTCCATATGTTGCAGGGCCCATTCGCAATTGAATTTTTTGATTGGACGTGATTTCAATTGTCAGTTATCCATAGTGAGTATTAAAAACTTTTTACGCTATGCAGATTCTCGACCTCTAAAAAAATTTGGCAATCTTTGAAATCTCACACAGCGATTTTAGCAATTTCTGAAGCCTTCCCAATAAGTTGAATATTTCGTTTGTTTGGTGCGTATTCTAGGCCAAGAGGATGGTTTTCCCGTTGAAAAGAAGCTTATCCCAAATACCTCACCGGCCACATGGAGACTTTTGTCTCACAAGTTCACCTCTGATGGCAAATTCTAAATGAAATCATTCCAAAAGTCTAAATAAGTCTTTCTCGTCCGGCTTTAAAACCAAGCATCTTATTTTAACACGCTGTTATTATTGGGGAGGACCCACCTCTAGCTTTTGTTTGGATGAGATCAATAACCTTTATGTGAGGACACTCTGCCCAATTTTTATATTAAAGTAGCTTTTTTTTTTTTTTTTTTTGATTTGATTTGATTTGATTTATTGATTGATTTTTACAACAACATTTATAATAGACTCTGAGTAATCTTTTATGAATAAATGTGATTTTTTACAATAAAATGATTTAAGTTGAAATTGAAAATAGAAATAAAATTGTTGAGTAAGATAAAGTTAAGTTACCGAGTATGATGTTTAAAGCAACAGAATAATGTACAAATATTATATCTAATTATTACCTGCTAGGTGCCCAAAGAGAGTGTTATCGAAGCCATTCGAGTTATAGAGCCGTCTTAAGCTGAGAGGGAGTGAATTCCAGAGGCGTAGGGCGTGAATGAAGAATTGTCGTTCACAAACTTGATATTTAACAAGCGGCAAAATTAAACTTAATGAATGGTTTGATTATGAGAAGTTTAGTTTTTTATATAAGTACTGAGGTTGTTTGCTGGTTATGATTTTGTGTAGATACTTGAGAGTGCAGTAGTCAAGGTACTTGTCGAGTGAACATCCAAGAATAAATTTCGCATACGACGACACATGATCATATTGTTTTAAGCCGAAGACGTAGCGGGCAATATTATTGAAGGCAACATTAAGTTTACGCCTAGTGAGTGCATTATGGCAACAACAAATTTCGCAGCCATATGTTATCAATGGAATGAGCAAAGACCTAACTAGCATAAGCCTTGTGTTAAGTGGAGTGAAGCTTTGAGTCAGAGAGAGGTTCCTGAGGCATCCATAAATTTTCCCGATGATGGAACGCACATGGTCATCCCAGCGCAGACTCGTGTTGAACCAAACTCCAAGGTTTTTAGCTTTATCCAGAAACTCAATGGGGGCATTACCAAGGTAGATTGTGGGGAAGCTGCTGGTGTTAATACCATTTCTATTTATGACTAAACATTTAGTTTTTTCCGGATTGAGCCGTAAGCAGTTTTCTTGAGCCCACCTAAAAATCTTTTGTAGGTCTTCGTTACATTTGACTGCTGCATCTTCAATTTGTTCAAGGGCAAACTAAAGTACACTTGAACATCGTCCGCAAACATGTGAAATTTTGAATATTTTATTACCTTTGGTAGGTCATTTATAAAAATTGTAAAGAGCAAGGGACCCAAAATGGATCCTTGAGGAACACCTGCTGAAGTTTCAATAAATTCAGACATAATGTTGTTAGCTAAGACTGCTTGTTTTCTTCCAGACAGGTACGAATAAATAAAGTTTGCAGCTGATGAGGAGAAAATGTACAAAGTTGAAAGCTTAGAGACAAGTAGCTTATGATTTACCGTATCAAAGGCCTTGGAAAAGTCTAAAAGTGTCAGGAATGTAATTAAGTCTTTATCCATTGCAGATCGTACGTCATCTGTTACTTTAAGCAATGCCGAAGTGCAGCTGTGGTACCGTCTGAAGCCAGATTGATGAACGTTTAGCAGGTTTTCGCGCCGAAAAAAGTCTGACATTTGGTTGTGGATAGACTTTTCCAACACCTTTGATAGGTAAGGCAAAATAGCTATAGGTCTGAAATCAGCGGGTGAGTTAATTGTTGCTTTCTTTTTGAGAACTGGAATGATCTTTGCGACTTTCCAGGCACACGGAAAGGTAGATGTCATAATGATGTTATTAAATATGTAAGTAATGACTGGCAGAAGGTATGGCAGGATTATTTTTAAGAAGAGAGGATGAACTCCATCAATACCGACAGCTTTCGATTTAATTTTAAATACTGCCTTAACAACATCAGTTTGCTCGACCCTGCAAAATTCAAAGGAGCCACTCTGCAGTACTTGAATGTGTTGGGGTGGTGCCCCTGATGTTGTTTGTATCTCTGCGAATTTTTTATTTAGCTGGTTGGGATTGACTTCATCCATCTTGCCTTTATTTTGTTTCCCTACACCTAGTTCTCGCAAATTTTTCCAAAGCATTTTGTTTGGAAGCCTATGATCATAGTGCCTTCCATAGTACGCTCGTTTTGCTTCTTTAATTTTTGCGTTAACAGAGTTTCGTAAACTCCGAAAAGCTTCATAGAACACTGGGAGCTTAAACCGTTTCCATTTTTTATAAGCCATGTCACGATTATTCCTTAGTTCACGGATTTCTGGAGTAAACCAAGTAATAAAGTTACGTTTAGTTACTTTGGTTTTAAGTAAAACATATCTATTGAAGAGCTGAACTATAATATCTTGAAGATATTCAACTTGAGCATTGACCGACGCTTCACAATATACACCCTGCCAGTTGACGTTTTGAAGATCCTGCTCAAGAAGCTCCATATTTATGTTCCTAAAATCTCTAAAGGTGTGCGTCAATGGCTTTCTACAATTTGTGAGTTTAAATGTAGCGAAGATAAGGTCATGCTTAGAAAAAACAGGTGCGGATGCCTGACTGTAGAAAACCTCCTCAGTATCACTTGCAAGAAATACATCTAAAAGCGTACTGGAAGAACTCGAAAAGTGTGTTGGAATATTCGAATTGATAAGATCTAAACTGAGTGCTTGCATAGTTTAGATCTTATCAAAAGTCTAAATAAGTCTTTCTCGTCCGGCTTTAAAACCAAGCATCTTATTTTAACACGCTGTTATTATTGGGGAGGACCCACCTCTAGCGTTTGCTAATCTAACTTCAATTGCCTATAATGTTAGTCGTTTAAGGTTCTTTTTATCTCATTTATCTTTTATGAGCTTAGTTATATTTTACAGCAGTCAATCGATACTCAGCTCGGGAGCTTTATGAATTATCAAATAAAAGGGTCGTAAAGAATGGCTGCACAATCTAAACGAGACACATCACGTTGCCGATAGTTTTCCCATAAACTTAATAACTCTGCTTTCATTAAGATAAAAGCAAAAACAAACACAAATCTATTAACCCATCGAGCCGGGTTGTTGGTGTTTCATGCTAATTGCAGAAAACACAATTATCCATATCCAGTAACATAATTTACGATCCATTGACATCCGTCACAGCAAATCCACTCAAAGCACGACTTCGAAATCGTGATACATACTCGCAAGGTCGCAAGGGTATATCAATACTCTTAGCTCACCAATGGCACAAAGTTCTCGTACGGTATGTCGTTACAATATTGCACAACATTGAATTTATTACGCTCATTTGTTTTTGAATCCGATACACGTTTCGGGCTTGAAACAAAAGGCAAATATCCGGAAACGTCAACAAAGTGAACCAAACCAACAGAACTCGTCCCAAAATGTAGTCATTTAGAGAGTTCGGAACTACCCAACACATGCCCTGCAGTTGAACGCTTGTTAAGCACTCCCCTGTGATATGGCGAGGTGTTATTCAGTTCTGCCGACAAGAGACGGGACCACAAAAAACACCTTGTTGTGGTACCCAAAGTGTACATGGCATTTCATGTCCCGAATTCAAAATGTACAAAACAACTTTGTCGTAACTAAAAAAGCTAGAATCTGGGCTTGTTAGGGGTTCCGTACTCGAACACGTACATATGTATGTTGTCCTGTGTGTGCCAATGGTTTTGCTTAAATTGCTGGTTCTTTGTGGAAATTATTTCTAATGGGTGCCAAATGCTTCTGGGTAGTGTTGAACAGAAAGGCAAGAATAAATAAATCAATCAGGGATGGCTGTACCTGGGTAAAAGGGTTCGGCTAACGTTGGCTCTATTCCCAAGTATTTGTACAACACATGTGGTCTTTCTGTAAAAGCTGCGTAGACAGTAGAAACGAAATTTAATTATATTACATGTACTTAACTTTCTGCCCTAGTTTCAAAATTAAATTGTTTGCGGTGTGATTGAAATACATAGGACGACATACGAGAATTGTTATTTACGTAAAAGGAATACTGGACAAAGTTTCCGAAGTCAAATTATCAACTTAATTTGTTTGTCAGTACACGAAAAGTTAAGGGGGTTTCCAGTTGATAACGATATGAAACGGAGCGGTTCAAAATACTTTTTTTTATTTGTTTGCTCTCGAGGTATTTCCACTGCCCTTATAATGCGTAGAGCGAGCAGAAGGTTAGAAACTGCAGTGGTGCAGTGGTTAGAAACTAAGATGTATGTTAGTAACGATTTTTCAATGCGTTATGTCCGAATCGGGGCGGAGAACTTGATATCGATTTTATTTTTCATTCATTCACTTCGCAGAATTTAATTTGTCCTTGCTTGATGAGCTATTAATTGAAGTTTCTATTTTTGTATTTAAGTTGATGGATGTCAAGTTTCTGCTTTACTTGACGAGACTCAAAAGCTACGCTTCAAACCTGAAATCTATCAATTGATTCACTTCAAAGTCTTATTCTTATTTCTTTAATTTTTGCATTTGAAATCAAATTATAAACAGTAAAATCTGTTAATGTTGGAAATACACGAATATTAACAACCATCTTGGAAAAAATTATGAAATTCAATACGAGTTTGGAAAAGTGCAACGAAAATGCCAACGTACACGAATGTCTGTGAATTTCAGTCCAGGATATGACTTTAATCATAAAAGATGGCCCCAAATGTATCGGAAGATGCTAAAACTCTTGCAAGTGGCGGCAAGAGTAAGTTTTGGTTAAAAATTTCTGATGCAATAAAGCAATATTATTCCTTCTCAGGATCAGGAAATAATTATGACGAAATAATTTTTAAGGAATATTGCCGCGACGTGAATCTTAGCGCAGATTTCCCAGTCGGAAGGAACACATAACAGATGAGACCCACGAGGCCTTGAATGGATCATTTCGACCAAAATGTCGCCACATTGGCTGAAGATGTAGTGGATCTGTCGTCAAAATCCACTGATTTCCACAATATAAATATCGATTTATAGACTTCCGCAAAGTTCCGCATAGGATTTTATTCGGCATTAGTTTTGATAAACTTGAAAATTCAGAATATTATTTCTTGCATCCTGCTTTAAGCCATCTACACATTATCGACACAAACCACAACGCGAACTTACTAGCAGCCGATAAAGCAACCACTGCAACACCACCCTTCAGTGAAACTTCTATCGCTGGTCGACCAATCCAATGATAGCGCCATTAATTTGATCCCAATGGTAAATGGAAACTGGCCCAGATTCGAAAAGTAGATCACATAAGGATTCGAACCTGTGACGTATCAATTGAAGCAATCGAAATGCAGGCGTTCTAACAACTGCGTCACCCAACGAGAAATGTACCTACTCCGTTTTTAAACCTTAAACGGGTGGCAATAAAACAAAACGACCATTCAGTCTGAATGGAAGAAGGAAAGAAGTGGGTTTTTTTAATAATTTAAGATAAGGGCAAGTGTAAGGGCATATATGATTAAAACAGGGAATGAAATGATCAGAAGTATTCCACAAAAAGATATCCAAGTATGATAGAAATGATCCTGTGCAATCATATTTACTCATATTACTGAAAGAAAATATTAATTTACGGTAATAAATTATTTCTTAATAAATTCAAATGGGAAATTAATGATGTGGTTGGGTGGAACCGCACTCAAACATTTTTTTTTTGTCCTTTGAAGTTAGTATTCTTTTTCAGTTTTTATTTTTAATTGTTTCTTTCGGTAACACTTTCCATAACAAAAAAGGTGGTGGATTAAAAATAATTTCAAATTGTCACTTTTTATGGATCCTTCTTCGGGTTTCTGTTTGTTCAGCACACTTTAACCTAAACGCAACGCGCCCACAGCATTCATCATCTCGCTGTGAGCGTGAAAGGTTGGAATTAATTGTAACCGCATCATTATCTCTGCAATCAGTGCTACGGTCTGCCCAAAGGTGTTAAATATATTTCATTCAACAAACCAACCCTAGAAAAAGTACCGATTCCCGCCCTAGACTCATTAATCGTCTGCAGTTTTGTCTTTTACCAACTGCTTTGGGGAACCCTGGCGAGCAACTGTCTAACCCTTCCCCCCATAAAACAAAAGTGAAGTCAAAGAGGATTTTCCGTAAAAGTGACAACTAGTCGTGGGCGACTGGATTGGCGAATCCAACGCAAACGTTTCTTTTGTCCTGAAGAGTTTTTGTTGTTTTCTTTTTTTTGGCAGCCAAGAAAACCCTTCCTTCGTTACCTTATCTGATAGTTCACCAAAGACGTTGGCGTTTTCCGAGGAGCACATTTCGTATAATACATATGTATGTATATAATCTGTCCACCACAGAGAATGTTGACTCATTGACTACATACTACGTATCCTTTATTTTTTTTGCGGCTTACAAGTCTGCTATCGTACCATTTGTTATCCTTCATCGGGGATCTTTGTCAGTTTTAAGCTTTCTATGCGCGTCTAGAAGGACACGACAAATGAATTGTTTCTTCAAGTGAATTTTCCTCATTCTACTTGTACGAGTGGTTCAGATGTTTCGTTTTTTTTTTTTGGCTTCTCTATTTTTTTTTATTGTTTTGCCAGTGTTGAGTGAAATTGAGAAGTGGTTGAAGGAATTTTATTCAGCTTACTAACGGGTGATTAATTTCGACTTTTCTTTCTGCTGAGAATCTCTACCCTACACATTCTAACAGCTTAAGCTATGACGTGTTTGTATGAGACTGTCTGTCTGTGTTATTGTTTTTCTGCTGTTGGCTTTGTCCTGTGGGAGTATATTAATCTTCAAGGTTACTTCATATTTTTCAATTGGGCTCATTTAAGTTGGCGTTTTTATGATTAAGTGGCCATTAGCTTAAGACTATTGCACGGGTTGACTTATGGTGCAAATTAATAAACCATACTTTTTGTATATTTTAAAACAGTATTAACTCAAGTTAAAGTATGTGTTGGTATGTTCCTTAAAATGGAAACCAACAATCAGTTCAAGAACAAGATATAAAGTTTTCAAGTAAGGACATAGTTTTCGGTTTGTTTTTCTTTACTCTACTCAATATTCATCTTTTACAACAGGCTTAGAGTCTTTACAAGTAAAAGTTTAAGTATGATATGTGTGAAGCAAATTCGATTTTCTTATATATATTTAATCCGGCTCTTTGATCATTTAGACGGTGTTTAAGGTTTTTAGCGTTATAAAAGAAAAATACTTATATACTATAAGTCACTTCCTAAAATTCTATTTTTGTAACGTGAGATATGATCAAAGCGCTTCAAGTTATATCCTTCAAATGTTATAATTGGCATAATAATTGTTTTAGCGAGTCTTAGTTTAATAGGCTGTCGTGTGAAGTTTTTGGTAAGGGAAAAAGTCCTTAAGGAACCGTATACTTTTCCAATTACCAGTCTGACATGATAGTCCCATTCAAGACTAGAACTGAACCAAATGCCGAGGTTATTGGCCTTGTCAACATACTTTAAAACAGAGTCTCCCAGATAGAGCACGAGGCACTTCGATTTTTTCGGGTTTAAACAGAGTTGAATAGCCTTTCCCCAGTTCATAATATTTCTTAGGTCACTTTTAAGTCATACTGCTCCATGTTTAATCATTCCTAACCTGTGATCTATGTAGATTTGAACGTCGTCGGCATACATATGTACCGAATTACATTGGGAAGATCATTGATGAACATACTGAACAACAGTGGCCCAAGAATTGATCCCTGTGGTACACCTGTAAACAATTCAGCAAAATCTGACGACTTTTTGTTGACAACGACAACTTTTTTTCTCCCATTTAAGTATGAAGTCATAAGATCTGCTGCGGACTTAGAAAATTTAAATTAGTTTACTAATTTGGAAATCAAAATATGGTGGTTAACCGTGTCGAAGGCCTTCGAGAAGTCTAGAAGACCAAGAAAGGACACTCGATCTAGGTCCATCGATTTTCTGATGTCATCACAAACTTTGAGAATCGCAGAAGTACAGCTGTGGTTTCTCCTAAAGCCCGATTGATAAGAACTCAACAATTTTTGCTGTAATATAAAGCTAGTTATTTGATTATGGAGTAGCTTTTCCAATACTTTTCATAGAAAAGGAGATTGGTCTGAATTCTGGAGACGATCGATTTACTGGGTTTTTGGGAATAGGCATCACTTTAACGAGCTTCCAACCAACTGGAAAATAACTTTTTAAAATAATTGTGTTGTAAATGTGTGTAAGTACAGGTAGTATGTGTGGAAGTATTATTTTAATAAACAATGGGTGCATCTTCTTCTGTTTCTTCCACTCCCCTAAACTCAAATAATTGAGATTCATCATTGCTTAACAAAGAATTGTGATGCGTTCTGTACGGCAGCGAATTCGGAATTTAAAGCATCAATAATTACATCCACAGGGCACGCTCTCTTTTGCGTCCTACTCCAAGATCGCGAATATTCTTCCACAATGTTTAAGCGGGTACGTTTTTGTTAAACTGTTCTGCATAGTAACGAGTCTTAGCCTCCCTCACTTGAATGCAGACTTTATTTCTTAGAATACGAAAAGCAGCATTAAACTCAGGGAGTCTAAAGCGCTTCCATCGCTTGTATGCCAAATTTCTAACCTTGATAGCTTGAAGAATATCAGCTGTAAACCAGGAATTGTTTACATTCCGCACGGTTTTTATAATCATCGGGACGTTAGCTTCAAAAAGATTTTCTATCGAATTTTGTAGAAATTGTACTTGTTCTGTTATTGACTGCATAAAATAAATTTGTTACCAATCAACCCGAAAAATATCATTCTCTAATTTAAGCATATCGATTCTTTTAAATTCTCGATACTCAAAAGTTTCACATATTCTTTGAGCTTCCATTTTAAAAATGGCGAAAATGAGATTATGTTTAAAAAATGCGGGTGCTGATAGCTAATATAAGCATATTTTCAGGA
Source organism: Orthonevra nobilis (assembly GCA_963555765.1). Taxonomy (NCBI): domain Eukaryota; kingdom Metazoa; phylum Arthropoda; class Insecta; order Diptera; family Syrphidae; genus Orthonevra; species Orthonevra nobilis. Next base: position 9,565,143 of record OY743225.1, read on the forward strand.
TTATTGACAAGAAACAGATCGAGCAAAGTAGACGCAGAACTTGTGAAGTGTGTTGGATAGTCTTTGTTAACTGCCACCAATCCCAACGCACTCATATTTTCAACAAATGATTTGGATACATCACTTGAGAGCAGATTGTAGTTAAAGTCACCACACAAGATAACTTCAGGGTAGAAATACGATATGTTTTCAAGAGCAGAGTTTTATTATTTATTCGGTGAATTATGACCCCGTTGAAGGCCGACATTTTCAAAAAAGCGTTAATTATTGTTTATAGCCACTTTTTTGAGTTACGACACACGTTATAGGAAAGCATCGAAAAGTTATTAACTCAATAGTAAGGCAAGTGTGATGTTGATTTGGATGTGTTTCATAGGACATTAAAATATATACAAACAATATATATTTCAGCAAGTAAGGACTTTAAGTCGTCCAATAACCGATAATTTGAGCAAGTTCAATTTTATGTAAACAGGTGTTTTGGTAATTTTGTTTGGCCGCCAAGGAGCCGCGATTTGATGACCTCCGTAAGACCATTCTCCGGAAATACGATCAAAAACCAAAGCAAATCGGACAATCCAGTATAACGTTCAGGCTAAGCTATTTTAGAATTGAGGGTCGCAAGTAAATGATGTCGAATTCAAATATTTTAGAAGGAAATAGTTAATTTAAAAGAAATTGCTAAGGACTGATAATAATTGAAAACGCAATTTCAAAAAGGGCGCATCTCTATTATGGTCTTACATTAAAATTTCTTCTAAATCCATCCTTGTTCGTATTAACATCAAAATATTTCTGTAATTTTCGATTTCTATTTGGGCCCAAAAAGTAACTCAGTAGTAATATTATACTTCTTTGGAAAATTATTAAATTTTGTTTTTCATTTCCTTTAAAGTTTATATTTCCAGACCTGTGCCTATTTCGAAATGTCATATTCAATTGATTTCTTATTCGCATATTTAATAAAGTCACAATTTCCTTGAGCATCAGTGAACAAGTCTCTTAAGGTGACTTTATCCTTATACAGTCGGCTTCATTTCCCTATATCTAAGTTGAAGGTACTATGTATCTTTTCACCTGAGTGCGTTACCGAAGATCGTCCTTTACCTCGCTGTCCTTCTTTTTTAGATTTGAAAAGTCGTCTTACCAACGCGTTGAGGTTAATTTGCTTTTCATTACCAAGTCACCGAAGTCGGAGTTACTTTTTGGCTAGATTCATATTACTGAACAGGTCTTTCTTGACATAATCGTCCTTGATAAAGTAAATCTGGGGCGATCAAAATCTTTAGCAAAAGAAACACCTGTTGGCAAAGTGGTAGTTCGTTTGATTTCGAGTGTAATGAGACAACCTACTTTAAGCTTCTGTGGATCTTGTAGACAAATTCTTTGACCACCTCCAAGTTATATCTGTCTATTGTGGCGTTTTGACATATTCGTGGATGTTATCGTTTATTTTTATGCCTTCATTCAGGTTTAGGCGCATGATTTCCGCATTGTATCGGTTCTTGCAAAGCACTTGTTCTGTGTTTCGAATAAAGTCAGTGTTTTCTTCATAGACTGAAATTTATAAGATCGTTGGCGTGTGAGTTTCGAATGACTCTTTCAACACTCATGTTAAAAAAATCGTATTAAAAAAGGTAATCTACTTTAAGAACTTTATTGCCAACAAATGCATCTGCTAGACAGCTAAGGGCTGGGGCAGCGAAGATTCTCAATTGGTATTCTGCCTAGTCGGATGAGTTCAGCAATGATACCGAAACAAAGCATGGCTATAGTATAAAATCTGAGTATTATGCGATCATTTTAAGCCTGAAAGTGCACTGAAGTCGAACAATCAGGGTTTGTACAAGGAAGGACCTACAATTTCCAGATGACACCGAACGATTCCAGAAGATTTTTTTTGGCAAGTTGCGAAAGCTGGGCCGTGAATTAATATCAGATTTTATTTTACGGATAAAAAAACCCGAGATTTAAGCCTAACTCCACTTATTACACACTTTTCTTGATTTAGAAATCATATTTTGAGTTATCAAAGGATTTTAATACTTGAAAACCGCTTTCGATAATGGAGGACTAAATACGATTGTGGGCTCTCACAAACTTGGCTATCCCTTGGCTATTTTATTATCCTAAAATAAATCCGAAATAATCCTCATCGTTTTAACAAAAATTCAATAAGTGAGAAAATATTTTGAATGACTTGCTGGAGTAAAATGAAACAAAACAAACCAGAACATCAATTCGCTCTTTTTTTTACAAAGCAACAAAAATTCATCTCACCACGTGAAATTAAAAAAAGTTGCATCTTCTGAAAAAACAAGTGCGAGGTGGACACTCACACGCACCAGTTTCGTACCACCCACAGTACAATTATCCTGTTTCAAGAATTCTTTGCTAAACTCCGCTACAGGGATATTTGTCTGAAATGGTTAAGCTAAGTACATTTTGCTTAATACCCTTCAAATATCCCCAAAATTTCTCCGTAGCAACGCGCTTTCCTTTGCTATCTTTCGTTACGTGAAGAGATTTCATCTCAGTGCAATTTTCTTTAAGAGGATTGACCGGAAATCACTGAACATTTAACATTTTTCATAGCCCACTTCTTTTTAAGTACTTTTAGTATGGGTTCCTCCTTCATTTGAATTTTATATTATTTTTACTATTTGTTGTTTAAGCGGCGATACTAGTTGAACTTCTGTGAAAGTTGCAAGTGCTTCCCATTATGGTGCAGGAGACACAGTCTAGTGACAGTCGGAACGATAGCGTAGCGTTAGGTCCGTTGGCAACCTTTGGGTACAGAACACTAAGAACCGTAAAAAATATTATGATGTGAAGTTCTTTTCCTTGACTTGGTTTTGTTTGATTTGTCATCTCATAATAATACAATACACGGTATTTTCGATGTACGCATTTCGATTCTGGTTAAAGAATCAAGTGATCACATTCTCATATTATGATTTAAAATTACTCAGACTAAGACCCGCAGTACAAAGAGATTATAAATCTCAAGTGAGTTCACTCTTCTTTAACATACTTCAAATTTAAAGGGTGCAAAGAACGACCTATGTTGATATTACAGGTTCATAAATATCATGCCCAACCAACGCCCTTTCCGTCATATAACACCTACTTAGAATTGATTTCCCCCCTTAGAAATACAGTTCTGTGCAGCGCTGTCAGACCTAAACGTTCTCAATGCACATCCCACGAGACTCACCCAACATAAATCCACACTCAATGACAAAAACTTCAGTGTATGGTTTCCTACAAAGGAGGAATCGAGGAATAAAGACATCCAAAAAAAATTTCGATAAACTAATTTCTACTGACACTTCAAAAATGGACTGCAGAGTAGGCCAGAAATCATGATATTTGATTTGGCAGGCCAGACATCTCCAAATCATATCATCTTTTGGACTACGCCAGCGTTTTCCAAGCAGAAATTTTTGCATCCAAGAAGACGTGCAAATTGAAAAAAAAACAGAGAAGATCTTAGGGAAACTCTTGCCTTCCTCATGGATACCCATGCTGCTTTCAAATCCATTGATTCGGCTACCACATTCTTAAAGTCTAGTCAAACTATGCCCAAACAAAATTAACCACCTAAGTTAAAAACAAAAGCCACAAAAGGCAATGAACAGGCTGATGAATAAGCCAGTAGGGGATCAGCCCTGGATGGATCACTAACGTAGAAATTCCAAATTCCGCTAGGATCCCTTAAAAGTGGAAAAAATTTTCTTCATTAACCATATCCAAGAAAACATAACTGGAGTATAATAAGTAAAATAATAACGAATTTCTTAGCAAATTCTGTCCCGACAGAGCTAGAGTAATAACAATAAGCACAGGACACTGATCTGTAGGAGACCATGCAGCAAAGCTAGGTAGCCCCCACAGCTACAACACCTTCTATCGTAACTGCAAGTAAATAAACGAAAAATAATTACTTACAATTATCTTACTATTTATCTTACAAAGGGACGTTAAATCGTTAAATCAACATGCTGGTTTTAAAAAAACATCCCTAAATCCTAGATCTCTCACTAAAAGCTCACCAGACATCTACGTGACGGGTTTTATGGCAACAAATTTGCGCTACTTGGGACCTCTGGGGCCGCCACTCTACCTACCTACCAACTCGAACAGAATTTAATAAAAATTGACTATTTTGGAAGATGACAAGATCAAACCTTGTTTCCTCAAAATATTTGAGTTGCATTTAACCAAATGAGTATTAAAAAAAGTCAAAATGCTGCAAGCCCTTTTCGTTCCCGTAAAACGATGAGCAGTGGTCCTGATGTTGAAAAAATTTTATATTATACGCTTCAAAAAACAAACAATTTTTTCGTTTGCAAGAATCTATTTTAGATTGCATGAACCTTCTCCCATGGACTTAAATTGAGGCAAGGAATACTACGTTGTCCCAGTGGTAGTAAACAATTTTTGTCCTTCGTCATCGATTTAGACACTCATTTCGAATGACACTCCTGTCGTAAATAATCTCGACAAAGCCAATCTGCTTGCTGCACAATTCGCGGCCAGATACACACTTCCAGATTGCGCTTCACCACTACCTGTGCTCGAGAGTGTTGAACATTCAATGGGCCAAAATTTGATTTCGCACTCGCACAGCGTAAGAGCACTGAAAGGTCTAGAAATACACAAATCCGCTGGTCCAGATGGTATTTCCCCTATTTTGTTCTGAAGAGGTACTCTTCCGCTCTGGCAAAACCCTTGCGTAGGCTTTTTCATCTATCTTCTGGTCTCTTCCCGAGTAGATGGAAAACTGCATTTGTCCAGCTTGTCCTAAAAAGAGGCGATTCTTCTTCTCCCTCCAATTACACACCCATAGCACTCACGCCCCCTCTTTCTAAGAAAACGCTGATAAATCGTCAGCTTGTGAAATATCTTGAATCACGAAAACCCTCTAATGACCGGCAATACGGCTTTCGCAGCTACAGGCCCGCAGGTGATTTGATGACCTGTGTCACCGAAACTTCAAATTCGAAATCCACCATATAAATGCTGGTGTCCCCCAAGGCTCAGTTTTGTCTCCGACTCTCTTCTTAATCTTCATTCACGAGTTCTCTTGTCTATCACATCTCAATTACACATATGCGTTTAATGACTCATGGCCCTGCACTTTGGACGTAGATATTGAACAGGAACGTATGTTTAACTCATTAGATATTGACAGCATAATTAAATGGGGACATGCCAACAGAGTAGAATTTAATGCTTTCAAAACACCATGCTGTCTTTTGTCATTAAAGCGAAACGCTATTTCCTAACCATAATTGAGTTTAATGCCATTGTCCGTGAATGGCATTTGCGTCGATGAAACCGGAAAACTTTCGATGCTCGGTACGCCAGTTAATTCTAACCTAGGTTCGAATGACCACATATTCGATGTTGCCAAGAATGCGACGAAATGCCTAGGTTTTCTAAGCCAGTGCAAAAAGTACTTTACCCATTCTGATTTAGCCACAATTTATAAGGCTTTTATTCGGCCTACAATGGAATAAAACGCTCACATATGGACAGGTGAACCCAAGACCACCATACATTTCCTATATAGAATTCGAAAGCGAGTGCTGGACCACCGTCGAAATATATCTTGCTTGACTTTGTTTTATCGCCACCAATGCTCCGACGAAATAGCTAATTGCATTCCGCCCCCTTCAGAAATTTAGTTGCAACACACGCACATCCTCGAATGCTCATCGGTTTACCCTTAAAAGTGTACTTTCGGGCGCAGGTGGAATACGTTACCTCGCCATATTTTTCCTTTGCACTGCAGCCTACATCAATTTCAAAACCAATGTGCACTGGTACCTTTCTCTCCATTCCACTTCTGCTCGTGCTGAGTAAAAAAAAAAAAATTGTTTAAGGGTACTTCCAATCTCTTGAGCACTTAAGCACCAATTAAAACAAAAAAAAAAAACTTCTCCTTTTAATAAACACTTCAATATGGTCCTTTGAACTTTACAAATGTTTCTCCATTTTAATGAGCCAACTTTTCCAACCCCAATAGCCCGAATTTATATCAGCCCTTTGTTAAAAAATCACTGATAACTCCTGACTGTACTTAATTTTAAGCATGTCTGCAATCCTAATGGCTTTATAATATTCACTCGACAAAAGCTAAACATTTTGAACTCGATTTGTCTACATTTGCCGAATCTTAAAACCACCAATTATCCCCAAAAATTCATCCTCATCAAACAAAGGCACACTCCACACAGACAGCAATTTAATTCGAAACGTCCAAATTTGTATCGAAATAGAAAGGCAAAAAAAACAAACAACAAAAAACAAAAAACAAACACATTATCATTGTTATATCCCGACAGTGGCAAGAAATCGAGTAAAATCCGCAAGCCAACATGAAACACCCCCCAAAGTCGACCTTCGTTTGTCGCAAAAACACAACACCGACCTTAATTAACAGCGGCAAGTAAAGACATCACCCAAATCGATTATTTGCCCAAGGGATGGCCATTTTTCAAACCCCAAATCCCTTTATTGTCATCATTTGCTGCTGGTCAATTAAATTTATTTGATAGCCTCTCGCTTGGCTAACCTGGCCTGATCGTGGAGCACAGTCCTAAATATACAAATTTAATTACTTGGGTGCCACAAAGCGCCTTTTAATTAAATAGCTATTCGTAAAACTGGAACCTATCTTATATCTTTTGTCTTTTCATTGCAGTTGCAGTCGCCGTAGCATTTTTCCTTTGCTGGGCGCCACATCATGCCCAGCGGCTTATGGCGGTCTATGGCTCCAGCATTGGTGATACCTCACCTTTATACAACGACATTTATTCCATCCTCACCTATATTTCTGGCGTGATATACTTTCTGTCGACGTGCATCAATCCGCTGCTGTACAACATCATGAGTCACAAGTTCCGTGATGCATTTAAGGTAAATCGCTCCCGGAGCATGTCATAATCACACCACTAATGGGATTTCCCTGTTCTCTATCATTCTAGGTAACTCTGGCCCGTCATTTTGGCCTAGCTGGACGATACCAGACCACAAATCACAATTACAGCGCTCTGCTGCGACAGAATGGTTCAATGCGCCTGCATACAACGGTGAATAACAATGCAATCGATCATTATAATTCCTATAGAGTTGTGCAATTGCAATGTCGTGATCCCCATCATCTTTCTCTGCAGGACAGTGTAAGGACGAATGGGAATAGTTGCAGGGCGCATCGCATGCGATGCGTTTCTGTCAGTAGTCAATCGACTCTGATGACCTCACTCAGCAAGAACGACGTTTTCGCAACGAATAGTTATATCCTACAATCGGCGGCTGCAGTTGCCGCAGCAGCTGTCAATAATACTCCGCCGCTGGCCGGGGGCTCCGCACATCGTGGTGAATTGCACACACAAATCTCACAGGTCTCGTCATTGGATGACGCCAATTCGCTGCTCGAATCCGAGATTGCACACAGCGGGCATCACAACCATCATCCGCATCCGATGCACCATCATTCCTCATACCGATTAAAGGAGTTGCGCAGGTCACAAGGATATTTGCCGACGAAACTGGCAACAGACGATGACATGTCCTTGGATTCAGGCGATTGGCCAGATAGCAACATGGATATGAGCAGTAAATGCTCAGAAACTGAGACTGATGTGTTCCCACAGTCAAGCCTAGATCGTCGGCGAACACCAATGAGAGGAACAGAACTGAGGTGCCATCCTGGCAGTGGATTGGCCTATAGCGAGACAGTGAGTACCACAGCACGCCGACCTAAACTCTCCAGTATTATCCGGCGTGATCCACATTCGACGAGCAGTCGTGTCGAACTAAGAAAACCCTCCCGCAAGCCAACTGGCACAACACTAGAAAGTCTCTCGGACAAGATCCGATGGAGAACTCGAAGAAAAATGAACTTCCTTCGAGGTACGGGCAATAAAAATCCATCCATCAAGGAATCTAATTCTTCGTTGTCGCTACCAGTGTCACCGGTAAAATCAACACCAAACACTAACCTGAAAGTCCACCCAGAACTCCAAGAGATTACAACGAATGGCAGCCGAGACTGTCACTCTGTTTCGTAAGAAAATTCAGTCCATCCTTCCTTCCTCTACAGTTGACCTAAAAACAAAAAGAATATTAAGTCTTTTTCTTCGGGGAAACATTGTACGCTTTTCCATTAATATTTAATAAAAAAAATATTTAATTATATTTAAAGGCAAAGCGGCTTAATAAAAAATTAAAAAAAAAATTAAAGGAAATTATTCTGATTTTGCTGTGACATCTCTCGTTGACACTTCTTGTATCCAAGTGATCTCTTATTTTACCTCTTTCCTAGTGACATTTAAAATTAAGTAACTAATAATAAATTAATAAATTAAGAACAGTGTAAATAAATGTTTAACTTTATTTTAAGAAAATATTTCTTTTGTTAGCACGTAAGCAAGTTGACTCGAGTAAAAAATGAAAACGTTAAATTAAATATTATTAAAAATTTCACACCAAGTGTTTTTTATTATTATTATTTCTTTTCTTTTATTTTGGAAGAGGACTTATAAACTTTTGATGTATAGGTAAGTTTGTTTCTTAAATATGACCCGCTGCGTAGTAACCTTGATAAAACAGAAGTGACTGAGGGTGACGAAGAATTTTATTACACACGATGTCTTTCAACCTCGAACTTAACAACTGTGAGAAATTTAAATAAATCTACGTCCATCGATTTCGAACATTGTTGGATAAGTGTCTTACGATGAATCCGTTGAAAAAACACTTCGTCCTTCCAGTTTTACACCGAAGAAGACTTACAATGACAATAAAAATGGAAGTATGGAAGTATATCGTTGAGATCAACTTGTAGAAAGGATTCCCATTAAGAAGGTAAGAAGAGCACAAGAAATAGCACTTCAAAGAAACAACTTTACAAGTTACAATTTAACATTAAACTACCTTTCTCTACACATACATAATTTTTTTGCCAAGCGCCAGAAAAGTTAACATAACAAGCCGACCAGTCCGCACATGGCACAACGCAGTAGACGACGAACGAATCATCTTCTTTATACATCAACCATCAAAACAATCTGCTTTGTCTCGGACTGATACAACTTCATCAGAAGTTCTTCCTGAATCCACATGAAAAATCTCCATTGTAGCTGTCGAAATTTTTTGGGCCACGTGGAAGATTTACGGTACCGCATCTCTATTCCGAATCAGGACTTTAAGATAAAAACATGACTTTAATCGACCCGGACTAAGGTTGCGTATCATCATTCAATATGCCCCACTGCATTTCTTTCAATTCAAAATTGCTCATAACCAAGAAGTGCTAGTATGAATGTCGGATTAAGGGGGTTCCGTACCACCATACAGTATACAAAACGTTATATTTCTTTAACTTTAGAATTCTCATAGCATCACGTATTTTTTTGAGAAAATTAACTAATTAACTTGATTTTTGATTTTTTAAAACAAGCTCGCCAAAAAACAAAATCTCGAAATCGGTTTATTAAAACTCGATCTGACTCCATCTATTCGCTCTATCAAACCGCATACACCGAATTCTCCTACCTCTGCAACTCTCTTTAGTTGGACTACGTGAACCATAAGGAATCAAGTTTAATATCTGACCCCAAGCTATTCTACCAATTCATCAAAGTCAAAAGTGAATCAGACGGCTTTTCCTCAACTCTAAATTATCTTGATTCTTCCTCATCAGACCCTAACACATTTGCAAATCTCTTTGGCAATTTCTTCAGCCAATAATTCGCGGTGCATGAAGAAGACCCCAACCAGAATTTTTTCCGATACCTAAACTATAGTACCCATACAATCATGGTGTCTGTCGAAATTACACCGGAACTGGTAGCAAAGAAGATCTTAAGGTTTAATAATGATTTTTCCCCGGGTCCTGACGGTTTGCCGGCTAGAGTGCTCAAAAAATGCACCAATCTCCCCGTACAGCCCTTAATTTCACTGTTTCAACTCTCCATCTCACAAGGCATTTTCCCCATATAATAAGACATATATAATAAGTCATAGGAAAGGTTCAAAAAATTATGTTGCAAACTACAGGCCAAACGCGAAACGCTCGTTCATTCCTTAACTTTTCGAAAGCATAATCTACGATGCTCTGCTTTTCCACTGCAAGTCCATCATATCTCTTAAGCAACACGGATTTCTCAGAGGAAAATCGACAACTAGTAACTTAGTAGAATTTGTCTCTAGAACTCTTTGTGACTTGGAGAATGTTGTCGTCATAGTCTTCAGTAAAGCCTTCGACAAATTATCGCACAAGAAAAATCTGCTCAAGCTCAATGCTCTTGGTTTCCCCGTAACTTTTATTGACTGGATTAAGTCCTGCCTTGAAAACCGTCAATACGTTGTTATTTTAAAATCCTCAAAATCTAATCCATTTATGGCCACCTCAGGTGTCGCTCAAGGGAGTAACGTTGGTCCTATTATTTGCATCCTAACTATTAACGATGTCGACCTTATTAACCGCAACTCGTACAAATCTATATACGCCGAAGACATAAAATTATATTCGCCCATTTCGTCTGCCGCTGACCAACTCCTTCTTCAAGACGATCTGAGCAGGTTTTCAATTTGGTGCCGAAAAAACTTTTCAGATCTCAACATAAGTCTTTTCTCTCCACTATTTGGGTATTATCTGCGATAGAGATACATATTCACATTACTTTTGTTAGACCACTGTTAGGATATGTTTCCCAAGTCTGGTCCCCTCACTATGAAACCCACATCCGGCGAATCGAGGCCGTTCAGTGTCATTTTCTACGCTTCATACTGCGTGGTCTCCAGTGGACAGACAGCTTTAACCTGCCACCTGATACACATCGTTTGCAACTCATCAAACTGCAGACCCTGGAGCAACGTCGTGATATTGCCGACATTCTTTTCATTCACCAGCTCTTATCCGGTATCATTGACTGCCCAACGTTGCTTCAATCGATCACTTTATTTACAAACCCCCGTAGCCCCAATTAGTTCGTCTATTCCGCTTAGACCCACACCGCACCAACAACGGTTCTCATGAACATATGTCCCGAATGTTGCGTAAGGCCAATGCTACGCAGGACATCTTTAATTTCCACCTAAACAGATCCACCCTTAAAAATATACCTCCTTTCACCACTCCAATCCACCAAATCCCTAGTTAGTTATGAGTTAGAATTTAAGCACTGCTTGTTCTTATTTAAGTCCGGGGGTATACCCCGGGCATCAAATAGAAATATACATGCGATTCCATAAGAGAAATGAAAAAAGGATGTTTTTCAAACGATCACTTATGAAATTTAAGCACAATTAGAAGGTTTTTGAATGCAGACTCATTGTTAAAATATATGATCTTCTTCTTGGAAAATTTATTCGACTACATTACTTAGGAACTCGTTGCCAAATGTAGAGGTGTAAGTGAGAATTCCAATATCCTACCATTCCGTGTGTCACATCCGTGTTCGTGTTTGTATATCAACTTTTGTATATCAACTTAAGATATTGTTTATAATGATATTTTCTTAAAAAATAAATAATGAAAGGAAAGAAGAGTGTGATTCTGAAGTGTGTTTAAGTTGTAAGTGTCAAAACAGGAGGCAGAAAATATTGCAAAAAAACAAAGTCATTCAATGTTTATATATTTTTTTATTTTTCATAACTCAACCACTGTTCAAAACACCGGAAATATTTTTTTTTCATTAATTTATTTTCAGAAAATATTTTTTGGAATTGAGAAAAATGCCACCCCGCAAAACAATTCGTACGAGCACCACTAAATTTTGACATTTGTAACAAAAATTCTGAACAAATTTGCAGTCGCTTTTATTTCCACTTCTCGCATGAAATTGGCAAAATAAAAGTCAGAATCATAGATTCACACGTTTCTACAATAAGTCGGCATCAAAAAACCTTCTTTGAAATTGCATGTTAATCAATTTCGAGCGTTAATTTTGTGTCGACTAGGGTTATTAAAATTACTACCAGGCGTCGCGTGTCGGATGTCATCATTACCAATTGTCAATTGCTCCATGAAAATACTCCTGCTTATTTTTTGGTATAAAATTGAATAACGATTAAGTTATGAGAAAAACGATAAGTAGTTAATTTTTTACATTCTGTGAAAATTGCAAGTGTCTACCTATTATCTTTCCCCGAAAATCAAGTTGTTGTCTGAAGTACACAAGTAGCTAAGTACTTAGGAGTACACTTAGACAAAACACTAACTTTTGGCATTCACATATAGCAAGTAATAAAAAGGGTCAGCTTGGCTTCAACAATTTTATACCCATGAATAAATGGATAATCGAAACTCAGTACCGAAAATAAGCTTATCATTTTCAAGGTAATATCTCAAAGTATTCTGTTATTTGGGTCACCTGTTTGGGATAAATGTGCTAATAGCCATATACTTCGATTGCAAAGTGCTCAAAACAAAATACTTAAAATGATGCTAAATCTACCTTGGCATTATTCTACGGAAGAGCTCCACGCAAAGACCAACATAGAACAAGTTTAATTAAGATTAGCAAATTTATTTGAGCATTACAACACATCTTGTAGGCTATCCGAAAACCGCATGATCTCAAATTTAGCTATTAAAGGGAAGCTTTATAATTGTTATTGATTTTCTCTTCATTAGTTTGTTAATATACGTATGTGTTTGTTTACCAATCTTATTTATTTGTTTTTTAATTTTATAATTAACTAATTTACTTATCAATTTATTTATTTGTGTATTTATTTTTTTATTTTAAATAAATATTTATATATTTATTCATATATTTATTAATTTATATGTATATATTTATTTATTTATTTATTTATTTATTTATATATCTTTTTTATTCTTATTAACTTGTTAAGCATATTTGAGATCAGCTATAGCTTTCTTGCCTCCCATTCTCTCCAAACTTGGAAAACTGATTTTTAAGTATTTTACGAAGGTTTTTCTTGTAGTTTTTCCATTGACTTCTTATTATATTGAACTGTAATACTTGTAATAATAATGTTATTTTTTTCAGAAGTAAAGTAGAGTTATACTAAATCTCTGTAAATTGTGCAATATAACCTTAAGAATGAAAAAACTTAAATAATTTCAGTTTCAATATATATACAAGCCAATACAATACAATTTGTTATATGAAGTATTTCTTCTTGCAATTTCCGCGAACCTTCAATCAGAAACTTTTGCTGAAAGATTTAAGGGAGTATTCTAGTCTAGAGGCATCGAAAAATAAAAAAAGTTGAAAATTTCAAAAAAAAATTAGCAGTTGGTAAAGTGGGGGACTCAAAAAATTGGTGCGAAACCATACCCACGATTTCAGGCCTTCTGGCAATCTGAAACCAAAAAAAAAAAGATTATTAATCAACAATAATGTCGCAATGTCTGAAAGTACGGAAATTTTTTTTTTCACAAAATAGCAACTGCCTGAAAAAAACAATTTTGGTACCACTTTTTCGACTGTTTCGAATATAAAAATAAGTAACAGAAATGATGGTGATAGTTCCAGACATAGACAAGTCTATAAAGAAGCCTCTCTTAGAATTTCAGGTAAATCGGTCCGGTAGAACCTGAGAAATCGTGGGATTTGTTTTGAAAATGACGGTTTCGAGAAAAACGCGTTTAAAGTTTCGCGTAAAGTTTTTCGCAGTCTAAGTCATGAAATGATATTGTAGACTTACATTTATTCAATCTGCCATTCCTGCTTCATACATCGGACCTTCCTCGACTTTGAAAAAAAATATTTGCCGCATTTCTTTCTTCATATCGGGCAGTTCTGGCCTCCTTTGATTTTTATTGAGCGGTCAATCCGGGCGTTGTCTCCTTTCACAGCAAATAAGTTAGCTTCCGGGTAAATTTTCATTCCCACAAGCTCCATCATTTTTAACTTCTCATCAGGAAGTTCGTGTTAAAATAGGAATGAAGCCTTCATTAAAAATAGAAACAGCAATATTTCACAATATTTTCCACGTAGTTTGAAGGTTAGAATTCAACTGTTAGCAGCTGGACGTAAATGAACACTAAATATAAAAGATACAAGTCACCTTGGGTTCTTGTATTACAATTGGCGATTTCTTCTTTCGTTCAGAGCAGAGCCTGAGTTGTCAAACAAAAATTACGTGTTTCTTTTTTAGCTCAGATTTATCAGAGCTCTGAATTCGTCTTTCTTTTTCCATTCAAAGTATTCTCAGTGCGCACTCTATGAGCTCAGAATAAATTGACCAAGTATTCAGAGCAAAATGTTGAATACAGTCATTTTTTATGTGACAGTAGGGAAAACAAACAAAAATAAAATCCAAACCAATTTAAATCAAGCGAATAAAAATATAAAATATTACTTTTGAACAATTTTATACAATAAGACTTCATTATTACGACAACTTAACATATGATTGCTTATCGAATTCCAACTAAGCGTTCAACTGCATTTCAAAAACAAATCAGAGCGCCCTGAACACGCTCGGTTCAGAGCACGTTCGATGTGCTCGAACTCTGTCCAGAGCTCTACTCTGAACTAAAAAAAAACAACGGCTTATATATTCAAAGGACAAAAGGTTTTACTGAGAAATATGGATTCCGGTAGACGGAGAATCCCTAATGTCTTTTGTTCGATTAGTTCTGGCTTAACCAGTTTGGATGCCGGGTCAGCAAAATACCGATAGCTTCGAAAATAATTTGAATTTTGAAAAATCCTCTTATAGATATATAAAAAAAATCGTTTTTTTTTAATTTCTAGACCAGAATACCCCCGTAAGAACTCTGGACTTCTTTTTAAACAGAGACAAGCCCTCAGAAATCGTCTTTTGAAATCCCAAAAACTTTTGAAATTCAACTAGGTTTCCTCCCACGATTAAGTAAATATGGTATCCATATGCAAGCAAAAGCCGTATGAGGACAAGATAGCATTTACACTGCACTGAAGTTGGCAGCTGTGAAATATTCTTATTATCATGGCATTAAGCCCCTGACACTAGAAGGTGCAGCATATATATATTTTTTTGTTGTAACATAAATATTGAACCAGCCAAACCCATATGAACTGAATACGCTACGATTTGCCAACCTGATCTCAATATTTTTAAGCAATAAGAGCCGCTTTATTAGACTTCGTTTTGTATACAGAAATATGAGAAAAACTAATTAATTAAATTTTCCTTTGCATGTGTTTGTTTGATGAGTCGTAGTTTAAATAACGCACGCTCCATGGATCCCAACTCTATCATCAAAATTTGTTTAGCATATTAGCCAAAAAATGTATCAGATAGACATGCAGAGTTAACATTCTTTCGCACGTACTCCTGTAATGTAATTAAAGACAAAATTATAAACTTTTTATACCAGAAGGCCTTAGCACATTGTTTAACATTTAGACCTTTTTTTGTGAACTCTTTCTCTCTCTTACGTATCAAGGACAAAGCACACGAGCCACAATATCTTCATCTGATAAACTGATTCTTTCACATTTAATTGCAAACTCAAAGAACAAAAATCTACTGCACTTGAACCTTTCTTTAACTTGCAATGAGGAGGAGTGAGTCGTTTCAAAAGCAAGTCGTCTGGTCATGGTCCCTCATAATCTCTTGGCCCGTACTTGGCACTGTCATTGACAGCAGCACTGATGGGAAAGAATAAGTGGTTTCATCGAAAGCACGCCTCTGTCTGTGGGTTTAACTTCTCTTCACTTTATGCTGTTTGCTGCTCCTTGGTGAAGTATAAACTGAAAGATATTACCAAATTTACTATATAATTTGTTTTACCCTCTTCAAAAAAAAAAAATAAAAAAAAATAAACACTCAAAATAATATTGGAAGCAGCAAAGAATAAGAAAAACAGTGTTCATCCTGTTGAAGGGATATTTTTTTATCTGAAAATAAAAAAACCGACAAATAAGCGAATTAAGGGCCATGGTTTGGTAATGAAAATGAAAAGCTATGGGGCGCTTTGGACATTCTGGATATTTTATGTTTCTGAATTTGTTTACAAATTATCGGTTGCAATGTGACTTGTAAGTTGTCTGCTTTATTCGTTTTTATGTTTACATATCGCATGAAACACATTTATAAAAAAATCTTTAACGTCACAAAGTCATTATATGATACATACATCAACATACTTTTATGACAGCTGCATAAATGATGTCTTTAAAAATATAAAACGATATGGAAATTTGTCCAGAATCGGCGGTCGAGCTCTTTCTTAAGTTGCTAACAGCGTTACAGTCCGGTGATGGAGTTGGTCCATCGTTGGCCAAAACCTTTTCCGTACCGAGAGTGTGCCAACGGAACGTAATGAATTAGACACTTCTGTCTGTTTTTTAAGGAAAGTATTTTGAAATTTTTTCGAAGTTATTTATTCTCGCTGTGGTTCGCGCTAAAACGTTGTTGAATTCAATTTCTTGCACCAAAATATAGCTTCGATAAACGAAAGGACGTGGGCATTTAATCTATCTTGGCTCATACTTTGAACTGTTTTGACAAGAGTTTTGCTTCGGAAAATAGTTTTCTGATACGTTTATTTTTCCAACAATGCCCATGAGAAAGATTTATTCAGATGAAGAGCACTTAAAAATAAGATCTTATGATTATTAGAGAAATTGCTTTAAAAAAATGTCTCATACCGTGGCTTATAATTTTTAAGTCCAGAACCATTCGCCGGCATTACTATAACAAAAAGTAAGGCTTGTTTTTAGAAAAATTAGAAAGAAGCCAACTTCAAACAAGCCTTAAGCTTCACAAAAACCAAAAAAATATGACCTCCCGATTTGAGAAAAAAATGTTCTGTTAAAAAGAAAACGATGAGAAAACGTCTGCTGTCTCATTTTCCGAAAAAAAATATACATGGCATTGATAGGAGAATGGATAAACAATCTAACTGGTCGCACCCCACGGTTTGTCCAATTATAAAGTGTGTTAAGGGGGGAATCACAGTAAAATTTTCAATTTTTCGAAAAAAAAATGTTTCGCTTAAAAGGTGCTTTAGGGTCTTAAAAATAATATACCAAATGATGGTGAGTGACAAATTTTGCACTCTGCGGTAACGCCTCTCCGGTATGCTCACATATTTTCATATGGTTTCTCAGTACTTAAAACTTTAAACGCGTTTTTCTCGAAACCACTTTATTTGAGCTCTCTGAAGACATAACTCGAGCAAATCTTTACCGATCGACTTAAAAATTTTGACAGTAGCTTCAAAATATCTTTCTCCAAGGAACTACGTAGGATTTTTTATTTTATATGGCTTAATTTTTTTTTATCGACGATTTTTTGGCGTTTTTTTTTTGTTAAAAATTGAACTTTATTTTCAAACATGCACAATTTTGTAAAAAATCAATTTATCGAAAAAAAATCCTACATAGCTCGCTAGCTGTTGTTATATGAAAACTAAAAAAAATGTGGTGTTTTCTTCGAGGTCAAAAATTAAGGAGTCTACGTCTTCGGCCATCGACACGATTTCAAAAATAGGTGCCTTGGGGCATATGCTGCGCAGCCGCCATTTTTAAATATTCCTTATTGAAAAAAATATATTTTGTACTTTTTTAGTATTGCTATAAAACCTTCTTTACAGATTTTTTTAGTTCCCGAAAATATGCCTATTTTTTTGTGTGCTACTGTGATTTCCCCCCTTAAATGGTTCCGTAACTTTGGAGACTCTAGTGCTGTGATTGGGGATTCTGTGTATCTGGTAAGAGTAAACATGCTTTTAAACCATCGACAATGAACTTCCGGAAATATAACTAGCTACTTGCGGCTGTGATACTGGAAGGAAGTGAATAATAAGCTGTAGTTGACTTTGTTTTTCAACAAGATAATGCTTCTGTTCACACTTCAAGGCTCATCAAAGAATGGTTTTATCTTAAAAACATTGATGTTTTGGGCTGGCCAGCAAGAAGTTTTGACCTTAAGCCGATTGGGAATTCGGGGGTAGCTTTTTCTCGGCTGACAAAAGCTATTAAACTGGCATGGGACTCATTTTCAAAAAACTACTCCTCAAAATTTATCAAAAATCTTACCAAACAAAATGTTTGAAACAATTACAAAATAAACGGTCTTAAAAACCACTAAAAACCTTAAAAATAAAATCGCACAATATTCTAAGAATAATTTTTTTTTATGAGCAAATAATACTTTTGTGGCTTTTAAATAAATACCAAAGAGATTTTTATTAGAGGCAAATATTAATAAATAAGAAAAATTAAAAGTATACTGTTCATACATTAATAAAAAAATGATTCCAAGATTTTTAATTTTAAAAATTAAATTTGTATGCGACAGAAGACACCTTTGTTGACCCTGAAAGCTTGCCGCACAAACACTATTGCTTTTGGTTTTTGAATTAACGTAATTTTTTCAGGCCAAACTCATGCGCTTCACATAAATTTCACCTTAGCGGAGCATAGCAAAGGTTGCCGGAAACCTTTGCTATGCTCCGCATTTGGCATTCTAAGCTTGCAAATTTATGGCATTTGTAGTTTAAGCCGCAGCGGCTTCTGTAAGGGTCATTTTATCAGTCCATTTTAAATCAATTTTTTTTAACATGGACGGCTTGATTTTGGCAATTACGTCCCGAATAATAGCTTCTACTTTCTCAAATTTTTAAGTATACTCGAGTGACTTGATAAGCCTCCATAAGAAGTAGTCTGAGGTGATGATTTTTTCTTCAACTGCTGCTTAAATCTCACAAGGATTTCATAGTTACATAGAAAGTCAGGCAAACTGGATTTGACATTTCCAAAGTTCAGTGTCAAATTGTAAAATTAGAAACTTCTAAGTGTACAATAAGTAGAAATTTATTATCATTTTCTGCTATAAGTTTGTTAATTTGAAAGTTTTTATCTATTTGCGAACTTTCAACGCCCTTTTATCTACAACAGGGTGTGTTGCTGCATGGACTTGTTTTCATTAATAACAAGCATTATTTTTTTTTAGATACATATTTCCCTCGCTTCTAATCAAATCGTATCGCAAACTCAGTTAACAGAATTTCGAACTAATATTTGTCCCAAGTTCAAAGTATTTAAAAACGACAGAATCTTTAAGAATAAATTTAAATCCCATAGAAAAGGTATATATAGTAGAATCATATAAACAGTTGCTACGGGAAAGTAGGTAGATAAAAAAAAATCATACTGTCGCATCTCAGCAACCTAATTTCTTAAGTCATTTAAATACGTCCATCATAAAACGTGTCTACAAACACAAATGAATCTACACAATTTGCAAAGTGTGCACCCATTCTAAGTAGCCTTACAAAATCACACAGTGTCCTAACCAATTTGAGGATATTGAATGCACAGCTGGTTTTCTCATCAAACATCTGCACAACCGGAGGAATTCCAATTTTCCAGCTTATACCCAAAAAAACACCACACGTCCCCACATGCGAAAGTGTTACGGTATTCCTCACACAGTTTGGTGAGCCACTGCTAACCACCACAATTTATCGCTGCCGAACAATGAAAAGGTAATTATTTCTGCTTGTGGCAGCAGCTGTTCAATTAAAATCGTCTTCTACCTTTGCATTTTAAGTCTTAAAGCAAGAAAAGCCACACGGAAGCGAGCATAATAATTAAAATGGTACCTGACGTTGGGCGCCATTTAAAGGGAAGCTCCATGACACACCCCTATTTTCAATTCGAGACTGAAAAAATAGCCAGATGGGAGTGGTATCATCTGGTAGGATTGCTTTAATTGAAATCTGTCTACGTGCCGTGGTAGAAAGTTGAACTTGAATCCACACGAGGTTGGTAGAAATACGCAGCAATAGGACGAGTCACCCTTAAAGTCCTTTGACAGCAACTTGCAAAACTCACATACAATTCGGATTATGTGACTTCAACAAATTGTATTCGCATCGTATCTAGACGAAGTACTTAAGCCGATAAGGCCAAAGGGACCTTCATCCTGAAACCAGCCAACAATTACCATTATGAGGTTAATCTATAACTCGAGGAGCCAATTGACCCGAATAACAGAAAAACGAACCAAAAATATTGTAGACATGATAGCAGAAAATTCGAGGAACACTCCCTTTCTGAATGGCAACTGCTGACAGGATATTAAAGGTGTCACTTTCGAGGAATTAATCCTCTCGTATTTGATTGTTATTGGAGTAAATAGTCGAACTTTTGTGTTTTCATCATGAAGAACTTTTCTTAAGTGTGGGAAAACAGCTTCAACTAAGTTCAAGGTGAAAGATGAACGATTGCTCGAGAGTTTCTAAAAACCAACATTAATTTGATTTGGATTTGAGAGTTTAATAAAATTTGTCAAATGGCCAAATGCTTCTGGCAGCTGTCCTAAAATCGGAACCGTTCATGATATTCAATGAATGTTCAAAAAAAATCGAAATGGTGTCTGATACTGGGCTAAGGATTGTTCCAACATGCATATTCTAGACACGTTTTGAGTTTAAAAGAATCAAATTTTCGGTGATAATTTTTTGATCGGTCGCTAAGTAATGTATTTGAAAGTTGGGCACTCCGTTCAATAAGTCTTATTGTTAATCAGTTGAATATTGAGTAAGAAAAAAAAACAAACAAACATAACATTAAACATGAAATAAAGTGTTGAAATGAAAAAAAATATAAGCAATCGAAAAACTGCAATGCTTTATCAAACTTTATCTAAATTCACTTTTGGTTTATTTTGTCTTTCTTAAGATTAACTTAGATGCAATGTCTAAAATGATGCTAAATCGTCCCTTGCAACACTCCACTCCAGATCTATTCTAAATATCAATTGAGTTGCAAAGGTACCACTCATAGAGTAATTTTTTTTACAATTTGAGTTTCGCCCACAAACAAAGCTTAAAAACTGAACTGTTATCGGTAGCCCGCAACATAAAGATATCGTTACGCATTTAGCTGAATTTTCAAAGCTTTCACTACTGTCCACAATGATCACTCACTATAGATTTAAAAAAAAAATGTGGAAGCTCTCGAAAAAATGTGTCAATCTTACTTAGCAACACCTCGCGTGAAGAAAGCAATGTATTGTTGCAAATGATGTTCCGCAAGATTCAATTCTTCGGCCACTTCTCTTTTCCATCTATATAAATCAACTGTCTACGGTAGCTCAAAACTTTCCAATTAGTACATTTGTTCGCCCGTGACTTTCAGCTTCTTGCCTTGAGTCGTCAGGCAGATGAAGCCGAAAAAATGAAGAATTGCTAGCTATCCTCTTTAGGTCTGTAAAGTTTATAGTGATCACAATGAATGAATATATTTGCCTTAAGTGTATGCCGAATCCTTACGATACCACCGCTAAAAACCTTGTTGCGTATTTGCCAGAACACTCACCAAGAAAGAAAAAACGGACATTTTTGTGTAGTCTGTGTGTCTCTGGCTCACTCGAAAATCTGTTTAACCAATGCTTTCCAAGTACTTCTGTTCCCAAGTTTTTTGTGCAGTAATGATTATAAAAGCAGAAAGATGCTGAAGTTTACGAATACAACAAAATTGACATTTGAAATTTCAAAATATAATTTTCCACAGGTTCGAAACAAATAGCCATGTAATTTTTTAGATTTTGGATCATTATACTGAAAGCAAAAGGTTTATCAACCTGAATGTCCTTACAACAGAAAAGACTTTCATTATGCTAAATAAACTTTCCGAATATTTTGGTTTTACGAGTAATTAAAGGTGTCAATTTTTCATTTATTTTACGCGGCTTTGGAATTCCCTACCCATAGGCCTAAAAAAATTAGAAACTCTTAGATTTAATCGATTTAAAACATTTGGCCAAAGAATATTACCAGCTTTTTTTTATTTTTGTAATTCAAACAAATTCTTATAGTTTTAAAAAGTATTAAAAATAATATTTCTTATCTTGTCTTTATTGGTTCAGAGTTTCTTGCGAACTATCATACAATAATTTTATTCACTTAATTCAAAACTTGCACGGCACAATATAGAATGAAGGAAAATGTTTGAATATTGAATCGTGGGTGAATTGGAGCTCTATGGGAAACGTGCTGAGTTTTGAGATTTTTATGAATTAAGGAGAATTAGGGATTTTTGTCAACTTACATATATTCAAAATTAATGTCATTTATAGTAAATAATTACTTTTATTCAAAACCAAGCTAATAAATTTATATATGGAAACGAAAACGAGCGTTCTTCTTGGTAATAAGTAATTTCTGTAGACAAATCGATGTGGAAAACGTAGCCCTAACCAGCCGACTATCAACGACGGAATATTAAGTTAATATTATTTATTTAAGTCGCGAGGTATTGAGGTTGTAATACCACTCCTCTGGAAACGATTTCCGCTGTATTCTATTTAGTTGGTACACACCTCCACTGCTGTGGGGTAGTCCTGGTTCATATAGACTTTATTCGACTTGTTACGAAACTGTGGTAGTTTGATGCCTCGCCATTTATCCAAAATTATACAATATTGGAGTCCGTCCAAAAGTATCCTTCAACTTCCCCTATCCTCAAGTATTTTATGACCTAATACGTGAGTTCCGGGGCCAATTTGGCTGCACGCAGTTTCAAGCGGAGTAGAGTCGTGGCATTTATGACTTCCTCATCTGGTCCTCGGTAAATTGGCGCTACTCTAGATTTAGAACAGAGAAGTCGTACTGCTATTGTTCTATCTTGATGAATCTGCTCCCAAAAGCCTTTCCGGCATCGGCAGAAGCATGAATCGGGATCTTTTTTGGATTTTTGGCTGAAAATATGTGCGTTGGAATTTTGATCCTTTAAGCCTTTAAGTCCTTTCGGAAATTATTCCAAGCTATGACTAATTCCATCAGCAGAGCGGCGAACCAATCAACCCTTAATTTTCACAACTTCACAATCGTTATTGGGTTAACAATTCTTAAGGGATCTCAAATGTGTACAATTTCGGATAAGGCGAAATAGATAGTGATTCTGTGGTTAGGTTAGCCTGGAATCGATGAACAACTCTTTTGTCTGTTGATTCCAAATGATTCCTTACATTTCAATGTGGTTGAATCCTCATATTGGACATCGGATTCTAGAGCCCTTTTATCCGCGTTAATATGATTCAAAAAATGTCCTGGAGTAAAAGCTCATTGATCACTCTCTTCCCCTTCTTGGACAGCGAAGGGATTCTACGAGTTGCAGGGCGCCTGGAAGCACTTTATCTGGAGTAAGACGCCAAGCACACCATCGTACTACGATTTATTCACGAGCTCAGCAAAATCTTGATGCTGGATATCCATTTGCAAAATTTGCACTTCGGACCATAAGAACTGTTGCCAATTATACGTCAGATATACTGACTCATTTAAGGGAAAACTCAGGGTTAGATTTTTTTGGACCTATATTGATCCATTTCAAGGTCAGAGGCAAGAAACAAGGCGTACATTGCAGTTTCTGTTCTTTTGCCACCAAGGCCAAACAATTTGAAGTAGTGTCAAATGTAACCACGATTACATTCATCGGAGCGCTTAAACATTTTACAGGAAGGCGGGGATATTGCTGCGACTATGCGCATTTTGTGGGAGCACGAAATCAACTCCAAGAAATCACATCATCGATACATTTGCCACCGTCAAAGGAAAAAATAACCTCATTCTGCTCGAAAAGGAGGTAAGACCTCTCTTTCATTCCACCGAGAGCCCCACATTTTTGTGGACTATGGGAGGCTGCGGTTAAATCAGTCAAACATTTTTTGAAACGTAACCTTCTGTCCTCGAAACTGACATACGAAGAACTAGAAACTCTTATGATAGAGATCGAGGCGATTCTCAACTGACGATCAGTGACACCTATGTCATCCGATCCCAACGATATGACGGCCCTGACTTCGGGACATTTTTTAATCGGGGAACCATTAACATCTACTGTGGTCTACAGCCTCGGCAACAGGTGGAAGACAATCACCGCTATCAAGATACACTCCTGACAACTCTATTCACAGGAGTACCTCAATGAGCTGAAACATCGGTACAATTGAAAACACCGTCAGAAGGACATCTTACATGGGATGCTGGTAATAATTAATGACTATAATTTGCCGCCGATGCATTCGAGAAAACTACAAGTTGGTACGAGTGGTGGAGGTAAGAGATCCATCTACAAACTCGCACCGATACCCGTCGATGTCGACCCACTCCGAGACCATCCAACAGTCAGTTATTCAAAAAATAAATAACGATCTAGCACCTGAGGGTTTTCTTCTTGAAAAGATAATGAGGCATTCGCTGTCCACCAAATTGCAAGAATTCTTCTGGTTTTAGCCGAGCCCGGTCGAGCTAATGCCATTCGATTCACAATCCGAAATCTATTTCCAAAATATTGGAGCAGCAAGCCGATTGTCTAGTGAATGGAGGATAGAGCATATTATAATATGTAGCTTTATGGAAATCTGGCACCCTATATGAAGAAATAATCCACCAGATGTAGAATCTGGAGGAAGAGTTTGTAAGAAACAACGATCTTTTGACCCCACTATCGTCGAACAGTATCAGGAGGAGGCGTAGGAAACATAGCTAATGCTTTATTTGGAGTGCTAGATTCGGACAATGCAGATAGAATTTCAAGAACTATTGAAACAATACAAACCGATGAAGAATTACTTAAAAGCCACATAAGGAATCAAACATCATTCCTCGCAGCCAAAAAAAATTATAATGAACCGCGATCAAGAAACCATTGCAAAACAATTTAAGACCATGTCAGCCCAAATCACTAAGATAACCTACAGTACCCCCCGGGAACTATAACAAGAAGATTTTACTCAAATCATTGGCATTACAAATACCACGCACTTTCTTGTTAACTTAGAGCGCCCGCATAGGGCCAGTAAGTTAGTTAAGAATTAATGATAAATAAACTAGTTTAAGCGTTTTTGTTTAGTTTTTAAGAAATTCATATAGGTTATTAAAAAAAATGCATTAAAACTGTTCTCAAAACTACACTTTCTTGTTGTCATTCATACGATAGCCCTTCGGCTTCTACAGAAGCTGTAGAGGCGCGATGGGGATAGAGCCAGTTCAACTACTGATATCCGAATGTCCTGTACTAACTGCAAGAATGAAGAGTGTTCAAGACACTAGCTTCTTCCACCGAATAGTAAAGGTTCTCAATTAATAAAAGCCTTGTTCAAGCAATCGTGGGTGATGGGCTTTGTGTAACAAAATGGGAACAGCTTGTCTGAGAGCGTAAAGTATAGTGACCATGTAATCTAATGCTCATATTAATGAAAAATAGATTGCTTGGTAAGCAAGTAAGAAGTTAATTGTATTTCTCATATCTGGGCACGTACTCCAAAGTCAAGCAAGATAAGCAATAGTAGATCAAAAAAATTAAATTATAAATAGTGCTCCATCGAAATAACCGGCTTTATTCTCCAACTTCAAATTTTAATCCAAAATACCGCACTTGCTGTGAAAGATCACTGCCATGAGATATGGCACAAAAGTATTGATAATTGAAAAGAATTTACCATAGGCATTTAAATAGAATAAGTGGAGAATATCAGCAACTCAATTCCATGATTCAATGCCTCAACAATATCATAAGGGAGAGAATACGCGCAGACACTGATAATGAGTTGAAAGCACGGTTGAAGAAAATAAGACCCTCTCCTCATGCTTTTAAGGAAATAAATATAATTACAGGTAGAAAATATCCTGGAATAAATATTTCGAAAGATCTTCTAACATGTGATGGAAGAGAGTTATCTGACATCGAAGAAAAACTTAATGCGTTTAAGCTTTTGTATTCGAACTTATACGCGGAAAGGACACCTAATTTTAACATAAGTCTAACGAATAATGTTATAACAAAAGTAAATGAGTTTAATCAAATAAACGCAAATAAAACTATAACCACACTGTCAAATTTAAATACTCTTTCCGATCAATTACCCCCACCATTTACCACACCTCAAAAAGTCAACATATTAAGAAGTTCACTTAATAATAAGAAATCCTGCGGACCTGACTTTGTTTCTAACTTTGTCCTTAGAAAGTGTCCCTTCTCATTGGATGTGTCACTTTCACGCGTATTCAACCACTGCATCAACAATGGATATTTCCCAACAGTCTGGAAAAAATCCAAAAATATTTCCTATACCAAAAAAATTTACATCAAGGGACGTTAAAGACTTTCGACCTATTTCGTTACTCTCAAATATAGGCAAATTATTTGAGCGGGTACTGTCCGAAACCTTGGATAAGATTTGCGAAGACTTCAACATAATCCCCAAAAACCAGTTTGGGTTTAAAAAAGGTCACTCAGCAGAACACTCTCTATTTGGGAAACAAGATTACTCACAATCGAAGGGAGAAAATGTGTACCGTCGCAGCGATTGATTTCCAAGCAGCCTTTGATTCCATCTGGCACAAAGGTTTAATATATAAACTAATAAATCTTAGATTTCCTCCATCAATTATCAAAATAATAATTTGTTTTTTGAATTTGCGAACCGCTTCAATTTTCATTGGTTCGGAATCCTCAGAAGAATTTTCAATACTCTCAGGTGTTGCCCAAGGAACAATTTTGGGTCCTAAGCTGTATAACGTCTCTCTTTACGAATTTTCTTTAGGCGATCCTATCTTTCACGAGCCTGGTGCTATTTTGTACGCTGATGACACAATTATTCTAGCAAGTGGAACAAGGCCACACTGTTAAAAAGAACCGCCAGGAATGAAAAAATAAGACCACCAGGTTAGGCTGCTGAACACAAAGTAAAGTTAAAGGTTTTTATTGTTACATGTGGGTACATTCGTATCAGGCAAAAAGAGAGTGTATGAGAATGTATTAATGAATATGTATGTATACTCAACACTCCCACTTTCATTAATACATATTGCAATAATAAAATAATGAGTAATTCAATGTATTTTTAATTCAATTTTAACAGTTCATCAACTTAACTACCAATTTTAATTAAACTTTGAATAAAAAACAGGGTATAGGAGTATGTTTCTCAAAAGATACGTTAATTTAAACAGTTAACTGAATTAGAGTTCTATGTAATCGGTACAATACCAATGAAGGTTCGCATCCTTTCGAACGAATCCTTTGATAGCGGCTTCGTAAAGATGTCGGCCAATTGATTTCCAGAGTCAACGTACTTTATGTTAAACGTCCCCTCAGCATACTTCTCTCGTATGAAGTTATACCTTACATCAATGTGCTTCGAGCGCTGATGAAATTCGGGATTTTTAATAAGTCGTATAGCATTTTGGTTATCCAGGAAAAGACTTGGTCTAAGAATGCAAACTTTCAGATCTTGTAGTAGCTGTTGTATCCACAATAACTCCTTGACAGCTTCGGATGCAGCTATGAATTCGGATTCAGTCGTAGACAGCGCCACACACCGCTGTCGTTTGGAACCCCATGAAACAGGACTTCCTCCAAATAAGAACAGGTGGCCACTTGTTGACCGTCTAGTATTTTTATCGCCAGCGTAATCAGCATCGCTGAAACAATCAAAACTAAATTTAATATTTGATTTAAAAGCAATACCATATTTCTGTGTCCCCTTGATATATCGAATGATACGCTTTAATGCCTTCAGGTGAGCCTCATTTGGATTTTCCATGTGTCGGCTTACTAAACCCAAAGCGAATGAGATGTCCGGCCTCGTCCCTAACGCAAGGTACATGAGACTGCCTACTGCTTCACGAAACGGAAAGTTCCCTACGACGCCACCTTCGGCGTTAAATGTTTCGTAGACTGATGTCTCTGCAGGTGTTGATGCAGGATATGCTTGCTCCATCCGAAACTTCGAAACAATTTTGTTAGCGAAATGTGATTGACTAACGCAAATTGCCCCATCAGGCTCTTGATGAATTTCCATACCAAGGAAATGTTGAACTTCGAAAACTTTCACTTCAAATTCTTGTCTAAGGTGATCGATGAGTGCAGAAATGTGTGACCCACCTTTTGCTGCAATGATTCCATCGTCGATGTAAATAGCGAGGATTATATTCTCTCCCATAAAAACACACGGATCTGCTTGTGACGCTTCTAAGTTGAAAGACTGCAAAAATTTTGTAAATTTTTCATTCCAGCAGCGGGACGCCTGTTTGAGACCATATAGACTTTTATTAAGCTTACACACGCGCCCACTCTTGTCGTCAAACCCCTTTGGCTGTTTCATGAAAATCTCTTCTCGAAGATTGCCATTCAAAAATGCTGTCTTTATATCAAATTGCTTAATTTTGTACGAATTCATGGCAGCTAGTCGTAGTATCAGTCGTATAGAAACAAATTTGGCCACAGGACTAAAAGTTTCTTCGTAATCTATACCTTTTTCTTGCGAGAACCCTCTGATCACGAGTCTAGCCTTATACCGGTCAGGTTCATTACTACTTGCATTCTTTATTTTGAAAACCCACTTATTGTCTATTATCTTACGGTTGTCTGGTGGTTTGACCAGTTCCCAAGTGTTGTTGTTCCTAAGAGCCTCAATTTCTGCCGTCATCGCTTGCTCTTACTTGCTGGCGTCGTTGGAGTGCAGTGCTTCTTCGACTGATGTAGGCTCACTATGTTGAGCAACAAAAGCACAACCCTCCGAAATTACTATAGTCTCTTGTTGCCGAATTTTAGCAGCACTTCGCAGGCGATTCTTGAGAGGCTCCTCTTCATGCTTGGATTGAACGTCGTGCTTTTTATCGATTACTTCAGTGATTTTTGCCTCGTCGTCATTCTCGCTATCTTTGACCTTTGCCAATAGCGTTGGTTTCTCCAGATCCTCCATCTCATTCACTGGAACTGCAATTATTACATTGTTATTTGCATCTTTTGGTGCATTGACCATTGCAGTTTCCTTAAAAATGACATCACGACTAACTTCAACTTGGTTACTACCAGGTATCCATACGCGGTAACCTTTGACTCCTTCCGAATATCCGACGAAAATACCTTTCTTTGACTTCGCATCCCATTTTCGTCGTTTCTGCTTAGGCACATGAATAAAGCATTCGGATCCAAAAACTCTCCAGTCGAACCGATCAAAGCTGAAATCCTCTCCGCTCCATAATTCAAAAGCTGTTTTTGTTTCTGCCTCAAACATGGTTCTGTTGATAATGAATGCAGCTGAGTTGACGGCCTCTGCCCATAACTTAAGAGGCAAGTTTCTGGCATGTATCATTGTCCTACCTGCTTCAACCAACGTTCTCATCTCACGCTCGGCTCTACCATTCTGTTGTGGACAATATGGAATCGATGTCTGATGGCGAATGTTATACTTTTCCAAGAGAGTTTTAACTTCTTTATTTAAAAATTCAGTGCCATTGTCGCTTCTAATTGTTTTAACTTCATGTCCAGTCTCTGTTTTGACCTTTAAAATATATTGTTTAAGAAACTCCGGTACACATGTTTTATTTTTAAGAAAATATACAGTCCGACACCTCGAAAAATCATCTTTCAAAAGTAAAAAGTACTTAGATCCTGCAATAGACAATTCCTGCATCGGGCCACACAGGTCCATGTGTATCAATTCACCAGGACACTTTGCTTTGGATTCACTAGAATAAAATGGCTGCTTATGTTGCTTCCCATATGTACAGGCTTCGCAAAAGAAATGTTTGTTATCATTAAATTGAATATTTTTTTTATTTAATAAATCGCGGACACGCACTATGTTCTGATGAGCAAGTCTTTCATGCCAAATGTCAATTGATTCAATTTTAAACACTACATTTGCGACTTTCGGTGCTTGCATCTTAAACATCATTTTAAAAAAGGAATTTTCCCTTACTCCCACTGCCACAGTAACTCCCCCATCTAAAAGTTCACATTTTTCACTGTCTGAAACTAGTTCAAGTCCTTTATCTAATGCGGAATTTGATGAAAACAGATTTATGTGTATTTCTGGGACATATAAAACATCTTTTAAATATTTAGGCAGCCAAACACTATTATTATACGAAAGTATGTTAATATTTCCACGACCAATCGCTTTTATAAAATCACCATTGCCAATCCGAATGTTCTGTGGTTGATTAAATTCTTCAAAAGTGTGAAACAAACTTCGGTTATGAGTCATATGGTCACTAGCGCCCGAATCTAGAAACCAGCAATTGGCACTTGCTGCTTTTAATTCGTCTTTATTCGAATCCATTAAGAAGAGGGTACATACAAAAGCATCACTTTGAGCATAATTGGCATTTACAAACTGTGCTTTGTTCGTTTTTTTTCTAGGGCAATCTCGTTTCCAATGTCCCGGTTGCTTACACAGATAACATTTCCCGTTTGCTTTTGGCGTGTTCTCGTTGAAAGTGTTATGTGACGTGTGCTGATATTGATGCTGTCCGTGTTTAGCTGAATGACGTTGATGATACTGTCCTCTTTTAGCAAGAAATGCATTTTGACCTTCAACTGGCTGTAAGCACATTCGGGATTCTTCCATTACAAGTCGACTGGTGAGCGTTTCCATAGTTTTGTCAGCAACCGCCGTTGACTCCCATGCAGTAAAAAAATGACGATAACTGTCAGGTAGAGTCATGAGTATTTTGGTCATCAACATAGTATCGGACACAGTTTCACCTAAATCTTTTAACTGTTGAACCAAAGACTCTAGTTTAGATATATGAGTTGCTACATCGTCACGAGGGTCTTTGCAAAAACTGTAGAACTTTTGTTGCAGCATGTGTATGTTAGTTTGCGACTTATGTTCATATACTGACTCGAGTTTTTTCCACATTGCATTGGAGGTTGCACAGTTCATTATATGAATTAAAGGTTGCTGTCCGACAGTGGTTGCAATAATTTTTTGCGCTTTTCTGTCCATTTTCAACCATGCACTTAGCTTCGAATCAGACCCTTCGCCCGCCGGCATAGGACTTTCACCATTTACCACCTCAAATAAGTCACTCGCGTTTAGTATTATTTTAATCTGAAATTTCCACAACAGCCATTGTTCCTGGCTTTGTAGTTTATCAATTTTTGATATTTCACTATCCATTATTTACTGATACCGTACAGGCCTTTTAATTGACAATTTTTCTTTACAATATTATTAATGAAACGACCGGAATTGTACTCCTCTTTACCGCGATCCGAAATCTTTTGAACGACTTCCGCTAAAGAAATTCCACGTTTTTATTAATATTGTATACTTGCGCCAAACAAAAAAACGACTGGGCCCATAACCTGTTAAAAAGAACCGCCAGGAATGAAAAAATAAGACCACCAGGTTAGGCTGCTGAACACAAAGTAAAGTTAAAGGTTTTTATTGTTACATGTGGGTACATTCGTATCAGGCAAAAAGAGAGTGTATGAGAATGTATTAATGAATATGTATGTATACTCAACACACACAGCTTTAGATAAAGTAAAGAACTCATTACCTGTTCTGATTTCGTATTTTAAATCTTGGGGCTTAACTATTAATGCGCAAAAATGTGAATTAATTTGTTTCAGAAATTCTTACGGAAAAGGGCATAGACTTGCGGTCAAAGAAAGCAAAACTATTTCCCTAAAAATCGAAGACACGACAATACCCCTAAAAACAGAACTTAAATATCTGGGGATACTTATTGAAAACAAATTCCTGTTCAATAAACATGGTAGGAAGATACTGAATAAAGCTAAAATTGCTTCTGCTACTCTTAAGCAATTATTATCCTCCAAATGCGTATAAATGAAAAACTAAAATTTTAATATATAAAACGCTCATCAGACCGATACTAACATATAGTTTTAGCTGTTGGTTCAGTATCTCACCTACTGTGGCAAAAGAGCTTGAGTTGTTCGAAAGACGCATTTTAAGATATTGTTGTGGAAAATTTAGAAGACCAAACAAAAAATGGTTTTCTAATAATACACTTTATGAGACGACAAGAGTAACACCTCTTTTGCTATACATGATAGAGAACTTAAAAAAAAGACTGAATAGTGCTGCCTCCCACACCAATCCGCTCATCAAGACGCTTTGGAATCTAAACATTAGCGAAAGTGTTTACGACCAATACTACCTTTCACCTTTCAACCTTATTAACGAAAGATCGCGACCGGTAACACAGCATAACGGAAATTCATTACCGCCGTTTTATGAAAAAGCTTCACTGCCTAACCTAAGAGGATAACTAGTAGAATGTTGAGCTTCCTTGCTCCTACATAAGTAAATATTTATATAAGGAAGTCTTTTAAAAACAATTATACAACGCTCCTCCTGCAAGTTGATATAAAAAATAAAAAAAAACTGTTTTTCATGAATTTCTCCTGTCTAAATATCTAGTCATTAGTTCTAAGCGGCTGTCAAGAGCCTCATAGTGTAAAAGTATGCCGGGAGCAAGCATATACGTACAAATTTTGTATAAGAGAATGAAATGTTGCAAAAAATAATAGATAGTATTTTAAATATCCTCATTTAAAACTTTTCAGCCAGACATACTTTTTAGTCGGCTGCATTTGTAAATTTATGTATTATTCAAAGGAAAAAAAAATTGTATATTGTATATTGTCTAAATAAAATTGAATTGAATTGAATTGAATATTGATATTCTGATATTTTTAGCAGCCCTTGAACTTGTGATTTGAATACGAATTTTAATAACAAAAATGGAGAAAGTCAGAGCTGTCATTAAGTATCTTGGCCTGAAAAAAGGTCTTACAAAGACTTACAAGCCGACTTGAAACTGCGAAGAAAATGTGAACCGAACAGTGACCACCAGTTGTGGTAAGGAATCTGATAAGGAATTTCAGCAGAAAATCTACAAAACTGAAGAGGACAGACTTTTGAGTCGATTTAAAGCCATGAACAAGACCTGGTAACATCACTTTGAGACGAAACATCAGTCTTCATCACCACCGAAGCAATTTAAGGTCATGTCAACGATGGAAAATTTTAATGCCTTCATGATTTAGGATGCTGAGCGACTTCACAAACTTCGTGCTTGAGTGCTGTCTGACTATGATCGAACCAGCATAACAAGCCGAAGTTCAAATAGCTGCCACTCTCCAGGTCTATCCCCATTTTTAATTCAATATTGCGGTGATGGCCGCTGTAGAAGCATTTTCAATAGGAATCGGGCACTCGAGAAAGTCCTTGGGTATATACAAAGAAAATAAATAATCAAACACAGGCATAGGAAACATCCAATCCACTCTTTATTTTACGTCGACTACAACCCAATGGACACCTGATAACTTTGGCTGTAACAGCTCAAGCATGTCACACTTTGGTCGTAAAAAAATCGTATCATCGTGCCATCTTATGTCGATAAGGTGCAGAAAGCACCCCATTTAAATTATCTCCACCGAAATGAAATAAAAGCCGCAGCCTCGTGTCAGTCACATTGTTTTATTAAAAAGCACGCCTCAGCCGCCGTACACTCAAGATACCAATGATACATTCATGAAGCACCCAACAGACACACAATACATGTATGTAATTAAGGAAATGAAAATGGTTTGTCCTTAATCCAACCATCGACACATGAACTCTTAAAGGTCCTTTAAATTTTCACAATATTCCACTAAAATGTCACGCACATTGTTTTAGCATCTAAGCACAGCAGACTTTTCCCCAAAAAGGACCTTTGTACCTTTATCAACACTTTGTTCACTCGTACACATAGCATAAAATTCGCTAGATAAACTTTGTATGAACGCCATAAAGCTGTCATACTCCTTCCGGTGTCCTCCAATCGTGCCAAAAAAAAAAAAACGTAGGACGAAAACGAAAAAAAAAAATGGTTTTCTGGAATCGTAAACTTCCGAATCATAAATCAAAATCACACACAAACCCACATACCGAGTCTAGGACCTGCTGGCACGTCGCCGTCGCACTGTTGATTACCTTACTCCAGATGAACCTCGTAAACGGGAACGCGACTCAAGTGTGTGGATACTGGATATACTGTGTATATGCGTTAAGTGCCTTACGCGCGACATTTACGTTTCCGCAATTTAAGTACAAATTACTATTCAATTACATTCACCCTGAATCCAGGCGTGTCGACTGAAGGCTTCGGAGCCCATTAATTTGACGCCATATCCTTTAATTCTCCACTCAGCATGGAAGACGAGCAACCCACATCCTGCTTGTCAAAGGCAGCTGGATAGACCTTTGGGCTCCCCGTCGCGCATAGGCTGTCATTTGGTTTATTGTTATTATCGACCTTCGTGAGGCGATACTTTCAAACTCATCAATTAACTGAGAATATATTGGTTATTGGTTTCAGGTTCAGGTCCTCGAGTGTGTGACAAAGATACAACTCAGGTCCTTTCAGCAGCCATCAGAGATCATCATTTGTATTGGTGTGGCTCATCCACGTCACACAAAGACTAATGCACAGCATGTTCGTAGGTCGAGGGCTCATGGAAGGACACTTTGCCAAGCATGTGTGCGCGGTAATTTCCTTCAAAATTGTCAGGACAAACGAATAATTTTCGGATTCTCCGTAGTCTTGACTGCTGGTCGTCATCGATGAATCTAGTCGTATCCATGTGCAGACGGCTGGTGGCCTTTGCCGAAGGACTTTACACTCTGCCTCATGGAAATTGATGTCGATGTCCTTTTGTGGAAAGCCCCCATTCCTGTTCGAGAAGAAAAGGACGTGGACATCGACGTTTATGGGTTATGGGGTTACAATGATGACGGCAGACCACTACGGTTTGCTATATTATTATTAGCCGGATCCTTGTACAATTAAGGACTCTCCGCACAAATATCCGGAAGATTTATGACACGAGGAATGAAAGCCACAGCAGTTGGACCGCAGACCGCACTATGATTTGATATATCGCAATAATATTCATTCGCGATTTCAACTTGTCAAATTTGCGATTTCAACAATTCAAAAATTTATGGCCACTCCATGGAGGAGTTCAAAGGACTCCTCTCAATTTAGTCGCATTCTGTCTGGATAAAAAATTAAACTGTGCAATACTTCTTGACGCAGATAAAAATCGATATTTGATCCTTGCAAAAAGTGATTATTTAAGTTTATTTGTAAGCGATATCCTTGAGTTCCACAATGGCGTGGCGTTAAAATGCCAACAGTATTCAACAGTCTTCGCAATTGAAAGCGAGAAATGAGGAGTCTGCATTAAATTCGTTGGAAAATATTGTCTTGCCGACAACGAGAAGACGTGACGAAATTTGTAAAATCAAATTACTTCGTTGACGTAAGCAGAAAGTGTTTGGTATTTGCTGAAAATTTTAATGACAAGGGATTAATATACGAGGCTGATGATTTACGTAAATTTTGAATGTCACTCTTATCGGATGTCATATTAAGGCTTCGTCACGCTCAAATGAACTTTCTTGAAAGCAAATATTTTGTTATTTCATTCGACGATAAAGGCAATATTTTTGTTTATTTTTTTAAAGCTTTGGAAAGCGATGACGGTATAAATGCACATTTTGAAAAGCCTACACAAAGAATCTACTCAATTTTCAAAACTTTAATCCTTTCAATTAGTTGCAGAAAATTACTTCATTCCTTAAAGAAATGACTGCGACGGTTGGCTTGGCAATACAGAATCCTGTCAATCCAATTTTGCTCTTGATTGCACACAGATTGTTAGTATACCAAAGATATTAGTTAGTAAGTTAGTTAAGTTAATTTATTTCTTTAAAATTCATTACAATAGTTTCTTAAAAATAGAAAGGAAGATTTCATACATACATTTTTAAGGAAAACAAAAAGAAATATGAACAATTCTATATTTTTGTATGATTAATAAAAAATAGTATTGAATGCCACTTCAATGGGCGTAATGAAAAAAAAGACAGTTTTCATATTTTGGGTGGGGTGACCCTTAAAAAACAAAACAAATTAAACATTTTACGTAGTTCGAGAATTTAAATAATCACAAATGTATTGATTGTAAAAACAACGACCTATTCCTAAGGTAAGACCCAAATCAATCAAGCATGAAACCACGAAAACCAGCTTTTTCTAGTTTTCTCAGCAAAATGTTGTGGTTGACCATATCAAAGGCCTTAGTAATATCAATAAAAAGGCCAGACGTAGTCTTTTTCTCGTCGAGGCTAGACATGATTTGGGCACAGAACTGCAGGAGTGCGTCTTCAGTCGATTTACCTCTCTGAAAGCCAAATTGATTTGGGTTAAAGAACTTAGTTTTATTCAAGAAATGCACTTTTCTTTCTTTAACAAGTTTTTCAAAGACTTTGCTAAAGACTGAGAGAAGTGATATAGGCCTATAGTTGCACATTTCAGTAGCAAAACTTTTCTTAAATAATGGTACAACATCTGCACATTTGAGGGCTTCTGAAAAGATTCCCGCGATTACACAACGATTAAATATATCTGCCAAGACATCAACCAAAAAACATCCTACTTTTTTGAGAACCATACTAGAAATGCCATCAGCTCCACACGAATTAGAGTTCTTTAGAGTCCCAATAGCTATTAATACCTCAAGGGAAGTTATGGGGTTAAACACAAAGCTATTTCCTAGCGGTTCAGCAGAGCTATAGATGGTCGAACAGGAAGAACAAAGCGGTAGAACGGGGCAAGGTTGGAAACTATTTGCTATATTTGCATTATAGCAATTAAATGCATTACATATGGCAAGTTTGTCTGAAACTTCACAGTCATCGACTCTAATGACACTCGGTTTTTTTGAGAGAGCTGATTTATTGAGCAGGCTATTAACTATTTGCCATTCATTTTTTAAGTTTCCCTTATCATAATTAAATATTGAACGGTAATAAGTATCTTGGCATTTCGGAATTTCCTTTTTGAGTTTTTCTTTTTAAATTTAGATTAAACGGGTACTTGTTGCATTTTATGCGAAGCTTGTTTTTAACAATTACTTTGTTCAACAAGTACCTTGAGATCCAAGGTTTAAGCGTTTTGACATGCTTTTTTGCGGGAAGTGCAGAGGAACAACTCAAAATGTGTTTCTGAAGGGTATCAACAAAGATTGTATAGGAAGATGAGGGATCACTACACGAATACACATCTTCCCAAGACTCATGAACAAGATTGTTTTTGAGATTGCCGAAGTTAATTTTCAACACATTAATAGCATTTACTGGATTTGTCCTAGGCTTGGATCCGGACAAGTTAACCAGGAGCCCTCTCACTGAATGGTCAGTGATCATGAAATCAAAGACAAACTTTTCACATTTACTGACCGAAGCATTTGTGAAGCGTCCATATGATCAAGGCATTTACCCGATACCATCCTAGTTGGCTCATTGATAAAAGATGCTAGACCATGAGACGCTAGCAATGCCATATAATTCGAAACAGATTCACTGCTTTCTAAGTTGTTAAGATTAAAATCCCCAACAATAATTAGATTTTTAGAATTTTCATGTTTTAAGGTTCCAGAAAATTCTTCCATAAATTACAGAACATTAAACATATGCAGCATATAGATGCAAAAGAAAACATACGCTTACTTGCTTATTTCAATGGAGACCTTCAAAACATCAGCACTTAGAAAATTGACACACTTTACATCGAGGACTTTGTATTCCGCTTTGATATTCATTGAGAACCGACCAGAAACGGACGATTTCTGAGAAACATAGCCCCATATTGCTGGAACTATAACAGCGTACGCTCAAATCATCGATTTCTGAGCATTAAACACTTTTCAGAGAGGCGATAACCAAGCGGGTCAATTTTACTCAATTCTTGAGTCAGTCGGAACAACTTGTGAGCCATCGCAGATCTTTATGCAAAATCCTGCTCAAGATAGTGCGATTGATATTTAGTTGCTGAGATCTTCTGTGCTTCAAGGCTCTTGGGCCCAGGCGCACACTTTCGGCAACAGTTATGTTCTACATCCTACAATCACCGTACAGGATGCGAATAGTTTTGGCAACAAACAGGTATGAAGAATTTACAAAACGAATACGCGTACGCCAACTGCAGCTGGTTTTTTATTGAGACCGAAATATGTTTTCAAAATTCTTACTGATCAAGAATTGTCACAAATTTTATCCTAAATCCACAGGGAAAGTTGTTATCACTGAAAAAGTTATCTCTAAGAATAAGGTTCTGAACTGTAAAACTGCTACTTCAGATCCTTACTGAAAACTGGAGCACTTTCCACATCATAAATCAATTTTTTGGAGTAGGAAGACTTGCTCTGTCCCATCTACAAATAGGTCTATCTATTTCTAAAAACAACTATCGAGAAACGTCGTCTGAAGACTTTCGAAAACACATTAATTGCCAAATTGCCATGAGGCCTTCGGATCAGTGAAGCGATACTACAACAAATTTTCACATAGCGTCAAATTACGGAGAGGACCAACTATTTTCAAGTCGATACTCATCAACTTCAAATCCATATATGACAGTATTCATAGCTCTGATAACCGAACTCAGGATACCAAGAAAACTGAACCGGCAATATTGCAAAACGCTCGGAAGCACTCGATGTATCCTGCAGTTTTGACCAAAAACTGGCAAAATTCCAGGAAGTAGGTGCGATGTCATGTGAATTCGTTAAGCTTGTTCTTGGACAAATAGTATTACGATGGGAAACTTGGAAGGTAAAGTTTATTCAGACTTTTTCCAGCTGCTGGCATACGCAGACAACGTGACCTCAAAGAAGCAAAATTAGATCGATTCAATGAAATTCCTGTGAAAGTACGTTCGATGCCATAATGTATGGAATTCGATTTCTTTTGCATGGCAACCACGGGCACGCTTGCAAAAGTCCAGACGCTGAACCCAATTTTCGACGGTTTTCAATCATAAATCGGTCGATACTTCTGCAATTTCACGTTCGATATTCGTACGAAGTTCATCAATCGTCGCTGGCTTGTTGGCATAGACCATAGGCTTGACGTAGCCCAACAGGAAATAGTCTTACGGCGTCAAATCACACGACCGAGGCGGCCAAGCGACTGAACCATTTCGTGAGATAACACGTTTTCCAAACTTGGTTTCCAATAAATTGATTGTGACATTCGCTGTGTGGCTTGTGGCGCCGTCCTGTTGGAACCACATGTCCTCCAAGTCCATATCATCCAATTGGGGCCAAAAATATTCGGTTATCATTGAACGGTAGAGATCCCCATTCACAGTAACGTGCTGGTCTTGATCATCACGGAAGAAGTACGGCCCATAAACCACACCAAACCATATTTTTTTCGGGATGCAATGATGACTCATGAAGTACGTGTGGATTGCTGCCTGACCAATACCGCATATTTTGTTTATTGACGGAGCCATTCAGCCAGAAATGAGCTTCATCGCTGAAGATGATTTTTTGATAAAAATCCGAATCATTTTCAAGTTTTTGCTCAGCCCAATTCACGAACATACGACGCTTCTGGTGGTTAAGCGGCTTCAGTTCCTGCGTCAATTTAATCTTGTAAGGATGTAGGCCAAGATCTTTTCACCAAATTCACCACAACGACGTCACAGAGACGCCCAACGCTTGAGAACGACGTGTGAGAGACACATTTGGGCTTTCTGCAACTGAAGCCTCAGCGGCAGGAATATCCTCGACACTACGGGCACTTCTTTGTCTCTCGTGCCAGGAACATTTTGTACTGTGCCATTGGATTCAAATTTTTCCACTAGATGCTCAATTGTTGATCTGCTACGACGATTATGACGACCTTAAATTGGACGTAGCGCTCTTAACGTTGAGGCCACTGACTCTGAATTTCGGTAGTAAATTTTAATAATTTCGACTCCTTGTTGGCTTGTATTTCTTTCCATCATGAAATGGCAAACCTTACTGAAGAGAAATGTCAAAAGAGCGGCAAGAAATCGCTCTACTTTTGTAGCGTCCCTGTTGAAAAGCCCGTTATTTGGGACGAACTTCAGCACCGCAACGACAACTTGGTGGGTATCTGCGAGCTCTTAGCGACGTTGAATGATGTGGTTGAAAATCGATCGACTTCAATTTCTCGGCCACATTGGGCGAAGGTATAACTATGGGATAACTTATCTAACCTTGCCTGGGATACTAAGACAAAGCAACTTGAGCTAGGACTCAGATTCCATAACTATCGATGACTCAATGAGTTAGTTAGAATGAAAGTTGTCTTGAACCAAGATTCTGCATGAAATTTTTTAAATCAAATTTCTAAGCTTGTTTTCGATAAACTAGCACAATCATTTTCCCTTTTTTATTTCATATAATATTCTTTAAACAATTTCTACAATTTCTTAAATTTGTAATAACGACAAACTTTCAACAGTCAACAACATCCTCTTCAATTCGCACAAGCCATGAATAGACTTACAATGAATGGCTTCACTCAACGTA
The DNA here is from genome assembly GCA_963555765.1 of Orthonevra nobilis. NCBI lineage: Eukaryota > Metazoa > Arthropoda > Insecta > Diptera > Syrphidae > Orthonevra > Orthonevra nobilis. The sequence continues at coordinate 9,605,312 of OY743225.1, forward strand.
TTCACATAAAGTCGACCTTCAAAGAATGGTAAACAAATTCAGGCAAAATAAAAAAAAGGAAAAAATTTAAATTGAAAAACTCTCTTTTTCCGACAATGTACATTCAATTACAATGCCTACAAATATTATTCAAGCGGATGTACAAGCGGATATACAAGCGGATGAACAGTCACACATACTCGTATTTTTCGTCTTATTTCCTGTCGAAAGAACATACTGTTCAACCTTTCAATGAAGACGAATTTGATGAAATCATCAACAAGGACATCCAATTGGAGTGGTATACATGCTTGCATATATTGATTTCGCCTTACTTGGGATAACAGTTAATATTCCGAAGCAGTGAAGTACTATACCCTTAAACTCGAACCCACATCTCACCTGCGGTTTTGCCTCTCAAATCAATCATCTAAAAATGTAGCAAACCAATTTTTTTTTATTATACTGGAAATACTAAATCGGGTGCCTTCATTTTGGTTGATACCCTAAGTTTTCCGAAAAAAAATAAAAAATTTTGAAAGTTGGTATTTTAACCACCCCGACAGACTTTGTCATATCTCTTGTAAAGGGTGATTTTTTAGATAATATCTTTTTGGCAACACTGGTTTAAACAGATGACGCACGTTTCGTATTTTATTTCACTGTCAAACATCTTCAGTTTGGTCTATAATTTAACCATGAATCGTCTTACAAACGAACAACGCTTGCAAATTATTGAATTTTATTATAAAAATGCGTGCTCTGTTAAGAAAGTTCATCGCGCGCTTCTTCCATTTTATGGTCAGTTTAATCGACCCACTAAAGCGGCTATTCGGGATATTGTAACTAAATTTCGCACCAAATTTACATTGTTGGACATTAAACCACCAACACGCTTACGTAGAGTGCGAACTGAAGAAAATATCGCAGCTGTATCGGCCAGTGTTAATGATGACCATCAATTATTGATTCGTCGCCGTTCCCAGCAATTGGGCCTCTGTTACTCAACAACGTGGAAAATTTTGCGGAAGGATTTAGGTGTGATCCCTTTCAAATACTGCTGGTGCAAGAGTTGAAGCCGAACGACCTACCACAACGTAAAATTTTTGGTGAATGTGCTGTTGGAAAGTTGGCCGAAGATCCACTTTTTTACCGAAAAATTGTGTATAAATTTGTAAATAAGCAGAATTGTCGATTTTGGAGTGAATATCAGCCAGAAGCATTGCAAGAGCTACCAATGCATCCAGAAAAAGTCACAGTTTGGTGCGGTTTATGGACTGGTGGCATCATTGGACGGTACTTCTTCAAAGATGATGCGAATCGTAACGTAACTGTGAATGGTGAGCGCTACCGTGAGATGATATCCAACTTTTTTTTGCCCCAAATGCAAGAGCTTGACTTGCATGATATGTGGTTTCAACAAGACGGTGCCAAACGCCACATAGCAGACGCAACAATGGACTTATTGAGAGGCGAGTTTGGTGAACATTTTATTTCACGTTCGGGACCGGTCAATTGGCCGCCTAGATCGTGCGATTTAACGCCTTTAGACTATTTTTTGTGAGGCTATGTTAAAGCTCATGTCTACACAGACAAGCCCGCTTTAATTGACGCATTGGAAGACAACATTGATGCACTTATTCGTGAGATACCGGCCGAAAGGTTGGAAAGAGAATGCCAAAATTAGACTAAGCGGATGGATCATTTGAGGCGCAGTCAAGGTCAAAATTTGCATGAAATAATCTTCAAACATTAAATTATATGGACCGTACTATCGATTCAAGTAAAGATTTCATGCATTTTCACGCATCACAATAAAATTATTGTGAAAATTTATTTTTTTTTCTTTTGAATTACAAAAAAAAAAACTCTCATGTATTTTTCAAATTAGATTTATTTTCCTTTTTTTTTAAATTGTTATCGTTTTCCAAGTGACAGCGTAAATGAATGCATTATTCTGGCTTTGCATTCCATTATTTCGCTTTTGGTTTATTCTTTTTGATAGAAAGATATTTTTATTGTGGCCAAAATAAGTACAATTTGATTTTTCTTTAAAAAATATATTATGTATAGTATGAGGATTTGGTTTACATACCTAACAACTAAAATATTTGTATAAAGCTTAAATATATATCACAGAATAATAGTTTTGAAAAATCCTCCATCAGATTTAAGTTGCATAGGGCAAGAGAGAAGAGGATTCAGATCAGTTGCTGAGATAAGTAGAACTTGATTCCAATCACAGAGTTGGTAAATAAATAAATAAATAAATAAATAAATAGATAAATAATAAATAAATAAATATATAAATAAATAAATGAATAAAATAAATAAATAAATAGACATATAAATTTATAAATAAACAAGTAAAATAAATAAATAAATAAATATTTTAAGACTGCTTAAATTATTTTAAGTATTTTTGAGTTCAGTTATTATTGAGTTGAAGTCTTTTTTTCTATGGCTTCACAGCCTTTTACATGAGTAATGAAATGGAATCAATATTAATGGCTTATAATTTGTTATTTACTTAACACTAAATATTTAATATATATATATGCATTACTCAAGTGCTTAAGGGATTACGATTAGGGAGAGGTTCTCCCGAAAAAAAATTTGTTTTCCATTAAACTACAAAATAATAAATCGATATTCCACTCAAAAGTATTTATTACACATATCAGTGACTGTGTACAAAAATTTTTTTTGAAGCAATTAATCTCACAATGGCGACTGTGCAGCGTTTTTTCGATGACATCATCCGTCTTTTCACAGTCGGATAAACAGCTTCTTTAATATAATAAGCGAATTTTTGTTTAAATTTTTTACAATAACTGCTATCGAAAAAGGTAGGTTTTTCTTTTGTATATTGTTTTTTTTTTTTTGCACTTCCAAAGTGGAAAGGGAAAAATTTGACTTAAAATAATCAGATAATTGTTAATAACAGATGAACTATGTAATATAAAAAAAATTCTACGCACTTCCGTAGACGTTTCCTGCCATCTTAAAATTCAGTTTTGAGATACACGCATTTGAAGTTTCGAGTTGCGTAGAGATTCATTAATAATTTTGCAATACTTTTAAAATTAAAACTCGATAACCGGGTACTTAGACACTTTTCCGGACCATTATCTTTTTATATTTCGTATTTATTTATTTAATCACATAATTTTAAATATACTTCACAATCTATAAGTATAAATGAACGATAAGGAATAAAAACATTTTTTAAAAAAGGAAAAAAAAGTGAAAAAGGGAAAAAGAATATGAAGAAAAATGAAGACAAACAGATAAAATATAATTTTCAAAACAATTCATATATAATTCGTTATTCATTTAAATTTATATTGAAACTTTCAGGTTATAAAGTAAAATAAATAAGTTTATCTTTTACACATGTTTATCCTGTAACTCAAATGCTCATTTGATGTATTCCCTACAAAATGCCGAAAGAGTGCTTCCGCAAAGTAACCAGTGTAACATAGCCTTCTTATACCAAGAGGGATTGCATTCCAAAGTCCAATGGTATGAATGAAAAAATGACGCTCAGAAGAGGAATAATAGTTATGCGGAGGGACTAAGCTAAAAGATCGATTCGATTGCGAGAAATTTAGCTTTTACTGATTAGTTGAACACCCAAGAATAGATCTCGAAACCTTACAAATTAAAATAATGTCTTTCGACTTATATTATGTCTATTTATTATATATTAATTATGCTAACTTTTTATAAAACTAAGAAAAACTAAATCGTTAAAAAACGAAAAAAAAACTTAGTACTATATATGGACTTTTTATATTTTGCTTAAACTTAACCTAAAGGCAAACTTAAATCTACTCTAAAACCTAAAAAACTTAATCTATCTTAAAATTGCATTAAAACTATTTAACAATTAACTAATAATAGTAAAAATGTAATAATGACTTACAATATCTTAAACGTATGTAAGGCGGCCAAGGCTGACAGGACATGCTATCAAATTGCCTTGAAGGCAATGAAAATTACTAAAAGACGACAGAGTTCTAGTCTTCGTCCAACCACCAAAACTTTTTATGTTGCCTTTCGACATCCGCTCTGTTGCGGTCAGATACCACCCTACTAAACTTAAGAGTCCCCGGTGAGCTACTTGCGACGTCTTGGTCGCAGTTGACTCGCCCGTCCACAGCTTTTCGACCAAACTGGAAGATTAACGGTACCGCTAATCTATCCTAGACCAGACCTTTTCTATCTAAATAGAGAAACGCTTCAGGGGAAAAAGGCCGTTGAGGTGCACAGTCAAGTGTTGTATATCATTGGTGTAAAAAGCCCCGGAGACCAAGTTGTTGTTCAAAGTTATTGCTTTTTCAATGTGACTTCGAATAAGTTTAATCAGGAAGTTATCCACACTGATCAGGTTTGCCCTGACATTAAGCCTTCCTTTGGTGTTTGAATTGACGCAACAACATATATCACATCCATATGTAATAATCGGGACCAGTAACGCCTTGACTTATTTTAATCTCGTATTGAAATGGGTGTAGTTTCTTGATGCGCCTAGATTTCTCAGAGATCCGTAAATTTTTCCTATAACTGTATTCACATGATAACAATTTTAGACAATTTTTTGTCGAAGCAAACGCCAAGATTTTTGGCCTTACTCACAAACTCAATTGGCTCACTTTTGAAGAAAATTTTGGGGAGCTTCTCAAAAAATTTTCGCTAGACCAAACAAGAATATTGAGAAGGTCATCGTTAAGTTTAGTAACAGCAGTACCAATGACATTTTCTTCACAATTGATGTACAGCTTCACATCGTCTGCTTACATAGTATGTATCATTGAGTTTTTTTTAGAACTAGTAAGATCGTTAATATATAAGGTGAAGAGTAATGGGCACAAAATTGATCCTTGAGGTACACCTGTTGTTGTGTGTTCAAACTCAGACATACCATTTTTAGTAAAAACTTCTTGCTCTCTAGAAAGGTACGAGTGAATAAAATTCGCAGCAGACAAAGAGAAACTATACATAGATCTAAGTATGGTTCACCATATCAAAGACCTTGGAGAAGTCTAAAAGTGCTAAAAAAGTGATTTAATATCGCAACTTTGAGAAGCGCAGTTGTTCAGCTGTGACGTTGACGGAAGCCCGATTGATTAACACATAATAACTTGCTCCATATATTTGTTGGTGTATCAAATTCTCCAATACCTTGGACAGGAAAGGTAATATAGCAATTGGCCTGTATTTCACTGAGGAATTGGCCGTTGCTTTCTTTTTTCAAAACCGGAATAACTTTCGCCTGTTTCGAAGAGCTCGGATATTTCGAAGTTGTTATCAAAGAATTAAAAAAATGTGAGTAACAGCAGTGAGAATGTACGGGAGTATCATTTTTATTAACATTGGACCTGATTTTGACCTGATTTTCATGACAGCTCGTACAACATCTTCCTCAACTCTACGAAACTCAAAGTTAAAACAGCTTTTGAGACATTTTTTTTTAGGTCTTTGGGGATAATTGAAAAAAAAACAACGCCAGCGCCTTCTATAGAATCTCTTGTAAAGCGATTTTGTAATATGAAGAAGATATGTTGTGAGACTAAAAAGTTATTGATGTACACACAGACTTAGTAACGATTATATTGCTTGTCAAATTGTAAACGAGTATACAAACTTTCGAAAACGTTTAAGAGTGGAGTTAATTTTTCTTCAATTCAGAGTATGACTTGAGTAAAGCCTGGAAAGCGATAAACTATAAAGTCAAAGCGTTGACGATGCAAATAAATATATTCGTGATTTTAATTCACTTTATTGCAAAACATTGACTTAATGTTGAGTAACAGAGAAATATAAGTTAGCAAAAACTTGTAACTTGCAGCGAGCGGAAGAAATAGGCTTATGTCTTTTTTCATTGCCCGAAAAAGCCATAATTTCAACGTATTGGATTCACTTTGGAGAGACAAGACTTACCCATACTTCTGCACTGTAAATCCGACTCTTAAGAAATGACAGAACAAGTAGAATCCCTTGAATCTGAAGATAGACTTGTCAGCTCAGACAAAACATTGGCTAGGTTCTTTTAAGCGACGTTAAGCAGGGATATCTGCTGCAAGACATAGCTTGTTAGCTATCTGAATTCAAGTTTTGCTGGTTTTAAGCTTGACTTCACTTAAGTGGTTAGAGTCGATATAAGCCCCTACAGCAATGAAGAACCAAGGCTCGATTGCGATCTCATAATACAGACAGGCTCCTTCCAAGAGGTCATGTTACTCCTCCTTCTTAGACACATGCACATACATGGTAACATTTTAATTTCCTGCGGATCACATCCAATCAAATGAATTACCCTCAGTATCAGCCGTTTTTCCACGACGAATCCGCATCGTTTTATGTTAAATCATTTGTAACACCTGCTATACATGTAATGCGCTCTTCAGCTTTTTTAAAATTACAATTTACCCTATAGCCTACGAAATCAAAAAGAATCTGAAACCTTCAATCAACATCGCTAGCATACTTGCAATCTTTCCCCCTGCCATATGCCAATCGGATGTGTATTTCCTGGCAATGATCCGTCTATCAATACATCAATCTCAATTAATATCCGGTCAACACACGCCTAACTACCAACAACCTTCGCAGGAGGAAATTTCGTAAGTTCCATTTCAAACTTTATTTCCGCATATTTAAGCCATCACGGGTAGCCCATCTCAGTAATGCCCACGGTACATAAACGAAGGATTATCAACATTCCCAATCAAAACATTCACCTGTCCCTTCATACAACAACAAACTGTAGGCATTAACGTTGAATGTTACACCTGCTTCTGTAAACCAACAGTCATTAAGGCTCACAACAATTTCAGGCTCACCATAATCACAGCTGAGATACTCGTGTGTACATTCCAACGAGTGCATATATTGACCATTGCTGAACGAGCCTGTGGGATTGGAATCTTTGGCATGTAGCCTCGTTACTGCAATCGATTCCGGCCAGTTGAAAGCGATGGACATGTCGACAATATTGACAACAGCATCACAAACATTTATTACAGCACAATTCGTTGTGCCAACATCTAAGCATTGATATCCCTAACATGGATATTTGCGTATGCAAATTTTAAGCTAACAAAGTAAAGCAGCGATTATTCGAAAGGATGAATTGGCCCTTACAATGATGAAGGAAATAGGGTTTGAATGGAATATCAAATTTCTTATTGCATTGTGGAATGATCTCATGACGCTGTTCAAATATGGGATGGCAGCACGTGTTTTCATTATTGAAATGGTTTCATTATATCCGAAGGAAGATTTTTTTGTTTTGTTTTGGAACTATGGGGATAAATAAGGCTTTTCATATAAAGGATAATATTTTCCACGTTTTCAGTTGATGCTTTTGTCATTTGACACGTGGACACTTGTGCCTAATATGTTGGCAAATTGTGTCAAGGAAAACTTAATGAGGATAACTTATCGGGCCATTAAACTTAATGTTTTTAATATTTTTTTTTATGTGGGAAGGTATGTAGATTAACTGCCAATGAGGGCTGGAGGCTTCTTAAACCATAATACCCCGTGCACCATTTTTGTGATTACCGGCTTACCTTATATCAACTATGATACAATGAACGGATGGAAGCTTTGCGTGACTACATTTTTTTTCTTTCCTGGAATTCATCAAGAAGACGTCGAACCAAGATTTTTCATAGTGGTTTTCCATTTACTTTTGTAGAAATAAAGCAAAGTTCTTCGACAATAATGCGATATTAACAACTAAGACAGTGATTCTATTTCCAACAAGTTCAATGTGCTATTCGATTATGGATTGAGAATTGTTGCGTATAGTCTTCATACCAAGATCGTTATCCCGGATGAGGGGCGGTAGGCCGGGTCATCCGCTTCGATACGACAGGAGCCCTCACTGTGTTCCAGATATTTTCAGTGTTTCCTCCGATATACCTAGACTTCTTCCTTACCTCTTATTCTCATAAAACGATTTGAAATCTCATCTAGGTTCGCCGTTTAGAAACCCTTAAATTTTAAAGACATTAAAATAGAAGTTTGGAATCACGCAAAAGCCAATTGGGCCGGTCTCTAGCACATTCAATGGGTCGCTTTGCTTTCTCGATAAAAACGTAAATGCCGCTGCTGCGTATTTCTCACAGGATTAAGAGTATCTGTCGGTAAATTGAACAGTGTGTTAAATTTTAGGACTTTCGAAGGCTTCCCGTCAAGACATACAAGTGCTGTTCTCCGATGAGAAAATTTTCAAAATTTACGTTTAGCTAGTCGAACAGGTATCCCTGGATATCCCAGGATATCGTTCTTACTTTGGTTCGTCCATCAAAACTTATACCTTGAAGGGATAAAATCATATTCTACAAAGCCAATTGGAAATGGCACGCTAAGCAAAACAGCAGAACAGATTTAGCCAGTCTGCGACATTCTCGACTTTAGAACGTCTACGATTTTCAGCAATCAGGTTCAAGAAAAAGGGGACAACCGAACCTCCGGTTCAGTGATTATGGTTACGTCAATGCCGGGAAGGATTAAAAACCGGAAGAGTAAGTACAAACAAACATCAAAGAGCAGGCGAAAATTTTAATTAAGAAATATAGGAACCAGACAGTCAAGCAGATTAATGTTGTAAAGCAGGTTGGCCAACATACTCAAGCATTTATATCATTTGGTTTTTATAATATATTTTCTTGTTCTTAAATATTGAGTTATTGTTAGCTATTAAGATTCAATTTAACTTTCAATGCCAGGTAAATAATTACAGACGGGAATCTCAAAAGGTTCTTTATGCTTTTCTTCCACGTGCGAACTTTTTTTTAAAAACTTTTGGTATTTTACATGTTTCATTCAAGAACTGCTGATATTTTGGTTGCTTACTTCATCATTGGTATTTGAATGTGAACCGAAAAGGAAGCAATACCAAAATTGGGATGAGAACAGGCAATTACACAGAAGCGAAATTAGGAAAAGTTTGTTTGAACGAAGGACAAAGTTTTGCGATCTACGATAGTATCTAAGTTATTTCAGGAACCTCATAGACAATGTCAAGGTTAAGTTGAGAGCAATGTAAAAGTTGCACATTCATTGAGAAAGATATAAAGTTGTAAAATTAACCTGTCAGATAGGTGTAAAGGCCAAGTGCCTTGTTATCGATTTTATTCGAATCTCTTAAAGGGAAAGAGTAAACTTTATTGCTCAACTTAAAGGAGCCCAAAATGTATCCACCCGACATAACGTACAGCAGGAAAAATAGGATTTCAATGGAAACCTCCAACTGGAAAAGGTTAGTACATATTTACCTCAGCAAGAGATAAATTTCTATCATCCTTTTACGTTATATATAACTCTTGGCTTTAGCTTATGGTATCTTCTTCGGCTATATTCCAAACAGTTAGTCTTATGTTCGAATATTATTTGTACAAAATGAACTCTGTCGACAACCACTTTTAAATCCAAAACTTAATTCCTTTATCTGGAGTTCAATAAGTCGGGAATAGCCTACAAAGACACAATATAAACACACACATTGCACTACTTAGTAGAGCTATGCACGTGCCTTTGATAATTAGGCTCAGTTTTCTATCGCCTATATTTATTTTTTAAAACAAGACCAAATGGAGTCTTACTTTTCTTTATTGGTCGATTTAATCGGCTGTCGAACTGGAATTCTGCTAAGGTTGCGCTTCGTGCTCATCGATTGCAGTTGGTGATCCCTCGTTAGCGACAGGTTGTGACCGCTTGATTGTATGGTCAACGATCGATGTTGTTGACAAATAATGTCAACCATGCGCATCCGGATGAACCTGAGCGTTACCCGTAATGTTATTATATTAGCAAGACGCAATGCAAAGACTTAAATCCGAATGTTAAAAGATTTTGAAGGAAGATCTTGGCCTTCTGATTCAGATCCAATTGGTGAATCAATAAAAGTCAATAGATCTTTGTCATATTTTCGGGTCTGCTGGAAATCAACCAAATTTTTGGGGTAAAGTTATTCTTTGTCATGAGATTCATTACAAGGTTAATTACCCTTATACCTGAACTATGAGCGCCACAGGCTAAAAATGCCGGATTTCTTATGTCAATAAAAATAATCTTACCATAAGAGATGAATGACTTAGCTTGAGATCGGGTCGAACCATCTTCACATTGGAAAATGGAATTCGTGAATGTACATTTTCAAAAAATGATCCGATTTATTGATTGCCTTGGTCATGTTATTTCATGACCAAGAATTCAACATTTGGAATATTATTGTCAGAACTAGTATACAGGACGAAAATTTATGTAATCAATCTTATATAATATTTTTAGCATATACTATGTTACAGAATTTCCTTTAACCTTTTGAAGTAAGATTAAAACTAATGTACAAATGAGGGAAGCATTTGCTGAATATGTTAAATTGTAAACATCCCTATAAACGGACGAGAACCCACTTTTTTTTAATATAGATTTATTTACCTGTGCAATTTTCTACACAGTAAAAAATTATCCGAACCTTAAATAATTTTTTTTCCTAGTGGACCCAGTATAATTTTTGTTTTCAAGTCACTGGAACTGACCATGCCTTAATTCTGTTTCTGGAAAATAAACACCGATCTTTTCAAAGGATTGCGCTTGTGACTCAAAAATGCTTATTTGATTTATTAATAATATTTAAACCCAAACTTCGATCTCTGTAAGGAAAAAGAAGTGGGTAAACCAATGAATCTAAATTTAGGTAAAGAATATTTATCCTTTCAGTTTTTCTTCGATTTTGGTTATTTGGATTATGTCAGCAATGAACTAATAAGTCTCAATCAATAGGTGGCCCACCATCATAGCGTTGCAAAACGACAGCTACTTAATTTACTCCTGGTGCTTTACAGCATCTTAAATCAGAATTTCATTTCATAAAAATGCTTAATTTTCGCATCAGTGAAGGATCGAAACTACTATTTTCTTTCAAACGCATTTTTTGATCGAAAGCTGCAGCTGGCTCAAAAATATAAAACTGTGAAAAAATTCTCTATTCACCAATGTTGGGATAAAAAGAGTTCCAGTATAATCGTACTGTTTTCGTGAATTCTAAAAAAAAGTGGCCCATAAATGGTGCAGGTGGTGAAGCAATATTCAGCCATAGCGCTTCACCATATTTCGAAGTATATTTTTTTTTACAACAGTCTGTGTGTTGAACCAACTTAGGGAAAAACAATAAAATTAGAACTCACATTAAAAAAATTGACAACTCAGGCCTCATTGTACTGCTCCACGCTTTTATATTTACCGCCTCCAGTTAGAAACTCAAATCAATGATTCTGACAAAATGTTTTTCAATTTAAAACATTGGAAATTCTTATCAGGATATTTCTGCTTAGTAAAACTGAACTTGCTGAAGCTACGATTCGATTGAATGACAAAATAACATATGTTTGCATATTTTCTAGTGCACATACGAGTATGTACATATGCACATAAACAATGTAATTGGAAAATTATTTTTATCAAACTATAAACAAATTATAATACGTGACATTGAATTTGTAGTAATTTTATAAAGACATATGTTTACCTGTATTTATATTTATATTTCCAATCATTACTTTACACAAATAGGACACAAATCATGCCGGCTAATACCTTTTTTACTAACCCGATCATATTTTTGACTTTGTGAGAAAATTCAATGTACGATCGAATTCTATAATTCGATGGCAAAAATCATGGGCAAATTATCCCTTCGTAAATATGCTCGAAATATTCTCCTGCCAAGTAATCATGACCTTCGAGCTTCGTGACTATCATAATGTAACAAAAACCGATGGTATGATAACCTAGCCTAGAACTTTTTAGAAACCTAAAATTTCTATATTCAATTTATTCAATAGACGCTCATCTTACTGTCGACTTCTGATAAATGAACTAAATCACGTCCAAGTACCTCATCACAATATGCAAATCTTCTTTAAATTTTTAACGTCTACCGCTCCTAGACTTTTAAACAAAAGACTTATACGTAATGAGACTAGTTTCCTTAAACAAATTAAATCATGGCTTTGAGAATTAAACTTTAAAGACGTTCTTAACCTTCTCTGTGTTTTGACGTAGTCAATTTTTGTTTTTCATTTTGTCTTTTACTTTATTTAATTTTTTTTTGTTTTTTCTTTATTGCTTTCAATGTAAATTTATATTATTCATCATATTTTATTTTTTGACACTGTTTTTATGCTTATCCTTAATAGTCCCACTCATTCAATTTGTAATTGAATTTTTTATGTCTATGCTTCTGAATCTGCTCTCGTTTCTATTAGGTTGGCTTAGTAATTGCGGATTTTTTTAGAAAATAAAGACAATTTTTTCATGGAACGAAATAACTTTATTCTGTATTGTATTGTCCATTTTGAGCAATGTTTTCGATTTGTCAATTCGGGCCGATTTTCTTCAACTGCATTGTTCAATTTTGTTAGTTGTTCAATGTAGACATCTGAATTGGGTGGTAAAAGTTCAAAGTAGACAATTCCTTTGTAATCCCACCAAACTGAAAACATAACTTTCTTTTGATGAATATCAGCTTTTGATGTTGTTTGAGCTGGTTCAACTTGCTTGTTTCACGATCTTTTTCGATTAACATTGTTGTAAACAACCCATTTTTCATCACCAGTTATCAATCGTTTTAAAAATGGATCATTTTCATTGCGTTTCTTTAACTAATCGCAGATGTTAATGCGTTGTGTTAAATGATTTTCTTTCAGTTCTTGAGGAATCCATATACCGAGTTTTTGTACATAGCAAAGGTGTTTTAAGCTATTTTCATGGCATGTATGTGATACATGAAGCTTCTCTGCAATCTCACGTGTTGTACTGTGACGATCCGAATCGATAATTGCTTTGATTTGGTCGTCATCAACTTCAACTGGACGACCAAAGCGTTTTTCATTTTTGAGTGAAAAATCACCAGAAGGAAATTTGGCACACCGATTTTGAGACTGCCGTTCTTTTAAAGCTTCGTACCTATAAACAGCACATAACTTTTTGTGAGCTTAAGTAAATGTTCGTTTTAATTTTCCATTATTCAACAGACACCATACAAAAACTACACAACCGATCAAAAAAACTTGTTTACTGATTGACAGTTGAAGTTCCAACTATCAAATAACAAAATGTGTTTGACATTTCGATTACGTCAGCAAACCTTAAAATTCAACTAAAGCCATCTATGAGTGAAATCCGCAATAAGTTAGTTGCCAACCTGATAGTTCCTTAAGAACTACAGATTGCAGATACTTTTTTACAGGATACTCACCTGCATATTTATTCTTTTTTTTGCCGTTTAAAAGATATCTGCAAAAAGTATGAAATATATAAATAAAAAAAAAAATCTTATTATGTGAAGATCTGTAGTGTTTTGTTGTTGGGTTTGCTATGGCTTACGTGACGCCGCCATAATTTAAATTTTGTTTCTAAAACTTATTTCATTTTTTTCATTGCACATAGGAAGCAGAATATGAAAAATTAAACAAGAAAGTATTATTATGATTTAAATACAGATCTATGAGCAAGTTTTGAGTTCGATTTCGAACTAATGTAGTTTTTCCAAGATCTGAGATAGTGTCAGGATTCGATTGCTTATTCACTTTCCTGGCGTACAACTGCACTGCCCTGGTATGGAGCAATACGGTTGTTGACTACGAATTTCAAACAAATACTTTATAATGGTACCCAAAACCCGACTGTGCTTTGCTTTGTTCTTAACAGATACCTGAAAGTTATTCAAACAATGTTTGAGAGGTGCTACTAGGGAGTTCTATTTCAAATTCTGAGTGTAAATATTCATAAGACTTCATCTCTGATAATTTAAAGAGCAAGCCTTTAGAATTAGAAAAAATTAAAGAGGATGGCGAAATCCTGAATCTCAAATACGTTAAAAAAACTAACATACTTGTTTTTGATGCGGAGAAAAATTGAGTTGTTGAAAGTATTGATCCCTGAAGAACTCCTATAAAAAGCAACGTTTTTGCAGCGGCCAGAACTTGTAAGATCTGTCTTTGAGAAAACATCTCATCTGCCCACAGAGCTACTCAAGAAGTTTATATGCGACTGCTATCAAAGTGCTCTGGACTCCACCGAAAGCTTCGCAGATGAATGGAGTGAAGGCTCAAGTAATTCAACAATTCTGCGGATCAAAGTTTTCTACGGAAAAAAGCTTTGTTAAATTTGGCTTCTACAGTGTCAATATGATTCTTTTTTGATTTGGTTTGTTTTAATATACTTGCGCAGATATTCCTCCAGGCCCAGTTGTTTTTCTTGTTATAAAGGCAAGCCAATGAAACCAAGTCGAAAATTTAACATTGAATGAGAGACTCTCTTAATTATTTTTTAGCTGATTTAGTTGCATGGGATTTGGAGACAAATGCAGGTGAATAAAAGAGCTAAATTCGTCAATGATTCCAAAAATAATCTTTACGAACATATTAAGTTTGGAATTAAAAATAAACTAAAGAATGAAAAATTCCGCATGAGCATACAAAAACAATTTCACATAATCAACTGATACGAAAAAGGGGCCTTCTTAGTTATAATCTCTGTTGAATGAAGCTTTGAAATTTTTATAAATGACTTTATCAAATGCCCAAAGTCATGAAAAAAGGGAAAAGTCACCTCACAGCACTAAACTCAACTGTTGACTCGTAAATAATTCGAATAAACTGAGAAGCAACTAAATCAAATAAAGACCGGACTATTAATAGAGTTGTATTTAATTATCCACACCCGAAGAAGGAATGTTACGAACGCCTACTGAAATTGCTTTACCCTTATCATCATCTGTAGTCCTTTTCCCCATCGGCAAGAGGTGTTTTGTTTTGTCCTTTGACTTGCACACAAATTTGTGTTATGTCTTTGACCTTGGCAGTGCTTACACAGCACCTCCAAAATCCGCAGACATTCTCGGGCTTAAAATCTCTTCATTGATATGTATGACTGAACCTTCCGACTATGCATTTTGAAAAGGGAACTATGTCATCAGTCGAAGCATTCTTGTGGTTGAACGTGACTTTTACGGTCATCTTCGGAGGATTGCTAGCGGATTATGGAAAATATTATCAGCTTTCGTTGTTGACTGAAAATAATATCGATGTATAGAAACTTTAAGTCGTTATTTCCTGTTCATCTGCAGCAACAACACGCAGCACTTTCTGATAGGAAAATCAAATTTTCATCGAAAGGAAAGAAGGCTAGACTATTATTCTTGTGTGCTTTTTAAAATGTATGGGAAAATGGAATCCGGAGCAAATGCAAATTAAGGCGAATTTTATAGAATGTTGTGAAGTTATGAAGTAAAATCACTCTGCAGAGTGCCGAGTTTGTGGGACACCTTACATCTCGATATGAAACACAATCATTTTTAAGTAAAATAAACATTTTTACTTACGACCAATTACGATCTTAGATTCGCAATATAACCATGGATGATTTAAAAAAAATCGAATCAAATTTAATTGATGGAATGCCTCAGGAATCTATACTTTCACCAACTCTATTTTATTCCGATTTGAGCTATAAAATATTAAGTTTAACAAATGGTAACGCTGCACTTTGCCTGTGAATGCAAAAATACACTCGTTTAGAGCAGATTGGCATCAGTATTAAAAACATGTCTACAACTTCTGCTAACAAGCGAACCAAACGAAACTCTACGAGACGACGTACCTCTGTTAGTATCAAAAATTCGGTACAAAAAAGCATGATTATATCTCGAGCGAACTCCAGTCAGCTGTTTAGAAAAAAACAATCCATGTAAAATGGAGTCGGACTCGCGCAACGAAGGTTCCGTACAAATTTATAGTTATACAAATTGTTCGTCCATCAAAGGAATAGAGGCTCATTAATTTTGCCGCTTTGGTTTGCAGTACCCCTTAGGGTTTGATTTTCTTTGCAAGTATTAAAATATTCAGCATTAAATTCAATGCGTTCTCACCTCTACGTGTTCCTGAGAAAAAGAGTGGTGTAGGACAACAAAAGCGATGTTTCTGTTTTTCCTTTTCGGGAACGGAACCCTAAAAAATGAGATACTTCACACCAGCACAACTCTTCCTCTTTTTCAAAGCACAAGTCAGGTCGCGGCTGGATTTTTGTTCTCACGTGTGGAGTTCGTCCACTCAAGAAGTACAGGACTTTAAGAGAAGACATAAGTATCCACCAACATAATAAGAATTTTGTTATAATCATTCATCCCACTTTTAAGCAATATTCTTTCTGATGCCTGATGCTGAACTAAGGCGAAAGATTTAAGGTTTTACTTAGAAACACAACTTTGCTTCGGGAGGAAGTTTCACAACGTTACTAAGACGTTATCTAACAACCACTTAAATCGTTGGTGCTGCTTGTTTCACGAAGGCTATCTTCAGAGCTGAGTCAGCCTTTGGATAAGATTTATGGGGAAACTATCCACCATGATCAGGTTGGCTCGAATGTATTCAGCCTCACTACTAGACCTCGGATTTTGCATATTTGCATATTTTTGAAGGATTAAGATAGGTAAATTCTGATGACACCAAAGTTCGTTTCATTGAAAATAGAGTTGAAAACGATATGCATATTCAAATTTTTTTGGCATATTTGCATGAAATGCATATGCATCATATATGCCAAAATATATGCAAATTATGCAAAATATATGCAACATATGCAAAACATATGCAAAATATGCAGAAACTTCCTATGTTAAACAAATCAAAAATAATACCAAAGCGATTCAGAGGGTAGAATACATGTTGAAATTTTATTAATTGTCAGATATTAAAGTAGAGCAAATGATACTTAATACATACGATATTTTATAGGTTTAAAAATTATTCAAGATAATTGGTATTGCAATATACAACCATCATTTTCTCTAAGTTATTAATTGAGAGGCTTTGACGTTTCTCTCCAAAAACCATTTTGTAAGCGGAAAAGCTTCTTTCAACGTCACAGGAAGTAATTGGAGCAAATTTATATTTAATGATATTTTCATTTGTGACGGGTTCAAGTCCAGACAAATCTTCATCTTTGAGATTTAAAATATTATTTATTTTTGAAATGATATAAAAATCTGGATTTCTTTTCAAAATGGCTTCAAATTTTGTTTTTAAATCCATTCCAAAATCACCAGTTATGTTATGAACTATATTTTCAGCTTCCTTAAATAAATTCATTGACTTTGCTAATGGTAGACCCTTCGCTTCCAAGGTAGTTATTATTTCGGCAACTCTCTCGAAATTCGATTTTATATATATAAAATCCCGATATAGTTGGGGATTTTTTATCAGCTCTTTTGCTTGCTTTATAAATTCAGCATCTTCTGGGTTCAGTGTTTCAAGAACCTAAAATGCAAATATAGAATTTTTTTCTTTACCAAACAAAAGTAAATGCATATCGTTGTTGTCCAAAAATAATGGGTTATCCAAACTAATTTTGAAAATCAAGCCAAAGGTAAATAACCCACTATCAATAAAAAAATATTCAACAGCGAATTTTGATTTTTTTAGGGAAATAACCATATTGATTTTTTTTAAATTTCAAACAACGATGCTATATTTAAAATGTTGTTTGTTGATAAACATTATCTTACCTCTGTTATTCCCTGCATGTTATCTGCATAAAATGATGCCGCCTTCAACCATGTACCCCATCTGGTTATGATCGGTTCTGGTGGTAACTCCTTATTTAGTATTTGCTTGTAGTGTTGTACTCTGAGCGGAGCTTTTATGAAAATTTTTTTTACACAGGATATAAACGAGTTAGCGACAGAAAACGATGTTCTTACTTTTTCAGCTATTAAATTTAAACCGTGTGCCAAACAAGTTATGTGTATGACATTCGGATAAAAAATTTTTAAATTTTTACCAGCTTTGATCATATATGCTGCAGCATCCGTTAAAAGCAACAAAACTTTTGACTCATTCCCGTGTGGCCATAATATACGAATGCTGTCGTTCACAAATCGAGAAATAGTTGCATTATTTACTTCTTCCAACTGTTTACACGACAATAAAAATGAGCCTGAAGATTCATTTTCGCTCAATGTTCCTACAATCAAATTCGCGACATATCGCCCTTGTTTGTCTGTTGTTTCGTCCACTGATATCCAAACGCTTTCGTCTTTAATACTGTCGCGAATTTTTTGGATTGATTGTTGGTAGCATTTATCCAAGTAGCTCTTTCTGAGAGTACTTTCATGTGGAATTAGTTGCCCTGTGTATTTTTTTAAAAAATTATTAAATGTAGCATTGCTAAGCACATTCCATGGTATATTTCCCGCAACCAACGCTGTACATAAATCCATTTTAAATTCATTGTTGGAATTGTCGGAAATGTTGGTGGATGTGTTGCTAGAAGTATGCGCATTTTCGTCGTTGTTGTTATTGCATGCTTTTGACCTTCTGTGAAGTGAAGTTGCAATATGCTGCTGCAATTGAAATTTTTTTCCGCAAGAAATCTAAATTATTAAAAACATTAGAACGTACTTTTAATTTAACATCACTGCAAACAAATATTTCGATGAACAAATTTTGAAATTCGTGAAAAATTTCAAAATTGGTTTGCATAAGCCTGATTATTTAAATTTCACCTTTTTGTCACATGTTGTACAAATTATACTGTTTCCATCAATTTTAAAGCACTTTTCGGGAAGGCTGTTAAACCATTTTCCTATCAAATTTTTCTTATATTTGTTGATTTTTGGCATTTCACTACACTACACTTTATTCAACTTAAATGTATTTATGTGATCGTTTTGCGACTGTAGAAAAGTACAACGAAAGCGCAAGTCAAACGTGCAAAATAAATACCGATCAAACAGATAAGAAATTACAGTAAAAAATATGTTATCGTAAATTTATCACGTGATAAGTCGTGCTTCCAATAAAAAAGGAAACCGGTTTTTGGGTGCACTTTGCTTTGCGTAACAACAACAAAAGCTTTGTTCTGGTTCGCAAGTCGGGATTGCGATAAGAACAATACAACAATAAATGGTAAAGCGTTGGAAATGGAAAACAAGGAAAAGTGGTATATGCTATATGTATTATATATTCCTCTGCATTGCTCGCACTTTAATATTTAACGATTGGTATTCAATTTTTTGATGAAATTCGTTTGCATATATTTTGCATATTTTGCATATTTGTGGCATATTTTTTTGCATATATTTTGCATATTTTCAATATGCATTACAATTTGTTATATTTGAGCGATAAAACGTCTAGATACAAAGTTTGGTATCAATCTGATTAAAAATATGCAAATATGCAAAATCCGAGGTCTACTCATTACGATTAACTTTTTCTTGTATAGGAACATTGGAACCTACCATCACGTTGCTACACATCGAAAGCTTTAAGCACGGATGAGCTGAAGAAGAAGGAAGATAGAAGAGAAAGCTTAATACGAAACGATAACCTCGGTGTCGGTAATCGTGCCCTAAAATAAGACGGGCTGAATTTAGTTTGAGTTATCGACAAGAAAATGTGGGCAACGGTTCGTGAGAAGGCCAACAACTCCCGCTCCTAAATCCTCGAAACCCCAATAGAAAAGATGCGTCGAGACAATAATTATCTTGAGATATGAAGAAGCTGTGAAAACGCAACACCCCCGATGACAGAGTCACTTTCGTCTGAAATCGACTTTGTATCCACCTTTATCCCCGTCTGGTTCGAATCCAAGAGTAAAACTTTAACTTTCAACTAGCTTACGGATCAGGTCCTGTCACCATTGGGATCAAATTAATGGCGCCATCACAGGTATGGTGGACCGGCGATAATGCCGATAATAGTCTGACTAAGAAGGTGGACTTTCTGCAGTTAGCTGCTGCAAAACATAGTTCGTTGTCAATAATAATAATAATGGTTTGTGTAGATGATATATCGTTGTCTCTGCTTTAAAGGCATAATACTGACAGCAGGGTGATGAACCAATCTTTCAAAACACAAATTTCTACACAGAAGCCACATTGATCTTAGCCGATTCGATTGTAGCAAAATGAATTCAAACGTCCAACTAAAATACTGTAAAGGATCTGGTTAGCTACGTCAACATGGATATGCCTTTTCTGTAGTAAGGCAGCCAGAACTGTTACTGTAGTTGTATATTTTTATCGTCTAAATACTAAGAAGGATGGGGGAACAACTTAAATATATAGATTTGTTTGTTATTATCTTTCCATGAGTAAAACTAAGAAATCAGCTCTGAGAAAATTAAGAAATTCGTTTCTAAGCCACCTTCTTACTGCCGGAGTATAGCCTTATTTCTGCAGTTTAAGTAATGTAAATATAGGAATATGACGTTTGACTATGGATTCGTCGTCCTAAACTCTATTCTTTTTAAAAAGTAAAGATTATACAAAGTTCTTCCAACGGTTTGTAGTGAGTGTTTTGATCTTTAATATCCGTCTTGCTTAAGCCTTTAAATGTGATTTAGAAGTCAATCATCATATTAAAGTTTCAACCCTGTATTTGATTGCTGAGGTTAAAGACTTATACAAAATACATTTTTTTTTTCTGGCAAGTCACAAGTCATTATATTTTCTTACGAGTCCTTAATTAAGTTGACCGGTTTTTCATAAATGGCTTACAAACTTCTATGTGGCACTTGTTGACAATACTATAAGAAGAAACACAATTTTCGTCACGTACGTGGGTGGAGAATATGAAAGTTTGTTGCCTCTCAGTTTGCGGAAGTAATGTCCGGCAAAGCAAAAGCCAAAATCAATTTGCTAAATCGATAAAAATGGCATAAGCCATGGAATGATCTTAAAGAAATATTGAACCATAAATAGGATTAGCCGTCGTCCTTTGACCTAGTGACTCCAGTATAGGCATCCCTTTTGGTTTAATGATAATTTAAGTGATTTGGCAAATATTGTCCGCAACCGAGAGTTCATGTGAGAAAGCAAACCTTTTCGTATAAATCAGATTAGGGGTACCTTTTTCTTGCCCTTGGTTCAATGAAACGAAATCCTTCGAATCCAATTTGTTCTTAGAACACATCAACCGTTGAAAATTGAGCACAGTTTGTTTTGAAAATTCAAATTGATTTTTATGAAATCGATGATTGATATCAAAAGTTTAAAAGTTTTGATGTCGAATCAGCTTATTGCATTCAAACAATTCCAGTTAGACGTCGTCATATAAAGATTAAGAAAAATAAACAATTTATTGATTTATTTATTTATTGAACCTACTGCCAGCTGCCAGCTGATAAGCTTTTCTATAAAACTTCTGGCTGTTCCTAAAGCGTGACTCTTCGATTTCCTTGAGCTGGGAGGTTGCCTACATCCTTTTCTTTTAAAGCAGGATTTTCTTCTCCTCCCTTATTTCTATTATGCTCTGTAGCCCTTGCATGTGTGCATGTGACGCATTTTTCCACCATACGCATTCATCATCATACTAAGGGCTATTTTTGGTGGATGGCTGGTGGCCTTTGGTTGTCTCGGCTACGTTTTGAAGATATACCGGTATGAGTTCCATAAATAGGGTGGCGTTTGTTGATAATGAATGCACAGCAGGGATTCTCTCGCTCAGGCCCCTTCTGTAGGCTCTGGCTACTTCAGTTGTGCCAAGGCTTCCAACGTTGAATTTCTTTTTTTTGGGTTGTTCTTCTCGTTGGATAGTTGACCTCTGAATTCAACTGTAACAAGAAAATGGTCAAATTCAAGGTTTGAACGATCAGAGAGTCATAGAATCGTGATTCGCATATATTAACATATGGTCGATTTGGTTGGTGGTTCGATCGTCTAAGGAACGCCAGGTTGTTGTGTGGATTCGTTGTATTGGAAACCCAGTTCTACTTATCACCGTGCTATAAGCTGCCGCTAAATCGATTAGCCGGAAGTCGTTATCTATTGTCGTGTCGTGTAGGCTGTGCTTTCCGACTAATCCGCCAAAGAGTTTTTCTTTACTGATTTTAGTTTTGAAGTCTTAGTGTATGATTTTGACATCATACTATGAACAGGCTCCCTAGGTTCCGTACAGGAGGTCATAAGACTCCTCATTGATAGATGTTTTGGAACACTACCTTGATGCGGATTACAGTCAGGCGATCGCTGATCGACTTCAAATCACTCAGCATTAAGCGTTGCCGATTTCCCAAGATGAATCCGCATCCTAACTGGAATAAATGTCGCAATTATTCCTTTTTTGTTTATCTGATCCTATCCATCATATCTCCATGGATCGCGATAATATCAGCATTTTACAATTAACAATTTAATCACTAATGCTCAGATAAATTTTATAATTTACAATCTTTCAATAATTTTTAACTATGATAGTATAAATAAATTTCTGCTAGCGCGTAAGGCCCTGCGTTGGCCTTAAGACTTAAAATAATTAAATTTTTTTCTTCAAATAACATTTGCCTTATTTTTATATCTACATATAGTATAACTTAACTTTACGCCGTGGTGATGTTGATGATGGTGATGATGATGATGGTGTTGATTATGCTGTTGATGATGGCTAGAATGCTTCTAGTTTCTAAGTGTCAGCTCCGGTGAAAGATGGGTTGATTCTGCATACTCTTGTCGAAGTCGTCTATGAATCCTTCTTCATGAGCTATTCTATTTCCCCATTGATATAGAGGTCTTCAATATATGGGCAACCTATTATTATATTGATATATTTCTATAGAAGGCATGTAGAAGTGACGGGTGTCTCGATTTCTGTGCAGTACCATAGTGCTTTTCGCTCGAAGATTTGAATTTTCTTCATAAGGCTTGGACTTATCCGTAACCGTATTGGGTGACAATATGTCACGATGGAACGGATAAGTTGCTTGTATAAAAAGAGTTTGGTTCTTGTATCTAAACTGTTGTTTATTCTCATCAATGAGAGAATAAGATTAAAGCGCATGGTTGGCCATGGTCAAGGAAAGGTTCTTGCACTTTGTGACTGAACCATTGTATGAGGCTGTCCTGAAGGAAATTAGTTAGATTGTGGTCGTGTTTATTCCCCATTTTTGATAGTATTCGCAGAGTTTAAGGTTATGTTCCTTGACATTGCGGAGAGCTACAGAGGGAATTCTTGAAGGCGAAAATGTGACTGAATAATTCACGAAAAGCAGTGTTGTTGTTCTCTCACGATTTCGGGGTTGGTCATGGGTATGGAAATTGAATAGCGGCGGACCAAGTGTGCCCTGCGCTACTCCTGCATGAGTTTCGAAGAGTGGTCAAGAAGATGTTCCTATACGAACGTAGAATTTACGACCAATGAGGAATCTGTGGATGATTTTAACAGTAGTAATGGGGAAATTCAGTCTCTTTAGTTCGAATCGAACGCCTTTACTATGTCAAGAAGAAAGCGTTGTGTCTGTATAAAGTTTCAACAACGGGTGAAAAGTGGAGTGGAAATTGATTCGATTCGAATTTCCTTAGTATCAGCATTTCCAGAAGTTATATCAGCCCTGTACCGCGTGAGGACAGATTCAAATTTTTGTGTACACCAGGAGTGTACAACGCACGTACCTCCCAGGTGCATGCTCTCAATTGTGAATCTGTGGACGTGAGGGGGTCCATTTTTATCCGGAATTGGTGCGTCTCTCAAAACTATTTTTGTTTTTAACGTGGTAAGGATAAAACAGCAGTTTAACTCCAAGTTGTAGGTTCGATTCTTAAAACACTGTCTCTAGTAACAGAAGACCAGATTGAACGTAGGTATGGGACAGTAACCATGTTTAATTTATTTATTATTGGCGATTCGATACCAATTTTCTTTTCCAATTGAATTGAAGAAAAAATCAAAGCTGGATGTTTATAGTTTTGCCCGATATTTGCCTGATGTTTGTTTATCTTTATCTCATTTTTCTCTTAAATCAAGGGGTTACCAAAATTATCTATGAACGTAGGGTTAACTGATTTTTTGGGCTCACTACAGACAGTGCTCTGCGCGCTGGCCAATATGAACAACGAGGAAATAAATATTTCAATGAACCCCTAAGAGGGTGCTTAGTCGCTAGTATGCAGACTCCGAATACCAGGCGACCTTTGGTTTTAATCTAGCCGTCCATAAGGCATACCGGGCTCTATTTCTAAGTTTTATTTCCTCCTCCCGTTTACTCGAAGGATCAAAAAACCCAACAATAAACAAAACAGAGAATCAAGCCTCTCCGACGACTTCAATGGCTTGCCGCTGATGAGCGAGCAACCAACCCCATAAGTGTAACATCTGAGTTACCGATAATTGAATAAAGTTTGGCAACAGTGGCCGCCTCGGCCTCCTTCTTTCAGTCCGCGGAGACGATACAGAATCCTGCAAGCAGGAATGGCAACACACGGGTACATCCAGCTCCCAACAGGTGTAATAGAGCATCCAAGGAGGATCTATACTATTCTCAGATTCTGACGCATGAACACAGATACTTGCAGCATCAGATTTGAGGCATCTGGCTCCTCATCCATAAAAATGACTTTTTATAAAATGCGCATAAGCACCACAGCTTTTGTCGAATTGAACTCCATGGAACGACGGCTTTTCAAAATGCCTCGTGCAGAGGCGAAGACCGTGCAAGCGCTTTTGCGGCCGCTAATAACAACCGACCGTCTAAAGGTCTGTTACGGCAGCACCTGAAGCTTTCATAGTGCTGTCTTCCTCATTTCATTAGGAAGATAACCACCAGAAATGACCTAAAAATACAACTGGCAATGAAATATAAACCAAGTGACCAGAGGGGACACTTGAGAATACTCAATTTCATCACGGATAAAGTTATGTTTTGCTCGATTCCAGATAGTATGAAGACGACATACAACCCAATATTTGAGGTAGAGGTATTTGGTCGAGCAACACACCCCAGAACCTTAACCTAATACTGATGTCTCCAAAATGGCATTAATCTAATAATGGATGTCTCAAATGAAGCCAACACTAAAACCTCTATACCCATGGGAGAGCGTCCAAGTGTTTTCCAGGCCGGGCTATAAACCATCGAATCCTGCGCCATAGTAAACCTTGCTAAAAGCAAAAAAGAGTGCAAAACTTTCATATATTCAGACAGCCAAGCAGACCCAATTTAATGGAATCCAACAATGGAATCAAACAATCCCTAGCCTAACGTAAAAAAGTTAGATTAGGATGAGTTCCAAGTCACCATGGAGTCGAAGGCAATGGAATTGCGGACTAACTAACCAGGGCTGATTCTAAAACTGCGTTCACTGGTCTGGAACATTTCTGTGGCGTAAGCTGGGAAAGCAAGCTCCTTATCGCCGACTGGAGAAATCTACCGGGGCTTAGACAATCAAAATTATTGATCTATCCCTGCTCTTACAAAGAAATCCTCAAACTTAATAAGGAGAACATTAGAATGATTGTAAGCTACCTCACATACCATGGCCGCTTGAGATCACATCGAACCAAATTAGGACTCAGTACAGTCACCTAATGCCGACTCTGTTTGGAAAGAGATATGCTCTCCATTGGACATTATACAGTCCAATTCTTAGGACATAGCATAACATAAGCATTCCAATTTAATTCGATTCAACTTCGACTTTTAGTCTTTGGATATGGAATTATTTTCGCTCCTTTCACCTGCGATTATCACATTTTCAAAAATGAAACCTAGTTCCACCAATCCATCTAAATGTACTCAACTTCCAACAATTCCATGTTAAGAATACTAGATTCTATGATTAACAATAATTATCCCACCAAACCAAAAAGAGTCCTCCTAAAATGTGCAAACGAAGCCAAATCAGGTCAGCATCCTTCAAAGATTCCTTTAAAAAAAAAAAACTCATTCAAAACACGTGTAAATCCTTGATCTACTAGGATTGAAATCATTTGACAAAGCTCGCTGACGCAGATCAATCAAGTTCACTGACACATTTCAATGTCGCTCAAATAACTTCCGCTATGACATCAACTGAAGGACACCCAAGAATGAAAAATAAAACTTTTTCCTCCCCCATCGAAGAAAAGCTCTTTAATCTTTTCAAAGAATACATCCATCAACAATTTAAACACCGAGATGGAAAATTCGCCTCGATAATGGTGTCCAAGACTACATCCACCCAGAATGAACCAAAAAACGGAAACACAAAAGGGGACACAATTGAAATGTGATCTGCATTTCAAATGAGCGTCAGCGTCGAAATCGAGACCGAGAGTGGAAATAACCCAACAGCACGAACTCCAGCTACATCTGTTGAGCTCAATAGATTAGAGGTGGCGAATGGAGGGCAGTTCGTTTTTTTTTTTCCTCAGAATTGTCAACGAGCCGGCTGAATGTAAATTACTCGTGGTTTTCATGGTTTTTGCATAGCCTTTTCCTTACCCTGTTAAACAAATCCTCGTTTCTTTTTTTGTGCGGATTTTAATCCTATTCTTGGCGACGGAAATAATGATAATCGTTTTGCTTAACTGCAATCGTTTTGTGTAATTCGCGATCTGAAAGGGACCCGAAAAGAACTTTCAATGGCCTTGGACAAATATTTCAGCAACTAAATATAAGCGTTTACTAAAATTAGGGCGCGGATTAACATTTTTATTTTATGTGATAAAGTCACAAAAAAGAAATTACCTCGTTATCAGTTGGCAAAT
Organism: Orthonevra nobilis; assembly: GCA_963555765.1. Taxonomy (NCBI): domain Eukaryota; kingdom Metazoa; phylum Arthropoda; class Insecta; order Diptera; family Syrphidae; genus Orthonevra; species Orthonevra nobilis. The sequence goes on from OY743225.1 coordinate 9,631,837, forward strand.
AAATCCACGCCTTACGTTACGAGTATAAAGTCATCTTGGATGTAAACAATGAAGTTTTGTGGACGCTAAAAAGTCAGCTCAGGCAACAAATTGCAGAGAGACAGTCATCAATGTGGGATGCTTGCGCAAACATCCTTGAATTGATAGTCAGAAGAAAGTTAATAGTTTTAAGTGTTTAACATTATTGAGCAGTCATATTTAGGATGTTTTTGAAAAATATGTGTTCAGACCACATACTTCCAGCTATCCTAAGTGCGTATTTTTTTAGTTAAGATAAAAAAGGGCCAATCTCTTTCTGTCCGGAAAGTATGAAAGTTTCAGGAATAACTCAGGTCCCATTAAGAAATTAATCCTTTGACGTCGGTGGAGATTAGGATCTATCCACGGTCTCCAAATACGCCGCCGTTCTTAAAACGCTTACTTTTGACAGAATAATAGACACAATGGAAGTTTGGAAGGAAGTAGCACGTGGACTTCACTTTCGTGGTTCCGTTTCAGGGCCGCCAACTTTTCGAGTGGAATATAGATGTATTCTTTTTTTTTAATTATTTGCTCGCTCTTCAAGAGAATATTAAGACTCTTATAATGCGTGTAGCACAGAGCGAGCGGAAGAATTGACAGAAGAATGAAAGATTGTGTAGTGTGGTTTGAGAAACTCAGGTGCATTTGGTTTCAACTCACTTCCGTGGGTGGAGCCCGAAACTGGACGGAGGATTTTGATATTGACCTATTTTTGCTTTAAGCTAATTCGCAGGATTTTATTCGACATAAGTTTTTGATCTATTAACTTTGAAAGTTTGGAAGATTTAGTTTAAACACCCCGCTGTCAGTGTTATGCCTTCACAGCAGAGCCATCTACACACAATCTACACAAGCCGCTATGTTGAAAACACGAATTAGGAACTAAGCCGATACAACAACCACTACAATAACGCCACCCATTAGTCAGACTACTATCACTGGTCTACCAACCAAGTGATAGTACCATTAACTTAACCATTGGGATGGCAAATGGTGACTTAAAAAAATTCGAAAAACTAGATCACTACTCTAGGAATCGCACCTGGGACCTATCAATTGAAAGGCAGGCGCTCTACCAACTTCGCCACCTAGGTTCTTAACATGAACCTGATATGTCGAACACAAGATAGTACAACATGGCATGACATCCCATTCACAATGACTGCGTCTTCCACCGCTGTCACTAACATATTGTCATGCTGTCCTTAGGCAAAATGTTGGCCTTGAGCTCAAAGCCGCTCGACTTCTTCTAGATGAAACATCATTTTGCAATCACAGGTATTGCTACTCGTTTCCCTTTCGAAGACTGGCATAGTACATGGAAATTCTTTTGCTCGAACTGCCTACACTTAATAATTGTATGCTCATTGGTCTGAAATAACATTGCTGGGAAGTTGATGTCACCAGACTCATGGTCAGTCACTCTAGTCAGTCATAGCTTCCAACATCTGATATCCGATGAATAAGATCGGAAAGGACTTGAAAATCGTTCTTAGACTTGAATGATTGTTCTTTAAGTCGAAGCTTACCCTAATCCAGCCTTTGAAGGATTAAATGATAAAGCAGTGGATTGCACTTGATGATATCGAGCCCACGGCTTGTTTTTATTGTTATTATTGTTGTGCATTGTCCAACATTGTTTTTATGTTGTAATGTTACTCTGCAGACAAAAGATGTTTTGTCTACCAACCAATGATGCCACTTGTGCTACATGTGTAGTACTTTACCAAATATTTACATGATTTTTGCATGTCGTGCCTACATTCTACTATTCTTACTCTAAGATTCTACATTTTGAAGATATAAAATTTTGGACCTTTAATTTTGTTTTTAATTAATACTTTTGTGGGTCGGAGGAAGATTCTTAATCAATGCTTGCAATATTTAATTAAGGCTGCCTTCATTTTTTATCTAACTTGGCATCTGATAGTTCCATAATGTCTTCACTGAATGCCCGTTAATATGCGCGAGATGTTCGCCTATTTGAAGATATTTCCGCGCCTTCAAAAAACAGTTTTCATCTGCAGTTGCTTGATTTCTTTCTTATTGTCAACCATGACAGGGCAGTCGGTTTTGAAATAGAAATTCATAGTCGAAAAAACTGTGCATCCGGCGGATTGAATGATAGAAGTGTTTATTAATAAACTTCAATTCAATTTTCAATTTTAAAACCATTCAAGGACTTAACCTCAATGATCATAAAATACCAATGCTTAGGTACTTAAATCCTTAGCACATTTTTTTTTTAAATATCTACTCCTGCCCAAGTGGCAGGCACTGCGGTCTGAAGAAAAAGACCTTTTGTATCTTGGGGTGTTTGTTTAGGCTTACTAGTTTGGTTAGATGTGATCTCAAGCAGCAATGAACTGAGAGGAGGCTTACGAGCTTTCTAATGTTCTCCTTATTGAGATCAAGGATCCTTGGCACAAAGCTTCAGGCCATCCATTGTAGTTTTTAAGGAGTTCCCCTGCAAGAGCAGCTTCCGATTTGGTTATAAAATGCGGACATCAAAATAGCGACAGGGTAGAACTATGGGTGAAATTGAAAACAACAAAAACAATAGGTTTTACAACTGTATGTTTCGAAAGCTACGAGTCAACATGCTAAATCTATGTTGTCTTCTACACAGCAGTACTACTGCTGAGCAAAACTAAGAGGGAACTATGAAAACGACTCAGGTAAAGCCCATCGCGTTTTTATTATATTGTTATTGTTATTTTTGTTCTCATTCATTGAATTGAAATTTTCATTCTAATATGGTGCTACATTTTTGCTTTAAATACTACATTTCTTTTGTCTTGGTACTACATTTGCTCTGAATTTAAGTGACAACGCTGCTACTCACATATCCCCGGCTGGAATAAACATACTGCATTACATTACTGGGTTCTCCCATTGAGACTGATTTTTCATGCACCGTTTGTGGATCAAATCTTTAAATTCGCCCATTTGGTGTATTGCCAGTGTATTGATAGGGTAATTTTCGGTAGTTTCTATTATTCTGCTTCCTCAATGGTAATCCACGATTTTCAAGACCAACCACATTTCCGCACAATTAAGTCATCGATATGGTGAAAGCCAGTGAGTTTAGAATTTAAATGAAGCCTTATGTAGAAACGGACTCATGCTAGGGCCATAACTTATGTCAGATCAGATCATTGAACGAAATAAAGAAAAGTATTGGCCTAAGGACAGCCCCTAGAGATAAACCGGGTAAAAAACGCTTAAACTCCGATACGTTACATATATTACAATTCAATTTTTTCGAATCTATCACTTCACTAGGAGTGAAGAAAAAGATACTGTCCAGTTTTCCACAAAGAATATCATCTAGCTTTAGAAGGACCTTATCGAATCCTCTAGCAATCTGATCATTTCTGTGGTCCAACTAGGGCCTTGCCTAAAATTCGATTGGAAAGATGTAAGGACTGAGTTTTTGAAGTCACCGATTGGAGTTGATATTGTTCTCCAAGTAATGGTGCAGAACTTTCAGTAGAGCTATATATCTTTTCAGAATCAGTTTTAAAACCGAAGCATTTTTATAAACTGTTGGGATCTAACTTTCACGTGCTTTTCGTTTTCGCACCAATCCGTCGGTGTTTTAGCCAAATTCCTTTTAAGGTTGGGTCTTATTCGGTTTGTAAGAAAAGTTAGGTCTTAGGAATTCTAACGCTATCAACACAGAGTTGTATCCAATTTGTTACAGTCATCATTAAGCGTGGTTTTTGTATAAAGTATTTTACAAATATAGCCTTACACCGCCTAACCCTAAGCACACAAGCAAATACAAAAACAGATTGAAGAAGATAAATATATATATAAAAAAATTGGTTTGGGTGCGAGTAGGCCTACCCTACTAGGTGCTACTAGGTGCTATGCCGCCACCAACAAATTTAATTTGTGTTTTGAATAAATTATTCCTTCCCTTAACAAATGCATTGCAAACAAAAAAATAAGATACATTTTTTTTTTAAGCTGCACCTCAGGCGACTTCATCCGCTTTTGAAAGATGAGGATGATGATGGTCTTATAGAGCGATACTTTCTTTCTTCGAGATAGGACTGTACTCAATTGTTTTATTAGCAACATGTATTCTTCATTTGATCTCAGTGCTATTGTTATGATCTATGTGATTTTGAGGTGTTGAAATTGCGTACTAACTACCGCAATGCCTCGCCCTGCGGCAAAACCGATTAGTCTTAATCTGTTCTCAGAGGTGGTGTCGTGACTCATATCGGTCAGATAGGCAAAATTAAGAAATAACATTTTGAAAGAACTTACTCTGTTTTAAAGGAGTTCATATTTTATTGGTTCGAAGACTAGTTGCATCGTGACACAAATTAAATTACGAGCACGATCAAAAGCTCGGTCGCCAATCATAACTTTTAAGAAAACTTTTCATTAAAATTTATGCTGGAACATCACCCACAAATTATTATTATTATTCGTGATTTTCTCGTAAAAAGTTTTGAAATGAGCAAAAGGTAATCTTGTGACCGTTTCTGCTTTTTTTTGCAGAATTTAAATAATTTTTCGTTATATATACATTGTGAAAAACCGCTTATGCCAACTCCTTGTTAAATGTATTTTCGAAATTATTATTCGGAATATTAAAGCGTGATTATCTTTATGTCGTTTAAGTTCAAAAAAATACATATTTTCAGTCGAGAGATTTCCACCATCTTTTTCTTCCGAGCTGTGAAATGCTCAGCATTGGGTCTTTTTCTTTCTCTTCTATATGGCTTTAAAAGGATCACATTCAGTCCAGTTTTTTGGAGATTTTGATAGCTGTTTCCACGCCGATTTCGAGAGATTTTTATCTCATGATGTTAAACCACAATAGTGGATTAGCTTTATAAAATGATGTTTTTTTTTTAACAAAATCAATTACCTCATCTTAATTTTTCAAGAAAAGAGAAAGAGGAACATAAAAATTTGAAATGGAATCAACTTAAGGGGGTATTCTACTCTAGAAATTTATCGATTTTTTTTATATTTTCAAAGTTGAACTATTCAAGAATATATCTATAAGAGGATTTTTCACAATTCAAATTATTTTCGGAAATATCGGTTTTTTTGCTGACCCGGCATCCAAACTGATTCGGCCGGAACGAATCGAACAAAAGACATTAGGGATTCTCCGTCTACCTGAGTCCATATTTCTCAGTACAACCTTTTGTCCTTTGTATATATTATAATACAAGAACAAGGTGAATTGTATCTTTTATATTAAGTGTTCACTTACGTCCAGCTGCTAACAGTGGAATTCTAACCTTCAAACCACGTGGACGTACATATGTGCATTTTTAATGAAGGCTTCATTCCTATTTTAAAAATTATGGAGCTTATGGGAATGAAAATTGGCCCGGAAGCTCATTCATTTGCTGTGAAACGAAACAACGCCCGGTTTGGCCGCTCCGAGATACAAGCATCCAATGCATCAAAGGAGGCCAGAACTGCTCGATATGAAGAGAGAAACTCGGAAAATAGTTTTTTTCGAAGTCGAGGAAGGTCCTTTGTATGAAGCAGGAAATCTACAATATCATTTCATTACTTAGACTGCGAAAAACTTTACGCGAAACCTTAAACGCGTTTTTCTCGAAAATGCCTTTTTCAAAACAATACCCACGATTTCTCAGGTTCTACTGGACCGATTTACCCGAAATTTTTAGAGTCTTCTTTATAGACTTTGTCTTTGTTTAAAATTATCCCCACCCGCAAATTTCTATTACTTTGTTTTTTTATTCGAAATAGTCAAAAAAAGTGGTACAAAAATTGATATTTTTTTTCAGGCAGTTTCCATTTTGTGAAAAAAAAAAATCGTTCCAACTTTTCCGTAGTTCCAGACAATGCGACATTATGCTAGATTAATTATCTTTTTCTTTTTTTTTTGGTTTCAGATTGTAAAGAGGGTTGAAATCGTGGGTATGGTTACGCGCCAATTTTTTGAGACCCCCACTTCATCAACTGAAATTTTCAACTTCTTTTATTTTTTGATTTTTTTCTGTATTCTTGTTATGTTAATAAATAACTAATAAAAAAATGGATACTAAAAATATTAATGCCTTTTTTTAATGACACTTCAAAAATTACATGAAATTCATGTCTCTAGAGTAGAGTACCCGCTTAACACTGTTTAAGTCTTAAAGTTAGTCTTTATAACTGAATACTAACTTATAACTTACTTAATTAAGTTGGCTATTTAATAAAACTTTTGGAATTAAAATTGAAAAAAAAGTACATGAATTTGTCCGGAAACTTTTCAACGGCAGTGTATATATTTATACATATTTTCTATCTGATCATGGTAGTTGTAAACTGAACCTTTGAACCTTTTTTATTGGAAAACTAAATTGATTTTAATTGATGAAGTGAAATTGTCCCTTTTTTTGACAGTTTTTTCGTCATTAAATTTAAACCACCCTGTCAAATTTAAACAAAAGCTTTTCAGGTGGTCTTTATTGATTTAAATTGAAGCGTGTGTGCTTCGAATGAAACCAATTCGATAGCTTGATTTGTTCTCGAGTACGATTGTACGAAAGACATCTTTCTAAAAACAATGGAATCCGACTGCTGGGACCTCGAAACGTGGAAATATGTAAAAATTATGAATTTCGAAAATCGGACCGATAACAAGAACATCTTGATAGGAAGTTAATAATATAACATTAAATACATGTAGAAACAGGACATGCTAAGATAAATGAAGATGTTCAATGATAGGCTTATTTTGGAGCACCATTAAGCGAATAAATTAAAGTTCGATATACTGTGAATATCCTTAAGTCCTTAAATAATTTTTTGTCGTCGGCATAGATAAGGACATTTGAATTCTTGTGCAGATAAATAACATTCTCTATGCATACTATATAACGAATAATAAAGAGCAATAACTGCGGCATCCAGAGTGATTGAGGAGACACACTGCTTCCGTTCACGTCCGGCAGAAAACTTTCGAAAGTCCTGACACATAGATATGTCGGATGATTTCTCGAACAAACCTCACAAAACGGATACTGAATACAAAAACGAGCATATCCGACTTTCAAACGAAACCCTCATTAAAAATTTTAAAAATTAAGTTTCTGATATTAATATCCTGTCGCGCATTTATTTATTAACCACATTCATATGAATAAATGAAACTCGTAAAGCGAAAGTTCACACAACAGATTAATTAGTAATTGTCCCTTCAGTACCGATTTCAAAATGACTCATAAAGCCACTTTAGCCTTCAGTTGCAACCTACACTTTGTGTCACGCTCAAGCTTTAATAAAAATAGATTCCAATGCAATCGTATCGCACAAAACAAAGGAACCAAAAAGGTCATACGGTGATGTTGCTCGTCTACTGGTCTATGGTCTACTATATATGAAATGCCCCCCCAAGATGAGTGTCAGGTCGAATGTTCTTGTCAGAAGTTCTCGCATTACTGGTCACAGTAATTGGAAGCTATGCTCTTTCATTTTCACTTTAACATTTGTTTTTAACTCGAGGCGATATCCTTCCTTGAATGTTAACTTCATCGAATGTCCTTCATTGGAAATTCCATTCGAAAAATAGGAAGACCAACGCCAACACAATAATACTGTACCTGAGACGACCGACGGAAGTAATACTCGATATGGCTCAATGCATGAAGATTTGTGTGATATTGGAGAGATGAGACCATGCATGTTGGTATCTTGAGTTGCTTTGATTGCTCTAGCTTCGAAAAAGGGAAACTTTAATGTTGAGGATTTTCAAGGAATTTAGTAGATTTGTTGAGATTGAATTCGAGATCAGAAGGAGAAGTCGAAGAGCTGAGTTTACGCTCAATTGGCTTTTATTTAAATTCGATATAAACTTCTTTTCTATAAAAGCAAATGAAGTGGAATAGGATATTTTTATTATTATGACAATTCAAATAAAATAAAGCTTTTGTCCTAAACGGTTTGGTGCAGAAATTGTATGTTAGACCGATGGCCTGAAATTTCAACGAGGTTGGAGAAAGCTCGGGGCGTATTAGAACTTGTAAGTATTAAATAATCAGAGTTAGTCCCACTGCTCTTTTAGTAACTTTGAGAAGGTGTTTTCATGCGTCTGATCGGTCAGCAAATTATTCTGAGAACGAGGTCACACCGCACATCCAATTAACCCGACATCGTGTGGAGACTCACAATTCTGACGAAAAAAAAAGAAAAAAAATGAAATGAATGCAAGCCTTCGATAAGAATGAATTAACTATGGACGACGTAGGAACCGTAAATTGACAAAGAGCAGCCCAAGCCAGCGGATTAAGCGGATTTCACTGCATTCCAGGTGGTGTAATGGAATCACCAGTTTCCGACTCCGGTACCATACATTCGAGTCGCAATTTGTCTCTTATGAAGGAATTCAGTCAATTTTTCTTTTAAATAAATTCACTTCGATCTCGAAAGTAATCAGCTGCCACCAGATCCAGTTTTCGTGCTCCGGCACTCCAATATGGACGCAATCAATTCGTTGGCCTTCCATCAAAACCAGCGTCTGCTTGCCGGGCATACTCAAAGGATGCGTACAGCTCTGGGATCTCGATACAAATCGTTGTGTTCAGAGCTTTGTGGTTGGCTCAGAAACCATTTCTGCCGTGCATCACTCCGAGGAGAACCTCATTACCCAGGAAAAGGGTGTAACTCTCAAATACTGTTCATTGAGCAACGCTGGCTTTGTGTTGGATCGAAATACGAAAACCAATCACATGGCATTTTGTCGCCTAGACTTTGATGATGACTTAGAGACGCTTATCTTTCCCCAAAGATTGGCAGCAGCAAACGCTTCTGGTTCCTGACAAGCAATTGAATCTGGGTCAGTTGTCTTGTCTGAAGAAACTTAACTCAAGTGGTCAGGAGTTAATTTTGGCTGGATACGAGTCGGGCGATTTCCTCACTTGGGATCTCCGCTCAACGAGTGTTGTCAACGAGTGCCGCTTTGACATTGGAGACGTGACCAGTGTAGACGTCGATGCGCGGACAAATCGTGGCATTGTAGGTGGAACTGAGGACAAGCTCGTTGCTGTTACATTCCAATTGACGGTCACGGTACTGACCGAGTTGCAGGACATACCCATCAGAAATCCCGGCATAAACTGTATCCGTATTCGTAATGAAAGAAAGGTCTTTACCAACGGTGGCTGTGAACTTGGCTGTTCTAACTGAACACAAATCGGGCGGTATAATGGACATCGCCTACTCAAATGGACAGGCTTCCTATGGCCACAGATGGAATGGATGGACAGATTTCACTGTGGAATTTGTACAATTAATTAAGTCCAAAAACTCGTTACCTCATATTGTTCTTGGTTTGTTGAACTGATTTAGTTGGACGGTTTAATAATTTTCCCCTTTTTTATGTTTTTTAATGAGGAATGAATTACTACTAATATTAATGCGATTCGTTTGTTTGTTTGTGAATCAGTCGGCCAAAAATTGGACTGGATTGGAAATGAACTGAGTTCAGAGCAATAACTGAATACGTTCGTGATCGAAGACTTGGTTGCTTTAAACAGGTGATCAAACAATTCATATCAACGCGCATCGAGGCTTTATTCACCTAGGTACACCAAGGAACAAAAAGGATAACGCCAGGAAGACTTTTTCCTTGAAATTTTGAAAAAATCAATTTTTTTTACAACGGATTTTTAATCTACATGGAAGTAGAAATAAATCTGTCGAATCGTTTCCCGGATTCCGAACGTTAACGATATTTTAAACGTGTTTGAAATTGACACCGTCAGCGCGCTCTGACCACTCACGGGACAAAGCAAGGACCGAGTACGCGGAGAGGCAGGTGCCCGACGCAGCAAAAAAGTCCCAGATTGAGCAGCGGGAGATGTTAGCGGCAGCCGGAATAATTGGAATTGGTAATTACAAACACATTTGTGTATACACATTATTAAACTTTAAGCGCGTTTTTCTCGAAAACACATTTTTAAAAATGGCCGCTGTACATATCGTCCTGAAATTTTGAGAGCAAACTCAGAAAACATACTTTCACGGAATCTCACGGAATTTATGAAAAAAAAATTCGATTATTAATTCTTAATTTTCCGAAAATTGTACTAAACGAAAAACCCATCCATCATTCCATGGCCAAAGGACCACAGATTGATAACATGCTTTGAATTTTGATTTGAGGTTCTGTTTTTTTTTTTAAAAATAAAAAATTTTGTAACGTTCTGTATATCATGAACAAAAGCAAGAAAATACCGCACTCAAAAAGCTTTACTCGTTTCCCTTAAAAAAATAAAATGTAAACACCTGAAATACGACACTCCAAAGGCAAAGTCTCCCTAAAAGGAAGCTGAAACGAGCTTCCCGACAACACGACAACCATATTGTTAAAAGGTCGGCAAAGAAATTAAAAAAAACAGAGTCCATAATCACACCTCCGATAACGGACTTTTGCCAATTGATTTCGCTTCGCCGATTGCTTGTCTCAACCCCCGCAGAAGACTATTGGGAGCACTGCCTACGTTTCATCCGCTGAAGCAAACGTAATCTGCGATTTGGTAGACTGAGCAAGCGCATGAAGCGCTGAGTTGTTCGTGAGCTCCATAAGACAAGAAGAAGTGATATCGGCTTCTCAGAAAAAACAAGCAAGAGCAAGTTATACGATCATACCTAGTTCTAAAGCATTTAGGAATAAAGACGAACACGTAAGAGAACAGTCCCCATCGAGAATTGAGCATTTGGAAGGACCACTTCTCTAGACTGTTGAAAAACAAAATAGAATGAACTTTCTTTATAGCATTCGTGATGACCGACGTGATAAGGACAGGAAAGCTGTATTAGCTCAACTCTGGTCAAGTAAGTGCCGACGTACTTCTGTGCAAATTTTATAAAGCAATTGCAGATACATAAGATACGTACAACAATGGGTGAGTGGAACTTCAGCATCGTTTTCCCCATCTTCTCGACAACAGCTGTTTCTTTAAGTTAAGAAGGCAACAGGGTAATAAAGTCCAACCTCGAACGACCAAACTAACACGAGCTCCTAAGCATACCTCGCAGAAAAATAGACCTTATTAAAGGCTGACAAAAATGCTCAGGTAGTTGATTATGTCCAATTTGCGTAGACGCTGGCGTGAATGAGAATGTTCATTGAAGAACGGATATGTGGGCCAGATTGAGTTTTCGATTAAGAGTTTCGGTGTCGCACACAAGTGTAAAGCTGCCTCAACCAGGGAAGAGTAGAGACAAGTTCTGATGAACATTGTTTTTGAATGGCTCAAAATTGTAATGAGAAGGTTATACCGAGCTTGGAAGAGCGTGCCACATTCGTGTTGTGTGACTTAAGCACGAATTTCTATGCTAGACTGTACGACCGAAGTTGGGCTTCAGGGTGAATTTATGAGCATTCCTAACGAAGAGGGTGCTATGGTGAAAGTGATAAGGGGCAGGAATGCAATTAGCTAATTCGCTAGAGGGCTGCTTGTGATGAAAGCGTTTAAATATGGTAAACTGGATGGGGTCAATTGACTTTATGATAGTAATGAGTTTCATCGGTCGATTTTGAACTTTTTCACGATTAAGATGCCCTTAGCTGCACTAACCCATTAATGGGAGTTTACTCCCATTTCGCTTTAGTGAGAGAAGACACCATTGAGTTTTGAAGGCATTTAATTCCACTTTATTCATAGAGCCCCATGGTAATATGCTGTAAATATCGGAAGTTAATTAGTTAGTCATACGTTGCCGAACCATTTCCCTGGCTGAAGATGTGAATTTGAGAACGTATATAAGAAACTGAGAATATTAAAAAAAATGTTCCGTGAGGAACATCAGCATTTATATGGTAAATTTCAAATTTGGTACCATCCAATGCTACTTGAATTTAACAGCCCGAAAGGTAGTTTCTAATCTATTAAATAAGACACTCAATTTTTTTTTTTCAATTTTAGTGCATTTTTATTCTCTTCAATTCATTAACTTACATGCTAAACAAAAACGCTTAAAACTAGCTTAATTAACTTAACTATTTATAAAATAACTTACTGGCCCTATACGGGCGCTCTAAGCTAAATCTAACAATCGGTATTATGTCTTTCGACGTCTGTATATTTATTTAAATTTTAATAATAAATGTAAATTAAAAACTAAGAAAAATATTAATTAAGGGAAAAAACTTAGTGTAAGGACTTATTCATTTTAGCTTAAATTAGACCTAAATACTAAACTACAACTAATCTTAACCCTAACGTCTTAGTTAAACTTAAAATAATATTAAAATTAAAATTAAAACTACTTACTTACTAATTACAAACTACTTATACTACTTACACTACCTTAACTTGCTGGAGTTTACTACAGCATGGTTTTGTAAAAAACAAATCAACTATGACTAACTTGCTGGAGTTTACTTCTTTTACTAATAAAGCATTAGAAGAAGGGGGTCAAGTCGATTGCATTTACACTGACTTCAGTAAGGCATTTGATAAGCTTTCCCATAAGCTTATAGCTTTTAAAATGAAAGCCCTTGGTTTCCCTGCATCCTTTGTGGAATGGATTTTCTCGTATCTTGACGGACGAACCTATCAAGTCTTGTTTAGGGGATCAACCTCTAAATCAATTTACGCTATCACAGGTGTGCCTCAGGGTAGCCACCTAGGTCCTCTGTTATTCATTATATCTATTAACGATGTTGTAAGTGTGCTCAAGAACTCTAGAGTTCTAATTTATGCCGACGACATAAAAATATTTAACGGAATTAACAATCTTTCAGACTGTTGGGCTCTACAGGATGACCTTAATTCTTTCGCAAAATGGTGCTCCAACAATAGCCTATCATTAAACATCTCTAAATGTTTAAACATGTCCTTTTCTAGAAAACGTAGTCCTCTGACCTATACGTACACCTTAAATAGTTCTGCGCTGGTCAAAGTTAACCTGACAAGGGACTTAGGTGTACAATTCACTCAAAATCTTGACTTCTCAACTCATATTGAGCACATTGTCAACAAAAGTAACTCCCTCCTCGGTTTCATTAAGCGCTGGAGTAAAGAATTTAAATGTCCATTAATAACAAGAACCCTGTACACAACATTTGTCAGGCCACAGCTTGAATACGCTTCCAATGTGTGGTCACCGTATTACCTGACACATATTGAACGTATCGAGTCTGTACAACGTAAATTTGTTCGTTTCGCACTTCGACATTTATCATGGACCGATCCTCTTCGCCTTCCACCTTATAAGGACCGTCTTCTTCTTATCGGCCTTGATTCTTTGCAAAAACGGCGCGAAGTCTGTGATATTGTGTTTTTGCATCAGCTTATAGCCGGTAATATTGACTCAACAGCACTTCTTACCCTAGTTAATTTTAGTGTGAAGTCATTTAATTCCCGATCAACTAACATTTTTGACATTAAATACCACCGTACCAACTACGGCTGCAATGAACCCCTAACGCGGATGTCAATACAAGCTAATACTAACTGTCACATGTTCAATGTTGTTTCTAGTAAACTGACACTCAAGCGTAAACTTTTTGGACGTATCTATTCTTAACATGCATGTCATTTGAAGTTACTAACCAATTATATTTTTTCATTTCTTTTTTATGTGTATTTATGTATGGTGTTAGGCTATCCCTGTTATTATTAGGTTTACTAACAACTAACACCACGCTAAATGATGACTGTGACAAGACGGGTATTACTCTATGAGTAACACTGTCACTTACAAAGCTTGTTTTATAAGCAGTACTGATAGCGTTTAGCGTTTATATATATGTAAGCCGGCCAAGGCTGACAGCACATGCTATATTTGCCATAAGGGCACCCAAGACAAATAACGACGACGAAGTTCATTCTCCGCCCAACCACCAATAGTGTCGGTATTGCCTTTCGACATCCGCTCTGTCGCGGTCTGATACCGCCCTACTGAACCGAAGAGTTCACGGTGAGCTACTTGCGACGTCTTGGTCGTAAATAAATAAGACACTTGTCGGTACCAAATGCACGCTTTTTCAAACTCTGTCAAATGCTTTAGAAATATCAAGCGCAACAATGTTGCTTTCACCACAGAGATGCAGAGAGTAATTTCACTTTTCTGTGAGAAATACCATCAAATCATCAGTGGACCTTTTGCTACGAAAACCGTTCTGCAGGTCTTCGAGAAGTTTTCGTGTTTCGAAATAAGCTGACGATTATTGAAGGGAGTAGAAGATTCGCCTTTTAAGGGACGAGTTGGACAAATGTTGTTTTTTTCATCTACTCGGAAAGAGACCAGAAGAGTAGAACAGATACGCAATGGTTTTTCCACGGAGGAAGAACACCTCTTAAGAGTTATGGTTTTCCATCTGGACCAGCGGATCTATGGATGTCAAGATCTTTATGTACTCTTGCGACTATACGAGTGCGGTAATAAATCCGTAATTTGGAAAGGTTGACGCGCTTGAGTACAGGAGTAGAAAAAGCAAGATCTTAGAGTGTTGAGCTGGCGATTAAAAGATTTGCTTTGTTCACAGTCCTGACAGCTGGAATTTCATTGTAGACGAGTCTTAAGTCAGAAGATGAGATACTTTTTTCAACATTTTTCACGAACGATCAAAAGTTCTTTGCACTCTTTGTCTAAGTTTCCGTTCGAGGGTTAAGCATTGCAGTCATTTCGTGCTTGTTTGTACCTTTTTTGGGTTTCCTCAGATGGATTGGTTTTGAAATTGAAACTCAATTCCCTCTAAGCTTCTTTACAGCTCGCGTCGCACCAGAGATTACTTTTGGTTTGATTGTTTTCACCCTGTGAGGGATGAAGTTTCTGATACCAAGGAAAACAATTTTAGTGTCCATATCAGCGTCGGCATCCATCCCATTTGGCTTACTCGTATTACCAGGATTACAATTTCAAAGGTAGATTTTAATGTGTTTTTATTTCTGTTTTTAAAATGAGAATATTTGAATGGAGGAACATAATCTTATGAATGATTTCAAAATTTGTTGCGAGAGAAGAACGTTGTTTTGTTACTAAATTTCTCGCGTTTGAAAATGCTCTTTTTCGATTTAATTCGACCCGAGTGGATCACTCTCTCAAAGACTGGGGGGATATTCGTGAAGGGAAAAAAAACTTCACTGAAAAACTACTTTTTTCATTATCACCATTTTTTATTGCATTCTTTGTCAGAACACTCGTACAGTGAACTCATGTTTGCGATTCATGCGCAACCAAAAAAGTGAGGCTGGAACTTCGAATTGAGAAGGTTTTGCACACCAAAATACCAAATTCGTCTCATCTTATAGCTCACTCTACTGAGATTAAGCGAACGATGTTTGCATAGTGCCCACCTTGTGCTCTTTTAAAAATTCAGTCATGGAAATCGATCGTCACATTTACTCACATTCATTCATTTTGCTTTGAATGTTCAAAATATTCAATCATGCACACTCAAAATGAGGTCTTCTCAATGTACACTGTATGCTCTACCTGAATCATGAGTATACTGGGAGCCGAAGTTTTTGAGTGCATAAATGCAGCTCTCTTGTACGATTCTAGGCAGCTACCTCTAGATGTCTAGATGGCTGGAGGGACCATCCAAATAAGTGATTTAGTTTGTAAGTGCAGGAATGGTAAAAACAACAGCCTCATAACCAAACAAGAGACCTCTTATAATTGGTTTTGACATTAATGGCTATATTTAATGGGAGACATTCGTCGTTTGTCCCCTGGTTGCTTAATGCTTCATGGCGTTGTAATAACAAAATTTCGACGATGGCAGACAGATCGCAAAGAAATCTGGATCCCAAATGTGAATACCTTATTACAACTTACAACTAGCAAAACTCAACACTCACCAACAATTTTATTCATAATTCGACAGTTATAATTAGAGCCACAATCTTTCGCTTAGATTCAGCCACCTGGTCGTCGAAGAGAGACAGCCGACTTATTCTTGCAGGAAAGGATGTTCTTGTTACAGTTTTAATAATATGATGTGGATAATACAGAAGAACGGACCAAATTAATAAGATTAATAAGCAAATCAGGAGAGCCTTCACTGAGTCTACGATACATCTTGATTCCATTGTTCACGTTCATAATGGCATATCCAAGCCCCAACGAAATCAACAAGTAAAATTTTAGTGTAAAAATGTAGCGGATCGTTTATTAAAAAAAAAAATATGAAAACAATTGATCATGCAATCACATGAAAATTTCTTAAATTCCAAGTGAATTGTTCTGTACAAATACTTAAAATTCAATTAAAACCTACGCAACAAAATGTTAACAAATTTCTGCTTAAAGCTTATAAATTCATATCAAAAATTGAGCTGACGCTCAAGGACACACATTAGTTCATTTCCAACCACGCTGCGATTTTGTTCTTATTTTCTTTCACCCAATTAATATTGTATTTGACGGTCTCTAGGGCTTGTTTGCGTGCCGCTGTGCCTGCGCCACCCTCGGGATACTTTGCGAAAAACGCCTCCATCTCCTCAAGTTGCACATTGGTATTGAATTTTTTCGTTATCGAAGGAATCATGCGGCCCAAGTAGCGTTCGTTTATTCCAAAACGATCAACCAACTTCTGCCAGTTGTCCCGAACATAGTTCCACACAATACTTTCGCCAACGGGATTGTTGGCAATGTTCTGAAGACATATGAAATAGTCTTGGCCGCGGACGTTGCTCTCGTCCCAAGCTAAATCAATGAACCTGCAGCAAGAAGAATGTGAATGAAGTAAAATTAAAGATTTTATTATTTTCATTCGCATCGATAATCGCACCTCTTTAAAATCCATGGTTCTTTAATGGCGGCGAGTCCCGACATTAATTTCGCCTTCTCGTTGGCGTCGGTTTCAGCTTTGTAAAGATCCCAAACTTGGTCCCATACCTCTTCATTGCCCGTCAGTGACATGCCGTAGTAATAGATGATGGCACGGAGATCTGGTTTGGGTTTTTCACTGGGGTCGCTCAACCATGCAGTAAATCGAGTGCTGACTTCCTGCAAGCATTCAGCGTAACCAAATGCACATGCTGCTTCCAGAATATCCACACGAAGTAAACTGAAAATCGAAGCTTATTGAAGCATCAAGCATGACCAGAGTTATGGCAAACTTACTTTTGAAGGTGATTGTTAGCATCAACTGTCCAGCCAACATTATTGTAGGCCGCAGTTAATAGTTTATTAGCGTAGGTCTTGAAGCTTTTGTATGCGTCTGTAAAGTATAAAAGACTCTTAAGGGACAACAGCTTCGATGAAGCCACGCTCCATGGCACGTACTCCAATTCATTTTCAAGGAACTTGGTAAGATTTAAGGCGATATCGAAAGACAACTGTGTTGCGTCGGCTAACGCGAATGCATCATTCAACAAATGCGCCCGATCTGCAACGGAGAATGCGGTCGGTGTGTCCACCAACGCTTTTATGATTTCTTGCCAGACCTCCTCTGGATAGTTCACGCGGTAATAACCAACTTGGTTTTTATTTATCTTAAGCCAATCCACATCAGAGGGCATATCAATTGTAACTAGTAAAGAAAATTGTATTTATTGCAGGGAAAGTGAGTAAGCCGAATAAAACAGTCTTACGCTCGGCATCATCGTAGTTGAACCACTTGCGCTGGACAACTGGATTGGCACTGGTGAAATATGTGATCGGGATCGTCCAACGATAACTAAACAGGCAAAATAAAATATTGAAACTAGAAAGATATTTTGTTGCATTTACATACTTGAACTCTGAATCTGTGTAAGTTCCCGAATAGTCGTCTGGATTTGAGAAGAACCTTTTTTGCGTGATTTTGAATTGATTTGCACTAAGTTTTGTTACTTCAATAACAGGAAATCCCATTTGAACAGTCCATGTCTTCATGATGAGTCTAATTGAAAGAGATTTATTTAAAAATTTATTTTTTGTAAATTAAAGAAAAGTCTTACTTGACGTCAACATCCAGGTTTAATGCCTCAAACTCACTTAAGAAATCATCAGTCTCGGCGTTTGAGTATTGATGTTCAGTTAAATAATTGTGAACAGCTTCTTTAAATGTATCCTCACCAACGAATCCCTCTAACATGCGAATAACTGCACTGCCCTTCGAGTATGTAATGCTGTCGAAGATTTCCGTAATTTGGTCAGGACTTTCGACGGTCTGAACAATTGGATGTGAGGCTAATGTTGCATCTAATCTCATGACTGGATGCAGATCAGAGTCTAGAAATTGGTCCAGCTAAAGAAAGAGTATTAAGAGAAAGTTATCGTTGAAGACGAACAGTTCAAATACCATTTTCCATTCGGGATGAACTCCATTGACGCCTTTATATTGTATGTAGGTGGCGAAGCCCTCATTTAACCAAAGATCGTTCCACCATTTCATTGTAACTGAAAAATAATGCATAGATTTTTTTAGACAATGTTTTGAAAAACGATTTGTAATACGGCCAGTAACAAAGCAAAGTCTACGAACTACCGGCAAGGTCATGTATCGGTTCTAAGACTATATCACGACCCAGACAATGGATTGTAATACAACTAAAATGACCAAGTAACTGCTGAAAAAGAAACTTTAAACAAACAAGAAACCTATTCTTTCCTAGTTGAAAAAATTAAGGACAGGAGTGTCATTTATGTCGCCTGCTGAGAAAGCAGGTGGAAGGCTCTTCCTCAATTCAATTCCATTTTTTAATGACTTCACAGAACAAGTAAGACTTCAGTCTTTTAATGTACATAAAAAAAAGGTTAAATTTGACGGCAAAAATATTATAAAGGATCTTTCATTAAGGGTTTCCTATCTCTAAATTTGAATAAAACAAAGCGTGGGTGCTTAATGTCCAATTTTCCATGATTCTGGCGCATAAATCAGACTGAATTTCAGGGCCGCTCTGGGTTGTGGCTTATTCGCATAGAACTGCGAATTGGCCAGTTCAAATCAACTCCACGTGAGATGACCATGCCCTCGAATCGCTCGTGTAGAGTTTCCAATGTGGGGTGATGTGATGTGTGTGACGCACAGCGCCATCCTGTTGTAATCTCATGTCGTTGATGTCCATATGATCCAATTCAGGCCAAAAGAAGTTGGTAAACATCGACCCATTGCGCTCGCCGTTGACGGTGATTGCCTGGCCAACATCGTTCTCAGAGAAATATGGACCAATGACGCCAACAGCCCAAAGTTCACACCAAACAGTGACTTATTCGGGATGCATTGGACGCTTTTGGATCTCATAGGGGTTGGAGTCTTCCCAAATTCTTAATTTTTTTATCATAACGTACACATTTATCCAGAAATGGGGCTCTTCGATGAAAATGAGAATCGGTTTCAAACTGCTCCAGAACCCATTCAGCCAACAAACGTCATGGCCTATGGTCGTTTACCTTCAGCTCCTGGATCAGTTGAATTTTGTACGGGTGCAGGCCCGAATCACGACGCAAAATTCGCCAGAAAAAGAGAAGTGCTTGCCATTTTTTATTTAAATTAGTTTTAGACGGCTTTTTAAGGTCTGCTACTCCTATTATTTGTTTCATGTTCTCGCTGATTGGGCAAAAGGCAGTTTTTCAAAAAGGTATAATTGTGTTTTGGTTTAGATAATTCCATTTTAACGTGGACGATATACGTTCATATGGCATTTCACCATGCCATTTAAAGCTACGAGCAGCTTGTGTTGACATTGTGAATCGAGATTGCGATATACAAAAACCGCATACTCAATAAGCGGCATGAATAGAGCTTCTATGAGCCTTACTTTCGTATTTGTTGGTGTGAAGCTAGACATCAACCATAATTTACGCAGTCTGCCCAGATTCGTCAAACAAACAATCTGATTAATATGATCAGAAGCTGGGAGGTATCGATTAATTTTAAAATCAAGTTTTGATGCTGGACATTGGACAGGAAAAAGTGGTCAAACAATAAGTATAATACATCGCTTTTTAGATGAGGATCAATTGGGTTTTGGTCGGATAAAGAGTCAGTCCATTGTTTAGTGACCAATTATATATGTATATATGAAAGATCCTTATTTACAAGGTAAAACAAGGTCTTCAAAAAAAACCAATTTCTTTGGACAGGTCAATTTGGACGTTATCAGAATAAAGATGAATGGAAACATTTGAGCACACGAAAGGAAGGTAATTGATGAACAAACAAAAAAGAATGGGTACTTAGATGGAGCCCTTAGGTTCTACAGCTGAGAGCCTCCTTAGAGTAGGAGAGCCGGTTTCTGACACAACCCTTTGGTATAAATTACTCAATAAATCCAGCAGAAGACAGTCATTTCTTCGGTTGAAGCCAAAAAAGACTAGCTTTTTGCACAAAAAACCATGGATCGCCATGTGAAAAACCTTCTAAAAGTCAGGCAAGGAAAGGACTGTCGTCAAAAATTTTAGCCATGGCTGTTGTACAACTATGTTTTGCACAGCTGAAAGTAAATTTGCTCAGCCAAGACCTATTCAAAGGCCTTTACCAGGCTAGGTAATATGCTGATAAAGTGGAATGCATTTTTTTACGGACTTTGCAAGTTTCCATATTTCTGGAAAGGACGAGGATTCAATACAATGATTGATCAAGTGCTTAAGAGGCCTAAATATGTGCGACAATTTGGTTTTGATGAGGCGAATCGACACCCCATTTTCACCAATAGCATCAGACTTAATCGCTTTTATAACGTCAATCAATTGCGCCTCCGTGGCAAGCTTAAAGTTGAATTCGATAAATGGTGCAGATTAAAGCGGATTTTGGGTACAAAGTGCGTTAAGAATTATGAGTAATTGAAACAAATTTCTATGCGAAGCCAGTTGTAGCCTAGTTACTGAATAACGTTGAGAGCTGAACCGAAACAATCACAATTTTCAAAATAAACTACGAAATTGAACTCACCTAAATTTCCGAACCACATATGCGCCAATTCGTGCGCAACTACCGACGCTACACGCTGTTTATTCGCACTCGAGCTTGTATTCTCATCGTATAGCAATGCAGTCTCCCGGAACGTCACCAAACCCCAGTGCTCCATTGCACCGGATGAAAAGTCCGGAATGGCAGCCATATCTGTGCAAGAAAATCCATTTAAAAATGCCTTCAATTCAGTCTCAGATAACTTACCCAACTTTGGCAGAGGATACGACATATTGAAGTAACTAATATAATTCGTGATGATTGCCGCTCCAATGTCGAGGGCATAGGTAGCCTTTTCCATTTGACCCGCAGTGGCAAACACCCTCATATCGAAGTCATTGCCAACGGGTGCTGCAATACGCTTCAGTCTAAAATCGAAATCCGACACAATGAAACAGGCCAGGTATGTGCTCATCAAAACGCTTTCTTCGAATTCAACTTCTGTGAAGTCGCCGTTCACTGTTTCGCTCTGAAAAGAAGTTTATTCATACAAATACGAATCGTTCAGAGCTCAGCGGGGATTACCTACAATTTGGTTCATGTTGGATAGAGCGTGATATCCACCATTCGTTGGGCGAACAAGAGTCACTTGAAACATGGCCTTCATTCCGGGTTCGTCGAAGCAGGGGAATGCCTGCCGAGCGTAAGTTGGTTCGAATTTCGATGTCGCTATCCATCTGCAAAAAAACAAAAAGAAATCCGTACATTAATCCAGGCTAATCAAATGAAGAAAACATATTCATTCAAAAGACGAAATAATTTGCACCTAGTTTCATTGGATTTTGTATCCTTGTAGGAGCTCTCATACATTCCAACAATGCGATCGGCCAGACTACCATTGAAAGCCAATTTCAATGAGTAGTTGCCAACTTCTAGGGGCTCCGCAAACTCCGTAACCCAATATTCCAGTTGTGGATGTTCGAAAGTCAGAGACGGGGTCATTGTCCTCGGATCGCCGCCGCCGTCCTTCGACAAGGCGAGAACTTCCTCTGTCTGCACAGTGAGCTTATTTGAATGTACAGGTATGAACTGTATTGGTTTCAGGACCTCCAGCCGGATCGTGATGTTTCCCGTTAGAGTCTTCGCCTCTAAGTCCGGATGCAAAAACAGTTTGTAATGCACCGGTCGAATTTCCCTCGGCAACCGGTATCCCAAGAGCTTCACAATCTTTGAAGCTGCCATTATTTCGTCACTTAATGGTGGTTTCGTGGGTGCAATTTTTGGAACTATAGATGAACCTTTGTTCAGTTGATTAGGATGGAATAGCACAATCGGTTTGGTTTTATCTATCACAGAATCGCTGAGGGTGTAAGTGGGAATATCGCTGCCGAAATAATTTTTCAGTTGTTTCTCCACTTCAGCTGTCACATTTGACAGACCTGTTGCACTGCCGCCGCCGCCGCCGGTTGCCATCGTTCTTCCAACATACACCAGCGCCCCCAGTAGAAAAGCACATAGAACTATCAAAAACACACAGAAGCCGATCAGTGTGAAGACTGTGTTTGAGCGTTTTTCTCGGCGAACATGTGGATCCTTGAATCGGTGATGTTCGTCCGTGGAAAGGCTGGAACGTGGTCTTACGGGTGGAATTTTTAGTTGTGTCGGCGGATACATGGTGTCTGACGCAATATCCGAACCGGATGTTAGCGAAATGCGGGTATTGCTGGTGCCGCTGGCCGCTTGATTTTTGTGAAATTTAAAGTTTCTCATTGGGAATGTTGTTTTGTTTTAAACGTTTATTGATTTTTAATCACATTTAGCTTTGTTTTTATTTGTTTAGAGTTTATTTCTTAGGCATCTGCAGCATAGTATCTTAAAAGCACAGATAAATGATATTTGAGACGATGTTATTTACGCCCCCTTAATGAGCTAGTGCGTCATGTAGCTTGGATAAAGGTCCAAACAAATGATGTTGCAGTTTTTTTTTCGAAGCAATCACAAAATTCACTGAATCTAAGCTGGAAGTGGAAGGATAAGGGTTGCACTCATTGAGGGATTAAGAAATCAGAAAACCAGTATGGAGAGCTTCAATATCCGACCCACGTAAAACGAACAAGATTCGAAGATAGTAGGCGTACGAAGTGGCGCTGTGAAAATGAGAGTAACTCACGACCAGAGAAGGTATCGCACGGAGCAAATGGTCGACTGACTTTGTTGGGAAATTCGACGTACGAACGAACGCCAGAAGGACACTTCTGCAGACTTTGAAAAGGAAATGAAACTAACGTCTTCAGCGAACGAAGTGAATTATGAAAAACTCAGAAACATATAACAAAGAAAGGAAGCACTAGAATACAGGGTTTATTTAACCTGGCGTGAATGAGGTGGGAGACACCCGAAACTTTTTTATTCACTTTTTACTTTGGATATATTAATACGACCACCTATTGAACAAAATGATTAAATAAAATACTACCCTCATCTCTAGCTTCTAAGGCGA
This sequence comes from Orthonevra nobilis, assembly GCA_963555765.1. Classification (NCBI taxonomy): domain Eukaryota; kingdom Metazoa; phylum Arthropoda; class Insecta; order Diptera; family Syrphidae; genus Orthonevra; species Orthonevra nobilis. The sequence continues at coordinate 9,655,143 of OY743225.1, forward strand.
CCGACGAGAAGTGTAAAAAAACTTCTCGGGGGTGTTATGATCGACCTAACTCACGCCGAGTAAATTGATTCCAGTAGAAATAAATTTCGACAAGCAGTGTTGAAACTAATTAAATCAGAGCTCAAAACGAACCTTCTATAGTGTTACAAACTAAACGAAATTTAAGAAAATTCTTTCCGTTCGCCCGATTTTGAATTCCATAATTGGGAAACGTACGATCGAAACTAAATTTTGTAGTCGATGTTTTATATCAAAGATAATTATCATTTTTCCTCTTTCTTATATCAAGAATTAATTGTTTCAGCTGATATCTATATATTCGTTTGAACCCATAAACGAACTATGGCCTGTTCTCAGCGAAAATGAATGAATTTGTTTATCAAACTCTAAGTTAATGTTGCAATACTTCCATTTCTATCGAAAAAAACGTTAAATTTGTGAATAAGCTTGTGATTTATAATTTCAGTCGGTACAGTTTATTCAGCTCATGTCAGCCAGGGTAATGTTCAAATCGAAGCTTTATTTGTCTACCATACTCTTGCCTGTAGCAGACGAAACAAAAGAAGCCCTAGATTCGAACTTCGTGGCGTTACAAATAGTGCCAACCATTTCATATTGTGGACTGCTCCACGTGTTTGATGCTAGAGCACAAGTTTGTAGTATAAGTAGCCAATCTGCAATATTACTTTAAGCTAACAATCGTATACCACTGGGCTCCATTTTGGGACCTGTCCTTTTTTCATTATATGTTAATGAACGCCTTACGCTATTCAAGCATAGTCCCATTCGCATGTACACGGATGGATTTCAAAAATACTTCTAAACTCTTCTTCTTTTTTGAACTAAGACTTGGTTTGAATTCACCAATTGGCGATTGAAAACAAATCTCTGAATTCAAAGAAATCTTAAGCTTTATGCATTTAAAGTAAATAAAATTCAAACAGCTCGTATTTTGAAATAATATGAAACTTGTTTGGATCGATCATCTGACTATTGAGCAAGGGTGTTTATTGGAACACTCAAAAATTTTGCTGGTCAAGCAGAAGATATAAATTTGTGATCAAAATTTAAACGCTGAACTCTCGAGCTCATCAAATGACATAGAAACATTGAGGAACTTGAATCTTTTAAGCCCCAACGGCGTTCTGCATGCTTCAATGCAATGATCTTCAATTTTCGAAGTTACTGGGTTGAAACCTATCCCCGAGAATTGCATTAAAGGTCATTGTAAAGTGTGCGATTTGCTAAGCTGGGATTTCATCTTGTTTCAAGAAAATGAGGTCAAAGTGATAGTAAATTAAGACTGGTTTGTTCACATATCGAACGAATTTTTGATTTCTTATCTTATCCACTTCTTATGGGGAAACAGGACGAAAAAACCGCTCAAACTTCAAGCTGATCGATAGCTTTTTTGAGGGAATCAACGGAGCGCCTCACATACAGAGGAGAATAGGAGTGGCGAAACAACTTCCCCGATTTGCCCCATTGTTATACTGGAGACCCTCATGACAAGCGCCAGTCATTTTAAGGCAGTAAGGGCGTCAACTACCTGATGTAATTTGCAACACTTTCCAAATAGAGCTTTACCTTTAAATGCGTATAAAGAAGTAAAAAAAAACATTTCATTTAAAAATTAAGTTCTGCTTCGTGAACTCAAATTGATCCCTGAAAAAACATTAACATTTAAAAATCGAACGTTCTAGTGATCTAATGTATCTGATCATCTTATGAATGACAGCGCTTGTTAAAATGTGGCTCATATATTGATTTCCAAAGGCACATCTTGAACAAACCTTTGCCGATTCGACACATAGACTCACACGACCACTAAGTTCCGCAGCCAGTGTAGTTCCACATGGATGCATTCTTTGGCCACTATCTTTTTTGTTTAATAAAGGATTTTTCAACAGGAACGCTACAAAAGTAGAGCGACAGGGACAGCAAACGACGCCATATTTCTTGTCGCTCTTTTGACATTTCTCTTCAGTTAGGTTTGCCATTTCATGATGGAAAGATAAACGAGCCAACAACGAGTCGAAATTATTAAAATTTACTACCGAAATTCGGAGTCAGTGGCCTCAACGTTAAGAGCGCTACGTCCAATTTATGGTAGTCATAACCGTCCTAGCAGATCAACAATTGAGCGTCTAGTGGAAAAATTTGAATCCACAGGCACAGTACAAAATGTTCCCGTGTCAGTGAGATAAAGAAGTGCCCGCAGTGTCGAGAATATTGCTGCCGCTGAGGCTCCAGTTGCAGAAAGCCCAAATGTGTCTCTCACACGTCGTTCTCAAGCGTTGGGCATCTCTGTGACGTCGTTGTGGCGAATTTTGCGAAAAGATCTTGGCTAACATCCTTACAAGATTAAATTGTCGCAAGAACTGAAGCCGCTTGACCACCAGAAGCGTCGTATGTTCGTGAATTGGGCTAAGCAACAACTTGAAAATGATTCGGATTTTAATCGAAAAATCATCTTCAGCGACGAGGCTCATTTCTGGCTGAATGGGTTCGTCAATAAACAAAATATGCGGTATTGGTCAGGCAGCAATCCACACGTACTCCATGAGTCATCATTGCATCCCGAAAAAATTACGGTTTGGTGTGGTTTATGGGCCGGCGGCGTCATTGGGCCGTACTTCTTCCGTGATGATCAAGACCAGCACGTTACTGTGAATGGGGATCGCTCCCGTTCAATGATAATTGAATATTTTTTGGCCCCAATTAGATGATATGGACTTGAAGGATATGTGGTTCAAACAGGACGGCGCCAGAAGTCACACAGCGAATGTCACAATCAATTTATTGGAAACCAAGTTTGGAGAACGATTGATGAACTTCGTACGAATTTCGAACGTGAAATTGCAACAGTATCGGCCGATTTATGCTTGAAAACCGTCGGAATTGGGTTCAGCGTCTGGACTTCTGCAAGCGTGCCCGTGGTGGCCATGCAAAAGAAATCGAATTCCATACATAATGGCATCAAACGTAGTTTCACAGGAATAAAGAATTTCATTGATATCCAAAACCGTTTTTGTTTTATTTAAAAAATCTTTTGTAGCGCTCTTATTGAAAAACCCGATATTAACTAAATGCCAATCTAGCTTAAAACGTATGCAGACGACGGGAAACTTATTCTTTAATTGATGAAGGTTCTTAATTCTGTTTTGGAAAGCTTGAATCTTAAAAGTGTAAAATTGACGGCATCAACCCATTTATAGTGTTCGATAGCAATAGGCTGCCAACAGGACCTTATTACGAAGTATCCGGTGTCCATCCGTCCGTCACACGGCTATATATTCCACTTGCAATTCTCAGAGTGTGTCCTATGATGGCCGGTGCAACAACAAATTATAAAAATTATTTAATTCAAAATAAAGGAGGTCCCATTTTTAATCAAGTAAAAAAAAGTTACATATTGTACGGTGGTACGGAGCCCTGCGTGTGCATGTCCGATTTGAAAGCATCTCCTACTCTACAGGATGAAAACATCAGCTTTATAAGAGCTTTTGCTGAAATATGATAACTTTATTGATTATATCATCGCAGGCTGACCCCGGAAGGCTAATTTCTGTTGTCTATTAATATGTTGAACTTAAGCCGGTTTCAACCTTGGATTCACTCGATTACTGCATTCGAATAAAGTGTAAAATATCTCGTTGCAGCGCACTTTCTAAGGATCATATCGAATGGTTCACATAAAAGAGATTGTGTGCAATAAAATTGCACTGAAAATTATTGCGTGAAGTGTTGTGTTGGATAAACGCCTTGGGCTTCGCTATAGACTTGGTTATTTCAGTAACTCTGCACATTTTATGTGATTTTTTTTGTTCAGATATTAAAATGAAAGATCAAAACTTTAATAGAATTGTAAGGCTTTCGCGGTTCACAAGCAATAAAATGTCATAGAAAAATTGCGATCAGAAGATCAGCTGAAAATGAAAAAATTTCCCTTTCAGTCATTACATTTTCATTTCACAGCATTGCAGCCATTTGAAAGTTTACGACTTATTGTTGCATCAATAGGAAGGTGGACTTTCTTTCATTGACTGTAATATTTTAAATTCCTATAAAATGTGGCGGTTTTGAATGGAACATAAAATGAATCCATAAAGTAGTTTTAACTGCACATAAAAACTTGAGAAAAAAAAGACGATTAACTAGATATTTGAAGCCTTGCGGATGCAAATTCATACAGTAGCCTATTTATAAGAGTTTATATTACCATAGGGAATTCCCCCAAGTTATACAAGATCAGTAAGTGACACCCAACAAAAGACCATCTGCGATAAAATACTTCGCTTAAAAGTAAATGTGGAGAATTAAAAAGAATTGCAATTCAGGTCTGTGTAGAAAGTGACAACACAGATCTATGTCTAAAGGAACCAGAGTCTAGCTTCATAGTTTTTTTTTTTGTCAAATCTACCACTGCCCAAGCGGCGGACACTGCGATCTGAAAGAATCGACCTATTGTATCCTGCAGAGTTAGTCTAAGCTTACAGACATTCCATCCTTCTGATGAAGTTCGGAACGTCTTAAGCATTGGATTGTCTTACGTCCAATGGAGAGCATATCTCTTTGAGGAAAATACGCCTTCTAAGCCAAATTAGAGCTAGAAATTTACAAAGAATATGTACAGCCGTTTCGTCGTTTTTCAAACTGAGTCGGAACTCGGTGGTTGTACTGAGTCCTTATTTGGTTAGATGTGATTTCAATCGGAAATGCCCGGCGAGCAAGCTCGCAAGTTTTCTTATGTTCTCCTTTTTGAGTTTAAGCATTTCTCTGTAAGAGGAGGGATTGATTAATAATTTTGATTGTCTGAGCTTCGGTAGATTCCTCCGAAGCTTGTCTTCCCACTTATTGGTCAGCACTGAGGCTGTAGTCCCGCTTACGCCACAGAAAGGTTCCGGACCAGTGAACGTGGTTTTATAACCAGCCCTGGCTAGTTCATCCGCATTTCGTTGCCTTCTATTCCATGGTGACATGGAACCCATCCTAACCTAACTTTGTTACGTTGGGCAAGGGATTGTTAGGCGTCGACAGATTATTTTGACAGATTTGGATTCTATCACTGTATATCTATGTTTCTTGCAAGTTATATTTTTGGCACCAATATTGGTTGGACTAATTGTTTGTTGCCGAATCCGAAAGGCTACAGAAGCTTAAACATGACAGTTTTACTCTTCGGAGTAGCGCCTTAAAAAATGTCAGATATTTTTTCTCGGATTTGTGCCCAGAACCTCGCAGAACATAGAACAATGCACTGGTGCTTGTCTGGTAGCCTTAGAAAAAACTTTTGACGCAGTGGTGCTAGAAGCAATCTTTTACAAGCTGATCAGGCTTGGCGCAAGCAAGCCATTACTTTACAGGCCTTATAGCATGTTTTTCAAAAGAAATAAAGTAGTGAGGAATGACAATGTAACTCCCTTTGATCTGTTTGTGTTATCAAGATGTCAAGTTCTTCTGGCTTGAACCAACTATATACACACAGACGTTGCTTAAATCAGACTTAAAGCTTTTTTACATGTTATCTGATACATGCTCTAGGATTACTTATAGTATCTTCGTGTGGCTCAACGTAACAACGCATTCGATGGAAAAGTTTCGGGTTTATGAATAAAAAAATTCTCCGGGACTTTTCGTCGCGTAAATAAGATTCGAAAATCTCAGCAAAAAACTCTATCGTAGAGATGTAAACAAGTAAACAAGTTTCTCAAAGAGCTTATCCGTACTTCGATAAACAAAATAATTTTTTGCTTTTTTATCCAATAGTTTCTCCAGAGGCGTTCCTCTGCTTTGATTCTAAAGGTTTGGTTCAGAGTCTAATAGTGGCGCTGTCAATCTTCTAATTCGCTAGTTCAAGTGTGTTATCGAGTGCCGCATTAGCTCACGAAAAAGCAGTTGACTTAAATAGCCCCAGCAATTAGTCAGTTTGAGCGCAAGCAGTTTTTATGAGCTCAAAAAGAATTTGTAGAAACTCAGTTTTAGATTTTAACGGAAAGAAATGGATAGATTCATATTTGAAGAAAACAGGGAAACATTGCAAAGAAATTTCGACGCAAGTCGCAATTGAGGAAAGTTCCTGAAACTCTGTTTGCTGTTTGATAATCGAACGTATTTCTGTATTCGTCCCGCACACTCATCGGAGAATATTGCAGCTGTTGCCGAAAGTATGCGTCTTAATTCAGAAGCCTCAACGCGTCAAAAATCTCAGTTACTGATCATCAGTCGTACAAGCCAAGGAAAATTTTGCGTCAGGATCTCGGACTATTCAACCAGAAATATCAAAGAAGAAAAATGATCATCTGCTTCATTTTCGATTATCTGTTTGGGCTTAAGAACAATTGAAGAAAGTTTCGTTCAAAAAGTCAGTCAGCTGAGGCGCATTTTGATCTCTGCGGCTTATTAAACACGCAAAATTGCTGTATTTGCAACTATAGAGAGCGTCTCTAGCGTTAATCTGTTGAGTGAGCTTTTTGGAGTGGTGGTCAATCAATGGACAAAAATTACAGTCAATGAAGAACACTACCGAGCCATGACAAAAGATTTCTATTCGGCTAGAAATTTCTAAGATGAATTTTCTGAATGTTCACACACTGTCGTATTTAGAACTCGAAAGATCCATGCGTTGTTACAGAAAAGCCAATGCATCTTGGCCGTTTGACTGTTTCGCGTGTCTTTTGGAGTTTTAAGCTCAATTTTCATTCATGAAGACAATGGAAAAAACACATTAGTGAATGTAGAGTACTACAAAGGCATAAGTGGGTTATGGTTCCAGCAAGATAGGGATACTTGCTTTTTTCATGTTATCAGTTGCAGACGTTTGTGTAATTTTTCGCTCCATTTGAAGCTGTGAATAGACCCCCGTTTGACCTTTTTTGTGGGACATCATTTAAAATCCATGCCTTAAAGTGCAGTATTTTCCAAAGGCATGGAAATTGGCAAAGGTAGTAGCCATACCCAAAGCTGGTAAGCTTGCCGATAAACTCGGAAGCTATAGGCCAATAAGCATATTAAGTTCCTTAGGTAAAATTCTTGAAAAGGTTATAAAAGAAAAGCTTTTTAAGTTTATCGATGAACATAAGGTCTATCCAAATGAACAGTTTGGTTTTAGGCGCTACCATGGTACTTCGCATCAAGTTCTTAGAATTTGCAATTTAATAAAAAGAAATCGGACATCGGACCGTTATGATTTTACTAAACATCGAAAAAGCATTCGATACGGTGTGGCACGATAGCCTAATTCATAAAATGTTGAACTTTGATTTACCACCATTTCTTTGTAAAATTGTTAAAAGTTTTGTCTCAAACCGTTGTCATAAAGTGCATGTTAAAAATTGTGTTTCTGATCTTGTCGAATTTACTGAAGGGGTTCCTCAATAATATATACGCATCTGATTTTCCCAAGTTACCTAACTGTGATATAGCAATATATGCTGACGATACGGCAATTTTGTCTTCGAATTAGTTTAGTGTCAACATTGAGACGAACTTAACGAATGCGGTAACAATGTTGACATAGTACTTCAAAAAATGGAAAATAAAATTGAACGCCGGTAAGATCTAAGCTTTTTTTATTTCTAGAAAAAGAAAGTCTTGCTTCTTACCTGCAAATCGCATTCATATATTGGGAAACGCAATAGCATGGCAATACACTGCTAAAAATTTAGGTATATATCTCGACAGAAGGCTAACCTTTAAAGAACACAAATCGCAGGTTCTCAAGAAAGTGAGCATTGCTACTAAAATATTATACCCTTTTTTTAACAGAAAGTTCTTACTTTCCATATAACAAAGCTTCAAATTGCACAGAACAAGATACTCAAGATGATGCTTAATCTTCCTTGGCATCACTCTACCTTTGAGTTGCATCATAAGCCGAATATTGATTTTATCTGCAACAGAATACAAGAACTTTCTGAATCCTTCAAAATCAGATGTGACATCCCGGTAAATCCCTTAATTAATGAACGAAACTGTCAATAACCTACATTAATGGTACTCGTTTGCTAAGGCAAAATATTTATTTTATTTATTTATTTTACTTATTATATTTGTTAATTTATTTATTTATTTATTTTTCTTCCATTGTTATGTTGGGTTTTCTTTTCGTATTATTCCCAAAATTAAATCTATGTTAAAATTTAGTATATATCAATTATGTTACAAAATTGTTTTTCATTAGAAAAGAAATGTAAATTGTGCGGCAACAACATGTCATTTGAAAAGAAATAAAGCAACAAAATTTCAAATTTCAAAAAATTTAATATCTATGCCATAACTACAATCACGAGACTATTCACGTACTCAAAGTTATAATTGGTCGATCAAGGAAAAAATATTAAAGAATTGATTGGCGTTTTCGAAATATTTAACCTTTTTTTATTACTAAGCCTTTTTAAAATAAAAGTAAAATTTTATTCCAAGCAAGACTAAGGATGTCTTTCATTATGAATAAAATAAAGGCTTAGCAGTGCTGCGTTTGGAATAAAATACTGTGAATTAAATGAATGCAAACAAGTCGAAATCAAATATTTAATCCCTGTACATTACTTTGGTCCTTATAATTCGCTGAGAACGAGTAGATTATAAAAATAAAAATGGATGTCGACTCGTCACAAATTTCAATTTCTCTCAATTGGATATGTCCGGAAAAAGTCTCTATTCCCGCAGTGTCTCTTATTAAACCCAAGAAGTTTACGTGTTAGAATGCAAGCTGCTTATTGAACCGTTTCTCATGATGTTCGAGAGATTTAGCTATGCGTACTCCGCTTATTTGAAAAACTCTACGCTACATCATTGGCTTTACGATTAATTGGATAAAGACACTTTCTTTAAACTTACTTCTCACTAAAGAAAGAGAGAAAATTTTAGATTTCCCATTAAATGACCATAATTATCACCCACTATGATTTTCCCGAATAAATTACAACCCCATCGATTTGATTACTCTAGGCAGCATTACCGTGCATCCATCGTTATCGGTCCTCGTCTTCGATTGCATTCCAATTGAACTCTCTTCGTCGTTCGCGTCTCGTTGAACAACTCTAGCGATAGGCCAAGAAATTCACTTTTAGAAAGTACTGAACCAGAAAAATACTTAAAGATACTTGTTTCCTTTTTCTTTTTGTCTAACCGCGCTGACACTTCTGGTAACAATTATCGCGACCAGTTTTCAATTGCTCATTGAAACTAGTTCAAGTTTATTCACATTAAAAATTAAATGGAGCCAACTAGCACACTCTAAGCAGTGTTTAATGCTTCCAAACTCGTATCTTTTAAACCCAATTCGCAGCTAAGATATATCAAAGAATTTACAAAGACTTTATGCATCTTTCGGCATTAAATTATGACTCGTTTTTTGCAGCTTGTATCTGATGACGTGAGATGCGAATGTCGTGTCTCTTCCTCGTAATTACAGATCATTGGCGTCTGCAGTTTCCAGAAGAATGCGAATGGGCTTGTGAAAATCGTCATGACAAAAAAACAAACGGCCAAGTAAATATGAACATTTGCGGAGCAATAACTTTGAAGGCTTCAAGTTTCCGCGTTTTTTAGTGCCGCGACCATTGTGAAAGTGGATTTTGACGGGGGGACATTCAATTCAATTACGCCGAATTGTAAAAGAAAAGATATGTAGAAATGTTATTGCGTCGGGGACGCGTTTTATAGTTTTAATCACTCGTAAGACGAACAAGACTGACGGAAGTCGTTCTGTCTTCATTTTAATTGGAATAATTCCGTCTAGTTAATTTTGTGATAAAATATGCACGCACGCTTAGTGTGGGCAGTGTAATGAACTAGTTTTTTTTTTTGTTCTTAAACTGTAACACTCATGTAAACTGAGGCTTATCAGATTAATTAATAAGCAGGTACAGGTACTAGAAGCATGTTTCTGGAAATGGTCGAAGACGCAGTTTGAAACTACTTTTTAAAACTTAAGTTTGAAGTTTGAAAACACAAAGATGCTTGGTTTTTGTTTCGCAGCCTTAAAGAGTGAATGCAGTCCAACCAATATCCAGATTCTACTTTGGAACAGCCTTGTCCTTTTGGGTGGGAGATTTTAAACAAGATCTAACGTATATGAGAATGACCACTAGAGGAGAAGACCAAGGCGCACACTCAAGGCTCTAAAAAACATGTTTTGATGTTGATTTTGATAAATCGAGCCCGAAATGGTTAAAAAGCTGCTATCTCACATAGTTTCCACAGTTTGATATTAACCAAGTTACTTAGAATTGTTTCAGGAGCAGCAGTATACAAGTTCTGATATTCCAGACGAGCAGGTAAGACGTTTTTTACCGTAAATTTTAAAAATTATGCATTATCATCTGTTCAATTTCGGTTTGAAATACCATTCCAGCTGTCAGATCTACGAACAAAGCGAAGGAGCTCGCTGCCCACTTTCCACATTTCTTAAACGTCACCCTTTACCAAGGATGTGGGTGCGCTGCTTAAAAAATCGATGAATCTCTTCCTCAATCCCAGAAATATGGGACGGTTTCCAGTCGGCAAATCATCATATTAATGCTGGTGTTCCTCAGGGCTCCTTATTAGTTCCATTTCTCTTTACTAATGAACTCTTACCTTCAATTCACTCATTTGCTTACGACAGATGATGTTTCGCAAGTTGTGCCTCATTTCAAGTCGTGGAAATGTAAACTATTTTTGATATTTTAATCATATTGTCGTGGGGTTCTTTGAATGGATTGGAATTTAATATGTACCTCCAAAACACAATGCTCTCTTCTGTCACTAAATATAATCCATTTTCCGTCCTCGGAATTTGCATCGATATGCAGAATCAGCTGGAATGGCCCAAAAATCGATGATACCAAAAAAGCTCCGAAATGGCTAGGCGCAAACGATTCAGTGTAAATTTAAAGTGTGAATTCGACTCAGCTGAGAATTAAGTCTAATGTAACGACCGAACCCTCCACAAGACCGTACTGTACCTTCTCGGGTTCAAAACCGAGTGATTAAACGTACTGGACACAAACCTTTTGTGAACTGAGTAGACCCTGGCATTCTTTTTTTTGAAAGACTAAATATGGAGTGCGCTTCCCTGAAACAAGCTTCTTCAAGAGTATACTACACAGACTGCTCTAGTACAGAAAACGGAACTGGGGCTGGTTGGTATTTGTATGATGATCCAAGTACTGGCAACCGTTCTCCAAACGGAAATTTCCACCATACTCGTAGTTATAAACTAGATTAATTAATTAGAAGGCAAGGTAGAAGTATCCGCTTCTGCAGTGACAGTCAGGCGTTACTAGTGGCGCTTGAGAGTCCTACAAATCACTCAAACATTTTTCAAGAATGTAAGACTAATCTGAAAATGCTTTCTACACAAAATCGGGTTTGCCTCATTTCGCTCCAGCGTAAGAGGGCTCGAATTCTTCTCCTCTGAGTCCGGAGTCAATTATCGGTGTAAGTATGACGTAGTTTTTGCACTGGATCAACTCTCATTGGTATCTATACTTGAAGAGAGATTGTCCAGCTTAACCTCTTGCAAAACGACCAAATTCTTTGTCAAAAGCCCCGAACATTCGAAATTCATTCTGAATTTGAGTAGCAGACTCCAGAACTTTGATCGAACTTATAACAGGACATAGTACATGTGGGCATTTCAAAACTTTGTAATCATTGAAGACCGCACGAGTGCGTCTTATCTCACAGGTGAGCATACAACTGAAAACTTCCTTTGTCAGTTTGCAGCTTTTGCAAGAAAGACATGGTCTATTCTCTATCCATGGTCGATATTCAGCATTTCGATAACAAACATGAAAATTTTACTACGAGAATTTAAGGGTATGACTACAATGTGTCTCTTTTTCAATCAAAAATAAAGCTCGACAAGACTTGTCTCTATTCCAACTCAGATCCTATCTACCCGCTTTATGTGCTGTCATTATAAGGGTATTTATTACCTTTGAACGCGTCAATATTATAACAAAAACTAGCCGTCCTGCCTTCTCGAGATTGTATTAATTAGCCTTCTTTTTGTGGGGATGGAATGTATGCAATGGAGCCAATAATCCCCAGTCGCAGAGACCTGTTCATATGCTACGCCACTAAATATATGATTTTTCACATCCACTCCAAAAGTCACCACCCTTTCTCTGAAATAAGTTAACCCATTTGAGCTGTTTTTTTAAATGCTTTTGCAATTTATCAAGTTCAAATGGCCCATAAAATGTTAAGTTAATGTAGCAGCAACAAAAAGCGAAACAAACTTCATGTGTAATCAAGTAAAAAACTAGTGAATTATTCACCAAATTATTATAACCTTTATCGGCGAAGCGCAACTAATCCACAAAACCATTTTGTATCTAACACACTTTCGTTGACGCCATTTATAAACAATATTCAAAAGAAAGTGAATCGTTTTGTACCCAAATGCAAATTTAGTTCGGTCTTGTTTTTTGACAGTTTCGTAACAACTTTCGTGATTTGTCAGTTGAACAGAGAAATTTGCATATGAGCACAGAGCGGCAAAATTATGCCAATTATTCGCAGTTAGTGCAGGCTTAGCTTTACACGGAATATGCATCAGATGCAGTGTCGGTAGATGTTGCTCTTGCACCAGATGTCAATTGCATGGGTGAGTGTACCTAATGTTTCATCACACTCGTGTGAGTAGATGATGGTTCGCAACAGCATGAAAATAAATACGTCTTTTTTTTTCAGTGAGTGACTTTCGTAAAATGTATGTTTTAATTGAAAGCAAACAACAACGACGAAGTGACTGCATCTCTGATCTCACTCTAGCTTAACTGGATGACCTAGTAAGAACTACCTATCCACTCGCATTGCAATATCATAGATACTTTCAAAGAGTGATTGTGTCGGATGTACAGATATGATGATTATGTCCAGAGAATTTCATTACATGAACCTAATTGATTAGACTTTTGAAGACGATTGAGACTTGCACAAAATTTCAAGCTCCAATGGTCAGATAAGACCATGTCCAAATGTAACTAAGTGAAACGATGGCATTTCGTATCCGCACACTTTTCCATCAATGTTGCTTTCAATTCTGATAGATACATTATCTTTAAGTGGTGGTGTTAGGATTTGTGGAAATTTGTATCATGCGTTATTCACAGATCTGCGATAGGAGTAGTCCGTTGAGAGTGGGAGTTACACAATCCGTGTTATTATTGCATGTTAAAAGATGTGTTAATTCTGATCGCCGATAACATGAAACACGCGATCGTAGACGCTACGTAAACGATACTAGCACATCACATTTGAACCTATGTTACATTGCAATTTATCTAAATTCATTTGAGTGTGACATAAGACAATTAGCAATTAAGATAAATCAAGAAGATCTTTTGTTGATAAATAGGAATCATTTAAAAGATCGGTAGGTAAGTATCTAACAGGTGATGATGGAAGTGTCAGCAGTGCAATGAGATACGAGTTTTGTTTTGATTGAATTCTTAGCTTGATGTAGGTTAGCATTTACTCTGACTCAAACTCAAGTCAATCCAAACCAAACTGAATAATAATACAAAGTTAAGCCTTCAAAAGACACAAGGTGATCAACCTCTGATCAGAAACAAGAATTCTTGGCATCACAGATCTTTCGGAAACCAGTTTTGTTGGCGCGAATAACATATGAATATCTGTTCCTCGACATCGAAAGCATGACAATCACCAGAAAAGCACCTGCATATGACTTTGTGGCTGGAGTAATTCTCAAAGTATTACCAGAATCAGCAATAGATTACATCAGAAATATCTACAATGAAATGAAAGGATCCATCAATACCAACATCATATCGACTAATCAGCCTATTCCCGACTCTCTCTGAACTTTTTAAAAAACTATTTGCTACTCGCCTTGAACACATTTTGAAATGAAAAAATTGGTTTGGATGCGAGTAGGCCTGCCCAAACCATGAACTTCCTATCTCAAGATATGTGTTTTTGAAAGTGTACATGCACCATGTATTGGGATGGGGATTTTGAGGGTCTTATAGAGCGACACTTTAGTTCTTCGAGAGAGGACTTTACTCAATTGGTAAAGGATCGATTAGAAAGAGGTATTCTTCATTTGATCTCAGCGCTAGTTTAAGCGGAGCCTAGGTAGACAGAGTCCCTAACTACCTCAAAGTTATAGCTGTCTATGGTAACGTATTGACCAAGACGTCGCATTTGGGTGTTCTTTCTGGATGACAACATATGCTTCTTTGTGCACCTCGTTTACAGCCAAACTCATCTTTGCCGTTTCTGTCTGAACACTCATAAATGCACTGTTGACATCAAGCTAAGTTCTCCGATTACCGACACACCTTAAAAAGATAGTGCTTCTGGTGTTGAAGCGGCACTTTTGGACTATTTTTCCATAACCTTGTCTAAAACGTTGTTCAACACCAATTGGGTCGGTGACGTCTTTGCCGAGCTTAATGGAGCTGCTTGAGATTTGCATAGTCATTCTGCACAAAGGGACAAGCTTGGCAAGGATGCCAAACCTAGATATGGCTCGTGGATGCTGTCAAAGACAACCTTGAAATTGATGAAAATGTAGTGGGTGCCGGTCTGGAGCTTCTAGGTTTTTTCCAAGATCTGTCGCGATGATAATATTTGGTCTATGTTGGACAATACTGGTCAAAAGCTACACTAATATGAACATATCAGGCTGTTGACGAAATGCTTCAGACGTTCACATAATACGGAAGCGAGGATGTTTTAGTTTCTTCAAGATTCGGGCACGCTTTATTCTGGTCATATGGTATTTCGCAGATAAGTTGATCAATACTCCCAACCAAGTCAATGCCTCCGCTTTGAAATGTTCGGCAATGAATCCGTCCACTCTAGTGGTTTTTTTAGACTTAGCTTAGATAACACTTTCTTTTCTTCGTCTTTTGTTGGCCTGCGTAATCTTATCGAATGGTTGTGGCTGCCAACCAGCGAAATTTGATTCATCATCGCCGTTATATAGTCTGCAGAAATGATTTTTCCATATCCTCAGCAATGAGTGCAATTCTACTATGATGTTATATTTTGAACTTTGCAGGCTTTGTAATCAAGAGATAATTATTTTTCAGAATTTTCTGAACTAGGATTCACACTTCTGGGAACGTGGATCAAGAAAGAGAGCAAAAAAAGGCATATCAAAATATGAAAGGCCCTTAACTTAATAATACTGTTTTAGTCTGTAAGTTAGTTTTTATCGTCTATAATTAAATAAATTAAGTCAATTGGTTAAATAAACATAATGTTGATGAATACTAATTGTCCCTTTTTTGACAGTTTTTTCGTCATTTAATTTAAACCACCCTGTCAAATTTAACCAAAAGCTTTTCAGGTGATCTTTAGGCACACACGCTTTGAATGAGACCATCTTGGATTCGATAGCTTGATTTGTTCTCAAATTAGGCTGTACGAAAGAATCCGCACAAACGAACGTACAAATGCAAAAGCATTCGCTAAAATTTGGCATCCACCTGAATTTTACTCTTTAATAAAGAGTTATCTGAGTAAACGTTACTTTTATATAAATATGAGCATTCTGGGCCCAATCCCTTACATACTCTACACATCGGATATCTCATAAGAGCCTCTCAGCCCCCACAAACAAATTACAAGTATCCCTAAATGAAACGATGGATTGGTTCCAAGAGTGGAACATATCGGCAAATGAATAGAAAATAGTCAAAATAATATTAACAATAGCAAACCAAATGTGAACCTTTCTTCATCAATGACAAAAAATTTAAAATATAAAATTGGCAAGAAACTCCAATGGTTACCATAAATAACAAAAGCACAACCAAACCAAAAAAAAATTTCGGTTTCTACTTTACATTAGAATATTTGACATTTGTTGAATCTTTTTGCTTTTTTCATTATACATCTGTGATGTAATTATATGAAATAATTTTCAAGTCAATGGTCACGTTCAGAATTCTAGGGACTAAAATTTCAGTTAAAGCCTAGAATAATGAACGGGAAACTGACTGCAAATGCAGTTGACATTTCCATTTGGCATTAATTCAATTTTACTTTCAATTTAATCGTGGCGGGAGAAAATATGTTCACAAACGAATTGAATGTTTATAACATTCAATTCTAAAAGATAAAACGACTTGAATGGCCGACACAGAAGACGAAATTTTATGTGAGTTTAATTTTGTGCATATGTGCTAAGAAAGTGAACTCTTAATTCACAGGTGTAGATCAGCTTTTATTTTGTTTTTAAACGATTTACCAACTGAATTATGAATTTAACCAAATTCAGCCACTTAGAAATCGTAATACACTTAGAGATTAATTTTCTTCTTCGCAGTTGACCAAGAAATCGTGAAGTCCAGCTGTTTCTTAAATAATATTACGGCAAACAAGCTAACTTTTGATGTTTTGTCAGTCAACTGCAAAAGCAGTCAAATATTTTTAAATCCAGTCCACTGCCCCACCAAATGTCAACTAGTTTTGCAGTCAAATTCACGGGCTCTCGACCAATCAGAGAATTCTGAACGGGACCAATGGGCTTAGAATCTTAAGAATTGTTTCTGCTAATTGTAAAAACAAAAATTTACTAATTTTCAATAGAAATTTGTAAAATTCATTCATTAAAAAATAAAAATAAGGCGGAGGCTGGCCCTACCAGTTTATTGACGACTCCGATCCGCCACAGAAGCTTTATGTTAACAGTTTAACTGGCTCTAACTAAAATTTCTTTCCGGACTTAAGCCTTTACGTCATCACGGTCAGCAGCCGATGTTATTACCAATGAGCCTCAGGAAGCTTCAGGGACAATAAACAAGAAGTGATACCAGGTCTAAGCATTAACCAATATTGATCTCCACATATACCTTCAAAATGGAAAGCCGATTGTGGTTAAGTACATTTTTCTCTTTAACACTGGGAAGCATTAGTATTGCCAATTTGATCGAAATGAACATATTCTATAGTTCCATATAATCATCCCTTCAGCTGCCCAATTGGATAAGCTTCAATGCTGTTTTAGTTACTAATGTACAGTACATCAGAGTGTGCGTCTTTCGGATTTGATGTTTAGACGGTTTATGAAGACCTGATTAGGTGAAGTAATCCTCAGAATGAGGGAAACGTACAAACGAGAAAAGGACAACGAATCCAGCGTGATGGAATATTTTGATCCTTGACTCGTGGAAATCCACCCATTGAAGGAAGATGAAGAAATGCTATTGAATGTTAACGAATTTCGATTTGAACTGCGAGAACGGCACAGAAACAGGAAGGAACAGTCACTCAATGGAGTCAATGAGCTTTCTCGAAGATAAGTACGTGACTTATGATTATTTACGAGATGTGATTATGCGATTATACAAAAAAAACCGAGAAATTATGATGTCTTTCAACGATACCTTAAAAGTGGTAATTCGCTCGTTTCATCCGAAATTAAGGTATGTAAAATGTAAGTCACACGATGAATACTGCCTACATTCGCGGACTGCCTCAGGAACAAGAACAAGTACTTACGACTACCCGACCGATGAGAGGAACACACAAAACTGGACGACCATAGTCCAGATGCACAGCGTCTATGCCAAGAAATACCAAGGCGACAGCTTGCTTAAAACCCAAGCTTTCAGCATGCGAAATGCAGGAAGAGAATTGACTGGCACCCGTGGGAAGTATGCTAGGACGTCTTAGGCGATGACAGTGCGGCGTTTCATTTACCTGATTAAAACACTTCAAGAGGAATATGACATAAGCCAACGTCAAATGTTTGCCGGAAAGTATATACCCCAAAGAAGATGCAAGCATTACAGAAGCGCCAAACGTGGTGCCAGAACCAGACACTCAGCCGCATGTTCTTGGCAGCGGCTCCACAGTCTCTCGTTCTCGAACCAATAACTCGAAACGACCGACGGTGAAAAATCGGTATAGTGAAGGACAGCTTAAGGCTTGTACAGGGAAAGATTTAATTTATCCATATTCGGTTGTAAGTCAATGATTGCATAAGTATAGTAAAGAAGGCGTTTAGGTTAAATCAAACAGTTTCATCCTTTCTTAAGTATAAATCCACATAGCATCTACATATCTTCTTTTGTCACTGTCCTATCTTTGTAAATATCTATCCGCTATTAGTATACTCATTTTATTTCGCATTTGCTTACCAAGGCACGATCATCTTCTTCGTGGCTAAGTGGTAAAGAGTTTACAGGACAAGAACTTTTCCTATGCGACTTCCTTAGCCCGGCAGCTTCAGAGAACGATCCCTCTGGTTCCAATCTGCATCCACAACAGAATAGAGAATGTGAATTCAAATAATCTAAGACTCAACAAATGAGTGGTTTTTTATGGATTCGACTTCATCATCAAATCAGAAAATCTTAATTCGTACACATAGTCGGTTTTTCAATATTTCAAATTGGACTACGTGCAGAGAATAATAAAGTGATTTAGGAAACAAAATCCTCCCATTAGTCTCAACATGGTATACAAATAATTAACTGAATGTGCGTTTATCCAAAAAGAAATCAATTAATTCGCCAATGAAATTGCAAACTTTGTCAGACAAAAGAAATATGATTCAACAAAAAATTTATAAGAATGGCACGAAAATAGCATGATTATGTCATTCAGGGGATTTGCAAAATTTCGAGAAGTCAAACATTGGGACGCCCGAAAGTGTCATTCAATGGAGTGGCTATTTCAGTGTCAACAGTGTCAAGCTTAGCAAGTTGAGTTCGGGTTAACTACAACCAGTACCCGATGGCTACCACTTAGAGGTAAAATGAGCATAATTGATGTGTGATTGGTTGAGGCCCAGGTCCACCCCGGACTGTAGCACCACTTTTAGTAAGTAAGTAAATAAGAGACATTTGATTTCTTACCTGATGGGTTACCAATGAAGACCTTTATTACCTAAAAAAATTTCCTCACGTAGAAAAATGAGAAACAATGAAGGATTTTTTGGATTAAACGGTTAAAGGATGGTTTGTAAGGCTTGTGTCGTTTTTAAGTTTTGATGCCCTTGGAAAATGTCGTCGTCGATAAAGCAAAACACCGTCCTTTAATTTCAGATTTCGACACTTCATTTTAAAAATTGAAAAAGGACTTCATGGGGTGAATATTTGATGATGGCGGTGATATGAAAGTGCCCCTAGAATGGGCATTTGTAAGCCAAAAGATGCAGATGATTATTTTTTTTAGAAATATTCACCTTTGGCGGGTTGGAAGAACCTTCTTTGAGCGTTGGCTTAAACTTACAACACCTGATGATTAAGTATGCAAAACTTTACTTAAAACCGTCTGACAGTTTAAAGAATCCAAAAAATTAAATTTCCATTAAACATTTGCGAAGTCTTTTTATCTTTCTAAAATTATTACTAAATTTCTTGTCAACGAACCCGCTTAAAGTGTCAACAAATAGTATGTATCTGCACACTGCTCTACTTACTATGCCTACGATTAATCATGCCCCCATCAAGCTAATTGTCGTTATTTTTATATTATTTTTTTTGTTAAATTAGTTGTTAAATATTTTACAGCAATTTGGAATATACTGAGACAACTTTTGTTAAGTTTGTGTTCAAATTATCCTCGTTCAAAAGCGATGATAAATGATTGAAGCAGTGAAACGGGCAAGTGGGTTAAAAATTATTCAAAATTTCATATATTCATAATAATTTACACAGTCTGTAATACAACACGGACATAATCTTTGATAAAAAAAGGGTTCCTCGACTAATGTGAGAAAATCGTAAAAACTCTAGCAATTAAAAAATAGTTGCAATTTGGAGTCTCGATATATTGATTACATTAAAGTTCTGACTTTTACTATCACCTCAGAAAGACGTTCAAATTAAATAAAAACAAAAATCTTATGCAAGGTGGGTCGAAATGTTTCACCTTATCGGAAGATGCTGAAATTAACATAACTTGAGATTTATGTATAAAGCAAACAGATGCAAAATACACTCCTCAAGATCACGAAAAATTGTAAATATTATGTTATGGAATAATTCTGCAAGTGACAATATGAATCTCTTAACAGGAAGTTAAAAGTCAAACACTTAGGCGTTAAGCTACATTCCTCGAAAAAAATTGGAAAATCATGTGACAAAACAGGCGCAGGAAGTCCTCTTATTGCAGATTCCATTGATTATTGATATTATAGTACATCTAATCGCACTTAAAGGGCACAGCGGATGATTTTCAGAGTAAATTCATCATCACAGACAAAATCTACGGGACATTCACGAAAAGCTATTACTTGAAGTCAATGCATAGAAAATATTCATTCATTCAGTCATCTGGTCCTTCTTTCGAGGACGAGTTTTAACTGTTGCAAATTGGAACTAAAAGACTGGTGATTCTAACACACAAAGCTCGTGCGATAGTTGGCAGGAAGGATGCGTTTTCGACTTGTTTTTAACCCCATTTTTGCGGTAAGATCGCCAGATTCGAGCAATCCAGACATTATTCCTTTAAGATCTTATGAACTCACGGAGATATGAGAACAAGACAAAGACTTTGTAAAGAATATTCGATATGAGTGCACGAACTTTGCGCCCGAAAAAAATTGGTCAATATATCTCAAAAAATGCAATTTTTAAACTTGCATTGATATTATTTTTCCCTGAAAACATAGAAAGCATTCGCAACAAACATTGTGCATATGAGGAAGGTGTTTTGTATGTTAATTTTTTCTGGTGTACGTATCGTAGAACACTGAAAAACATGTCTCCAACA
The DNA here is from genome assembly GCA_963555765.1 of Orthonevra nobilis. NCBI lineage: Eukaryota > Metazoa > Arthropoda > Insecta > Diptera > Syrphidae > Orthonevra > Orthonevra nobilis. The sequence goes on from OY743225.1 coordinate 9,675,840, forward strand.
AAATAACTATTTTGTGTCACACATTAATTTTTGTGACATTAATAATATGCAATAATTTGTTTTTTGTTTCAATAAAGAGTCCCACTAAGTGGATCCACTATTCGAACCGACCTATAGAAATCTCAAGAAATCTTGAACCATTCGTCACGGTGTTTCAAGCTGAATTTTTCGCAATACTATTTGGAGTAGATAAGCCCAGCGAACTCAACATGCGGGAGAAGCAAAAACTCATCTGTTCCGATACTGTAGCTATCAAAGCTTTAACAAACCCTCTATCAGTATCGGCACTGGTAAGGAAGTGCAAACACAAACTAAACTAAACGTCAGTCTAATTTGGGTGCCGGGACACACAAGCTGACGAACTGGCCAGGAGAGGAGCAGGAAATAGCCAACAAAACCCTGTGATGGAAATTGGCGTCCCGCTGACAGGTGTTATAAGATCTATTTACGAATGGGCATCCCGGGAATCTCAAAATCACGGGCAGAACAGCAAAATCGATAATAGGAAAACCGACTAACAAGGTAGCGAAACGAGCTCTGAACTCCAACAAAGGGAATTTAAGCCTTATGGTGGGACTGCTAATAGGGCTCATCAACCTTAACCTCCACTGACATAGACTCGGAATAGCAGAAACCTCAACATGCCAAAGCGGCGAAGAGGAAATGGAAGATCTGGAGCACTATCTCTTCCAATGCCCAGCACTGATACCGGAGTTTAAGCACATCAGAGAAATTGGGATCGCCGGGATCATGAAGTTCGCAAAACGATCAAATTCCTAAGATATCACCCATTCTTTTTCCACTACAACTCCCTCACCTTAACCAAAATCTTCTCCACACAGGAAAAAGGGGAATACAACGGGCCCAACCAGAGTCCTAACCAAAACCTTAAAAAACCTTGTTAAGTACTGTAAACAATAAATTTGTTGTTTCTCATAGTCAAGTTCTGTGATCAACACTGATCCGGATCTTAATCGTGAGCCACTTCAAATACAAATACTACATCAATCGCTCATTCCACACAAATCAATCCTTGGGGCAAACACTAGAAAGCTCCATCAAAATAAACACCTCGAAGTCACTTAAATTAGATAACCGGCCTCAACAGAGTTATTTAACCGCAAACTACACTTCAAATCTGCCAATCGGCCATCTTGCACATTTGTGCCACTTTCAAGTTAATTTATTTCAAACTCTTACAGATTTCGAGATTGTCAAATCCTTTGGTTTGGTTTTGTTTACAAAAAAAGCAGGTATCCACGAAAATAAAAATAAAAACAACTTGGCGTCCAACTGCCCGAGTTAATTTATAACAACTGTTGGCAGTCAATTGTTTTTTGTTTTAGTTTTACAAAATTGGAATGCAACGTGACCGGACTACCAAATCGATTCAAAGTACCTGAAACGTTGATTAAAAAAGTCACTGCACGGATGTCCCCAAAAATGGGCAGCGTGCAACAATCGCGCACTCGGAATACTCGTATGTCATCCGACGTGCCTCGAGTCTCAGAATTGTTAAATCGAAGGAACGTGCAATTGATATGACCAAAACCGAACCGTTAATTGCCTTCTTCTGAGTGCATATATCAAAGCCACTATGCCAGCCAGTGCCTAGGTAAAAGTCCTCCTCTTAGCGAAAGAGAAAACTTTTTCTTTTCTCGAGTGACTGTCCTAGTTTTATGGTTAAATGAATGAAACACAGCCCAAAACCACGGTACAATGTAGCATTCCCATTCACTGCCCCGCGCACAAGCCAACAAGCTTACAGTAGATCTTGACGATGGATATATTGGATGCTGGATGGATGGTTACTCGAAAAATCGAAAAAAAAAATTCAACCTCTGTGGCACTCACAATTCACATAAAACAAACTAAAAGAATTTCACTTTTATCACATGTGCACACACGTTCTAGATACAAGATACTTTATTTTTTCTTTTCGTGATCGAAATGCGGCGACCGCGCGCTTCTTAACGCGTTCTAATAGCGCGCAGCTTAAAGACGATAATCACTTCGATATATGTAGCCCGGTTAACCTCTAACTAGGTCCATACAGAGACGAGTCGCGCGACAAACTGGTGACTGGCAACGGCAAGTGATTTTGTGCAGTTGCCGTCTCGTCTGCAAGCTCGATCGGTAATAATGAAATGATCGTTAATCTTTGCCTTGACTCTCTTTCTCTCTTTCTCGCGCTCTCCGCCGTTTTCATTTGACGTTGATGTTGATGTTGAGTGAGCAACGAGCTGGTGAGACCGGCTTTTTGAAAAGTCAAATTTTTCTTTTGAGTAAGACTTGGAAAGTTAAGACTTTCTGCGCGGTGCTAAATGAGTGAGCTCACTCGAATGAAAGACACTCAAAATGTGACGGTAGTTGTTTTGCGAAAATACGGTCCCAAGCAGCTGGTGTTGATCAGGTGTATTGAGGCTTTTTGCGGGCTAAGGCTTGCAAGCCGGAGACAGCGTTTCTTTCTTATAAATTGGTTCATCAGCTGCTTAGATTGACTGTGAGATGAAAATTTTATCAGAACTGTTCTTTTTGAAAATCGGCTTTCTGAATTATTGGTTTTTGTTTCGAAACAATTTTAAACAGCAAAGAGCTTTTTGTGGAAAATTGTGGAATAAAACAAAAATTATTTTCTGGAAAGATGCTAAGCTAAGAAAAAAATTTACCGATTTAAAGAATGTAAAAAGATTTAATATCGAGGAATGTTTGTTTTTTAGTTAGTAGCCTTTTATTCTGACGTCTGTTTATAAAATATGGTTCTCGACTTATCATGACCGAGATAATAATTATGAGTTGGATGTGGACGCTGCCAGGTTAAGGGTAGAAGAGGTCTTCTAGCATTCGGAATAAGATACTTCATAGAGTACAATTTATTCTAGAGCAGCGCATTCAATTAGCAGATGACGGAAAGACTCTTTGTCCTTTTCTAGGAAAGTCCTGATATGGTATCCCGAGGTTTTCAGCATCGATGCCAAACTGAAAGTCGCGGGATACTAGTGGGATACCTCTGGGAAAAAGATACTTGAGATAGTCTGGCTACTAGACTAGACTATATTGTCTGTTATTGATTGTTCTATGGAGATTATAAGGGAATTGAGAAGATATTGGCCCACTGCAGCGCTATTTCGTCATTCATTGGTGATCTTTAAAACGTATATTTTGATGGATTTTATTTTTTATTTTAGTGGCAAATGGCATTAGACTGTATTAAATTTTACTTCTCAATATTGAGGAATCTACGCGTTTCGTGACGGATTAGATTGCCTCTAAGAAAATGTGCTGGGAGTCGCTTTCAAGCTGGATTTGAGATCAATCTCGCAAGTGGACACAGTGACTTAAAAAGATCTCGACATTCGATCTTATAAGACTCAACGCAAGTAAACATATCGAACATTTAATGCAATACTGGTTTTCATCAAATACAAAAGGGCAGGTGCGAGTTTGACTCTTTCACGAAGGGTTCCGTACCACCCAACAATATGCAACACTTTATATTTGTTTGAATTTCTCCAAGCATTGCACACATGCACGAGTAAACTAATATACAATTGGTTATAGCATTTTTACTTTTCTTTTTGCCCATATTAAAAACAGTGCCATCTTTTAAAGCAGTTGCAAGCTTTCCCTATACTAGCAGAAGAAATACATATATCAAGTGGATACGATAAAGAAAGTACTCTCAAGAAGAAGACTCGCAACATTCTATAAGAGAGCTCGCGATAGCAAAAAATACAAAAAAAATCAAATGCAACCCTGAAACACCTATAGTATATTTAAAGTGAATCGTTGATTGTTACTTACTTTGACACGAGAACGCTTAATGGGTCAAGAAAGTAATCTTTTTGGTCATTCATTTAAATAAACAGAGCATGAAGAATCGTCATCAAAAACGCATTGTCTAAAACCGATAGTTTCACCATATTGGCTCTGATTTTTAAATAATCGAGAGATATTGGGGATGTTTGATACTCCTCTTCTCTGGTTTATTGTCATGAACAACATACTGATAAAACAAGACCGAGATAGGGTAAAAGTAGTTGGCTACGGGGCTGATATGGTGATCTTAGTATCAGGAAAGTTTCCGGTTGTGATCAGTGAGTTCAAGGAGGGTGAACTGGGTTATTTTGCACCTGGGCTTCAAAATGCGGACTTTGTATCAACTGAAGTAAAACGGAAATGATGCTCTTCACTACTTAAACCAAGATACCCAGTTTCCCACTCTACCGTCTGAATGATCAACCTCTTTCTTGTCTAACAAGTACCTCAACATTACTTTAGATCCTTAACTCATCTGGAAACTAAACGTTGATAAGCGTGCATAGCTTTTTACGCCTGCAATTGATCCTTTGGAAAAAATGGGGTCTTCAATCAAAGTTGATCCTTTGGATGTACACGGCGGTGGTTCGCCCGGTTCAAACATACTATACATATCACTAGAATGTTGGCCGGCCCTTAGGAACAAATGCAACGTCATTAAACTATACAAAGGTACAGAGAACAGAATGCAAAGGTACCACAGGCGCTCTGCGATCGGCTACATCGAATGCTCTAGCGGTAACGCTGCATCTCCTTCCTTTGGACCTACACATTAAAAACACTACAGCACAAAGAGCCATCCAGTTCAGAGAGTCTGGTTGCTGGACTTCAAAACCATATGATCAAAGCCCTATGCTTGATCTTATACCAAGAGATTTGGTATCATCACCAACGGACTATACGGTCCCTAGAACTTATCCATCAAATAACTTTGACATTCTAATCTTAGAAAGAGCGGAATGGAATAATGGGCAGATGTGCAAGGATTTTAAGTGGACAATCTACACTGATGACTCTTAGATGGCCGGCGGAGTCGGTGCGGGTGTATTCTCAGAATTTCTGTACATCAGTAAAGCCTATAGACTGTCCGACTATTCGAACGTTTTCCAAGCGGAATTTTTTCCAATCCGGGAAGCATGTCGTCACATCAAAATACATCCAAATATCCTGCCAAGTCAGAAGGATGCCATATGCATTGATAGCCAAGCAGCTATCAAAACTGTTGCCTCCTTTACTTCACATTCAAAATTAGAACAGGAATGCTGAGCTGAAATAGCGTCGTAAGAAAGTCAGCTCATTTCCCTTATATGGGTTTCCAGTCACAGTGAAATCACAGGTAATGAGAGGGCCGATGAACTTGCTAAGCATGGATCTGTTCTTCAGCGCTCGCCTGTAGGGGAGTTTTCGTCTCACTGTTAAGGCTATTATATCCTCATACTACCTTGAATCAGCAAACCTAAGATGGGCCAGTCTGACTGTGCTGTGCTGTACTGTGCAAATCAACAAAGGATCTCCTTCGGCGAACCCGCCATTATATTGCTAGACTAGTGTCGATCTGCACAGGACATTGGCTGATTGGAGTTCATCCACACAATTCACACTGTCGCAGCTGCAAAAAACACAGCTGAGAGGGAAACCCTAACACACTTCTTTTGCGCCTGTCCTGCCCTTGCTAGAGCTAGACAGCGAGCGTTTGGTAGACCCTTCTTCAATTCAATTGATGAGATTTCTGCTAAAGACATAAAGCAACAATCTCCTTCTAAAATACCTCAGGCTGGATTTAGAGATATATCAAATACACCTCATAAATAATGTAACACAGCTGTGGCATTAAAACGGCACATAGTGCTAATTAGGTTCTCACTGAACCACCACTTTTACCTACTAAATATTAAGACAAGAAGGAGGCTACGAGAAATTTGAAATTAAAATTTGCAACTTTTCTCTTCAATGCGTAGCAGCATTCCCTGAACACTTCGGGCTCTACAGGAAAACACCCGTTGAAACGCTTTGTCCACGCGTTTCTTCAAACTAAGAGTTGCGAAGAATGGACGGAATAGAGGAGTTAATTTCTTAAAGCTTTAAAGTTACCACATTGTTTCCAAACCAATGTCAAATTTAAAGTCCCATTCAACTGCGATATCAATTCGGTAACTGAAAGACAATATTTCGACAACACACGCTTTCTTCATGTGTCATCCTCATAAACTGGCACGCACGAAGCCCAGCAGGTGTTCTAACCAACTTTATGCCAAAACATTGTTAATAGAGCGCGACTTCCAATTAACAAACCGATGACATTAGCTACCTAAATGTCAATAAAATAATTTAATTATTCACAATATAAAGAAATACCGCCACCCAACTGTGACACCATTTTATGCCGCACAGTGGTGTACAAAATAAAAGAACCACCTACTGTAAAACTTCTTAATCATTCCAACCACAAACCAAAGTCGACATCAATTAACTCCCTTTCTCTCTCCGCCAGGCTCCGACGTGGTTTTCTTGCAAAATATAAGTTAATAACCTTAAACAATTTTTTGTTTCTTTTTCGGTATCTTTGTTGACAATTTCCCGCCGAAGATCCGAGTACATACAAACACGTCTGCGTTAACACGATTGAAGTCTTCATTTCGACTACTCGCGAACAAGTTCATCGTCTTCGCTCCATTGGAGCCCACTCGATGGGCTTCACTAGGCTTTGCATGGGGCTATGATTCAATAGATTTCTCCCTTTTGTTGTTGCTGTTGTTGGTTCTGTCACCAATTGTATGAATGATTCAGCATGTATATTTTTTTTTTTGTAAAAGTGTTCTACCTGTGAAAATATGTGTAAAGTGGGTCAACTTACTTTTCTTCTCCGATGTCATCGGTGTACGAGGTGGAGTAGAAGCCGGACAATCCGGTGAGATTACCACGGAAGGAAATCGACAGTGTATAGGGTGTGTTTAGCTGGAGGACTTCGGCGAACTCGATTATTAAAAGCTGACGCACTGGATCTGTGTAGTAGGCTTTGATTCGGATACGCATTTTGACCATGACTTGAAGCATGGTGACGCCGAAAATGTCCAAATTTTGGGAATGTAAGGCGATGACATTGGTTAGCTCCTCGATGGATATGCCAATAGATACGGTTCCCTCAAAAGTGCGTTCCGGTAGATTCGGCTTGAGGTAGATTTGGTATTTATAGCCTCGAGCATGTCTCGGCAGGCGATAAGTGATCTAAAAGAGGAAGAATGCATTTCTATATAATCGTGGACTTGTGATGAATTTAAAATTGATGGATGTGTTTACAGAGATGTTTTTGCAAAGAGATAAAAAGCTAACTGCATAACCATTAGGTTCAACTTTTATTGGAACTAACTCATTTTTTAAAAGCGAGCATCGTCTTCGGCAGTTAAGACTCAAAGGAATACAGGTGGAGAATGACCGCGTGATGAATGCCATAGTGGCGAGTTGTCAGGCAAAATAAAAACAAATCGAAATTTTTATCTGTCGCTGCCCAAGTGGCGGACATTGCGGTCTGTTAGTTTAGGCTAACAGACATTCAATCCTTCTGATGAAGGTCAGAATGTCTTAAGCATTGGATTGTCTAATATCCTAATTTTGTAAGATGCGGTCTCAAGCGGCCATGACCTGAGAGGAAGTTCACGAGATTTCTTATGTTCTCTGTGTTGACTTTAAAGATTTCTCTGCAAGGGATTGATTAGTAATTCAGATTGTCTGAGTCCTGGAAGATTTCTCCAGTGGGCAATGCGAAGCTCGTTTTTGTTTTGTTTTTTGTCAGACCTGTGGCCGTAGTCCAGCTTACGTCACAGAAAGGTTCCGGACCAGTGAACGGGGTTTTTGAATCAGCTCTGGCTAGTTCGTTCGCAATTTCTTTGACTTTGATTCCATGATGACCTGCAACCCATTCTAGCCCAACGTAGGCTAGGGATTGTAAAGCATCGTAGCAACTTTTGACACATTTGGATTCCATTAGATGCCATGAGCGCTGCTTGGCTGTCTGAATATATTACATACACTTGGATGCTTTCCCATGGGTAAAGAGATTTTTGGGTTGGGTCCATAGACACCGGCACCTACTCCATTTGCCATTTTTAAGCCATCAGTATACCAGATTAAGTTTCAGGGGTCGGGGGCAGGGGTCCATTTGCCATTTTTAAGCCATCAGTATACCAGATTAAGTTTCAGGGGTCGGGGGCAGGTGTATTTCTTGACCATTGTTTAGGAATATCTACCACAAAGAGATGCCCGAAGCAGTACGTTGCCTTTATACTATCTGGGATCGAGAAGAACATGTCTTTTTCCCTGATAAAATTGATTATTCTCAACTGTCCCGTTTGGTATTTCATAGCCAAATGCATTTTGAGGGCATTTAGGGTGGGTATTTCCCTAATGAAAATGTTCAAGTGCTGCATAGGGCAGCGTTGGACATTTTCCAGCTTTTTAGAGGAAATGAAGTGGCTTCATTTAGCTATTACCTCTAAAGTTTTGACTCAAAATTAAGCCTCCGGATGTTATAATAGATCTAATCATCATGATGTACAACCAGTAAAGCGGCTTAGGTTTGGGCCCCAAGTCCAAGCATAGGGCCGCTTACAGGACCTTGGTCTTGGTTGCGCGCCTTGTAATGGACTTGATATTTGAAGACCAGTTTAGTTTCTATTCTTAGGTAACACCGAGACACTTGACTTCACTGGACTATTTCAGAGATGTTCCCTCCATGTTTGTTCGTGACAACTGGAGACAGAGTCAGATGTCTCCCCATTATGAAGGGAACCAGTACGGTTTTGCTAGGATTCACTGTGAGTCCTTCAGACTTGCACACTTGCAAGTTTTTTTTTTGACTTGGAGGAGGAAAGTCCAAACAATAAAAAAAAATTAAAATTTTGTTGGAAAGTAATCTTACTGAAAACATGAATGCGTTTAATCTATATCCAGCAAATACCCAGATCCCTACCCTTTTTACGAATTACTCTAGTACCTTGTTTATCTGTTTTTTTTTTGTATATAATATTGACAGAGAACTCCTTTATGATCAAGTTTCTGCACCGGCATTTTCTAAACATGATCTTTGGGATCAAGTTAATGGCACTATTACTGGATTGGTCGATCAGCGATAGTAGTCTGACTAATGTAGTGACGTTGTTGTAGTGGTTGTTGTATCGGCTTGAATCCTAATTCGTGTTTTCAAAACAGTGGTTTGTGTAGATTGTGTGTAGATGGCTCTACTGTGAAGGCATTTAGATAAATCACTAGCTGTTATCCACAACAACTCTGCCAGTCACAAAATTTGTATGATTCGAACGAGAGAAATTTTGATTAATTATAAAGCCAAGGCTGGTAGAAGTTTCCACTAGAGCAAGCCTTGAAGTATACAGTAAAATATCAGGTATTTCGGCATCACGATTCGGACAATTTGAGTTTTCAGGATTCAATAGAAGTCCATTTTTAAGCAATCACTCATGGATAGCTTCATGAACATTATTTAGACTGTAGGCAACCTCCTTAATTTTGATTTGTGTTTGTGATAAGTGCAGCTGCACATTGTCTGCATGCAAATGAATAGCAGCATACTTACAGATTAACGAAAAATCATTTGATAAACATACAAAATAAGATCGATCCTAAAGTTGATCCCTGCGGGACTTCTTGTTTCACTTATTTGAAAGTACAAAAACAATCTCTTACCACACCTCTTTGCATCTAGTCGGTTAAGAAACTATCAACTAAGTCAATTGCACTGCTTCCATAGTGAAAAAAAGTTAAACTTCAACCAAAATATCGGATGGCTTAGTAAATCAAACGCCATCGGGCAGTCTAAGAGGCAGAGAAAAGTGACTGAACCCTTGTCAAAAACATGCCTTAATTTTTCGAAAATATTTTCCATTGCAGTTGAGCCACTATAGCCTTTGACTTGAAAAGAGTTAAGCAAACTGTTTTCGATGTCAGCCATCTTCACCAGCAGCTTACAAGGTTCAGTTGACTTTAAAACTGAATCAAGATGACCACTCGCTTCGTTAAAGCTTATTTGTTTTTGGCAGTTCGAAAATAGTCACAGGGAAGCCAATACATGCTGAATGCTTGGTGAGGTTTTTTGAATGACATTGCTCCCATTTTACTTTCATGATGAAAATGCTATGTACGTTACAGTAAATTGAGACCACTACTGAAGTATTATAACCGATTTCCTATGGCCAGATTTTGAGGATTTTGGATTTTCAAACATTCAAGAAAAGCGTTTTGTAAAATAGGGACGGAAGCCATCGCAAGTGTAATAAATAATTGGATGAAGGTAATAGTTTGAATAAAATGGCACCTGAAGGTATCCACTGTCGATGGCAGGAATCAAGCCATCGCTAGTGTAAGAAAGCTTTTTTTAAACACTGCCTGCACTTAGTTAGGCTTTAGGCTCATATAATCCATGGATCGTTCAAAAGCAACTGCATTTGAAAATATTTGTTAAAATTATTAAAAGATACAAAAGAAATTTGCTAGATTCTATGAAAAGAAAAAAGTATTTACAGGATTTATTATACTTTGACAAGACACACTGTTAACAAGATACTAGATTTTTATGACACTTCACTTTGCAGCTTTTCGATAAAATTAAACTGAATGAACAATTTTAATTATCCACTCGAACAGACACTAACATTTTGTTTACACACGTCAATTAACGTCAAATCGGTATAATAAAGATTAAAACCGATAAAAAGGTAATCGTCTAATCGTCGGTCGCTGCCTGATATCTGTTGGATATCGAAATCTGATGAAGTTCATATCAAACTATAGTTGTTAACTTTTTGTTTTTACAAAATGATAGCTCAAGTCTTCACTTTAGCAGCCATCTCCTGGTCCCGCAGTGGATTCTTGTGTAGTTGTCACTGGATCTGTCGACGTTGTTGAAGTTTTTGTCGGGCTGATGGGAAGTTCTGTGGATGTATATACAGGAGGATATATGGGAGCCGGTGTAGATAATAGCAAGCCTTCCATAAGATCCAGTTTGTTTCGTGCATCGTTGAGACTGTTTTGAAGATTAGACTTCTGAACCGCCAATACTGTAGTTGCTACGATAAAGGCTATCGCGGTAAGTCCAAGAAAGAAACTTACGTTCCGTGATGAAAACACTTTAACAAAAGTTATTTTTACCCAAAAGGTGGATAATAAGAAAAAATTATTTACCAGAAAACTTAACTATTCCAACCATGCTATTGACTTACTTCTACACGATTTGGATACTAACTGAGAGGTAGAAAATAAATGGTCAATTGGAAGGAGAACTGTTGCCACAAGGGCTATCGGATTATAAAACAAATTTATCGGTTAAATTGCACCAAATACGCCGAACTATCCATTCTTTATCAAATGACTTATCAAACCATATCAAAACGAGTGATAGTCACTCGATTAAAGGTAATAACACGATCGAAAAGATTTTTTTTTGTTTAACTTAAGTAAACTCTTTCTTACTTTCTGCGACTCGTAGTTGCCCGATATCTTTTCCTTGATATCTTCGGGCAAACTTCTCATTTTGTCTGCGTAATGAGAGCCCATTAAAGTGACTCCCTTTTCTAGGTTATCCACCAATACAATTAGCTTGGAATCCTAAAATAAAGTCACAGAATGTTCGTCTTAGGATCAACGATCTGGATCGACTTTAAGTTCATAAAATTATGATGGACACCTGAATGCTGACATCAACTTTATGTCTGAGAGTTCCCCAGATCGACTTGCATTTGTCATAGTTAGACATATTATATTTCTAGACTGTGATACGGCACTGACGTGGTTTTTCTTTTAAATGAACTTTGTTTCCGGAGATGATGTGACACTTTTATTATTTAACACCCAATATTATAAATTTAAAAAAAAAGCTGGGTGCAGTAGGCGTCTGGCGTCAACCCAGCGATGGATAGTTTTAACTGGTAACATATACTAGTATTTATTGTACTAATAAAGGGTCCGCCGAATAACTTTTTTTTGAAAATGCTTTAAAAAAATTGCTGAATATTTTCTCAAATTCCTTTTTTTATTTGAAAGTACAATCCTTCCGGTTAATAATGGTAAAAATTTTCATTCAAATGGCTGCCTCGGCTGGCCATGCAGTAGACTACACGATCGGTCCAATTTTTAAGCACATTATCGATTGTGCGCAGCTGTATTTCACCAATGGCTTCACGAATTTTGTCCTTTAAAGCGTCAATTGTCTCTGGCTTGTCGGCGTAATACTTATCTTTGAGGGCACCCCACAAATAATAGTCCAACGGTGTCAAATCGCAGCTCCGAGGTGGCCAAACGACATCAGCTCTGCGGCTGATAATGCGATCTTCAAAAACAGGGCGCAAAACATCGAGTATAGCTTCGGCTGTGTGGCACGTAGCGCCGCCCAGTTGAAACCAAATATTGCCAATATCCTCCTCTTCAATTTTTGTGAACCAAAATTCGTTCAACATGGCCCGATAACGATCGCCATTGACTGTAACGGCCACTCCTTGATCATTTTCGAAGAAGAATAGCCCAATTATGCCTCTGGACCAAAATCCGCACCAAACAGTGACTCGTTTTGGGTGCAGAGGCTTTTCAATGTATGCGTGCGGGTTTTCTGTGCCCCAAATGTGACAATTTTGCTTGTTTACATACCCGCCAATATCAAAATGAGCTTCATCTGAAAACATGATTTTTTTGGCAAAATCGGCATCTTCTGCAGGCCCACTTAGCGAAGTGAAAACGCATTGGATGATCAGTTGGCTTCAACTCCTGAATCAATTGGACTTTGTATGGCGTCATACCAAGGTCTTTATGCAAAATTCGTCTCAATGTCTCCGAAATGTTCAATTGTTGAGAACGATAGTGAATTGATGTTGATGGCGCTTCACGCACACTTTCTGCCACAGCAGCAATATTCTCGGGTATACGCACTGTTTTTGGCTTTTCACGCTTTGGTTTATCGATGAGGATGCCAGTTTCTTTCACTTTTTTCACAAGATAACGAACATACGGAGCTGACGGTGCTTCTCTTCTTCCAAAATCCGTACGCAATTTTCGCACACATTCTGCAACATTACCATGATTTTCAAAGTAATGTCGCAATATTTCCCAACGTTGTTCAAGCGTATACACAACCATATTCGTTCAGCGGAAGGATAAAACTAATAATCTGACAAATCAGACATGAGCTAAGTGTTACCATTCACGAAATAAGCGCTAGTTGAAAAAAAAAGTTAGATGGCGGACCCTCTATAACCTCCAAGTGGTAGCCATTGGAAGCTGATTGATGTCCATTCAAAAAAAGCGCTACAGACTAGGGACCGTCTTTCGAGGGAGTCAACGAAGGCGTCACAGCTTCAAAAAAAAGCAGAAAGCACACCGCATCAACGCCTTTTCGACACAATTGAATCTTGACGAAGAATTCACAGAAATAATTCAGCTTAGTTGGAAAAGAAATGGTTGCGAATGAGTAATGGGACTGGCATCAGCCACAAATAACGAGGGTTCACAAATCAAAGCTTATGAACCGAAATGATCACACGATGATCACAGTACGTACATTGTACAACCTGAGTACTTCTTTCAGACTTGTATCATTTTTCACCAAGCAGATATAACCACCTTCTAGGGGTGATTATATGGATGGACGGGATCGGGTACTCGTGAATGAACAAAAAATTCCACATTTATTCAACCTTCACTAAAGACTACTCATGTTACGAAAAGCTTTCGTCGTGGTGCACTTCAAACTAAACAGCTTTGATTAAACGTTTGCGTCTCACTGACGAAGATGAAGATTACTTTATTTGTCTTGTTTTTAGGTCAGAACGCTTCCTCAAAAATCCAAGCTAAGAAATATATTATTTTCTCTTGCTCACATTTTATTTTTAGTTCCAGATTCCAGCTAAAAGCAGGCTTGACAGGTGTGACTTTCTTTCTTCATGTAAAGTGAGGACAAAAACTTAAGACGTTCTTTTATCACAAAGAGGATACTTAAAGTGTCTTCGAGTGTTCGAATGCTTAACTTATAGAAATGGTTGTTAAAGAAAAAAACATAGTTTTGAATGAAAATGAATGAGATAAGTATGTTTTCAAAAACGAACTTAAAAGCATAAGGTTCTTAGAACTTTCGTCGTATTTTAAAATCGCGTATCTTCGAGATATTTTCGTTCACAAGAATTTACATTTTAGCCTCTATTAACTCAAAAAATATATCAGAACAATCCCAAAAGCATCTACTATAACTTCAAAATCTTCCTCACGAGTAACTCTTTCAAGCTTGATGGGAATACGTATTTTAAAGAGAAACAAAGTGTCATTTCTTCATATTTATGATCCACGTGGTTTACGTTTCAAAATCACTTTGTAGAAACCAAGAATCTTGAAATCGTGCGGACAGTATTTTTCCGTACTGAACGTGTAAAGTTAGATGGGATATCATTAACAAAAAATAGAAAAATCATGGGTCCTAAATAACCGCCCTGTAGAACGCCAGATAGAACATGGCGGAAATAATCGTTTTTGAGTAATTCCATTAAAATTCGTCAAGTTAAGCCGGACAACGCAATATGAACCTTGTACTTAAAAACTTTTCAAGTGGTTTACTATTTGAAAAAAATTCAAAAGATCAAGCAATCTTATGATTAATTCACTTATAAATCTTATTCACCAAGAGGCATACACCACGTGTCTGAAAGTATTTGAATAACCAATGAAAAGCTTTGATTTTTGAGTGCACAATTTTGAATTTTGGCATAAACTCTAAGAAACTGGACCATTGCCAGATTAAGGCTTTTCATTCTAAATTCCAAATCATCTCATCGGCACAAGGGTGAGGAGGTCAACTTAGTTCGAAACAAAAATACTGCGAATTTGGTGAGTGTCAAATTCACAAATACACATGGAGTAATTTTTTGAAACTAAAATCAAAATACTTCTGAGTTTCAAACCACTACTTCTCACAATCGTTCTGATCGCTCTGTTCAAAATGCATAACAAGAGTAGTCAAAATCCCTTGAGAGCGAATAAATTATAAAAAATTAACAAATTAACGTGAAATAATCAGCCCGATTCTGAAGTTACGACAGAGATTAAAAGAACGTGGGCATGAATAAAAGTTTCGGAAAAACCACAACGTTAAGAATTTTATCAAAATCTTGGAATATGGACTCTTTCGAAATACCACCCAAATTTCTATACATCCTGTTACCTCACGGACGATTATTATTGTAACATTGTAGCTATAATCATAATTATAAAAGTCTGACGACAGCCGATAAAGTTTGAATTTTGATTTGATTAGGATTTGCTCAAAAGAAATAATATTTCGATAAGTTTTGCAACCTCAGCAGCGAATGTTACGAATAAAATCATTATAAAAAAACTTACCTCTTCGGGTACGGGGAAATCGGGCTTTGGGGTAGTTGATTGCGGATCAGTTAGTGTCGGCCATGGATATGTGAATTCAGTTGTACCATCATCAGTAGGTTCGGTAGGAGGGGTGCCAGGATCTTCTGTTGGTTCACCTGTTTCTGCTGTTATCTCACCTGTTCCTGCTGTTGTCTCACCTGTTCCTGGTGTAGTCTTTCCTGGTGACATAGTAGTCGTGGTTGTAGTTGTAGCTGAACTTTGACTGTCCAATTTGTTAAGTGCATCGTCGAGCTCATCTTGCAACTCGGCCTTTTGCACTGCCAGAACTATGGTGGATACAGTAAATGCAATTGTTGCCAGGCCAAAGAAAATCGCCAGGCTTTTTACGGTGAGAACTAAAGAAGAAGTATTTACATATTTTTGCTATCGAAACTCAGTTGTAATTACTTTGCATTTTGACTTTATTTATTTCCTTTTGCTTCCCAAATTAAAAGTCACTTGTTGGATTTGTTTTATTGGAAGCTTTCGGTCATTTTTTTATGTGCCACGACAAGATCAACTTTCAAACCTTTTGCAAGAAGACTCAAAACGAAACTGATTGCTTGATTTTGTTTTGAGCACCGATTTCGCTGAAGGAATCAATTCGATAAAAAAGATATCGAAATTTGATCATAGTCTTATCACAATGACATGGTCACTACAATTTAAGTTGATTTACTCGTTTATATTCTAGTTGTTTTCATTTATGACAGTCTTAAAACGATTGTAAAAACCAGCACAGGAAGATATAATCAAAGTCGTCATAGCACGTAAAAAGAAATTATATTACTATTTTACAGCCTTACAGGATAACGATTGAAAGCATGTTGGATAAATATTTGTATGTGAAGCAAGGACAATTTCTGATGGAAAGGCTTGCTCACTTAAAACATTAATAATCACTCGTGATTTCTCTTAATCTCAAACTTCCTGGTGTAGGTACACGTTTTTGAAATGGCAGTTGTGAAACTCGATAAAAATATTCAAACAACAATATTCATATTGCTCAATTTTTGAATCATTTATGAGGCTCACCAAAAATCACTACAAGGTCCTTGTTTCAGTTCGAAAATTGGCTACTGTTTTTTTTTCTAGATTTGGAACGTAGTTTTTCTTACAATGAGTTTGATGTGATGTCTGATTCCATCTGGAGAACGAATTCCACAGTACCTTCGTCTTAAGATCGTTGATGCCGGCGATTTAAACATGCACAGTTGAAGGGTGCTTCAACATTGTGGAGTTCCAAATGAGTAGTTTGCTGTTACGAAAAAAACAATTTAGCTGTTCCAAAAGTTTATAATGATATTTACTCGTAACTGTCACTATAATTCCTCGATACCACATGATGCCTGTGATATTTTAAAAAGCACCTTTCTCTTTGGCAAGAAAATTGGAAAAAAAGCCAACTCTTGATGCGTCTAGCACCGCATTGAATCTATCGAGTTGAGAAAGATACGATATATGACTTTAGGGACAACCCTCCAAAGAAGCACCAAAAAATCTTGTTGTCACACGATCTCATCTCTAGGAACAAAATCTAAATCAAAACGTCCCAAGGGCATGTATTTGATTCTTTCCACTTGGGTTGTGTTTACACCGAAAGGGTTTCTTTAATCAATGAGGTGAGCTTATATTTAATCAATGAAGTTCTATAGAATACTATATCAATTCATAAATTGTATTTTATGTTCCCCCTGTTTCATGTTGTCTTAAAAAACTCAACTCAAACTCAATAATTCTTCAAATCATTAATTCTTCAAATCAGACGTGCTGCGATGAACGAAGACCCTCCGTTTTGTGAACGTCAAACTCGAAAGGAACTCTCCATAAAAGTCTGTTGAGAAAATCTTCCCCCCAGTTTCTATGCTCCGGGGATTTTGTAAAATCAGCTGAGATTTTTGAAAGCAACTTCCCCAAATAGTCAAGCAAGTCTTAATCTGTGGTTGGGCCATCTCAACGCCATTTTTATAATTCTCCTTTCCGATTAGTGGCGGGTAATTTGATATCGCCATATTTTTTTTCTCCCAATAGTATATAACTTGCCATAAATGATTATTTATTCACGGGCAAGTGCAATTTTTGGATGATAACGTAATGCCAATGATAACCAGCAGAGCCAATGATATTGTCTTTACAAGCCACTGACTACACGATTTTGGAACAAGTCGATTGATAAATCTGTACAGTACAGAACCCTTTTTTGTCTTAACACTATAGCTAGTCGACTAAGACAGTGTTATCGCTACTAATTTGACCACTGACCAGCGGCTGATCGTAACTGGGACAGATTCGAAAACTAGAAAAAAAGGTCATGACTTGCTCAAGGATTCAAATATGGGATCAATATTAATAATAGGGTTCCTTAAGACCCTTTGGTCTAAAGCTAAAGCAATAGCAACAGCAATACTACGGCTGAAGTGAAAATTCATGAGTTGTTGACCCCAAAATTTATCGTGATTAATGTTATAAAGCAAATGCTACTGCGATGAACCATCTGGACAGAGTGCGTATAAACGAACTATGAATTTATTAAAGATGCCAACATGTTTAAGGCTACTTTTGGTTCTCTACGATTAAAAAGTAAATGTATCGAACATGGGAAAAACCATCGGTCATTTTAAGCCCACTTTTGCGGACCAATAATGTGTTTTAATGCTTAATAGATGCCAATCATTATTCAAACATTTACTGTTAAGGAGAATAGGAAAATCTTCGTAAACTATCGATTCAAAAACTAAAGCGTTGTAAAGAAGACAAGTCAACGTTCGGAAATGCTATTGTCTGTCAGGTTCGCTGGTTTCTCTATAATGAACAAACGTATAAAAATTGGAGGTTGTGCAGAATTGGATCGATCTTTCAAATGATTTCGGTAGTTATGTATTTTCACGAGCGATCTCGTAGATTATTCTGGAAACGTATGCAGATAACCTTAAGTGGTCCAACGAGTACATTACAAGTCTTTTGCAGCTTGACTTCTATTCAGCATTATTGCGATAGTTGGAAGTTAGAGATCCAATCTGTGCAACCGTCTTGTTAAGGGTCCCTCTAGAAATAGCAGGAAGAATTGGTGAAAGTTCTCTTTCGTCGTGCTAAATGGGTGAGTCGAAACATAGTCAGACAGTTTGGGTCTGGCTTGATCAGTATCTATAATATATACAGTGTTGGAAATAATCAAAATAGGTTTAATCTTTTATTAAAGTGAAATTAGAAAAAAAATAAGTTGTCAAATGGGTAGAGGAGTCCACTGTACTGGTTCTGAAGGAAAATTAATCAAAAATTTAAGAAATGACGGCTATACAATGGACAAGATAGCTCAGAAAATAAAGTGCTCTAAAAAGAATGTATTTACTGCCATCCATTCGTCTCCCAAAGAAGAGACGAGAGGCAGGAAATGAAGAACAAGATCTCGGTTCGACCATCTTCTTGTACGTCATTGCAAGACTAAGCCGTTTTCTTCTTGGGAGGAACTTTAAAATGAATTGAATGCACCTGTAACGAGTCGAACAATTAGGAACAGATTAAGTGAAGCAGTTTTAGTGGCAAAAAGCCCAAAAAGAGTCCCTTTTCTAAGTAAGCAAAATGTGCAACAAAGACTTACTTTTGCCAACAGGCACCTCTATCGTGAAAACTGGAGTAATGTCTTGTGGTCGGATGACACAAAGATCAACTTTTTCGGATCTGATGGAAAAATGCACGTGAGACGACCAAAAATTCCGAATTCGACCCAAAATACACAAAAAAGACTGTAAAGTACGGTGGAGGTAACCTCATGATTTGGGGCTGCTTCTCAGCATCTGGTGTTGGACCAATTTTCTGGATAAGGAACAAGATGTGTGCTGTGGACTACGTAAGCATTCTGAATACGGTAATGATACCATTTGCTGAAGAAATGGGAATTTATGCAGGATAATAATCCCAAGCACACCTCGAAACTAGCAAAGCAATGGAATGGCCTTCACTTTAGATCCCCCGATCTAAATCCAGTAGAACACTTGTGAGGCGTTATAAAACGCAAGATTGGGGAATTTAAAGCCAGAAATAAAGAAGAATTGTGGTCCAAAATACAGGAAGCATGGCAGTCCATACCTTCACGCATCTGTTCCTCATTAGTTCAGCCTATGAAGCGGAGATGTGAGGCAGTAATAAAAAACAAAGGTGCTACGACAAAGTACTAAAAGCAGATTGAGAACTTTCAATGTAAAGCTTATCTTTACATGAATAAATAAGAATTTTTATTTTGTTTCTATTATTTTTTCCAAGCTTAAACCGTCCAAAAAACTTAAAACTGAATTTTTGACTTTACTTAAGTTACTCATTAAAAAAATTTATATTAGTTTTTTTTTTTGTAAAAATTTAAGGAAGGAGCTTATAGATATTTCGTTAATGTTTGCCTTCACGTTTTTCATATTTTTATATTAAAAAGTTCACAACAAACTTGTTTCTATTATTTTTTCCAACACTGTATAATATCTATATATATATAGTATATACAATTTATGAGATTGAGACTGTTCCGCAGTCGTCAGCTCAATACTACGGTAAAGAAAAACATCTGTTACAGGCCTCTATTAATATGGGTGCATGCTTGTCCTAGAGCTTGTCTCCATTTATAAAGAACTCAAAACTCTTCGATATGTAGCTATGCCAAGTACCGGCATGAAAATGTTCTTGGTAATCAGTTCGCACAACTTAAAAATAATTTAATAAACTTTCTTATGATTTAATGATCTTACTTTGAATTAATAAATGAAATGAATTCAATGAAATAAATGAATAAAAAAAAAAGAGATGGGAGCCAAAAGTAACATGCGATCACTTTGATTATATATCAAATCGAGTTGTAAAATACCAACGTTAAAAAAAAAAAAAAATTGATGAACGTTTTATTTTTAATATCCTTCATTTTATTATCGAATTTAATATGACCAAATAGCAAATAGCCTTTTACCTAGTTGCTTATGTCGCAAACTGTTTAAAGTCGGTATATTTCCTGATTATATAAACTTGTACAATTACTACGATAGATATTAAATTTTACAACGCATAGCAACGATGGCGAGACAATATATATGACAGACAATAAGTTTGAAATTTCTGTTGGATAAGGTTCATAAAGACAATATGACTGGAAACAATAAATTTTTTATATTTCTATAATATCCAATTTATTGATTAAACGTTTAACTCACAAATAATCGGGAGGGGAACAGTAAATCTTATTGGCTTCTAGAATAGAAACGATTTCAAAAATTTACCTGAAATAAGAATTAGTATTAAATGTCCCTTGACGTGTGCAATAACAAAGTTTGCTTTTAAAAATGTATATATATAAGTATATTGTACTTTTATTACCTCGGCTATAAATGCGTTGTTTGTAGTTGAAATGCATGTCCAAGTTATGGTGAGTTCTTTCTTGCCTACAATTGTTTGATATTTATTTTGTTCAACTCCTTAGAGATGATTAAAAAATATTCTCTGCATTTCATTTTATTATATTTTATTTTGACGTTCTCAATAACTCATGTCCGGTAGGGACAATTTTGAGAAATCCATCGTGATTCATTTTTAAACATTTTTATGATACATAAATTGCGGATGTACAAAGCTATAAAAACGTTAATTCTGATACAGTGTGATTCGTGGACTTGCATCGGAGACACACTAAGACGAAAAGTCTTGAGCTTTGGATATATACTTTACATCTATAAGGCACCTTGTGGTCTTTAGGACAACTAACTGATCAAGTTGCACATTTCGAATGCAAATTCTGTGGGCTCGATGTCGCTGTGCTGGAACTTTGCTGATTTACACGTATCTATGCCAATCTCATTAAGAACAGCGGGCCATTGGGGAGAAGACGGTGACAGAATGAAAGCAGGTGCATTGTGTAGAAGCCTTCAACTCTGTGAGAATAGAAACGAACACGCTTAAGTGGAGGCACAGTTGATGCTGACCATTTAGAGACATGACGATCGACAACAATGCCATCCACCAGACTTTAATGCAATGAAATTGATAGCCAAACTCAAGTTCAATAATGATCATACGCCGACGAACTTTATGCTGAACTTTTCAAAGCAGCTGGTGATGTTCTGATCCGTTGCATACATCAAACTACATATATCCAAAGCATGCCCTTTGAAGAGGTCCTCTCAATAGCGCTTACTGAGATCATTCTGCCATACTGCGTGAATGCGTTAAACGCCTCGTCAACAAGCTGACTGAGCCACAGTTTCAGGCAAAGAAATACAGAAGTTATCAACACTACCCACTTGAGAAGGAAAAAATACAGGAGCGCCGAATCGATTGTGCTATTTGGCACAAAAGAATGGATATTATTCAAGACGGATAGAAATGTGTCCTTCGGAGAAAAACAGGAAACATTTGCGTAGATGAAATGTGGAGAAAAGGGTACAACGAAGAGCTGAAAGCGGCTATCTAAGGATCGAGCTGGTTGGAGGCCCACGGCGACCCGGACTGAACCGCCATCGAAGTGAGAAACTAAGGCAGGTTAACGCCTGAGTTGATCAGAGAGAATTACTTCCCTTCTACATCGGCGAGACAACGATTGTCTTTCCATTTGTTTGTCCATCACATAAGGATTCACTTTTTTATCCGCACAATTAGAAGAGCAATGTACTTCGAAAAACTGTCTATCTTGTCACCCTGTGTTTAGTTCATGTACCCCTTAGACGATAGGACTAACAGCAGTCTTACTGCTAATAGCAGTCTTACTGCTAATAGCTTTCTTACTGCTAATAGCAGTCTTACTGCTAATAGCAGTCTTACTGCTAATAGCAGTCTAACTGCTTATAGCAGTCTTACTGAGTCTTGGGGCTTCTTGAAAACATCTCTGTTTCCTTTCCCTGACTCTCTGCCACTACTAATATCTTTCCGGAAGCGTTCCAAATTAAAAAAAAAAATAGGTATTTAGTATTAAAAATGTTCATAAAATTGACATATGCCTTACGGTTGTATCTTTTTGTTAGTACAAAAAGTGGTTATTTTGTAGAGTTAGCCATCAAAAAAAAATAAATGTAGTAAGTTTATAGTTAACTGAATCAGTGAATCAACATATAATAAGTCATGGTTAGTTTTTTATCAGTTTTTTAAGCTATGTATGGCACATTATGCATTCATGAATTCACATATTTATTTTGTTATTAGACGTCAGGTACTCCAAAGGCTAATTGAAGCAGGGAAATTTTGGATGAAGAAATCTTCAATTTGTTGTCTAATATTTCCAGCGACATCGACTGTGAGGATGAGCTGAATATACTGTTTTAACTTTTGAATTGTTGGAGAATCTCCTTGGAGACGAAAATGTGCAGGAAATTGAGTGCCCCGTGATGGAAAAGCCTGCAGATACTGTTCCTTCAGAGATTTAGTCTCCAATACGGGCAAAGATTATGAGGCTATCAATGTTCCTACCACCGATTTGCCATTGAATGTGGTACAGCTTGAAACACCGTACAACTTTCCGGTACTTTTTCGATGAAGAAATTGTAAAACAGACAAATTTTTATGCACGAACCAAATCTATTGAGGACTCGTTTTCTGTTTCAAAATTTGACATTTTAAAATATCTCGGACATTTAATTTTATCTGCAGTTGCAAAGTACTCAAATATAAGACTTTATTGGGGTAGAGACATCGGCCTTGATATGGTAAAGATTTCGATGACACTAAATTGGTTTGAAAAAATTCGTTCTGCGTTCCACTTCAATGATAATGATAATAAAATGGTGGATGACAAAACTTCATCTGAATTAGAAAAACTTTACAGAATTCGTTCAGTTATTGATGGATTCAAAAGGCTGTGTCTATGAATTCCTTTCGAAAAATACCTTTCCGTCGATGAACAAATTTGTGTATCAAAAACCAAACATCATTTGAAGTTATACTTGCCACTGAAGCCCTCAAAAATGGGGGTACAAATTGTATGTTTTGTGTGGTGTCTCTGGTCTAGCACACAATTTTGAAGCTTTCATGGGTTTAGAAAATAATTCTGCTGTAACGTGTGTGTAACACTAAGAGCCAGACTTGGGATCAAGTAGCAATCCAGTTCTGCGTTTATGTCGAGAAATACCCCGGGCATGCATCTTTAAGATTTACTTTGATAATTTTTGCACTTCCCTTCAGTTTCAATATTATTTGGCTAAACTTGGAACGCTTTTCTTGGGAACAGTGAAGCGGAATAGGATTCCAAATTACAAGCTTTAAAGCGATGATGAAATGAAGAAGGTAGCTAGGAGGTCTCAGGCGAATTCGTTGCTGATTTTGAAGGAATATCTATTTCCAATTTGACATGGAAATATAATAAATGCGTCAACATGCTGAGGAGGCTTTTAATAGGTTCGATAGAAAACCGAAATCCGACAGAAAAATAAAATGGCCGGCTGTAGTATATTATGTGGACGGAATATCTAAGATTTCAATGAAATCCGATAAATTCACATTTTCTATCACTTCATCGATTTGGCTGTTATATAAATGGTTCCTCTATAAACGAACTTCGGCTCACAAGGACATAACTTTGGTTCGTTTTCGAATTGAGTTAGCAATATTAGTACCAGCTCATCGTCTTTATTAGAACATGAAAGGCCTTCAAGGATTCCACCTTTTTCTTCACATCAGACTAAAACAAAAAATAAAGGGACAAGCTGCACTAAAACCTTCTACAAATGTGAGCCAGAATGGAGTCACCCATAAGTTTACATAATGCAAATTGGAATCCTTTTTTGACATGCCGCAAATGTGGCGTTGCACTACGTTTGAACAAAAACTATAATTGTTTTCAAAAATTTCATGAAAAGTAGATGTTTCTATTAATGAACATAAACATACACATTATAATATTATGGAAATATTAAATTTGAGTTAATAACAACATTACAACTTTTGTAAATCAACTGGGTTCAAGTTTTATCTTTTCTATGGCTAACTGATGTGCCATATTTGGCAAAAACTATATTTATGCAAATTATTAACATACAATTTGACAAATCTAAAAATTATTGATGAGGAAGTGTTTCTAGAGCCAAAATAAATAATCAGGATAATTTTTAATCCAAATTTGGAAAATTCATGCATCTAAGGATTACAAAAATAAGTACACACAGAACGAAAATTGTGCTGTTATCCTAGTAAAGTCTGCAGAGTATTTGACAAGTTATTTTGTCGGAGTACACCACGCCACGTACTCCCAAAATTGCCTTGGCAGGCAATGTGTTATAAATCGAATCACGGCGCACAATTCATTGCATCTTTGGTTATTCATTTCAAAACCTTCCTTTCTTTGAGCCAAAGAAGCTGCCAATTTTTCCATGAAATTAGATCTTTGCGAATTATGACGTTTAGATGACCCTTAAATTTAAAAAAATATTGAAAACTTTTCATTAACAGTTTGAGAGGCGATGCTATATTCCAAATGTTGCATAGTTTCGGGCTATACATTTATGCACTTCTGAATGCCATCGGGCTCAGTGAACGTACGTACTGCTATAAACACACATATTCTTTTAATGCTGTCCTTATTCCTAGGATTGGAAGTGTTATCTTTTTTCCGTACATGAAAAGAAACTCGTATAGACGTTTCTGGAAAATCATTGAATCACTATCAGAAAGGTTATTGATGACGGTTGTATTTCATTGAGCCAATTAATTTTGTTGGAAAAACGTTGAAGAGAAGCATGAATCGACGAAAATTTAAGATCTTAACCGAGATAAAAA
This sequence comes from Orthonevra nobilis, assembly GCA_963555765.1. Classification (NCBI taxonomy): domain Eukaryota; kingdom Metazoa; phylum Arthropoda; class Insecta; order Diptera; family Syrphidae; genus Orthonevra; species Orthonevra nobilis. Next base: position 9,700,797 of record OY743225.1, read on the forward strand.
CAATCGCTAAAGGATTTGAACGTAACTCCAAGGACTGAGTTCCAGAAGTGCCTGTAATAGTGTTGGCATAAATGTATATATTTTTTTTTGTTTGAAGGGGACAGAAAAATTAATTGTTGTTTCACTGTGTTTGTACCTGTGTCCAAATGCAGGAATCGTTCATGAAGGTTGAGATGTTGGATGTCCTACTAAAATACTACAGATTGTTTTGAGTTGAAAACACATAAAGTATTAGAGATGTACTTAACGGTAAGTCCGACATTAGGCTTAAGTGTAAACTTATGGGCATTAATTTGCTATAGAAACGCTCATAGTTTAAGTATTTCGAAAGTTGACTATTTACGTAACGTTTTTAACGGTTCGGGAGTAGATATCATTTGTATCACTAAGACCTCCCTGAGGACCGACTTGGATGACCATCCGTACAATATTCTGGGGTACAGAATTGTTCAGAACGACAAAGACACGAGTACAATTGGTGGTGGAGTAGCACTTTACTGCAACTCCGCTTTAAGTTGTCAAATTGTTGGGAAATCTGAGGGGAGTGCTACTGAGTACCCTCTCGTGGAAGTTACTGATGGTAACACCAAATGCACTCTGGGCGTTGTCTACAGTCCCATCCGGAGTTGCTCGCCAGAACCTATGTGTTCCACACTTCAAGTTTTTTCCCCGTTATATGAACACATTATTATTTGTGGAGATTTTAATGCTGACCTTTTTAAGTGCGACAGTAGATCTCAGCAACTCTTAGACAAGGTTGCCACTTCTGCGCTGACTGTAGCTGACGCGTATGCCACTCGCTTTGCACTAAACTGCTCTTCGAGTCTACTAGACCTCTTATTGGTGTCGGATAGGTCGAATGTGTTACTACAAGATCAACTGTTGTTGGAGGGTATCACAGACCATGATCTTATTTTTTGCACCTATTACATTGATTTTTCTCGCTCATCTATACTAGCAACTTACCAGTTCAGAGATTTTGCTTCAGTGGCGAGTTTACTCCCTGGGTCAAGCTGTTATTTCGTCTCAGATGTGTGCGATAAAGTTGACCTAATGCAATCTCTACTTCTTAACCTATTCAATAAATATGTTGCCTTTAAAATAGCAATAGAAATTGTTCATGGTTCATGGATACTCTCGATGTTCAGAATGCTATACAAGTTCACAGGAAACTATTCTCTAAGTGGAAGGGCTGTCCAACTAATCATAACTGAGAAATTTTCTGTCGAGCCCGTAATTTTGTAATTTCGAAAACGAGACTAACGTTGTAAATCTTATACCTGATCTTGATGATCTTAACAATGCCTTCCTCTCCAACTCTACAGATAGAACACCGTCTTCAGCTTTCTATCAACACTCTTCTGATTGGCAAGGAGTTTTCGAATTTGAGGTTGTCTCGAAAGTTGATGTTATTGATACCATCCGCTGTATTAAGTCAAATGCTGTTGGCGAAGAAGGAATTCCTATCCAGTTTGTCAAAATGATCTTAACCCACATAATCAGTGTTATTACTCACATAATTAATTCTGCATAACGTCTTCGACTTTTCCGTCTAACTGGCTAAAGTTGGCTAAAGTCATTCCTGTCCCCTTTCTACTGCATACTTTCGACCCATAAGTACTTTACCTTGCCTTTCAAAAGTTTTGAAAAAGGTCCTCGCTAAGCAAATTAGGCATCAACTTGATCTGCATAGTTTACTTGCACGGGTCCAGTCCGGTTTTCGAGCTAACCATAGTTGTTCCACGGCTATGGTTAAAATCCTCGGTGACATTAGGATTAGCTATAACTTGGACTTTATCACAGTACTTTGCCTCCTTTCACTTTTCCAAGCTTTTGACACTGTAAATCACTCAATTCTTTCCGAGAAGCTGAGAAATTATTTTGGCTTTCGTGAAAAGTCGGGGCGTCTCATAAGCAACTGCTTGTGTTATCGCTGCCAAAGAGTTGTTCGTGGTGATAGATCCTCAGGAGTACATCAGGGCTCAATATAAGGTCCTCTCTTATTCTGCATGTTTATAAACGACCTGCCAACAGTCTGTTCCAATGATGATATACAACTGGATCTGTCTAGAGAACTTGTGCCGCGAATTTACCTTTATAACACGCAATTGCAGTTTGTTGACATGGCTACCAAGCTGGGTTTTAAAATTAATCGCTCTCTTTCCACAGAGAGTCACATTAACTTCACTGTGGGGCGAATGTACGGTAGCCTACGCAAACTTTGGCTGCATTCTAGCCTTACTCCGGTTGAAACGAAGCTGAGACTAGTCAAAACCTTGCTCGATCCCTACATTGAGAGGAAGCTGCGCATATTCCAGTACAGAAGCCTTCGAAACAAACATAAGTTCAAGCCGAATTCTGAGGGACCTATTGAGTGTCCTAATTCGAATGCAGTTTCCTTTTTATAAGGTGGCAAATGAAATTGCTTCAGAGTACTATTCTCCTAGTCTCTATCGGCCATCTCGGAGACTGGAAGTGGTCCTGGCATAAACGTACTGTTACCAGGTTACAAGGTTAGATTGCGCAGGCTGTTCTCTTGTTATTTTTTCTGCGTCTGCATTCAAAGTTGCAGTTGAAATTTAATTTTTTCGTCGACGATTCGGGTTCGGGTTACTTAGTTACCGTGATTGGTGAGTGATTCTTATCCATAATGATGTGGTTTAAAAAGTACATTGCAACTGGACTCAAAATTGGCGCAACATTTCGAAGGATGCGTTTCCGGATTTTGTAGATTCGATTGACTGGCATTGTCCATCGTTTTGACCGCCAAAAACTTCTTCCATTCGGGCTCTTGAAGTCAGCGGTCTTTCTTTAAAAGAAATTTACAGAATCTAGAAGCTCTCAAGGAAGAAAGAGAATAAGCTCTCGTCAAAACGATGGGAAATGCGGTAAAGAGTCTGAATGATCATCAATATTGGCGGCACTCAATTTACTGATCTTTCAAAAGTAAACTCAAAGGTAAATATGTATAATTAAACATAAAGTGCTTTTGTGCAACTCTTTTTTTATTTACTTCATTGTGCAGTGGTTTATTCTATCAATAAAAGTTTAAAGTGAATATTTTTTTAGAAAACTTAAAAACAGAAGAGATCCTCTTTTAATGGTTCGCCAACCACTCAGTGACACTATCCTTATTCTTCTCTAGCCACTGAATATTATTCTTGACATTCTCCAAAGCCTGCTTCCTCGATGCTGTTCCAGCTCCAGCTTCTGGATATTTTTCAAAGAATTTTATCATTTCGTTTAGTTTTGTTTCCGTAGAAAACCCTTCAGTTAAAGATGGAATCATGCGTCCCATGAATCGCTCATTCAGTCCAAACCTTTCAACCATTCGTTCCCAATTATCTCGTACATAGTCCCAAACTACAGGCTCGCCGACGGGATTGGTGGCGATATTTTGCAAGCAATTAAAATAGTCTTGCCTTCGGACATTGCGTTCATCCCATGCCAGCTCGACAAATCTAAGTAGTTCCCTTGTGTCAATTTATTTAAGTGCATAAGTCACTTTGATACCAACCTATAAAGAATCCAAGGACTTCTGATCCCTGCCAGCCCATACATCAGCTTCGTTTTCTCACTGGCGTCTAATTCAGTTTTGAACACTTCAAACATACGGTTCCATGGTTCTTCAGTTCCAACATTTTGCATTCCATAGTAGTAAACAATTTCGCGTAGGTCAGGTGATGGTCTATCAGAAGGTTTACCAAGCCACGCTATAAATCTATCGCTTGCTTCTTCCAAGCATTCAGGCAGTCCAAAAGAGCAGGCCGTTGTAATTATTGTGACTCGGAATCGGCTGAAATGTAAAAACAAATAAGACTAAGGAAGCACTCGGGTCTGTTTACAAAATCATACTTCATGATATGGTCCGATCCAACAGTCCAAGTGACGTTTTCATAGGCCCGTCGCACCAACTGTCTTATATAGTTTTGATATTCTCTAAAAGTATCCGTGTACCTAAGAATATTTTGCAGAGCTAAGAATTTTGCTGATGCAACACTCCAAGGAACATAATTTAACTCGTGTTGTAGGTAGATGGTCATGTCGAGAGCTACATCGTAGGTCAGCTGGCTTGCATCTGCTAAGGCGAACGCGTCGTTAAGAAGGTGAGCCCTATCGGCAGTCGTGAAAGTCTTAAACAAAAATGTTTCATCAATTGATAAAGGCAAAAAAGATGAGCATGAGGAAATACCTCGGGATCTTGGACCAGCTCAGTTATAAGGTTTTGCCAAATATCTAAAGGGTAGTTGACTCTGTAGTAACCCACTTGTTTGACGTTAAGTTTGATCCACTTGACATTGGGTGGAACTTCTAGGGTAGCTGAATGTTAAAAAATCATTACTAACGTTTTTCTGAAAAATTGGTCTCAAGTTAAACCTCCTAAATCATCATATTCCAACCAAAGCCTTTGGATTTCATGACTTTCACTTGTCTCATACGTGATTGGAATCGTCCAGGTGTAACTGAAAACAATATCGAAAAGACTTATTTTCCATCAATGAAAGATGGGCTAGCTTACTTGAATGGTGAGTCGTCAAAGTCCTTTTCGTAGTCTTCTGGATTCGATAGGAACCTCTTCTGCATCAACTTGAATTCGGTGGAGGACATTTTTTGAATCTCTACCACCGGCAAGCCCATTTGCTCGGTCCATGTTCGCATTATCTGTCTGAAGTCACAAAAAAAAATTGATTAGGGAAAATTTGAAAAAAAAATTGCTGTGACTCATGAGAACAGGGATGAAGCTTGAAGCGTTAAAAATAAATCAACCCTTAAAAAAAAGAACCTAAACAATCTGAATCTACGATTGTGGGAAACTTCAAGGTCGTTTCATCAATCGAACGTTGGTTCATAAAAGAGTCTGAGGCACAGGGACCTCAATCCCTGAACATAGACTTTTGAACCACAAAATGTCTGTCTTATAGGAATCTAAGAAGTAAGTGGGACTCAACCACTCCTCTCGATTACTTCTGCAAGTGACAGATGCTTTGATAAACCATCAAAGCCAGAAAGAGGAAGGGCACTGACTTCATCACAAAGCCCATTTTCGAAATTGGTTAAGATTTTCTCGATTTCTATTGTAATACTACTACGACGGCAGTGATATGCCGACGAATCACGAAAAAGTCACTGAATAGAAGAAAAGGATTTAGGCTTTCTGAGGAGAAGATCAAACGCTCTTAAGAGCAACCAAGACTCGAAAGTCATATTTTTGTATGTTTAATAAAAAACGTTGTTGTTAGTCAGTCAGTCTGCGTCATAGCTGCGTATATGATCAACAGTCCAAATTTTCTGAAGCATCTATAGTAAGCAAACAATGGTAAAATTCATAGTTGATAAGAAACTCTTACACAGGGGGATTATTAAAAAAATTTCAAACACTTTGGTGGTGCCTTTTACGGCACCTATTCAGACTGTCCATCGCTTAGGGCATTTTTCCTCAACTCTGGAATAACTCATCTCATTCTCTTAAATATAAAAACCCTCGGGTTGCCACTTCACATCATCAATTGGATCAAATCCTTCCTCAAAGATTGTCAATATTCTTTATCTTCAACGTGTCCGTCTCAATTGTCAATGATTTGCAAGACCTTGGCATCATTTTCAATTTCCTTATATTTCAATTTTCGCTCCGATATCGATAGAATTTTTTTAGAGCTTAATGGTCACTTGGCTTTATTGAAGTTGTTCCAAGGAATTCTCCAAAAATTACGTCACAAAAGCCCTGTTCATCAGTTTCGTTCGCCCACTTTTCGAATTCGCAAGCCAGATTTGGTCTTTCTTTTAAGAATATAATATATAAGATATCTTTCGCATCCAAGCAGATTTATCCTATTTGTTCTAAGGAAAGACAACATGAACCTCCATACTTTGTTAACCGTTTGTTCGCCGCTATTGCCATTGCTGACATCACCTTTGTCAACCAATCAATGGCTGGAAATATCGACTGTCCCGCGTTTTTACATATAGTCTGATAAAAATTGGCAATCTTCTCTGCTTAAGGGATGTTTCGCTTTTCCGAATACTTATCATTAGACCAATTATGGTGCTCATGAACCGAAGGAAGCAACGAAAGGCTAACGAGGTACAGCACGCTTGCTTCTCTCCCTTCGTTCCGTCAATTGAAAAAGTAAATAAAAATAAAATAAAAATCGCAGATAACACCGTTTCCATGAGCAAGGTCTCTCGAAAACGCACTTTTGTTAGATTGGTATTTTGTAAAGAGTGATTTTTAGCTGACGCACTGGAAAGTTGGCCGAAGATCCACTTTTTTACCGAAAAATTGTGTTCAGCGACGAAGCTCATTTTTGGCTCAATGGGTACGTAAATAACCAGAATTGTCAATTTTGGAGTGAATATCAGCCAGAATCATTGCAAGAGCTACCAATGCATCCAGAAAAAGTCACAGTTTGGTGCGGTTTATGGGCTGGTGGCATCATTGGACCGTACTTCTTCAAAGATGATGCGAATCGTAACGTAACTGTGAATGGTGAGCGCTACCGTGAAATGATATCCAACTTTTTTTTTCCCAAAATGCAAGAGCTTGACTTGCATGACATGTGGTTTCAACAAGACGGTGCCACATGCCACACAGCACGCGCATCAATGGACTTATTGAGAGGCGAGTTCGGTGAACATTGTATTTCACGTTCGGAACCGGTCAATTGTCCGCCTAGATCGTGCGATTTAACGCCTTTAGACCATTTTTTGTGGGGCCATGTTAAAGCTCATGTCTATACAGACAAGCCCGCTTCAATTGACGCATTGGAAGACAACATTGAAGCATTAATTCGTGAGATACCGGCCGAAATGTTGGAAAGAGTATGCCAAAATTGGACTAAGCGGATGGACCATTTGAGGCGCAGTCAAGGTCAACATTTGCATGAAATAATCTTAAACATTAAATTATATCGAGCGTACTATCGATTCAAATAAAGATTTCATGCATTTTTCTGAATTTTATGTGTTTTTTTTTTTGAAAAACTTTCCTATAGCTTTTAAAAAATCACCCTTTATTTTCGGGATTTTTTTTTTTTGGGATTTTGGATCTTCGGGATTTCAGATTTTTGGTATTTCGAATTTTTGAGATTCTGATCCCAACGCATAAAATTACCATTATGTATAGAGCAACACACCTTTGCTGCCAAAGAAGACAGTTACATATATTGAAATAGTAAGCAATTTCTTATAAAGCGAAGCCTGTAAGGTTCTGCTGTTTCCGTTTTAACCTTCCAGGTAGTAATAAATAACTTTTTCAATAAGAGGTCGAGAACCTATTTAAGAACTCAGAAACATTTAATAGAATGTTCCTTTAAATTAACATAACATTAAAAGAACCAGACTAACAATAAGATAAAAACCGGCGGACTAATTGATCACTAACGAAAAATAGAACAGGTCTTCCGAAAGGGGTTTCCAAAATTTTACAGTTAATAGCGACCATATTGTTGAAGCTACATCTGTAAAATTAATTTTCATTTATTCAGTCAATTTTGCAAAATCAACATGAACGGATATGGACATTTCAACAACACGATAAATTGTTTTACCAAAATAGGTATTCTGTCTGGGAAACATTCCTCCTGCTGCGCCCATTTTAGGTTCGCCAGAATCGAGGACTATTCGCAGTGTCATTTGAGTTCACTGGTTCTGTTAACGGTCAACCAACACACGTTCGTCGAAGAAGCAAAAAAGCTGCCGAAAACATATCCGCTGTTCGTGTGTAGGAGAATCCGAGACAGTCGATTCGTGTCGTCAAACCCATCTTCTCGGCAGATTCCCGAAGAGAAGGACAGTTTTTAAAGTAAACTCAGGGGTTTGGCCAAAGTAGAAGAACACCTCACTAGAACTTAAGGTTATATACTATCAGGGCTTGCGAAGTCAGTACTCTTGAGACTTTTTGAGGGTGGAACTGATTTTGAGAAGTTGACGCTAGCACAGGTTCGGATAAATCGCAGTCTGAAAGTGTGAAAAAGATTGAACCAAGCAGATTGGCTTTGGACCTTTTGATGGAGTGCATCAGTTATAGGTCTGTTTTAAAACATAAAGGACGTTAAATATTCCTGGAAGTTGCCTTCAAAAATTATAAAATGTACTGCTGTGACCGCTATAATAAAAATTATTTAAAGTAAAGGTCAAGGGGATCCACGTACAGGAAACATGTTTTTAAAAACAGATACAAATTTTTTTTAAACAAATAAACTATTTAATAAAAAAATGATAGAAGAATAATTAAATAAACTTGACAAACTAAAACTTATAAACTAAAACTTAATATTTTGCCAATAAGTAAACTAAGAGAATTTTTTAATAAATAATATGTAGAGTTAAATACTTTACAGTGTTCGTCCCTTCGAGCGTGTGTCTGACTCGCACTTGGCGGCTTTTTCTTTATATTTTACAACTTACACAGCTAGATGGCGAAGTTGGTAAAGCGCCTGCCTTTCAATTAATTCAATTGATGCGTCGATTCCTAAAATGTAAAGTTTTTGGAATCTGGTTCAGTCACTATTTGCCATTGGGATCAAGTCAATGGCACCATCACTGGACTGGTCGACCTGCGATAGTAGTCTGGCTTATGGGTGGCGTTGTTGTAGTGGTTGTTGTATCGGCTTAATTTCTAATTCGTGTTTTCAATAATAGTGGTAAGTGTAGATTGTGTGTAGATGTGCGGTTAAGGCATAACACTGATAGGGGGGTGTTTAGCTAATCTTCCAAACTCTCCAAGATGCATAGAATGAAAGTAAGTGTATTAAAAGAGAACTCATATCATCTTGAAGAGCGAGCAAATACTATAAAAAAAAGTAATAACAATCTGCGGTATGTAATCTCATTACAATTTCGAGTTTTTTTAAGGAAACATGTTTTATACGACGGATTTCAAAATGAACGAAGTTTCAATTTGCTTTGTTTGCCTTAGATAAAGTACCATCAAGGACTATTAAGCTGCCGTATACGCACACCAACCCTTACCTAACCGAGTATGATAATTCAATGTTTGGGTGTTCTAAGAAAAGTGTTGATCTGAGTCAGATCGAGATAACCTTAAGAAATAAGGTTACCGTGAAAAATAAACGATCCGAATAGCTTAATAAAATCCTTCATCATGAAGGTCTCGAGAGCTAGAAAAAAGTTTCTATTTTTTAACAATCTGTTGGATGAATTAATTACCAAAACGATGCACTTCAGTAGTTTTAAAAGCAGATACATCAACATGAAAATCATGTACTTACTTAACATCAAAATCCAATCCCAGTGCTTCTATTTCCGTCAAAAAATCGTCCGTGACTGCATTCTGGTATTTGAATTTGTTCAGGTAGTTCTTAACGGCTAACTGAAAATCAGCGGGGCCAACAAAGTCCTCCAGCATTCTTATTACCGATGCGCCTTTCTCGTACGATATTGTGTCGAAAATCTCTGTTATCTGATCTGGATTGGCAACAGTTTGAACAATAGGATGTGAGGAAACCAAAGAATCATACTTCAGCACGCTGTGTAATGCATGAATCAAAAATTGATCCGACTAGAAGGAAGTTTAAGTCTTTAAGTCGTTTTTATTTAAGACTATTCTTACCATTTCCCAATCAGGATTAATTTGATCGATGCTCTTGTATTCCATGTACCTTGCGAAGCCTTCATTTAGCCACAAGTCATTCCACCACATCATTGTCACTAAAGGTAAACAATGCTATGAATTAGCCGGTTAAAAATTTGCTCGTTATACCTAAGTTCCCGAACCACATGTGAGCTAGTTCGTGAGCCACGACAGTCGCTATCTTTTGTACATTCGTAGCCGAACTCATATTTGGGTCATAGAGCAGAACCGATTCCCGATACGTCAACAACCCCCAATGTTCCATGGCGTTCGAAACAAAGTCGGGTATGGCAGCCATATCTGTAATTTATATCTGTATATCTTAATATAATCGAAGAATGACTGACAGATTCTTACCAAGCTTCGGTAAAGGATATTCAATTCCGAAGAACTGAATGTAAAACTCCGTCACATCAACAGCTATATCCAAGGCGAAAGTTACTTTGTTTATCTGGTGTGATGTGGCAAAGATACGAATGTCAAAGTCAGTCCCAATCCCATTTGTCTCGACTTTTTTTGATTGGAAATTCAAGTCGGAAACTATGACACAAGCCAGATATGTGCTCATAGGAACGCTTTCCTTAAATTTTGTCACGGAATGGAATTCATTTTGCGTTTCAATCTGGAGGACTGTAAAAATGAGAATTTTCTATGCTTCCCCCAACTGGCTGTATACATACCTCTACATTCATGTTAGACAAGGCTTGATAGCCACCGTCTAAGGGATGCACCAATGCTATTGTGAAATTGGCCTTCATTGCGGGTTCATCGAAACAAGGAAAAGCTTGCCGCGCATAGGTCGGCTCGAATTTCGAAGTGGCGATGTCCCTAAAATAGAAAATATTTTATCAAACGAAATTGTATTCAAAAGAAGGGCTGCGTTTTACACCCACTTTTGACTACCATCGGGCTTCGTATATGTACTGCTATACAGACCGACGATTTTATCCTGCATTCTCCCACTAAAGTTGATTGAAAGTGTAAGAGTTTGACCAGCAACCAGATCAGTGTCCACGTCAATGATAAGGAACTCGCAGATGGGCTCCAATTCAAAGTGCAAAATATTGACGGTAAAAGATCCTTCAGTCACGTTAACTTCTGTTATATTCAGTTTATTTGAGTGTAAAATAATCTGTCGGGTTGTCTGCACGACGTCAATTTTAATGTCAACTTGTCCTGAGAAGTCCCCAGTAGTTATATTGGGGTGAAGGAATAAATTGTAATGTGTTGGTAGCAAAGTTCTTGGAAGACGATAGTCTTTAATCTGAAATTAAATGTTTCATTATATTACAATTGAAGGAACTTAAATTATCAAATTCTGAGAAAGGTTCGAAGGTAGATCAAGTTGGAGTTAGGAAACATTTGTATTGGAGTGAGCTCTAGAAATGTAAGGACCGAATCCGGCCGGTGGATTATCGTTGAGAATAGCTCAGATATTTGCAATATGGATCTTGTTGAGTACTTGCTATAGAGTCATTTTTATTATGATTCACTCATAGTTTACGGTATAATTTATATTATACAAAAGTTATTTTGTGCTAACAGTCTCTTGCAACTTCGTTCGGATAGGTTTCGTATACGTTGTGGAACTCGATACGTACTATTAAGCTTGCGAGACCGTCGTATCTACGAAAACGTACACCTATACATCGGCTATCTGCACGACCGCCCTGAGTCTTATATCGATAGCATAACAAGAGCAGACGTTATGGTCTCTATTCAAAAGGAAGGCCTGCCAATTGATCCCAAAGAATTAAGGCAAATTTTCATTCGATACCACGATGACTTTAATTTCTCGCCTTATGAGGTTGCAAATGATCTCTCAACATTTGTATCACACTTAATGTCTCAACACTATTCGCAGCTCCAAAGATCACGTTCTCAAGCTAAAGACTTTTTTCGCCCCTAACTCTTCTTTCACCAAATCGATATCGCTCTACTATCAAAACGTAAGAGGTCTACGCTCTAAGACTTCAAGGGTATTTCTAAATTCTCACAAGCTACCTTACGACATTTTTGCTCTTACTGAAATCAATCTTTGCAAGAATATATTGAACCAAGAACTATTCCCTTCCAATATAAATGTCTATCGTGCCAAATTTTGGCAAAGCGATTTTATCGAAAATGCAGATCCAAATGATGAATTTATTGTTATCGGAGACTTTAACATCCTACATCTCCATAAGACTACTTCTGATGAAAAATTATACATCCTTCGTTGTAATTCTACATCTGAGAAAGAAATTCTCTTAACTGACAGTTTCTCTAACTCCGGTCTTTTTCAAATTAGTGATATTACAAACAAGCTTGGCAGACAACTTGATTTTATCTTTTCTAACCACCCGGAAAACTCGATCAGATTCAAATTACTTCTCCTATATGTAGAAATGCGCACAAACGTCTTAAGTATCAGTCGATATATCCATTTCCGACGTGATTGAAAAGATTAATAGACTAAAGTATGACTATTCGCCTGGTCCAGATGAGCTACCTGCAATAGTTCTAAGAAATCACACGCACGCATTATCCTTCCTTATTACAACCTTATTTCAGATGTCCCCGTCCACAAAGACGATATATCAAATAACAGCCATAGCCAAACTCTCTTCAATACCCAAGCTCTTCGAAAGTATTGTCTACGACTTTTTGTTTTTTCACAGTATATCCAAATTTTCCTCAAATTAAAAGTTGATGCTATAGCCACTGACTTCAACACGGATTTTCAGAAAATTTCTCATCAAATCATTTACCTGAAACTTAAGGCCCTTGGGTTTCCTCTATCCTTCATCTCCTGGTTATCGGCAATATAAGGTTGCTTTCAGATCCTTTGTGCCCGAGCCTGTAGTCCCTACCTCTGGAGTACCGCAAGGAAGTCATTTAGGACCCATCATATTTATTCTCACTATCAACGATGTCGAATGCATTCTTTAAGACTCTGACCTATCCGTTTATGCTGATGATACGTGAATCTCTAAATACATATCATCCCCAATCGATCATTGTAAGCTTCAAAGTTCGTTATGCATTGTTTGCAAGTATAACGATTCTGATCTTCCTTCGGTGTAACAAAAACAAACTAACTACTGGTTCGTCATTTATATTGTTTTAAAAACGTTCTTCAATAGGTCGGGATACCTCAACTGGAGGTTAATTCAAGATTACAATTTGCACAGAAACTTTTCGAATTTTGTTTCTGTGCCCAATTTTCGCAGTAATGCATTTCGTAATTTTTACCTAGTTTCATCGTGTCGTCTCCTTAATAGTCGTCCACCTGCTATCAAAGCTTTGATAATTTGCTGAAGGGTTTTTAAATTGTTAAACACAGTGGCTTTTGGATCTTAACATTGCAGCATTTCAAAACTTTTTCTCTTACACTCTGATTTAATTAATAGAGTATTTAAAGGTTTTCCTTCTTTTCTTCTATTCTTTCTTTATTTTCAATATTTTCATCTTTTCTTTTTTTCTTCTTTAGTGTTTCTAATTTTATTCCATTTTCTTTCAAACTAACTTGAATTTTTATTGTTTTGAGCTAATTTAAAGGGTCACCCCACCCATATATTTTTTATATTTTAAGTTAAGCCTTTTGAAGTGGCATTTGACACTATTTCAATACTTTATGTATTTCAAATATTAAATGTCACCTAAATTATTTTATTTCTTCTTAAACTATGTAAAATGCAATTGTATAAAGAACTGAATTATTATGAAATAAATTGTATTGAACTGAAATTGAAAAAAATACCGAATCGTGATCTGTCAATGCTGTCATCTTTTTCCAACTAGCATATGACAGGATCAGGATCTATCTTCACAAGGCAATGACTGATTTTGGAATCTCGAAAAAAACTGATGAATTTCTGTAATCCTAACCTTACGACTGGGCTACAATGAACTGAACGCCTTCATTTTAATTGAATCAATTCGTAGGTCTCAAGTTCGAAACCTGTAGGATTCGACCTGGAATTTTATCTTGCTATAAATGGAGTGATTGACCTGCTAAGTGGGTGGCCATGCTTTAGTGATAAGCTTATCGGATTGTCATGCTAGAGTTCTTAATTCGCATTTTCAAAATAATACTCTCTAAATGCAGGAACATTGATGACAAAAAGCAGAAGTTACTCTTACAGTTGTGTTAACTAACGTCGGATAAAATTCTACGAATTGAGCGAATCAAAAAAGTCAATATAAGAATCTCCATCCCTGTTTGGAGCAATTTGAAACAAAATATATTTGAGTTCCAAGCTACTTCGCAGTGTTTCAATTCTTCAATCTTCCTGTCCACCATATGTTAAATGCATTTTAAGGGTTGCCATAGTGCCTTGACAGCGAGCTTAAACCTCATTGCGATGCCGACAAGGAACTCGATAAAACATCACACGTTCCTATCGAATTTTAAGGTCTACGCGGAATATAACAAAATGTGTTTATATTTTTTTCTAATAAGAAACAACTCTTGCAAACCACTTATTTTACGAAGCAACGCGCGTTAAAGTTTCTATTCCAATACGCAATTGTTAAAGCCTTACAGAATTACAATCCTGATCAGTATTGTATGAGGGAAGCAAAAAAACGATTCATCGACGAATTTTCATGGTTGTATCCAGCCAAATAATTACAGTTTAACCCATTGGTAACCGAAATCGAAGAGGATGGAAGAGTGCTGTTTGTTTCATATTCTTTCTCGGCCGGCAGCCTTCTGAGTATATAAGTAAGCTCATTCACACTGATAAGACCAATCTATTTTTGTCAAAGCAACCCGTTCTTCTAAACGCTTATCAAAACTGACATTATATCTGCCTTATCGATCAAACGTCAAACACGAGTACAACACTTAATTAACTGTTTTCATTGCACTGCAATAAACATTTACAACATTTTCTGTTATCAAAAAAACAAAGAATATTTATGAAACAGTCTGTACAGGCTCTTATCATAAACGATGTATTCCTTCACACTACATACTCACATTGGGAGGCACATCGGGCCCTAAAGTTGTTGTAGGCTCCGATGGTCTATTGGCATTTTCCAACTCTGCTTCCAGCAAATCAAGTTTTGCTTTTGCTTCCCGCAAGTCCCTTCTGACGTGAGCTATCTGGATTCCCAATACCATGGTGGTCACACCAAATGCAGCAATCGCCCATGGTAAACCGATCGTGAATATTTTGGCTTTCACTAACATTTCACCAGAACTAAAAACACTCTACAATACCAATATTTTTTTATAACTTTCTTTAGAATTTCAGTCTTCAAGTTATTGCCAATAAATTACGACTAACAATGACCGTATACTCGTGGCAGTCCAATTAGCGAAAGCAATTCTGGAATCATATAAATTGCTATAAAAATATCAAAGTATTAACTCTACCAAGTTATTTAGGAGTATCATAAAAAAGCTGATAAGTTTGCGGATAAGGATAGAGACAAGTTTTGAAGAAAGTATTTCTCAATGGATTTCATTTTAAGGCTCTGAAGAATATCGAAACTTAACTCTTAATCTCCATTTTGTATATTTTTGGAAACATTCTTTTTGAAGAATCATATGGATGATCTCCCTGAAGGCTATCGATAATAATATCTCGCAACATATACACGAAGGTCTTGATTACTTATCAATTTATAGATTTATGGGCGGAATTAGCTGTCATAATATTGACACAAATAAGGAAAGAGTGATGCCATATTTGATTGCAATAAATCAATTTTTAAGGTTGCCGTTTATTTGACGGGAATCAGAAGACATTTCCAGGTGGACTTGGGGCATTTTCCAGCCAGCCTGATATAAGAGCTAGCTGCTTGTAAGCGCATAAACTAAGTTTGTTGAGGTCCTATTCCATCTGTATGTGCCATCGATGGTGGCTTCAAATATCGTACATTTCCTCTTGCCGGCCGGTTTTTAATCGGTCTAGAAACTAGTCGTTGTACAACTTTGCACTGAGCCTTCCCTTTCACACGACTCGAAGGATTAAGATCATGATCATGGTCAGTTTTGTCATCCATGATTATGCTTTACTGCTCATTTGCTTTCATAGCGTGATTCTTCTTTTGAGTTCTATGACTGCAGTTGTTTTTGACTACGGATCTTATATTTACTGTGATGTCCTTTCTGATCATTTTCGAACTGTCTTCGAAATTGTAAAACGCACCATTGTCTGCTCATTCTATTCTTTAAAGAATGGCAATGCCGACCTTTAGATATATTTCTGGCCTAATAATGAAAATGCGAATATTTATCATCAAAAGTGGTTTTATTGTTTTTCAAAGTATTTTCCAGCATGATTTATACACTTTTACATGCGCTCAAACCAATTGTCGAAACACTTTTTCCACTCCGATTGAGACACCTCCAAAACATGGTTTTTGAACGCTTCAACAGCATGTTCTGGCGACGAAAATCGTTGACCACGCATTTTTTTTCTTGATGTGCGGGAATAAAAATAATTCATTGGGTGCCAAGTCAGGGCTGTACGGCGGATGACTCATCAATTCGACGTTTTGGCCGGTCAAAAAGGCGCTGTTTTGAGCCGATGGGTGAGAGCTCGCATTGTCATGGTGAACAATGATTCGTCTTCTCTTGTTCGTTTTTCGAATTTCTCCGAAGACTTCAGGCAAACAAATTGTGGTGTACCACTCAGAATTGACCGTCCTACGTTGCTCAAGCGGAACAGTTGCCACATGACCAGTTTTGCCGAAGAAACAGGCGACTATTTGTTTCGAAGTGTTTTTTCCACGAACAACTTTTGTTGGATTTGGCTCGTCTTCGAAGACCCACAGGGAATAGATCCATGATTTGTCACCTTTGACAATCTTATAAACGTCTTTTGAAGCGCCGCGATCGTATTTTTTTTAACATTTCTTTACACCAATCGACACGAGCCTTTTTTTGAGCGATTGTCAAATTGTGAGGGATCTTACCAGAACAAACCTTTTTTACGGCCAGGTGTTTGTTTGTTTGTTGCCCGGGGTACACCCCGGACTACTTTATTGGGCTTAGTACAAGCTATCACTTAAAACTAAGACAAGATTTAAGTTTATCAAGATTTAAGTTTATCAATGCACTCTTGTCGGGATGATCCACGTCGAAAGTTGTGAAATATTATCGCACGAAAGTGTTCACGAGTTAATTCCATATTTTTGCCGAGATGAATTTTTCAAGTCTCTGTAAATAAAACAATTCACGATTAAATGATAACACGTTCTGAGTGATGTTATGCTAAAAAATGTCAAACTTTCCAATGGAAATGTCAGATTGCACCTGGCAACACTTAGTGTTGCCTAGACCAGAAATATGTCTAGCAGCCTACGTAATGGCAGCATCTGAGCGGTTTGAGGGAACATTTTAAGCTGGAGCCTGTTATTTTCACGATTCTGAAAAGAAATGAATGAATTAAATTGCATCCCTTTTTCGAGATCGCGAGATCGTGAGTGACTTTAACAGAGTACTTAATACTTTCTTTAGCCTTCTGCACATTCATGGAGACTTTTGGGGGCCTCTGTTCAGTGGTAAATGCGTCAGACTGCTGCATCGTCGTATTGAAATCTGAAAAATTACTTTTGGTATTCGTCACAGTTCTCACCTCAAACCGATTCTTTAAAAGTTTAGATGCCATGAAAAAGTTTCTGCACCATTTTGAGTTGACCAACAATTGTGAGTCCATTGAAGCTATTTACACAAATGTTGATGCTATCTCGGGTTCAAAAGAGCAATTGTGTTTTTTTTTCAGTTCTACCGCGTGGTATATGAATTGATCGATTATGGAGTAAGCGGGCCTTAAACCACACTTATTTTGGTGTTCAGAGAGGATTGAGCTCTATTGTCACTGTGCCTATGCTACGACGAATCTCTGAAGTGGATCATGGATCGGAAATTTAACCAGTTCAAGGAAGACAGCACTTTGCCATACCACTCCAGATGCTTTGATAATGTCGGCATTAAGTTCGGCAGCTAAAGCAGCCTTGTTGGCCTTCAACATGACTATCAGGGCGTCTGGCATTATTGCCGCTCATCACGAATGTTGAATTATTCATTTTGGCTGACTGTGTTGTTTCATACGCTCAACGTCGACTCTGTCTTTTCTAAAATGTTTCTCCAAAGCCTTTTTTTCTGTGCATAAAACCTTGCTCTGTTAATTTTATATCTTGACAAAATTTGTGTTACGGCATTTAGTAGTGAGCTAATCGTGGTCTTCTTCTTTGCTGCCTCCAGGTTCTCTGTATGCGCTTTAAACAAAACACTAAGTTTCGTTGTGAAACCCGAGTAAGGTTTTGTGCATCAGAAACGCCATCTCTCAAGACTCTTACGAAACCATTTCTTGCGGTCTCTCTTCGAGTCGGAAAAGGTTTCATTCAGACCATGGCTGTGAGTGTGAACGAGTTGGAGTTGCATCGATTGCATGAAACTAGACAGACGATTGTTGCTTTTGTCGATCTTGAGGTTGGGGAAGTCAAGCAGTATAAGTCCGTTACCGTATGGTTTTTTTTTACGAAGGCTGTTCTTCCTTATTTTGGGGGTATTCTGGTCTAGAAATTTAAAAAAATCGATTTTTTTTAGTTTAACTATTCAAGAATCCATAGGTTTTTTAAAAATTCAAAATTCAAATTATTTTCGTAGATATCGGAATTTTGCTGAAAAACACAGGGAAACACCAGTTTTACGAGCGCATCAGCAGCAAAATTGAGTAAATCAAATAATGAAGAGGTGATCATTGAAAATAATTACGGCTACTGTGTTTTGGAGTTGATAACATGAAAAATGCAGTTTGGGCTACTTATTACCATAACAGTTCTACGACTGAAAATCCGCAACATATGTATTGCCCATCTAGTGCGGAGAGTTGGTGTAAATGTCAAAAAGCTGCATCTGAAGGTACATTATAGGAGCTTGACCACGAAAATCCTCCTCTGTGTTATGAAGTTTTGAAAATTATAAGGCCAATTTACGAGAGTTTATCATCAGAGGATTTATTGACTCAATGTTTAGGTTCAGAAAATCAAAATAATAATAATAAATAATAAGTGTCTAAACTCTTTGATTTGGACTTCCGATCCAAAACATATTCATTCCAGACCTAAGATGATTAATATAGCGACATTTATTGCTGTTTGCATTTTTAATGAAGGCTTCATTCCTATTTTAAAGATGATGGAGCTTATGGGAATGAAAATTGGCCCGGAAGCTCATTCATTTGCTGTGAAACGAGACAACGCCCGGATTGACCGCTCCGAGACACGAGCATCCAACGCATCAAAGGGGGCAAAACTGCTCGATATGAAAAGAGAAAGACTTTTCGAAGTCAAGGAAGGTCCGATGTATGAAGCAGGAATGGCAGATTGAATGAATGTAAGTCTACAATATCATTTCATGACTTAGACTGCGAAAAACTTTACGCGAAACTTTAAACGCGCTTATCTCGAAACTGTCTTTTTCGAAACAATACCAACGATGTCTCAGGTTCTACTTAACCGATTGACCTGAAATTTTCAGAGAGTCTTCTTTATAGACTTGTCTATGTCTGGAACTATCCCCATCCCAAAATTTCTATAACTTTTTTTTTGAAATCGAAACAATCAAAAAAAGTGGTTCAAAACATTTTTTTTCAGGCAGTCGCCATTTTGTAAGAAAAAATCTTTCCAAACATTAATTGCCTTTTTTTATGACACTTCAAAAATTACATGAAATTCATGCCTCTAGACTAGAATACCCCCTAATGCTACCAAAGATGTTTCCTTTAACGAGGAGTCATATTTTACATTCGTTGTTTTGATGTTGACTGTAAGCGAAAGCTCAAGACTTCTTGTCGCATCCAAAGTTGAAGTGGATCAGTAGGTAGTTGAATTTTGTCACTTGCATTGGTTTTCAACTTTATCACCACTATCATTATGTGCATCTTCTTCCGGGCCGAATCTAAACGATATTCAAATTGTCGGGGTCTGTGTGGTTCGTGCTTTGAAATGCCGCCCACATGTTCAAATCCTCGAAACAAAATCTGGCTTTTATTCTCGGCCCGTTCTGGGATCGTTTGGAGTAAGCTACAAACCCTACATCTTACCCCAACCTCTTGTCTTAGAAATATTAAGCGGCCACAACCTTGGTTTCGGTCGATTTCAGTCCCAATTTATGAACAAAATTTAACAATGATTTTTAAACTTTATTTCTGGCAGCTGTGAGGGAACTTCACAAAAACTTATGTTTTCTTTTGGTTTATTGACATAAATAACATTTAAATAAGTAAATACAAATAGGCTCTCCTTATATTTAGAAAACAAATGAAGCTCTATGAACTGCTTTGCTTCTCAAGCCAAGCTCCAACTTTGTCCTTGTTTTCCTCCAACCATTTGATGTTGTTCTTAACATTCTCCAAAGCTTGTACTCTTGCTGCAGTACCGGCTCCTGCTTCTGGATATTTTGCAAAGAATTCTTGCATCTCCTCCAACTTGGTTTGAGTGGCAAAACGTCCAGTAATCGACGGAATCATTCGTCCCAAATAGCGCTCGTTCAAACCGAACCGATCGACAAGTCTTGGCCAATTCTCTCGAACGTAGTCCCACACTATACTTTGGCCGACTGGATTAGCAGCAATTTGTTGCAGGCATGAAAAATAATCCTGTCCCCTAACATAGTTTTCATCCCAAGCCAATTGAACATATCTGAATATACAAAGGTTAGATTAGATTAGATTAATGACTGTTGTATCAGGATCGGTTTACTGACCTGCTCAAGATCCATGGAACTTGAATACCGGACAATCCGTACATCAATTTCGACTTCTCGCTAGCATCTTGCTCGGCTATAAATAGTTTCCAAACTTGCTCCCAGTTCTTTTCGTTGCCACTGTTCACCATGCCGTAGTAGTAGATTGATTCCCTTAAATCTGGATGTGGCCGGATGCTGGGATCTAGTAACCATTCATTAAAGCGTTTCGAGACTTCTATGCTGCAGGCTTCATGTCCCAAAGAACAAGCTGTTCCAATTGCAGTTATCCGAAGGCGACTATTTACATAGAGAAGAATTGATTGAGTTAAATATTAAGCTCTTCTGTAGACTTACTTCTTCAAATGATCAGTTCCGACAGTCCATCCAACTTCTTCGTAAGCTCTGGTAATGAGGTCACGAGCATAGGTAATGTATTCCTGGAAGATGTCTGTAAACATCAACGTGTTTTTGAGTGAACTCAATTTCGATGAAGCAACACTCCAAGGAACATAGTCCACCTCCTTGGCAAGGTACGTTGTAATGTCTAAGGCTGTGTCATATGGAAGTTGTGTAGAGTCAGCTAGCGAGAAGGCATCATTAAGAAGACTTGCGCGGTCTCCAATGGAGAAAGCCTAGAAAAATGCATTATTTTAAACAAAATTATGACCGATAAGGCGGACATCATACACTTGGATCGGCGACTAATTGTTCCACCAAGGATTCCCACATCGATGCTGGGTAGTTCACCCGATAGTAGCCAACTTGGTTCTTGTTAAATTTGATCCATTTTACTGCTGCTGGAACCGTTATTGTCACTGAAAAGAGAAAGGTGATAAATAGTGATTTTTTGGAGAAAGGAATCAGTATTAAACTTTAAGGCTGAGACAGAGAGTTCCTAAACGAACTTCAGTCGAACTTTGCCAAGATTGCTCAATCGAGCCGTAAAAGTTTGGTTCTTCTTGCAGTACCCAAGGCTGGAGTCATGTAATAATGCATTCAGTTTTGTTGGACTTCAAATATAAGACTTATCCTAAAGTAGTAAAATGAATGAATTGAAGGACTAGCACAGTAATAAACCTGGGTGGCGAAGTTGGTAGAGCGCCTGCCTTTCAATTGATTCAATTGATAGGTCCAAGGTTCGATACCTAGAGTGGTCTAGTTTTTAGAATCTGGTCCAGTCACCATATGCCATTGGGATCAAGTTAATGGCACTATCACTGGATTGGTCGACCAGCGATAGTGGTCTGACTAATGGGTGACGTTATTGTAGTGGTTGTTGTATCGGCTTTATACCAGATTCGTGTTTTCAAAATATTGGTTTGTGTATATTGAGTGTTAATTAAGCCGATGGGATAGATTAGGGTTTAGAACGCCTTAAAAGCTGTATAGAACTCGATATCAGTTTCAAAACGTAATATATGTGCACAAAGATGGGGCTTCAAAAACATCCTTTCAGCTACGACTGCTCAGTACAATATTATTTTTGGAAGAGTTCACCCAACAACGTTTAAAAAACCAAAACCCAAAGCAAGCAAAACATGCACGCATGCAAAAAAATTGCTTTCCTAAAGAGTAGTTCCATCACAAAATTGTTGGTATTTCTATTTACAAATCCATAACCGCAATTTGATGTAGTTCATGAACTTCACCAATAATTTTTGAAAAACATTCTTTTAAAAGATACTTACAGTCATCTTGGTCGTAATAGAACCACTCCCGTTGTAAGGCGTTATCCACGCTTGTGTAGTATGTGATCGGAATGGACCATTTGTATCTGTAACGGCCAAAATGTTAATCTAACAAAAAACATTCGCCTTAATCCGCCTCACTTACCCAAAATTCGGTGAGTCATTGTACTCTCCATCGTAGTCCGCTGGATTCGAGAAGAAGCGCTTCTGAGTCAGTTTGTATTGCGTCTCGGATATTTTTTCAACCTCCACAACTGGCAGACCCATTTGTTCTGTCCAAGTACGCATAATTTGACTAAAGCAGATTTTTTTTTTTTTAAATATATTAATAAAAACACTTCCATACTTACGTTACGTTTATTGGTAGACCCAACTTGTCAATTTCAGCCAAAAAGTCATCAGTAACAGCATTCGAATATTTGTACTCATTCAAATAATTCGTCACAGCTTTTTCGAATACGGGTGCAGTCAAAAAGTCCTCCAACATTCTTATTATTGACGAACCCTTCGAATAAGTAATTGTGTCGAAGATTTCTGTTATCTGATCAGGATTTGCCACCGTCTGAATAATGGGATGCGAGCCTAAAGTTGCGTCTAAACTTAAGACACCGTGCACTGTGCCAATGATGAATTGGTCATCCTACAATAGAAATTTGTCATTAGTAGGCTCTTTCTAGTGGAGAACCATCCTTCTTACCATTTTCCATTCGGGGAAAATAGAATTCACACCTTTGTTCTCGATGTAGCTGGCAAAGCCTTCATTTAGCCACAAGTCATTCCACCACATCATTGTCACTGAAAAATTAGTCTTAATATCGCTTTCGTTCTTGGTACCTGAAGCTGTAACATACCTAAGTTTCCAAACCACATGTGAGCCAGTTCATGGGCAACTACACTGGCGATTCTTTGCTTATTGACTGTTGAGCTTGTGGCAGCATCGTACAGCAGCGATGTTTCACGGAATGTCACCAGACCCCAGTGCTCCATTGCACCCGACACGAAATCAGGAATCGCAGCCATATCTAGTTACACAGTAAACATTTAAAATTTCATGGGACATAATCTATAAACTAAATCGCACCCAGCTTAGGAAGAGGATATTCTATTTGGAAATATTGGATATAGTACTCCGTGATGCGAACTCCACAGTCCAAGGCAAAGTCCACTTTGTTTATCTGTTCAGGACTGGCAAATACTCGCATCGTGAACTCCTCGCCAATGCCGCCGGTTGTGATTTCCTTCTGCTTTTCTATGAAGTCCGACACAATGAAACAGGACAAATAGGTGCTCATTGCGACACTCTTCTGGAACACAACCTCCACATTTTCGCCGAGATATTGGGTGGACTACAAGACAAGAGCGACAAGAGTGTGAATGCCTCAAATGGACCGTTAAAACTCACCTCGATATTCATATTCGAAAGAGCATGATATCCTCGATCCGATGGATGTACCAAGCTCACACTGTAGGTTGCCTTTAGTGCGGGTTCATCGAAACAAGGATATGCTTGCCGCGCATATGTTGGTTCAAACTTTGACGTAGCTATTGTTCTAAAGATCATGTAAACTTTGTTACAACCCATTTCGAATGGTTTAGAGTTACTTACTTTAAGCTTCCATCGTTTTTCTTGTAGGAGCTGCTATAAAGTCCAACAATTTTTCCCTCCATTTTACCAGCGAACAGTATGCCCAGACGAAAACCGTTGGAGCCAGCGGGAATCTCTTCAGCTAAATCAATGACCAAAAATTCACGCACAGGATCCAGAGTGAAGGCAGAGACAAAGTTTGTCGATCCACCGCCCATGATGTAGACATTGTTGATTTCCAGATTGTTGGCATGAAGCACAATCTGTTTTGTGTTTTCGACAATTTTAAGGAAGATTATAACCTGGCCTGTAAATAGACCAGTATCGACATTGGGATGAAGCTGAAGATCGTAGTGAGTAGGAACAGTGTTTCCTGGCAGCCGATAGTCTATCTGTAAATTAAGTGAAGCATGAAGTTTGAATGAATCGAAAAATTATGAAAATGGAGACAGTTAAAGGCCTCTTCATTTCGGTTTTGGAAAATTTAAGTTAAAAATAAAGCCTTAACTATGCTTATACAACTTGATGACACACTACTTAAAATTAAATCTTTCGGGGCGGTATTGGTCTCATGCGACAAGCGTGGCTATAAATATTTGTCTCTATTCACATCAGTTGAATTCATGCGTTGGCACATTGAGAAAGATGCGTCTGAAGTCGAATCTCATCAATAAAGCCCCATGTCCCAGACCACTTCCTTTAGACAAAGCGCGTGTTATCCTCTTTGCAGAACAAAATTGGGCCGAGAATGGAACCCTGTGGTACACCGTATAACGTGTTTTAGCGACGAGCAACTATCTCCGATTACAACTTTCTGCTGTCTGTTATTAAGAAAACTCCGAAGTAGCTTCAGTGCTTGAGAACTGAAATGGAAGTATTTTTTTATTTTCCAAATAAGAATATTATGGTTTGGTATCCCTTATCAAAATATTGTCCAATATCGTCCATAATATTAACCATAGCTGTAGAGCAGCTATGACCAGCTCGAAATCTTGATTTTTATCATTCAAGGAGTTTTGCACAGATCTAAATAAAAAGTAATTAGATGGTGCAAGGTCAGGACTATATGGTGGACGTGGCAAAACATCCCAACCAGGCTCCAACAATTTTCGCCGAGTGACCAAAGATGTGTGTGGCCTTGTATTGTCATGATGGAATACTACACCTTTTCGATTTGTCAATTCGGGCCTGCATTGTTCAATTTTGTTAGTTGGTCAATGTAGACATCTGAATTAATAGACAATTCCCTTGTAATCCCACCAAACTGATAACATAACTTTCTTTTTATGAATATCAACTTTTGTTGTTGATTGAGCTGGTTCACCTAGCTAGCTCCACGATCTTTTCCGATTGACATTGTTGTAAGCAACCCATTTTCCATCACTTGTAATCAATCATTTTAAAAATGGATCATTTTCATTACGTTTCTTTAACAAATCGCAGATGTTAATGCGTTGTGTTAAATGATTTTCTTTCAGTTCAGTAGGAACCCATATATCGAGTTTTCGTACATAGCAAAGTTGTTTTAAGCGATCTTCAATGCATGCATGTATGTGAAACATGAAGCTTCTCTGCAATCTCACGTGTTGTACTGTGATGATCCGAATCGATTATTGCTTTGATTTGGTCGTCATCAACTTCAACTGGATGACCAGAGCGTTTTTCATCTTTGAGTGAAAAATCACCAGAACGAAATTTGGCAAACCAAATTTGACACTGCCGTTTTTTTAAAGCTTCGTCACCATAAACAGCACCTAACTTTTTGTGAGTTTGAAATGCTTTTTTTCCTTTCCGGAAATAATAAAGCAAAATATGACGGAAATCTTCGTTTTGGTTTTTAAATTTTTCAACAGACGCCAAACAAATACTAATATACACAACTGATAAAAAAAAATTGTTTACTTTACTATCAAATACCAAAATGTGTTCGACGTAATCGAAATACGTCAGCAAACCTAAAAGTTCAACTAAAGCAACATTTTTTAAACCAAAAACAAGATGTGTACACACTATCTTTTTTACATTATTGTAAATGGCCGAACTGATGTTAGTTCTCATCAAAGGCAAAAACATATTCGTATAGCAATATATGTTTATTTGAATAATTATAATTTAAACCTAGAAGAAAAGGTGGAGGTAAAAAAACTCCTCAATTTTAATATTTTTTGTATAAAAAAACTTACAACCTAAGACAAAAAAGACTTATAAAAACAATCTAGCCACCAATATTTTTGATTGTTAAACGCTACAAGTACTGCTTATAAGACAAGCTTTTTATGAGAGAGTGTTAGTCATAGAGTAATAGCCAACTTGTCACAGTCATCATTTAGCGTAGTGTTAAACAGGGTTAGCTTAAACAGGGATAGTTTAACACCATACACCTATTCACATAAAAAGAAATGGAAAAAGATAATTGACTAATTACTTCAAATGAGAAAAATAAAGCAAAATTGAAAATATGAAGCAGGCATGTTAAGAACGGATACGTCCAAAAAGTTTACGCTTGAGTGTCACTTTACTAGAAACAATATTGAATGACATCCGCGTTAGGGGTTCGTTGCATCCGTAGTTCGTACGGTGGTATTTAATGTCAAAAATGGTAGTTTTTCGGGAATTAAATGACTTAACACTAAAAGTGCTGATGAGTCAATATTACCGGCTATAAGCTGATAAGAAAAAACACAATACCACAGACTTCGCGACGTTTTTGCAAAGAATCAAGGCCGATAAGAAGAAGACGGTCCTTGAGCACACTTACAACATCGTTAATAGATATAGTGAATAACAGAGGACCTAAGTGGCTACCCTGAGGCACACCTGAGCTAGCGTAAATTGATTAAGAGGCTGATCTCCTAAACAATACTTGAAAGGTTCACCCGTCAAGATACGAGCATATCCATTTCACAAACTTTGATTTTAAAAGCTTTAAGCTTACTGAAGTCGGTGTAAATGCAGTAGACTTGACTCCCTTCTTCTAATGCTTTATAAGTAAAAGAAGTAAGCTGCAGAAAGTAAGTCACAGTGGATTTGTTTTTTACAAAACCATGCTGGTTGGCAGTTAGGAAAGGCTTGCAACTAAAGTAAGAACTATCAAGAATGCAAACAAGATAGCTTAGCTATAGGTCTTTGTAATTAGTAACATCATCCCGGCAACCTTTTTTTTGTACCGGAATTATGGAACCATTTTTCCATTACTTTGGGAATACTCTTTGAATGGATGCCTTGAATTTGAAACCAAGGGGCCCTGCCAAAGCACTGCCGCAGTTCTTTAGAATTGTTGTAGGTCCGCAAGTGGTGTCATTTGCAAGTCGAGCGAGATGGTAATTCACATCATTAGAGGTAATTGATGTTGGACACATGGAACTCGAGGTGAGTGAACTCTTTTGGGTCGGATGTAAAATTGTCAGAATCATATGCTGAATTGAAAATATCATCTGGCTTTTTGCTAGAACAATTAAAGTAAGAAGGATAGCCATAGCACATCTGTCAGGTACTCTCATGCAGTATCCCCAGCTCAAGGTTGTAATCCCCTGAATGTGTAGGCATATAGGCGATTGTTTTGTCTGTGGTCCTTCTAGCAGCATGATATATATTAGAGACGTTGCAAGAGTCTGATAGATAGCCATGTGCATCCAGATATAAAAATGCCCTATGGTTAGGATAAAACAAACCCGATCTCAGTTACAATCGCTGACCGCACAAAATGATTCCTCACAAGAACGAGGATTACAATGTCAACTCTAGACACACCGGAAGCATCCAATAGTCTTTTTTTAGAGACGTAATGCGGAAATTCGGAATGAGCGCTTCTTTATAATCGCGTGCAGGCTCGTAGGCATTTTCGCTCGAAAATTCTGTATTTCTCCATATAAGACTGGACTCGCATAAGTCAAAATTGGTCGCACAAAGGCTTGATAGCAAATGACCATCAAATCGGATCTTAGATAATAAGAGTAGAAAAATTGTCTACGCGACATAAATACCGCCATAGGTTTTATATGCTGGATATTAAACATACAAATGAACACCCAAATGCCTTACGATACCCTTCCACTCGGAGTGAAGTCCACTTGAAGTCTTTAAACCATATTTTTCCAAGTTTACGTTGTAAATCTGAATAACCCTGTCTTATTTGGCTGTGGAACAATATGGTTGCACATCTTCAGTTTTCTTGTCTAATTTCTAGACTAGTTGGCCTTTAATGGGAAGGATCAGAAGGATCTTCCTTTTTTTTAACTACTGTAAACACCTTCGATATTTTCCAACAGCTTGGGAAGTAGCAATTGTTAAGCAAATTATTTGCTTATGCCTTCTGATTTCCTCGGGCATATGTTTGAGCACAATATTGGGAATGCCATCTAATCCTGAGGAATTTTTTGTTATTCAGTCTCCTGAATATATCAGTTAAATCGCCATGTTTGTCTGTTCCGTTGTTAGTCCGTCGGCTTTCATTTCTTTAGAAAATTGAATAAGTGTATCTGTGGTACTGTTTGGGCTGTTATAGCTTAATATTTTCTCAGCCACCTCGACAGATTGCGACGACCCTTTACAATACTCACATTTTTCAAGACGACGCAATGAAAAAATCTTTTTTAATTTGATTGAATGTGTCGAAAAACAGAACAAATGCAACTGGACTGGAACTGTTCTTTTTCCATTCGCCTTAAATTACATTAAGCTGTGCTGGATTTCTTGGTCTATGGTTAAAGTGAATTCGGACAAACGATATGTTGACTTGTTGGTGATTTTTTTTTTTATCAACAACTTGATGACTTAGACCCTAAAGGCATTCGATTCAGACATCAAGGGTATCGATGGCCCATCCCGGAACGCTTTGTCTCCATAACGGGCAAATGACCGGATGGGTGAATCAACACGCCAACTGTTTTGGAATTCCATTACAAATGCCCTTCAGCATAAACTTCGAGTTCCCTTATCAGAGCTTTTGTATCATAGTTTGAAATAACAAAAAAATGGCTATAAAAATTTCTTACGTTTTCGAAAACCGTCTTTACAATATCCGCAGAACCTATTCTATTAGATGTGAATTCCATTGATGTGTTATCAAGCCGACATCGAGTTCGATAAATTTTATTGCTGCTAAGTTTGATTGTAATCAGTGTTATAGGGGTTTAATCGTTTGCTGCCAAAAATAGACCCAAATATATGGCGGTATACAAGTTTATTACTTCTGGTCATAAGTACTTACATATAAAAAGTCAGTTTGTATCCAATATACCAATTTTTGGCAAAATAAAAAAGATAACTGACAGAACTGTTAACTGAAATAGATTAGTTGGGTTTTTTTCTTAGAGGTTTGGTTGGCAACACTGTTTTGACATATTATCAATTTGACAGTTGAAATTTTATTTGTGACAAATACCAAATCAAAATACAAATTTACGATGAATAAATAGATTCACGCCAGAACAATGCGCGATTAATTGTTTTCTCATCACGTGCACTCTAGAGACGCATCCCAAAAAACGACAAACAGTGCGAACAGAAGAAGTTACTACCGTTGTGGAGCGCAGTGTTCAGGAGAATTCGAATGAGTAAATTCGCCATTGTGCACATCAATTGAAGCTATGCCCGTCCACTTTGTGGAAGATTTTACGGAACGATCTTGGCTTGAAAGCTTATAAGATCCAACTTAAGGAAAATGTGAAGTCCCGTGGCCATTATAAGAGTCGTATGTTCGGTGAAAGGGCCGAAATAATGATTCAGCTTGATCCTTATTTTCAACGCATAATTCTGTTCTTGTCGAGAAGACTTAAGGCGATTTGGAAGTCAACATTCGCAATATTATTGCTCATATACGGCCACAGTTGCTTGATAAAAGTGTCGAAAATTTGACTTCACGATTGCGCTTCATTCGAGCTAGCCGTGGCGCGCATATGCCCGAGACTTTATTTAATATTGAATTGGTAAACCTCTAAAAAAAAACACCTTTTATTTTAAATCATATAGTAGAACACTCTGAAATGTATGACACGCAACATTTTTTCCAGTTACCATCAAGCTGTAATGAGCTTTTTAATAAAAAATTTGTCAGTGATCTATGCGTCCTCATCTGTATCTGCATAGAATTATCCGACTGACATTAAAGTTGACGTCTGCTCTCCGTTTAGTTTAGTTTATTGATTGATAGTTTCAGTGACATTGATACAACAAGACTTAAATCTTTAAGAGTATCAGAAAACAAGGTTAACATAGGTATTGATTGATTTAATAAAGAAAATAAACTTAAGAACATTTTCTTTAATATAATAAATCGTTAATAGAATTCACTTACTCCAGTAATTATTAAGAAATAATAGCTGAAGAGTGCAAAATTAGTTTCCTCTTAAAAGCGGCAGGTGAGGGAGTTCTTTGCAATTCGTGCGGGAGTGTTCCATAAACGAATTTCGGATACATTTAATGACCGTTCTGCAATATTGGGTGAAGAACGTGGCAATATTAACTTCAATTCCCTGTTTGAGTGGGCGAAACGGAGTGTTTCATAAAAATAACTAGTACACCAGTTGTAGATGATATTATTGAGTTTCAGAATGGACCTAAACTTAAAGTATTCATCGAGTCCCATACTGAAGATGGAATGTTGCAAATGTGCCACACTGGAAAACCGAGGAATAGAGTGAATAAAGCGAATGAAGTCGTTGAAAACTACTTCTGGCAACTGATGGTGTTGGCACAGCCTTTGTGCCCAACCCCAGTACCGTTTCAGATTCCTTAAATGCTTTTAATTTCAAGGTTGTTACCGAAATTGAAGTTTTGGACTGTATTCGTTCGCTCAAGTCCAATGCTGTTGGTGAAAACGGAATTCCCTTTCACTTCGTCATTCTTATACTTCCTTATGTACTCCATTCTTTCACACATATCATAAATTTTTGTATTTACTCTTCCACGTTTCCTGATAGCTGGAAGATTGAAAAGGTAATTCCTGTGCCGAAAAAGCCTAACTCTGCATCTGCATCTGACCTTCGCCCAAGGTTCTAGAAAAAGCTCTTAGTAAGCAGATCTCAAGTCATCTAGACTCCTATGATTTATTGTCTCCTCTGCGGGCTGGTTTTTAAAAGCACCACTGTTGTTCAACCGCCACAGTTAAGGTACTAGACGATATTAGGATGCAATTCGATCGGGAGCATATCACTGTGCTATGTTTGCTTGATTTTTCTAAAGCCTTTGATAGAGTAGATCATGCAACTTTATGTAAAAAACTTCGGTTGTATTTTGGATTTAGGGAAAGTTCTGTATGGCTTATTAGCATTTATATGTCAAACAGAATGAAAAGGGTGTGTGTGGGTGACTGTGCCTCTAATTATTTGGACTTATTCGCAGGAGTCCCACAGGGGTCTATTCTGTTCTGTTTGTATATAAATAACCTACCAAAAGTATGTAAAAATGTGTCCTTACATCTCTATGCCGATGATGTACAAGTACACTTATCTAGTCCCATTGGTCTGGTTGAGGATCTCGTTTGCAGACTTAATGAAGACTTGTTGAAAATACATAACTGGTCTGTGTGTAATGGTCTTATACTTAACTCTAATAAATCACAAGCTATAATTATTTCTAATAAATTTTATGACAGAGACTTGCTTCCGCTAGTATTCTTAGCGCACGTACGACTTAAGTATGTAGACAGAGTGACCAGCCTCGGGTTTAAGATAAACAGAAGCCTTTCTGCCACAGATCATGTGAACTATACGGTTGGACGCACTAATGCTCTCCGCAAACTTTGGCTGTCTGCGGCATTCACTCCATTAGTAACAAAATTAAGGCTGGTCAAAGCCCTAATTATACCAATTATCTGTTATGCTGCGGTAGTTTATTGCAAACTCGATTCCCAGTCCCAGCATAAGTTACTTGTCGCTTTTAATGACAACACAAGATACCTATTCGGAAAGCGGAGGTATGACCATGTTTCTAAATATCATCGGCTAATTCTTGGATGCACTTTTGGTGAATATATTGAAATAAGATGCTGCATCTTCATGCACAAGGCCATTCACAACCAATTGCCTGCGTACCTCACCGAAAAGCTTAAATTTGCTCAGTCGGCCCGAACATGTAACTTGATAACTCCTTCCTCAAGATATTTAAACTCGTCACGTCTGTTCTTCGTCCACGTCGCCAGGCTCTGGAACTCTCTTCACTTGGAACTAAAGCAAAAAGCTGGAGCAAATAAATTTAAAACCGCAATTACCAAATATTTTGGTGAACCGAATTAAAAAAGAACAAAAAAATATTGTTGATTCCTACACATTTTAGTATTTATGTTTTTTATTTCTCTTTTCTCCCTTATTCCTGTTTCGCTTCTTTCCCTTTTCTTTTCATTTGCTAATAACTGCTTTCCTTATAATGTATAACAAACAAAATTGTTTTAAGTTTAATTTTTCACTTTTATGTTTACGCCTGTATAAGCCGATTTTTATGTACTATAGAAGACACAAGTCTTATTTGTACTTTTGAATTAATAATAAATTGAATTGAATTGAATTGAAAGAGAAATACGGCATAATTAGTGTTTCCTCATACTATGAGTTTCCTCATACTGGGTGACAACGTGCCTGCGGAAGATCTTAACGAACGAAGTCCGAAATATATTGCACTACAGCAGCTTAGATAATTATTGATTCTGTATCCAAGGTATTTGACATCTTTTACGTATTCAATTACTTCATTATCCAGAACAACAGGGGGAAATCTGAAAAGCTGAGTTCAATTCTAGAGCATAACATCGTAAGTGACTTAGCAGGATTAAGATTTAGGCCGTTATAACGCGACCAGGCAAGTATATGACTCAAGTCCTCATTTAGCCTCACTATGCAGTCATCCATCAAGCCGTTTAGCGCACAAGTGAATGTGGCAATTGCGAACGACGTCAAGAAAATCATTAATAAACAGCGAGAATAATAAAGGACCTAGGACAGACCCCTGTGGCATACCCATATTGGTGAATAGACTATCTCAGTTTTCAGACGTTGCACCCGAACTTTCAGATAACTACACATGAGCCTTAGTGACGTGCTTGAGAAATTATACAGTCTCTCAATGAATTTGAGAAATCCAAAAGAACATTAACTCAAAACTTGTCTGAATCGATAGCAAAGCGGATGCCAGAGGTAACTTTCATTGCTGCAGATTCGCAACTATGATTGCATCGGAAACCAGATTGTCATTTGGACAGTAAATTATTAGCATTCAAATTGTGTTGAATTTGGTCGTGTATTACCTTTTCAAATACTTTACATAAGCAAGATAAAATGCAAATCGGCCTGTATTCTGAAGGGGCGAAAGGGTTTGCTCTCTTGGGAACTGGTATAATCTAAGCAGTTTTCCATGTCTCGAGAAATTCGTTTTTATAAATACAAGCGTTGAATATGTGAAGCAAGTATTCTAGTACAATGGGCAGGATAAGTCTGTCAAATTTAGGTGGTATACCATCAGGACCTACGGCATTGGATTTAACCGATCTGATGACACTCAGAACTTCATTGACACAAATACATTGAAACGAGAAAGAACTTTCACTTTCGCCCACGGCAAACATATCCTGTGGAAGACTTGAATTAGAAACAGGTGGGCAAAGAACTGCAGACATCACTTCGGGACGAAATGCACATTTTTTTCTATTTTCCTCTTTGACACAAATATTTTTCAAGTTTTTCCATAGTTCCTTAGAACTATGAGAAGAGTCAAGTTTACCTATTATTTAGGTATGCGCGCTTAGAGTTTCGGAAAAGGGACGTGACTTTATTTCGAGCAAACGTATACTGTCTTTATTCGGTCGGATTTCTCCTGTATCTCCGAAAAGAGAGCTCCCTTTCCCGAATTAATATCTTTATGCCATTTCTATACCAGAGGAAATTTTCTGCATCACAGTTTGGACGTACTTTTAAAATAGCCGATTCAATAGGTTGTTACAGAATTTAACTTTGACATTTACATCAGGTGAGTGATAGATTTCATCACATCCTAGGCTAGCAGAATCCAGCTGGACATCCTCGATGTTAAAACCGCGATTCGACCTAAAACAGATTGTCCTCGAACTATTTGCTTTAACAACTTTGAACTGGAATGATAAAATATAATATAAAGTCATGTTATTGATCATTTCCCAATATTCTTTGCGCCGAGCTGGTAAGGAACATATCAAGCAGCGAAAGATTTTCATCAGATTTGAAACAGGTTGGCCAACAAGTGTTTACGACTGAATGTCCCATTTTTTCACAAAAATACTTAAACAACATCGTTTTCCTATGGTACCGTAAATAATTTACATTAAAGTCTCCCCCAATCAAAACGTCAGTATACTTCACTATACTTAGGGCGCAACCTCATTAGAGGTTCTTCCAGCAGCCACAATTCAGAAATCATAATGACATCTATCTTAGAGGTGCTAAGCATTTGGTACTAAATGCTCTCCGCATTCGAACAACAAATATTGAGCCCATCAAACGCATCACACAATAAATTCAGAACGCATTTAACATTGTCAAGATCCGTACCAAAAACCATGATAATGATACGACTTGTCGTAATGTCGCCACACGAACATTATTCCTCATCGCTAGCAACATTGACATTGAAGCTTTTACTAGAATACAAGAAGACGTGAAAAAAGTTGGTCCTAAATCAAACAAGGTACATTCTTTCGACAAGAAAAAAGGGATAAAAGAACACAAGCAGCAGCTTACACTAAGGTACAAAAGTGTAAATCTATTTGAAGATAGCTTAATCGTAATCTTAATTAGGAAATCTGTCATGAAACGTAACTACTATAAAAAAATACTGCGAATTCAAAGCGAATGCAAATAAATTATAAACAAATGACGCAACATTTGAAATACAAATCAAGTACAATCTGCAAAACGCAAATTAGTTTAACTTCAAAATATGACTGTTTAATATTTTGAAAGACCTCAGACAAACTTAGGCACCTATTCACTTATCCCATATGGTTCGATAAAATGCGTTAAATAAAACAGAAAAAATATTTATGTAAATATTTACTGGAGGAACTGGTAAGCCTTCTGTAGTTGTTTCGACCGGAGCTATTGTTGTTGTAGTCGTAGTTGTAGTTGTGGTCCTCTTCATAGCTTCTTCGAGCATATCCAACTTTTGCTGAGTCTCATTTAAATCATCTTTTAATTGGGACTTTTGAACCGCAAGCACAATAGTGGCCACTACAAAAGCGGTGAGTGCCAAACCGAGACATATTGTCACAAGTTTCGAAGTTAAAATCATTTTAACCAAAGTCTTATATAACTTTTCTGCACTTTTACCCAACTATGTTACACTAGTTTCGCATTTTATGTTTTTCTAAACCTTCACCGATACTGGCACCGAAAGAACTGAGACATCATAACAAGCCTTTAACAAGCAACGCAGACCGTGTAATCTCGGAATTATAAAAAGTATTTATCTCAATTGCCAGCGTATCATGAAACAAGCTAAAGCCACATTTAACGATTAAATATCAACGGATAGTTAGTCCAGATGGCGATAAGGTTATGCCATCGATTTTAGGAATCGAAGAACGATTGGATGAAAATTCACACGCCAAGAGAATGCTTCGCTTGTGACTTATCGCACCTTTAATCTCGATTTGTGTCAATCCCGAAGATAAGAACATGAAAAAACAATTATTTTCAAGACGAAGATAGTTTGACGTTACATTTAATGGATTAAGTCAGCCTCGAGATAATTAAAAATGCAAATGCGCGAACGCTTTCGGGTAATTATATAGATAGACCGTTCTAGTAGGCCTGACAAGAGAAAAATGTGCAACAAGCAATCATCAGAAGGAGCTTACGCGGAAAACTATAAAACAACAACAATTTTCGACTATCTTTTGCACAATTCTTAAGTTGAAGAAACAGTGAAGAAAAACCTTGGATAAACATGATCTTACTTAGGCAAACATCAGCGAACGTCTGATAACATGTATGAAGGAAGCCGAATGCAGCCACGTTATGTGGGAATGACTCAACTTAAGAAAAAGATTTTGTTGCCAAAGAAAGTTTCTTCGATCTCTTCTTCCAGAACATCAAAAAATTTTGCCAATCGGATGTTCCAAAATCATTTAAGAGATCATAGATGAACTTTGCTTTTGTGAAGTTTTTTTTATAATGTAATTTCTTAGCTGAAGGATTAGGAGAAGACTAGAAAAGTAGTGTAGTGTTTTGAAACCTCGATGTATTTTTCATACTATTTATATTGATTTCATTTTTTTGTTAATATCAAACAACTCCAAAGCACAAAAAAAAAATTACTTCAACTCAATAATTATTGAATTCAAAAAGACTTTAAGGAGTTCCAGCAGCCTAAAAATCTTGCAATCTTTCAAATAACTTGGAGTACATTGACTTCAAAATTACAAGTTCAAGTAATAAGTTGAAGTTTCTTTTTATGCAATTGAAAAGAATCATCCACGAGACTGCGACTATGCAGCTCTGTCGTGGAACTGGCAAAACTTGAAAAAATCTTATCGCCATATTCGGTCTACTATGATTTCAAATAAAATTAAAGTCATTATGACATAAAAATACATGAGTACTTTTAATATTGAAAGGAAATAAAATAATACCCAATTTTCACAATAAAATAATAAATTCATTATTGTCAATTATTTTTAATTACTTGATAATAAATAAATAATAATAAAAATATTATTATTATAAAATTGGGTTCCATCTTAAGCCTGTTGGACAGAGCTCAAAACGAAAGGCTTGGGGCTTGTAGAAGGTACAAATATTCTGAAGTCATTTGTCGCACTTCAAAATCATCACGAGGTCTCGCACTTCCCCTTCTTGTGTGTAACTTTTTTACTAAAATTTCCAAGGAATGCTGATCATTTAAAGATATGGTATGTCGGACAGAACTGTCGAATGTAACATAAAAACAATACTTTTGTTGTTTTGTAAAATTCGTTGTACGCAAACATATAATTAAAAAAAAAAATATTTTAATCACTGAAGAGTTGCAGTCCATACTCCTTTGCTGTTGCTTCTATTCTAACTAGAATCAACCAGACACTTACGAAAACATTAGAAATAAATGAAGTTTTAGAAGTTTTTAATAGATCTACAAAAAAGTCACAAGTCTTACCCTAGTCATAAAACTGTTTTCAACTTATATAGGAGATTCCGTGAAAGATATAGATGACTCTTGTAAGAAAAGAGAAAAGCTCTTTTAGATCAAAATACTTACTTTCAGTAAGGTTTTGAAATTTGAAGATTTTTTAAGCTAAACATGTAATTAAAAAAAATTTCATGGTCCAATATTTCCGCCTTATAAAACTTTTGTAGATTCTATATTATATTTTCCAATTAGCACTGCTAACACACACAAACTGTTTATTTTTGCAGGTGTCTTTGACTAAAGTTAAGGAAGAAAACTTTTACTGACATGAAAAAGCTTTAATAAGGAATAGAATAGAAGGTTTTGACCTGCCTGGATGTAGTTAAGTGTCACTATTATTTTCACATCGCGGTATCGCCTTATATGTGCGTTATGATATTGCTTACCAACCACAATACAGCCAATGTTCAAAAACAGTTCAATTTTTATTGTACTTAAACTTATAACATTGATTGAAGGATGAGATAAACGGGAGCTGATGTGACCTGGATGCGAGCACACGATGTAAGTAAGTGAAGCCGGCAGCTCGCCGGAAAAGCTGATATGTCAAAAACAATTGTCATGGAGGCCAGCAAACGGAAACTAAATTCTCGCCCTCGGGGTGTTAACCTCGCTACACTGGGTGCTTCTAGCTACCTCTTTTGGTCGCAACAGTTCCGATCAGGAATTCAACCTCATGTGGCTTAAATTCTACGTCCATAAGCAAACAATTCATTGATGCTTTATTTATTGAACTCCAACCAGCTCGTCTACTTTTAACGAATTTGATGAGCTTTTAAACCCCATTTTAAGAATTGTATCCCTATATCCCATACTGAGATTGTCGGGGCGGGCGATTTCAATGTACACAGTAGATAAGCTAGCACGTATTCCAGACATTGCATTTCACAAAGCCAACACATTGGATTTGTGACTCGCTTCTCATCCTGACAAATACTCCATTCATGTATTGGCACCTCTAAGTTCGTCGGACCATTGTATCTTATCAGCCAATTTCATATGCTCAAACCATTCAGTTAAAGAACACAGTCCCAAGAAAATACTTTGGCAATATAAAAAAAAAAATTGGGACGGCCTAAACAAATTTTTTTAAGAGTTTTAACTGGTGCTTCATCGACAGTAAAGGTGAAGACAGTCAGGCGAATAGAGAACTCATGGTTCGATTCAAGCTCCTAAGAAACTGTCAGACTGAGAGAGTTGAGCTTTCGGTGAATCGAACATTGTTGTACTTAATATTTCAAAGGCATTTGACAGAATTTGACATCCGGCTCCTTTGGTCTAAAATGCATGCATATGGGATCGGTGAGTATTTTAAGAGCGGTCTTGTAGGCTCTCTTCACCACGTTATAGCATACGCAGATGACTTGATCGCTTACAGATCAGGCCAAAAGGTTGAGAGAATTGGAAGTCTTTTGCAGCGTGACTTTGATAAGATTAAGTGATATTGCGACGGTTGGAAGTCGAAGATCAACTTCCGACGGTGCGAATCCATTTTTTTAAGGACGCCGCTGTCTGGAGCGTCTTGGGATACCAGAAAGAGTTGGCGAACGTTCTCTATCGTCTGACAAAAACGAAACTGGCGAGTCGGAGTGTAGTCAGATATCTTGGAGTCTGGCTTGATCAGTATTTGTATTTAAACAAACATAAAGACATTGCTCATGCCAGTTCCAAAGCGGTCTTTATTTAACAGCAGCCAACAAGATGCCAGCGTAAAGGTGATCTGCTAGACGGCCCTCATTCAGCCGGTTCTTGCATGTTCCGTATGGTTCAACGTGTGAGCAAGCTTGATGGAAAAGATTGGATTTTCGAGAGACGATGTTTTAGGGCTTGTCCCCATTTACATAGAACTCCAGAGTCTCAACATAAAAAACTCTAGTCTAATGAGGTCCTGTACAATGGGGCCAACCTAATTCGAGTGAAAAGTTTTCATATTGAACTTATTCGGAGGCAGTTACCTGATCTTTGGGGCTTACTATCCCAACTTTATGTACCACGAGACCGTTCTCCTTAACGCTTACTCCACCAGAGGCTTTCCTCTATTTTAACCTAAACGGCCTGATTCAAGATAGATCTTCCATGTAACTCGAAAGAGCGTAGATAGGCGGCTTGCCTACCTCCGGTTCAGTAGTGCGGTAACAGACAGTGACATGGAGGACTTCAATAGACAGGACCAACAATTTTGGTGGTTAAAGGAGGAAGAGATTTCATAATAGCTTACTCCTTTATTATTGAATTATCCTTATAGTTGTGAAGAGATTGTTTTTTGATACCTAGCCAGCTTACAGAGATTTAAGGGGATAGGCTTAGGTCAATAGTAAGGTAGATTTTAAGAAAACAAAAAAAAAATTATAATTACTTTTGTTTTAATGCAAATTTAAGTACATATATTTTAAAATACATGTAATGTTAGTTCTGCACTGCGAAAGACATAGGTTAAAAATTAGGTTTAGCTTTAGACCGCCCGCATAGGCCCAGTAAGTAAAATATAAAGAGTTATTTAGCCTCATTTAACCATTTTTATGTCTACCATGCAAGTCAATATGAATTTGAATAAAAAAAAATACAAAAAAAAAAATAAAACAATTCACTCGCAACACCTTAGCCGAACACTGCTCATGTGGAATCTCGCTCTATTTTTCCGCCGCACTACAACCTTCGACAATTTAAGACCAATGAGCACTAGTGCCTTCTTTCTATCCCTTTTACTTTTCTTTCTGCTCATGCTGTATAAACAATCACTTTAAGGGTGCTCCGAATCCCTAGAGAGGTGAACTCCATCCAAGGAATTTTAATAGAAATGCAAAAATAAAACGATTATTACAGTTTTTTAAGGTTCCATTTCTCAAAAGGAAAAACCGTATTTTAAGGTTCCGTTCCTCAAAAACGGATTCATATTAGGATAACTTTGTTGTACGTCTGTCTATCATCATCAAATACAAAATACTTATGACTGCTATCCCTTAAAGCTGTAGGAATATCAAATTTCTAAATTGACGCAATCAAAAGATACGACAGTTTATTTCGCTTATATTTATACTCTTAGAGGGAATCAAAACCTATGGGGCTGTTCTCGTTGACATAGAATCATGAAATATGGCTAGCAGCAATGTCTAATAGCACAAGTAAATGGCAACATCCGAAAAACTTAAATTTATTTACATCTGAATTATTTTTTGTTTTAAATCGCAACTCAATTTTAGCCAAGAAGAATGCTATGTGAATTTGGAATTCGAAAAATATATTTTTGTTTTGTTTTGTTTTTTTGTGTAATCGCTATACTCCAATGCTAATAAAATTCAATTAAAGACCCACCAAAAAACATTACAACTCGTTCAGTACGTAACTTTTGGTATGTCTCTAAAAATTCAAGAAGCACACGATTTTTTTTTACTCCTGCGCAGTCCCTGTGGTTTTTTGTTTAAAGAGAAATGCAACAATCAAAAGGAATAAGATAGTCTGTGTGATTAATTAATAGTTTCGTTTTAATTCATTTTTTTTTTCATTTTTCTTGTTATATAATAAAGTTGTGTTTAAATTGTATCTCTCTTTTTTATTTGTGTGTAGAAGGGGATTATTTATAATATTGTGGTTAATTGCGGCTGGGTCTTAAAGTTTCAATCTTCTTGACAATGTCCATACCCTCGACGACTTTGCCTAAAACAACATGATGTTTGTCTAACCACGCTGTCTTTACGGTGGTAATGAAGAATTGCGATCCGTTGGTTTGGGTACCAGCATTGGCCATTGACAAAATGCCAGGTTCAGTGTGCTTTAGGGTGAAGTTTTCACCGTTGAACTTATTGTCATAAATTGATTTGCCACCGGTACCATTGTGGTTGGAGAAGTCACCGCCTTGGCACATGAAATTCGGGATGACACGATTGAATGTGAGTTTTTGAAGCCGAATCCCTTCTCGTGTATGCAAAGAGCACGGAAATTCTCAGCAGTCTTTGGAACAACATCCGTTGTTTTTTTCTTTCTTTGTTTAATAAAGTATAACCTCTTTTTTTTAAGGGGGAGGAAATATGCTGATGGGAACAAGCTTGTTCTTGAAAAACGGTCAAAACTGTTGACTAAACATTTTCTCTGGTATGATTCATTAAGTCCAGAAGAAATTGAGAATGTGGTGCACATATGTCATGAGTATAATGATATATTAAGTCTTCCGGGGGATAAACTCTCATACACACCGTCCATACTGCACCAAATTCCAAGACCAAGCCCCCATTTTTTCTAAAGTCTACAGGTTACCTGATACTCATAAGACTTTTGTTAATCAACAAATATTTAACATGCATGAAGACAACATTATCAATCCCAGTAGAAGTACGTGGAATTCACCGTTTTTAGTGGTACCGAAAAAACCGGGACCATATGGTCAAAAGCGTGG
Organism: Orthonevra nobilis; assembly: GCA_963555765.1. Classification (NCBI taxonomy): domain Eukaryota; kingdom Metazoa; phylum Arthropoda; class Insecta; order Diptera; family Syrphidae; genus Orthonevra; species Orthonevra nobilis. The sequence goes on from OY743225.1 coordinate 9,741,891, forward strand.
GAGAATCGTTATTGATTTCCGCAAACTCAATGAAAAAACTGTAGGAGACGCTTATCCTTTGCCTAGAATAGAGGATATACTATACTTGACCAATCAGGTAACTCATGGGATTTTACTCCTCTTGACCTGAGGAGTGGATGTCATCAGGTTTTAGTAAGCCCAGAAGACCGGGAAAAGTTGCATTCATTACGCCTTATGGTCACTATAAATTCGTAAGAATGCCGTTTGGGCTGAAAGTAGCACCAGGACTTGTCCACTATTAAAATTAGTAGGTATGCCACAAATTTTGGTTCCCGCAAGGGAATCAAATCTTCTATATTCAAACAGAAAAGGATAAACTCGAGACACGATTTCCGTGATGGAGGAACTATTTAGACCTTCAAGTAAAGGGTGATTTTTTAAAAGCTATAGAAAAGTTTTTTAAAAAAAAAACACATAAAATTCAGAAAAATGCATAAAATCTTTATTTGAATCGATAGTACGGTCCATATAATTTGATGTTTGAAGGTTATTTCATGCAAATGTTGACCTTGACTGCGCCTCAAATGGTCCATCCGCTTAGTCCGATTTTGGCATACTCTTTTTAACATTTCGGCCGGTATCTCATGAATAAATGCTTCAATGTTGTCTTCCAATGCGTCAATTGAAGCGGGCTTGTCTGTATAGACATGACCTTTAACATAGCCCCACAAAAAATAGTCTAAATGCGTTAAATCGTACGATCTAGGCGGCCAATTGACCGGTTCCGAACGTGAAATAAAATGTTCACCAAACTCGCCTCTCAATAAGTCCATTGTTGCGCGTGCTGTGTGGCATGTGGCACCGTCTTGTTGAAACCACATGTCATGCAAGTCAAGCTCTTGCATTTTGGGCAAAAAAAAGTTGGATATCATCTCACGGTAGCGCTCAGCATTCACAGTTACGTTACGATTCGCATCATCTTTGAAGAAGTACGGTCCAATGATACCACCCGCCCATAAACTGCACCGAATTGTGACTTTTTCTGGATGCATTGGTAGCTCTTGCAATGCTTCCGGCTGATATTCACTCTAAAATCGACAATTATGCTTATTTACGTACCCATTGAGCCAAAAATGAGCAATTTTTCGGTAAAAAGCGCGCGATGAACTTTCTTAACAGAGCACGCATTTTGATAATAAAATTCAATAATTTGCAAGCGTTGTTCGTTTGTAAGACGATTCATGGTTAAATTATAGACCAAACTGAAGATGTTTGATAGTGAAACAAAACACGAAACGTGCGTCAGCTGTTTAAACCAGTGTTGCCAAAAAGATAATAGCTAAAGAATCACCCTTTATGTACACAACTTTCCTTGCGCGAGTCCGACTCGCACTTGGCTGGTTTTTTGAATGTGTTTCCTAGTCGTATTAATTCGTATTACTTTTCGACATTTGATATTTAAAAAAAAAAAAAACATTTTAACAGTGAAGTTATTTCAATAGCATATTAAAAAAAATGTTGCCAGGTTATCAATTACATTGAAAATTAAGTCACAAAAAATATTTTATTGTTTTTTGTCCCCTTTTATTTTTGCTATGGGGCAATTAATAAGTTCTTGGCTGAAAAAATACAAAAAAAAAAAACAATATATATGGATAACGTAGCAATTTTTTTTTTAATAAGCCATTGAAGCAACTTCACAACCATTATTTTTTAAAAGGCTCTTTTCTGGCGGATCAAAAGCTGAAACTTGCCCTTCCTTAATCATATTTTTCGTCATTCTCGAAGAAAATTGGTTAATTGCAATTTAATTATGATCACTACTGCGATATTAAAACCATAGACGTAGACTTAAAAGAACTGTGATTTCAGTAAAATCGTGGTGATGTTGCTGGACCGTCACGGATGCGACTTATCCAAGGCCTAGCACGCAAAAACAATGCTGGTGAAGCTTTTCTAAAAATAGAAGGCGAAACAATAGAATAGGCTAGAAGGTTTTTCTTTGCTTATTCCATTCCAATATGAATCATTGGTAAGGTTTAACTAAAACAAATTACATAAAATCACAAATGTATAAAAAGAAGTTCTTATATAGAAACAGTATTTATAACATTTTAAGAATTCGCATTTTAAACAAGATAAAAACTTAAGTAAAACCATTAAAAAAATGAAAAAGCAATAAAAATTAGTTTGTTTATTTACATGTGATAATGAAATCTGAGCTTTTGCTTCGCCTGAAACTATAGGTGTCATTGGATCATCCTCCAATTGGTACTTTTGAGCATGAATAGTGTCTGCGACAAAAACGCTGAGGCAAAACGTCACAAGTTTCACAATGAAAATCATTTAAACATAGAGAAACTATTTCGAGCAACAAAATTGTATAGAATTTCTCAAAAGTAACTTTTAATCAACTAAAACCGTAATTTTCGCTCCAAACACCAGTACCTATACTGGCACTGAAAGAACTGAGACATGATAAGGCCTCAGCAAGCCACCATTTCCATTTACTATAAATTGTAAAACAAAAAAACATGTAAGACCCCATTTTGCAATCAACTATCAGCGGGTAGGTCCAGGTAGCGATAACATGGTAATAAATCACTGCAGGAAATGTTACATGCAAATATAACTCAAAACCTTAAGCCTTGACATTTGTATTCAATTTTGTTGGAAATCTAAAATAGGTAATTTCAATTCCAAAGTGTGGACGTTAAATAATTACTTGTTGCAAATGTCAAAAAGTAGAAACTATATGTCTCCTATTGAGACCGCAGATGCAACATTGATTGAAAATGTTTATTATTGCATTTAATAACCTTAAGAATTAGTTGACGAAGAGTTCATAATTTTTTTATTACTTACTGATTATTTCATTTGCATTAATTGTATTTCATAACATACCCTGCTGAGCGTTTCCCGGGTTCAAATCCAAAAAAAGAAATTTATCACCGTCCAATCACTGGCAAGTGATTGACAAGTTATGTTTAAGTTAAGTTAAAAGTTTTAATGACTTTTAATTGAATCCAATCTATGGGATTTTGACCGAATTCCTAAATGTCAAAAAAATTAGTATTGTGAATGCGTATTGAAAATGTACGATGCTTTATGATTTTGTTGCGTTTGTGATTGCTTTCTGATTTCAATTTGCAGGTTCTGGGTTCGAATCTGTCTGCGATAGTTTTTTTTTTTCTTTTTTGTACGCAATAATATTTTTTTTTTTTGAAAAAGCGGAGCGACAAAAAACACTAAATTCCTTCGGCGAAAGATTGCGGGTTATAAAGATTTGATAGTTTGGTTCGGGACTACATTCGACTGCGATGGATGGTATTGGTTAGAAAGCAACCAACGGATCGTTCGGCCAAAAGAAATCTCGAAAGAAAGAAAGTCGAAAAGGCATTTGACACAGTATAGCACAATGGATTGCTTCATAAGCTCTACATCATCAAGTTCCCAAACTACATCATTAAGATGATAAAATCCTTCCTAACAGGAAGAAGTTTACAAGTTTCTGTAAATGGTTGTCAGTCTAATGCCTTTCCAGTTACTGATGGAGCACCCCAAGGTGCTTATCTATCGCCAACTCTTTACAACATTTTCACATTTGACTTTCCTCATCTAAATAACTGCTATCACGCAATATTTGCCGACGATACATGTTTATTTTCAGATGCATTAGATGGATAGATTGAAGATACATTTCTTCAGATGCAATTGCTTTCAATATTAAAGCCAATCTGCAATCTGCTTTGAATACGACTATATCGTTCTTCAATGACTGGAAAATAAAAATTAATGCTTCAAAAACTCAGGCTGTTTACTAAAAAAAAGGAAAGTCTGTTTCTTACTAAACAACAGATATCTATCAATGGCACACAGATTGAGTGCAAGTCTATGAGTTACTATCTTGGGGTGCACCTCAATAAACATCTGACATTTTGACACCATGTGCAGGAAACTTTAAATAAAGTGAACCTCACAATACGGAGTTTGTATCCCTTTATAAACAGAAAATCGAAAATGAGCAATGAAAATAAACTCACGATATTCAAAGCAATTTTTCATGCCCTTATGTTTTACGGCTTCCCAGTTTGGGGAACTTGTGCAAAACGCCACATCTTAAAATTGCGGCGGATTCAAAATAAGGTTCTTAAAACGATGCTGAACCTTCCATGGCTCTATGAGCTCCATTCTCTGTCGAAAATAGAGAAAGTTGCTACGAGGATAAACAAGCTAATTGACAGATATAAGGCAAGATGCAGTGCGACGGATAATGTACTGGTCGCTAACTCAGCTATCTGAGCCTGGCCTAGTTTGCTCCTATAGAGTAACACTTTTTATTTGTCTACTCAAAATATTTACGCTTATCTATTTATTTATATATATTTATTTATTTCCTTATTGATTTTATATATACACATACTTATTAACCATTGTTTGTTTAAAATGTATTTATTTATTAATTTATTTATTTTTTATTTAATTATTTATTTATTTATTTATTATTTATTTACTTATTAATTTATTTATTTATTCATTCATTCATTTATTTATTTATTTTTATTTTATTTATTTATTTATTTATTTTTTTATACGTAAACAATTAGTTAAATGTTATTTGTGTTTATTATATTATTTGGATTGAAGGACTGATTTATGCTTCCTAATTTATTTATTTTTCTAATTTTTTCCCCTTCATATTTGTCATACAAACTAATCGTAGTAAGTTCAGCTTTAGTATGCAGAAATATTCTGATAAATATGTTCGTTGTCAGTTTCAATATGACTCCATTATGAATATGTAATGTGTGAGGCGTGCACATATTTTTTGAGAGTGAATTCTCATGTTCGTGTTTTCCTTTTAGGTATGTTTCAACTCACAAATGGGAAGTCTAATATTGTTAAAAAAATACTTCAAAGTAACATGCAGAGCTGTAGCAGATTATTTTAAAATTATCCAAATTTTCTTACATAATAAACATGTAAATGCCCGCATACATCATACTTCATTACGGTGCATCACCTCCTAATCGATATTACAACTTCACGGAATCATTAACAAATAATCCGTTTCACGAAAAAAATAATTTTCCAAATAGGGGAGCTAAACTCAAACGAGAACGATTGATAACATTGTTTTCAGCATAAAGTTGCATTTTGCATTTTTCGAAAGAGAGTTAAAAAGAGTTAAAAAACAAAAAAAAATTACTCTCATTCCATTGGTTTACTTCTGTCTTGTTGGAAAGTCCCTGACTGTCCACAAAGTATCTCCGAAAACAGTGGATTTGTGAGTGATTGCCGTCATTTTGAAGCTCCACAGTTCCGTAATAGCTAATTGCTCGTCATACCATTACGCCACCTCCTTTATTGAGTCGCTGTATTTCTTCGTTTCTCATATCATGGAAATATCAGCTGTATCCATCACATCCGTACAAATTATATTTTTTTTTCATCAGAAAAGACGACGGTATGGCAACCTTTGTTCCAACTGATGTTTACGTGCCGCGTTCAATGGTGGTTTTCTCTGCATATTTTAATGGCCGATACGGCTGCCTTCTGTTTCACGCGATGAACAGTCGATCAACTAACTGTAACTCTGGTTTTTGCCTTAGCTTTACTTACCGACAGCCGTGAATTTGAAGCAGCTCTCAGTACGCCCGCCTTTCCTGATACATTGTTGCTTTTCTGACTCTTCTTTGGGTTTTTTTTTCCATACTTCTATGGGTTCTTTAAAAAGCTGTGTGCAACTGTGGCGACTCTTTCAATCATGCTGGCTATGAAACGGGTGGAGTTTTCTTGTTCCCGGTAAGCTTTCACCTTGGTTCATGTGTTTCCCTTACCCATAGTTGAGGATTGTATGAAGGTATTTATTGAACTGATTTTTCCTTGGAAGGTAGGTACATGTGATTGTCACATCTGAAACAGTTGTCACCAATTTCTCATTGGCCAGGGGACTTGCTGATACCTTAGATATACCTGATTCGTATCCAAGTGGTCTCTGTAGAGATTGTCCACCTTATTACCGGTTATCACCAGTTTGTTTTCTTAATGAATTTTACTATGTTCTGAATCTTTATATCTGACATATCTTCTAGGTTGTCGAATGAGTAGCTTCCTAGCGTGCTTTTCCACGTTTTTGCGACGGCAGGACAGGTGCCAATGTAGTGTAGTACCCTTTCTACTTCGTCCTCGTCCCTGCAGCTCCTGCAAAAGTCGTTATGGGGAACTACTATCCTTAATGCATGTGAGCCCATGATACAGTGACCTGTTATAATTCCTACGACCTTGCTCATTATATTTCTGTTAAGGCTAAGGAGTGTACTTATCTTTTCTGGATTAACGAGAGGCCACAATTCCACCCATCTCCGATTGGCGATATTGATGGCATCTGTATTTAGCATAGTGTTTATTGCAAGTGGCAAGCTCACCCCTATTCTAGCTAGCTCGTCGGCTCTTTCATTGCCTGATATACCACTATGCCAAGGGACCAAGTATAGGGTAAGGTTACATCTGATCGCTATCTCCCTAAGAGTTAGACGACAAAGTTTTACCATCTTGGATTTAATTGATGTTGTGTCCGGTTTTCCATAGATAAGCGAGGATTTGAAAAATATTGATAAATTAAAACAAAAAAAATGCCTGTTCGTAATCAAGTGAGGCGGATTACATATCAAAGTTTCCATCAGTTTCACCATTCTCGTCCTCAAATAAAAAGTGCACATTGCGTGATGGTGCCCAGACAGAATGTTTCGCGCCATACCACGGAAGCAGTACTGACAGCGTTTCAAAAAGTATCAAAGACGTCCAAAATGTGGTAGATGTTTTTCTTGCCTCAATCCTTTTGTACACCATCCTGCAGATTGTTTTCTTTTTATTTTTTGTACAGAATTTTTTTTTTTCAAATTTTAACCGGGTGAATATTAAAATTTAATTTACAGAAATTTTCGATTCAACGAACCATCTTACATAAGAAAATTTAAACATTCGCTAAAAAGAAATAATAACAAAAAAAATCAAAGGTGCGCTGTTTGCTTCTCATTGCGCACCAAAATTATTTCATTATTTATTTTTGGAACATAACGCTGCCTTTTTTGGCGATCAGGAATGTTTGAACATGCACAAAGCAGGCAGTAAAGCATTAAGAATTCAGACTTTTTTCCTTAAATTACAGTGAAATATTGTATCACGTTTTATAAGTGATTTACAATCCGCCCCAGAGTAAGACGCCTTAAAAAAACTTCCAGGGCAAATGCAAAATTTGTTGATTACAACAACAAAAGTTACTTTCTAGTCAATTCAAATAGTGCAATCAAACTTTGGAGAAACCAAACAATTAAAAGCCAAGGTTCAAGTGAACATCAGCCACCATGAGCGAAAGTTGTCAATAACTTTTTTATTATCTTTTCTGAAATACAAATATTTTAAAGTGGCCGTTGATCGATTTAGAAGCGCATTTTATTATTTTTAAATAAATAACAAAGCTGTAGATAGAGATGTTTTATCTGATTAACCAATGATTAAGATATCTGATAAGAAAATATTTAATCCATATAATGTTTATTTTGAGGGACTACTGAATGGCTACTTGAAAATTTCCAATCTCCTCATAGACAATCATACTCACCTTCATGTTTTTGATGTGTCATTTATTTCTGTTTTATTTGAATGAATTTATTTTATTCATTGAATCAGATTGACATTATGTAGGTTGGTTGTACCGACTCGAGACTGCGGTAAAGGAGGTAGTCTGTCTATATCAGGAGAGTACGGCGGTAGAATTTCAAATCCCAACTGGTAGCAGTTTTCGCTTTGATGCGTCTGATGTATGATCTAGTATTGTCATGCAGTGGATCAAAATATGCCTTTTCGCCAAAGAAGGTTGATTTTCAGCCAATTTTGTATGCAGCATGACTTAGATTTCCCGAAGGGAACTTCACTAATTCGCGTTCGTTCAAAAAACAAAAAATTAATTGTTAACAACATTATCAGCAACTCTAACAATAGCATAATCAGCGAAGCGAAGAAAAACATAACTATCATGAAAATTGGAAAAACCAATAATTATTGGCAGAGTCGCCACAAATTTCTTTACACGTCGCCGTTTTCGTTTCATTTGTTCAATTTTTTAACTAAACAGTTTTATTTTTTTAACATAAGTAAATCTTATTTTAATAAAAGAAAAGAAAAAAATAATAAAAAGACTTGTATTTTTTACAATCGTGTCAACTGTGATTGTCGTTGATAGACACACTTCTAAAAGCAAATAATTTGGTTCTTTAAAGGGTTCCGTGATCCTCCTCCGTCTGTCTGTCGTCGCTTAGCTGTATCTTCTTACTGATAATAGATAGACATTTGCACTTTTCACAGAATGTGCATTTCTGTGCCGAATGTACCAAACAAATAATAAAATGATATAAAATCAAAAAAGTAAGGGGGACCCCTTTATCTGTCGAAATGACTTGAAATTCCAATAAGGGAAATTTATAATATAAATTAAAACTATCACAGTTTTTTTATGCAGACTTATATCTATGATTCCAACATTTGTTTGGCAAATTCACGAGAGAAATACGTCTCAGGAATGAATGTAGTGATGTTATCTTAACACATTTCTCCAATAGGTCTTTATCAAAAAACCTTCAAATTGTGATAATTTTGATTCAGAAATTATCGTTTGGAAAGTGGCTGATTTTTTTCAATTCCATATTATATCTAAGTCGATTAAAAGCTCTTACATTGTGTCGAATAGGGTTCAGAAAATCACTATCAGGCATCGCGTCGCATGAGAACACTGACAATCGTTAATTGGCTTACTCGTACATACAGATTTGTGTTGCTATAAGAAATCAAAATCAAAGATTTATGAATTGATGTCGAGTCAAACTCGCACTTGGTCGCTTCGCATTCGATGGTCAGTTGGCTTCAACTCCTGAACCAATTGGACTTTGTATGGCGTTATACCAAGGTCTTTATGCTAAATTCGTCTCAATGATGTCTCCGAAATGTTCAATTGTTGAGAACGACGGTGAATTGATGTTGATGGCGCTTCACGCACACTTTCTGCCACAAAAAAGTTAGATGGCGGACGGAATACAGAAATATATCAAACGACTCATAGTCTAATCCATAGTGAAAGCTATTCCTGATTGGTTCTTCCGTAAAGTGCATGGTTTTACTGGGATACTTAAATGGTACTTCCTTTTACGGAAGTCGCATACACAAAATATTATAATTTTTTTTTAAGAAATAAATAAATTTATTAAACTATCAATAACGAAATCTAATCACAATAATATTGTTTCTCCACACTGACGCAAACATCACACTTGACCTCACAGCACCAGGAAAATCTACAGTTGCAGCGCTTCTGCCCAACAACGGTCTGCCCACGAGTTCTTAATCCACAGGATCTACAAAGATTTTTGCACGAGTGCCTCTCCTGCAAAGACACATGTTTGCCCTTCTCCCGGGAGCATTGTCGTCCACGCATACCACCCCATCCGGGTATCGCATCAATGTTACAATAATTCGGCGAGTCTTGCACATACACCAAAACATTTTCCGGAATGTGCTTCCAGTTGACTGTTCCAGAATTATCAGAGTTGACCACAAGAGCCTTCTCGTACATTTGTCTGATGTCGTCTGCCACATCGGTGAATGGTCTCAATGAATGCCAACATGTTCCCTCGTTGCATGTCACGTGTTTGTTTTCACAACGACAATATCGCTTTAGGGACTTCCGAACAGCGATCTTGGCCGCTCGATTATTGTGCATCAAGGCGTATGCCTGGACGTCGAGACTTTCCGTCTGGTAATTGTTGAGAATTGTTCCAATTACTTGTTCAGCATATTCTGGATCATCGGAACATCCCGCGAATTGGTTACTTTTGTCTTCTTTGCAGCCGCAGCCTGAGATCCCGCCAGATGAGCAGTTCTTTGTGATGGTATATATTAGAGCCGCCGTGGTCAAGGTTATGACATATGCGCTCTCACGATCCAGATGCTTTGATGTTCGCTTCGAGAGGAAGTCGGTGCTGGGACAATTCCAACGATCCCATTTAAAGCTGTCCTGACAGTTTGTGAGCGCCAACTCAAGACTTGGTCCAACTATATCTTTTAATGGAAATATCGACTGAAGCTGCTGGGAATTCATAAATAAATATATTGTTAAAATATCCAGGGACTCTACAACGTGTGTTGAACTTACCATTTTATTGACTAGACCACTTTGGGTTGCTATGACGTCAATCGAGTCTATGTAGCCGGCAGCTAAATGCACCGCAAAAAGGATAAAAAACAAACTTTGAGAAATATGCATTTTGATTGTGATGTCCTCACAGCTGTATGAATAAATTAATTATGTGTACTGGTCCGAAGAAACATCACCGTTTTATACACAAACTTAGGATGAGGAAAAAAAGTACCTAAAAACAAGCATCTGGATGTAATTATTTTTGTAAACCACCAAATACAATTACAAGTTTTACAATGCACAGGTAGAAAATTGGTGCAGAATTTATTTTTCAATGAATCTGTAAAAGAGTCCTTAAAAAAATCCCAAAAAATTTGCTGACAAATATTTGGGAAAGATCGTAAAGTAATAAATGTTTTATTGCAAATGCGGCTACCTACTTCCGGCACTGAGTTTTGTCAATGAGTAAAAGGCAATCCTTTGGAATTCCAAACAAAATGAAATGAATGAATAAATCGTGGAGGCAGGCAAATTTGACAATGGGTTTTATTTGGAATACCCAAGAATTAAATTAATCTGGTTAATCATAAAAGGTGATTTAAATGAGGCTGTACAAGGGTGAAGCTATGAGATGGATGAACATTTAGGTCCAATGTCAGTTGTCAAAGTTCCAAATAACCTTATGGTCTTAAAATTTCTTATCGTTATTAAAAGCAGGGCTCAGATGTGTAAGAGAAAAGGCTTGCAGTGTTTTTTTATTATCTAGATTAACAGTGTTGAATGGTCTCCTATGTATGATGTTCAAAACACTATAAAAAAGAGGTTTTTCTATGATTTGCATTGATATTTTATGTATAATTTTTAACAACCTCTGCAATGAGAAAACGAGTTCCATCAGATATAAATGGACCCCTACAACGAAGACGAGACGATGTGGAAGTCGACAGCGACGCATGAGTTTGCTTCTGGAATGCACAAACGCTTTTTCCTCAAGAGCTGCTCAAAGAATGGAAACTATCCGCACGGAATGTTAAGCGGATATTACTGCTATTCGGGAAGAATTCTGGAGAGGATTGGAAACAGGATGCTGGCAAGAGATCGCCAACGTAAAATTCTACAATGTGAGTTTGATAAGGGCACACGATCGTACAGAGGAAACTTTGATCCCAAAAGGCCGGAAAATACACGACAACAGATAACGGCTTCCATCTCACTGAATCCGCGGCATCTACTACTTGATAAATGCGTCGTCCAAGATTTTCTCATAAAAAGGTTAAGTCATCAACCTTGCTTTGCCGGGGCAGTAAAATATTCTGGATGTGAAAGGGGTTTATGCCGACTCTGACAGGACATAAAGCCCGATTGTTGAATTCCAAAAAAAGACCATTTAGTTAAAAGAAGATTCAATAGACACCCTCAGCACACCAGAAATGGCCATAAGTAACAACCTTATTAAGCGTTGTTAAGTATTTGCTTGGCAGGTATCAATAGTGAGTGCTCGCAGTGAGCTTGGAAAAATTGTTCATCATTATGTGATGTAGTAAGAAAGACCTCAGTTCAACCAATATAAATATTTAGTTAAATCTTTACTTCGTTAATTTGTTCCTTTGTTTGCAAATATCAAAATATTGGTTGGCGGAGTTCTAAGCGGTCGAATAAAGTAGTTGGCTACGTCATAAATCGTTGAGAATATCCAATCCACAAAACGATATTGGATAACCTTTGACAGGCAAGCTAGTGGCGTTAACCCTTTTTGGATGTGCGTGGAGTAAATTTTCATTGATAAAGTTCAGAGGAGAAGAACAATCAAATCAGCCTATGCAGTGGAAAAGAAGATTTTGTTATTCCAAAAATCAATAAGATAATGTCCTAATTGCTTAAATGGTTTGGGACCCTGTTTATTGAACTTATTGTGCCGACCAAATCCAACTATCAATGTAAGAAGTGCTTTCGAGTGAAATAATGTGCAACATGTCGATATTGTATTTTGTATTTAAATTTGTCAGGACCTTTTTATTGGTCTCCGATTGTATACGGATAAGTTCCCTTCACAATCTTCAACGTCCAACACAATTGTATTGAGTAGTCTTTACTCGATTCAGTCAAAATGTTTTTTTTAACTCATAAGATATCCAGGCAAATGAGGTTCATTTTAGACGAAACGTGTTTTCAATTTTATCCAGGAACGCCTTTTGCAATTTGTATAGGTCTAGTCTAGGGCGTTCATTAATATAAAGTATGCTTGAATTCCTTTATAAAAAGAACTGAAAATGCTATGGAGTACTTTTCTTGCGTTATATAAAAAAAGATATTAGGGTACTGTAAACAACAACAAATAATTAAATACAGAGGAGGTCGACATACAAAAAATGGTTTCCTTAAAAGTCCCACATAAATCTACTTCGTTAACAATATGCAGAATGTCTGTTCTATTTCCTATTAGTTTTTTATATAACTAATAATAAACTGTGATGTGAATTTGTTTTTAACTTATATGAAATTTAATATAAGCGATTGCAAAAAACTCAAAACAAAGTACTTAGACGATGCTTTATCTACCGTGCCAGTATTCCACTGATGATCTCCACTTAATGGCAAACATCGAAAAAGTTTTATTAAGAATAGAAAATATAGGAAAATTTATTCGAGCGACACAATGAATCTTGTAGGTCATCCGAAAACCACTTGATCTCAAATTTTTGTCACTTAAGGGAAAAAAAACAAAACTTACAAAAATTAAAAAATGGTTTAAGCTTTATAATTGTTATTTACTTTCTATTCATTATTTTGTTTATAAACCTATGTTTTCGTTGTTAATTTAATCATACGCTTATTTGTTTAGTTTTTGCGTATTTATTTACTTATTTCCTTACTTATTTATTAATTTATTTTTTCATTTATCTATTATATTATGTTATTTTTTTTATTAACTTGTAAAGCATAACCGAGATCAGCTATTGCTTTGTTGTCTCCCATTCACTCCAATCTTGGAAAACTTATTTGAAGAAAGTTTTTTTTGTAGATTTTCCTTCGACATTTCCTTATATTTAACTGAAATATTTGCAATAATGTTAATTCTTTCAGAAGTAAGGTAGAGTTATACTTAATCTTTGTAAATTGTGCAGTTAGTGTGAACCTCAATCTTTTTTTAATAATTTATTTTTTAAAAACGGTATTGTAATTAACTCTAAAGAACAAAGAAAAATACCGCCACGAAAGTTTAACACGTATGGTTGGGTAGAAACGTATTGACATTCGTTCCGCAAGTTGAAAAATGTTTTATTTTTCTTATTGGTATTCGAGCTTTTACATTGTTTTGGATCGACGAAATGATTGCATACTTTAAAAAGTCGTTAACTTGCTCCATGAAACTAATTGTGTTCTTTAGGTGCTAAGGTGCGTTGCGATTTCATGAAACACTTCCTTTGTTTGGTGACCCCATTTGTTTTTAAATTTATATCATGCAATAGCAGTACACCTTCTGTGAAAATTGCCAGTGTCTCACTATAACCGTTTAGAAGAGACTGCGATGGACAGACGTTCAGCTGAGCCTTAGTAATAGGGTTCTTTTGGACTGTTTAGGAACGGAACACTAAAAATGAAAAAGGGGCTAGTTGTAGGCGAATTTGTCTGTTGCCCTCAATTTCTTAAGAAGTAGATTAAAGAAAATATATATATATTAAAATAAACTATAGTTTTTCAGTCCCAGGTTCTTTCAAGTTCGGTCTTTCCACTCAAGATGCTCTGTTAGAAGTAAGGGCTTACCATAAGTAGATTAACAAACCTGATGTATTGCTTTTAAATCGAAAGGGTCGACAGATGTCAAAAAAAATACAAATTTAAATTGGTCAAAGCACATCTTTATTTAAAAAAAAAACATTCTTTCAACTACTCGTTGCTTGCGTTGCCTAAGCTCATTCAATGAATGTTTTTATACCTTCCAAGTTCTGTCTTTGCGCCAGATACTTCAAAGTTTTGAAATTTTTGTGTTTTTTAGGAGGAAGTTAACGAAGTTAAAGAGTCCAAATACTTGTAAGCGCAGTTTGCATGTTCCTCATTTTGTAACATCAAGTTTCAGAATATCTTACTCTGTTATTTCATGCAAAGTTGTTAACAACAATTGAGAATTCGATTATCAAGAAACCTGTGCGCTTTGACAAAAGAAACAAGATTACTGGTGCTCGATTTTAATCACCGAGAAATTAAAATTCTGCTACTTTTTACAATCTAATTGTAAAAAATGTTTTGCTTATTTGATACGTTAATAGATTTTAATTGCGAATAAATTATATTGTTGTAAAGTAATGTCTGTTTTACTTGAAATATCAACTTTACGTTTTCTCTTGTTTTTCTTTTACTTTATCTACTTCTTATCTGGAAGTTCTTTTTCATTTTTATTTTTTATTAATATGAACATTTACACCCCACACAATGTTGATTTCTTTTTTTTTAATGAGTTTTCGTCTCAGTTTCATATCAAATAATAAAGATGTCACTAGCTGTTCTCAGTATCAATATTAATTTTGTAAACTAAAAACTGTGAATTCCTTTTTGTATATGCGGGGCTATAGAATGAATTTTATTGTATTGTAAATAAATAATCAATCAATCAATCGCTTTAATGTCAAGAAGTAGGCTATGATAAATTTAAAGTTAAAAAAAAGGAGTATCAAACGTCTAACGGTGGTACAGAACCCTTCTTGTGTTTTTCTGATTTTCACTTGTTCGCCTTTTTTTTACTCATACTTTGTTTTGTGCAAGCTGAGCCTACGTCAAAAGTTTTATACATAAATATAATACTATAGAAAATCCTAAATACTCATCGAATTCGAAATAAAAAAGTTTAGTTGATCAAGAAAAAAATTGTTGGTGCAAAAATATATTGCGAATTTCAACAAATGTAAGAAAATTCAGTTTAGTTCCTAGTCCCCATTAAGACGCCATCCTTTGAACTCAAAACGAGAGACCCGACCGTATTTTGCCTTTCAGAACTTTTCTCACCTTTGTTCTTCATATTTATCACTCCATCAGTAAAAGTACCCACTCAATCAGTCAATTATATTTATTAGTATCTTTCACCACACTTCTTACACCCGAATTAGCTTCACATCGAAAAAATTCTCTAACTTAGTTAACCCATGTGGTCGGTCTTCCTTCGACTCTATATCCATTGAATGCAGCTACCGCCTCGGATCGCCTACTTGGCTCTCCAGCCCAATACGATGGCGCCACTTCATATGTCGGCACACTCTTGCTGTTGTTCTTTAACGCGGACACTACCAACAGGAATATCGCCAACTTTCCCACCAATATTGACTTAACCAAAAGCAGCTTCAGCTTGGTCACCAGAAACGGAATAATCGCCGATTGTATAAGAAATGGCAGGATAAAAAGCGGAAGTATTTTTGAGAACATTTCATACTTCTTGCCACGACCTAGAAAGTTTTCAAACGAGGTCACTCCAAGCACAAAAACTGTCTACAAATTCTCACCTTGAACCTCTGGATCATTCCAACGACCAAAGAATATGTCTTTCAGGCAATCCTCGTCGAGATTCACACTGACGATATCGTTTCTCATATCCAAACTCATGTTAAGTCCCGGACCTACTTCATAGCGAAATTCTTCATCGTGACTGTAGATTAATGGGTCCTCGCCTAAAACTGCCTCTGCGCGCTTTTTCTTATTTCTTCGCCTTTTCTTTTTCTTTTTGCGTAGCTTCTGACTGCTCTCCGAGGCGGGAGTTGTCTCCTCAGCAGTGGTTATGGCGGCCACAGGGTGACGATCTCTCAACAATTTGCGGTACTGCGACGAGGTCCGGTTGCCTAGATACGTACTCTTGTAGTTTTTGTATATTCCCAAAAATATATTCCTCAGCGGCTTGGCTTTCTTCCCAAAAATCTCGTGCTTATCCTGATGGTGTTCAAAGATCTCTTCATCAATACTCCGACCATCCGAGACTTCTTCGTCGGCTGAAGCCTCATCCACTGTTTCCGATACACTTAAATCAACCTCTCCATTATTTGTACTTTTGTCAATGACAAGGTCCTCGGACACTTGACTGTGTTCCTCTAACTCTATCGAACGCACCGCACTTAAGGCTAAACACACACTCAACAGAATCAACTTCATTCTAAGTCATTAGAATGCCGTTCACTGGATAGACTCTGCTAAGATATAACGCACGCGGCCGAAAACGTGACTTGATACTCGAATGGACGTCAACGAAATGCTGACGATCCTCAGCCATTTGGGATTTTATTAACTATCTCTCGACGCCGCCGGAAAACATTCGCTGGCCAAGAACGATAGAATCGTACAATTCCAGAAATTCCAGCCAAAGAAGGAAGGGAGATCTGCAATTTGTTTTTTTTTTCATTTCTCCTCATCCAGTTCTTGGCCAAGATCCGAGATACTCATAGTAGAGTGCAACTGTTATGGGCCTTGGAGAAATTGTACTCCACTGGATTGTTGATGGTCGTCGTCGCGGATGTTTAGCGCGTCTTCGGGAACAATTGGGAGAAGAGTGAAACCTCGTGCTGTTGTCGTGTCCCACATGTTCAACCTCACAAACATGATCTCAAGAGAAAGAAGCGCTGGCTGATTGAATGTACATCGCTGTGTAATGCCAAAGAAGGAACCTCTGGACTAGTGATGGGAAATTTGTTCTTCTGGGAACTTATCGAGTACAAACGTTTGTTTTCTTGTTCTACATAGACGCAGTGATATCTAGATCAGTCCATAATTGGATTTGGCTTTTCGTTTATTAACTCCGTCTGGAGAGTGATGAAAAGGGGACGACGACTGCGCTAGTCGATCGCAAATAAGATGCGTTAATTGGAACTATGGAGCATGACCAATATTGATATTGGGTTGATGGAGCATAAAAAATTAGAATAATCGAGCGTGTGTCTAATCGATGCAAAATGTGGAGGTCAGTACTGCCAAATGACCTACAGAGGCTTGTATCTGGATCTGGAATTAGGTGTTGCGGCTTCTAGAGTTCTTCTTCAACATCATTGACAGATCTTGAGAGGGGTATATGAATATTCCTTTATTTTCAGAAACGAACCGTCGATTTTGTCACTAAAACATCTAGACTTATGCATTTAAAGATAGTTATGCGATTAAGACAGTTTATCGCTAAGCTGCAAAGAGGTTGTCAGGTTGAGAATAATGGATTTTCAGTCACATAAAGCAAACCCAACCGAAAATCCCAAAAAAATGTTTTCGACAAGTCCACAGGGATCGATTTTGGATCCCATTCTCTTTGGAATGTTTATTAACGACTTACCACATGTATGTTAAAATGGGTCCTTTCTGCTGACGATATACAAATATACTTATCGAAGCGTATTGGTCTCATTGAAGATTTTATAGCCAGATATAATGAAGACTTGAATGAAATAAGCAGTTGATCGAAAATGAATAGTCTCTCAGATGACTTTTCTTCAATTTTAACCAATCAACTATAATACCGTTTCTTAAGTTCGTTATCGGTTTAGACTTTAGGGTAAGAAACAGCCTATCCTTCAATGATGAACAAACTCAATTATCGGACGCATTTACGGGATACTCGGGACACTCGGGAAACTTTAGATTTCTTGCAGTTTTTTTTCCGTTTGGAACAAGGCTACGATTGTCCACAACTTTACTTATGCTCTAGTCTCCTACGCAGAAGTCATCTATCCAAAACTTGACTCTATGTCTGAACATAAATTCCTTGTTGCATTTAATGATATAACTCGGTACGTATAAGTTGCCGAAGATACGGCCACATATCAATATACCAGACATGTTTCTTGGGTTGCACACTTTCCCAGTTCTTAGCAGCCCGAATTTGCATATTCTTACATAAGATCAGATACGCAATGTACATTTGTTTAGAAAAATCAACTTTTGCCAGTCTACGAGAACTTTTATTATTGTACCACCGTCATTTAAGTTAATAGGACTACCGGTTGAAAATGTCGTCCTTTGTTGAGGAAAAATAGATATGAATTCAATATTCAAAGTATTGCCCATCGCTAGCCACACATTTTTCCCATTTTTCTGGCAATTCATGAATACCCGTTCTGAAAAATTCAACCGGTTTGGCCACAATCCACGAATCCATTTTTTGACATCATCGAAATGACGGAAGTGCTGATCAGCCAGGCCATGTTGCATCAATCGGAAGAGATAGTAATCGGATGGCGCAAGGTCTGGACTATACGGCGGGTGGGGTAGGACATCCAATTTGAGCGTTTCAAGTTTCAAGTTTTGACGACATTTGCAACATGTGGCCGAGCATTGTCATGTTGCAAAATAATTTTATCGTGTCTTGCGACCGTTTCAGGTCGTTTTTCCTTCAGTGCTCGGCTCAAACGCATCAATTATCGTCGGTAGACCTCGCCTGTGATTGATTCATTCGGTTTTAGCAGCTCATAATACACAACACCCTTTTGGTCTCACCAAATGCACATCATATCCTTCAGGCCATGAATCTCCGTCGATGTTGAGGCATGTCCGGGGTATCCCTACGTTGCCCGACGTTTTGGATTATCGTAATGACTTCTTTTTGTGGCGTTCAAGCAGCACTTTGGACATGCAAAATCGGCGTTCGACGTCTCGTGGCTTCAATTCATACGGCACCCAATGTCCTACCTTTCGGAAATGGTTTGCTGAGCGACGCCAAGTGATTGTGCAAGTTCTCCTTGTGTTTGTGACGGATCTTGATTGAGCAATGCCTCCAATTCATGGTCTTCAAACTTTTTCACCTGGCCGGTTTATAGTATCTACAGCCCGGGTAAGCTTCGGTTGCTTTTTTCTTTAAATGAAAGAAGCATATTAAAACTTCCCGCAAATATTGTTTTGATGGCACGAATGTAGACATTTTACGGCTTTAAAAAAACTTGTGTTTTTTCACTAGTGACCAATAACCTGGACTGAAATAATTAGACAATGACATGAAGTTTCTGATGTGACAGCTGTCATTGGCAAAATTCACCTCATTTTCAACCGGTAGTCCTATTACTTAAACTCAGCGCGCCATTTCTTTGTCAATAGCGTTCGCCTTTGGAATTCTTTGTCGTTAAACATTAAACAAATCAGAGTTTCAACACGTTTCAAAGATAGTGTATTTCTTCATTTCACTAGTCTAATCGATGGATCTTCTCTTTCTATTTATACATCTATCTTTTTCTTTCATCTTCTTCATTTCCATTCCTGTAGCTTATATTTTTTTTTAATTAACTGAGTAATCATTTATGTTGTAATGTTTATATATTTTATTTGCTATTAATCTATGCTCTAATCGTTTATTAAATGTTTAATCTAATTACTATATATCTGTATTGTTTATTGTCATTGTCATTTTGCATCAATTATACCTTAAGAGACAAGCGTCTTGCATTTAAAAACAATTGTTGAGAAAATAAATTGAATTGAATTGAACTGAGTCCTAAATAGAGTGCAATGCTTGAAATTTGCGCTTGGGTAATAATTCGAAATTTCAAAATTGGAAAATTACATTTTCCTTCCCTAATATAATAAGGTGTGGCAGTAGTAGTAGTATTTTCATAAGTGTTATTAAAATGCTTTACACTTCAAGTTTAGTAAGCCACAAATCTGCTGGTTCAGATGACTGAGAAAAGAAGTTTCGAATGTCTTAAATCAGGTAGAAACAAATATTTTGCTCTTGGGTTCTAATTTGTTACAGAAATTGACGTCGAATTAAGCAATGCTGAGATCGAATCAAGCAATAGTGGCAATGATGGTTTGTCATCTGATATCTTACTCACATCATCAGTAGTTGTATGATGGTATCTAAATTCCCACTGTGACAACTTAAAAATAAAGAAGCCGAATACAACCGAATCGGATGACTAGAGACCGATAAGTTTACTGTCGTTCTTGTCAAAGTTCTTCGAGGAAACGCTACTCAATCAAATCCAGTCACTTGAATTCCATTTCAAAATCCAGCAATGGCAAGCATTTTTAAGGACATAGGGATTTGTTAAAATGATTTCTGATGTAAATCTGATGCTGGACTACTGTACTTGTACTTTTGTTTTAGTATTAAGTACATTTATTTTCCGGAAGCGAATATTCTCAGTTCTCTCAGTTTACTATCTAAAACACAAACCCTGTACATGAAATAAATGAAATGACTTTTATCCTTTGACATGTCATCTATGACATTCTCTGTTTGAAGATAAGAAAACATTTTTCTGCAAAGCTTAATTTTTTGAAAAAAGTTTTCTCTATCCGGCCAGACGGTTTTCCAATTAAATTTCTATAGATTAAAAGAAGGCCTTTTTTGACAAAATTTGTGCCCCGAAAAGTCATTCCCATAATACTAAAAACTTTTGGTTTTCCGCCGCTTCTTATATCATGGGCCCAATCCTACCTCGAAGATCGATAATCTTTTGCCCTTTCAGACCAATTCAATTTTGTAGCAACGCAAAACGTGACTCAGGGCAGTCACGATGAACCAATAGTTTTCATTCAATCATGAAAATGTATAAAGTTATTTCACCCCATTCTGAATTATGGCGACATGAAGGGATCCTCGTTATTACATCACGATGCGATATTAATGCTATTTATGGCAGAGAAACTTCGGTCACATTGGTTCAACGACATAAGCAGAATCAACTCAGCACTTTGCTTCATCACATGTTGGTCTAAAGAATTTCCCCAACAGTATATCACGAAAGCCATTTACTATACTTCGGTTCGACCGGTGTCCATATATGCTAGCCAAATGTGGTCTTCATATTACAATGCTCATACTCAAGGAATTGAGCCTGTCCAGCAAGGATCCTTCTTATCTCCCATGGGGTCATGAATTCAAGCTCCCTCCTTCTAACCGTCGCTTGCAATTGGTCCAGTACTGTTCAAAGTGTCTTTTTCAATCACATAACATAGAACTTGACTCTTTCAAGACAAGAATTTCATCCTTCTTTAATTAATCCTACCCTTTTCTTTTGCTATTAAGGAGCTTCCTTTCGGACATATTCCATAGAGTGATGTTAAAATAGGTGAAAAGCTTTCTGATTCTATGCTCGTTCCCGAGGGTGTACCTAAGGGATCAATTTCAGAACCAATTCTCTTTTGTTTTTTTAATAATGACATTCCTCCTTGCCATTGCTAATTATCGAGGCGCCTTTTTTAATAATGAAATGACCGAAGTTTATAGGTGGTCCATAGCTAAAACCAAGTTAAACCTTAACCTTCTAAATAATAAATTCATTAGTGCGACAGCTCCAAGTGCCAGGGCGTAGGTTGAATTTAACTCACAAATGTTAAGGGGTTGAACCTACAGCTTATTGCCGACTTCGAACGGGCCCAGAAGCTTAATCTTACACACTATTTGATGAGAAAAATTAGTCTTGAACAAACTACTTGGGTCGTCAGACCATCTATTCCCTTAGGGTATGAGCCTCTGAGCCTAAGCTAGAGGAGTTCTCCATCCGTCAAGGGCCCTGGCACGCAGCTCCCACTTAGTTGGACTTAGATGTATGTATCTTACGAGAGGTTTGGTCTTCCATGTTTTCTAGAACCTGACGGCTGGGATTCGAAGAGGCCATAAGCTTGAGCTTTATTGCAATTTACGTCTACCAGAATAGATCCACATTATTGAGTTCGCGGTTGTACCTTCATTCCAGTCATCTTTCTGCCAGATAGTACCAACTTTCGAAGTTCCCTTATATACCACCCTGCTCAAAAAGTTCCCGAAATTTATTCAGAAAATTAAAAATACAAGTTAATTTATCTAAATCTATCTTATACCCTTCAAAGTAATTCCCATCGAGAGTAACACACTTATGCCAGCGGTTTTCGGTATGTCCATCAGTGGTTCCTCCTATTTTTCCATTACTTCCTTTCGGCTGCTATGGCGCGTTCCCTGTTATGGTTTCTTTAACTCGATTGGCTGTTGTTCTCAACAAAAAAATACGAATAATTATGGCACTGTGTGACGGTGCGTTATCATGGTGCAAATTCTGCGAGTTTTCTGCCCATAATTCTGGTCTCTTTCGGCGAATTGCTTCACGCACACGTCTCATAACGCCCAAATAATACTCTTTGTTTACTGTTTGGCCTTCTGGCAAAAATTCATGATTACACCATTGTAATCCAAGAAAACCGTGAGCATTGCCTTCTTTTTTGAATGAAAACGACATGGTTTTTTTTGGTCTCGGATCATTTGGTAAACGCCATTTACTTGTCTAGATTGCGTGTCGTACTCATAAACCCACATCTCTTCTCCAGCAATGATGCTTTTGATGAATTTGGAATAAGATTCAGTCTCGCAAATCATGTCTTTTGCGACGTCCATTTCTAAAAAAGTTAATTATCTGTAATAAAAATCGCCGCTAAGATTTAGATGGAATATCAAAAACAGATGTACCAACTTAACAAAAAAAACAGAACTGAAGTCGGAACGACGCCACACGGTGGTTATTCCGGAAACTTTTTGATCAAGGTGGTATGTTCAGCTACATAACTTTTCGTCTATCATTCGACTCCATAAAGCAGAACTGCAAGATAAGTATGATGCAGAGCATGATTTCAAGTAAGAAGGTACAAATCCTTGTTGCTTGGATGAACCGAAGCCAAATCAATGATGTTTCGCTTCAGAAGTGCAAAGCAAACATGCAAATACACTGGCATGACCCTCTATAATGGGATGCAGAAAGCAATCATTCCGTCAATTGTTTGGCCTCAGTCCTTTATTGACTTCAAGGCAATTGTGATATATTACGTGCCTTCGATAACTTGTTATTCCGTTTCACTGATTGACGTACTTTTTGCAAAGATGGGTTTAGTTCTTACCTGTTAAACTTGACCATGAAGAATACATGGGCGTTTTACTGATCTTTGTGTGAGAAGAACTTTCGATCTTAATATTAGTAGGTGCAAATTTGCACTTGAAGCCGGCTTCGAGCATTATAAGTGAATTTTCGGTTTAAAATTGGAAAAGATTTCTCTCGAATTAAAGCATAAGAGACGTATGAAGGGTCTTTACTCTTTGCTAGCTGTATTATTTTTACATTAAGTTTTTATTGAATAAAAAATACCATTTAAAATTGTTCATACAAATCGGTGTGATTTATTAATTTTTTGGCTCAACGATAGGGACCCAACGGTTGGTTTGATATTTACAGGAATGGTGTACATGAATGCTTGTGTCCCGTTTTTTCGAAGAAAGCTGATTCTTCATCTACATCTGGGGGAAAGTGGTCCTCTTGTAGCAATGCCATTGCATTCAGGAAATGATGCTCAGCAATGTGTGCTTGGTTGACTATGATGTTGACAAGTTAATTTGGGCGGTCCTTGGCGATGACTGGCTTCTTTTGGAATAATCCAACAATGTACCGGGTTATGGGCGTGATTCCCTTCTCTCTGTAGAGTCTCCCGTTGCTCCCATGTTTCATGGTGATTCTGTTGAAATGAAGGCCATTACAGATGCGCAAGATCTTCCACTCAAAGGTGGCAAGTTTCCTGATGTAGGTCTTCGAGTCTGTGAACCATATCCATACGTTATCACCGGCCCGATGAGCTGTTTTTGCAGCTTCGTCTTCTGGCTTAAACCGATGGGGAAAAAACAAGATTTTCAAAGAATAGCAGCTTCTCAGTGACATAGAATCCATGGTGCATAACCTGTGTCGAGGCACTGATGACCGATCTTGCTCTACGGGAGTTAGCTGCTCTACGGATGCATATCAGCTCCATTTTCGTGTTAGGTCTATTTCTCACGTCCAACTGTTTTATAAATGATCATCCATTTCATTGTCCGGACATGACATCCCCTGGTTGAATCACTCACATCAAACTTTGTCATTCAAGATTGTATATGTTTGGGTTAAGTTTAGCAATTTTGCACGTTTTAAAATTATAGCTGTTTAGGAGGTACAAAAACTCTGGCAAGACTTTTCATCATCAAAATGAAGTTCCTACAGAAAATAGGGCTGCTGTAAGTGTTGAAAAAAGTCATAGTTCAACTTACTCAAAAATTAAAATTGAAAAGCCAGTTGCCCACGGAAAGAGTTAAAACAAACACTGGTAAGATGATTGTTCATCAAAGTTTAGATCACAACTTTTGACATTACTTTTTCTCCAGCGATGATACTCATTTTTCATTCGGTGGGTATGTTTGTAAACAAAATTGTCGCATATGCAAGTCAAAAACCATATATTCAATATATTAAAAGTCAATGTAGAGTGCGAACGGGTTCGACGAAATGACAGTTGAAGACGGTGCCTAATCTCATACAACACAACTCGATTTGACTATCAAGCAAGAAAAAAAAACAACCCGATCTTTTAAAGGAAATAGAAAACAAAAGGTAGAGATATCTATTAATATACACATATATAGATGACCTTAACGCGCAGAAGTTAAGTCAACAAATCTTGGCTGATGTAATAAAGCTTACTCTACCATGACTGCGATGAGATTTAGCGTTATTGCGACGATTTTGTACCAGCTTTCAAAACTATAAAACCTTTCTGTTTGAAACGCCGATGTGAACGTTTTCTTTCATGCCCAACCAGTGAGGAAAATTTACTCCCATATATAAATAAGCCTGGCGCAAGAAGGATACGCATTAGTTTCCAACACCATAATAAACAACGCAGCCCACTTCCAGATAAGCTTTATGGTAATAAAAAAATTTCTTGGATTGGGAAGCGGGGAATTCATAGTCATTGTATCACTGTGATTGTTTTGTGCTTGATTTGCAGTGGAATAGTGAGTGACCCTCAATTTTTTTTTAAGACTACCGAATGTACCAATGTAAACGTTATTATTCAGGCGAAATACATTAACGAGATGCTTAACAATTTTTTTGATTTCCGTAAATTAATAAATCGGGTCGACATGTGGTTTCAACAGGATGAAGCAACCGCTGTCAAAGCTCGGCGGTGATTTGGAACACCTATTTCATGCATCAATTCAAAATGTCGTAAATTGATCACATATGTGCATCTCCTCAGGATGCGGTCGTTTGAGTGATATAATCTTCTTCATTTAAATTATTCGAACCAAATTGTTAGTAATTACTTCATTCTTTTGCTGGGGTTTCGAATAAAGATTTGACAACTTTTTTTTAGATAACATAAATCGATTGTAAGTTGTGCTTTGTGGCTTGTTTCACCATTCTGTTGAAACCACATGTCGTCCATGTCCATATCTTCCAATTCGAGCCTAAAATATTCGATAATCATGACGCCATAACTCTAGCTGATCACAGTAATGTGACGATCATTATCGTCGACGAAAAAAATTGGTGCAATAACGCCGCCGGTACGCAAACCGCACGAAAGTTTTTTTTTTTGGTTGAAGTGGTGACTCATGAAGCAAATGTGGATTTTCATCCGACCAAAAACGCATATATTTCTTATTGACGAACCCATTGAGCCCAAAATGAGCTTCGTCACTGAAGATGATTTTGCGATGAAATTCATCATCTTGGAGCTCCAGAGCCCAATCGGAGAACGTACATCGCTGCAAATAGTCCATCGGCTTCAATTCTTGAGTCAGCTTGATCTTGTGTGGGTGTAAACCAAGACCCTTACGCAAAATACGCCATAATGTGGTCTGAGCGGTGCTCAATTCTTGAGAACGCCGCGGAATTGAAAGATTTGGATCGTTTACTACGGACAACAATATTTTCGACCCTTCGACCAACCCGTTGTCCCACTGACACGGCAACATCACACAACGAATATGTAGACTCAAATTTTTGCACTAAACTTGTTATTGCCTGTCTACTAGGGTGAGAGTTACGACCGAAAATTGGAGTTAATACTCTTAAAGTTGCGGTCACCGACTCCGAATTTCGATAGAAAATTTTCATAATTTGCAGAAGTTGCTTGTTCATGTACTTTACCCTGATAAAAATGTTGAGTTTACTGCATAAATTGACAATGACAGTTAGACGATTAGTAAAAAGGCGCGTTCACAAGTTAAATTCAAAGTTGTCAATATTAATATTAAGAACGGTCAATCGAATGTCTTTTTTACGAATACTGCCTTGCCGATAAGAGATTTCGATTGCTCTCTACAGAATAGTCGTAGAAGTCAAAAAGTACGATAAAAAGGTCCGCCAGGACATATCTGTTAAGATAAATACCCAAAATATTAAAGTGTTGGTATACAATAAAATTGAAATTTAGTTTCAATCTGTCTGGGGTATTTTAAGTATGTATTGGGTTGGCAACTAAGTAATTGCGGATTTTTTTGAAAATAAAAAACAAAATGGAACGAAATTCATCATTTTGAGCAATGACCTTTTGCAATCTTTCAGGCAGCATCATCCACGTTCATAAAACTTCTGGTTTTTATCAGCAAAAAACTGACATCATCATTATTATTGAAATTTTTACCATTCAAGGAGTTTTGCAAATTTCGAAATTAAAAGTAATCAGATGGTGCAAGGTCAGGACTATATGGTGGATGTGGCAAAACATCCCAAACAAACTCCAATAATTTTTGCCGAGCGACCAAAGATGTGTGTGGCCATGCATTGTCATAGTGGAATCCAACACCTTTTCGATTTGTCAATTCGGAACACTTTTCTTCAACTGCATTGTTCAATTTTGTTAGTTGTTGAATTGCTCGTTCGATTGGGTGGTAAAAGTTCTAAGTTGACAATTCTTTTGCAATCCCACCAAACTGATAACATAACTTCAGCTTTTCATGTTGTTTTTTGCTGGTTCACCTGGTTTGCTCCACGATCTTTTCCGATGGACCTTGTTTCAAACAACCCATTTTTAATCACCAGTTATCAATCGTTTTAAAAATGGATCATTTTCATTACGTTTCCTTAACAAATCGCAGATGTTAATGCGTTGTGTTAAATGATTTTCTTTCAGTTCATGAGGAACCCATGTATCGTGTTTTCGTACATAGCAAAGTTGTGTTAAGCGATTTTCAATGCATGTTTGTGTTACTATACATGAAGCTTCTCTGCAATCTTATATGTTGTACTGTGACGATACGAATCGATTATTGCTTTGATTTGGTCGTCATCAACTTCAACTGGACGACCAGAGCATTTTTCATCTTTGAGTGAAAAATCACCAGAACGAAATTTGGGATACCAATTTTGACACTGCCATGCTTTTAAAGTTTCGTCACCATAAACAGCACATAATTTTTTGTGAGCTTGCGATCGCGTAAATGTTCGTTTTGATTTTCCATTTTTCAACCGGCGCCAAAGAAAAACTACACAACCGATCAAACATTTTTTTTACTGATTGACAGTTGAAGCACCAACTATCAAATAACAAAATGTGTTTGACATTTCGATTACGCTAGCAAACCTTTAAATCCAACTAAAAGCCATCTATGAGTGAAATCCGCAATTACTTAGTTGCCAACCTGATAGATTATTTTATATTGAATTTATGATACGATTTCGAAAAGCGCACATGTCTGAATGTTTTAACGTTTTAGGAAATGAAAAACTTATAATTTCCTTAAGAGGTTTAATTTTAAGAAAAAATATTTTCGAGTTACTTTTTGGGGCAAATTACCAGGCGAAAGTAGACAAATAGATACAAGGAGTCTTTAAGAATACATTGATGATGATGATGATGATTGATGAAAAAATCCTTCCTTTGCGAAATGGCTAAATCAACTAAGAAGTCAACGGCGCAATAACGAATTTGTGCGACTTTTGTAAATACGCGGTATTGCAAATTGCTCTTACGCGCTATATATTGAATCAAAAATAAAAAAAGTAATAACCGTGGAATGTTCTTAAACTGGTACTTCTGTCCGCCTGACATTTTCTATAAAAAAAATGTGGGTCTGTCTCTAGTTTGTAGATTTTCCATTTTTTAAAAAAATCTCAAAGGAAAGATAACCAAGACGAACATATTCAAACTGACAAAAATATTGTTGTCATTGACAACAACGCCCAGACCCAAAATAAAATTCATTAAATGCATTTTCTAAGCCCTAAATATTATTTTGGCCAACACGTGCTTTATTTCATGTACTTATCGACATGTGCTTCTAATGAATATTCAAATTTAGGTTTGACGTAGTCACCACAGCCCCCCTCCCACTTCAAACATTTTACTTTTACTTCTGTTCTAAATAATTTTGTTCATTATTTCATTAGCCATAATTTTTCCGGCACAATACCAACAAAACGAAAGCGAAGTGGCCGCATTTCCATTAAAAAAAGGTCCCGAACATGAAAATAAACCAAAAAAAAAAAAAAATACCTCTGCGTGCATCTTGATGGCTGAAACTTTAACGTCGATCACGTTCCATTGAAAACGTCAAAAAATAATTATGAATAAAACTTCTTGCGAACTTTTACCACCTCCGAGCCCATTGAATCCGCTATCGATGCAAGCAACATACAATCGTGCACGTCCGTTGAGTGCGTATCCTTTTATAGACAAGTGAACTTCAAGAGCGTTTCCCAACGTTTTTAGTGCTTCCTTTTCTACGGCCAACTGCATCGACTTCAGTCAAACACCGATGGACTATCTGATTAGATATTCACCAAAGGTGCCTGTAAATTCTTTTACCAAAACAACCATTCGGCAGACAGTCAAGTACGGCTTGTCAGCCAAAATTGTTGGATCGATCGAAATTTGTGACACTCTTTTGCGGCGCGGTTCGTTGTATGTCGTGATATCGTTTTCATTTGTTTTGGGTGCGTGGATGATTAAAAACCGTCAACGGTTGGAATTTTTCATTCAATTGTTGTTCATCGGTCATCGATTGATCACTGGTTGAGTGCGCGACTCCTTGGCGATTGTCAGTTTGGATTATAACGCTGCTGTTACGTTACGTTCAAAGGACTCTACAAGGATTTATCGAAATGGCTACCAGTCAAAGAATACTAGTTGCCCTAGTTATGGTGTGTTTTGTGTTCGGTGAGGTGCTCTGTCAGCAGGCAACAGAAGGCACAACCAACAACAGTCAGTCGGATTTAACCGGTTAGTCTACAAGAAAGAAAAGTCCTTTGTGCGGTGGCCTTGAAAAATGACATTGAATTCACTTTGATATTTTAGAGGGACGAACATTTGGACATCACTTTTTGAAAAGGATAAGCTTCGCTATTATACCCGCTGCATTTGTCGTTGGAGTAATAACAACTCTGTTGGCTGCACTTACTGTGGTGTCCATGAAAGGCTTAGGCGTTGGGGTAAGTTTAAAACGCTACACGCTTTCATAAAACAATGATTTCATATACATTTATTCCTTAGATGATTCTGCTGGTGCTTGCTATTAGTCAGATTATGGCACGGACCCTGCCACTGGCTCAGGCAGCTCCTTTAACCGGCCCAATTCCAGTCATCTATTCCCATGCTCATTCACAGCAGCCTGTTTGGCTTGAAAAAGAATGGTAATCATTCGATCGACAGTAAATGCAATTAGAACTGAGCAGCGAAACCAAAAAACAAAACAAACAAAACAAAAAACAGAAGCTAAATGTAGTTTAAAATAGTGTTAACATTATTTATTTATTTATTTTCGAAATAAGTTTCTTCACATTGATTTGCTTTTGGCCAAAAGTAGTTCTGTGCTAAAATAAATGTAAGCGTTATTCTAAAAAATGGATTTATTTTTTATTTTTTTCTTAAACATTTGTCAAAAAAATCAGTGTCCTGGAGATCCTTTTGTCGGCGTGAAACTGTAGGTCCATTTCTCACTGTGGAATAAATAAGAAAGTCTTTACTTCCAAGGACTTTCAATATTCAACCTTATTTTTTTCAAGCAGCTTTGAACCTTCTTTTTGGACTGGTCTTCATTTTTGAAGATGTGGCCTGTCATCTGTCAGTGTATGGCAACTGTCAAAAGTCAATTTTGATTATTTTATAATAAGAAAAAGTGAAATTTGTGGGTCATTCGGTAGACTACCTTTGAATTTTCACCACAATCAATTATTCAGAATGCGTAGGCGTGTATTGTCATTCGTATGGTAATGTAAAGAACTGTTTTCTGGTGATTGGAATGGGTCACGATGTGGGACATAATGTCTGTACACGAGCGAATGGGAAAAGGAAGTTGCGACGTGCGAATTAATTGTTTGACGTTCTGCATGCTTAAATTCTTTCGATTGTAATTGTCGGCTATTGCGTACAGGAACTACAATGAATATGCAATGGAAACGATAATAATAAATTTAACAATATCAGTTTAAATGGGTCATGAACCTTGTCTTATTTGGTGTCAGAGATATTTTTAACTGATGGAAAAATTTCAAATTAAAGAAAGACTTTTGGTAAAATCAAAACCTCAAAACTACAGCTTGGTATTTAAAGAGAAGTTCTGTTGTTTATTTCTATACTTTCGTATTGAAATGACAATGCAGCCCGATATGGTCAAGGATCAAACAGATACAGACGAGTTACAGCAGTTAAATCGACTTTTTGTTTTGAGCCTGAGTCATTGCACTCGGAGCCATTCGGCTAGATGCTTCTATTTTCAGACCAAAAGCGGAATATTATTTCTGGTATAATTGTGTCTTTTCCTTTTTTCTTTTTTGTTTTATTTATTTTGTTTATTCTTTTTTTTTGCTTTTATTTTTGTTCTTTTCTATCCTTCATCTTTCAACAATTGCTTTTGAATGCATATACTACTGTGTCCAAAAAATAAGGTGACAAATGAATTTAAACTGCGCGCGTCGAAGGATTTGGAAATTTTTCTTTCTTTTTAGGTTGGTAGTACTGTCAGTGACATCTTCATAGTGTTTGAGACATGCGTCGTTTTGTGAGCTGCTAAAAGTGAGTTTTTCGTTTTTTGCGATGTCGAAATTTATTGAGCAAAGAATTTGCCTTAAATTTTGTTTGACGAATCAGTTTTCTGCTGCGGATACGTTGAGGATGGTGCAGAAAGCCTTTGATGATGAGGCTATGTCTAAAAAATATGTTTACAAGTGGTATAGTGATTTCCAAGCCGGCCGTGAACGTGTCGAAGACGAAGAGCGTTCTGGGCGACCATCAACCTCAACCGATGAAGCTCACGTCCAACAAATTAAAAATTTGGTGTTGAAAAACCATCGATTAACGATAAGAGACCTTGCTGATGAAGTTGGCTTATCGAAAGGCTCAGTCAATACCATTTTGAAGGATGCTTTGGGCCTCAAGCGCGTCAATTCTCGACTGGTACCGAAAACATTGAATTTTTTGGAAAAAAGGCGTCGCGGTGAAGTGTATGAAACAATGCTTTCCGACTACCAGGATATCATGAAACCCATTATAACTGTCGATGAGACTTGGATCTATGCTTACGACCCCGAAACAACCGATCAATCGAGCGAATATCGTGCCAAAGGAGAGCCGAGACCAAAAAAACCGCGCCAAAGTCGCTCAAAAATCAAGGTCATGTTGACTGTTTTCTTTGATTATCGTGGTGTTGTGCTTTATGAATTCCTTCCAACCGGCCAAACAGTCAACAAGGAATATTATTTGAACGTTATGCGTCGTTTGCGTAACGCTATCCGCCTAAAAAGCACCATCCCATACCGCACTCGTAATTCATGATCATTTCGCCAAAAACTCAACCCATATCGTTCCGCAACCACCGTATTCACCTGATCTGGCGCCGTGCGACTTCTGGCTGTTCAACAAGCTCAAAAGACCGCTCTGGGGACACCGTTTTGATACGATAGAGGAGATTCAAGCCGCAGCGAAGACGAAACTGAAGGCCATCCCGGAAAGTGACTACAACCAGCGGTTCAAAGATTGGAAAATCCGTTTGCATAAGTGCATTGCATCGGGAGGGGATTACTTTGAAGGGGATGAAATTGATTTGGAAGAATAAATAAAGAATTTTCAAAATAAATACAATGTCACCTTATTTTTTGGACACAGTAGTAATTTACCATTTTCCATGAGCTAACGTTTTACTTATTATTATTTTATGAAGTCGCCTTTTGAGGGTCACCCCACCCATAACATATTTGTTTATTTTATTGTATGTGTCAATTGAAGTGGCATTTGACACTATTTTTTTTTTCCTGTCCGAAATTATTGTCTGATTTACATATTGAATTGTATCATAAAATCATAACAAAAGAATAAAATAAAATAAATCAAATATAAAAAAAATTGAATGACTTCTGATGTAGCAAACAAATCCATTTAAAGAACGCAACTGGAAAGTAGGGATTTGAAAATATTAATATATTAAAGAATATGTACCTCAACATTGATTAGCTTTGTGTGCTTTAAATGCGTAATCAACACACATAACGTCATTCAATGTTTATATATCTCCTTTGCGGCAATAGCAATACACCTTTTGTGCAAATTTCAAGTTTCTCCCAATAACGTTTTAGAACATACAGCTCTATGACAGACGGAGGGACAGCAAAGGGTAAATAATAGGGTTACTTTGGACCCTTTGGGAATTTAACTCTAAAAAAGGAGAAAACCAGGGTTTTTTAAGGAATATGTTTCTTGTAGAGAGCTTATTTAGAGGATTTGTTGAAATGTTTTGAGGTTTGTTTTTATAAATTTTGGTAGCTAGTTTGTTTATTGTTTATTTAAAACACTTTATTTTCCTTCTATTCTTTCCATCTTGAAAGAAAAGCGTTGACAACTTGTTTAACCTTAATGACTTGCATGCTTTTTAAATGTAAGAAAACATTTTTTTAAGCCATAAGTTTTAAAAGCATATAGTATTCAAAAACCAACTTAACAGAATAGGATACAAAGTAGAAACGAAATACCTAGGAGTGGGTTTGATGAAAAGGATAAGTTTGTCTTTTATTCTCACTCAACTTAACTTAACTTATCACGGTGGATAATTTCCTCAATAAGCTTACTCGAATTCGGCGAATGACCTGATTTCGAAGCCTTTCAACTCATAAGTAATATACTGCGAGACGGTGTGCCTGAACTATTTTGTCCCATGAGAGGGAGAGGGTCTGAGTATAGCTAAGAGTTGCTACTTATCTTCACAAGCAATTTAAGTTCGCCGATTTCCCTCGAATCAATTTAGCCTTCGGGGTGGAGTTTGCGCCTCGCTGGATAACGTAAGATGAGTTCTTATTGAAGACTTTAAGGTTGGTGATGGACGTTCTGTTCGTATAATTAATACAGGTTGGGGCAAAGGTAATGTCAATATTTTTCCAACATTGTTACCTTTGTGAAAAGAGTCTTATTTCAGTTAAGAGGGCTCAAACACTTGCCAGACTTTGCCCAAGTTATGCCGCAAAATGAGGCTTATCATGCCTAATTAGCGCTCTCCATCGACTTACACGTTCCCTACACTTTCGTCTTGGAAGACAAATGGATCAAAGCAGCTAGTCCAAAAACCACAACTCAAGCCTCACGTTCAGGGTGCATTGGCTTCTCCATGACTAAATGTGTATATTCTGTGAAATATCTTTTGTTTGTTGTTGCCACGATGGAAATGCAAAATTTAAGAATATGATTTATTGATCAAAATTGTCTTAAACTTTTTTTTATCTATAAGCAATCCGGTAAAAAAAAATATTAAATTACTTTTGAGTGTTCGCTAAAGCCAGTAAGCAAACAATTGGAGGATTGCTGTTCCTGGAATCCCATCTAGCTATTCACGGTTAGTACATTTTATTTTCCTGCTGCTTCATTTACCTTCGGTAATGAGAAATATATGCTCGGTACGCCTTACCTTGTTCATACCACTGCCTCATTAGATCGCTCGCTTAATTTTGATTTTCGCGCTTTTCTTATTGCACTTTTCAATGCCATAATTTCATTCCGAGCTCAAACACCTGAATCAATCGAGATTTTTATTTTTTTTTATGTCTGCCCCTGCCCAAGTGACGGACACTGCGGACACACTACAAAATACCTTTTGTATCTTGGGTAGTTTGTTTAGGCTAACAGACATTCCATCCTTCTGATGAAAGTCAGAATGTCTTTTGCATTGGATTGTCCAATGTCCAATGGGGAGCATATTTCTTTGAGGAAGATACGTCTTCTTAACCAAATTCGAGCTGAACATTCACAAAGAATGTGTACAGCCGTTTCGTAGTCTTCCAAACAGAGTCGGCATTCGGTGGTTATGCTGAGCCCTAGTTTGGTTAGATGTGATCTCAAGCGGCAATGGCCTGGGAGGAAGCTCACGAGCTTTGTGCTAATGATCTCCTTGTTGAGATTAAGGATTTCTCTGTAAGAGAAGGGATTGATTGGGGCAATGTATAGCTTGTTTTCCCTGTTACTGGTCCGACCTGTGGCCGTAGTCCAGCTTGTGCCACAGAACGTCCGTGATGAAACTGATTATTTTCAAGTTTCCCGTGCACCTATTTGGCCGTTATAATAGGTCTGACAACCATGATGTACAGCAGGTAAAGCATCTAAGGTTTGAGACCCCAAGTCCTACCTTACAACAGCTTACGGGTCCACATGACCTTGGCTGTGCGCTCTGTGATGGACTTGCTATGTGAAGTCCAGTTCAGTTTCATATCTAAGATGAGACCGAGATACTTGACTTCATTGGAGTATACCAGAAAAGTTCCCTCAATAACAATCGGAGACAGAGTCAGTTGTCCAGAACGGTTTTGCTAGGATTCAGAGAGTCCTTCGCGCTTACACCATTCTGAGACATGCATTAATACTGAATGCATAACGTTGGTGATTGTCATATTTGCCTCTAATGACAATAGCCCGATCATCAGCATATCCTCAATGAGGTTCACCAGGAGATTGTCTATGAACAATGACCAGAGGAGAGGTGACAAAACACCTCTCTTGATGATTCTACCATGATTCTTATCCGTCTGTTAGTCGAGCCTTCAATACATTTACTCCGAATTGCGTTCGTGATGGAGTTGTAACTGGTATTATCAAAAGCACCCTCAATATCCAGGAAGGCGCAAAGAGCAATTTCCTTAGATTGAAATGCCTTTTCAACAAGGGTGACCAGATGATGAAGTGCCCCTCAGCAGACTTTCCCTTCCTGTAAGCATATTGGTTGGGTCGCAGAAGAGAGTTAGTTTCCATGTGTCCCCTGATATGCAGGTCAATAAGTCTTTCCATGGTCTTTAACAAGAAGGAGGATAGACTTATAGGTCTATATGATTAAGGTAGCTCTGGAGGTCTGTTTCCAGGTTAAGGTATAAATACAACATTAACCCGTCGCCAGATCAGTGGTAGCTAGCTTTAAACAAAGCGATAATAACCGGAAGGATAAGGTCCATGACTTTTTGGGGAAGGGCAGGAAAGATGCCATCTCCACCGGGTGCTTTGAAGGGTTTAGATCAGCCAATTGCCCATTTTACCTTGTCCCTACTGAAAATTTTACCGGATAGACTTTAAACCCTGTTAGAACAGCTTGCCCTATTACCCACAGTGGTAGATGAACCTGGGAAGTGAACGGTCAACAGGGTATCAAGAGTATCCGTATGGTCCGTCGTGTAGGATCCATTTGATTTCCTGAAAAGACCTCAATCGAGATAGTAAAAGAACAGCTTTTTAACTTCAATCATGGGTCCTATAAAACTTAAGTGCAAGGATGTAATGAGTCCATTTGAATAAAAAAAAAATTAGTTTGAGAGCGAGTAGGTCTGCCCATACTACAAACTTCCCACATAAAAAAAATCTAAGTGCTATTTTATTTGCTGACACCATCAAATTCCATTTGAATTACGAAAACATGCGAGTTTTTGAACAGACCTTTAAAAGATAGTGCCTCTGGTGTTCACTCTGGACTTCTGCACTATTGTTTCAAGTAAAATGTTGAAGGAACCGCATTACAGTGCATCACCTTGCCTAAAACGTTGTTTGACATCAATTGGGTCGTTGGCCTCTTTGTTGACCTTAATGGAGCAGCTTGAGTTCTCCATCGTCATCCTGCACAAAAGGACGAGCTTGGATTGGATGCCAAACCTAGACATGGCTTCAAATATCTCGTCTCTGTGGACAAAACAGAAAGCAAAGCCAACCTTGTGAATGATAAAAAAACTGGTGCGTGCGTTTTTTCAAAGATCTGCCGATATGTTAATATTTAGTCTTTGGTGAACTTTTCTTTTCAAGAGGCACAATGATATGCACCTATCAGGTTGTTGAAGAACTGTTTCAAACGTCACTATAATATGGCGAGAAAGTTGTTGTTGGCAATGTTGAAAAGAATTTTACTTCTATAATTGGCACAGCTAAGATGGTCTTCTTTCTTCAAGAATTATTGTGTCATTGGCGCCGCATTGAAAAGTTCGACATGTTATTGGTGTCTTTACTTTGTCTAGTTCGGATAGACCCTTTTAGCCTTCGTCGTCTTCATCGAATGGTTCAGGTTGCCTGCCAGCGGAATTTAATCTTTCGAAATACAGTCTGCACAATAGATTGGTTCTTCCATGTCTTCAGCATTGACTGCAATTCTACTATGATTTTTCCATTTTGAACTTCGCAGGATTTGGTTTGGATTCTGTAACATTCCTGTTTCTTAATATGTCAACATCATCGACCCAATCATAGATCATAGACCCAAGTTGGCACAACTTGAGAATGTTTTGCACGATATTAAAACAACCAATTAGAACACTTGAAAATTTGTCACGCATGGCAATTACAGCATATTCCTCGCATTTATGTAACTGTTTAACAACCCGTTTATTCCAACTTACGGCCAATTGCATTTATTGTTCTGGTCAATAGAACACAAGAGGGGGTTGTTTCTGAATTCCATTTAATGCTGATTTTCTAGGTGAACAAAGTATTTTGACTTTCTGCGGGAGTTTTGTCATGTGCCAGTGTTGTAGACGTCATTGGGAACCATGAAAAATGAAAAAGATTTAAAAGACTCACATTTATCAAATAATTTTCCAAGCACTGCCGCGAAAAAATGGATCAAGAATTAGAGAAAGCGGAACATCTACTATACATATGTAAATATGAAATGGGCTCAACTTTATACTGTTTTAGTCATCGTAATCGATCCCCACGCTTATTTCGAATGATACTCCTTTTGTAAATAATCTTGACAAAGCCAATCTGCTTGCTGCACAATTCGCCTCCAGTTCAATACTTCCAGACTGTACTTTACCACCACCTTTGCTCGAGAGCGGTGAAAATTCTATGCGACAAATATATTTTCGTACTCGCATAGTCGCAGGAGTACTGAAAGATTTAGACATACACAAATCCGCAGTTCCAGATGGAATTTCCCCTATAGTTCTGAAGAGGTGTTCTTCCACACTGGCAAAACCACTGCGTAAGCTTTTTCATCTTTCCTCCTGACCCCAAAAAATGTGATTCTTCTTCTCCCTCCAATTACAGACCCATAGCACTTACGTCCCTTCTTTCTAAGTTCATGGAAACGCTGATTAATCGTCAGCTTATGAAATATCTAGAATCACGAAAATTTCTTAATGACCGGCAATACGGTTTTCACTGCAACAGGTCCACTGGTGATTTGATGACTTGTCTCACTGAAAAGTGGAACCAATATGTACATAACTTCGGTGAAACTAAGATAGTTGCACTCGATTTTTGAAAGGCATTTGACAGAGTCTGGCATCCGGCTCTTTTATCGAAAATGCGTGCACATGAGATCGATGAGTCTTTTCTTCGATGGATTAGAAACTACTGGTGTTCCCCAAGGTTCAATTTTGTCTCTGACTCCCTTTTTAATGTTCATTAACGATCTCTTGTCTATCACTTATTGACAATTGACTAATTTATTTAGTCAATTGACTAAATAAACATAATGTTGATGAAACTTTTGGAAGTAAAATTTGTACGGAAACTTACTGCCGTTCATAAGTTTCCGTACAAATATATATTTTAACAAATTTTTTTATCTGATAATGAAGTTGAAAACTATAAATTTTATTAATAGGACTACCGCCTGAAAATGTTGTTTTTTTCAAAAATCAATGCTTTATTGAGGAAAAATATATATAAATTCAATGTTCCAAGTATTGACCATCGCTAGCCACACATTTTTCCCATTTTTCTGGCAATTCATGGATACCCGTTCTGAAAAATTCGACCGGTTTGGCCGCAATCCACAAATCGATCCATTTTTTGATATCATCGAATTGACGGAAGTGCTGGTCAGCCAGGCCATGTTGCATTGATCGGAAGAGATAGTAATCGGATGGCGCAAGGTCTGGACTATACGGCGGGTAGGGTAGGACATCTCATTTGAGCGTTTCAAAGTAAGTTTTGACGACATTTGCAACATGTGGCCGAGCACTGTTATGTTGCAAAATAACTTTATCGTGTCTTGCGACCGTTTCCGGTCGTTTTTCCTTCAGTGCTCGGCTCAAACGCATCAATTGTCGTCGGTAAACCTCGCCTGTGATTGTTTCATTCGGTTTTAGCAGCTCATAATACACAACACCCTTCTCGTCCCACCAAATGCACAGCATAACCTTCAGGTCATCAATATTCTGAACGGCCGACGATGTTGAGGCATGTCCGGGTATCCATATATGTTGCCCGACGTTTTGGATTATCGTAATGTAGCCATTTTTCAACACCAGTGACGATTCGATGCAAAAAAGACTTCTTTTGTGGCGTTCAAGCAGCATTTCGGACATGCAAAATCGGCGTTCGACGTCTCGTGGCTTCAATTCATACGGCACCCAATGTCCTACCTTTCGGATCATTCCCATTGCTTTCAAACGATCGGAAATGGTTTGCTGAGGGACGCCAAGTGATTTTGCAAGTTCTTTTTGCGTTTGTGATGGATCTTGATCGAGCAATGCCTCCAATTCATGGTCTTCAAACCTGGCCGGGCGCTCTCTGTCTTCGGTGTCAAAATCACCATCTTTGAACCGCTTAAACCATGGCTAACACATTCTAACGTCTATAGTATAGCCCGGGTAGGCTTCGGTAAGCAATTGATGCGCTTCGGTTGTTTTTTTTCTTTAAATGAAAGAAGCATATTAAAACTTCCCGCAAATGTTGTTTTGATGGCACGAATGTAGACATTAAATGGCTTTACAAAAACTTGTGTGTTTTCACTAATGACCAATAACCTAGACTGAAATAATTACACAATGGCCACGTTCAGTTTTTAAGCACTAACTTTTCCAGCCAAGTTCTAGAATATTAAACGCAAAACTGACTGCAAATGCAGTTGACATTTCCATATGTCACATATGTCATTTATTGAAGTTTTACTTTTTAATTTTCACTTCCAATTCATATGTGACTTGAGTCTGTCTACTAAATTCGCGGGAAATAATATTTTCATTAAATTTTAAGTAAAGATTAAAAGGCTAAAATGGGCGACACAGATGATGAAATTTTATGTGAGATAAATTGTGTACACATGTGCCAAGAAAGTGAACTAATTATCCAAATCCATAGGTCAACTTGCACTTTATGTAGCAAACGATTTACAGAGCCAATCGTGCACTTTACAAAATTCAGCAATGTTTGGACTGCATGAACAGCCAACGAGAAATCCCAGTTACTACGAAGAAGAATTACTGCCTACTCTCTGGATGAATTTCGTGTCCACTTCAGGAGTCTTATGCAAAAGCTCTTGTTTACAATAAGTAAGCAGGAAAGTTTTTTATCGGCTGGATATCGGTTCGATTTTTCCAAAAGTGTAGCGCAGAGTTTTTGCGGAGTCTTGGATGTTCTATGCACTCTAGTGAAATACTATGTGAAGTGGCCGGTAAAATTCTGGTTTGAAAATTAAAAAATTTACAGATTTGCCAATTTCTTTGGTTTGTATCTTACCACTCATCATACGCTCAGGTTCGTCCAAACCGTTGCAGACATAACTCCAAATTTCATCCTTTAATATTTTTTCGGAATTTTAAATTTATTTATTTTTATTTTCACATTACAATGTCGCAAATTAAGCTCGACTGCCTGGTAAATAAATTATTGCAAATCAGCTGTTTTTTGACGTTTAGTTAAGTGGCTGCAAAATGCAGTCAAATATTTTTGGCTGCAAATCTGGTACATTTCTACACGAATTGTCCACAAGTTTTGCTGTCAAATTCACGGGCCCTCGACCAATCGGAGCCGGTTGTCTAGCTAGCGTCTAGAAAACTGAACGTGGCCAATGACATGAAGTTTCTTATATGACAGCTGTCATGGTCAAAATTCACCTCAGAGTAATAGATATGAAGTTGTCTGCAATAATGACATTTTCAACCGGTAGTCCTATAATTTTTAATAAATTGATTTTGAATTGAAGAAGTGAAATTGTCCTCTTTTTTGACAATTTTTTCGTCATAAGATTTAAACCACTTCGTCAAATTAAACCAAAAGCTTTTCAGTTCTTCATTATGCACCTACGCTTCGAACGGAGCTAAGTCGGTAGCTTAATTTATTCTCGAACGTACACGCACACATGGACATTTTTCTAAACCTCGAAACATGGAGATATGTAAAAAATTTTGAATTTCGAAAATCGGACCGTTTACAAGAACTTCCTGATGGGAACTTAAAAATACTCAAGGACGACGTTAGAAAGCGCTTAAGAAAATAATTAATTGATTTATAATATAAATCCATTTATTGTAGCTCATATTTCATTGACTTGTAAATATGGAGCTCGTTCCTAAAATTGTGGAGACTCGTTAACCAAAAGGGGTTATTTTGCAAACTTGTGTAAAAAACATTTTTTATGAATACAAATTTAAAAAAAAGAAAGTTCTTCTTATTTATCGGTTAAAAGAAAGTAAATCATTTAACGTGGCTTGAAACAAGGTGTTTGATCCGATATTGCCAACCATTTGGTCGACGTTTCTTTTTAGAATACTGTTAAAAGCTGATCTTAGAAACCAATTCTTTTTGAAGATTTATTTCGGTGATTGTAAGTCAAAACGCAGATCTCACGCCACACGACATTAAAGAATCAAGAAAAATTGACGAATGACAAGTTATGCAAATCAATTTTCCTGAAAATAAACAAATAGACACTGTTGTATCGTTATAACATGTCCTTTAAAGTTTTGAAAATAACTTCTTTATGCATTCAATTTTCAATCAGCCAAAGTAAGTTTCAATAAGTAATTCGATGTCCTCAATGCTCTTGGACCAGAGTTCTCCACTCACAACAAATGTGCTTCTAATTAATAACCAACAGCAAGATCGTCTTAATCTTTTTCTAGATCACAACACTCTCAAGGCATCCACTTAGTCCTCCTTTCTTGAGAATGCATTTTTCATATCTGTTATCAAATATCTCATCCGCCTTGCATTAAAATGGCGCGGCAGTCATAAATGGTAAGTAATTTAAGTTAATGGATGTGCCTCATAACGGAGGAGCAGCAACGCACATTTCGTTCCACTTTTACCAGCAATCCTCCTCTAGGTAATTGTCACGATCTAATTCGATTGCCTTTCTTTTTATTTGTCTTTTGGATAGTGTCACGTATTCTGGATGACTCCATCAACAAGGAACAACAACCTAGATAAAGATTTTGTGTGAGTTCAGTTGAGATGTGTTATGCAACAGTTCTTCCCGAGGGACAAGTGCAACAAAGACAATCACAGAATTACTCAACAAATCAATCGTTGGCATCGAGCTGAGATGAAAAATTGCATTGCGGATTGCAATCGATTCCATTTGCATTACCAGTGGATAACTAGGTCGTCAGATACGTCTTCCATTATCTAACGCCTAACGAAGCCCGGGAGGCAACTTTCCATAAATTCAACCTGAATTCCCGCCACAAACTAGAAAATCCAGCAAAACCGCAAAAATACTCGTACGTTCCTTGTTGGCCGTGATCTTGGCACAACACTCGAGAGTCGAGACTCCTTCTGGATTCTGGCACAATAAGTGCGCCTCTCAGTCTGCGTATCGCCATTAGACGGACAAGTTCACTGGTTCTCCTCCTCGTGCGCAGAAAAAAAAAAAATAATGCAATTTTTTGCGCTTTTAATGTACGTGGTTTGTGTAGCGGCTCAGTCAAGTCAGCAGATAATTGTTGATAATTTCAATGGGTATGAAAATTCGACAATAGATGGCAGCGTAGGCGATACGAAGAAGAGTTTCAATGAAATTACGAAAACCGTAACATATGTTCGGGCATCAACTCCGGCGCGGATTCTCGAGTGTGTTCGCAAATTCTCGATTTTACGTTGCACGAAACTTTTTGTGCTGCACAAGATGGAAGGACGAAAGATCTATCCGCGCAGTGGGAATTTGACAAAGGATTTTCTCGATCAATTTTTCGGTGACAATGATGCGGCAATGGAGAGTCTGATTGAAGGCGATTTGGCCCGTATGCCCGATGCGGAATTGACGCAGCGGGTGATTTGGAATTTTAAACGGTTCTTTAAGAATCGAAATATTCAGTTGCATTTTCTGCCGGGGATAATGGTGAAAATCGTGCCTAGCAAGGAGAATAAATTGAAGCTGTCCTTGAAGAAGGGAAACCGAAGTGAGTTGCACAGTTTTTCGCGTGTATTTGGGTTGCTAATTTTTTTTCTTTCTTTTTTTTTTGCAGGACATTTGCAGGATATTGGAGTGGGGCGTGGCAAAGGTGACAGCGGAATTGGTAGTGGATTGGGTGGGGGTCATGGCGGTGGAAAGAAAAAAAAGAACAAAAAGAAGAAACAACATTCGTACAAGGAGATGATGATTCAAATGGCGGTTCCGGTGATGATTATGCCCGCGGTTTTATTGGGCACATTCTTGCCATTCGTGTTGCCCGCTTTGAAAATGGCCACCATTATGTCGACTATCATGAATAACAGTGCATTTTTGGCGGCACTCCTCTATGCGGCAAGGACTCATGTTATGAATACGGACAATGAGCCGCAGCAAGTGTCCTATTCGCATGGCGGGTATCATTAAGCTTAGCACTTTCTTGTTCAATATTTGAAAAATAAAATGAAAAACCTGAGGGATATGAATAATCTTGTATTACTTTCGAAGAAATGAATGTACATGGTAGTTGAGTACACTCCATAGAAAAAGGTTTTCTCCGGCAGCACAGGTTTTGATTTATTTAACCTCATTATTTTAAGGACAAAGCATTTAAAATTGAAACTGTAAACTTCATGGTATACCCAGACATATGGTCTCCAAGTCCATTCACTACCTTTGTATTGAAAATCTTTATATTCGAATATTTTTCTTTTATTTTCTCGCTCTGAAGTGATTATGACTACCCTTACACTGTTTTGGTTTCGAGACGGAGAATCATTTCGTCTTTTTTGCACTCGTTCAATTCGCAGTATTTTGTGCTGCATAAGTAAGTATGCAAGCAAGTGCAGTTTTTTTAAGCTTACATCATCATTTTGCTGTCAGTGTTATGTCTTCACAGCTGAGCCAATGACACAAAAGATTATTTTGACTACGAGAACGTCTTTCGGCCCAAACTGGAGTATAACTCCTAAATCTGGGCAAGTGCTCTCAAGACCATACTGGGTCAATCGACTGGAAGCACTGATCCTTGATACGGAGCAAATAATACTTGAAAAAAAATCATCTGTTGCATTTCCTTTTTTTTATATCCTTACTTAACTAGCGAATTGCATTTCACCGCAATATTATCTCGGCTAGGAATGCTCATCAGTTTACCCTTAAGGTGCATTTCCTTAGCCTTACAATCTGAATGTGGAACGGTTTTCCTGTTTCGATTTTCTTACTCGGTAAACTTTATAAGAGAGACTTTTCAGAGCTTGTCTCATTTCTAGCCCTGATCCTGATATTATAAGGGTATCTAAAGAGTCTTCCAATAGGGACTTCCGAACTTTGACATTTGTTAGCGGCCATATTTTTAGAGCTGCATCGGTCGAATCGGCTGCCAGTTATTCAATCTGTTTCGCCAAATGACTATAGTCGGATATATCGCTCAACAACACTTGCAAATAATAAAATTGATTTATCCAAATGGGAGTTTTGTTCGGGCAAGGTTCCGCGTGCTTCTCCCATTTTACGGTCACCATCATCGTAATTTCGAGATTACTATAAGTGATTCGAGGGCATGGCCATCTCATGTGGTCATCTTATCGTGGGATTTGACTCTGTTGGGGTTTTCTGAGGTCGCAGGTCTTTGCGTACAAACCACAAACCAGGGCGGCCCTCAAAGCCAACAGAACCCATGCCATCGATCAAATTCCAAAGTCAGAGTCAATTTCTGTAAAGGTCTCTACGATTTGGTTCAAAATAAGAAACCACAAAAGTTGTAAAATAAATCAATCTTCGGGTATTGTGAACTTTCTTACCGAGATGTGGTTGTCCGACCAAGGATAAAATTTTAGAATCCAAATTTCCATTATATTTTTTTCAAACTTTGCCATAGAAACGTAAATCATGATATAGAGAAAGGGGCACTACA
Organism: Orthonevra nobilis; assembly: GCA_963555765.1. Classification (NCBI taxonomy): domain Eukaryota; kingdom Metazoa; phylum Arthropoda; class Insecta; order Diptera; family Syrphidae; genus Orthonevra; species Orthonevra nobilis. The sequence continues at coordinate 9,786,255 of OY743225.1, forward strand.
AAATATGATAGAATAGGTTCGAAGTTGCGGCACAGATTATTGGACATATTGAAGCGAAAAGTCTCTTATCGCCATACAAGGCCTTACCGTAGCTGCTCGACTGCTATGGTGAAAATTTTGGACATATAACTTAACAGTCTTATGCCTTGTTGACATCTCCAAGGCCTGCGACAAAGGATCTGGTTAAAAAAACTTGTATCTTACTTCGGGTTAAACGAAAGGGCAGCTAGACTAATCGGTAACTAGTTAGTAGACAGAACGTAACGGAGTTTGTATAAATCATATTTTTTGTGAATTATGGGAGGTAATGGCAGGAGTTCCGCATGGTTCTAATTTAGGTCCTTTTCTTTTTTGCATGTTTATCAATGATTTACCAAATGTGTGGAAGAATATTTCATACCACTTGTACGCCGAGGACATCCCATTTGAGAGTTTCAAGGTAAGTTTTGACGACATTTGCAACATGTGGCCGAGCATTGTCATATTGCAAAATAACTTTATCGTGTCTTGCGACCGTTTCCGGCCATTTTTCCTTCAGTGCTCGGCTCAAACGCATCAATTGTCGTCGATAGACCTCACCTGTGATTGTTTCATTCGGTTTTAGCATCTCATAATACACAAAACCCTTCTGGTCCCACCAAATGCACAGCATAACCTTCAGGCCATGAGTATTCTGAACGGCCGTCGATGTTTGGGTCATGTCCGGGGTATCCCTACGTTGTCCGACGTTTTGGATTATCGTAATGTACCCATTTTTCATCACCAGAGACGATTTGATGCAAAAAAGACTTCTTTTTGTGGCGTTCAAGCAGCAATCCGGACATGCAAAATCGGCGTTCGACGTCTCGTGGGTTCAATTCATACGGCACCCAATGTCCTACCTTTCGGATCATTCCCATTGCTTTCAAACGATCGGAAATGGTTTGCTGAGCGACGCCAAGTGATTTTGCAAGTTCTTCTTGCGTTTGCCTCCATTCATGGTCTTCAAACTTTTCACCTGGCCGGGGCGTTCTTTGTCTTCGGTGTCGAAATCACCATCTTTGAACCGCTTAAACCACCGCTCACACATTCTAAAATCTATAGTATAGCTCGGGTAAGCTTTGGTAAGCAATTGATGCGCTTCGGTTGCTTTTTTCTTTAAAAAGAAACATACTAAAACTTCCCGCAGATGTTGTTTTGATGGCACGAATGTAGACATTTTACGGCTTTACAAAAACTTGTGTGTTTTCACTAATGACCAATAACCTAGACTGAAATAATTAGACAATGACATGAAGTTTCTGATGTGACAGCTGTCATGGTCAAAATTCACCTCAGAGTAGTAGATATGAAGTTGTCTGCAATAACGACATTTTCAACCGGTAGTCCTATTACATTCACAAAGAAACACGGCAATGGCAGCAATTATTCGGACGTGTCTCGGGAAAAAAGTAGATTTTGCGGTGACACTCATAACCTGGTACTGGATCATTTGAAATCAAAAAATCAAAGTTCATTCGTTATTCGTTAGATTATAGTTTTTTGAAATTATAATTTTTCACTTTTTTGGAACACTTTGAGGAGAAAAACGCGATTTTTCCCAAAAAATCGGCTAAATTAATAAAAATTATTAATAATTAAACTTTCCAAAGTTACCTCGTAAAAAATGTACAGAAATAGTGTTCAAAATTTCAAAAGGATCGGTGCAGTAGTTTTGAAGTTATGAGAAGACACTGACTTCGAAAACGTAAGTTGCGGGGAAAACGCTTTAAATTTTTGAACACTAAAAAATCTGGCACCCATAGAAAAGTATCTATGTGCAATGTCCTCAAATCTCTTCCAACTCCAACAATACCATCAATATAATTTCAGGTAGCCCATATATTGAAAATCGCTATCTCAATGTCCCTTCCATGAAGGACCCGGGATATAGAATAGCTCATGAAGAAGGTTCGTAGACGACTTCGACAAGAATTAGCGGAATCACCCCAACTATCACCGGGGCTGACACTAGAAGCATTCTCGACATCATCAACAGCATAATAATCATCACCATCATCATCTTCAACATAGACCGTCGGCTCTGCTCACGCATTAAATTAAGACAGTATATATATATATATAAAAAAAAAAAAACTAATTTAATTTCTAGAAAAAAATGTAATTATTTTAAGCCTTTAGGCCAACGCAGAGCACTTTGCGCTCGCAGAAATGTAGTTATACTAGTTATAAGTCAAAAATTATTGAAAAATTGTGCATCAAAAATATATCTCAGCAATAAAGATTAAATTGTAAAATTTGGTAAAAAATACAAACTGGACAAAAGTAACATGAGTATAACTACCACCAGAATAAATTAATGTAACGCCCGATATTACAATTTTTAAATGACACAACCTAGTTGGTATTTGATATGAGTCCAAATGTTACTCGTAAAAGAGGCGCACGGTCGCCAGATGAAAGAACTACACAATCCAGACGTTCCAATTGGAAAACCTTTTATTCAAACCCATTGCCTCATTTAAAAATTGACCTTCGAATGTACGGACTGATATTAGTTTTTATTTTATCAAAAAGTACAAGTAGTTTTAAATAATTTTGTCTAAACTTAAATTAACATCAAAACCCAGTCAGCCACAATGGAGGCGACATAAATTTTACATTATTCACATTGTATAATTCCCCAGCAATGTGACAAGCACCAATCTTCTTAATTCACTTATAAATACTTAAATTCTAGTAGCAAGAAAATACTACGTCTCTTCATTTTAGCTAAATATCCTTCTTAATAATACACGCGTTCTCACGGTCATCCTTTCTCATGTCCGTGTCATCCCAGCCCCACACAAGATTTTCCTCATTGTCGTGGTTCAATTGCAAGAGCATATCATCTGTCGTTGAGTTGTTATTGATGTCGCCTGACGAGTAAATATGCGATCCATCTCCCGTGCGGAGCACCCTCTTGCGGATCATGTCTTCAGAGACGGTCTTCAGGTCATAGGCGAGGCCTTTTGATAAAATAAATCAAAAATAGTTTTATTAGAGATCGAGTGGTATTTCTTTTGAAGGAAGACTAACCTAACTTGGCGAAGAAATTGATGAGAGCCGTTGACCAATTGAAGGCATAGGTACCCAATTCTGCTGCTTTGTAGTCCCAGGGGAAGACGTGATGGTAGTTATGCCAACCCTCACCAACGGCTAAGAAGGACACTAGTTTATTGTTAGTTGATGTGATGAACTTGTCGTAAGGCTTCATGCCGTAGAAATGTGCCGCACTATTCACCAGCCAGGTGTAGTGCAACGATACCACATAACGATACATGGAGCACAAAAAGAAGGACACTTTGAATGAGTAGCCTAACCAGAGATATGGAATCAAAGTGGGCACAATGAAGCAGCAAAGCGGCATCACGTAAAAGTAGTACCTGCAGAGAAAGAACATATCACAAGTAAGATACGTTAGTTACGACGCTTTTTGGTGAACTTACTTCCTTTGAAAGACAACAATTGGATCAGCATCGAGATCGCTCATGTCAATTTGTTTTCCCTTCTCCTTGACGTCGGGGTGTTTCTTGCACATTAACCAGCCCATGTGGGAGAAGAAAAATCCGCGCTGAGAATTATGCGGATCGGCGTTGGAGTCAGTGAACTTGTGATGCACTCTGTGGTCACGAACCCATTCGTAGATGCTGTTTTGGAAGGCAATAGATTGGCAAATCATCAGGAAGACTCTCATCGGCCACTTGGCTTTATATGCCCGATGTGACCACAGTCTATGAGCGCCAACTGTAATGCCAAAGCCTCCCAGGGTACCATAGATGTATACTGAAAACAAAAAACAAAAAAATAAACAAATGATATAACGAAAAAAAAACGTCAAAAATAAATTAAGAACGAAAAGAAACCCTTTTGTATCAATCATTAAAAATAAATGAGTAAACAGGCTGTTCATCATGTCCTTTTTCGGGAAGGTCCAATTAGCTTCCCAAAAAGTTTCGCTAACAAGTTAAAGAAGTCTTATGGAGGCTTTTGCTTTTTCGAAGCAATTTTTTCAGTTCCTGTACTCAAAAAAATTGGTCCTTCGAGCTAGGAGTCTTGATCCTAGTTATTTGGCAACACCAGCATCGGGCGAATCTTCATATGATTTCTACCAACGTTCTATTTTATCCTTATTAATTTGAAAGACACTCTTCTTCAATGACGGTGGTTTGGGTGCAAGCCCCTCCAGTTGACGCCTGGACTTCGCAATATCTGTTCAAGAATGAAGTCTTATGACTCCGATACTCCTTGCCGGAATCCGGTGGAAGTTTGAAATGGTTCGTGTTCGTGTAGTTGGTCGTTCTGCGACAAAATCGGATCAGTTTTCCTGGGGTCCGGTCCTGGAAGTCGACTTTTAATTCTGTGACCATTTTCAGGATTTGCCATAGTGCGAAATTTTGTTCCATTATCGACTTGCCCTGCCGAAGTCCACACTTATCCTTGTCAATTTGTGTTGCATAAAAGTTAAACAGTATGGGACGCTTAGCGTGGAAATGCCTGATGAGCTGATACTTCATTTGTCGCGCATGCATTCGTCATAACCTAAAAAAAATTCTCCGCCATTCTTAAATGTTCAGCTTGTTAGTTTTCTGGACCCAAAGCTTTGTTGCTTGTAAACTTTTTATGGCCACTCTAACTTCTTTTAAAAGAGGTGGGAGAACCTCTTTCTCTAGGTCGCTTTCGTTTACCAAGTACTGGAAATGTTCATTGAATACATATACAATGTCCTGCGGTTCGGTGACAAGATTTCCTTCATAGCATCGTACAACGTTTTTCTTGTCTGCGTTGTTTGATAGCCAGCTATGATCACAGCCACTTCCAGAACAAAAGTTCGGTAATTTCACCACATTTTGCTGGCATTCATGGTAGACAGAGGCTCATTTGAGAAAACTTCGCTTCGAAGCTGTCTGGAGATGAGGCAATTTCTGGTTACCCTCTAAATCAATCTGCTGCCAAAAAGTCTTCAGAGTCAAAATTTTCCCCTCTGAACGTTCGGCGATAAGAAATATTTGGCGAATGTCCTTCCATCGTGGGATAGCACGTTTGTGAGGAAACAATGTGCAACTTATCACGGAAGACGGTATCTATTGTAGTTTTGTGAGGGCTGTAATTTCTACAAGCTTCGATAGTGCAAATTTATAGAAGCTTAGTCAGTTTCCAAAAATACAACAAACTTTCCGAGCCTCTGTGGGCGCTTGCCATTCTCTACCAAAAATATATCCTTTGGGCTTAAGAAAGAATCGAAATGGAGCAACAAGCAAAAATAGGTTTTATTTAAGGAAGTGATATCAGCGAAGTGAATGAACCCTGAGTACATCTTCCGGTCTGCCAGTTTTCGAAAACTGTTTAAATTTGAATCAAAAACAGAGTACATCCTTCCAGTTCCAGGTTCATTTACAATAATACTTGTTTTTTGTTTCACCAAAATAAAAAAAGAGCAAAAAAAAACAGGAACAAGATCTAAATCTTGAATGAAAGTTGTAACACCGTATCCAAAAATAAATGTGAAAAAAGTAGGTATGTGGGTCTGTAAGGTTATACAGTTTTATTGGCACCCAAAACGAAGTTCAAGTTTAATGAAATCTTCCTTCTCTGACTGATCTTCTCCCTCATTTGCATAGAAATTTAGGTATCATTTAAGTCGAACCTCAGCACGTGATTTTCAGTCAACTTAGGCTTACTAAACCGGATCTCGAAATGAAAACGAAAACGAAACGAGAAAAAAAAACGATAAATTTAATGATGCACTTTCGCTTTTGTTTCGGTGTCTCTTTACCGGCACATATCAGACCGAATGGCATTGTTTCCTGAACTATGAAAATAATTCCAGATGATTCCATGTGCGAGATTACAAATTCAAATTAAGTGCGTGAATTTTTAAGTCTTTCTTAATTTGGATACTGTCTTGCGGCATAATTCATATTCTCTGATTGTCTTCCTCTTTTTTTTTTTTTTGAATGAGGCAATCATTCTATGAGAATATGTGATAAGGCCAGCTGAAGGAACCTGAATTTTCAAGACCTCGTGCCAACTGACAACATTATAATATTTTGTTGATGGGTTTTTGATTTAAACAAAAAAAATTTGCTCAGCTTGTCGAACGAACAAAACATTCATTCTTTTTCTAATTTAGTTCTAATTTACATAAATTTCAGGGATATTCTTCCCAAACCTGATTTGATTTTCGGTTCTTTGAGAATAGCCAGTAGGCTTCAAGGTAAACATGACACACGCCGAAGGGTTTGAAATTGATGTAGTGTTCTTTTATAGCCTCCACCGCGTGTTACTATTATTGTGTTTTTTGTTATGGTATAACGAGACCTTAATGTAATTTCTAGCCAGTGTCATATTGAGGGACGACATGTGTTGGATAGTCTGTTAGTATTGTGGGTAAGTGACCAATTGGATACATTTAAATGGATGGGCGATTAGATCTCACACTTTTAAAGCTACCAGAATCTCATAGAACCGTGACATCAGAAAACAGTAAAGAAAGAATTGGTCGCACTTTATAAAGTCGTCTACTCAACTCTTTCACTTAAATACGCTACAGAGACGAACGAATGCCAGGAAATTTGAGCCGAAGCTCACGTAGCCTAAATCATAATCGTTTTCCTTTGAATCAAAGTCGAATTGATATCCATATGCCGTTCTGGAAAAAACCCAAACAAATCGACAAAAATCTCATTTCACTCATAGATAGATGGCTTTAGTTGAATTTTAAGGTTTGCTGGCGTAATCGAAATGTCAAACAAATTTTGTTATTTGTTAGTTGGTACTTCAACTGTCAATCAGTATAAAAAATTTTTTGATCACTTGTGTTTTTGTTTGGCGTCTGTTGAAAAATGGAAAATCAAAACGAACATTTACGTCATATTTTTTTTTTTTTTTATTTGCGGAAAGGAAAAAAGGCATCGCAAGCTCACAAAAAGTTATGTGCTGTTTATGGTGATGAAGCTTTAAAAGAACGGCAGTGTCGAAATTGGTTTCCCAAATTTCGTTCTGGTGATTTTTCACTTAAAGATGAAAAACGCTCTGGTCGTCCAGTTGAAGTTAATGACGACCAAATCAAAGCAATAATCGATTCGGATCGTCACTGTATAACATGTGAGATTGCGGAGAAGCTTCATGTACCACATACAATTATTGAAAATCGCATACATTTGCTGCGTTTCGATTTGTCGGTTTATTTCGCCCATTTTTCGCTTCAGATCATCGCCATCTTTTTTCGCAGCAACGGGCTGTTGTACCTTGGAAGAGGCGTTCTTTGAGGTTATGGGTGCCTTGATAATTGCATCGATTTCGTCGTCCGCGTTCGATTTGTGTGACATGCGTATACCTCGGCTTGAACTTGCTCCAATACGACTTGTGTCCGATCTCGATTTGGGGCTACCAGGGGACGTGAACGTTACAGTGCCATCATCGCCCAAAGAGGACGTTATTCCCCGATTCGATATCACAGTAGATTTCCTTTATGTTCGGCGATGTCGTTTTGATCACTCCCAAGCGCTGTCACTTGTCTAGTTACTTGTATAAAATTTTATAGGCAACGGTTTCTGACTCCGCAGAAGGCACCAGTCGTATGATTACAACTTCCTTATTTGGACTCCTTTTGATTTTGCCAATGTAATCCCATACAGTGTCGGGACTGATTCGCCCAACAGTTCTGCGGGTAAATCCTTGCTCAGAAGATATGTGATTCCGGTGACCGTTAGTATGCTAACTTGAAAAGAAGCCACGTCGATCATATTTATGGACCCTGTCCATAAGGATGCCTCAAAATCGGATGAATACTTTTCATACGGATCATCGGGTAGTTTTGATATTGCTACCGTGCTAGACGGCTCCTGGTCGCTAACCACAGCAAGTGGGCTCTGTGGTTTTGATTTGATCGTCAGTATGCTTGGATTGGTCGGAATTTATGTAGCAACAGAGCTGTGAGGCTGTTGATTCCTTTTCATTAAGTATATTCGCAGCCTTTTCTATGGTGTTTGTCGATTCCAGACCAGAATTTGATCGACCAGATTGAACTTCTCGATAGGAGTTTTTGTACTTTTTTTCACTACCTTAACGGCTTTTGAAGACGATTCGTGTTCTTCTTTTTTCATCAAATCGTACCTGATTCAGTTTTTAGCTGATTAATAAAAGACAACCTGATATAAAAATGTTTACTTATATTGAAACAAGGAAGCTAAACATTGTACAAGTTAGGCTGTGAAGCTTTTACCAGTAGCGATCTTTCGGTAATAAGGTTGAAAGGTTGAAGGTAGTATTGGTCGTAAAAATTTTTGCTAACGTTTTGGAGGCAGCAATATTCAGTCTTTTTTTTTAAGGTTTCCATCATGTACAATTAGAGCGTTTGGAGTTTTTGCTCGGTCTTCTAAATTTTCCACAACAATATCTTAAGATGCGTCTTTCGAACAACTCAAGCTCTTTTGATACAATAGGTGCGATAATGAACCAACAGTTAAAACTATATGTAAATATCGGTCTGATAAGCGTTTTGTAGATTACAACTTTCGTCTTCATTGAAACATCTTTGGAGGATAGTTATTGCTAGATGGATAGAAGCCATTTAACCATGTTTGTTGAACAGGAATTTGTTTTCAATAAGTATCCCCAAATATTTTAGTTCTGTTTTTAGGGGTACTGTCGTATCTTCGATTTTTAGTGAAATAATTTTGCTTTCTTTGACCGCAAGGCTATGCCATTTTCCATAAGAATTTTTGAATCGAATTTATTCACTTTTATGAGCGTTAATAGTTAAGCCCCAAGATATAAAATAGGAAATCAGAATTGGTAATGGGTTCTTTACTTTATCGAAAGCGGTGTGTGGCCTTCTTCCTCTTGCTTAAAAATTATCAGCGTACAAAATAGCACCAGGTTAGTTAAAGACATGATCGCCTATAGGAGAATATCACAAAGAGCGACTTTGTAAAGCTAAAGACCCATGGAAAGTCTTCTGAGGACTCCGAAACAATATATCGTTGTCTCGTATATAGATTTTTTCTTTTCAACTGATTTTAAAAAAAACTTTACGTAATATTGTTTACGATAGGATAAGGCTTTCGAACAATCTCTTGAAAGTTTTTCCCTCTTGCACTATCGCACCTATTCGCTCAAAATAAGTGGTATTTTGTGCTTCCTTGTGAAGAGAATAAGGTCCAATTTTCCTTTCCCAATTGCTTCTACCATAGTTTCGCTTAGCATATTTCACACGTATGCCCTGAACTAATATAACGATGAAGAATAACGAGAATTTGAAGCAATGGGGAATATGATACCCCTTTTAGTTATATTCCAGTAGAGAATTGCATGTCCGCGTGTTGAGCATCCTTCTCAAGCTTAAGTTTGCTAGACGTCCAGCACAGCTTTTCTAATTCATCTTCCTTCCTAGTTTTATAATCTAATCTTCCTATGCTATGATTGTGGAACATACCCCGTCATTATGATTCTTACAAGTTCAAATCTTTTCGATGCATAATTACCAGCATTTGAACCAGGTGGATTGATTTGCGCCATAAGATTTCCCACCGTAACCTCTTCCTGCTGATAAGTTTGTCTAAGCTGGTTTTAACAACTGAGTCCTTGTTGACCACTCAATGCGTAGAAAGTGAGACTCTTACACTGTTTCTAATACTTCTGACTACTCATTTCTTTATTAAGACGGGACAATCAATTGTTTGCAATAAGCTTCTTCATATACCTTTCGCTTACACTGTCTTTTCAGAAGTTCAATTTTTTTTTTCACCTATGATTGAATAGTCTCCTGATTAATAGCCTGAATTTCAAAAGCGACTGTAAAAAGTTTGGCTGACTTTTATGCCATGTACCTAGTTTTCGAGCTTTGAACTCGTCTCCCGATGAATTGAAATTCCCCAATCGTATTCCTTAATTATTTCAACTCCCAGCCAAACAGCCCAACTCATAATCCAAAGCACGTGCATTGCTCCAAAATTACTAAGCAACAACCAACCGATCAGAAAGTTCTGTTCAAATTGAGGCTGTTGCTAACCATAAATCCGCCACTGGGTCAATGGGCTCAATTCTTAGCAATTAAAATTTTGCCATTCGTCTTTTTTCACATACTCTACTACGTGCATATAAAGACCGGGGCTTGTTCGTTAAGAAATATTTAATTAGTAAAACACCGGCACGCCCTCAATCTTTGCGTCATGGGACAAATTTTTTAAATCATCGGAACAGATACGTTACGATATGAGTCGGAACGTTCGTTGACTTGTTATAAATTCAAACCTCATGTCTATGGCGGTTAAATGTGAAGTATCAACTACCTACGTCAACCATTCATATTCGTATTCTGTCCGCAACCGCAGAGATGCAAAAAAGAGCGCATTACCGTCTTTTAGATTGGACATAAATTTCGTACGTATGTGTAAAAAAAAAGAGACTTTCTTCTTTTTAAAGCGATGTGTGCTTGGAATACGATTCGGTGCAAAAATAAATCCGTAATGATTTTCGGGGCTAATAATTCATTTGGAGTCGTTGTAAGTTGAATGAATTGTTGACTTCGGGCAGGTAACGTTGAAGGACAATTCGATTCAACACGGTTATTGAATGCATTCACCCGGAAACCATTAGCTTTGTAATAAATATGAAAGCCACAGTAAATAATAAATATCTAGGTCATATGGCTTCCGGCAGGTGAACCACTGAACCCACTCATTCAAAACAATGACAGATAGGGGCCTGCGTTGGTGTTTGACACTCTGACTCGCCTTTCCTGATTCGTTCTCTTTATGAGCAGGAGGAATGACTAAAGATGTAGATGTGGGCCACAAGTAACAAGTATCCACAGCCTAGTCAATCCTAAGCTCAATTCATCTGATGGTATAGGCTGACATCTCAAATCCTGCCAATTGTCGTCGCAAAAAGAAGAAGATGGAGATGTCTACCTTTGAAAGACATCTCATTGGCTTCAACTTCTTCTCCCAATGGTACTCAGCACAAAACCCACTAAGGCCTTCAATTTACGTCTTTAGTAGTCGCTATGAACGTCAATAGGTAGTTCGAATGTTCAAAGTGCTGCCAGATGTATTGGTTTCTAGTCATTCCACTCCTGTGGATGGATGGGTAATGATCTTTAAGATCGTCGGCTTTTTCACACTCGGTCGGCGTCGAAGATTTGCATCGTAATAGCAGTTTTGTCTCGACTTCAGCCTCCTTAAAAATTTCAGTAGTAATATTTACAACTCAACAAACCCTTATATAAAGTCTTATACTAAATTCCTTTTTCAAAATGATATGCGATTGTAGATACCTCAAAGGGTAGAAGTCCACCCTGGTTCTAAAGGGTCAGCCAAATAACTTTTTTTTTGAAAATTCTATAAAAAAAAACTGCTGAATATTTTCTCAAATTTCTTTTTTTATTTGAAAGTACAATCCTTCCGGTTAATAATAGAAAAAAATTTCATTCAAATGGCTGCCTCGGCTGGCCATGTAGCAGCCTACACGATCGGTCCAATTTTTAAGCGCATTATCGATTGTGTGCAGCTGTATTTCACCAATGGCTTCACGAATATTGTCCTTTAAAGTGCAATTGTCTCTGGCTTGTCGGCGTAACACTTAACTTTGAGGGCACCCCACAAATAATAGACCAACGGTGTCAAATCGCAGCTCCGAGGTGGCCAAACGACATCAGCTCTGCGGCTGATAATGCGATCTTCAAAAACAGGGCGCAAAACATCGAGTGTAGCTTCGGCTGTGTGGCACGTAGCGCCGCCCTGTTGAAACCAAATGTTGCCAATATCCTCCTCTTCAATTTTTGTGAACAAAAATTCGTTCAACATGGCCCGATAACGATCGCCTTTGACTGTAATGGCCACTCCTTGCTCATTTTCGAAGAAAAATGGCCCAATTATGCCTCTGGACCAAAATCCGCACCAAACAGTGACTCGTTTTGGGTGCATCGGCTTTTCAATGTATGCGTGCGGGTTTTCTGTGGCCCAAATGTGACAATTTTGCTTGATTACATACCCGCCAAGATCAAAATGAGCTTCATCTGAAAAGATGATTTTTTTGGCAAAATCGGCATCTTCTATAAGTCGATCGCAGGCCCACTTAGCGAAGCGAGAACGCATTCGATGGTCAGTTGGCTTCAACTCCTGAACCAATTGGACTTTGTATGGCGTCATTCCAAGGTCTTTATGCAAAATTCGTCTCAATGATGTCTCCGAAATGTTCAATTGTCGAGAACGACGGTGAATTGAGGTTGATGGCGCTTCAAGCACACTTTCTGCCACAGCAGCAATATTCTCGGGTGTAGACACTGTTTATGGTATTCACGCTTTGGTTTATCGATGAGGATGTCAGTTTCTTTCACTTTTTCCACAAGATAACGAACATACGGAGCTGACGGTGCTTCTCTTCTTCCAAAATCCGTACGCAATTTTCGCACACATTCTGCAACATTGCCATGATTTTCAAAATAATATCGCAATATTTCCCAGTGTTTTTCAAGCGCATACACAACCATATTCGTACAGTGGAAGGATAAGACTAATTATCTGTCAAATCAGACATGAGCTAAGTGTTACCATTCACGAAATAAGCAATAGTTGAAAAAAAAAGTTAGATGGCGGACCCTTTACATACCGAATACCTGTCTTGAAGAAATTCTACGCGGCATTATTCTAATCAAATCTAATACTGTAACCGACTCAAAGGTGTTTTAAGCTTTCAGAAAGTCTAGCAGTTTCATTCAGTCATCGATCTATGATCCGGTGCCGAAGGACTTCACTTGAGTAAAGTGGAAGTTCTTCTCATCGAATTTATTCATTCACAAGTTCAGTTTTGAAGCTCACATCAGGACATCTTTCAATTCAGTTTGTTTTACACCTAAAGATCCAGTGCAGGGAGGTAATTGTTTCCAAATTTTCGATGAAAGAATGTTGGCCTTGACGGCCTGGGATATCCTGATCAGTAGAAGCCAAGTATCCTCGTTTAATGCTGTTCGACTGTAGAACTATCGCAATAAAAACGGATCGCGAAATATCAGTTTTTTGACATCATGAAGGTCCCAAGTGAGTTCTTTACACTCAAAGCACAGCAGTCGACTTTTGTCAAATTCGCACTGCCGGTAGATATAAACATATGTCGTCTCATGATGTCGCCTGACAGATATGTCATTTCAGCTAACATGTCTTTGGGATATCAGAAATCCAAAGAACAAAGATCTTTAAGTCGATCACTACATATTTGGTAATGGGCCATCCAAGTCCAAATACTTAATTTCGAAAATTGACGATGTCTCTGTCACTTTTTTGAGTTCCAAAGGAAAGCAACAGGTGGCCGAACCAAATTCAAAATCTCTGTAAACTCCCAGGCCTGGCTACACTAAGATACTCAATCATCTGATGCCCATGCCAAATTTGAGCGTATAAGCCAAAAAGACGTAACCCACCTCGTGCCGAAACTGCTTTGGTGCTATCTCAATGGGATAATAAGACGCTCAAGCATTTAAGAGGCCACTTGAACCTCCGAATCCGAATAGATATAAGAACTGGGTTTCCAAAAATCTTTAATAAAATATATTAAGAAATATAACTTACCTAAAAGGTATGCAAAAAAGGCTTTTTCGACAAACATCAAAATTAATCCATACAATCCGAACATATGGAGGACAATGAATATGGCAACATTCCGCCAAACGATCTCCCGACGATACTCTTTCTTTGGCTTCTCAATGGTGGCGGCGGCATCAGTTCCGCAATCTTTTGAAACAATCGGATCGCCCAGACCAGGGACACGATCATTTGTGTTGGCTGTTGTGATGGCGCTGGAACTTGTCCCGCATACTGAGGAGGTGCGCTTTCTGTTATTATTTGCCGTATCATCAGAATTCAGGCTAGTCTCTGCCAAGATGAACGAGCTCCCTATTATGTTAGGTGCCATCTAAAACGAAAAAAAATAAAACAAAATCATTAGTAGACGAGATCGTATCGTTTCCACCAGTATAACCTTAAACTATCTTTTTGTTATGTAAATCAGAAGACTTCACTGAATGCACTTGCTTGTAATTTACATTTTCTTTTTATTTTTAAAAAGGATGCCGCCTGAGTGTAGTGAGAAAAACGTGCACGGAATACAGTGCTTAGGCTTAGGCTTTAGACTGTTGACAAACGGCAAACGTCCATTTAAGGTGACAGCAAACTAGTATTGTTCACACTTTTCAAATGATGAATTGGCTTTTCTAGGTGAAACGAGTGTCTTGATTGACTAATTGGAAAAAATTGAGCGTAAATTATAAATGAGGAGTTCTATTGTGGTTTGCTTGAAGAGGATGTTTTAAAATGCAAATTATTTCAAGGCTACAATGCGGATGGGCGCTCAAAGAACACCTAAATTATCTGTATACATATTCAATAGCGCGACTTGTTTTACATGAAGTGCTTTTCGATTGGGCTTCTTTTTTTTTAATTTTCAAGGTTTCCTCTTCTTATGGAAAAACTATAGAATTGACCCGAGATTTATATTCATATGGAATTAGCGTCAATCGTTAAATTAATTCACTTCTAGGCGGCCTCAAGGCAGGTCACAACTAAGCCTATTAGAATTCTACACATTTTTTTATTGTTTTTTTTGCCGAAAAAAGATGACGGAAGAACACGAGACGGATAAAGGTTTGCATATTAATAATGGAAATTATTTTGAGAATTTTTGGGTCACACCCAGATGGGTCAACTTGACTCGATTTAAGGGTATAGACAGTGAGAACAATTATTAAATTAATTTATATCATCGGACCAAGTCCTTTAAAGCTAGTATTGAATAATCTTTTAACAAAAATCGACTCGAATTTTTTTTTTAGCTCCTTTTTTGCATCCAGTTAAGGGTTCATTTTACCCATAATTAGCCCTGTAATAGGTTCATAAAACAAAACACGATGTAAAACAAAACACGATGTAAACTCGCAGGAGCATAAAGCCTCAAAAGGGACAGCAAGTTGAAGCAATCGATATGACATGAGAAAAGATCTCTTTTTCCTATAGAGGTTTTCATATAATCTGGTCAATAAGAACTTTAAGGGTATGAGGATCAGAAAAATCGTTAGAGTTTCCTTCAATATAGCCCAGTGTTGAATTACCCTTGGATATATATTAAACTATATATATGATTATGGAATTAAATCTTTTGATCAAAAATAATGCGAAGATCCCTTACGGGCGATATTTTTGCTAAAAGTTTGTTTTCAAAATTATAAATTTGATGGATTGAAGAATGGTATCGAAAGTATGACAGGTTATTCATTTCGAGGCCTTTAAATCAAGATCAAAATCTTCTCGGGAATCAAGTTTTAACACATGACATTTCGAATTAAAGATCATTTCAAATATGTCATTAATTTCAACAGGAAAAAGTGGACGAGGAATGTAGCTACTTTGTGGGACGTCTGAAAAAAAAGTACATGGGAAAGGAGCATATTGTTGTTCTGGACAGACTCAGTACGATCTTTCAAGAAATCTAGGCACTGTGTTTATTGCGTCACATTGTCATATCGCCAGCAACAAAACATTGCCGGCATAGATTTATTACGCTTTTTAAACTAGGTGTAAGTTTGTCGGTAATAATCTTTCAAACAACTTTGGAAATGAAATAGACTTGAAAACTTCGTATTTGGAAAAAATGGAAGTAAAATTGTTTTTATGCCCTCATTTAGTGTCCGACCGAAACGTTATTTTCAGCCAAAACCGAAACCGTAATCGAACATTCGGCCTCGGTCTAAGTTTCGGCCGAAACCGAAACCGAATCTTTTGTAGACAAGTTGAAATTGATTATGTACTTTAATTGTTATTATATAAATTTAGTATATTTTTATAAATACAGAATGTTATCTAATCCAAAGTCACCTCGTAATATGATAAACAAATTAAAAAATACGGCTCACGGACTAAGAACTCACGCTTAGTGAACCGTGCTTGTCAAACAACAAAGTTTGTGTGGGTAAGACTCAAAGCAATCTCGCCATGCACCAGAGTTAATTTTGATCAGTCCTCAATATTTGGAGTAGATTTCGCTTCCAACAGTTATAGACTATATACTCTCAAAAACAAATTTTCTGATATCGGCCGGCTGCATCACGATAACAAACATGGATCAGAACTCGAACGAAAAGTGGAAGTTTATCTTTTTGAGTAATCTTAGTCTAGAACTTTCCTTCCATGTTTTACCACGACCGCGAAATCGCTGTTGTATAGTAACATTGCTGGAAATATTCACACCGTATCCTTTAAGGAGGTAGCGGACTTTTTTAAGGTTCACCTTTACGGGGTTCCAGGACATAGGGAAATCCGCGGAAACTGCAGAGCAGATGAGATTACCTTTGAAGGTTCAATGCACCCTCACAGATGCACCTCACAATATATTGACATACTATTAGCTGCGGTCAAAGTAAGCATAAAAAATGAAAACATCAACCATCATGCAACATCACCAGACAAACCTGGAACCTCCTCTACAAACAGAGAACCAGAAAGATACTAAATCTCTTCAATGAATGTCCGGTCATAGCAATATCAAGACATAGAAAGTTATGTTCCCATTTCTTCACAGCTCACTTACTCCCCAATATAGGTAGATACGTAAATCCACATAACCCTCGCGGTATCACAATGGGCCAAATTGTTGTGTGCCTTGTGGAAGACTGAGTTTCGGTCGATTTTTTGCCGAAACCGAAACTGTGGCCGAAACCAATTTTTTGGCCGAATCTGGTCGAAACCGAAACCAAATGTTCGGTCGGTCACTAATCTCATTAGATCCCTAGACGCATATCATTGTCATATTATACCAATAATTTTTATGAACCATTTGGTGGTTCCGAAGGCAAATTGAAATTAGACACATTTTTGACTTAATTTCGACCGCATTTTTAGACCAATACATTACTTGATTGGAGTAAAGGAGTTCTCGGATGATTCGGTTCTGACAAGCTTATTAACGATGACTTTTCGATACATTTGCCAAGGGCTACAAATCAAACGATCTTGGTGGCCAGTTAACATCACCAAAATACGAAATCACTTTTGTCCAGGATAAGTTTCTTGCAATAAAGACGAAACGGGATCTTAATCTACGATTTGAGCTCAAAGACTCTAAGTTAACGTTTGGCCTTTAAGATATGCACCAATGATAGTACACCATACAGTGACCTCTTGTGGATGCAAAAATCTCTCGACAATAACAATATGTGAAAAATGGGCTCTGAAAATATTGTAAAAAATTGGTTATCCAAACGCTGATGTTCAATCACCCCAAGCGGCAAATTTTCCATCCTGGTCAACTGGCTCCGATTCCTGAGTGAATTAAATTTTTTGGCAGACTTATCTCTCCGATGATGGATCGGCCTTAAGACATCTTTAACAAAGCCAATGGCTTAAATCTTTTTTTTAAGATTGAAAAATTGTAGTAGGGTGTGCTGAAATTTGATGTTTAAGGGGGTATTCTAGTCTAGAATTTAAAAAAAAAAATTTTTACATTTTCAAAGTTTAACTATTCAAGAATATATCCACAAGAGGATTTATCAAAATTCAAATTATAATCGGAGACATCGGTATTTTGCTGACCCGGTATCGAAACTGTTTCGGCCAGAACTAATCGAACAAAAGACATTAGGTATTCTCCGTCCACCTTAATCCACATTTCTCAGTTAAACCTTTTGTCCTTTGTATAAATTGTAATAAAAGAACCCAAGGTGACTTGTATCTTTTATATTTAGTCTTCACTTACGTCCAGCGTGGATGTACATATGTGCTGCGAGTGAAATAAAAATATTGTGAAATATTTTTTTTAATAAAATGGATAAAAAATCCTTAGCGCAAAGGATTACGCGTCCAGATCCACAAACAAAAAGGCGATTTCACGGCACAGGAAGACACCAGTTTTACGAGTGCATCAGCAGAAAACAGGAGTTTGACCACGAAAATCCTCCTCTGTGTGATGAATTTTTGAAAATTTTAAAGTCAATTTACGAGAGTTTATCATCAGAGGAATTATTGACTCGATGTTTAGGTTCAGAACCTCAAAATAATAATGAGTCTCTAAACTGTTTGATTTTGACTTTTGATCCAAAACATATTCATTCCGGACCTAAGATGATTGAGATAGCCACATTTATTGCCGTTTGTATTTTAAATGAAGGCAACATTCCTATTTTAAAAAAGATGGAGCTTATGGGAATGAAAATTGGCTGTGAAACGAGACAACGCCCGGATTGACCGCTCCGAGATACGAGCATCCGACGCATCAAAGGGGGAAAAACTGCTCGATATGAAAAGAGAAACGCGGAAAATAGTTTTTTTCGAAGTCAAAGAAGGTCCGATGTATGAAGCAGGAATGGCAGATTGAATGAATGTAAGTCTAGAATATCATTTCATGACTTAGACAGCGAAAAATTTTACGCGAAACCTTAAACGCGTTTTTCTCGAAACTGTTTTTTTTAAAACAATACTCACGATTTCTTAGGTTCTACCAGACCGATTTACCTGAAATTTTTAGAAAGTCTTCTTTATAGACTTGTCTATATCTGGAACTATCCCCATTCCCAAATTCCTATTACTTTTTTTTTTAAATTCGAAACAGTCAAAAAAAGTAATACAAACAATTTTTTTTTTCAGGCAGTCGCCATTTTGTTAAAAAAAATCTTTCCAACTTTCCCGTTGTACCAGACATTGCGACATTATTCTTGATTAATAATCTTTTTTTTTTGGTTTCAGATTGCTAGGAGGGTCGAAATGTAGATATGGTTACATGCCAATTTTTTGAGACCCCCACTTCATTCTGGTTTTATCAATTAATTACTAATGAAAAAAATGAATAGTAAAAATATTAATTGCCTTTTTTTGTGACACTTCAAAAATACATGAAATTCATGCCTCTAGACTGGAGCTTAAGATTCTAAAGTCGTCGGCGTGCATTAGACATGCATCTATAAAATATCGTTTATCAAGGGTATGGGTCCCAACTGAGTTCATTGTGGTACCTTCAATGAGACACGACATTATAAATCGGAGCTAACTGAATACGCCCAGTGGAATAAGCTCCAAGTGAGCAAACAATGCTCAAATGAAGCCGATGTTTTTAAGCTAAAAACTTCAAGATTGGTGGCCTTCAACCAAACCATGCTCTAGAGTAGAAAAGAAGTAGAATAACAAACCAAAAGCCAAACCTATACAGTCTCAGATGACAGTTTGTTTTGATGTATGTGATTCAAGAGGGATGTCAAACCCGGATCAGATGACACTTTATCATCACGAATGCAAAGTTTAAAATCGTTATCTTGAAAGGAGCTTTTTCCAGTTCCAAACTTTATAGTCGATGATTTCACCGATGGGTTACAGAAGTAGACAACGAATTTTTAGCTCAATAATTCCTATAAGAATAAATTCAAAGTCGATCTTTGAAACTAATTCAATATCATTATTGACTTTGTACACAAAAAAAAATTCACAGCCATTAAATATGAATTAAAAGTCAAATGTTGCATTAAACATTGAATGTTCTTCCATTTGAATGTGCGTACGTTCCGGATCGCATAACTTCCGCGAAGAACTTTCCTAACTCGGAGCAATGAATATTCATACACCCAAGCACAATGGCACAGATCTTTAAACTATATCGCCGGGGGGAACTTCTTATCGATTTATTCACACCCAAGCACGAATATGCCACCTGAATACGAATGACCAGATGTCATTTGAATGTTGTTCCATTGCAGTTCTAATTGCTCATCCCATTGTCATCGATTTTAAATTGAATTTAAATTTAAATTTACAAAAACAAAAACATTCTTGAAGTCACTAGTGTAGAATCGCAAAACTCCTTTTTTGTATCTTCTCCCTTAAAAATGTATCTTTTGCAATAGCAGATGTTCAATTAGAAAAAAACTCAAAATGGGTGGTTCAGTGATTAAGTGTAATCACTTCTCACGATAACAATTAATCTTAGCATCATCAGTGCTACTAGTGAAAAATTGAAAAATTGTTTGCTGTTTGATCAGGTGACGACGTCGACGCGCGACGACGACGGTGGCAGCATCAATTTTATCTGAAAGAATTGGGACACGGCCTTAGCCAAGTGACTATTGCTGCGGTGCTGCGGCATTTGAGAAATGAAAACTTGTTGGCCTCAAATTTAAGGAGGTAGCCTCAACCTGATGCTGTACTATTCTTAGTGGCAGATGTGGTTTTATGGCTAACCTAGAATTCATATAAGAATTGCGAGGCTGGCTTCGTGGTGCGACTTAAGAACAGGTTTATTCGTATCTTTGCACTTTAAAGAGTACTGTGGTTGATCTTGAGGCAGAGATAATTTGGCTATTGCAACTATTGGCTTTGCTTGTGACTTGAATAGCTCGTCGATGTAGGAGTGTTGAGCAACATGTTTATGGCTTGCAAGCTGCAAGAGGAATTTTTGCATTGTATGTTGGGAAAATTTATTCAAAAAGAGTTGTTAATCAATTTGCCTGCATGACAATTATATTGCTGAAGCGAACTTGAGGGGGAATTTTCTTAGTTGGGATAGGCACAAAAATGTCACGAGCTGCAGGTGATTTTTACTTCAAAGATTTATATGTTCAAATTTATTTATAAAGAATATTAAATTGAGCATCGTGGATTAAATTTAAGATGGTTTCAATCTGATTTAGAAAGTCTTATGCAACAGATGAATGTCGGCAGTTATCTGAGCAATTTTAAAGCAATCAAGCTTTGTGTACCCCAAGGTTCAGTCTTCGGGCCTATTTAATTTTTATTAAGTATTAATTATGTATTTGCTCAAAGATTCATTCAAATAATTACAAAATTTCTTCAGTCAAAGATAGCAAGAGTTACATGAGCTTGATATTTTTTTTCGTGCAGCTAACTGCAATAGTCACAAATTGTACAACTTGTATCTGTCCAGTTCTTGGTTCTCAAGAGGTGGACAAATGCAGAGGCCCATCCTTGATAGCTACAGTAGGCATTATAACTCCAGCTCTGTTGTTGCCCTGTATAATGTAAATTGTTCAATAGACTACCTAAGGAAATCTGATGTCATTTTTTTGTTTAGGAAAATCACCCAATTACGTCATATGTTCAGGGTGCATCGACAAAAATTCAAATCTAGCTTGTTGTGGAGACGAGCTGCAGTTGGTGGGTGCATTATTTATACCCACATTTCTTTTCAAAATTGAAACTGTTTCGGCAACACAGCATCCACTTTCGAAGTAAATTTCAATACTTTTTCAAAAGATTCATTCACAACGATCTAGAGTTCAACATAAGCTTAGCCTCAACTAAGCATACGAGCTTAATTTCGAATTAGTTTTCCTGCTGCGTATTTAGTCCTAAAAACGAAGAAAAAATAATTATACAACTACTAGAAATGGAATACAAATGGGAACGCCAATAACTGGGTGCTTTCATAAATGCATGAGCTTGCTAGTTTGACGACTGCATGCGTCTCATTAATGCAAATGTCAAACGTCATATTTTCATAAACGCAAATAGCAAACAAATGCAGCGCGAATGGGCAAATGCTTGAAATTGAATGCACTAACTTCACCGCTTTGTGACGAGAATTGGGGCAAACGTTGGTTCTAGAGCGTCAATGCAAGTGTTGTCGAGGAGCTGTTTTTTCAAAAGTTTCTTCTATTTGAGGCCTTTGGAGCATCAAAATTGATTGCTCTAAGTCGACGTAGCTTGTAAGGAGAAGAACTGCACGGGGTAATAAGAAAGGCCTAGGATTTCAGAAAAGATACATTCCATTGTGTTGCAAGCCTAAGTAAATTGATGAATTCGAACAATTTTTAAACATTGGACTCGAAATTTAGACGGGCCAAGGAAAAAAGGAAATAAGCTTTTACAAACAAATATTGTCAAGTGTGACCTACAATTGATTGCCAATTCCAAGCGGCTTCAAACTCTTTTTAATTAATGTTATGGTGTTGGAGATTTCCCAAACCGTCGCGGGAGGTGAAGCTGTGAAATATGTCCAAACATCGTTAGTAGTTAGGTTACAGTAAATGGGTGCTTTTCAACTACCTTGAGGTAGTCCAACAACCGCAGAGACATTAGGGCCAGACACTGAGGATCTTCAGAAAAAAACGTTTACTATCCAAGCCATGAAATATGCAGAAAACCTACGGCTTTAAGCCTCCGATAAATGATTTGTTTTTATGGAAGTCACCAGACTCAGACCACTGCTCTTAGTTGTCAACTCTAAGAAACCCCAAAATTTCACAATTCACTGACGCACGTTCAAAAAACGTTTTTCAATTTTTGAAATAATTAAAAAATTCCATTGAACAAAGCATATAAAGTCATTCGGGGCAAGTGTGCGCACTGGGTAAGCGAAAGCGGTTGTTTATTTGGGTCGAACGGTGGCGCTAGAGTACCCAAAGTATCGCAACCTGCTACAATAGCGTGCGGTTAACTTTTTTGTTTCCATAAATAACAATATAGTTTTTTTTGTTTAATTGAAAACAGTGTAGTATCTGAATTAATGGTGTCACGACGGTAAGTTTTTTTTCTTTAAATAATAACACCTCTACGCTTAGTTACATTTGCTAACAATTTAGTTTATGAGTATCTATTTGAAACTTGGCGCTCTGAGGAAATTGTACATGGCTACATCCACACCTCTGGAGAAGATGGATTTACTAATAGCACTCTTTTATTTTACTTTCGCGATAAGGGAAAAACCCCTGCACGTGCAGTGTTCACTGAATATCAAATCTCTCAAAATATATTTTCTAAGCAGCATATAACAATACAGAACCTTAATTCTTGCACATCTACATTTGTACATTAGTTTTTTAATACAAGGAATGCATAAGCTTACCACATTCAAGTGGGCACAATTAACCGCATCGTGGGTCATGTGAGCGTATTTCAATTGTATTTCTATTGTTCTAAATACATATTCTTTTTTAATTCATTTATGGAGGCATATTATATGGTTTATCTAAGGGCCGGTTCCAACTCGTTTACTCTATTTTATGGCTGTGAACCATTATGCAAAGTATGCACACTATCCCCAAATGACTCTATGTATGACGTCTGCATTCTGACTGACAATATAACAAAAATATGACAATCACAAAAAACTGTCATTCGATATTAAAATTGAACCTAAACAGTTGCAATTTGACTTTTAATTTTATAGCCTGATGTTTTCAAATTGTTCTCTTTTAGCCAACTTAAATATTTATATCAAAAATCAAGGCCGGCATATTCGAGCTGACAATACGAACATACTCGGGCGCGCAAGTTAAGGGGGCGACAAATAAGAAAATGAAAGTCAATTGATTTTTAGGATTCACCAACGATGGTGAATGATAATTTTTATATCTTTCATTTGATGTATGCATTTAAAAAAGTAATTGCTATTTGAAATCTAAGAAAACCATGTATGAGATTGATAATATGGGATACCATTTCGAATTGACAAAAGTACTTTTATTGTACAGTACAGTACAACCTCATCGGACTTGACTGGAAAAGTAGAAACTCTACAAAACGTCTAAAAATACTAACAAATGATTTAGTTTAATTTCGAGACCTTTCAGGAGATCATCGATATCGGAATGTGTGTTAAATCCATGAACAGCATCTAACTGGAATTGTTTATTTTTGTTTTTCTTAAGGAAAATATAAAGCGGGGCGCTGGCCCTGAATTTTTATAAAACTGACTTGTAAAAAAATTGTCTAGGTCTTTCTAGGTCTAGATCTAAATTTATTTTGTCTATGATTGTTGCAAAGCCGGAAATATTTGACCGGATACACTTTTTAGAGGGTGGGTACTATTTTCATACTGATACTGATAATGGCAACGCTTCTGCTCCCCAAATAATTAATAAAATTTCACTATTTTAATTTCATGCTAGGAAAGGAATCGATTTACGCTTGAAAAACGGTGAAAATTGCTTAGAAAGTCAAATCTATGTTTGAATTTTCGAAATAGATTTCAATCGACCAACTGCAGCTAGTGTGAAGAAAGTTTATCAATGTGGTAAGTCCGCTAAGTTGTGTTCGCCTTCTGCACTATACAAATGATACTTCAGGTGCTTCCAAACATGTGTGCGTAGCTGTGCCAGGCATTTCAATGAAGCAATACTATATTACATAGTTTTTCAGGAGGCTAAGTATTTTAATAAGGCAACAACCCTTGGAAAACCTTAGTCAGTTCTGTAAAAAAACCAATACATTTAACGAATTGCTGGAAAAGAGTTTTTATTTCTTAATGATCTTAAATATATATTATTTATTTTTAAATTCCAGTTTTTTAATCATATTAATTTTTCCAAACGGCAAAAATTCCTATATTGCACCACTGATGAAAAAAGGGGGCGATACTATTTCTTTTGATAGCACAGTTGACCAGTGGCGGCCCTGGCACGAATAATAAATATGAACGTGAACACAACCCCATATGAAAGCAAGCCATCGAATCATTTTTTTTTGTTTTGTTTTGATTAATTCGATGTTTGCTTCAATATGGGGTTGTTTTAACATATTTCCATATTTAATCATGTGCAAACAAACCGACTCGTCAATGAAGGTCACCCCGAAGCCGTGTAACTCTGATTAAAGTCCATTCAAGTCACAAGCTCGAAGACCAAATAAATCAGCAACAAAAGTACAGATTGTCTAAAGAAAACTATCAAATATGTACTTCCGAGATAATTAATTAAGATGGAAATGGAACCCAGGAAGACAAACAGTCTCGTACTCGCATAATTCGCTCACTATATCTAAACATTCCATCAAAGAAATCTGTTTTTGACAAACTATTTAATATTCATATAATAAACTTCTTCTTCTTTTAAAATATAAGTAGTTAATTTGAAGACATATGCAAGTAGAAACCAGAAAATTTGTTTATTTCGAAGGCCGTCAACACTCCGCATAGGTTAATTGATTCAGCAATAAGAAAAATATCTAGATGGCAAGCTTTACATTTTATTTTTAATTTGGTCGCTTTCAGAAGGTCATGACTTTTCTTTAAATGCATTTGGCAAAGAACAAGTAGAAGGATTAGGAGAAGAATGGATAAGAAGATGTTTTGCCAATCAGATTTTGGTTTCAATTGCTCAATGGGCGGAGTCTGATTTAATTCAACTTTTTTGCATTCACTTAATTTGCAGTATTTTATTTAACACAAGTTGAAATACTAGAAAGTAGTCATTTTGTTTGGAAGATTCGCTTATCGCCCTGCTTAAAGTCCAATAACAGATCATTTACACATTCCATTATTTTTGACAACAGGAACTAGGTATTCCAACAGCCAATAGGAGTCACCATTTCAGCAAGGCCACCAACTTAATCGGACTACTATCGCTGATCGCCTGAGAAAGATGACTGAATCAGATTTCAAAACTAGAATAAAAGTTAAACATCTAATAGAGGACTCGAACCGGTGAACCTTCTTTTGATCCAATTGAAAAGCAGGCACTTGACCAACTACATCATTTAGCAGTTGTATGTACGAGTGATATAGGGTTTCAAAGTCCATCTTGTTGCCTTTTTCTTCCTTTTGTATGAATGAATACATTTGGAGTGACAGGAAAATAAATATATTCAACGGAAGCCGTTTTGTATAACAAAAGTTTAAAATATGGCAAATTAAGCTAACGTCACGACACTGAAAACCAATTAAAAATGCAATTAAAAAGGCAATAACATTTTTTACGTCTATGAACGTACATTGCACAAATGGGATTTAATAATAAACAAACAAAAAATGTATATTGGAAATTTATGATTTAATAAATGATCTTTTGCCGGCGGAAAGCATGACAAGAAAGGGTTTAAAATGATTTAATAATTGAATTAAACTGTTGACTCAGGCAGTGAAAGCCAAATTATATTCAGAAGGTTACGCTTTGCAAAAAAAAATGCATGACTTTTGTTTATTTGGGGCTTATCATTAATCATTTTTCATTTTGATGTTTGAGCCAGACTGATATGCATTAACACCTTATCTTGTTTCCCCAGTTCTTCTTGACTCTAACTTAATGCCTTAACACCAAGCTTACCCTAGAGCAGCTTTTTAAAGCAGGAAAAGAAATATAAAGTCACTGTGAACAATATCTGGAAGAAAGAATGGAAGCTTTGGAAACTTTAATTTCTGTGCTGATGTTTCCCGCAATCTTTTGATTTCGACTGTAGAAGTGATTTCCTTTTCAAGGTAATCTATAATTTCAATTCCTTCGATATTTCGAAATACGGGCACCATTCGGGGGGCTTGGAACACCCTTATAATGGTGAAACGTAAGGCGAATGTTAAATTTTAGCGAGAAATACAATTTGCATCAGGCACATTGCTTTAAACTCATAACTCGTGTTATGAGGCTTAAAAATGAATGGCTGTAGGTTTTACGATGAAAGCGATGAGGGGCAGCTAGCTAATTAACTGGCATTGTTTATGAACGATAAAAAATTGTAAGGCAGGTGACGTTGCGTAGGTGTTGTAGCAAAGTATTTGACTTTGAAATTTGATGTCTTTTGAGTTTTGTGACTTGATTTTTAGAACAGTCAAGCAGGCTTGAGATGGTCTTCGGAGGAAGCAACTGACATGGAAGTTGTACTTCATATTAAAACGAGTTTAAGGGTGGAAATCACAGTTAAATTTTTAATTTCTCGAAAATAAAATTTTTCTCTTAAAAGATGCTTTAGGGTCTTAAAAGTAATATACCAAATGATGGAATATGGCAAAAGTGTCCTAGTGACCAAATTTTTCACTCTGCGGTAACGCCTCTCCGGTATGCTCATAAATTTTCATATGGTTTCTCAGCACTTAAAACTTTAAACGCGTTTTTCTCGAAATCACTTTTTTTGAGCTCGCCGAAGACATAACTCGAGCAAATCTTTACCGATCGACATGAAATTTTGACAGTAGCTTTGAAATATCTTTCTCCAAGGAGCTACGTAGGATTTTTTTATTTTTTATTGCTAAATTTTTTTTTCTCGACGATTTTATGGCGTTTTTTTGGTCAAAAATTAAACTTTATTTTCAAACAAATAAATACAAATATATCGAAAAAATCCTACGCTAGCTGTTGTTATATGAAAACTAATCAATGTTGGTGTTTTCTTCCAGGTCAAACATTAAGCTTTATATATGCCAGCAATACCAAACGTATAAGGTTTTTATTTTATCGCTTCAGCAAACCTAGACATTTCGCAAGCATTTTTGGCAACATATAGTACATGGATAAAGGCTGAGGGTTTATAAATATTTTCGCTAAAGTGTTTAAAGGCATTTAATTTTGGAGACAAAACAAAACCTGTGTATGAAGGAAAAGAGCCCATATTCACCCAATGCTCACGTCTTTGATAGACATTTATTTTCAGACAGAGATGCTTGAAGAAGAAGTTTTATCACCTGAAAGATCCCATTCAAACGATCGAAGCTTCGAGGAATGATGTTTTATTTAAATAAAATTTTGCCCACGACTGTTGAGACTAAAACAATTCATAAAGATTTAGGGATACTTTGAAATATACGATTATCATCACTTTTGGATCACCCTTGTATAAGAGACTATTTCCTAGACAAACGAAAGCTAGCATGGGAGGAATGCAGGCAGTAAGAAGATAATAAATTTTTCACTAAGGAAGACAAAAGAGAGCCACTCAGGTCGTTTTTATGGAGCAGTATATTATTGAGTATAGAAGTTTTTCGTATCAATTTTGTAACATCAGAAGTCCGGCGGAAGCAAGAATCAGTCGGGAGGTAGGTGTTTGTAACACTTTTTTTTATAATTTCACCTGACTCTCGTGTTAGTATGCAACTTTAAGAAAACAAAAATTCCGGTTTCGACTTCAACTTCTTTTGCTTTCTGCATTCAATTAAATTGAAACAGGACATTCCAAATAGTAATGTCGGGAACATAAACAAGTCGGATGGGCCAGATTTTGTGGCCCATGCCCATTTTTTCAATACTGTCTCTCTATTCCGCTTCAATATGGCGAAGGATTATTACCTTAAACCATGAACCAAGCGCAACATTGGACTTTTGACCAACTTTTACAATGTTTTTTTCAATTTCATCTTTGGTCCCCCATTTGGATGACTGGTGGCTTATTGGCATGGAAAGCTTTTAAGCTCCTGCCACAATAACATTTCCACTAATTCTGAAATATGATTAGCACAATCCTGCTCAAGCTATTATTATTAAAGACCACCACCAGAGTCGATCAGACTCATGAGAGATGTTAGGGTCACAATTATGTTGTGCCCAAATGCCGATTATCGAGCATGATTTCCTTTATCATTTGATTTTTTTCATGAAGAGTCTGACGATCATTTAGTACAAAGCATGTGATCGACGGTATCTTCTTGACACTGCTGAAAGAATTAATACCGCACATACGCACATACGTTTTCACATGTTACTCCTGGAAAGATTACAAGTCAATCGCGACTGATAAGGATGTGAAAATTTGCAATTGTCCCTTTCCGAACCTAGCGCTCTCAACAACGGAGGCACTTTCCCCTGTAGTTGGGTACATCGTTACTGAATTGCTGGAGGAAAATAATCTTAAAAAAATCTTCGTACATTTTGACAAATCTGCAATATGATCGCAGTCAATTAAGACGATCCATTTCACAACAAAAAGACATATGCTTTGTTACTTTTGCACTCAGTTATCATTATATTTTCCGCATTTTTGAAAATTGAAAGTCAACTTCTTCTGTTATTGACAACTGGAGGAAAACCATTTGGTTTTACTGTAAACTCGGAATGAAGGAACATATGGTAAATCGACTTAAATATCTGAGACGGAGCACAAATCGTAATCACATACACCTAAGTTTCAAAGCACTTTGACCTGATTAGGCAATGTTAGTGTAGCAATTATCCCTTGAATACCAGTTAGATTATAAAAAAACCGAGCGGAAGTACATAGCCGTAGAGCACAGTCTAACGAGAAGTCAAAACCACTTAAATGACCTTTCATAGTTGACACAGATCCTCAAACTAAAGAGCAAAATTGCATGGGAAAGAAAATATTAATTCCATATTCAAATTATGACAGTCGAATTCCATGGGATGGCGTCTACAACCGACTTAACTTCTTCAAGAATTTAGAACGACAGGCATTACCTGAAGCGTCGAGTTATGATTTGAATATTTCGTGGACCCGTTTTATTTAAAGATAAGTTTGCTTAGCAAGACATTTCTGCTTATTACGTGGTGTAAATCATACATTACCTGACATTTGCCCAATTGACAAATTACGCCAAAAATGATATTTCAAATCAGAGCGTGAAAGATTTACAAGTTCACCTAAAAAACATAACGATTGTATTTTAATACGCTTCAAATGACTGGACAAGTTTTCTTGAATTTGCCAGATTTTATCGCGTGCAACGTTCCGAGGACTGAATTTTATAATGTCAAGGTTGAAGTCTTGGCAGATGTAGATGGCTTTTCAGGTATGTATACGCAATTCGCATTTCAAAAAAAAAAGTCAAAAAAGGCAGTGACGCGTTGATTTGGCGACCCTATTTGGTGTTCTTCGATGTAGTGACGCAACCACAAGCATGTCGAGGACAGCATGTTAAGTCGACCGATGTTAATTACACCAAAAGCAATTGAATCTTGTTGTGTAGATGAAAGTAATCGAAAAAGACAAAACCTTAGCTGAAATCTTTTATGTCTGAGCTTGAGAAATTTTTGAAGACAAAAGCTTGTGGAGAATTGGATCATCCCCTGATATAAATCTTTAATAGACAACAGTCGAAAACAAGTCCCTTTCATCAAACCACACACAAATGTCTTATACATTTCATTCTGTTCCATTACGTCACAAGTTCTCAGTAAGTCGCTTTTGAAGTATTTTCTTCTCCCATCATTTTGCATTTCAAAATAATCGTTTTTAAAAAAGCTGCTTGTATTTCGCAACTTGTTAAAGAATGCAGGAAAGAAAAAAGCTGAAATAAAATAAACAAAATGGAAAGTATGAAACAAACCTGAGGCACATTTAGGATCGCTGGTAGCAGACCTGTAATTTTTCCAAAAGAATAACCAATAATAGAACCAGCACCGGGACTTTTACTTTTACTTTAGCTTCATTGAAAAATCCGAGTACAAGTACTTTTTAAGTATCACGTCACGGATATGCAGAGTTAAGTTCCAGAAAACTTGCCAAAAAAATGCGGGCAAGTACTTGACCAGTGTTTTCATATACCAAAGCAATTCCTCCTCGAATCTGATCAGCTCTCCAAGCTTTGCTCAATTTGTCCTTTCCATTTCGAAGTCTTTTGTTGGAAATGTTTACAAGCAATTGGAGTATCTTACTTTCATGATTATACCCTGAAAGCTGTTTGCAGAATTCGTTAATTTCAGAAAACGTAAAAGGATTGATAAGAATTTCAAAGTTCCATTGACGCCTTTACACCAAACAACCCATCTTGATGAAAATGGATCGTTGTAGATTCAGACGGTACTGCCTTTGAGGAATCAAGAATGCAGTTCGACGTGTAAACCAGGCAGGTCTAAGAATATGAGCATCACACAAAAACAGCAACACAAACATTAGATTGGACTCAGTAGGGATGCCGAAAAGGCGGACCAGTAGGGATGCAAGGGTTCTTAAATTCGGATCATAATTTTTGATGGGCTATAGAAAAAGATTGTCTACCGAACTTAACTTAGTAAATAAGATAAAAAATATTCGCATATTGAAAAAGAAAAAAATTAAAATTAACATGATCAATTTAAATGCGATATTGTAAACTGAATGAAAGCAATGAAAAAACGAAAATAAATCAGATATTTGACAGATAACTTTAAGCGATCAGTTTTTGTATTTTTCCTTATGGTATGTCGCATTTCGATACAGAATTCAAATTATCTGCGAACATTTTAAAAGTGCAGCGCAAAGAAACCAAATTTCAATGAATCGATTCAATTTCCAAATGTTCTGCCAGCTTAAAATTTTAACTATAACATTTTTAAGTGTTCCATATCTTCTAGACGTTTCCAAGTGCAGATATACACTAAATCCCACCTTGGAGGACAGAAATAAAATACCTTGTCTATATCAGTCCGTCGACGAAAGTTATCGCCGTTGAAGGCGAAATTTGCACATCTTAATAAGCTTTAATAAATGAATTGATAATATATTTAATATGTCAAAAAATAAATTTAAAATTGTTATGGTCGACAAACTTAAGGAAGTTTATTTGAATTTAATTAACCAAAAATCAAATAAGAGACGTTCCTCGTAACATTATTTTTAGAAAATCTTTGCATTCATTACATAACTTAATTTAAAAAAAAAAATTGTCAAACCAATGCCACCTGTTATCCAATCAGATTCATTATAACCGGTTTTGCATATTTCTAAAAATTTCATTTTGACCTTCATCAATTTTTTTGGATTATTATAAAAAAACAAACAAACAGCAAACAAGCCGCCAACTCTTTGAGAGATGAGTGGTAAGCCGGTACTGTACTTGCATAATGTCCTTGGTGGTTGTCACATTTTTAACTATTGGAAGGCTTCTTTAAATTGTTCATAAGGATCGCGCTAAAAAATTTAGAAGGATGGTTTTTAAGACCCAATCGAATTAAAAATGCCGATGAACGAGTAGCACATGCATACGAAGGGCTCCTTACCACCGAACTGAATATTTTTTTTTAAAATTCTTTAGTAAAAACACGTTTCTCTGTTTTTATTTAAATTTCAATTATTTGTTGAAGTCGGGCTTACTAGAACACATTCTGTGAAAATTGTGTTTATCTATAAGGATTCAGAAGATACAGCCCTGTGACGATACGGCGGACAACGAAGCCTTAGTAAAAGGGCCCCGTTGGCAACCTTAGGAAACGAACCCCTAAACATTTTTTTTTCGTTAAAAATACTCTCATAAAAGGATCTGGAAATTATTTCCTTAAAAAAAAAATAGGTAGCAAAACCTTTTGAGAAAAAAAAAACGAATGATTGGCACAACTGCTCGATTGGGGATCAGGTCCCAGCATCAGTTTAACTTTCACACAAGACCAACAAGTTCTTATTTCCAACTCCGAATGGCATTCCATTAAATAAGATGGCGATTTTAAATATGATTTTAATTTCGAGATGGAACAACTGTTATTTGGTTCCATCTCCAAATTAAGTTTATATTGTTATTTTTTTCAAGACGAGATTCTTAATTATAAAACTTATATTGTTCTGATGCTTATTTGCATTTAACAATAATACCATGACTTAACTTTTTATTAATTCTAAATGGCAATTTTTGCTTCAGTTAACTATACGAATTTTTAAGTTATGAATTTTAAGTAAATTTAAATTGAGTTCGGACAAGTTCAAGTGAACAAAATCTAGACCCTGCATTTTGTTTTTTTATTTTTACCAATTAAATTAAGCTGGACGTTAAATAAACTGGATAAGCCAAAATCATTGAAATGAAAAATATTTTTTAAAAATGTTCAACCAGACACTCGAGATTTTGTTTGATATTAAAACAAGAAAAAAAGTTAAACCCTTCTATGCTTGAATTATTTGTTTTTTTAAAATTCACCTTAATCTTACTTTATTTCGGATCCTTTAAAAATTCCAAATTAGTATGTGAATTTCTGGAGAACGTTGCTCCTCGTTCACACTTTTCTTAATCCGCAGTTTTAATAAATATTTTTGTTTTTTTACAAATCTTATTTCACAGTTATTTCACTCAATTTTTTTTCTTTTAGATCACATCAATTTACACTTATCCCTCATAGGATATTTATTTAACTGTGGACACTTTTCAGTTTGAAAAAGACCGAGAGCGAAATTCGTTCGACGGACTGCGACACACAGCGCACACTGATAACAAAACCTTTGGCAGATACTATTATATGAACAAACGACTGCCGTTCAATGCTGTCGCTGCTTAATTTCTGACTGCCCGAAGTCAAGTCACAAACAGTTCTACCAAAAGTGGTAACATCGAAATTTATAACATCACGACACCAGCTTGGCTCAGGTTGACGATAGTTCGCATCGCGATGGTAAGGGTAGCACGTATAGTCTTCCTCCCTGAGTCGTATTGTTTTATTAAATTTGTCTATTCGCACAGGTGTGTTGAAAGATAGATAGTTTTGTGAGATTTTGGATAACCGTGGGAGTTATTGGCACGCGCATAGTTTGGGCTGCTTTTGCAGTGCACACAAAAATAGTTAAAATTAATGCAAATTAGGAAGAATCGTCAATGTTGCTTAAATGCAATTAAATATAAATTTATTATCTTGATTAACTATAGATATTTATGAGCTGTGGCATAACTAAAGAATTTTACTTGATAGTGCTACGTAGGAACCGCTTTCGTAGATTCTTTTTGAATATTTATGAATTCGGTAAATTATTGGCGGATGTGGTGATTTTTTCAAAATTTTCATTAGTTCATTATTTTCTTCATGCGAGTAGACACGTATGTGTTGCAACTTTTTATATTTAAATCAACAAAAATCAACATTCGTTATCACAGAACTGTTGATAGATCAGTTGTTTTGTGATAAAGATCTTCTTCATATGAATAATGTATCACTTCATATCTCATAGTCTCTAATAGGCGCATAACCATGGGATTTTATATGATTAATAAAAAATTATGACAATAATGATGACTTTATGAGCTTGCAGATGGCAGATGTTATCAATTGAGAATTAACTGAGATAAATATCAACAAAAAAAATTAGTAGGCACGAAGAATCTAAAGTTTGTACTTATTTTTTTTTTCTGGTAGAAAGTCCCTGGAAATTACTTTGTTTTATCATGCAAACATTTTAATAAAGAAACCAGATAATCACTGCTCGATTTAAATCACAATGTAATGGCATAATAAAAACACAATAATTGATAAGTTAATATTTTCTAATATCGTTTGAAGTAAATGTCTGCTTTCACATAAAACATCAACGTTAACTCTCTTGTTTTTCTTCTTTTTTATTTATTATTATTTTTATTGTAATATGAACATTAACACCCCATACAATGTTGAATTGATTTTTAATGTGGCAACATCTTAATTTTTATTTCAAATATAAAAATGTCACTTGCTGTTCTCAGTATCTTTATTTATTTTATAAACTTGAAACGATGAATTGCTATTTGTATATACGAGATCAGTGATTAATTAAATTGAATTCAATTGAATATTTGTAATGATATATTATTATTTTTATTTATTTTTTATTTATTATTCTTTATTTATTGCTTTCTATAATGAGAAAAGAACTCTTCAAATGTCAATAAAGATTGACATTTATTAAGATGAAGATAAAGGACATAACGATCGTTCACGCCTATAATGACAAGATTAATGTTAGTTTATGGATGCGAGCTTTTTACTGTAAGGGGTTCTATTGCGAATCGCAAACTCAATGTCGCTATTAACAGTGCAGTTCGATACGTTTATGGACTGAAGAAATACGACCATGTTTCTTCTAATAGATGTAAAATATTAAATTGTTCGCTGGATAATTACATAAAATTCAGAGCAATTCTGTTTCTTCAAAAACTTATGAAGTCAAAAGAACCTTTGTATCTGTATGAAAAATTAAACTTCATTACTTCTTCACGGGCAATAGGATTCGTTCTTCCGCGCTGTTTGTCGATTACTTCTAAAAACCAGTTCTTTCCCAGCACTGTGAAGGCCTGGAATCAGTTACCAATTTATATTAAAAAAACCTTTTGGTAAAGGAAATTTTCGGAAGATTCTATTTGAACATTTTGCGGAACTAGAGTAATACATTTTCTTTTTTTTTTCTTATTTTAATTTTATAATATTTTTTTTTTTCAGTAATTTAGTAAAATAAAGACCTTCTTCTCCTTCTTCTCCTTTTTTTTTATTTTGATTATATTTAGTATGTACGAACTACTTTAAATATTGTATCGAAACATCGCTAAATAATAAGGAATTTTTTTTCCCTACTGCGGTTGTTAAATGTTAAGTTAATAAATAAATAAAAAAAAATAAAAAACTATATCTTTTGCATGCATGCAGGTGTGTGCTTGTGAAAAGAAAATATTAAGATTAATTAAATTATAAAGCATAAGGAAAAATATTAATACCAACAGATAATAATTAAGTTAGTGTTCAGAGGCCAAGTTTATATAAGCAATGGTTTGTTAAATACATATTCAGGCCCACGGGTCCGCAAAATGATTTAATTTGTAAAGAGATTGTCGAAAAAGCATCCAAATATCTGCTTTAAAAAGTCGGGGATATTATAACAACCCTTCAAGTTAAGCAAACGCATATCAAGTCACATTGTTAAAGACCATGTTGAGTCTTCTCCTGCGTTTGTAGTCAGGGGCAACAAAATATTCAACATCCAAACGAACTTATGGGAAAAAGAAGTACTTTTGCCAATTTCGGTAAGAAGTGATATACTACTGTGTCCAAAAAAATAAAGTGACATTGTATTTATTTTGAAAATTCTTTATTTATTCTTTCAAATCAATTTCATCCCCTTCAAAGTAATCCCCTCCCGATGCAATGCACTTATGCCAACGGATTTCCAATCTTTGAACCGCTGGTTGTAGTCACTTTCCGGGATGGCCTTCAGTTTCGTCTTCGCTGCGGCTTGAATCTCCTCTATCGTATCAAAACGGTGTCCCCAGAGCGGTCTTTTGAGCTTGTTGAATAGCCAGAAGTCGCACGGCGCCAGATCAGGTGAATACGGTGGTTGCAGAACGATATGGGTTGAGTTTTTGGCGAAATGATCACGAATTACGAGTGCGGTATGGGATGGTGCATTATCGTGGTGTAAAAACCAAGAATTGTCTTTCCACAATTCCGGCCTTTTTAGGCGGATAGCGTTACGCAAACGACGCATAACGTTCAAATAATATTCCTTGTTGACGGTTTGGCCGGTTGGAAGGAATTCATAAAGCACAACACCACGATAATCGAAGAAAACAGTCAACATGACCTTGATTTTTGAGCGACTTTGGCGCGGTTTTTTTGGTCTCGGCTCTCCTTTGGCACGATATTCGCTCGATTGATCGGTTGTTTTGGGGTCGTAAGCATAGATCCAAGTCTCATCGCCAGTTATAATGCGTTTCATGACATCCTGGTAGTCGGAAAGCATTGTTTCACACACTTCAACGCGACGCCTTTTTTCCAAAAAAATTCAATGTTTTCGGTACCAATCGAGGTTTGACGCGCTTGAGGCCCAAAGCATCCTTCAAAATGGTATTGACTGAGCCTTTCGATAAGCCAACTTCATCAGCAAGGTCTCTAATCGTTAATCGATGGTTTTTCAACACCAAATCTTTGATTTGTTGGACGTGAGCTTCATCGGTTGAGGTTGATGATCGCCCAGAACGCTCTTCGTCTTCGACACGTTCACGGCCGGCTTGAAAATCCCTATACCACTTGTAAACATTTTTTTTAGACATAGCCGCAAACAAAATTTAATGCAAATTCTTTGCTCAATAAATTTCGACATCGCAAAAAACGAAAAACTCACTTTTAGCAGATCACAAAACGACGCGTATCTCAAACACTATGAATATATTTTGACATGAAATTTCACATAGATGTCACTGACAGTACTACCAACCTAAAAAGAAAGAAAAATTTCCAAATCCTTCGACGCGCGCAGTTTAAATTCATGTCACCTTATTTTTTGGACACAGTAGTATAGCACCAAGGAGAATGTAGTCCACTTTACACCATGCCAATTGTTTCGTCATTGTAAGCAACCCAAGTTAAGGTATGATTAGAGACAAAACCAAAATTTCTGAAAGACGCAGCCTATTGTGTTGGGTTTTGATAAAGATTGACAGGGTGAACGTCAGAAACGTTTGGAATTTTTCGACAGATCGGAAATTCGGCATGTTTTAGTGCCCAGTGATATTTATGATAGTGTCAATAGTAATTGTTTTATTGTAGAACTTTTCATTGATTACAGCCATGAGATGTTTGTTCTGCTTTGCTTCAAATCTGCTTAAACTTGACAGTTGAATGTATATGTGCGTAAGGTGATCAGATGGTTATCGTATCCTGGTGCATAGCTTCCACGTGGGAAGTGATATTGAGCACAAGCGATCAGAGAATCTACCATGTTCCATGTCATCACAGATACTGAAATTTTTATATACATTAGTAAGATTTTTGAAAACTTTAATGTATAGAATCCTTACCAAGTGGGTTAAAGATAGCACATTTAATTATAGAGCGGAGCTAAATGTACAGCCATGGACACCAAAATGAAAGAGTCATTTAATCGAATAGTACTTCAAAAATAATCATAAACTTATTTTTATTTGAAAGAAACATTCATTATTAACAACAAAATTTTGTAATACTTTACATTAAAAAAAAAAAAGCTGAACAGAAATAGAAACAACACGAAATGCGGCTGGACACAAGAATAGCACAAAATTGGATATCCGAGAGAAAAATAATTAAAATTCAAAATATTATTTCAAATGTTTCTGTTTCAACTTTTACCTTTTCAGTACTTTATACTAAAGCCAGTATTTTCTATTACCGCCAAGCATCTACAACCCATACTTTCAACAAGTCTCTGGCACCTTTCTCTTGGGATAGAATACCAAGCTTCTGTTATGCCATCCCAAAGTTTGTCCTTATTTTTAAAGTTTTACCGGCCAATTTTTACCTTTACATCATTCCACAAATTTTCAAGTAGGTTAAGGTCGGGACTCTGCGGTGGTAAATCCAAAACATGGATGTTTTCTTTCGTAAACCAATCTTTCACTATTTTTGCGGTGTGCTTAGGGTTATTTTCCTGCATGAATATCCAATTAACTGGCATAAACTCGAAAGTATAGGGCTCCATCGTTTTTTTCAATATGTCTAAATATTGAAATTTGTCCATTTTTCCTTCTATTTAAAAAAAAAAAAGCCCTACTCCATGCCAGGAAGAAGCATCCCAGACCATAACATTGCCGCCACCATGTTTAATCGTCTTCTGAGTGTATCTGGGATTCAGAGCTTGGCCTTTTGGACGGCGTACAATTGTTCTGCCATCTGGTCCAATTCTATTCACTTTGGTTTCATCACTCCACATTCCCGTTTCCAGGTGGTCTCTTGCGAAACTCAGACGTTTTTGAATATTTTTTTTTGACAAGAGTGGCTTTTTCCTATTTGCACGTCCAAATAGCTCGGCCTCGTTTATTCTATATTACTTCGGACTAATCGGCTCGATACGTCAACACTAAATTCTTCTTTTATTTCATTTTCAATTTGCCAAGATGACGTAAAAGGATCCTTCTTGCATTTTCGGACAATAGCAATATCAAGTGAAGCGTTCGTTTTTCTTGGTTTCGGTTTCCTTTTTTTGTTTTCATTTAAATGAATCACGTCTTTCTTGTATTTCGTATTTAATTTTTCTTTTTTCTAGAGTACAATGTACACCTCTTCCCATTTCAGTAAATAATGAACTGACGAAATAACTATCACAAGTTAGTCTTATAGAAACAAATGAAACACTTAAATAATTCGCGGAGAAATTGTAAATACGACTTGTGCTATTTATATGTCCAACCCAAATTATCACTTCGCACACTAAACTCAGCACAATCCAAAGATCGGTTTGATAAGGGTACCTTTGTGTACCAGATAAATGAAGCAGGATAAGGGTTAGCTGCATCATTAATACAAAAAGGATGCATATCCATAATCACTTTTTATCTTTGTTTTTGCTATTTATGTGTCCATGGCTGTATAACATGCCATGTCTTACCTGGTATCGGCTGTCACTGAATGGAAAGCGTACAACTGAAGCAGAGTGATAATACATTTTTCCACTTCACTTGCTGCGTATATCAACTAATGCTGAAAAAATTACTGCGAATCGAATAAATGCAAATAAGACTCTACATATGGAACAATCGAAATCCGAGTTTCAAACCACTTCATAGTCTTTCATTTCTATTCCTCATCATTCTAATCACTCTGTTCAAAATGTATTGTGCGGGTATTCATAATCCCTTGAGAGTCACGCCATAGATAAACTTGATCGCTTGCATGTCCAGCCTTTTTCACTGATAATGAATCTCAAATTGAAATTCCTAGAGTGTGAATCTGTATCAAAGAAAGAATTAGGTCTGGATAAAGCAAAGACGCCCCTTGTTTCTGATGCCGTTAAGGTTCCTTTTTATTCTTCTATAAAACATTTAAACTCGGAACATGTTCGTACATCTAACGAAGGCTACTTTTGTGGCGTCGCTCACAAAATAGTTGGAATCAATGTGCTCATCAGCGTCGGCGGAGTAAAAAGGTTCATTAAGATCGTCACCTTAGACCATTCCCCTACATTCCCCTGACGAATGAATTGACTTGCCGGAAAAGGCCCAGCAGGCGATTATATTGGGCCTCTATGGACTATCATTATTCCATAAACAATGAGTGACTAAGCTCATAGATCTTTACAATTTTGAGCAATTTACTGGATTTGAATGTGGCATTCAGCTTCCCAAACTATCATCATTTAATTAGTCCTTCTGTAGACTGCCCTGAAAAGGGCAAATTGTTAATTTAATGTGAACGCAATTAAATCAAAATAACTACAATTTTGCGAAGCTTTTTCAGCAGAATATTTTATTACGCTCATCCGTGTCTTCCCTCATCTGAAACTTATCATAAAACATTAGTCTAAACAGGAAAAAATCTTTTGACACACAACTGCCCTAACATATGTTGCCTGTCATTTAATTTCTTCTTTTTTTAAAAAACATTTTCAGTAAAGTCGAATCGTTGCCTAAGATCTCACGATAAACGCGTGCAGTCATCTCTTCCCAGTGTTCATGTAGCTCAATAAAAACGTAAAGAAAAATAAATTCAAAAGAAATGTCAAAACGATTAAATGGAATTATGATTTCTGTCAACGTAGTAAGTCTGTCTCAAACTCTCCATTAACTGACTTAATTACCCGCAGCGAACTTGTAAAAAGAAATATAAAAGGTAGGCTTAAAGACCTGGTGGCATACTCGTACATGTCGCATCCTTCATTAATAACACATTACAAATGGCAGCCGAATTTGTCCGGTAAACGTGCAACTGAAAGTGAGACAGTAAAACCGAAAACAAAACACACACTCACCATCGACGCGTCGGTCAGGTCAACGTCAAAATCTGGTTTTACTTGTCGGGTGGTATAATCCTGAAGCCGGTGTGACATAATTGAAAAGGTTTTCACTTTTGTTACGCTGTACCTTTGGATAAGTTCAAATGTTTTGTAATTACATTTTGACGAGAAAACAATTTTGCTTTTGGTAAATTTATTCAAATGGTTACCAGTTAAGGGTTTTTTGACGAAAAAGTTTGACCTATTTTCTTTTGTAGGAAAACAATATGAAGGAGTAAATAAAATTGAGAGCAATCAAAGATATGTTTGTTTTTTTATTTGCAAACCTTCCAAAGGCGGACCTGCACATTTCTCAAGTATAGGATATTCAATCCAATATCCAATTCGCGAGGTAACCTTAGCAGGCAATGGAGAGTCATAAATAGTATAATTAACAATTCTCCTGCCAACATTCCTAAGGCTTTTGAATTGAACAGCAATGGTGCTGTTATTAAAGATCCTCTTAAAGTAGCTAACGTTTTAAACGTTTCAAAGTACCGCGCAATGTAAGCGTTGCGTTTTAGGAAGTCTCGTGGAAGACACTTCGCATGATGAAAGCTTCTTCTTTGAACCAAGAAATGGTTCTGAAGTAACGGGTTTTTCAACAGGGACGCGACAGGGACAGCAAACGACGCTCTTTTGACATTTCTCTTCAGTAAGGTTCTACATTTCATGATGGAAAGATATACGAGCCAACAACGGGTCGAAATTAATAAAATTTAGTACCGAAATTCGGAGTCAGTGGCCTCAACGTTAAGAGCGCTACGTACAATTAATGGTCGTCGTAATCGTCTTAGCAGATCAACAATTGAGCGTCTAGTGGAAAAATTTTAATCCACAGGCATAGTACAAAATGTTCCCGTGCCAGTGAGACAAAGAAGTGCCCGTAGTGTCGAGAATATTGCTGCCGCTGAGGCTTCAGTTGCAGAAAGCCCAAATGTGTCTCTCACACGTCGTTCTCAAGCGTTGGACATCTCTGTGACGTCATTGTGGGGAATTTCGCAAAAAGATCTTGACCTACATCCTTACAAAGATTAAATTGACGCAAGAACTGAAGCCGCTTGAACACCAGAAGCGTCGTATGTTCGTGAATGATTCGGATTTTCATCGAAAAATCATCTTCAGCGATGAGGCTCATTTCTGGCTGAATGGCTCCGTCAATAAACAAAATATGCGGTATTGGTCAGGCAGCAATCCACACGTACTCCATGACTCATCATTGCATCTCGAAAAAATTACGGTTTGTTGTGATATATGGGCCGGCGGCGTCATCGGGCCGTACTTTACTATTTTCTATTTACTTTACTAAGTTCTTTAACCCAAATCAATTTGGCTTTCAGAGAGGTAAATCGACTGAAGATGCACTCCTGCAGTTCTTTGCCCAAATCATGTCTCACCTCGACGAGAAAAAGACTACGGCTGGCCTTTTTATTGATATTACTAAGGCCTTTGATATGGTCAACCACAACATTTTGCTGAGAAAACTAGAAAAAGCTGGTTTTCGTGGTTTTATGCTGGATTGGTTTGGGTCTTACCTTAGGAATAGGTCGCAAAGGGTGAAGAAAGATGAGGTCAGGAGCCAAACTAAGTTCTTCAACCTAGGTGTACCTCAAGGCTCTGTTTTGGGACCAATTTTGTTTCTCATCTACATAAATTCACTATTTACACTTAATTTTAAAGGCTCACCTACTGGTTTTGCGGATGATATAGGATTCTCTTATGGTTTGAATAATCCTCTGGATCTTCTTTGTGATATTAATTGGGATCTTAATTTATTGAGAAACTGGTTTGGGGAACACAATCAGCTCTAAAACAAAGTTAATGTTCTTCAGTCTGTCGTCCTTTCAAAATGTAGAAGCGAAAGTCTCTTATCATGCACCAGAGTGCCAAAAATACAGATTCTCTAATTGCATTTGTGCTTCCAGTCCATGTTCTGCCACATTTTATAACAACTTGAGCTGCAGTGATAACTGTCTTTTTAAAAAAAGCATTTTCAGTGGAGTTTGCCCTGATAAATAAAAAATTAAAACGTTATATCTGTGCTTAAAAAAGGAAATAGAAATGATGTTGAAAACTACAAGCCAATTTCCTTGTTACCTTCAATCGCCAAAGTCTTTGAAAAAGCTGTGAAGAGAAGACTACTGACTGACCTAAAGAGAATCAACTTTTTTAGTGATAAGCAATTTGGATTCAGAAAAGGACTTTCCACAGAAGATGCTCTCCTAGAGTTTTCTTCGATAATTAACAAAGGCTAAGATATGAAAAAAATATTGCCCCCTGTCTGTTTGTGGATATTACCAAAGCCACTGTTGATCATAATATTCTTCTTTAGAAATTGCATCGTGTTGGCTTTCGTGATTTTGTTCTAAGTTGGTTTGAATCGTATCTTAAGGATAGAAAAGAAAGAGTCCAAATTGGAGACTGTTTCAGCGATTGTGAAGTGCTACATTACGGTGAACTACAGGGGTCTGTTCTTGGTCCAATATTGTTCCTGATTTTTGTAAACTCTTTACTTAATCAACACTTTGCAGGTAATGCTACGGCTTTTGCGAATGATCTTGGCATTGCATATGATTCAGATAGCCCGCTGAACCTTATGGCTACTATAAATCATGATGTACACTTAATGAGGATTTGGTTTGGCAATGACAATCTGACGATAAGCAGCAAAACCAAGTTAAGATACTTCAGTTTAAAAACGCAGGAACCTCTGGACTTCAACGTATTTTTTCACGCTCCAAATTGTCTTCGTCACAAGACGACATATTATAGGTGCAATTTAGAGAGCTCTTCATCTTCTCTTCCATTGGCGTACGATGAAAATGTACCCTGCACAACGAACTGTTTCAAGGTCGAGTTAGTAAGGAATTTTTAATACCTAGGCTTCTTAATCGACCATAATAAATAAAAAAAAATGTCTGCCGCCCTTTGTAAGTTCTTGTAACATTTATAAATTATTAGATTGTTTTTACAGTCCAACAATTTGGTTGAAATTTCATAAGAAAAAATGTTTGGGTATACTTTTGAGGTCAGTTAAGCTCAGTCATTTACGACTTATGATGAGGTGTAAGTAATGCTTACTCAAAAATGCACAATCGTTAAACGTGTATGGGTATGCGAACTCCTTTAAAATTTCCGGTACCCGGTGTCCCCACAATTTTTCGTACCTCAAATCTGCCGCCCTAAATTCATGCATGGTAGTAAAGCCGACACTGCGGGTTAAATTTGTTCACGTTTTTACTTACTCATCAAGCCATCTTTACTTGAAGGTTCTGAGCCTGAGCTTTGACTGCTATCCATTCTTAAAGGTCAATTCTTAGCTGGCCTCACATTCATAGTCAACGGTTTCCTACCTTCCAGATAACATTCATATAAGCTCGTTTATTTCAAGAAAGTCCGAAATTCGGTTCCATACGGAAGAACTGGTAAGATGAGGATTTTGTTGAGCTTAATTTGTGTCCTTCGATTTTAGAGCTTAAATTCTATTCCTTCCTGGAGCTTATATATTTGCCGTGATGTATTAATGCATTTTATTTGTGGAGATTGTGATGTTGTCGTTGAGACTCTCTTAAGTCACTGGTGAAGCTTCCGAAATTATTTTTTATTTGATGTATTTCAGGGCGATGAATGGTGCTACATGTGTCTTTGAAATTATTAAAGATTCGTTAGTCCTATTAAGGCATTTTGTCGAATTGCCAGGCGCCAGGCGCTGGAGGCCACACCGGAATGGGCCTGTTTATTTGCAGAATTGATTGAAACGTTAACACAATTGACTAGATAGGAACAGCTCGAGCTTTGATCCGATAGATAGACATGCTCCCCACATCTCGCTTTTTTATGGTCACACCAACTTGTTCTAAAATAAGTAAGGAAATAATTTATCGGATGGAGTTGGCTTTCCTTCTTAAGATCAGTTAAAAAATTCTTACGTAATTGCAAAGAACCTTGATGAATTTCAGTCTTAGGGATTTTGGTTTTCCTGCAGAAATAGCATCCTTAAGAGTGTCCGATATATTTTACTTTGGAGACTTTGTTGACTCATTTCCTTTTATCGCAGTATTTTATTTTTTGGGTTCCATTACAAAAGGGTCCAAAGGAACTCTATTACCAATACTCCGCTGTTCGTCCGTCCATCAGTCATAGACCTGTATCTCTTGAACCATTATAAAGAGATACTTGTTTTTTTCACAGAATGAGTCAACTTAACACCTAAAAGTAGACAATGAGTTTCATGGAGCAACTTAACAACTTTTAAAGG
The DNA here is from genome assembly GCA_963555765.1 of Orthonevra nobilis. Classification (NCBI taxonomy): domain Eukaryota; kingdom Metazoa; phylum Arthropoda; class Insecta; order Diptera; family Syrphidae; genus Orthonevra; species Orthonevra nobilis. The sequence goes on from OY743225.1 coordinate 9,830,625, forward strand.
TATGCAATCATTTCGTCCATCCAACACAATGTAAGAACTCGATAAACATAAACTTTGAATGACGTTGTGTGTGTGTTGATTAATCATTTAAGGCACACAAGGGTATTCATTGTTTTTTTCTTACTTTTTGAAACACGTACACGGATGTGACATGCGTTAGGATGAGAAATTAAAGTTCACACTATCACCACTTCATTTTGACGTTCATCAACGAATTCCGAACGAATGTGAATAAAAAATCGGTTTGAGAAAAATTTCTGAATCATAGATTCACACATTTCTGCAGTAAGTCTGCATCAAATTATATTTTAATCTTACCATCGTTTTGATTCCTTATTTGGTTTAGCTTTTTTATTTTCCATCTTGAGGCTTCTCATTGAAATTAAAAGTAAACCAATGTCGAATTTTTACTTTTTCTTGCTTAATCGTGCATATATGTGGGCGATGCTATGAGGAAGCGAGGAACCCTTTGTGTGAGAGTCAACTCTCACTCTGTGGAACAGATAGAGCTGATATAAATGTCTTCCGACCTTCCTTCCTGTTTCCAAATGCGACGGATGGTTCATGCTTTCCACATTTTGTTTTTAAATGCCACACTTACTTAGATAACGATATAATTCATCGGATAGAGTTTGCCTTTCTTCTTAGCCTTCCACTCTCTCTTTGTCATGACTGTTTAGTAGAAGCTGAATAAAAAGCTCGAATACATCCGCAATTCTATGCAGATAAGTTAAATTTCATGCACAATTACGGCGGACCTTGATTCCTTTTTTAGTTTGTAGGCTTTGGGCTTTCCTGCAGAAATAACGTGTTATTTTTTCTCGGCCTAGAGTGTCCGACATCTTTAACTTTGGAGATCATGGCTCATTTCCTTTTTTCGCAGTATTTTTTTTCTCTTCCTCATCTACCTTTATGCTTTTCTTGTTACTCGGGTATTGCTTTCTTCGTCTTCAAGCCTCGTTCGTTGCCCTATTTTGCTGCATTCGTTATCTGTTCTGGGAGACAATAGCTCTGATGCTCTATGATCTAGTTTACCTTTCCGGATTGGAAAGTCGTTTCATAATGCAACTGAAAACCATTTACTATAAATATTCAAAAGGGAACTTCCTTATCAAGTTTCGACACCTGCATAGTCAGAAATTTATTATTATCTCATTGATTAAAGTTGTCAAAGTTTCCAACAGTTCAACCACAAAAATCGTTTTGGTTGTAACTAAGACTGGTTTGATAATAAACAATTTAGATATTTCCTGATTTCTTGGAAGTGAAGTCTGGAGGTTTCTAGAAAGTGAAGTAAGTTCGCGATTACTCGAACTTGGTATTGGTACCCAAGTTTGTTTCTCATCGCGGACGGTCTACGAGTGTAAATCATTTTTAAAAAAGTAAGCAAAGTCAGCAATTTACCGGGCTGCACTCCTCGACACTAAGATGGATTTTTTGCAGTAAAGATGAAACTCTAAACAGAATACGGTTTTATCCACTTAAAGTTAAGTTTCAGCACTACCATTTTCAGACACGCTATGCACATTAAAGACTTGCCTTTTCCGAAGCTTTGAAAATCCAATAAAATTCAAATCTCAAAAATTCGAAGTTCTACCTTCTAAAGATGTCCTTCGAAACAAGGATCCTTTCTGAACAAATTTGATTGATCACAAACAGTACGGTAAACAAGTTTCTTTAGAGAAGCTGATTTGCGCCTCCATCTCGAAGTAATTTTTTTCTAGAAATTCAAGTTAAAAGTAACTTCGAAAAATAGACTCTTTTTTCCTAAAGCTATCGCAGGCACAGTAAATTGTGATGCTAATGTTCATGAGGTCACAGTCCATCTTCTTTATTCAGCGCTGTTATCCGGCCGGCAATGAAATTGAAGTTTCAAGGAAATTTAATACGAAAGAGAAAAGGATCCGCTCTTAAATGTATTTACTATATGGATTTGGAGCAGAACTTTGGGTTTGTCGACCAGAGGTGGTAGTCTAATTCAATTGACTTATTATGCTGGAAATCCAAATTGGTGTCATCTCTTAATGGCTTCTTAATATGATGTCATTGACTTTGAAGTAAAGCTAGAAACTGACAGTATAACGAATCCGCGGTCTTCTTTTATTGGCGAATAAAATACTGCGAACAAAGCAGATTGCAAGTAAGTCGATATCGAATTCTCCGTCGCTATTTCGACCAAAATACACCTGAGTTTCAAACCACTGCAAAGATGTTTCATTTCTTCTCCTCGTCCTTCAATTCGCAATGCCTGAATACATTATACGGGAAATCCTTGTAAGAAAAAAAAGAAACTCTTATTTCTGATGTTTAGTCAAGTCTCTTGGGATTGCACCACAGCAGTATTGAATCTCTTCATAATTTTTTTTGGGTTTCAGGAAGATCAAGAAATACTCATTCGAGCTCCGATCTCAATAAAGAAGTGGCCCCAGTCGATGTGGTATCAGCGGAACGTCCCATCATCTGGAATACCTGAAAAGTCTCTTGCATTGATCGCAAAGTGATCAATTCAGTTGACTGTTCGAAAGCATTTTGAAAATTGCAATCTTTTTGCAACTTTACCTAAAGCAGTTTTCTTGCTTGAACAACAAATAAAGACTTGATCGCATTAACTAGATTTGTTTATGACTGTCTGTATAACTCTTTTTGAGAAAATTGTATAAGGCTCACATCGAAAAAGACGTAACCTTTTTGGAATACTTTAATAGAAGCTTGCAAACCCTTGGTGCATCAGATTGTTGAAAATTATTTTCAAGTTATGCATAAACTTTCTCATAAACAAAGTAATTTAAGTTCTTTTATACTTTGCTTTGATTAATTGCCAACAATTAAAAGCCTAACAATATTCAATAAAAATAAAAATTTTATTCTTCTGTCATCTTCTAAGTGAACTATTAAGTTAACTGATGAATAATACAAAGTTAAAGATTCTACTTGTCACAATTGAAAACAATTGACACTATTTTTGATTTTAAGTACTCTTGAAAGTGAGGGATAATAGCTATGGAAATGGTTGTAATTAAGTACGAAGTACTGAAGGAAAAAATTACAAAGTTTGTAGACGAAAAGAACACCTACCTTGATGTGCAATTTCACTTCAGGTAGTACTTCTATATTACTTCCCACCAAGTACTCCGAATTTGCAACTTACAACATGTAAAGAGGAATCGGGCACAAGGTAAATCCACAGGAATGATACTCATTGACATTGAGAAGGCTTTCGATACCGTCTGGCATAATGGTCTTCTTTACAAAATGATTAATTTTTACTTTCCCCCATATCTTTGTAAGATAATCCAAAGTTTTTTGTCCGATCATTCCTTTAAAGTCCTTGTCAATAGTTTTGCTTCTGACCTTATTTATTTTGCGTTAGGAGTCCCACAAGACTCTGTTCTGTGGCTACTCTATGCAACTTATTTACGTCCGACTTTTCAAACCTGGCTAACTGTGCAGCATCTATTTTTCACTGCTATACTTTCATCTCATGAGTTTGCTCTCGTCATCGCGACTAACCTGAATAATGCGATGGAAGTATTAGCTAAATAGTATAAAAATGGAAAATTAAGCTTAATTGCGGGAAAAACGCAAGCCATCTTTTTCACGAGAAAAAGGAGACCCTGCTGCTGTCCGAACATCCACATAAAAATCCATGGAGCTGCTGTTAAATGGAGCATTTGCGTCTAGTATTAAGGTATCTTGACTCTAAACTTGCGTTTAGTGAGCATACGACAAGAACTCTTCAAAAAGTCAGTATAACAATAAAAATGCTATAGCCATTCATAAACAGAAAATCTGAGCTCTCTAATGAAATCAAACTCATCGTATACAAAGTTGTTTTCCAATCAATACTTTTGTTGCAAGTTGCAAGTATCACAGAACAAAATGATGCTTAATCTTTCCTGGCATCATTGGCATAAATAAATTTTACACAATTCGTTACCTTAAACTATTTAAAAATATACTCTATTTATATATTATTATGTACTTATTTAGTCATATAAACTTATATATTTATTTATTTATTTATAACTGCATATACATGTATTAATTAATTTATATTTCTTATTTTATTTATTGTTAAGTCATATTTACTTATTTATTTAAATGCATTTATTTATTTATTAATATATTTATTTATTTATTTTTTCTTTGTTAATTTTTTTGCTTATACCCTTAGTGCTTGCGTTTATTTCTTTAATTGCATATTGTTTTATTTATATACATATTTATTTGTTGACTTAAAGTTAAATAAATGTGTATATATATTGATAACCATAAATAAACCTGCATAGATTTTCCATTTCCATTCTAGTCATTGATTTTAGAGAGTAGTGTATCTATTATTGATTTATTTGTTAAACTTTTTTTTTGTTTTGTTCTTTATGAGAAGGTTTGTGCTCGAATTTTCCTTCGTAATGTATTACTTTTTTCCTTAATACACAAGTTGATAATGTTTATAAGAAATGTTTCAGCAGTAAGGTATAAATATATAGAATTTCTGTACTGTAAAATATGTGATAGCTCCCATATTGTAAAATTTATATTCGAAGTAAAAAGTATCTATCTAAAACAAAAAAAAAAAATACGAATCCTCTGAAAAGTGCAACTGCTATAATTAAGCTCCTGTATCCATTTGCGGTCGGAAGTTCACTGTCCGATCCGACACGATCCGCTGTAGACCTGCAATGAAATTTATGTTTATCATTCAGACTTTATCGACATCTTTGAACAGTTTAAAAAAATTCGCGGAGAATATTTTTTCTTCCGAAGTACACCAAAATCGTAAGGCTGTCTTGGTTTCAACCATCATTCGGCTCAATCAAGCTTCATATATTATGTTCTAGGAATAAGGAGTTTTGAACTTAGTTATTTGGATAAATCGAGGTAGCATCGAGTGCCTGGGATGCTTAAATGAGTCTTCGGCAGATCGTTTGTGGATAGCTGGAAAAAAGGAATTTAAAAAAAATACTTTTTTTGAAGAATTTTCAAAAACTCATATTGTATGTACATATGTGAGTGTCCATGGCGCCTTGAAGGATTATTCTGGATAACTAATGCCGCGACAAAACTGGTATCAGATATTCAATGGTACAAATGTAAGAAACAATGCATTGGTCCCTGCCTGGTCGACCTGGAAAAGGCATTCGATACCGTATGTTTAGAAGGACTCTTTTACAAGCTGAATAGGCTGCGCATCTGCAAACCACTGTTATACATGCCTGTAAATATGCTAGTCAATTGACAGTTCATTGTAAAAAATGGCAATGTAACTTCTAATGGGTTATTTAAATTAATAAATGGTCTGCAACAAGGGGCTGTCATATTGCCAGTCCTCTTCAACATATTCACAAGTGACCTTGTAGGATCCGTTCCCCATGCCATAGCGTACGCAGACGATTTGATTGCGTACAGATCAGGTTCGCAAATAGAAGTCATTAGAAATCCCTTGCAGTGTGACTTCGATGGGATTCAGCATTATTGCGATCGTTGGAAGTTGAAGAACAACTTCCGGAAATGCGAAAGGACGCCGTTGTCCACACAGACAGCCACTGGCGAAGCGAAGTGTAGTCCGATATCTCGGTATTTGGCTAGACCAGTTTCTAGTTTTAAATAAAAATGTAGACGCTGCTCTCACCAGAGCCGAGCGTGCTTTCGCCCAAGCAAAGAAACTGTTTTATAGCCAACAACTCGATGCCAGGATAAAAGTAATTTGCTAAACGGCCCTCATCCGGCCTATGCTCGTCTATGGATGCCCGCGTGTGGTTCAACGTGTGAGCAAGCTTAATGCAAAAGATTCGGTTGTTTGAGAGGCGATGTCTCAGGGCTTGCCAAGGTTTATATAGAACTCCAGAGACTAAATACAAAAAATTCTATCCCAATGAGGTCCTATATAATAAAGCGACCGTAATTCGAGTAGACAATTTTCTTATTAAGCTGACACGAAATCACTTTGCAAGAGCAATGAACTCTGTCAACAATCTGATCCGCGGTGCCTACTTTTTCAATGACGGTTTTTACAAGCAGGTGCGTCTTAACGGTTTTATCCCCCCAGAGGCTTTTCTCTATCGAGATACGATAGGTCTCTGTGGCTGTGGATAAGCGGCATACCTGCGAGCGAGACGTTGCAAATAGTTCCACGGACCGTCTGAGGTTTAGTAGGCCGGTTTCTGACCGTGATATAAAAGAAGCCGAACACCAGCACCGACATTTTTGGGTAAGATAACAAGTTACTATTCGTATAAGTCTCTTTTTTTTTTTGTTAAGCTCGATGTTCTTAGTTTTAAGGTAACATTGATTAAAAGTTGAGCAACCGCAAGTAAAGCTCTAAAGACCAACGTATATAGATTAAGCAATTGGTTTAGCACAGAGAGCCCGCTTGGGATTAGTAAGTTATATAAGAATATTTTTATACATTAAGCTAGTCTTAAGCATTTTTATCTACCACTTAAGTAAAAACATTGTATAGAGTCTAATAAACGTTACGTTAACGAAGTCACAACAGACAGGGCATTTCTTAGCCGGAATCCAAGTATAGCATTTCCAAGTAGGTTGCTACTTAAACGTGGTCAGGAACGAATTTTAAGCCCCTGATGGTAAATCTGATTCGCAGATTTGGTAGGCAAGTTGATCTGTGGATCTTTGGGTGTTAGCCCAACACATAGTCGCCATATGAACATGTACATAAGTGCATCCCAGCTAAGTTGAGCTCAAATAAAAATTAGTAGTGGTCCAAAATTCGGTCCCTGTAGTATAAGAAGAAGAATACTTGTCCCTTCATTCAAGCGCTGACAAAGTCCTTCTGAGGTCCCATGTTCATGTCGCTGTTGAATTTTATCAGCAAATGAATAGTTGGGTGCTCCAGAAACTTTAGGGGGTATTCTAGTCTAGAGGCATGAATTTCATATAATTTTTGAAGTGTCATAAAAAAAGGCAATAAATATTTTAAGTTTCCATTTTGTTATTAGTTATTTATTAACATAACAAGAATACAGAAAAAAATCAACAAATAAAATAAGTTGAAAATTTCATAAATTAGCAGTTGATGAATTGGGGGTTACAAAAAATTGGCGCGTAACCATACCCACGATTTCAAGACTCCTTGCAATCTGAAACCAAATAAAAGATTATTAATCTAGAATAATGTCGCAATGTCTGGAACTACGGAAAAGTTGAAAAGATTTTTTTTTTCACAAAATGGCGACTGCCTAAAAAACAATTTTTTTATCACTTTTTTTGACTTTTTCGAATTTAAAAAAAAAAAGAAATAGAAATTCGGGGATGGGGATAGTTCCAGACGTAGTTCCAATTTCAGGTAAATCGATTCAGTAGAACCCGAGAAATCGTGGGTATTGTTTTGATAGAGACAGTTTCGAGAAAAACGCGTTTAAAGTTTCTCATAAAGTTTTTCGCAGTCTAAGTCATCAAATGATATTGTACACTTACGTTCATTCAATCTGCCATTCTTGCTTCATACATCGGACCTTCCCCGACTTCGAAAAAACTATTTTCCGCGTTTCTATTTTCATATCGAGCAGTCCTGGCCACCTTTGATGCGTTGGATGCTCGTATCTCGGAGTTGTCAATCCAGGCGTTGTCTCGTTTCACAGCAAATGAATGAGCTACCGGGCCAATTTTCATTCCCATAAGGTTCATCATTTTTAAAATAGGAATGAAGATTAGATTAGATATTTTATTGTGGCCAAAGTAAGTACAATTTGATTTTTCTTACAAAATATAGTATGTTAGAGGATTTGGTTTACATACCTTACAACTAAAATATTTGTATAAAGCTTAAATATATATCACAGAATTAAAGTTTTGAAGGAAAAGCCACTAGAAAAACCTCCATCACATTTAAGTTGCTCAGGGCAAGAGAGAAGAGGATTCAGATCAGTTGCTGAGATAAATACAACTTGATTCCAATCACAAAGTTGGTAAATAAATTAATAAATAAATATAAAAATAAATAAATAAATAAATAAATAAAACAATAAATAAATAAATAAATAAATAAATAAATAAATAAATAAATAGATAAATAAATAAATAAATAAATAAACGAATAAAATAAATAAATAAATAAATAAATAGATATATAAATTTAAAGTAAAGTAAATAAATAAATAGATAAATAAATAAATAAATAAATACAGTGAACAAATAAATCAATAAATAAATAAATAAATAGACAATATAGCTAGATGATAAGAGTTTTACAAAGCTAGATTTAAAATCAATTCGTTATCAGCTGACAAACAAGAAATATTGTAATTAGCGGCGAGTTTTGCAATTCTCGCTTCCACAGTTTCAATTTGCGCCCGGTAGTGTAATTCATTTGTTGAGAAATGCCAAGGAAGGTTCAAGATCATTTTTAGTGTCTTGTTCTGCGCGATTTGTAATTTACGTATATGTGTCTTAGCACATTTGCTCCATACAGGGGATCCATAAAACATAATTGCTTGAAAAATTGCTTTGAATATCAGTAATTTGTTCTCGTTGCAAAGCTTAGATTTTCTGTTGATAAAAGGATAAAGAGTCTTTAAAGTGATGTTAACCTTGTCAACGACCTCTTGTATGTGGAGATTATAGGTCAAGCGTTTGTCCAAGTGAACTCCAAGATACTTCGCTCGCGATTTCCACTCGACCTGGGTACCGTCTATTGAAAGTCTGTTGCTTGGAAGCAGACAAGCTTTTCTTTTACATGTAAAAAAGATAGCTTGGGTCTTACAAGCATTGATTTTTATTTTCCAATTGTTATAGTACGCTTGGACTGTATTTAAGGCAGATTGTAGGTTGGTTTCAATATTAAGACCAATTACATCTGACGAAAATACACAGGTATCATCTGCAAAAAGCGCAAAATCACAGTTACTCAGGTGAGGGAAATCAGAGGTGTATACATTGTAGAAAACAGGGCTTAGCACTGATCCTTGAGGAGCTCCATCTGGAATATGGAAAATGTTTGAAAGGACATTATTTAACGAAACTTTGAAGCTGCGAGAACACAAAAAGGATTGGATGATTTTTACAAGGTACATCGGAAATTCAAGATTGAGCATCTTATGTAGTAACCCATTGTGCCAGACAGTGTCGAATGCTTTTTCAACGTCCAGCATTACAATTCCTGCGCTTTTGCCTGTATTAAGATTTTGTTGCTGTCCACCAAGTGCATCGTTTGACAAGATACGTAAATAGGAATGAAGCCTTCATTAAAAATACAAACAGCAATAAATGTCGCTATCTCAATCATCTTAGGTCCGAAATGAATATGTTTTGGATCGAAAGTCCAAATTAAAGAGTTAAGATTCTCATCGTTATTTTGAGTTTCTGAACCTAAACACCGAGTCAATAATTCCTCTAATGATAAACTCTCGTAAATTGACTTTAAAATTTTCAAAACTTCATCACACAGAGGAGGATTTTCGTGGTCAAACTTATGTAATGTACCTTAAGATGCAGCTGAGATTCGATTAGTTCCGGCCGAACCAGTCTGGATGCCGGGTCAGCGAAATACCGATATCTCCGAAAATAATTTGAATTTTGAAAAATCCTCTTGTAGATATATTCTTGAATAGTAAAACTCGAAAAAATCGATTTTTTTTTTAATTTCTAGACTAGGATACCCCCTAAGAAACCGTAAAAAAGGACATTCCGCTATTGGAATGAAAGAATGCCCAGAACTTATGCAACATTGCTGCTCCTTCTCCTCTCGTAAATTAAAATGCAATTTTATTGAATTAAACTTCAATGTTGGAGGGAATTCATCTTCTTTATCTCACGTTACATCACAACAATTAAAGATGCTTGTGCATTTTTCGTTTTTCTAACCCGAGGTCGATGAATTCTCACCATAAGACTGATTGACTGCTGCATGCATGTCTGTAATGGCATTCATCTCGCACATTCGCACAGCATAGACAATCCATCAGTCATCACATCCGAAGACAAATATCACTTAAAAAAAATCTCCGCAGATAACAGATATTTATTCAAATCAACTCTGAGCCATAATGGACCTGCAACTGCAATTAACCACAATTCAAGGTTTTAGGTCATTTGTCTATTGTCTTTGCATTTTCTAAAAAGTCTAACACATTTGTGGTTTGTGTAAAACAACGAAGTCTGCTTGCAAGCAGAGTGCATTTAACATGTAAACATGAAATGCATTAGGATGCTCTTTGGCTGACCGACAACCGGCTAGTTCCCGAACCAAATAGACTGTCTTGAGATGTGTTTATTCTGCTAATATTGCTCTGAACTTGACCCTTTTGCATGGAAGTCGGTTCATATCGTAGAGGCATGTCCGCTTTATTTGAATTTGTTATGAGCTTATAGTGGATACAAGTTTCGTGACGGACGCAACTGGGATTATTTTTGGAACTGTCGCGAAAAACACATGTCGTCTGAGATAAGCTTTATGTCTAATGTCTATTCGCTCTCATACGTGATCAGTATAAAATGATCTGAATCACTTACCTCCTTTATTTTGCTCAACAGTTTGTTTAATTGACGTCAGTTGGGGTTTATGATCGTTTCCGATTGCGTGGCATGATCCGTTTGTTCAGATTTTTGACGCCTTTTCAAGTGAAATTTTGTGGGCAAACTGTGGAACTTGACTACACGTATTGTTTTCTTAGAATTTATTCATTGAATATTTTCATATTGTTGATGTTTTTTTTTTCTAGAAAATTTGATGAATTTTTCCACTGAAAAAAATGACAAATGCTTGAAAGGGGAAATTTAGACCTTTTTTAATTGAAGCACATTTAGTTCGGAAAATGTTATCAATTGGAGAGAATTGAAGTTGCCTATGAATCCTCACCGTCCTATTTTTTTTTTATTTATCTACCCCTGCCCAAGTGGCAGACACTGCGGACTGGAAAAATAGACATTCCATCCTTCTGATAATATTTAGATAATATTTTTATTGAACATAATATATACAATAATTGTTCTTAAACCTAATTTACAATGTTTTTCTTGAAAACTGCTGGCTCAACAAAAGGGGCCCAGCGAAATACATTGACTTTTCTTAAAAATAAATACATTTGAGAAAAAAATAAAAAATTGTTGTTAATTGAACCTCGGGTTGTTCAGATCCGGGTGATGTTGATATGTTGAGTGTTGTTATGCGGCCTCATCCACGGTGGTGGGTAGTGTCTACTTCATCGTAGAATGCTGCTGGTCCTTCTTCGACGTCTAGAGGGAAGAGGGCCTCTTGCAAAATCGCCAACTTTGGATCCTTGGGCTACGCTGGCTTCCATTATTTTTAGGCTAGACCGCTCCTGGTTCACTTGGACGTAGAATTTCCTGTGGATGAGAAAGGAGTAAATGATTTTAATTAGTGACGTAGGAAAGTTGAGTGTTGTTAGTTTGTGAACGAGTCCTTGAATCTAAACTGTGTCGAATGTTTTCTGGATATCCAGGAAGCTTGGTGGTTGTTCAAGGCTCTCGTCACATCATGATGAAAAATCATGAGAAGATGCAGGGTTGAATGTTTTTCCCGGAATCCATATTGGATCTCCGGGTTCGTCCTGTTGGCGGTGCAGAAGCGATTCAGCTTTCGAACGATAAGTTCTTCCAGCACTTTGCTTATTGAATAAAGGAGGGAAATCGGTCGATACCCGTCCACATTTCCTATTCCATCCTTCTGATCAGGTCGGAATGCTTTTATAGATCGTTTCAAGTCAAATCACTATGCAATTGGAAAACTGCGCAGAGAGAGTATGGAGATATTTGCCACGCCATTGCTGCCTGCAAAATGATGTTTATAGTTCGGCTGAACTTTCTTCATTTTCATTTCTATTTGATCATACCGATTTTAACTCACAGAACTCAATGGGTAATCGTGGGTTTTTCCCGGGCGTTTTCTATTTGACAAAATTTGGAAAATGTATGGTTTTTTGTATGTTTATACAAGGTTTATACCCACGATTACCCATTGAGTAACCAATTTTTGCAGAAAGAAATTAACCTGAAATATCCGGTTTTTAAGTCTGTATGTATGCGGGTTAGGTTAAGATAATATTTTCTAACAATTTTCGCAAATATAAATACGCGAACATGTACATAAATTATGATTGGGTTTTTAAAAACCCTGAAAGGAGCACAAGCAAAAATAAATTAAAAGAAATATAAAATGGACTGGTTCATGCGAGGAAAGCCTTGAACACGCCCAGGGAAATGCTCAATCTGAAAATGTACAACCAAAATTTGGATTTCGCCATCAATCAACAAAATAGCGCAGCCGTGAAGAAAACGTCAGAATCTCTCGGACCTTCGCAAAGGGTTATCTAAGAAGAAAATTCATCATCGGCACTGGATCACTGATTTGCACAATTTCGATTTGGAGTCCATAAGAAGGATAATCTACTCTTTCCACCAATTTGAGAAAAAAATCGTAACATTGAAATAAGCATAAGCAAGACTTTGGAGAGTTCTGAAAAGCAATGGATCAGCTTTCGCAAGACGGAAGACAATAGGAGAATCCTCTGTGAAAGGACGGACATAAAAATTCAAAGGATAAGATATATCCGGAAAATCAGGAATTTCCGTGAAAGTGGATACTAAATTATTTATATAGATGAGTTATATATACAAACAGAGGAATGTCTTGGACTGACGGAAGTACGGAAGGATTAAAAAAAGCCTATTGAAAAAGGATCATGCTGGTGGACCAAATGGATTTGTCGATCGCGCTCTTCTCATATTCAAATCTGGATCGAAGTCTGGTGAGTACAAAAATGAAACTTTGAAAATTTTCTTCAAATGGTTAAGAGAACAGGTTCTGCAGCTGCTGGACGAACCGTCTGTTATTGTAATGGACAATGCTTCATATCACAATAAATTAAAGAACCGTACTGGCGTACTTGATCGAAAATTTGAGTTAACGAATTGGCTAGGAGAAAATAATATTGCACACAGCTCTTCAATGCTTAAAGTTGAACAATATGATACAGTAAAACGAAACAAGGCGGATCCGCAGCTTGAAATAGAAGACGTGATAAGATCAGCAGGGCATGAAGTACTCAGGCTACCACCATACCATCCGGACTTAAATCCAATCGAGAATATATGAACTATTGTAAAATAAAGAGTGGCGGATCGAAATATTACATTTAATCTGGATACCGTCAAAAAAATTAGCAGTAGAACTCGCAAAAATTACGGCCAAGGAGTTGAAAAGTACCTGCGATAAAGCCACAAGGACAGAAGACAATTATTTGGCATATGAAGAGAGTTGTGATACCCGGCGAATTGAGTCATAAGACCCGGCGAATACTCATCAAGTGAAATAGAAAGCTACGGCAAGGATGCTGAAGATGGTACCGGCGATGATTACGTGCTATTGCATTAAAAAAACATCTAATGAATCAATAGTCATATTTAAATATACATGCTTTAGTTTTTTCAAATTTTCAATACACATATTTTCAAGCGAAATTCATATTAGCAAAACTTTCATTCTTTCTCTTAACACAATAACTGAGAAGTATAGATCTTTAACCATTCTTCACTCAAATAGTCATTACCCACTTCACTTAAAGAATAATGAATGCATACTCCGCACATTCTCTCTGCACTAATTTTTCATATTTTTCACATTTGGCAACATCAGCTTCTTATTTTCTTATGCAATGATCGTATTCAAGTAATGATCAGTCAGCGTTGAGAATTCACGAAGTAAACATCAAAAGGAGGTTAATTGCGATTTTTTCTTCTGTTTTGTGTGGAATGACTGAAAAAGAGAAGCCTGGATTGTCTTAGGTCCAATGGGAGCATATCTCTTTGAGAAAGATACGCCTTCTTAACCAAATTAGAGCTGGAGATTCACAAAGAATGTGTACAGCCATTTCGTCGTCCTCCAAACAGAGACGACATTCGGTGGTTGTACTGAGTCCTAATTTGGTAGTGGCAATGGCGTGAGAGGAAGCTCACAAGCTTTTTAAGGTTCTCCTTGTTGAGTTTTAAAATTTCTGTGTAAGAAAAGGGATTGGTTAGTTATTAAGATTTTCTGAGTCCCTGTAGATTTCTCCTCGCCAGTGAAAGGATCGTTCAGAACGAGTTTAGTTCCCGAAACTTGAACGTGGTTCATTCTTGTGGAGATACATCGAGTTGTTAATTTGAATTCATATCCTCGGTGCTACAATTCTTTCCTTAAATCAGTCTCGTAGTGCCTATTTTCGAACGAGTCGTGCAGTGCCTATATTCGAACGAGTAAGTTAAAAAAAACGGCCAAGTTTGATTCTCACACCAAGGGTTGCGCACCAACCTACAGTAAGCAAAACTTTACATTTCATTAATTTTATATCATCATATCAATGTCGTGCGACGCGAAGCCTGCTAGTAATTGTCTGAAACTTGTCCCTTGCAATGCAAGAGAAAAAAATTTAGACAACTAATTTTTGAAACCATTTTATTTATCATTTATGAATTAAAGTATGACAATTAAGACTTTGTTAGATGCAGACTTATTTATTTATGGCCGGGGTATACCCCGAACTTTGATTTTAACAAACAACACTTAAAACTAACTTATAACTAAGGAATAGGTAGATGGAGAAGATGAGAGGAAAGGACATTTCTAAGCTTGAAATTAAAAATGTCCTGCGTGGGATTGGCCTTCTGTAACATTCTGGACATAGGTTCGTGAAAACCGTAGTTGGTGCGTAGTGGGTCTAAACGGAAACAGGGAACACATCTCAGGTTACGGGGGTTGGTGTATATAGAGATCGATCGGAGTAGCGTAGGACAGTCGATGATACCGATTAAGAGTTCATGAACGAAAAGAATATCTACGATGTTACGGCGATGCGCAAGGGACCGTAGTTGATAAGATGTCTGCCCAAGGGAGACGTAGTGCTAAGCGGAGAAATCGGCGGTGAACAGCTTCAATTCACCGGATAAGGGGACCAAACTTGGGAAGCATATTCGAGGAGGGGTCTAACAAAATGCGTTTGCTGCACGCAGACCGAGTAAAGGGAGTTGCAGAGGTCGGAAAATTGGTATATGCGGTTCGGTAGAGCGAGTAGGCCGAAACGGACCGAGATATAGTAAGCCTGGCATAGTTTGTTTCGTTTGTTACGAAGCGAACGAAGCTCTTTCGTGTACCAAGGTGGAGATGAGGATGCATTTTAAGTCTCCTATAACTATAACTTCATCGCAGGGATCAGTAATTTCAAAAAGATGGTCAATTGCATCTACCACGAGTTGGTATCCCTGGATTGGTTGCGAAGGGCGGATGTAGCAGCAAAGAACATTGATATTAAGCTTAGGAATGGTAATTTTGGGGCAAATGTATTCGAAATCGGCGGTGGGTGAGGATTTTATGAGCGTCGAATTTAAGCGATTGTGTAATGCTAACAGGACTCCACGACCAGATGAGTTATCTTCTTTGTAAAGCCTATCATCACGAAAAACATTGTATTTAGAAGTGAATAGCTGATTATTCTTGTGGCGAGATGTATGATTGGTTTCGGATAATGCGAAAATATCATAGGGGGAGATTTTGAGAATTGAGGAAAACGTTGGAAGATTAAGTACGCAGTCCTCTGACATTCTGATAACAAATGTTGAAAGATCTTTCTCGACATCGTTAGGTGAGATGTTTAAGTTCTCATGGTAATGGAAAAAAAATTTCTAATCGTTTGGGTTGGTTGGAATGCCTTCCTGCTGAATTTAGACCAAAACATTGGTTCTTGTTTTACCATCAAAACAGGAATCTGGTTGATCATTTGATTGTAGAAATGTGCGAAGCTATGATGCCCACTTTTTGGCAATCTCATGCGACAAAATTTGACTATTTTTTATGTTTTCCAAAATGTCCGTTGAAAGACATAATCTAACGCTCGACTATTTTTGCACATTGGTGTACTTTTTGCTCTTAATTATTTTTAAAAAATAAATAAAATAGTTACCTAAAGATTTCCTCCTTTAACAAAAATGAATTTACTTCAGATCGATTAAGTATTGGGCGCATTCACAACGTTAAATATATCCAAATGCCCAGCGTTATATGGATTCTACGCAGCGTTATATGGATTGGACGCTACATTTGACACCTGTTGTTTTAAGACGTAAACGGTGAAGTCCAAAAAACTAAAAGAAGTGGAATTATTTATTTTTTTTAAATAACGAGAACTAATCAAAAGCCCTGATACAGCTCATAGCGTAGGTGGTTTTCTCTCGTAAGTGCACAAAATCAACCCTTCCTTCCTGTTTGTCGTCCAGCACTTGACTCCATACAGTAGAACTGGCAGGATCATTGTTTTGTAGAGTATACATTGCGTACTCCGAGTTAAGAGTTCTTAATCCATTTATTTCGCCAAGCCGAAGTAGCAGCGGATTCCTAGGGTGAGTCTTCGTGGAGTTGATTTATACTCCGAGGCAGGTAAACTCCTTAACCACCTCGAAATTACTGCAACCAACAGTGGCATTTTGTCCTATGAGGTGGTCAGGTGCTTCTTTGTTTATTGACAAGATGTTATTGGCCAACTCGTTTCGCATGTTCTCCAAGTGCCGTAAAAGCCTCGATGACGACGTGCTAAGAGCCACTGATCATGTCCGTATCATATGCTTATTCAAGCAGGTGCCTTTCGTGCTTACACCTGCCCATCGCACTTTCTGTTCCAGCAGGAGATTGAAGAAGTCACATTAGTGTATTTTCGAGCGTCACGCGGCACAGCTAGATCAGTTTTGCCGTGATCCCGAATTCGGTCATTGCTTGTAGACTTCATACGCGGCTTTGTCGATGAAGAGATGGTGAGTCTCGACTTGAAATTCGTTGGTCTCTTCCAGGATTATCCTTTAGTGTGAGTATTTGGTCGATCGTCGATCTGCTGGGCCGGAAGCCACACTGCTACGTGCCGATTAGTGTGTTGCAGAAAAGTTTCAGACATTCACACTGTACGCTGGATAGGATCTCATATGAAACATTGAGCAATGACAATTACGCCTCGAAAGTTCTAACAGGACACAGGATCGTCATTCTTGAAGATGGGGCTTCATCCGCCCGCACTCGGCTGCTAATTTGGTGCATGCAGGGTTGGAAAGTGTCGGCGGCTTTGTTATTCTTCAGCTTTCTTAAGGATCTTGAAGCTATTGGATATTAATATAAAAGAGTTGATCTATAGAAAAACACACACAAATAAGAGCGGAGGTTTTTTCGCTGAAAAGCGGTTTAACTCGACATTCTTTTCATAAGCGTTGTTCGTCTGAATACTTATTAAGCTTGTTAAAGTATATTTTTATTGCTAAAATGAAAAGAAATACAATTTTGGGAGATTATTTTCACGAATATGTTGTCTGCAAAATTTTAACAGAAATCAAAATATATTCAAGCAGTAACCGCCGCTATCCGCACCATCTAGCGACGAATAGAACGCATTCAGACAATACTTCTTCTTATTTCCTCCAGATGTCCGAGCCATGAATTTTCTTGTTTACACTGTCTTCTAATCAGCTGCTTGTCAAACGCACTTGCGAGTTGTTTCATCCCAGTGGCAGAAATCTCCACCCCCAGTCTTTGTTACACTTTAGTTAGTCGACGTATTAAAAATTTAATTAATTGTAAAACTGTGTTGTCACATCTCGAAAGTAAACATCAAAAATGTCAACTGTTCCTGACTGAAAGGAAAACGAATTTCAATTGATTCTCGATCATCAAAATTAGGTAATGGTTACTCTAGGAATAAAATACCTCCCGGAACCAGATCAGAACATAGTGATGACTTCGATGGAGCGATATAGGTTCGATACTGCTAAGGTTTGTAGATTCAATTCAGCAAAGTGATGTATTTCAGACTCGAATGGTCACAAATCCTCGCCTCGCTGCACAACTTTGAAAGCATCCGTGATTTGGCCTTCAATGGTGATCTGAAGGTTTCAAAATTTCGCAGCGTCTATTGGGCACTGTTGTTGCGTGTGCTGAATGCGGACCACACGACGTGGATAGAGCAACGGGCGCAACAGAGGGAAAGGTGATGACCAGTTGAGCACATAGAAGTGCAGCATGTCATGTTGGGTTTTTGTTGCAGGTATGAAAAGCTAAAGGATGAATTTGTTAAGAATCCACACAACGCGAAGTATTCAAATGATGATCCACTGTCGCAGTCGAAGCAGGTTTAGTAAGCACTCGGAGATGAAAACCTTGTTTAAATTTGTTATTTATTTTTAGAGCATTTGGAATCAGTATTTTAGCGACCAGGAACTGTTTGCTGTAATTAAACAGGATGTTGTACGGACGTTTCCTGGTGTGGATTTCTTTCGGAAACCTCTGATTCAGACCTCAATGGTGGGAGAGTTTAAGAAAATTTTGAACTAAGATTATGAATTCTATTTTCCTCAGACAAATATCCTCTTTTACTATGCTAGAGAGCATCCTTACATGTGCTATCGCCAGGGAATGCATGAGATTTTGGCTCCGATACTTTTTGTCATTTACGGCGATCATCAAGCTTTGTTGCACTTTATGGAACTTAGCGAGAACATTGAGTATAATTACAATTTGAAAGGTTTTTGCGTGCCAATTAATCACAATTCCATTCACAGGGAGCTGCTGATGGATGTGCTTAATCCTGAATATCTGGAAGCTGACTCATAGTAAGTAGATCTTTATCGTATTGATACTGTTTTGGTCGAAATACTTTTGACGTTAGAAAAATGAGTGCCTTTACTTTGCTTGTATACATTTCCATGCAGATTGTGATGTTCTTAATTCAGGAGAAAAGTTTTCAGCATTATTCCCTTGTTCCGATCCCGATTTCTTCATCCCACAACTCTCTGAAAGTACAAATGCCACTGATACTGTTTTAAATAAGTTTGAGCTGTTGTAAAAAATTTGTCTTTTCTTATTCTTCTAGTGCACTGGGTAGATAGGGTATCTCCCATTGCAATTCGGACCAATATCCACTTCGCAAATACCAGATATCGATTTTAGAATATTAAACCTCCTCGCATTTTGATTTCTATCGTATCAACAATTGGATATTAAAACAGCAGAAAAAATTCTCAAAGGCCTTAGTCGAAACCATATGTGCCCGTTCGATAAAAACAACTGCGATTCATTCCCACCGTGCAACCATAAAAAATCATATTCCAATTGCATGGTTAAGTTCTGAGTAAATTACTAATCCAGTCTACCTTTGATACAACAAATCATGTGACCTGATTGTATTGCTGGAACCATTAGAATGAGGTTTGGTTATTCTCACAATGTGGATTTAATTTGGAAAAGCTCCTTCTGGTTTTTAATCCCCTTTCGACGTCGGCCCACAAATTTTCAATTGGGTTTAAGTCTTTGTCTTTGAGACTTTGCGCAGACCAACCCAAAATATTAATTTTGCTGTCCGTACTTCATTGCTTCACAGTCCGTGAAGTATATTCAAGATCGATGTCGGGCTGGAAAATGTAAGTCACTGGCATATTTTCGAAACAATAGGGTTCCATTATATTTTCTTATATGCCTTTGTACATGTGTTGATCCATTCAACTTCTTATACGCACTAATGGACCAACACCGTTCCAACTAAATGTACCATCGTTTAGTTTTTGTGATTTGTAGCACGTCGTTTGGCCAACGGTTAACTTTAGGTGCATTCTTTACCCGTAGTTCGTGGTGTGCAGTCGACAGCCTACCGGCATGATTGTGCTGAATTTGTGTTTTTTCGCGCACTTAAATGACTTGGTATCGAAGTGTTTGCGTGAGGTGTCTAATCAATTCGGACTCGGGCGATTTTACGTTTTTCTTTCTGTATAAAAAGAATTAAATGCATATATTATTCAGCAATAAAGCATATTTGATCATAGTCCACAAAAGTTATTCTACAAAATATGTTCAAAAAAAGACCTGAAAACACGCCTGCCCAGATGGTAGGAAAGATCGTGAGAACGTCCAAATTAAATACAAAAAAAGTGCGCTGCCCAATTCTGAAAAGATCTTAAAATCCTCAAGAACTGCGATCCATCGACTGAGGTATTGGCCCAATACAAGAAATCGGTGCAATTACGGACCAATATTATGTTACCATACTCGAAAAAAGTAATGTCAATAAAAATGGGTTTTCCCTTAGGATAATGACTCGACAAAAGACCAGTAGAAAGGCAAAAAAGTGGTTTCGGATGTCAATGGGGTTCATCATATGCACTAGGAATCCTATAAAAAACTTCGGGGACATTTCAGCCAATAAAAGTCAACCTTCGGAAGCAGACTTGTAACACAACACCAGCGGAAAGTTGCCAGCCTTTGGAGGACTTTGATAATTCGAACGTCTAAATTAGTTTCAGTTTCGGCCGAGGTCGAAGAAGATTCAGTTACAGTTCCCATTTCATTTCAGCTTAAAATCCTGTTTCAGTTGGACAGGGAAAACATATCGCAGAATCGGTAGAAGTGTGAAGTGTTGGAGGATCATGTATTGTTCAAATGTAGGAAAATCCTAAGACCTCTCTTAAAGTATTTACTTCGAAGATGTCAAATATATATTTCGTAAGCCACTCTCTGTCGAAACAGTAAGACGGGTCTTAAGGTTCAAAATTTTTAATTCCAGAACTGCACGACGCAAGCCCCTTACATCAGAATCTAATTAACAAAACCAATTTGCGGGGTGCAAATGTCCATGTTTTCGGCCAATGTACAGGGTTTTTCAATAAGAGCTCTACAAAATTTTTTTAAATAAAACAAAAACGGTTTTGGATATCAATGAAATTCTTTATTCCTGTGAAAGTATGTTCGATGCCATTATGTATGGAACTCGATTTCTTTTGCATGGCCACCACGGGCACGCTTCCAGATGTCCAGATGCTAAACCCAATTTTCGACGGTTTTCAAGCATAAATCGGCCGATACTGCTGCAATTTCGCGTTCGATATTCGTACGAAGTTCATCAATCATCGCTGGCTTGTTGGCATAGACCATAGACTTGACGTAGCCCCACAGGAAATAGTCTAACGGCGTCAAATCACACGACCGAGGCGGCCAAGCGACTGGACCATTTCGTGAGATAACACGTTCTCCAAACTTGGTTTCCAATGAATTGATTGTGACATTCGCTGTGTTGCTTGTGGCACCGTTCTGTTGGAATCACATGTCCTCCAAGTCCATATCATCCAATTGGGGCCAAAAATATTCGGTTATCATTGAACGGTAGCGATCCCCATTCACAGTAACGTGCTGGTCTTGATCATCACGGAAGAAGTACGGCCCAATGACGCCGCCGGCCCATAAACCACACCAAACCGTAATTTTTTCGGGATGCAATGATGACTCATGGAGTACGTGTGGATTGCTGCCTGACCAATACCGCATATTTTGTTTATTGAAGATGAAGATGATTTTTCGATGAAAATCCGAATCATTTTCAAGTTGTTGCTCAGCCCAATTCACGAACATACGACGCTTCTGGTGGTCAAGCGGCTTCAGTTCTTGCGTCAATTTAATTTTGTAAGGATGTAGGCCAAGACCTTTACGCAAAATACGCCACAACGCCGTCACAGAGATACCCAACGCTTGAAAACGACGTGTTAGAGATAAGGATAAAATGATTGGTCCAATGTAATCTTTGGTTAGACATAACTTTTGATGGATTTAAAATAATATTTCGGCATCATCAGTCATAATTTATGGGGAATTGACAAGTGTCAATAGCGTCACGGGATACGACTATCGCTCGGCTTTTTTCAAGTTCAGTTTAAGATCAGGTTTCTTTGACCACTGGGCAACAAGCGATAGATCGTTAAGGCGGGCTGTCGCCTCTTCAACCGATGATGTACGATAGCTCAGATGGATTTGTACGTACACAGAGGCTTAATCATTATTAATCATAGTGAATATCAAGGGACCGAGAATCGATCCTTGCGGGACTCCTGCCTTGGCAGTCAGAAAGTCTGACATGTCTCCGCGAACAGCAACGCCTGGACATCTACCTTTCAGATAATTTTCGACTAGTTTTAATTAGTAAATTCGAAATTTATTCAAAAGCTTCCTATGCGGGACTGTGTCAATGTATCCCTGATCGATTTCAGTACGTTAATCCTCCAATAAGTTTAATATGATGTCCTATAAATCCTGACTGGACAGGAGTTAGTAGATTATGTGATTTTGATTGGTCCAATGTTTCCCAGCTCATTTATAGAAAAGGCAGAATTGAGATAGAACGATACTCTTAAGAGCGTCAAGCGCTGCTCTTAAAGATTGGAACTATTGTTGACTTCTTCCAAATTTTGCGCCTCTTTCGTTTCTTTTAAGAAATATTTGATTTGAATTTCTATGTGAAATATCTTGCTTTCTTTCATTTAGTAAGAAGCGAACACGAAGCCCGAATGAAACTGAAAACTTTTTCTGATTAAATACGTCTATTTTACAAATTCAAGATGTAAATCAATTTATATTTATTTTTAATTATAGCTCGATATTCTCGCGTCTCATGGCATCGATTGAGTCCTATTATCGTGTCACGAATCTAGTCCAAAAGGCAAATGGTTATTTCTCCGTTAATAATGACCAAGTAAGTTTCTTAAGGACAATTTCATTCTTTATTTAACATTTCTAATTCGAATAGATTACCAGTGAGCCACTGACAACGGAAGTAGAGGTAATTGGGCATTTAAACTCGATCAGAGATAAAATTCTCGCGAAGGAAGACCTGCATTTACACAACTACCTGCTGAAGCTGGATATTCCTCTGCACATTTTCGGAATGTACGCGTAAACGAATCATTATTCACAGATGATAATTTATCTTTTCTGTTTTTAATTCATTTAAGACGATGGCTGCGATTACTTTTCGGTAGAGAGTTCCCGCTTTTGGATCTGCTTATGATCTGGGACGCGATATTTGCCGACAGCGATCGATTTGATCTCCCAAATTTCATACTTGTCGCAATGCTGATACGAATAAGAGATAAATGTAAGCCATATCTTTATACAAACTTCTGTGAAAAGGCCCATAAAATCTTCCTTTACAGTGCTTTTGAACGACTACACAACTTGCCTAACATACTTGATGCGATACCCGTCAAATGTAGACATAAATCTGATCCTTCGGCACGCTCTTCATATGCAAAAGCCTAAGGTTTATTTCCATTGATATAAATTCAGTCTTTTTCCAATAAAAATGTTTCTTTCAGAAATTCGATCGGCCGGCAAATGCGTTTGTCTACTTCACAATGAACTCTGATATGACTCTATCATCGTCGTCGTCAGCAGTCTTGTCACAAAAGTCTATTCTTACCTCCACAACATCTAACACAAACAAAATCTTGCCAATTACAAAAACGAAGCACTTAAAATTGGAAGAACCAATCGAAAAACGTCACCGCTCCACGTCCCTTGGCTCTGATCTCAAATTGCAAAAGCAAATCACCGATATACAATACCTAAATGCCTTGGACTCAGCGGCTTTATCCAGACTCAACGTCGCAACAGAATCCGATAGAGTCATCATCGATGGATACTCTGAAAATGTAAGTTTTTGCACTTCCAATAAGCATCCTCAATATACATTTCTCTCTTCTCTAGAGCCCGGAACTTCTGCGATTGGAGCTGAAGAACGCACAAACCATAATAAATATATCGAAGACTAAACTGCAAGCATATCTCGATGCAATCCGAAGAAATATTACAAAGATTCCGAATGAAGAATTCGGTAAAGCGCTCGATGGAATCGAGGAACTTTGCAGTTTCCTCGATGTTAAGTTCATATTCCCGTACAACTCTCGGTCACAGCCCATTGATCAGGCGCTGGAAGCCGACGAAAGTCGTTTATTAAAATCTTCTTCGCCAGAAATCGAAAGACTCAATAAAAGTCTGATCAATGGGAATGCTGAAAGTCCTGAGCCGGCAAAAGTCGCAGAACCTATAGCAGTGCATAGCGGGACTGTTTATGAAAAGCCTGACACTGGTTACATGGTGAATTCGTTTCGGTTTCTTGGGAATCGGAAGGAAGTTGAACTGATACCCATTGTGTCGGATGAGAAAATATCCGTTGAACAGAGAACAGCGCCAAGTGGTGTGCCTTCAACTGATCCTCTTGGCCATAGAGTGGAATGAATCTTTGGACTGACTATTTTTTTCTATTTTGAAATCGCGAGTCTTTTACGCGTGCTTACTTTTGCAATTGTTTAGAAATTTTAATGTTTAAATTTAAGAATTTTTTTGAAATATAAATGCATGAAGAGTGTTGTCTGTAAGAATTCGTTTTCGCTACAGATTTTGTCAGAACTTGAGAAGAAGGAAAAACCGATTTTGACGAAATGTGTGCTCTACAAAACTTTGATTCTACCAGTTCTGATCAACGGAGCCGAGTACTGGACGATTAGCAGGAAGGCTAAGCAGATTTTAAGCAATTTCTAGGGAAAAATTCTTCTTCGAATATTTAGTTCCGTATGCGAAGCAAGCGAATGTACTAGGAGAAGATATAACCGCGAGCCCTATAAGGTGTAACAAGAAGTGGACGCTGTCTTTGCTGTACATTCTATTTCCAAAAGTTCGAATCCATTTTGCATAGGAAGCCGCTATCTGGGGCCTCAAGGGATACGAGAAAGAATTGACGAAAGTTCTTTATCTTGGGACAAAACGTGATGTCTCTGGGCAATGCATATTCAAAAATTGAGATAATTTGGGGTCTGACTAACTCAGTTTCTAAATTTTAACAAGGCGGCCCTCATTCAGCCTGTGCGTGCATATGGATATCACTTTTTTTCCATGTAGTAGCAAGCTTAATGGACACGATTCGGGTTTTCTAGAGACTGTCTTATGGCTTGTCTTCATTTATATAGAACTTCAGAGCCTGAGTTTTGACGTCGGACAACAATTCGATTGCAAGTCCTTTCCGCCCCAATTGCATGACTCACGATACATTGCGCATTAATCCGCAACATTGTCTTTCGGACCTCCTGCAAAGGATCAAGGGAAAATCTCCGATTCAGTAAGGCGGACAAGAAAGATGTGATCAAGCGGTTAAAAAAATTAGAAAGACAATGGACAGAGGACAATAGGTCCATAATGAGAAAATCACAAGTTCACTATAGCCTGTATGTTTGATGGATGGTGACTTATTTGGAATCATTTTTCTTTTGCATAAATGTATGTACTTTATTATTTATTTGTTCATACTCCAGAGCAAATCACTTGGATATTTTTTAGAAGTTAAAACCGTCAGTCTGAACCCTTAATAGTGGATTCAAGGGCACCAGCTTAATTAAATCACCAAGCTGCATCACGTTTTCCCCGATGGTTAAGTAATCTGGAATCTCTGTACTAAAATCGGAATGATGGAGACCATGGGGAGCACATGGTTTGCATTAATACCCGAAGACGACTATATCATTTGTATTGAAAAACTATTAAAATTGGCTTCAATATTTGAAACACGCCATGAACCATGAACACCGAACTCATCTCCGAAATGAAGAACCGTCTTATAAAAATAAATAATATTAAACCGATGTGGACGCCTGGGCCTGTTGGTATCAATGGGAGCGAAGAGTTCTCCAGTCTTTACATTTAACAAGATCTGGGGTCGAATTACGAGATCAGTTAACGAGTGCGTGAAATTCATACGATATCGTGTGGTCGAGTAACTAGATTGAGATGATCACATAAGAATTGACATTGAAAATAGTACTAGTACTATTCTACTACAATGAGTAGAGACAGCTGATAAGTGTCAAACGCATCGATTTGTGGACATTTTTTTTCTGTTTATTTGTAAATAAACATTATTTCGTTTAATTGTTATAAAAAAATGGAATATTTTTAATATTTTTTATCCTGTGAGTTTATCGTCTGAAAATGTGTTATTTGTCGTTTTCTTTTACTCCGAACGTTCCACATGCTGACGAAATGTTCATGTCCAGCTGGCTCAGAAGTTTATCTTCATTGGGGCCACCTTCAGTTTTTTTCATGCAACGTTTCTTGAAAGACATCTCATTAAGTTCCCCAAAATTTCCTTCTGCAGGGGGTAAATTTTATTCAACATCGACCTAAAATATATTTAAAATAATGAGCAAACACACAGAAAATAACAACAAAAAGCAAGGATCCGTCAGCAAAAATGTTACCGAGTAATCTCATTTTACCTATCCTAGATCGAAAAGTCTGCGCAGCAAGGCTCGTTCATTGCCTTTTAATTTTAGTTATTCATCAATAAATAATAACATAAAAAAGAAATTTACTATGACCCCGACGTGATTTGAACACGCAACCTTCTGATCTGGAGTCAGACGCGCTACCGTTGCGCCACGGAGTCATGTATCATTTGTTGGTATGGAATGCTTTAAGAACTAAGCCATGCAATCATTTAAAACCGTTAAAATAAATATGAGGATGATCTTTTGGCTATTTTGCTCTCTTCCCAGGGACAAATAAGTCAGTTGCAGCAGCAAATCCAGGAACAGCCGACAGGTGTTAATCGCTGCGATGCTTTCAAACCTAATGCTCCTCCAGCCGTAATGAGTACACTGGAGGTTAATTCGCTAGTATGTTTTGAGCGAAAATCTGTATTCTTCACGTCGATTGAAGACCAAAGCCCCGATGTTCTTCTGGTAAGCGAAACCAAGATTTCTCAGAGGCTCAGTCACATTGACCGATATTAAAAGAGGAAGCCAACCTAACTCCAATGGAAGTGATGGTGTCGTTATCTCTATCAGAAAAAAATCTGCCTTATAAGGCTATGTACAACGGTGAAGTGCTAGAGGCTTGCATCATCTGCATCCCAATCCGTAGTGGGAAGAGCTTGTACGGGGTCGTAGTCTATGCAACTGAAGCTCCTTCACAAAACTGTTTTATCTCAGAGCTCGAGACACTTTTTCAATATTCATGTCTGGATTCGGGGGAGAATTATAGCCTCACGTCCTAGATTTAAATGCCAATTGGATTTTTTAGAATAAGATGTTTTTATTTAACGTCTAAAATATTAACAAACATGACTTGAAATTAGACGTATAACTAACAAAAGGTAAAGCTTTGTCGGCTCAACATTAAGGGCCCGACTTATTTCTTTTGGTTGTTTTACAACATTATTTTTACATAAAAGTACAACAATGGCGACTTAATCTAATTGCTGACTCTATACCATTTTTCCAAAAATTTTTAAAATTTTTTTAGAATAATATTTTTAAAAGGTTAAAATTTTAAATCCAATTACAGCGTCTTAGCCTCTGTAATACCGGCTGTCTGTTTTTTTGTAGGACGATGTTCCGTAGCAATTAACGGTGTCCTCGAATCTCTTGTCTATGATTGCTAGTGGGCTGAGGTACCTGAGCGCTGGCTTTAAAGTCTGCTAGCTTATATTTCTGATCTCTGGATTTGGATGATCCTTTAATTTGTCGAGTAACCTCCCGGAAAGGTGCAGTATGTACGTTTCGATTGGCGTCATGCAAGCATCTTCGTATTGCTGAAATATTTCAACGTGTCCGGTTTTCGTCCGGACGAAGTATCCTCCTTTCCATGAGGCCAATTTTTTTCATGTTACCATGTCACCAGGTGAACCATATTAGGCAGCCATAAGTTGTCACTGGTGCTAGTTTGTTGTCAAATATGTGCAAACACCTATGTCCCGAGACTCGAGTAATAAAGATTTACGGGATATTGTTTGGTTCTAGGTTTTTAAGTTTTTTTAATCAGTTGAAGAATCATCGCCTGGATTAATGATAAATGAATCAGAAATTGCATCCCACATCAGCTCGTAAGAAAAGTATTTCTCCTCTGTCCTTATTACTTTCGTACAAACCTTTCGCCAATCTTCCATAGTTGTTTTCGAAAATTCTTCTTCTGATAGTTTTTTAACATCTAATTATATTGAAAAAGCATTAAATTTAATACAATAATTCGGCCATAAAAACCTAGAAACAAACAATATCCCTCAGCTAGAATTAATTGTTTATTAATAGTGCTTGGAAATTTGTCAAATCAATTTCTTACGCATCATTTTCGTTCTCTTGAATCATCTCTCTAAGTATATGTATATCTGTTTGCCAAGTTATTTGGTTTGAGCTACAGTCAATCAAATTCATATTCGTACAGCAGCTCTTTAACTGTTTTGACTCACATTAGATCAAAAACATTAATTTTTTGGATTAAACTTAAGTCGAATAATAAATTTTAGAATTAACTTAAGCTATTCCGCTTATTTAAAGATTAATTTTAATTAATTTTCGATTAAAACTTTTCTTTTTAGAAAAATGTTAAAGGAAACAGGTCAAATTCGTATTCGTACTGGTGTACGAATATGAATTTGATTGACTGTATATTAGAGGGAACCTACTGTTCAAACGGTGCGGTCAGAATAGTGTCGAGTATCGGCTCCGTTTAAAAGCGACGGATAGTTAACTCAGGTTAGGCTCCTACATCTATGTGTAGATCTTATGCTGTTTGACGAACTGTTACAGCTGACTGACTTGGACCGACAAACAATTTACCATTTTCACACATTCGTGTATGACAGCGAACATTGCGGAGAAATTGCGGAGTTGGAAGTGAATGCCCCATCGCTCTCTTACAATTACAGTAGGACACTTCTCGAGAACACTGACAAGAACCCTCTTCGAACCTACCCAACCCACCATCCAATAGTATACATACTGTCTAACGAGAATATTGACGACACCTTAAAACGAACAATGGACAGAACAATACCGAAGTCCGAATAAACAGACAATGTAAATATTAACAGCACCGCAACGATCGATGCACTACATCGACAAAAGAGTAGGCTACTGACAAGACTTAATCTCTTAATTAAGACATTTAAGGCACAGGTTAAAACTTATAAATCTACAGCAATTTATTCAGCAATACTACAGTGCTGTAGTTCATTCGCACTGGAATACCAAAATTCGGGCTAATCTAGTAACTTCTAGTATGTTCCAGAAAATTAATAAATTTTTTCCAAGGAAAAACCAAAATGAGTTTCGTGTTTTAAGCTCCTCAGAACTACAAACAACGAACAAATAGTTTTGACAGCAGGTACAGAACAAAAACTATGTTGCACACATTTGTTATGTATCCGATCTTTACTCTTTACAACAAACCCTTTATTGCACATGTGAATTCTGTGCAACAACCTCGGGAAAACCACGGTCATTAAGTTTCGTTTGCATCCCTTGTTTATGTGTATATGTGAATTTGTCTTCGTTATCTCTAGGCAAGCGCCAGAAAAAAAAGAAGTCTAGTTCAATTGTGCGCGTTAAAAGGACATAGTGAAAAATAAAGTAACAAAAACTGATTCATTTTTTGATTCCAAGTACGTAGTTTCTATTAATTTTTTCTTGTAAGATTCAATTGTGAAACGTAAAATTCATGTGATAATTTTCCAATAATGCATGTGATACTGAAAATACTGTGCCTTCTTTGCAATATCTATGTACACTCCTCGCCACTTGAATAGTACACTTGGAGACTTTTTTTTGTAAATTAAAATTAATTCATTGTTGTTGTTTGACCAGAAGACCAGGAGACTTAAACTAAAGCTTCAAGTATAAACAAAATATTGTTCAATAAAAACATGAAAAATTCGGGCTCTTCTTTTGCGCCACTTGAAAGCATTTAAGATAATTCTGATTCATTATACTACAAATATTGCTTAAATATTGTACAAGGTAATTGGGGTATTTAGGGTTTTAAAAAATGATTAATAATGTATTGAGCCACCTTTCTGCTCCAAAGAGTCGTGAGAATTTAAGAATTTTGTGATAGATAATCCAGCGTCCTTATTAGCTCCGATTTGCCCTTTTTCCGATTCGGTAAATGATTTCCTTGTCCCATCTTATATTCTATTTTAAATTAAATAATCGAAATTAACAAAAAAGTTAGATTAACGCAAAGTCCGCCAAAGATAAGAATCAAATTAAATGCATGTTCTAAAAAAGTGACGCCAAAATGGTGTTTCAGCGAACGTTAAAATAGAGAGGAAAATTTAATATACATTTTGCGGCTCTTTTCCAGAATTTTCAATTTCTCAGAGATATAGAAGAAAAGATGGACAATTTTTGGTCATTCCGCTTTCGAGTTATGAACAATTGCAAAAAGAGTGTACATGTTGTCTTATGGCTCCTTAAGCATTCACAGAAGAATTCGCCAATTTCAGGATGCTGCATTTGTGCCTAAAAAGTAGGTTATTCGAATTAATCGTTTTGTTTTTTGCAGGAAGCGTAAGCGTACATGTACCCGGATTACATAATTTTCTATTTTCAAGCTTAATACTAAATATATAAAATTCAAAAAACTACATTATTTTACATTTAATAAGAAAAGTGCAGTTTCACCACTACCCGGCCACAAATTTTCAGTGCCCGGCGATTTTGATCCACTATCCGGCTAAACCACTTCTTTTAATGAAAATCGAAACTAAAACCTTAAAAATCAAACGCTCTTATCTATATTTATAATTCTAGCTGTCCCATATATAACGTTGAATCAATATTTACCTTGACACTTAATAATGGTTGATTTTATTGATTACGAAAGCCAAACGAGTCGGAAATTAAAGACTTATGGCAACAGGACGACGTCTTCTTTTAACTTTGCAGTCAAAATGGTTGCTTAAGGGGGGCCTAAAATAAGAAAAAAAATTTATGACGATACAGTTAAAATCTTTTTATGAAAACCAATAGTTCAATAAGGTGTGACTTTTGAAGAATATTGTATAAAATTTTCACGAAGAAATATTACAAAACACGGCAATGGCAATCATTTGGACGTGTCTCGGCAAAAGTAGAATTGCGGTGGGCGACCCTCATAACTTGGTGCTGGATCATCTGAAATCAAAAAATCAAAGTTCAATCGTTAGATATTAGTTTTCTTCAGATAATGCTGGGAGGGTTTTTTTTCGGAATTTTAATTTTTCACTTTTTTGGAACACTTTGAAGGGAAAAATGAAGTTATGAGGGATACCGCCTTTGAAAACGTGAATTATCGGGAAATCGCTTTAAAGTTTTGAACACTAAAAAATCTAGTATAAAAAATACTCGTTACTTCGTCAATTTTGCTCCAATCGACTTGAAATTTTGACACATTTTCCAATTGGAAAATGTACGGCTTTGTTTTTAAAAATATATCTGTTTGGCAACAGTTCAGAAATTGTGTGACAATTTGATCTTGGTATTTAGATGCAGTTCCATCTCACCGTTTCCGTTTGTTTCTTGTCAAGTTGGTACATCTGTTTTTGAAATTCCCTCATAATCTTAGTGTCATAGCTTGACATTTGCAAAAGTTACATAGGCAAAGTCCCTGTGTGTGGTGGCGTTGTTGTTGTTTTAGAAATGGACGTCACAAAAGACATGAGGCTGAATCCGATCCCACATTCATCTAAAGGAATCATTGCGTGGGATCGTGGGACGTGTGTATATGAGTACGACACGCAATCCAGACATAAGGCAAGTGAATGGCGTTTACCAAATGAGCCGAGAGCAAAAAAAAAACATGTCGTTTTCAGTCAAAAAAAGAAGGCAATGAAGGTTTTCATGGATTACAACGGCGTAGTTCATCACGGATTTTTGCCAGAAGGCCAGACAGTAAACAAAGAGTATTACTTGGGCATTATGAGACGTTTGCATGAAGGAATCGCCGCGCACGGGAACGCCTTTCAGCAGCCAAGAGGAAGTAATGGAAAAATTGCAGGAAGCTCTGATGGACATACCGAAAACCGAATATCAAAACTGTTTCGAGGATTGGATCAAGTGCTGGCATAAGTGCGTTGCACTCGATGGGAATTACTTTGAATAAATTCCGGGAACTTTTTGATCAAGGTGGTATGCTCCCTCCCTTTTATAGCAACACACAATGGTACTTTGACGAGGTAAAAAAGAAGGCTTGTTTTGGGCTTTTTGCAAAGAAAATTTCAAAGTTGAACTTAAGATTAAATAACTCAAAGTTATTGCGCAACTAAAGAACATAATCTTTTGTGGTTTATTTATATTTTTATAAGCGCACCTATTCGACTTGGGACTCTTGCAAAAGCTTACTGCAAGTCAGGATGGCCGAGTGGTCTAAGGCGCTGCGTTCAGGTCGCAGTCCACTCTGTGGGCGTGGGTTCGAATCCCACTTCTGACAAATTACTTTTATGAGAGCTTTTAACTGATCAAGTAGGGAAGCACATAATTTTTTGAATCTCTAAAAATCATTACTTGCAAAATATGACCTTCTGAAGATTTTATATTTAATATACTAGAATTGGAAAACTGATGTTGTTTCAAAGTCTATTTTGGATCTTGACAAATAAATCAAATCCACTTATATATTTTTAAATGAACTAAAAATTTGAAGTTCTTAATTTATGTGTGGTTAACAGAGATTTACTGTTGAAAGTATTTTAAAAAGCATTGCATCGGCCGGGAATCGAACCCGGGCCGCCCGCGTGGCAGGCGAGCATTCTACCACTGAACCACCGATGCTTGTTATTTTATTGTTAACGATTCCAGTATTTGTGGCTACTTCAGTATAAAAAATATATAAGCCTCACAATAGAGCGCTTTAACGGACAGGTGCTTTATTTGTTCTTAAACACCTTCCTCTAGAAGCGGTAAACATTAACACTACCCTGTTTAACAATTTGCTGAATAATGCACATTATCCAGCTCATTGGAAGCGGTGGTGCAACCAATTCCAAAACTAAACAAAAAAACATCCAATCCGGCAAAACTCCGGTCGATAAGTCTCCTTCCTAACAGCAGCAAAGTGTTTGACCGAGTGGGTTGAGGATAAAAATATCATTCCGGATAATGAATTCGGTTTCAGAGCGGGGCAAGATTCCACTCATGCGTCGTCTAAACTGGTATCGGATATCTAATGGAACAAAAATAAGAAACAATGCACGGGTGCCTTGTTGATTAACTTTGAGAGGACCTTTGTCACTGGTTGGTTGGGGCTTTTTTTCGAATTAGATGAACTCGGCATAAGCAAACCCCTGCTCTACATAATCTTACAATTAGATATGCCCAGCAGCAGACAGTTTATTGTGAAAAATGGCAGTGTCACGTCTGCTGGAACTTTTGAAATTAACAACGGTCTACAACAAGGTGTATTTTTTTACGGATTTTATTAACGATCTTCGCGAGCGATCTTGTAAGATCTTTCCGCCACTCAATATCGTAAGCAGATGACTTGATCGCATACAAATCAACCTCGAAGATCGAGTCTTTTGCAAGCGACTTCGAAAAGATTCAGGGATATTGCGATGATTGGAAGTTGAAGATCAATTTCCAAAAGTGCGAGACCATTCTGATCAGGACTCCGTTGTCTGGAGCCTCTAGAAATACTAAAAAGAAGTGGCGATTGCTCTCTATTGTTGGACAATATGGCCAAACACTGGTGAATCCAGAGCTTAAGAGGCCTTGGCTTTGACAAAGAGACTAATTTACAGCAGTCAACTCGATGCCAAGGTAAAGGTATCCCATTTGGTTCAGCGTCGGAACAAGCTTAATGGAAAAGATTAGGGTTTTAGAGAGACGATGCCTTAGCGCTTGTCTCCACTTATATAGAACTTCTGTCTGAGAAGAAAAAATGATATTGTAATGAGACTCTGTAAAACGGAGCCAACCTGATCAGAGTGGAAAACTTTCCGATAAAACTTATTCGAAGTCACATTGCAAGAGCAATGACTTCAAATAACAACTTGATCTTCGGGGCTTTTCAATCCAACGATATACAGCATGAGACTGTGCGCCTTTGCGGCCTTATTCCCCCTGAAACGTTTCTCTATGTAGACAGAAAAGGTCTGATTCAGGATAGATTAGCGTGGACGGGCGAAGTTAAGTACGACCAAGACGTCACAACTAGCTCACCGGAAACTCTTCGGTATAGTAGGGTTGTATCAGACCGCAATAGAGCTGATATCGAAATGCAATATCAACACTATTGGTGGTTGGACGGCTTACATATTTTTAGGGTATTATAAGTAGTTAGTTATAAGTTAGTAAGTAATTTTAATGTTATCTTAAGTTAGGTTAAAATAAGTTTTCAGTTAAGCTTTAGATCTAGTTAAGTAAAAATCAGAAAGCTCTTTCATAAAGTTTTTTGTTCGACACATTAACACTTTTTCTTAGTGTTATAATAAGTTAAACAAATTTAAATATAAAAATATTAAATTCAAAAATAAAAAAATAGTATTTAGTCGAAAGACATAATTTTAATTTGTTAGGCTTAGTTTAGGCGCCAGTAGAGGGTAAGTAAGTTACGTTACGTATGCTTAAGTTAATTAAGCTAGCTTTTAGAGTTTTAGTCTAGCACGTAAGGAAAATGAATTCAATGGAATAAAAATGCATTGTGGAATAGATGTTGCCTTCATCTCTGATTTTACTTCTCGAAAAATGTATTGTTCAACTCACCCTTATTCTATCATAATATTGGTTATTTTTCTTCAATTGTTGCGTCTACTTACACTGTTTCGGACAGCTTTCCAAATACCTTTTAAAATACAGCCAACAACGTTCACGGCTAAATTAAATATTTCAATGCAAAAACCAAAGAACGTTTCAAACAATTTGAAACCACACATTTTTTAAGTGAGATTGAAATTCGGTTTCATATCACTTTCATGTGAATTTTCTGATCACGATATGGAAAAGGAATTTGAAAACTTGATGACACCTTTGGAGCGTTTCAAAAGGCGCAATAATTAGTCTAAACTAGGAGCTACAACCTGGGAGTACTATGTTCCTCGAGCAATGGCAAGCCAAATCATTTTGACCATAGATCTAGCAAAAAGCGCATTCGCTCGACTGTTTTTTAACGACTTTAGTTACAAAATTGGTCCCCACGAAAGGCTCTTTCATTTAGACATAATATTATGTCCACCCTGTTTACAAACTTTAATTCTTTATAGTATTAGTATGCATGACTTGGCTCTCTCCTTGACTCTCTCGTCATCTCGGTGCATGATCAAAGCCACGTGCTACGAAAAGTTTTTTTTTTCAAAACATGGCAAGATTGTATAAATGACGAGCGCGAACGAGCTTTAAGTTGGAAAGTGGTATAAAAAAGATTAATAGGACTGGAAATAGTAATTTGTCATTGGTTTATTCTAAACAAAATACCTTTCATTTTGAAAACCCATTTGAGTTCCCCCGATGGGAAACCCTTAATAAAATATACAACGACGTTCATACGCAACTTCGTTCTATTAGTCATTGTGGGGGTTTAAGAATGAACGTTATAAAAAACTTGTTATAGACTTTTTTTCTCATACATTATTACATAAATCAATTAAAAAAGAAATAATCGCGTGAACCATTGCACACGTGGGCAAGCTTTCTTGTCATTCTTCACTTTGAGAATTTCAAAACCGATTTGTCGCTGGAAAAAAAAATTTAGTATCACCATAAGAGCAGCTTTTCAATCAAAGTGCTCATGTGTATTCCGTCGAGTAATTCCCACTTAATGAGGGGGATATTCACAATAGACAAAAGGTTTTTTTCTTGCATCGTAATTAGATGCCACTGGTAAAAGCATTTCATTTCAATCATAGACTTAACCTCCAAAAGTACCCGACTTAAAATGGGGAACAACAAGTTTTGAAAAAAAAGATCCTTTTAGATCGGTGCACTTTTGACAGCAATGTTCAATGTATTCTACATCCGATGTATGGTAAGAATCTTTAACCTTCTTAAAATAGCCTCTGATGATGATGATGGAATCATCATGGAATCGACATAAAAACTTTATTGCTACGAAGCAATGACATTGACTTTTCTACAAGAAGAACGTAGAAGACTAATGCATATCTTTGTCGAGATACATGTAGCTAGAATAAGATCAGGTTACTGTCCGAAGCCATTGCTCTTGCAATGTGGCTTCAAATTGACAAAAGAATAGGGGCCAACAATTTAATCTAGCCAGACGCAATGGCTGCTACTGCTCATCTTGCCCCACATAAGAGAACTAAGGCCAAATATTTCTGGCATTCCTATATTCCTAGATGCCCTGAAAAACAGCTTGCTTAATAAACTTCTGTCACGATCTTCGATCTTCCATCGTCAAAATAACGATGAAACATGGAAATGTTGCATGGCGAAAGAGAATCTACGAGATCGTTTGCGAAAATTAGAAATTTAAATGACAAAAATTTTGCAAAAAATGTCATTGCCGAAAAAAAGAGAAATCATTTGTTCTTATTAAGGGGAGTAAGAAATTTGATAGAATTGAGGGTTAATCCAACATTTTCATGAGAAAATTCCCAATTGTCCTGCACAAATTAATTTTAGAGAGAGAAATGATACCATACATGCCACGTCAAAGGTGGAATCGGATATCCAAAAAGCATTCGAGTCCAAGGGCGCCATTTGGTACATTCTGTTGGAATCGAATGCCTTTCGGAATATCAACAGTCAGAAAACATGAGATAGTCGGAGGCCTCGAAAGTGTAGATGAAATTGCCGATGACATGTTTGTATACGGGAGAGGTGATAACGAAGAACATACTATGATAGACCACAATGCTGATGTCAAAAAGGCATGCAGCAAGTTCCTTTCTTTGGACATCAACATTGAAACAGGTCACCAAATGTGCAAAAAAAAACTTTAATCGACATGGAATTCCTGAGGTAGCGGACACTGATGGAGGAACACTATTCGTCAATAAACATTTTTACGAGTTCGCAAAAACCTGGTATTTCAAACACACTTAGAGTTCTCAAAATCATCAAGAAGGATTTGGTAAAGCGGAAGCATTTTTTAAAATAATGAAGTCTCTTTTCAGAAAAGCGCAGCGTAGTAAACGTTGCTTTTGAATGGTTCTCCTTGAATGGAGAAATAATGTAAATGCTTTTGGCTGAAGATCATTACTAGTGATAAATCAATTGATCTTTATTTAATTATTAATAGGACTACCGGTTGAAAATGTCGTTATTGCAGAAAACTTCATATCTATAACTCTGAGGTGAATTTTGACCATGACAGCTGTCACATCAGAAACTTCATGTCATTGTCTAATTATTTCAGTCTAGGTTATTGGTCATAAGTGAAAACACACAAGTTTTTGTAAAGCCGTAAAATGTCTACATTCGTGCCATCAAAACAACATTTGCGGGAAGTTTTAATATGCTTCTTTCATTTAAAGAATAAAAGCAACCGAAGCGCATCAATTGCTTACCGAAGCTTATCCGGGCTATACAATAGACGTTAGAATGTGTCAGCGGCGGTTTAAGCGGTTCAAAGATGGTGATTTCGACACCGAAGACAAAGAACGCCCCGGGCAGGTGGAAAAGTTTGAAGACCATGAATTGGAGGCATTGTCGCGTCGCTCAGCAAACAATTTCCGATCGTTTGAAAGCAATGGGAATGATCCGAAATGTAGGACATTGGGTGCCGTATGAATTGAAGCCACGAGACGTCGAACGCCGATTTTGCATGTCCAAAATGCTGCTTGAACGCCTCAAAAGAAGTCTTTTTTGCATCGAATCGTCACTGGTGATGAAAAATGGGTACATTTCGATAATCCAAAACGTCGGGCAACGTATGGATACCCCGGACATACCTCAACATCGACGGCCGTTCAGAATATTCATGGCCTGAAGGTTATGCTGTTCATTTGGTGGGACCAGAAGGGTGTTGTGTATTATGAGCTCCCAAAACCGAATGAAAGAATCACAGGCGAGGTCTACCGATGACAATTGATGCGTTTGAGCCGAGCACTGAAGGAAAAATGGCCGGAAACGGCCGCAAGACATGACAAAGTTATTTTGCAACATGACAATGCTCGGCCACATGTTGTAAATGTCGTCAAAACTTACCTCGAAACGCTTAAATGGGATGTCCTACCCCACCCGCCGTATAGTCCAGACCTTGCGCCATACGATTACTATCTCTTCCGATCGATGCAACATGGCCTGGCTGACCAGCACTTCCGTCTTTCGATGATGTCAAAAATGGTTCGATTCGTGGATTGCGGCCAAACCGGTCGAATTTTACAGAACGGGTATCCATGAATTGCCAGAAAAATGTGTGGCTAGCGATGGGCAATACTTTGAATATTGAATTTATATCTATTTTTCCTCAATAAAGCATCAATTTTTGAAGAAAAACGACATTTTCAACCGGTAGTCCTATTATGTCAAGTTAAATTGCCACGAAATGGCTTTAAAATTGAGTTAAACCTAGAACGTCAGTTACGACTAAGATTTATTTTTATTTAGTCTAATATTTACAATTTTGACTTAAAACTAGACTTATAACTACAATTTATATATTGTTGGCTCAACAATAAGGGCCCAACGTACTTCAATTGTGATTTTATATAATACTAAATTTTTTTTACAAACATTGTGAACATGTTATACTTAATCTATAACTGATTTTATATCCAATTTTCAAAACATTTTGAAACTTGACTCTGATGGAGTTGCTTTAAAAACGAAAAATAATTAAAGAATTATACAGGGTATCAAACTCAGTAGTAGTTCCTGTTGGCTTTCGTGTAGAACGAAGTCCAATCGATGATCTCTTGCAAGTGTTCATCGATGATTGTCCGTGCGCTGAGGTATCTGTGGGCGGCTCGATTTCTTGTCTGTTGGTGATCCTGATCTCTTCGTTAGGGTGGCTTGCTTAGCCCTTCGATGATTTTTCTTGACAGTTGTAGTCTGTATACGTTGATTGGTGTGATCCCTGCGCTTTCGTACAGCGTTGTGTTTTTGAAGTATTTCAGCGTGTTGAGATTCCTCCAGAGTCCAGTGCACGATCTGACGATTTTCTTTTCCAAGATCTGAATTTTCTTCATTGATGTTAGCGGCACCGTAAACCATATTGGGAGGGCGTACGTAATTACTGGTTTTATAAGTTGTTTATATACCAGTAATTTGGTGCTTTTATGCAATCCACTCCTCCTTTTTGAAAGTGGATGCACAAGATGAAGGGCGAAATTGGCTTTCTGAATAGCATTTTCAGCGTGTAGCCGAAACTGGAACCGCTCGCTGAATGTGATCCCTAGGTACTTCGTGTTGAGTTATGGAGCAATCACCTTTCCGTCTGGCAACGTTATCCTTGTGTCGTGGCATCTCGTCGCTAAAGCTTTCCTACTTCTTGTTGCTGTGGACGGTGGTCGGAAGCAAATGAGCTCTGTCTTGCTTCTGTTAACCCTTCGCTATGCTATGTCTTTCCTAGAGCGTCAGTTAATTTTTTTTTGTTTATTTTTCATGATTTTCTAGCTCTCAAGGGATTATTACTAACCTTTTTACAAAGAGCGAGAGGAAGAGAGAGAGGAATTAATAGAAAAATGTAAAACGGTTTTTAACCCAGATGTATTTTGAATTATTTGCATTTGCTTTGTTGACAGAAATGTATTCAAAAAGAAATAGATTGAGATTGATTCATCATCCTGTTGGACTGGTGAAGACCGGATTCGAAAACACGATAAAAGTACAAGACTCCTGGATTCGCACCTATTAAAAAAGGCACGCGCACAGCCGTTGAAGATATTTTAAAGAATTGCTCTCCTTTTTCAACTACTTTGCCCCTGTCCAGCAGAAGCTTGCGCCAAGACTATCATAAGTTTGCCCTCTTTTACTATGTTACACAATGACTTGCTAAGCTTGTTGTCCACCAGAGACGTGCAAGAGAATTGGAAAGTAAGTTCAGATAAGTAACTCAAATATCCAATTTTCGCTGTTTTCTTAAACGAGGGTTGTTGTTTTGTAAAAGACATGCTTGCATTTTTCAAATAACAATAATATTTTCCATCACAAGATTTGCTTATGTTTACCATAACTTTGACTTGACACAGATGATTTTTTTTATAGATAAATCATTATCGTTGTTTGTTTGAAACACTTTACGCTAGTCCGCATATTGTATGTACATTCCAGTAAGCTGATGCATTTCGAAATTATTCTCGAATGCAACAAACAAATATCTGCACTCACAATTGCCCTACTGTTGACATTAATAAAGAGTTCAGCAATAAAATAATATTGAGTCAGAATCACCGAATGATTCTTAGCATTCTAAATACCTGAGATAAGTCCATGCTAAATAAACTGAACTGTGTCAAGCAGTGCGCGTCTTGATTGTCAAAGTGTCTCCGTCCCATCCGCATAAAGTGCGATCATATCCCTGAGAAGATAAAACCGCAGCATGAGTTTCAGTTGGAATTTCGATTGTGGAAAAACACTGTGAATCGAAGCTTTGGAATGCGATAGTACGTAAAATGAAAATATTTGTATAACAATTTTAAACTTTTTCGAAAATAATAAAATATGTGCCAGATTGTTTAAGTACAATACTCAACCCTTTGACTCCCACTGAGTAAGTTTAATAAATAGAAAACGTCTTAAATAAATATTGTTTTGTGATGATTTATTCTTTTTCATAGTAAGGTACGGTTCGCAATGGCTATATCGAGGACCTTTGCTTGGAAAGCTAAGTCCAACCAGCACTGTCAGATTTATGAATCCATGCGCTAGCTCAAGAGATCCAGTATCAAAAATAATAAGCCTGATATTAATGCATTCCATGTTGTAAAGAAAGAGACCACAAACATTATACTCAAAAAGTCATCTAAAGCTCACAGAATCAAGTGCTTCATCTCGATTTGTAAAGTCAATGAAAAGTTTCCCGATTTAGCACCTTTCACTGATATCATTTTTATTAAAAATCTGAGCAATTTCAATAGGCGATATCTGAGAATGAATTTTCTACGCCACTAGGCTTTTGTATTATGTACATGGTTTAGCGCCTCAAAACTTGTATGCATGGAATGCACAAACTTGGAACTTAGTTGCCGTTTTGATGAACATTCCATTGAGATACTCACATACTCAAGCTTACTCTGTAGTAAATTTTGAATTTCGGAAATATGTATTTGCTAAAAGTGATGTTACAAGTGTTACATGGATATCCTCGAACATGTTAAATAAAATCATGAAAAAAAGAACAAAATGTCGGAAAAACCCATCTAATATATATTTAAACCAAATATATAGAAAAATGTGTGCAGAAATAAAAAACGAAGTCCCTTTGTGCCGAGAAAGTTTCTACAGCAAAAGATTCAAGTATTTTTCTACGGTTTTTGGGAACACTTAACCGATTTCCATTCATCCAAACTGTACCATTTGCAATCCTCTGTGTTATTCTGTTGAAACGGTGCAGAGACTCAGGTTTTCATATGAGCCAATAACTGGATTAGAACTCTTAAAAAACAATTGACACTTTTAAGAATTGATTTTTTGGATCATGTTTTCGATAAAAGCATTTTTTCTGGTGAATACGGTGGTTGCGGAACGATATGGGTTGAGTTTTTGGCGAAATGATCACGAATTACGAGTGCGGTATGAAGAATTGTCTTTCCACAATTCCTGCCTTTTTAGGCGGATAGCGTTACGCAAACGACGCATAACGTTCAAATAATATTCCTTGTTGACTGTTTGGCCGGTTGGAAGGAATTCATAAAGCACAACACCACGATAATCGAAGAAAACAGTCAACATGACCTTGATTTTTGAGCGACTTTGGCGCGGTTTTTTTGGTCTCGGCTCTCCTTTGGCACGATATTCGCTCGATTGATCGGTTGTTTCGGGGTCGAAAGCATAGATCCAACTCTCATCGCCAGTTATAATGCGTTTCATGACATCGCCTTTTTTCCAAAAAATTCAATGTTTTCGATACCAGTCGAGATTTGACGCGCTTGAGGCCCAAAGCATCCTTCAAAATGGTATTGACTGAGCCTTTCGATAAGCCAACTTCATTAGCAAGGTCTCTTATCATTGATCGATGGTTTTTCAACACCAAATCTTTGATTTGTTGGACGTGAGCTTCATCGGTTGAGGTTGATGGTCGCCCAGAACGCTCTTCGTCTTCGACACGTTCACGGCCGGCTTGGAAATCACTATACCACTTGTAAACATTTTTTTTAGACATAGCCTCATCATCAAAGGCTTTCCGCACCATCCTCAATGTATCCGCAGCAGAAAAACAAAATTTAATACAAATTCTTTGCTCAATAAATTTCGACATCGCAAAAAACGAAAAACTCACTTTTAGCAGCTCACAAAACGACGCGTATCTCAAACACTATGAATATATTTTGACATGAAATTTCACATAGATGTCACTGACAGTACTACCAACCTAAAAAGAAAGAAAAATTTCCAAATCCTTCGGCGCGCGCAGTTTAAATTCATATGTCACCTTATTTTTTGGACACAGAAGTAAATTGGAAAACGACTAAAAACGAAAAACGTGATGAATAGGTCGCAAAAAGTAAAAATTGATCAAGTAAAGTTTCTTAACATTGGCGTACCTTAAGGTTCAGTTTCGGGACCAATACTCTTCTTAATTTATATCAATTCCTTGTTCAGTTTACCGTTCAAAGCATTAGCAGATGACTTCCGGATTCTATCTATCTATCTAATATATCTTAGTAAAAAATTGTCTTTTTTCTGATACAAGAGGCAACGAAGCTCTCTTCTATGCTTTACTTTGGTTTGTTTAATTTTATTTTAAGTTTTTTTTTATTTGGTTCGCTTTCGTTTATATTCACTTTTCTGTTGTGAATTTTATAATAACTTGAATTTGACCTTAATTTAGGTTTAGTAAATTTTTTAGGGTCACCCCACCAATTTCTCTTTTATAGGTTAAGTTATACTATATAGACATGAAGTGGCATTAACTCTATTTCATATAGAAATAAAATATAAATATCACTATTATTTCTTATTGGCGATTATCCCATGTTTAAAAAATTAATATGTAAATATTGTAATAGATGAATTAATAAATATATAATAACTAACTTACTTAATTAGTCTTTGACCGTCAGCTCATAAGTTACAGCCATGACGTCGGATTACTTGAATCCACAGATGCAATTTGAAAATGCTTTTGGAATATTTAAAGGAATGGGACAGTCATCTGAGTCTTAGTCACCTAAGAGCATGTGCGAAAAGCTTCGACCCATGGTTTTCGAAGGATAAATTTAGCCCCCCAGTAATATCGCTTACGAACCTTATAACACCGCTTTGTTGTGAACGTACTACAATTTAAAGTTCGACACTTATATTCCCACTACTTTAAATAGTTTTCAAGCGACAAATTCAGCTTGCATCTTCTAAAATTAAAATCTATTAATATTACATTTAGATTGCTTAGGAAAATAAGTCAATTTTCGGTGTGACTAACGAAAAATTCATATCTAAATATCTCACTTATTTTTAAATATACCATCGACCTCAATTTTGAAAGTACTGGAAGGTCCATTGATACGCAAAACATGTTTTTATGCGACCTTTAGTGCAACAAATATTTTTCTCGTTTCTTTTTTTTTCTGGAATTTTGGGAAACCCCTGAAAAGATAACGATCAGCGATTAAATAAAGGCAATGAGAATGAATGAAAACTACCTGCATACATGCATACATATGAATATACTGAAAAGCATAAAAATGGAGAATAAGGTTCATAAATGCTAATGTAAATAAAACCCCGTAAGTCAGCTATGAGTCAGACCGAAAAATCATGTCCCAATTGGAGGTGCTTTTTTCATCCAACTTACATTCATCTGGTTACAACAAGATTTTTGCGGCTAAATGCAATGAGCAACTTCGTAAGGTTGTTTCGTCATAAAAGTTGCACCTGAGTAGTTTTTAGTGGAGAATATACCTACGACGAAGATTGTCGAAATAAACAAAATTTTACTGAAGAACGAGAGCCAGTTGAAAGTCAAGCGATATTTTCAATTAAGGCTATGATAAGTTCAAGATATATGTACAAAGAAGAGATATTCACACTAACTACGGACTGCGGGCTGACTTGTTTTAATGCTTAGAAGCGAAGTTAAAATGTAAAGCTTAAAATAGGCCACGGAGGCATTTTTGATCTAGGTCGGGAGGTTGGTGGCACGCTTGTAATTGCTCGGCTGAGTTCGTCGGTCGGGGTAAGCCTTGACATCCTTCCGTAAATTTTCCTATTCATCAGAGAGAGAGAGAAAGATGCACAAAACCGGCGCAGACATTGTCTACCTGCTCTAATCTTTACCTATGCTAAGCTAAAGAATTTATAATACAACTGTTCTAAGCCTATTCTACTTTTAGTCCATTCTATCTTTTTACTTACTAACTAACGTACTCTACCCTAGATAAACTTTAAAGGATACAACCTTAAGGTAAACCTTATATATCATAAAAAAATACTTTCACAGCTCCTTAGAAAGCTTATCCCCATCCTTCCATTTCTGGTCCACCATACAGTGTCACACCATCCCATGGATCAGCCAGCAATTGGAATTTATACCTACGCCTTTTCTTTCTCCCTAACCAGAGATTTCTGAAGGTAGCCTTCAAGGCGATCCGGCAGAAACAGTCCAACAGATTGTAGTCGGTTTCCGCTTCGTGGTTCTAGTCAATATTGGAAATTGGAACGGACGGCCTTCTCATATTAGCATAAACACACATTCACGACTGAAAAACTCACTCGCACATCAGATAAAGAATAATATCTGATCTTTCTTACAACAAAAACTTTGTGGTTAATGCTTATTCGTTTTCTTTATATTATTTTTTTTCCACATACAAAATTTGAAAGAGTTTAAAAACTCAAACGAAAATACCAAACAAAAACTTAACCTTAAAGAAATAAAAAAAATGATTTTATTAATTTTGATTAATTTTATAAAAATGAATTTTATAAAAAAAAGGGACGAGTACGATAACTTGGGCGTCAAAAATTGAAAAAGGTTTTTAGTAGAGGGGTCAAAAGTTAGCATTTTTTACTATGGGAGGGGTGGTCTATCTCGCACCGTTTAGGAGGTAGGGGCAATTTAAAAAAAATTACTTAAAATGAGAAAAAATGAAAAAAACAACGGCAACACTTAAAATAAAGTACTATACCGGCTTTGAAAGCCAGAAACATGTTCTTTAATCCTGAGCTTAAATTTAATAGTAAAATTTAATAGTTTTTGAAAAATTCGCATGCAAACTCAAATTTTTGATAAAA
Source organism: Orthonevra nobilis (assembly GCA_963555765.1). NCBI lineage: Eukaryota > Metazoa > Arthropoda > Insecta > Diptera > Syrphidae > Orthonevra > Orthonevra nobilis. The sequence continues at coordinate 9,875,529 of OY743225.1, forward strand.
AAAAATCAAAAAATCAAGTTTAGACCAATTTTTTTCAAAATTGTGAAATGAAGTGCTAAATTTGCTTATTTAAGTCAATGCTTGTATCAATTCTGAATAGAACACAAAAAAACCGAATGGCCTTATGTCTTCTAGTTTTTGAAAAAATTGAAAACTACTATTTTTATTTTGTGACACTTAAGTGGTCTTCCTTTAAGGTAACCGAATGAATAATCGATTAAATGTCCGGCATGCGTGTTTATCAATAGTTTTTTTTTATATCAACAGTTCATGGGTGGCCCGCTTCGCGGGTTAAAGGAATTCAACTTTCTTTCCGTAGTCAGTTCACGCTCACGCGACTTCGTCGCTCCGCTCAGGGTACCTGCTTTTTGCCTGGCAGGCGCCTATGTCATGAATACTCTTCATCTAATTTGTATGTATTTATGTAATATAGAATGCACTTAATAATGATGCAAAAATATAACCGATCAAACTTTGAATTTTGTACCGTTGGTTTTTTCATGAACATGTGGTAAAGCTCATTCTGTGTTCAACCTTAGTGCGAATCGAGTGTTGTTTTTTGTGAATAAGCAGTGGCGACTTAGCATCCTCTAATCCATCCTCAACTAAATAACTTTTCGGTATTTTCTCCGTTCGGGGATTTGGTATCGACCAACGGAAAGAGCGTTGCTTTTTTAGAAGAAATTGGTCGGATTCTCCTCTGACCTCCTCGTGGTGCATTCTGGATAACGCTAAATGATTTACTAAACTTTACTAACAAAGATGAACCTATCACTAAACTTGTTTTTTAAATTTTTTATCAAAATTTTGAGCTTACATGCGAATTTTTCAAAAACTATTAAAGTTTACAATTTAATTTAAACCCAAGATTAAAGATCATGTTTCTGGCTTTCAAAGCCGCTAAAGTACTTTATTGTAAGTGATGCCGTTGTTGTTGTTTTTTTTTCATTTTAAGTCATTTTTTTTAAATTGCCCTACCTTCTAAACGGTGCGAGATAGACCCCCCTACCATAGTAAAAAATGCTTGTTTTTGACTTCTCTACAAGAAATCATTATCAATTTTTGGCACCCATGTTATCGTACTCTCCCCAAAAAAAGGAACTCACGCTTTCTTTCTGCTCCCCTCGTTTTCCTGCCGGCAGTTCGTCGTGGATCGGTCTCTTTTATCGAATATTTAATTATTTATACAAAATGTTACCTCTCTAACAAAAAAATATTCAAAAAAGTTTTTAACACTAGTAAAAATAAAAAAAGGAACTCAAAGAAAAACTTCTCAAAACATAAGATTTACTCAATTTTTTTTTTTTTAAAACTTGTACAAAATGTTGACAAAATTTTCACGCAAATCAAGGATCCCTTCTTTGTGTTTGCTTTGTGATTTTCTTTGTTTGGCACGTTCGCGTGGGCTTAGTTTGTGGTGTTTTTTAATTGCTCGCCTCGCCATTCGCCATTTGTTTACGGCTTACCCGATTTTGTCCCGGTCCTTGGAGCTCTTTTTTCTTCCTATTTTTTTTTTAGCTACGCCTCGTTTGTTTATTCCCTTGTTTGCGCCACTCCACTTAAATCAACCTACTTAGCGAAATAATTTGTTTTAATTGTAATTTTTGTTAAATTCATTCATATAACAAAACAAAATATTTCGTTTAATTATTTTTTACGTTTTAGTACTTTATTTTAATATGCATAATGATAGTCGATTAACTTAATCAACAAACACTGGAAAGAGAGTCCTTGTCAAGATAAATCGAATAGAATGTTCGTATAAAAATTCGAGTCTATGCTGTCAACTGTTGAGGAGAACAAGGTGATTGAAAAGAGGAAGACGCCGCCATTTCGAAATGTGGTGACTCATTTAATCGTTTCCTACTCTTCAAGCTCTTTCAGTTGATACCAATAACAACAGAGTTGACAAAACATAAATCATCCGCCATTTTATGGGCGCAGCCAATTTTGCAAAAATAAGCAGGATTTGATGACATTTTAGAGACAGATACCGGGAAAGGTGGAACTATAAAAAACCCTTTTCAAAATCAACTTAAGTGATGAGGCCCATTTTCATTTTACCGGATACGTAAAGAAGCGAAATTGTTTAAGTTGCGCTTTCAAGAGTCTAAATTGCAGAGGAACTGCTACATTCGCATAGATACAATGTTTGGTTTGGTCTTTGACTTGAAGAATTATTGAACCGCTTTTTGGGGGTTCCAAACCCAAATTCTTTCAATACAACTTAAGGCGCTCTCAGCGGCTTCTCAAAGTGTCCATGCTTCTGCACCATAAAGCAGGACCAGGATGATGAAAGTCAGTTTGGCGAAACTTAAGTTTTTCGAGAGAGGGCTTTACTTCTCATTTGTGTTCTTAGCCCAAAGAAAAAGGGATTGGCAAAAATTATTCTTCGTCTGATTCCAGCGCTGGGCCTGTTCTCTGTATTTATAGCGGAGCGTAGGTAGACAAAGAAGACAAAATCCTTTCCTAACTCAAGGTTATAGCCGTCTAAGGTGACGTTCTGACCCAAAGGTCGGATTTGGTTTACCTTTCTTGATGCTAGCATATGCTTCTGTTAGCCCTTTGTTGATGACATGGTACTCTTGCACTTTTGTCCCAAGAATGATGTTAAAGAAATTGCATGACAGTTCATCACTTTATCTAAAACGTAGCTTTGCATCAAGAAGGTCGACCAAGTCTTTGCGAACCTTAATGGAGCAACTTGAGTTCTCCAATGCCATCGTCGTGCCAAATCTAGACATGGCTTCATAGTATTGAAGTCGGGCGAAAACTTACTGAAAAGTTTACATTGGTCATTTAACCCCGAACAACTTTTGAAACTTTTTTTTTTAAATAAGTTTTTTGCTTAGATTTGTTTGTTTGGTTGGTTAGGGTGAGCTTTATTTTCTCTTCGCTTGTTTTTGTATTGATTGCAGTGAAAGGGGAGATGGCAAAGGATTTTTATGGATCGGCTTGATTGGTGTGGTCGGGAAATCATTCTGCTCGTTTTGCTGAGTCCTTGATCTCACCGGTCCCTATTCCTTTGAGTTGCGAAAGGTGAGGTATCAGTGTTGAACCAAGTATAATATTTTATGTCACAGTCTCTCGCTATTGCTGGGCTTGACTTTTTACTAATATTTATGATCTTAATGATAAATAAATGAAATTATTTTTAAATAATAATTATTAAGAATTAATATTTATTTTAAATCTAAGTACTTATTTAAAATTACGCATTTATTGCAAGCTCGTCACTTTGTTGAACGTAAGCGTTGAAGGGTTAAAGCAGTACAATGTTGTGGGCTGAGTGAAAATGATCTTACCGAAGGAACCAAAGAACCATCATAAAGGTGTGGGATCAAAGGCCAGTTCACAGGTCACTTACGCGAAATTATGCGTTCATCAAATGTTTCCCGGTGATGATGGTGTCATGTGCCGTGTGGCAGGTAGCGCCACCTCTTTGAAACCAAAGCTCTGTCACGTCAATGCCATCCAACTAAGGCGCGAAGAACTCAGAAGTCATGTTTCTATCGCACTCTCCATTGACGGTAACATTTTTGCTGGCATCATCCTAAAAGTTATATGGGGCGATAATTCCATCAGCCTATAAAGCACTCTGTACAGTGAGTTTTAATGAATGTAAGGGCGTTTCGATAAAGGATCCTGGGTTTTCTCCACTTTAAAATTGACATTTTTTTTTGTTTACAAAGCCATTCGACAAAAATTGGAGAACAAAATTTTGCTTTGTAAACAAGGATCAAGCTGGATCATGTTGTCGGCATTTAATGGTTACGCGATTTCAACTCTTTCACATGCTGAGCCTTACAAGCTTTAAAGCCAAGATGGTTCCGTGAAACCATTCGCAATAAATTCTTCTGTTTGCGCTGTTTGTCGTCTTTGTGGATGCGTATTTAACCAATAGAGTGTATGTGATGCGAAAATGATTCATCGTGTTCCGAATAACTTGCTCAGATGGATAACAATGTCCGAACAATAGCACCCGTTTTTTTGGCGTTCATCAATCTTCAAACTGACAATCCGCAGAAACAGTGTTGTTCGTTTGAAAACCAAACTTCTAACCTCAAACAGAAGAGGTTGTCTGTAGGTAAGGTACACCCATTGCAAGGGAAGCAAGGAGAGGAAGATTTCCTACCCCAACCAGGGAAGCATATGTACGTTTAATGAATTGTCTTTTATAAATCCATAAAAACTAAAATCAAGTCCATCAATTCTTTGATTTAATCTGCGACCATAGTACAAATCATCAATTCCTGGTAAAATTTAATCGGTATCCATATCTCGATTACGCTTCTCACTGGCTGGAGGAAAATATAGGTTAAAAAAGAAGCACATCAGTCAGTAACACGTTCAGTGTGCTTTGACTTCTCTAGGACTACGTGCAGATTTTCGAATACCATTCAACTAGGCTGAGAGGGATAACATATTCCTTTAGTAAACGATAGCACGTCATATTTATCAAATGGAACCTGCAACTGGATTAGCCTTTCGAACTTATAATGAAGCGATGACAGAACTAGACACATCAACTTCTGACGAAGACATCGACGGAATAACCGGAGAAGAGGTTCGCGGATTACCAAAACGAAGCCAGAATGCTTTCTATGTAGAAAATGTGGTAGATGTATCCAATTGAACACCAAAAACTAGGTTCGACTTCATGCAAGGGTAGCTGCTGTTTAATATTTTCTAATCTGTCCAGTTTGCCTCAATCGCAATTTTTAAATTCGATTTTTAGCTTCCAATCCATGCAATATTTATAGTATGCTATTTTTTCAGTTTAACTCTTATTTTGGATATTGGCGATTTGAGATAAAAATCAATCCTCATAAATTCAGTGAGTAATATTTCGAGTTATGCAAGTTAAAATTATCTCATAGAAGTCTTAAATTGTTTCCAAAACCCTCAGATAATCATAATTTTTATCTTAATTCAAACACAGCTCGCACGTGCTCTTTGTGATAATAAATAATTGTGTTGTACATATTTACCTTGGCCGTGACCAAGATAGAATCCAAAACCTTAAATTTAATAACGATTTTGCAAGCTTTAAGTCAATAAAGGGTCATAAAATTCATTGCCACCTTTTTGTAGACGAATGACTGAAAACTCCAAAATGTAACAATATGGTCGTAAAAGAAAAACACAAATATAGCCCAATAAGCCTTATCGCAACGAACTTTTGAAGCTTAAGACTTTTTTTTAGCAACCGAATTTACTAATTGTTCAAATATTTTTCCGCAGAAAAACGTCTGTTATACTTGACTTGACATTTATCTCTCTTCCTGACTGATAATATAATCTGCTGGCGCATAACCAAAAAAAAAAACTCGGATGCATCTGTCATCACGTGCGTCGTCGTAAGTTCTACACTTATTAGCCTTAAAAGCTATGGAAATGACGATGAGATCTCAGACAGTTCAACGAATTGTACAGAGGACGGAGCTCTTTCTATATCTCTGATCAAACAATAGAAGCTTGATATGGAACTTATCTTTCACAAGATAAACTATGACTTGTTTGTGTCCTTTACAGATAACTGACGCGAAGATCTTGTCAGAGGTTTATCTTTTAGTCAAAGGTCGGAATAAAGACCACCCAAGCGTCTGAAGTGAGTTCAGTTAAAGGTTTATTCTTTGGAAGCTTCATACCGCGTACATCATTCAGTGAAAATTATAGAATCAAACGAACTTGAATGGAGAGAACTTAAGTGAAATTTGGAGGACCGTTTTTAACATCCCATTTGAAAGTTCTTGTATTGAATTAAGGTGTGTGGAGTGTTCTTTGATTTTATCTTAAATTTGCAATTATTATTTTCAAAATTCAAATTATCCCTGTGAAAAGAGAAATTTTTTTGTCGATTGTCTTGGAGAAAACAAAAATGTGAAAGTTTTTATCGTATAAAAGGCTCTGAAAAACAATAAATCTCAACTGAACTTTGCCTCAACTCAACTCTGCCTCAACTCAACTATCCTCAACTTGAGCTTTGAAGAATGTCTGCCTCGGGAAATACTTCACGGTCGTCTATTTTGCTAAATGCTTGGTAGCTTGGGGATAACCACATCAATGTGATCGATACTCTAGCACTGAAATCAATCCTGAAAGGGCCACCCATCGATTTCTATCACAAAATCCGGGCTTTGTTTAAGGGCTTTAAGCTATGCATCGACAACATTTCATTGAAAAAAATTCAGTGTAGAGCTGGCGTTCGATTAATCAGTGATTTTGATTCAAGATGGCGACCGGATCGCTTAGAGTATTTTCTTCTGTCATTATTGTTTTTTTCCTGGCGGACTTGCGCAGCGAAGGTTCCCTTCGAACTTCTAGGTATAAAAACACATAAGTAGTGCGTCCATCAGGGAAATCGAGTTTCGTAGAGTTTTCCCGCTCTTGTTTATTTGTAGTATCCTAAAGGTTTTGATTTTTACTTTGGAATTTAGTTGAACTTTAAATATATTTACATTGGTGTTATTTTTAAAGTAGTTGGCTCAACAATGGAGGACCAACTGTAGGTTTGATAAATAAATTTATTCTTTGAGTTTACTAATATTAATTATATACGCAGAGTGTTCAAATCTGGTTTCTGATGTCGTTCTTGGTACTTTGTTTAATGAAATAATCCTCTATCCTATCTGGGTGAAAAAGGTCCTCTTGAAGCAATGCCATTCCATTCAGGTACCGATGTTCAGCAGTGTGTGCTTGGTTGGTCATGCTGTTGACCAGTTGATAGGTACATTTGGAATAGTCCAACCATGTACCAAACTATGGGTGTAATTATTGAATCTCTGTAGAGCCTACTGTGGCTAAAACGTTTCATGGTGATCCTGTTGAAAAGCCAGTACAGATGCGCAAGATCTTCCTTTCGAACGTGTCAAGTTTCCTGATAAAGGTCTTAGAGGCTACGAACCATATGGGGACCCATGTTACCACCTGATGAGCTGTTTGTAATTGAGCAGCTTCGTCTTCTGGCCCGATGGAAAGCGAAAGCAAAGCAAGCCTTTCGAAGTTGAATATCAACTTCTCATAGAAGTTGTCTCCAAGTAACTTAACTTTTTTCGAAGCTTTGAGGATTGTTCCATCCTGGAATCAAATAATTGTGTAAGCTGGTCAACGGAAGCACATCAACTCTATTTTTCTGGGATAAATGCATCTTTCCCAATTTTTTATTACCGCAGTATATATCCGGTCCAGACGTTTTCTTGCGTATGCACTCGCCAGGTTGGTGTTTTTTTCGGATTTCACGCAGTTTCCGTTTAAACGTGATCGAATCGTTGGCAGTTCAGAAAAACGTGAAGCTCTTTGGTTTGAGGATTTCCCAATGAAATCGCTAGTTAAGCAGTATGGTCGGCTTATATAAGCTGCCTAGCTCAGCTGATTTAGCCACCTCGATGATGAAGGCGTTAGAGGATTTTGCCGAAGCTTTATTTGACTTAAAAGCCTTGATTCTGAGCACCGGAACAGCCTTCAATTCCTCAGCGAGTTTCAGTGGATTCCCTTCAGAAGAAGGAGTATTTTCCTATCCGCTTCGTTGTGAATGTAAGACTGTCAATGTTTCTTGTCTTGAAAATTCTTTGACGGTTTCGAATCTGGTAGTCCTGATACTGGTCTCATGTGTGTTAAAGCTTAAGTTTTGATTCCCTTGGCAATGGCCAGATCAAGATTTGTGGCCTAGCTGAGATTGTAGTGATTTCAAATGATTCGAATCCTGCAGGACGATTCGGAATGAAAAATTTATCCGAAAGATTAGTGCCAAATTTCAAAATAGAAATTGGAACTTTCAAGAAGGTCGTGATGGAAATGATGATTAATGAGGGATAGAAATTGGTAAATCAATTGATGGTTAGTGGGTTCTTTTAGGGGGACTCTGTCCTTGGAGTGACATATTTCAGGTGTTTGAATTTTATGTTTTTTTTTTAAAGGAAACGAGTAAAACTTTTTGAAAGAGTTTTATTTTTTAAGCTTTTGCTCATGATATACAGAACGTTAACCACCCCTTTGATGATTTGATTTGAAACACAAATTCAAAACATATTATCAATCTGTGACCCTTTGGTCGTGTAATGACGGATTGGTTTTTCGTTCAGTACAAATATCGGAAAATCACGGCAATTAAAAAAAATATCGAATTTTCGCATTTTTTTTCGCATAAAAAGATAAATAATGAATGTAAAAATATATCTATTGAAAAAACGATCCGCGATTCCTTGAAGACATATTTTCTGATTTCAGGTCGATATGTTTATAACAGCTGTCAGAAGAATGTCAGACATTTTCAAAAACGTGTTTTCGAGAAAAGCGTGTTTAAAGTTTTGTAATGTGTTTACACAAATTTGTTTATAACTACCGCTAATCGGTAATGTATAGAGGCATCCCTCCTCAACTCCCACTGCTCAATGCGGGCCTTTTTACTGCGTCGGTCACCTGCCTCTCCGCGCGCTCGATCCTTGCTTTGTCCCGTGAGGTCAGAGCGCGCTGACAATATCAAACATGTTCAAAATATCGTAAACATTCGAAATTCGAAGTCCGGGAAACGCTTCGAAATTTTTATTTTACTTACATGTAGATTACGAATCCGTAAAAAAAATGATTTTTAAAAATTTCAAGGGCAGAGTCTCCCGGCTTGAGTGGAATGGACCAACTGAGAATGTCTTCGAATTTAGAATTTGAGCAAATAGATAGGTTCGGATCATATCTTCAAAGGAACTGTAGTTCAAAAAGTAAATCATTAGAAGGTACAAATATCCGGCGAAAACATGTGCAATAAGTTAACATCGCGTAGAAATCCGCAAGTATATACTATTTATACATTTTATACACAGACAGCTGTCAACATTGTCATACTTGTTATTTAAACAGCTAGGTGGCGGAGTTGGTAGAGCGCCTGCCTTTCAATTGATTCAATTGATAGGTCCCAGGTTCGATTCCTAGAGTGGTCTAGTTTCTCGAACCTGGTCCAGTCACCATTTGCCAGTTGGATAAAGTTAATGGCACTTTCATTGGATTGGTCGACCAGCGGTAGTAGGGTAAATGGGTGGCGTTGTTGTAGTGGTTGTTGTTTCGGCTTAGTTCCTAGTTCGTGTAGTCAAAATTGTTTGTGTAGATTGGGTGTAGATGGCACTGACAGCGGAGTTGTTTAGCTAAATCTACCATACTTTCAAAGTACAGATATCAAACTAATGTCAAATAAAATCGTGCGAGTTAGGTGAAAGCTTATAGGTCGATATAAAAATTCTCCGTCCCGTTTCGGGCTCCACCCACGGAAATGAGTTGAAACCAAAATACATCTGAGTTTCTCAACCCACTACAAAATCTTTCATTCTTCTCCTGATTCTTTCGCTCGCTCTGAGCTACACGCATTATGAGAGTATTCATATCCTCTTGAAGAGCGAGCCAATTATAAAAAAAAAAAAATACTCTATGGAATTATTTGAGGTGCTGAAAAGCAAGATATTGACTAGACCCGATTCAACTCGTCAGAGATCTCTGAACTGAACATTTGTCGCACTAGCCTGAGAGGAATTCTGAATAAACATCGAAATATTCGCTGAAAAGGTCCATATGCAAAACGGTTCAACGAGTTTTTACGATAAGAAATTTTGGATTTGGCTTCATGTGAAATTTGCTATTTAACAATAAAATAATGTCGTCTTAAGATTCAAATGCTTTGTTGAAATTTTTTTGTCTTGTTCCGTCCTCTTCGAAAACTTGACTCCATAAATCTTTATTTTTTTATTTATTCGGTTATAGATGAAAAAATTATATAAATAAAAGTCAAAATTTTTGAGTCCAATTTAGAATGCTTGTAGATTTTTAATTTTGATTGTATTACTTTGTTTCGATCAAAGTTAATCGATTCTGCCACCGATTAAGCCGGCAACAGTCAAGTGTCAAAAAGAGTTAGCCACTTGATGAAATGTGATGGGATTTAAACGAAGAGACATTTTTCAAAGAACTCCTTCTTGTTTTGAGTATAAAATATTTTATTAAATATAAGCTTCGAGTACGAAGCATTGATTAACAAAAGGTTTCCACTGCGTGTCAAAAAAAAAACTATGCACGTACAAATATCGTGCCTAAAATGGTCACATCTTTTCCAAGCGTACACGCGTTCATCATCAAATAACAACATCTTTGGTTACCTCTGGTCTTTTGCGGGCGGTATCTAAAAAGTCACACGTAATTCAGAACACAATATGCATTGTTAATAAATGTTGATTTGCCATATTTATTTTACCAATAAATGCCGTGACAATATTTACAATTAACACCTCGTTAGCAACGCAGCTTGTTTTTTCTTGATTCAAAATATGCTAATATTAAGGTTATCTCGTGCGTGCCATATAAAAGATTAAAACTTGATTTGCAGTATCTCTTCAATTGCCTTCAATGAAATTATGATAATTCTGTTGATAAATAAGCAACTTCGGTAGGGAATACATTAAAATGTAATAAAAAAATTCTTTACATTGTTTTGTTAATCCTTAAAGCATGCTCTTGGGAAGGACAGCTGTGATGTAAAAAGAAATCACCTGATGCTTTGAACCGATGTATTTTTTAAAGTAATATTATGGTTTAATTATCGAACGCATAGTCGGACGCTGAACTAGAGAAAAAACGTCTTACATTACACTTTGTGAGTCCCAAGATTTCAACCTATTACGAATTATCACCTCACAAAAGCAACTATCTTAAAAGATAGGCAGGCCACCGCCAATTTATTTATGTAATTGCTTACTAAGTTAATATCTACGCCAACCCATTATCACAAAAAATATCAGATTTTCATCCTGCGTAATTTTTATAATTTTAGTACACATATATCTAACTGCCTTCATACAACCTTAAGAACCCTTGTTTTAACTTTCATGGGTTTTTTTATTAACAATTTAGTCATGGTCACCTTTTGGAATCTACAAGCATTCAATTACCAGTAGTTATTAATCGAACGAGCCCACTTTGCTTATAACTACCGCGGTAATGACCCATTACTTGGTTTTTCTATCCTTTGACACAACTTTTTTAAGTAGCTCAAAGTTTTCCGTATCTCAAAGTAAACCACACGATTGTTTTAAGAGATAGAGGCCGATGGGCGAATATAACTTGATTTATAGCCAATCAACCTCAACCCAAACAAAAAAGCGGCTAAGTGCGTGTTGGAGACTATATTTTTTTTCGGGCTATATGCACTTAAAAATAAGGAAAATATGTTAAAATGTATACTCGAATGTGGGGATCTATCGCGTATGTACGTCGCAATCTTAAGGATGCTGTGACAGATGGATCATAACAAAAAATCCGAGCGCTGCAATTGGTTTCAACATTGAAAGCAACTTGCAATCCGCGTTAAATAGTGTGCAAATGCTGCGAAGACTCAAGCTGTCTTTTTCACAAGGTAAAGAAAAGTTTGTTTCTTACCCAGCCACATGCTTCAAATAAATGGCATTCCAACAGTGTGGTAATCAAGTGCCGAGTACTTAGGAGTGCACTTAAGTAAGTAATTAAAAAGTTCAACTTGACTACAACAATTTTATATCCATTTATAAACAGAAAATCGAGACTCAGTACCGAAAATAAGCTTATCATATTCAAAGTTATCTTTCGAAGCATTATGTTATTTTGGTCACCTGTTCGGTTTAAATGTGCTTCCATCCATATAAAGCGTTTTTCAATAAGAGCGCTACAAAAGTTTTTTTTTAAATAAAACAAAAATAGTTTTGGATATCAATGAAATTCTTTATTCCTGTGAAAGAACGTTCGATGCCATTATGTATGTAACTCAATTTCTTTTGCATGGCCACCACGGGCACGCTTGCAGAAGTCCAGGCACTGAACCCAATTTTCGACGGTATTCAAGCATAAATCGGCCGATACTGCTGCAATTTCACGTTCGATATTCGTACGAAGTTCATCAAGCGTCGCTGGCTTGTTGGCATAGACCATAGACTTGACGTAGCCCCACAGGAAATAGTCTAACGGCGTCAAATCGCACGACCGAGGGGGCCAAGCGACTGGACCATTTCATCAGATAACACTTTCTCCAAACTTGATTTCCAATAAATTGATTGTGACATTCACTGTGTGGTTTGTGACGCCGTCCTGTTGGAACCACATGTCCTCCAAGTCCATATCATCCGATTGGGGCCAAACATTTTCGGTTATCATTGAACGGTAGCGATCCCCATTCACAGTAACGTGCTGGTCTTGATCATCACGGAAGAAGTACGGCCCAATGACGCCGCCCGCCCATAAACCACACCAAACCGTAATTTTTTCGGGATGCAATGATGACTCTTGGAGTACGTGTGGATTGCTGCATGACCAATACCGCATATTTTGTTTATTGACGGAGCCATTCAGCCAGAAAGAAATAAGCCTCATCGCTGAAGATGATTTTTCGATGAAAATCCGCATCAGTTTCAAGTTGTTGCTCAGCTCAATTCACGAACATACGACGCTTCGGTGGTCAAGCGGCTTCAGTTCTTGCGTCAATTATGACCATAAATTGGACGTAGCGCTCTTAACGTTGAGGCCACTGACTCAGAATTTCGGTAGTGAATTTTAATAATTTCGACTCGTTTTTGGCTCGTATATCTTTCCATCATGAAATAGCAAACCTTACTGGACAGAAATGTCAAAAGAGCGTCGTTTGCTGTTCTTGTAGTTCTACTTTTGAAGTGTCCCTGTTGAAAACCCCGTTATATATATAAAAGCACTGTATAATTGAGCCTACTATAATTGCGTACTTGCGATAGGCCATCCAGCGGAAGACTGGCTCCATATCTCGAAAAGAACAATAAGAAGCGGGAGGTTTCTTAGGAGTACACTTAGACAAAATACAATATTTTGGACTTCATATACAGCAAGTAATTAAAAAGGTCAACTTGGCTACAAAAATTTTATATCCAATTATAAACAGAAAATCGAAACTCAATACTGAAAATTAGCTTATCATTTGCAAGGTTATCTTCCAAAGCATTATGTTATTTGGGTCACCTGTTTGGGGTAAATGTCCTTACAGCCATATATTTCGCTTGCAAAGACCTCAAAACAAAATACTTAAAATGATGCTAAATCTACCTTGGCACTATTCCATGGAAGAACAAGTTTCATTTAGAATAGCAAATTTATTTGAGCGATACAATACATCTTGTAGGCTGTCCGAAAACCACTTGATGTCACAGTAAGCTATTTAAGGGAATAAAGCATTTAAAATGGTCCAAGCTTTGTAATTGTTATTGATCTTCTTATCTTTGGTTTGTTCATATTCCTATTTGTTTGTTTACCGAACTATTTAATTAATCATGTACACATCTATTTATTTATTTGTTAATTAACATATTTACTTATCTATTTATTTATTTAATTATTTATTTATTTATTTTATTAACGTGCAAAGCATAATTGAGATCAGCTCTAGCTTTCTTGCCTCCCATTCTCTCCCAACTTGGAAAACTAATTTTTAAGAATTTGAAGAAGGGGTTTTCTTGTAACTTTTCCTTCGACTTTTCATGATATTAAACTGTGATTCTTGCAATAATAATGTTTTTTTTTTCAGAAGTAAAGTAAAGTTTTACTAATTCTCTAATTAAGAATGAAAAAATGTAAATAATTTCAGCTAAAATAAAAATACAATTGTGTGTGTTAAAAAAAAAAATTGGTCATTGTGAGTGTATACAATTTAAATCTCAACGATTTCTAACCAAAGATGCTACAGCGATATACGATAAAAATGCAATATTACTCGATTAATTGTTGTTTGAGATTTCAACATGGTTTTTAAAACCAATCCCCTACATGCAATTTCATGTTATTTCTCTTGCAGGGGCCTAAAAAAAGAACAAGAACTGACACAAATATAGACAAAGTTAATTCCAACTTTGATGTGCAATCCATTAATTTTCATTCTTTTTTCAGTCGCCAATATAATTTAATTGTAATTGTACGTTCTAGGAACTGATTTTGGGCGGAAACTTATAACATACTTCGAGACTCGACTCCCGTAATGGACGAACCATAGACATACTTACAAATTTGAACGGAACTTTAGATTTCTTATAATTAAATTGAGTTCCGATTTTTGAAAACAAGGGGAAGACCTTGAGTTTCTAACTCTATAATATTTTATGTTTAGGGGTCTTAGAAGAATTTACATGTTCTATGAAAACTGCAATTGTCTACCTAATACGGCTCAGAAGATGCAGTCAGTGCGGATTTGTCTTGAGGCCCAGTAGGCCCAGAAGGTAGTGAATGCAGTTTTATTACCAGCCTTGGCTTGTTCGTCCGCAGTTCCATCGCCTTTGATCCCATTATGACTAGAAACCCATTCGAACCTAAGTTTGTTACGTTGGGCTATGGATTGAAGCATCGTAGCAGCTTTTGACAGGTTTGGATTCCATGTGATTGAATGACAGTGCTTTAAGTGCTGCTAAGTCGTTTGAATATATGAGAGATCTGTCCCCTTTTGGCCTTAGACTAGGTTATCAATGGCGCCGGATTTGATGGCTTATAGTTTGGCCAGGGAAACACTTGGATGCTTTCGCATAGGTATATATTCTTGTCTTCTTTTTAATTGTGGGAGAGTCAGTTCGACAAGAAGGGAATGTGTCAAGGACTGGAAAAATTCCAATTATAGAGTAACAACACATGAAAATTCGCCTACTCACAAATTATCTGGCGGCCAAGACTGCGCATACACTTGATTCACTCCAAAAATTAAACTATTAAAAGCAATTTTCCAGCAATAAGTAGTTCATTAGAAGTTTTAAATCAAAAAAATATGTAACGTTGCATATTGTACAGTGGCACGGAGCCCTTCCTGTGCGTTTTCGACTTGCACTTTTTCGTACCTTAATTTTTAATTTTAAAAATCCATTGGAAGTTGCTTTCCATTTTTATTCTTAAGGAACTGTCTATTTGTTCACTTATCGACAAGTATGTTGCTGGGTTCCTAATGTCAAACATTCTGAACATACGGAGTACGAAGCCTTCTTCAAGTCGACCAGGCAGGCATTAGTGCATTGTTTCTTTCTTTTGTACCATTTGATTTGCAATCATGCCTCGCTTTAAAACAAATTGTTGATTCGGAATAATATTCTTGTCCGCAACACTGTTAAACCAACTTAGGGGCCGGAGAATTCGCAGCTTGATAGAGGATTGTATAGTGTGCACATTACATTATTCAGCGTCTTGTTGAAGAGGATGGTGTAGTTTCAAAAACAGTAAACCATGCAGTGTTGTATTTAAGCGGAGTGAGTATTCTCGGTACGCACCTTGAGCTGTTCCTAGTCTTCCAAGACGTCCGTTAATTATTTTATAAATCGTTTTGTCCGACAAATTATCCATTTCTTCGAGCAGGTTTCAAGCAACTTCCGATACATTTTTAGACTTGTGAAACGATGTCTGGATTAGTCACTTTTATCGGCCGTCTTAAGTGTGGATTGTCTTCAATTGAGGCCTGGATTTATTTAAAGAGTCTGCTGTATTTGCCAGTTATAATTTAACGCGGGCAAAAGTCGACGGAAGAAGATGACATATTTTTTCGGATTGTTTCATTTAAATATCCTTGAAGCCTTGTCCTAAATTTTTAATGACTATAGACAACAACTAAACTTTTTCCCGAATCTCAGTGTGACATCCAGGATTGCTTAGCCTTAAGGTATGGCTTCAACCAACTGCCAAAGTACGAATCATTATCACACCCAATTCACGGATCCAGAACCAGCAGTTCTGGTGTGGAGTTAATCTTGTATATGTACACATATTCTCTGTACTGCAACCTGGTAACTAAGAATCTGATTGAAACTGGAAATTTCAAGTGTTGTTTCAAAATACTTCAATATGTCACATAACACAGTCACGTCACGAGTTGAACTCGAAATTGCAATGTTTTGTAGACATTTTGAATGTTTTTTTTTTTTGCAAAACTGATAATCTAAAGTACGATTATGTCGCTTCGATTTTATTGCTTTTGTTTTCATTTATCTGCAATCGACTCATATCTCAAGTTCATACAGATTGAGGTAACCGATATGAAATTTATTGGTACATACTCGTACACTGCAGTTACAAAGTTTAGGGCCTACCAAGATGGGCTTTTAAAAAAACGTATATTCTTACTAGGGAAAGATTGCTTGAATAGGATATTGAGAATTGCTTAGATTTTTATCTTAGGCGCAATTGAAACTGAATTGAATTGAAAGTTCTTCACGCATTGAAAAAAAAAGTGGCCTGATGCGAGTCAGACATGCACACGAAGGATTCAGTACTCATGGCCATGATTTGCGATTTTAAAAAACACGTTTTTTGCTAGAGGATCCTAGAGGAGCGCCTTGCGAAGGTTATCCTTTTGCATCTATTTCCTGATTTCGTCAATATCATTATTATTATTATTATTTATAAGGCACAAATGTACAGGGTAATACTTACAAGCTAGTAGCTACCAGGGCTTTTAGCTGAATATGATAATTTTGTATTAAAAGAAAATATGTTGATGATTCCCTGCTACAGGGACGGTCAGAGGAAGGGAGAGCAGTAGTTCCGACTTTCTTCGATCGTCCCGGCAAAGGTTTTACATGGATTAAACTTAGGTACTATCACATGGATTGAATATTTGCAAAATTTTTAAAACGTTTTGTATGTTTTGTTCGCAAGGAACCAAAAGAAGATTTTTTAAGTCATTCATTAAAGAATAATTTCGTTGATTTTCGAGCAAACTGTAGTTTAGAGATTGATGGAAAGCTTGAGGTTTAGTTGGCAGAGGTGGTATGGTGGCATACTACATGGTTGCAGTAGTAGAAGTAGGATAGCTAGCAGGATTTCGGTTTTGATTGATGGAGGAGTAGTGACCAATCCAACATCATTTGAGTGCGGATATGAGTTTGTGAAATTCAAGATATCTTTTTTGGTGGGATGATTTTGTGGGATTACATGGCTGCTGGTCTTTGAGATTATTTTAGCTTCTCGATCTGCGTGTTCATCTTAAGTCGGTGTCGACCGGTTGTTTACATTTTCGATGGCTGCTAAAGTTGAAAGACTGTGGGTGCATATCACAGTGTTTTTCTTAGATTTAAAAGCAATTTGCGTGGCTTTCAAAACTGCTAAGACTTCGGTAAAAAAGACTGAGAAATATGACGGTAGTTTTTCTTCGGAAACGAGATTGTTGTTATTTCGTCAATAACTCGCCGCCGCTAATTGATTTCTAAGTCGTCAACTGAAGGTAGTCCCAAGGAGCAATGTCCATGTCGGCCACAGTGAGTCAAAGAATCAAACAGTGCAAAGTGCATCAAACAGTGACTTTTTCGGGATCGAATTATTTGTCAAATATTCGCCTTCACCAATTGAAAAGAGCTACCAAAATTTTAAGCAATTTGCCAATCGGTCACTGAAGTCAGAATTACTGACGAAAATGTGAAATTTTAGAAAAAAAATAAATAAATTTTGTATTGATTTGGTTTTCCAGCTCAGAAAGGGTGCCAAAGAACAGAAACAAATGTTATTGCCTGCGCATGTAAAAGGTTGAACCGTATCAGGAAATCCTTCTACAATGTTTGACTTCAAGCATTATGTGCGCCCTACACTTTTGACATTCAACGTACTTCTTCAGGCTTATTTTCATGAAGATTGCCTTCAAACAAGGTGTAAAAAAGTCACCGCAATCACATTTGATTATAATTTAATTGGCATTTAATTTGTACTCGGAACTGTCGCGTATTTGAAGTTTGTTTAAAGGAAACGTCTGTTAACCGTGCGCCTAGATAAGAAAACATGACGGCAGCTGAATTGACACTTGATATGAAAGTGGCTTTGGGATTAGATATAATCCAAATCAGGTTTAAGCATAAATTCGTCTGTCATACATTCAAAACCAATGGACTCTTGGACCTCATTTCAATCTTATCTCTTCCGTTAGTCCATTTTATATTTGCGTGTACATTTGTTTTTTTCTGCAATTATCAATCGCTACAAAAAGTAGATCTCCCGGTGAATAAACACGGTGGCAAGCTTCAATTTTACAAACCAAAAAAAAAGTTTGCCAATATTTGAATTTAGCATTGATAAGCTGTGAAATTTCTAGCTGACCGTGCGGTCCATGAGTTACACATCCGTTGATTATATTGTACTCCCACGTGGTAGCAATCTATTAGCAGTTTGTTAAATAAAATATTGACTCAAGACAGTGTCAACAGAAAATGTTGTTACTTCAAATTTCATCGAGCTTACGGAATATTGATTCGATACAACCGACGTCACATTGTTTCATTGCCACTTTCACTTTTACTTTTCATCTGAATTTTCTTTTTAGCATTTGAAAAAAAAAATTCTAATAGGATTTAACAGTCGACTGATGAAACTAATGGTTTCCAGAGAAGAGCAAAATGTTAAGAAAAAAAGTGTACAAGTCAGGAAGAAACGTGAGAAAACGTTTAATGGGAATTATTGGGGTTTTATCAAACAACCCTGGCGGAGGTTATGAAATGAAAGTAAATTACATTCCCATAACGTTGTGCGAATCGGTTGAGGTGTGTTCTGCAATAGCAAGCGAGTTTGTGGTTTTAATGATTTGTTGTTGATTCAGGAGTATTTTTCGAATGTTTAGCAATTGTTTTTTTTTTGCATTTTATTTCATTGAAATCGGTCATTATTGTTTTTTTTTTTTTTGTTTTATGGCAAGACGCAGTTGACTGGTTAACTGCGATTGAAGTAAGTGTATGAGCTTGTAATAATAAAAAAATGAAATATGTGCATTTTGTTTTTGCTAGGTGTCAATGTTAGGTCATCAAATTTGACCTTGGCCGTCGTCACATGTTAAGTCACATTTCTGTGTAATTACACTTTTAAGCGTCGCTAAACAAACATACAATGTTCCTTCTTAATCGGAATGGATCTTTTTATAACTCGATTTAATTAATTGCTGAGAATTTCATAAGTTTATTTGTTAATTTTTCGTTTGTTAATATATGTAATAGTTATTTTTATTGTTATTATAGGTTTGCATGGTATATCGTTATTATTCTGACTGGTGCTCTATTCTGTTCAAGATTTGGAGTCTGAATGTCCTAAGGTGGGCGAGTATACCTTATTAATTTTGATTATAGTTAAAGACATATTAAGGCAGAAAAAAATGTTTATATGTTGCAAAACTAATTTGCCAATTGAGACTTATGTCTGCTAATTTACAAATTTCAGTATGTCTCTTGAGTGAATGAATCGTCTCTAGATTGTTTCCCTATAATCAATCGTTACTGGCACCTCACAGCTCCATGATGACCAAGAAACTACACCAAAACGACTGATTATTCGATTTCGGTGACAACAGAAATGAAAAAATCGGGATCAAAGGGCATGCCTCATCAGGAAAAAATCTTAATGCTAATGAAGGATGTTTAATTTTAATTGCATCAAGGTTGGTTATACGAATGAAGAAGTACTCGAGCTAACTAATTTTCTGCTCTTATATTACCACTACAATTTGTCGTTTAAATGAAATGGATTATTCCTTATAGGCTGACTTGCGATGTTTTGACTTTCAGAATCGCATGTGATCTTAAGGACTAATTTCTTGGGAGCTGATAAATCGATTTTTCTCTAGGGTCATACTTGCATAGAAAGCAACTAAATTTTGTATATCGGCCTTGCACTCCTGTTAAAATTGCCGTTCGTCGGCACCTGCTATATCTTTAAAAGTAAACAATTACTTCTTTCTCTCTCTCTTAATACAGCGAACGAGTTTATAAATTAATCTCTTATTTTATGCTCAATAATTTTGTTTTTTCGTTGAAATTATAACCATTTTAGTAAAAATTTAAAATTCTGATTGCACCAAAATTTGACAGCTGAAACAGTTGTGACCCACTCAGATCTTGTTTGGATCCATTGTGTTATCACTAACCGCTGATTGAATGCCGTAACGTTCTTTAATTGTTGTGGTAGAAGAGAAATGGGTAATTACTGCCGCCATCCCAAAAATCAATCTTAGGCCATCGATTTTTCAAATACCTCAAGGCGTTTGCAAGTTGGCCTGGAAGTCATTGAAAAGAATCGAATTGAATTTTGAGAACTAAAAACGCATTTAAAAAGGCATAGTTAAGAATTTGCGAGGCTGAATGTCTTCAAGATCCTGAAAGCTTGTTTAAAATGAACATATTCTAACGTCCATAATACCATTAACAATCCAATTTCCAATGTTACTTAATTATCGAAAAAGGCGAATTATTGAAAGAAGTATTTGTCGATTTATATAAAAGGACAAATATCCCGATTATTGAGGAAAATCTCAGTTTTCGATGCGCTTTTAGATACGAAATTGAAATGTCATCTTCTGTGAGAGAACTCGCTGATCAGTCATAAATCATCATTTTATTTCTACAAAATTTCCTGAAGTGTGAAATGCATTTCTGTTATTTTTAACCATTCGTGTGTCTTTAGATCATTTCAAGATTGAAATTGATAAAAACTTATATTTGAAATCTACGGCACAAAAAAAGTTCACGCATCGTAGCGTCCATCAAAAAATCCACGACATGAACTGCGAACTTTGATGATGTCATTTACACTTTTGCTGAACAGAGAAAACGAATTTCAGTACCCTCTTTAAATTAAAAGTTATAAGAAAACTAACAAACTTTAATACCGCTTTTACTTTGGTAAAGCTTGTTAATATTGGGTGGGAGTGCCCGCATTCGATTACTTTTCCTCGGGCCTCAAACGATATAGTTACGCCACTGGTCTTGACATTTCACCACAGTCCTTGTTTATGGTATGTTTAGTCAAAGTCATCATAATGTTGGAACTACCAAAATTCATTAATTGTCTACTTTTCTGGGTATATATTTCTGTTTTTCGAACACACTGGTAGTCTGAAGGACTTAAACCAGAGTTATAGACCAATAGCTTCTGATTTTGATTGATCTTAGTTTAAAGTGATGGAGCATCAATCCTTTTGGGCTTGTATGCAATATGGTATCCGAAGGAGGTAGTGCAATTGATTGAAAGGCCCCACAGGCTTAAAGGTTTTAAAATGAGATCGGGGTTTCTTTTATTTATTAAAATAAAAAAAAGAACTACTAAGTTGGGATTATCGAGAATAGTTAAAAGATTACCAAAATTATAAGCAACATGCTGTGAATGGAATAATCTTGTTAAAACATTTTTGGCTCTTAATGATGTTAACCTAGAACATTATTTTACATATATCGGTAACTTCTCGTCGGCAAGTTGTATCAATCAACCAAGGGTAAGCCGCGTAAAGCAAAAGTCATAATGTGCGTCATAATAAGGAGACCAAACCTGGATGGCATATTCGAGAAGTGGTCGGACAATGGTGACATAAAGGGACCTAGAGACATAATAATAAGAGAACTCTTTCGACTATCGTATAATAAAACCAAGGATGGAATTCGCTCTACATATGACACGGTCGATATGTGACCGAAAATTGAGTTCTCTATCGCAGAGAACACCGAGGTCGCATTTCGAATCAACAAGGGGAACAGGGGTTCCGTTAAAGGAGTATGTACGGGGAGGCTGTGACATTGAGCTTAAGTTGGTTTATGCTACACCACAGGAAGAACCGATTCAAATCATTTTGAAGTAAACTACTATCAATTGGCAATGATATGTGTTTAGAGATTCAACATCGTTGATAGTGAGAATAAAGATAATGGGTCCTAAATGACTACCTTGAGGTACTCCAGATGTAGGGACTATTGGCTCGGACACTGAGGATCTGAAAAGAACCTTATACTAGCGGTTTTCTAAATAACCAGGAGATGAAGGATGGAGAAAACCCCAGGGGCCTAAGTTTTAGGGAAATGATTTGATGAGAGATTTTATCAAAAGCCTTGCTGAAGTCAGTGGCTAAGCATCAACCTCTTGTTGTTGTGCTTGCAATGCTTAAGATACGAATTCGGTAAGATTTGTTATAGTAGATCTACCTTTTGCGAATCCGTGTTGGTTTAAGGAAAGTATGGGCTTACTGTGAAAGTACAAAGAGTCTTAGACAGTTAGACCACTTTGAACTGGCGAACAGTCATCCTTAAGGCTATTATCACGTAAGAAGTGACTGTATCAACTGATACCAAGGATGTTTGTGCGCAGAAATAATTTGAATGTGAAGGAAGTACGTGGCTAGTAAACGATTGGCCGAAGAAGTAAGCGAAGAGGTCAGCAATTATTTTTGGGTCTGGATAAGATGTGTCAGAGTATTTAAGAGTAGAGGGGTAGCTATTAGTTTTTCGTTTTAAGTAAATGAACCGATAAAAATGCTTAGGTTGGGAAAGGGCGCTGACCTGCATTTGATCATGATATTTACGTTAAAGAGCCTCACAAAAATCGGAGAACCGAATTTAACCCTGCTGGTAGTTGTAATAGTCAGATTAAGATTTTGACCTCAGGAAGGTTTTCCATAGGTTTCCCGCGATCGATTGGGTAAATCATCTATCGACAGGTGCATTTGGGTTCTTAACTAACAAATGCTTAAAGTCTATTTGGCTTATAAGTCTTTTAAGTTTAGCAAAGTTAGCTTTGCGAAAGTTGAAATGATAAATACACACCGATACTGATGGTGTACTAACAACCTCGTATGAGAATTTTAAACAAAGGGAGTGAAAACGACCTAATGTTGAAAGAAGCTGAGGGCTTGCAGTAACGATCGAGTTTTCCGGGTCGGAAGTAAAGATCGGATCAAATTGTTTGCCCAGATTGTTTGTAATATCACTAATTTGAAAAAGACCAGAGTCAGAGAAACTGTCAGTTAAGAGAATTTCTTTCTCAGATGTAGATTGACAAGGAAGGAAGTATAATTTTTTCATCAGAAGTAGCCCAATGAAGTTGTGGGAAGTTAGTGTCTCCGATAGCGATAAATTCATCATTTGGATCTGCGTTTTCGATAATGGCATAAATGGCGGATATTGCAGTAATGTAATTGACTTCAGTGAATGCAGAGCAGTAAATATGAATGCATTTATTCACATAGTGAAGTCAAACTTGCATTCTCTTGAAGTCTGTATGAATGAATAACTTATCGGGATGGTATCCGCTGTTATATCTCTAGCTAAATTTAGAGTCAAATCGACACTTATTGTAACTCTCAACTTATATTTTAAGTTTGAGATTTTTGACTACTGCTTTCTTCCATTAATCGTTGGTGTCCGTTGCCCATGGACAAAAGATTCAATTCATCTTCATGTCGACATTCAGTGCATTCACGGATTCTTTCAAGCTTTTCTTTAATTTTTTCAAAGTTGCGTCTCCATGCGGAAATGACGCATATTATTCACTGACCAAATTAAAAATAGTCAAAAGAATTTATTAATGAAACCAATAAAAGTTAAATTTATAATTTTAACCTTATCAATATTTTAGTCAACCAAAATCGAAGATTTATGACATCTAGCTATCAAGGGATCAGTTTAACTATCAAAATTTAATACAAAAATGGCGGAATGAATTATTTAACGAAAGGTGATAAATCAATGGCGGGATCGACGCGTGGTTCTCTCTGACGTCTTTTCGAAGGCGGAATTCCCTACAATTGCAGTACATTAAGGACTTTGTCTGCAATTAAGAATATGTTTTATGGTTCACACGCGCATTTGTTGTTATGATTTATTTAATTCAATAGGGGACCTTGGAAGATAACAAAAAGTTTAACGCACGACATGGACTTTCGATCAATAGATCTTTTTGAGACGCACCACTCTTCTCAGAGTGAATTTTGAATTTTTTCTGAAGCAAATATTTTGGCATCCTTGATTCTTTGATCCTTAATATAACCTTTGGCACCGTGCTCCGCAACGAGCACAGGCGCTCCTTGTGATAAATCAATCCATTCTTCTGTTGCCATAATATTCCTCATGTCTTGTCAGTTATATTGTCGTTTTTTCCCAATGGGTTAAATAGCTTGAGGCATTCCCAAACGAAACGAGATCCCTCTTGGTCCTCCCAAAATGCTTTTACAGGGGCCATAACATTTAAATTTCTTTCTCAGAAGCTGGTCATTTAGTCGGGAAAACAGAGAGAAGTCGTCGGTTTGCAGATATTGCGAATAGAATTGGTGGTCGAACAATTCGAAACCCGCTTGTACAATGACTCCAAAAGCGATTTCGACATTTTCCATTTCCGTGTGCTTTGTATTGTGGCACTCTATCTGGAAGCTTGCATCTTCACGTAATATTCTGACTGCTCAGTCTTCTTATTAAAAGCCCTTAAAATGTGGTTCCCTTTCTCAGGAAATATACCTTCACAAATTGGCCGGAAACTTAGAATATGGACTTCATAACCTTTTGTGCCCCTCGAATTCGAGTTCTGTTTCGTTTCAGGGACAAAGTGAGATGGATACGAACCTCGTGTGTAATTCTAAATTGTTCCAGTAAATTAATTGCCTCATAGAAGTTGACATTTGCTCTTAAAATGACAACTCCTTTCGTCTTTTATTCGGCGGGTAACATTCTGGGTTGGCAATGTGTTACAAAAGATAAAGCTCCATTTGACTTGGGCTAGCTTACACAAGACCTTCGACATTTTCCGAAATTTTTCCCGCTGTAGGACATTGATTGGCTATCCTCGTGATGCTCGTCTTCGGTATTCCACCAGCTTTGCATCTACGAGGAGCAGATTGTTCCGATATTTGTATCAAGTAGGCGTTTAGTTTGAAGGAGAGGCGTTAAGTAGGCAGAGGTGCTGACTTCTTTTGCCTTCCTTTTCGTGTTAATGCTTTGAATCTTCGAATAAATTTACTTTCCAGGGATTTTGTATCTTTGAGTATATGATGTATATGATTTTTTGCACGTCACTAATAAAGATATAAGACATTTTTCACTCCTTCTGGAGGCAATATCGATATTAAAATTTTGTAAACTTTGAGCCGCCATTCATAAAAAACCCAAGGTACTTTCAATTCAATCTGAGTAACGAGACCGACATACCAAATTAAAATGCAAATGATATTGCTTGAATGGGAAAGAAACATAACTTTGTTGGGTGATTCACTTAACACCGACCCACAAGAATTTGCAATTTGCAACTTTGTGACGACAGACTCGCATCATGAATATGGATCAAGAATTTCTATTCACGCAGTTAATATCTATTAAAATCAAGATAATTTCTAGGATTTAAATACGTCACTTGACAAGCTTGAACTGCGTAAATGTCTTAACTGGTAGAAAAAAAATTATGTAAATTCGAAGAATTATGGCTCACGACAAAGCAATAACAGCTTGCATATGAATGGCACGTCTGGCGCAGCATGTAATGTCTGACACGAACAATTAATGAAATTATTGGCGGATCTGATGCTAAACAAACCTGATGTAATACATGCGATTCGTTTTATACAAAATCCCAAGTATGCTAAATGGGATCCCCCTGTACGCCGTGGAATGAGGAATGAAATTCTTACTGTTCCGTGCTTTGAACAAAGTGAGTTTATGACTTTTCGATTAGAACAGTATAAAACGTTTTCATAATAATTAACATACCAGTTAAGTAACTACAGTTTAGTACTTACTAATGGTTGTCAGAACTGTGGCTTGCTGGCTAAGCATATTGCACGTGCTTTTTGCAATTGCATCGAACAAGTTTTTTTTTCACTATTTGGACTTAAATCAGAGATGAGGGATGACGAAAGTAGTCATTACTCAATAGGAGCTCTTAGAAATATTTCGTTCTTATATTGATTGGACACGTTTTGACTCTAGATAGATAAGTAATGATCAGAAAGGCATAAAAAAACTGAGCCAAACCTCACGTTTCTTAGATAACGACAACAATTATGTATTTAGTAAATATTCCAGATTTTTGTTTTCCATATAAATACCAAGTATATTCGTCTACGTTTTGTCGAGCCACGAGACTTTTATCTGCTTCTCGATTCCATGTAACTATCTAACATCGTCAACGATTCAAAATTTATTGACAGCCAAATCAAACAGGTCACAAAACTCTGCAATTATGAAAGTATTTTTGGGATTCAGATCAGGCAAAACGGGCTCTTACTCCTAATTATGATAAAGAAAAGGCTTCTTCTTAACTCTCATAAAATTTGTAAAAAAAAAATGTACAAACAATATTTAAAATAATAAGACAAACGAGGTGAAATTGAGAAGAAATTTTGGGCGAAAACCCAGCACCATGAAAGGTGTTTTTAAACTTTTAAAGATTTAAAAAAAAAAACAAATTAAATCGCCTTGCACTCATTTACATTGGGGTTTGTTTATTACCTATTCGAATATCAGTTTCTGGCTGTTGCGCAGAAAAGAAGGAAGCCGGAGTGCTTTTCATCCATGCGACCGGCTTGGTTTTATCTTAAAAATTCTTGATCTATTTGATTATAACCCTAGGCTCAGATATTCCTCGATAGCTTCGAACTCTCTTTTATTGCCAACACTAGAAATGCCATTCAAAACCATGAACTTGCTAGCCCATTTTTCTTTTGGTTTATTGAGGTAAACCCTCATTAATAAGTCCCTTCATTTCCTCGTCTTCACTGAGGTGTCCTTCCAAGGGAACTTCGGTCAACGCCTCATTCCAGGTATCAAGCAGGACATTGATCCCAAGTGTAACTCAGTAACTCTAGCCCTTTGAATTGGGGTTTTCTTCACTTGGTAAAAGTGGCTCTTCCAGAAATTCTGCGGGAACAAATAGTTTACACAGGGTGATTTTTTAGCTATTATTTTTTTGGCAACACTGGTTTAAACAGCGGACGCACGTTTCGTGTTTTGTTTCACTGTCAAACATCTTCAATTTGGTCTATAATTTAACTATGAATCGTCTTACAAACGAACAACGTTTGAAAATTATTGAATTTTATAATCAAAATGCGTGCTCTGTTAAGAAAGTTCATCGCGCGCTTCTTCCATTTTATGGTCAGTTTAATCGACCCACTGAAGCGGCTATTCGGGCTATTGTGACTAAATTTCGCACCAAATTTACATTGTTGGACATTAAACCACCAACACGCTTACGTATAGTGTGAACTGAAGAAAATTTCGCAGCTGTATCGGCCAGTGTTAATGATGACCATCAATTATCGATTCGTCGCCGTTCGCAGCAATTAGACCTCTGATACTCAACAACGTGGAAAATTTTGCGGAGGCATTTAGGTGTGATGCCTTTCAAAATACAGCTGGTGCAAGAATTGAAGCCGAACGACCTACCGCAACGTAAAATTTTTGGTGAATGGGCTCTTGGAAAGTTGGCCGAAGATCCGCTTTTTTACCGAAAAATTGTGTTCAGCGACGAAGCTCATTTTTGGCTCATTGGGTGCGTAAATAAGCAGAATTGTCGATTTTGGAGTGAATATCAGCCAGACGCATTGCAAGAGCTACCAATGCATTCAGAAAAAGTCACAGTTTGGTGCGGTTTATGTGCTGGTGGCATCATTGGACCGTACTTCTTCAAAGATGATGCGAATCGTAACGTAACTGTGAATGGTGAGCGCTACCGTGAGATGATATCCAACTTTTTTTTGCCCAAAATGTAAAAGCTTGACTTGCATGACATGTGGTTTTAACAAGACGGTGTCACATGCCACAGAGCACGCGCAACAATGGACTTATTGAGAGGCGAGTTCGGTGAACATTTTATTTCACGTTCGGGACCGCCTAGATCGTGCGATTTAACGCCTTTAGACTATTTTTTGTGAGGCTATGTTAAAGCTCATATCTACACAGACAAGCCCGCTTCAATTGACGCATTGGAAGACAACATTGAAGCATTTATTCGTGAGATACCAGCCGAAATGTTGGAAAGGGTATGCCAAAATTGGACTAGTCGGATGGACCATTTGAGGCGCAGTCAAGGTCAACATTTGCATGAAATAATCTTCAAACATTAAATAATATGGATCGTACTATCGATTCAAATAAAGATTTCATGCATTTTTCTGAATTTAATGTGTTTTTTTTTTTTAAAAACTTTCCTATAGCTTTTAAAAAATCACCCTTTAGTAGCTTTAAGCTGCATATTGCGTCCATCTCGTGTACGCCAATTAAAATGAAGCGTTTGTTCAAGGGCCTTAGTCTTGAGAGGAAAATTTTTTTTTGCTTGATGAAACATAAAAATTAATAAATAATTTTTTGTCTATGGAAAAATATTAAAACAATGACGATAAGGCATTTTCAAACCTTTGGACTTGTAATTCGACCGAGCTTTGTTACTCCTGCCATAATGCGTAGCGACTTCACCCACGCCTAAAGTACACCTGCAATTTTTAACACCTTACAAATGGTCATAAGAACTACGATGTACCATGGTTTTCTCATCATTTCAACCCCATTATAACTATGAAAAGGCTGATGCCATCATCACTTGATTCCTACGAGTTTTCAGTAAAGTTGGATTTAGTTTATAATCATGCCAGCAAATAATTCACTGATTCAAAGTCATGAAAAAAAATTAAACATCAACGTTGGAAAAATAGACTCCGCGACAGTCTATGATTAGCCTGTATGTATGAATGCTGTACACGTCTATAGATGTCATAAAATGATACATGGAATCATCGTTTGTTAAAGCTTTTTTGCCTAATTTTGTTAGTATTATAAATCAACTATTAAAATTCAAATATAAGAATATTTAAAGAATCTATCAAATCATCAAATCAAATTAGACCGCGTGTACATCTCTTTATAAAACTTGGGTATGGATTTTGCTTCATGTTTGGAGTTTGTTCCTTAAACATGTCTCATTAAACGAAACTTTACTGAAACGAGAGTTCCTAAATAAGCTCAGTTCTTCTGCTATTTGAAAAAAAAGTTAATTAAGAGGGCTCTTAGTGACACTTTGAGTTAGTTCAACTTTTTTGACACCATCGAAATGACGGAGGTGCTGGTCAGCCAGGCCATATTGCATCGATCGGAAGAGATAGTAATCGGATGGCGCAAGGTCTGGACTGTACGGCGGGTGGGGTAGAACATTCCATTTGAGCGTTTCAAGGTAAGTTTTGACCACATTTGCCAAGCATTGTCATGTTGCAAAATAACTTTAACGTATATTGCGCCCGTTTCCGGGCGTTTTTCCTTCAGTGCTCGGCTCAAACGCATCAATTGTCATCGGTAGACCTCGCTTGTGATTGTTTCATTCGGTTTTAGCAGCTCATAATACACAACACCATTCTGGTCCCACCAAATGCACAGCATAACCTTCAGGCCATGAATATTCTGAACGGCCGTCGATGTTCAGGCATGTCCAGGGTATCCATACGTTGCCCGACGTTTTGGATTATCGTAATGTACCCATTTTTCATCACCAGTGACGATTCGATGTGAAAAAGACTTCTTTTTGTGGCGTTCAAGCAGCATTTCAATGTTTCCAATGTCCTCGATGGTCTTCAAACTTTTTTACCTGGCTGGTGAAATCACCATCTTTGAATCGCTTAAACCACCGCTGACACATTCTAACGTCTATAGTATAGCCCGGGTAAGCTTCGGTAAGCAATTGATGCGCTTCGGTTGTTTTTTTCTTAAAATGAAAGAAGCATATTAAAACATCCCGCAAATGTTGTTTTGAGGGCACGAATGTAGACATTTTACGGTTTTATATAAACTTGTGTGTTTTCACTTATGACCAATAACCTAGACTGAAATAATTAGAAAATGACATGAAGTTTCTGATGTGACAGCTGTCATGGTCAAAATTCACCTCACAGTTGTCTGCAATAACGACATTTTCAACCGGTAGTCATATTTTTATTATTATTATTGTTTTTTTTTATTTCTCTTCATGGGAGGATTTAGAGGTATTTTCCATCTAGTATGTAAATCAAACACTAATTGCTTTTTATAACTTATTTTCATAAATAATTGCAGTTGAAAGTTATTCTATATTATCGTATGTCTGTATTGTAAATTGTGCAGTGGCAGACCTTTAAAATTGTTATTATTGAATTATTGCACGAAATAAATATACAAACATGCATAAATACAACTACTGTGATCATTGTGGTTAAATTTCATAAGCCTGGTATATTTTGTGTTTATTTGATGTCTTGAATTAACTCATCGATTTAAAAATAAGTTCACTGAAAAAACCTCAGTGCATCAATTCATATGGTCAGCAACAAATCGAAAACCAAGCACTGTCGAAAGTGCAAATTCACATTGCCTCTTTTGTCTTTTAAACAAATGAAGTGCAAATGTTTCAAATATGATGACATTCATCGATGATGAAGTCATACTCTTTTGTGAAGAGGTCCCTTCTACGAACCCTGTTCTCTTCACGAAAAAGGCTGAACTTGAATGCTTCGACCAGTCGAACTCCTTAACCTAACGGAAGTGCTGCATTCATGAAACCAAAATCAATCTAATAGAATTCTTTTGGGGACAGGCATCAACATCCTATTGTAGAACTTAACGCCAGGTCCACTCAGGAATATAATAGATTGCACAGTTTCTTTCACATAATTGTGAGGAGATAATCCATTCTTGTTCCAAGCCAAAAGTTCTGTGAATAAAGAATTCTAGAGTGTAAGAGAATAAGCTTCTTCGTTGATAACCCAGCAGCAATTACCGAGTTAGTTAAATCAAAAGCCAAATCCAACTGCATTATTGAGGTTCGAATGTCGATCTCGACCAAGCTGCCATTATCATTTCCGTTGCAACACAGTACAGAGTAAAAGAAAAATGTATTCCCACAAAAAGGGTCCACACAGAGACTAAAATACAAAGGCACTTCTCTGCATATGTGAAGCAAAAATCGTGCATCAAACCTAAACTTTAACTCCCATCATTTTTGTATGCATATGCGCATTCGTCGCAAAATTGTACCTTTAAATGGATCTACGGCGGCTAGCACCATACAATTGCGGTTCAGGAAAACAAAGTCTTCCTGTCTTGCGTCATTGCAGCTCATCCAATAAATCTATCAAGGCTAGTTGGCTTTAGCTTGAATTCATCATTTTGAAGTCTGAAACAGCATCATTAATCAGTAACAGATGCTCAGCTAGCAAATTTTAGTAATTTATTCAAGTAAAACAGTTAACATGGAGCTCCAGTCCACCCACAGTCTAGCTAACCAATTGGCCAATGTTATTACTCCGAAATTGACAAAACTCGTGATTTATCAATCTCTTGACCTATAGTGACCCAAATTATTGAGAAAACCAGCCGCAACTTTAACACTTGTACAGGTTTTATGTAGCTAATTAATTTATCTTAAATAAGTTTGGAAATAAACCCCGCATTAGCTCCGTTTACGTCGATCGTGAATTTATTTTCGGAAATATCATCGCGAACATCAATTATGATTCCTTCCGCTTTCAATTGCCTTGATTCGAACTCCAAAAAAAAAATCTTACTAAGTGGATACCTGAATATATTTAACAAAAAACAAAAAAAAAAAAATTCGCCTGTTTTTGTTTCTAAATTTAAAACTGGAGACTTAAAAATTCTTGCATACGTCACTGGGCAATTGTGTAATATCGGAACGTTCATAAAGTTCCAACAATCGAACACTAAAGCCACGCGATTCCGCTGAGTAAAACAAAAACAAGGACCAAAAGAAGCATCCGTGAAGTTTAATCTGACGAATGATGATGGCCTTAAGCCTTTAAATTTGGAATTTTCGTACGTTGTTTTTTATGAG
Source organism: Orthonevra nobilis (assembly GCA_963555765.1). Lineage (NCBI taxonomy): Eukaryota > Metazoa > Arthropoda > Insecta > Diptera > Syrphidae > Orthonevra > Orthonevra nobilis. The sequence continues at coordinate 9,907,110 of OY743225.1, forward strand.
GTCTCAGAACTTTGCAAATTCTTCTGCGAAACTCACCGTGTAAACAGATTGTATCTTTCATATTTTATCTATTTTTGTGTAAAAAATGTCACATTTTTGTACTATAAGGCATCATAGCTTGTCAGCGAAATTTGAATGAACAAAAATACAAATACAAAATATAAAGCACACAGAAATATCATTATCAACAGGGTGGGGGATGAAGCTGATACAAGTTGTTTTTTTTTTGCCGCGCTTTCTGATCGGCTTTGTTGTTGCCATTGGTGGTTGGTTTGGGCTTGACGTCGAATACCTTTGTGTTGGTGTTCTACGCGCTCCGATCAGGTGGCAGTTTGATTCTGTCCGGCTTGTTGATGCTTGCTGATTATAAATAAGACTCTCGTCCGATCGGTTGGTTGTTTTATGCACCTAACCGTCGCCGCGTAAGGATCTCTTTATGTTACGTTGTAACAGTGGATTTCGGTAACGTTTTAATTAATTAACTAAATAAAGATCATTAGTTCGTGTGTGCTCGGTGGTTTCGGTTGAATTAAAAAAATAAATACGATCAATTTCTCATTTGATAAATAGTTTTTTTCAATAAATTGAAAAAAAAACTAAATAAAAGTGATTTTGTGGATTTGATTTCTTAATTTCATACCACGTGAGTTCAAATTTATGTTTAATTATTTTCTTATTGATTTTTTTGTTCTTGTTTTTGGGAGTCTGGTGAAATCTTAATTAAGATCAAAATTTGGAATAGCCTTCATCCAAATGAACCTCGTGACAATTGATATTTAATCAAATGGATTTGTTTCGTTTCATGTGCCGGTGTCACTTCAAATCATAGACACATGATATCTAGCATGTTTTCTGTTGACATCAGCTTCATATGGCGCATTAGTAAGAAAGTTACAACTGTTCAGTGAAAAGTAAATAAAAAGAACAACTCTTGGTCCTATGTGTAGTTAAGTTTTGTCCCAAACTTGAACAGTGTTTTGCCATGCAGCGTTACGTCAATAATGATTGACGTAGTTTTGGTCAAACTAAGCCGGTTTGTGTTTATTGATATGGTTTTTATTTTGATAAATAAGGCCAAGTTTTAAAACTTTTTACTCTTCGCATCTGAGAGTTCTAATAACGACTTTAAAAATTCTTTTAAATTAGTTTGTTACTTCAGGAAGAATTTGCATTCAAATTATTTTACATTTTTTCATATTGTTGCCCTCCTTTTTGATTCTCATCAATTTGAATATGCCGATATCATTACATTTTAGTTTTACTTACGTTCGTGCTGATAAAATGAAAACCAGTCTTAATCAGGTTCTTTATTTTTTCACTTTGGACTATCAAGTCCATGAATTTTCGTTATAAATAAATGCAATGGTGTTTTGGTATGAAGAAATGGCAATGCGCTCTTCCGGTTCCTAAAGATAATTGCTTATGTTTAGTTATTGGTTTATTGTCATTTCAAGATGGATTCCTGTAACTGTAACAATTTAATATATTTTGTTAAAATGGTGTTCAACAATCACGTTGTTTAACTGAACAAAATAAAAATAGTTCCTGGTTTTGAATTACGTGCTCGAAACCATGTCTTGTTCTTGTTGAGACGAAATTCAATTCATTCATACATCCTTGACGTTTGCCTGGATCTTGTGTCATAATTTTGGTTTTGAGTTGACGCTTAACTGGGGTCGCCGAAACACTGAAACGATTTGCTTTATAATTTATTTCGGTTTGTTATTCTCAGTTATTTTTTTTCAAAATTTTTCTTCCATTTACTCCATAAAGGGCTTACGGTTGCAACAGTCTTCCTGCCTTTCTCAATTATTTTGTTTTTTGTTCATATATAGTATGAGATCCTTAATGAATAAATTAAAAGATTAATGTTTTTTTTTTGTATAAATTTCTTAACAACGCAATTTTTTCGGAGATATTCTTTGCTGAAAAAATATATCTCTGAGCAAGTCTCCAACGAAAATTATCTTCAGCAGTTAAATTAAAATAATCCAGACTATTCTCGGCCCATCTTTGAAGACTGTTTCCGAAAATTTTAGTGCTTTTGAATCCAGAAATAATAATAATCCGACGGTAAAGTATGCTGTTCTTCTTTAAGGATAAAATTTTGTTTATTCATCTTTTCGTTCTGGATAGTTTGTTAAGGTTGGTCAGAAGTATAATAACATCAATCAATGTGACAGTGCCATCAACCTTTTCACTTCGCTATTTTTCTTTGTTGAAAACGTAGTTCAAGTTTCGATTCATTACCCAAACCTGGAGCTCCGCCGCAGTTCTAATTTTATTTCAAGTCTTAAAAGTCAATGTTTCCTTAAAGCGACTTATATTTATATATTTTATCTGCAGAAGTGAAAAAAATGTAACCAACCAGAAAGTTTTGGCTTCAAGCAAGAATGTTTGCTCGTTTTACGACCATCTGTTTCTAAATATTTCGTGTTCGCTGATTTGGCACGTTTGGTGTAGGCCAAATGCGTGCGTGACCTTTCGCTGCCATTCTTGTATCCACTGTGTGCTTTTTTTTTTTCTAAATAAATATACAGTTTATACGGCAAGTATATGTCGTTAGTTTTCTTTAAGCAGGAAAACGAAAATGCCCCAAAATGCAAAGCAGTTCCACTTACACAAATGTTATGATGTTGGATACGTAATTTCCCGAGATACATGGCACAAACCAGAACAACAAAAATAAAATAGAATAACCCACCATATAATCAATTTCTAATATATTCCCAAGAATTTAATTATGCATTTTACAAAGAAAATCCCGCGTTTGGAAAACAAGTTTTAATATTTATTATGAGTCAGGAACTTTTCTTTTTCCATAATTACAAACATAAACTAGTTTGATTATTTTCTTTAGAAAAATCCCCTTGGTTGCTTGCATTTACTTATCATCTGGAATGCAGTCTTCCAATCTTAACTCAAAGTTCTTAAAGTCAGCGTTTTCTCATGAAACAATCTTCCACAAGAACATGCATTTCGAATATTCGATTAAAGATGACAATCCACTGGATGATGAAATCAATCGCTTATATAACAGCAGAAGTTTCTTGTAATTTAAAAAAAAACATTAATCAAATCCCGACTTTACATACCTTTGCATGATTTGAACATAAATCTTAACCTGTAGGTACTTAATGCAATGCAGAAGCATTAATAGGAAAATCCCCCGTTAGTGGGTATCAATTTCCATGAACTTTTGTCAATGTTCTTGATTTATTTTCCAATTGCAAGTGAATAGCAATTATTTCAACATTATCGGGTCTCGATCAGGCCGGTGATCTATAAATTTATCACACGCAGAATTCACATGTTTTACTGTTTGGAATAAGTAATTACATGTAACGACAGATAAATATCAACGCGTCTTAATTGGGGCTATTTACCCCAATTAACGTAGTTAAACTGATAAAAACAGAAACAAAAACGATAAACACATACTATAAGTCTCAAGGTAGAAGCTAAATGAACAGAGCTCAAACTCAGCTAAAGTCTTGTTTTATTTTTGATATAAAAATGTTTAAAAAACGTGTTGCATTTATAAAATATGCGTAGTGCATCATTGCATGTGATTTATTTATTTCCGATCAGTGGTCATATTGTTGAGGGAGTGATAAGGTTATTTAACTGACGAGCAACAGTCTTCTTTAAAAGAAACTACCTGGGTTGGTTATTCAGTCTTATTCTGGTCTTAATCGTGAATGGTTGTGGATAATAATTGTTTGCTTACTGTGCTTTAATGCCAACATTATTATTTTATGAGTCAACATCTAAATATACCGACGTTGTTTAAAAATAAAATTAAAGTAGTATGAAAGTTTAATTTCCTTGTACGAAAACCGTGGAGATATTTTGCGGTTAGTGAACCTTTGACAAATTAATGTGTGTTATTTTTAAGAACTCTGCCCTTAAAATTACAGTTAATCATCAAAAAGTAATAAACATTTTACGAATATAAATGAAAAACCAAATTTATTACAAAAGTTGTTTGCAATCACTCAATAGTGTGAGAATCGAAAAGAGGGGTTGGTTAGTGTGCATACGGATCTCAGTGTTTGTTTTTGCAGCATTTTTTATAATGTTTTTTTTTTTTTGTTATAAATCAGAAGAAAATCTAATTGGAGAGGTGTTAAGCCAATATGTACTTAATCAATACACCTAAGAAGTCAATCAGTTTTTGTCCGGAGTGGAACTCGATAATTCGACATGAAACCAAGATACTCTTCATTTAAAAGGCACAGATTGAAAATAAATGACAGGAATATTTTTAACAAGTTTATATATTTTGTGATTCGTATCCGTGGGAAATTCGCAAACCAATAAAATGTTTTTGGGACATGAACCTCCTTTGCTTCATTCGGTTTTGCTGCACGTGTTCTTTTCGATGCAAGAGGATTACGGTCTGATAAACAGAATTGAACTGGAAAGAGAGAAGCAATACTCTTTTTCTTTCCAAAGTTTTGTTTGAAACTAACCAATGTTAAAAGCGTCGTTAATTTTCAGTGTCTTTCTTTTTTGTGTTTCAATTCAAGTAAGTTTCAAAGACTTCAGAAAAAATGGCGTTTTCTGAAAATGATTTTAATTTCATGGAATGAATATGAAAACTATTTGGAATTTTCTGCACCTTTTTTTCAGATTTAAAGGTCGTTAAAAGTCAATTGCGATTCGTTCTCTCTTACTGTCAATTCAGCTTCCATTCGTCTTATGTTATGTTGCCCAGCCGAATTCTCATGCATCAAAGGCTCTGTTGGGATTTCCCATCTAATATAACGAGTTCAATTATCATGTCAAATTGTCATAGTAACAGCAGTTGTAAAAATTCTCCTTGTACGAATAAAAACTGAAATGGCAGTCAAAAAGATTCCTTGATCCTTATTCAGTCCTCGATTTTGTAAATTGAATACAAATTTTCTTTTTCAATTTTTATGACGTGTCAGATATCAACACACCTTTCCTCAAACCAAGGTCCAAGGGTCTAACACATCGTATTTTTCAATCAATAAAAGCGCGTGGCATATGCTTTTAATAAAAACATCAACTGTCGATCTCAATTGAAATTAATTGATTGCATCAATTAGTCTGAGACTTTAGTCGGTTATCTTTTATGTCAACTGCGAAATATTTTTTGATATGCAAGTTGGTTTAAATCAAACACAATTTACGTTTCGTAATCCTTTTGTTCAGCAAGCTTGTCAACAAATCAATTGTATTATGGAAAAAATAGTGTACATGATATTTATGATGTTCAATGATTGATTGTGCGCCTATCCACACAAGATAGTTACCAGGAATACGTTCATAACTTCGTAGATCTTATCAAATTGGCTATATCTTGCATTTTTATTAAACCGTTTTCGATATCAGAGAAACAATAAATATTTTTTACGACTGGCACGTCACTGTGTATTTCTATATTTATTTTGGCACAATACCAAGGTTTTTAATGCTTTGTTTGCTTTCACTACAATTTCATTGAATTTCGTGGTCAGGTGCACCGAGTAACTACCGTTAGATAACGAACCGATTCCAAAGTTATATTTGGTAATTATTTGCGTTCGGCCATATTTTGTCGAAATTTTTGCTGAAGGCTGAGAGCATTTTTCTACTGAAGGTAAGCTTTTCGCCCATTTCAAATTCTAAAAAAAGGGTTTAAATCATAACATAATTATATTGCATTTTGCCTTTTTTACATATAATTTTATTGAAGTTAAACTACTTTTAATTTAGTTTAATTTTAATTTTCTACGCATATTTTTAAACTGATTGTTGATTAAAAATTGTGGCCCAATGGTTAGTTTGTTCATGGGCAGCAAAGTCTTCACATAGTTCAAGATTAACAATATAAAATTATGGCAGAGTTCTGGTGTCCGTTCTTAAGAATGTCTTAAGATTAAAGTCATGTCTTAATCTAGATTTGATGCCTGCTGGTTCAGCTCATGAATTTATGTCTTCGAAGTCAGTATGATTTTCAATGCTACAAATGGAGTCCTGCTCCAATCATGAAACTAAATTCCAAAACTTATTACCAAATATTAATTTTACCTAGAAATTTCAAAATTTAACAAGTTTATCAACAATATTAGTGAGGTATGCTTCTAATTCCATTACATTCATCTCATTTGATAAAGACTGTTTGATAGATGCTGAAGAAGTGAAAGCCCTAATATTCCAACAGAGCTTAAGCTATCAGTGTACCCATAGAAGAAGTTCATTGTTCTTTATTGTTTGAAAAAAACACTTCAATGGATCATCGCCATTGGAATTCATTATTATATGTTTCATACAAAAAAAAAAAGATTAACTCTTAAAATCTCACGCCGCATTGAATATTTAAGAGCAGAACGAGCTATTAATTCACGCTTCTGTGTTTGACAACAAACGATTATCATTAGTGATGATTAACATTTATAAGCATACAACCACAATCAATGCGATGAGATAACAACACACTTGCTCAGATATCCATTGACAATGATTAGCACATTAATCAAAGTAATAAATAATGAACGAGTGCACGCTTATTGTGTCAACTGTCGTGTCGTGAGTATATCAAAAGCTTTCTCACATTCCACCCGACACATCTGTTTCACATATTTTGCATATTAGCTTTTTTATCGGTCTACATTTAATAAACGACATTTTTATATGGTTGCAAATGATCCAATTTAATTGAATAATTTGTCTTGGGATTTAGATCGACTGGGAAAATGTTAAGGAAAGAATAGTGTTAATTATACGGAATATTATCCCGCGCAGTCTGTTGATTTTAATTCTGGATTACATCATTTTCCTCATCTAAAGTCTTACACAAGCTATTACGCTGGTGGCTGCATGAGATTTATTCCTTCCACGTGACACCGGTAATAAATAATTTGAAATTTATCATTAGCCACGTATACATTTTTCATTAACTACATCGTGCCGATCTTAAAAACAAGAGAGTTAAAATGAGCAAATATTTGTCGAAGCTTAAACCTTCAGGGAATCGAATTGACATAAATCCTAAACTAACAGTTTTCGTGAATGATCATTGATTCTTAAGAAATTAGTAGATAACACTGAAAGCTGATTTCGTTTAGGGGGCTGAATATACCATACTGAATATACCATACTGAATATACCATACTGAAGAAGTAACGATGTATTCAACCTCACCTTTCTGCATCATAACCTGCTCCCGAAGTGTCGTTGAATCACTTCGGACATTTTTTTCTGTGTTCATTATGCAGGAAAATTATAGGTTTTTTTTTATGAGAAAAACTTACATTTTTGTTATAGAATGAGCTTCCTTAGCACACAGAATTTCATACGCCATCGAATAATGCTATTAAAGCCGTAATGATTATTGATTTAAACAGCTTTTTTCCTTTTAATATAAGAGTACCTTAAATTCCTAATTAAAATCGAAGTTGTTTTTCCTTAAGGCGTAACTTTATAAACAAAACTATAAAATATTCAAGCGATTTCAATTAAAAGTAATCAAAATGTCTATTGAGTCTTTAAATATTGGTAAATTAAAAAATACTGAAAACCTATCAAACACACACATTTTTTGTTATGAAATTTTATTTAATTGCATTTAACACTTGTTTTCTTTACGATTCCATCAATCAATTATTCATATTTTCATTATTATTTTCAAAACGCAAAAGTATGAATGCGCTTATTTACAGAATAAAATTAAATGACACTCCTTAAAAGTCTTTTATTATTACATTGTTTCTGTTAAATAAAATTTGTACAAACTTCCGAAAGTATTACTGTTCTGAGAAATATTCTGACGCAGTTCGGAGTCGTCCTCCAAACTGTATGTGGAAAGTATAACGCCGACAACGTTTTTGGTAATCTTTGGCTCTGCCGATGCAGCTTTGCTATTACTGTTCAGCATTTTTAATTTTTCGTTAAATTGAATTATATTTTTTTACGAAAATTTCATTCGTTACCATTTTTCAAATTCATCACTTTAGGTGGCTTTCCAAAAACAAAATTAATTTTAGAAGTTTAAATAGAATGCTTTCATTCGGCTTAATCTGGCAATTCTATTAGTTTAGCTCAATGAAAACAAAAAAATTATTTAATATACAAAAAACTTACTTATTTATATGAGAATCAAAAAGAGGGGCACTATAGGTATTCATCACAAGAGCAAAGATAGAATCTGGCTGTTTTTTTTTTTGCTGAAAGAAAATCCTTAGCAATTGGAAAAATTTAATTATATTTTAGGCACTTAAATGTTACAAGACAAATAATTAAACATTGATCTTTAAGATGCAGACTCAGATTAAATGGTAGAAAGCTGCCACAAATTAGGCAGCAAATTTTTTTCAAATTTCCTGAGGTACTGAGGTACGAGGTCTTTCCGAGAAGTATCCGAACAACTTCTGTACAAGAACGTTCGTCCTTTAAAGGACACAAATTTGATGACATTACAACGATTACGAACTTGTACGACGAGTCAACTAAAGGTCATACCAAAGGCTGAGTATCAAGACTGTTTCAGCTGAGGTGGACAAATTTTAAGCTGGATGATAGGTCGAATACTTTTTGGACAAATCTCAGTTTAAGCTTTGTTTTGTTTAAATTTTTACTCGCATTATTCTGGAGTGTTTCCATCCTCTCTCTGTAAATTCAATTAAATGTGAAATCAAAATTGAAATTAAAATTGTGTGAAGCACTAGTAGCACTTCGTTCTCCAATTGACAAAGGTTCAAGTTCAAGGTCTTCCGGAACTTGCTACTTTGTTTAATTCTCAGTAAGTGGTTTCAAATGTTTAATGCAAATGCAATATCTCACGCTAAAACGGCTTGTGATGTCTCTAATTAAAAAAAACGTGTGCATTCATCGCTAATGATTATTCTGACCCGCCTCATGCTTATGATTGATAACCACATTTCTATTAAATCCGATTATCATTTTCTAAGCATACATTGTCGAAGGACAAACATTTTTTGCCCTTTTAATGAAACAGAAAAACAAACATACTATATGCAGTTGCACTTAAAATAGAGCTTTACGCAAGCATTCAAAACCCAATCAAGCGATGTCAGCGTCAAGTGTGCATACCAAAACTGGTTATGCATATGACCAAAACGTGATGTGTCTTTGTACACCAAAACACAAAGCCTCTGATTCACCTTTATCAAAAACCAGCTTCCAATCCATGCCATGTTGCCTGTCAGCTGTGTCGGTGGGGAAGTGCTTTTCTGGTTTCCTCTCGGAGGTTTCTTTTTAACTTGACTTTCGTCAACAAAACAAACATCCGAACAGCACGTGCTTGACCAAGTTCAGTGAACAGATATAAGCACATGTTGTGCCGTTACTATGATCTAGCCAACCAAGCTTTGGCTCTATTCACCTCAGACACACCACAGACTCAACAGATCAAGATACGATACAAACCGTATACGTCGACTTCGCTCGAGTTGTCTATCGGACTTTGAGTGCAGCAGTTAACTAATCGCTTCTTCATCTCTCTATTATTTCTAGATATTCGTGATCCGAATAGATAGATCGATTTTGTAATAACACAATAATCCTAAAAAAACACACTTGGATCGGAAGCAAAAAATTAAAGAAACTTTTTTGTGGAAAATGCGTCACATTCACGCTACTGGTCAGAATGGGTCGGATGTGTCTTTGGATATACCGCCGAATGGCTTGTATTCGGGGTCGAGCGATTGCATAATGCCTGACGAGAAGGAAACGGGATGCTGGCAGGGTTTCACTGATTGGTGCCGCACGACATCGGCAAAGGTTTTTTGCAAGAAGACTCTCTACAAACGCCTGCCGATCATCACATGGCTGCCAAAGTACAACAAGGATGATTTTATTGGAGATTTGGTGGCTGGTATCACTGTGGGTCTAACAGTGATTCCTCAAGGCTTGGCTTATGCTGGTATTGCCGGCTTGCCTCTAGCTGTGAGTATAGATTTTTTTTTTCTTGTTTTTCATTTCGAAAGTGATCTCATGGTTTATTTTTAATTGCAGTATGGTCTCTATGGTTGTTTCCTTGGTTGCTTTATTTACATATTCCTTGGGTCTAGTAAGGATGTGCCGGTTGGGCCGACAGCCATTTCGGCATTGTTGACATTCCAGACAGCTCAGGGTGTTTGGCAACGAGCTGTGCTGTTGACTTTTCTCACGGGACTTATAGAAATCGGCATGGGTGTGTTCCAGCTGGGCTTTCTAATCGACTTTGTCTCGGGACCGGTCAGTGCGGGCTTCACAAGTGCAGTGGCATTGATCATTTTCACATCGCAGCTGAAAGACATTCTGGGAGTCAATACGACTGGAGCGACTTTTCTCGACATGTGGATCACTATTATCAAAGACATTCAGAACTTCAGCCTCGCTGACACTCTTCTCGGAGTAGGATGCATTGTGATTCTTTTGTCAATGAGGGCAATGGCGAGCTTTAAAATTGGACCAGAGGATGATGGAAAGAAGAAAACATGGCAAAAGGTTATCAATAGTGCATGCTGGTTGATTGGAACGTCCAGAAATGCTGTGCTTGTGATTGCCTGTGGAGCTATTGGTGCTTACTTGTATCAATCCGGTGTGGAGTGGTTCAGAACTGTGGGCTATGTGCCACCAGGTCTACCGGCTTTTCAAGTTCCACCATTTTCATTTACCAGAGAAGTCAACTCTACGGCTGGAGAGGTTGAGGAGGTGTATGAGTCCTTTGGTCAAATGGTGTCCAACATGGGATCTGGATTGATTGTAGTTCCTTTGATTTCGTTGCTGGAAAACATGGCTGTGGTTCAAGCTTTTGGTAAGTCTAAAAAATACAACGTAAAATGTCCTTTTTCTTATGTCTCTCCTTTTAGCTAATGGAAAGCCAACTGATGCCACACAAGAACTGATTGCGGTTGGTGTATGCAACGTAGCCAATTCGTTCGTTCAAGGTTTCCGAGGAAATGGGGGCTTGGCACGTGGAGCTGTGTGCAATGCAAGTGGAGTTAGGACTCCTCTTTCCAATTTGTACACCGGAACGCTTGTGATCATTGCTTTGTTGTACCTCACTCCATTCTTCGCTTACATTCCCAAAGCGGCTTTGGCTGCTATTATTGTCGCTGCGGTCTTGTTCATGGTGCAATATCGAGTTATAAAACCCATGTGGAGGAGCAAAAGTAAGATTCCTCAAACGAAAATCCTCAATCATGTGTTTTCACCTTAATTTTTTTTAAATAGAAACTGATTTGATTCCCGGTATTGCGACCTTCATCGCCTGTTTGGTTCTTCAACTTCAAATTGGAATTCTTGTTGGCATCGGCATCAATGTAGTCTTTATTTTGTACCACGCTGCACGTCCCAAGTTGAGAGTTGAAAATCTAATCGTAAGTTCAAAAGAACTCCATCATCATGTGATGAAAAATTGATCGTTTCCTGTTTTTATAGACTTCTTGCGGCACAAACTACATCATGCTCACCCCGGATCGTTGCTTGATCTTCCCCTCAGTGGAATTCGTTCGTAATGTTGTCAACAAACAAGGTCTCAAGTCAACTCTACCGGTTGTTATTGATTGCACGCATATCTATGGCGCCGACTATACAGCCGCTAAGGTTGTCGCAACTATGATTGCTGAATTCCAAGCTCGGGACCAAAAGCTTTGCTTCTTCAATCTACGCCCTAGGGTTGCTGCAGTTTTTGAGGGCTTAAAAATAAATCTTGTGCTGTTCTATGATATGGCAGCAATGGAAAGGGAATTGTCTGGCAAGCCACAAGAGGCGATAGCGTGAGTCTGAGTTTATCTACAAAATCACGACTTTCTGGTTTTGCACTGATGGAGTTTCCCGCAACCAGACTGTACTAAAAACTGGCTAGATTCTTATATATATATGTAAACAAATTTTTTTTTAATTATTTATTTATTTGAAAAATCTAGCTCTGTCATATTCGTATGACTATTAAATGAGCTTCAATGACTTTATAGAGTATGTTTGCGTTTGAAATTGCTTCCTAGGCATAGCAAGATATCTATCTGTGTTTCAGATAGAATCCGAGATGGAGATTAAGATTCGCATCTAAATAGATATGAGGTCAAGCTGGCGATAGTTGTTGATTATTTAAATTGTTTTTGTTTTTGTTTATTGTTAATATAACGAGTTTAAGAACAATTTATGAGTTATTTTGTTAATGTGCCAAAAGAGCTTAATGTTTATGAACTTAGTATTTTGTAGTCAGTAGGATGTAAAGCCCTGTAATCAAATAGCTATAGTTGATAAGAATGATAATTAATTTTAAGCGTAGATGCATCTAGTCGAGGCTAGAACATTAGTTATTGTATAGTTTTATATACAGAGTGTTGTTACCTAATAACTTAGTTATTAAAAAATAAATTATTAATCTCAAAATTGCAGTTGTTTTCTTAAATATTTTTTGTTTTAGAGAGGAAACATTTGTTTGTTGGCTGGATGTTTCTTGAAATAACGTCAACATGTGGGCTCGTGTTTTTTAAATTTTATATAAAGGGTTTTCCAATAAGGACTTGACAATTTATTTTTTAAAGTAAAAGGCAAACCACCGCCACCGCCGGAACGTTTGCAGCGGTCGATTTGTTGGGCCCAATTTTCGATAACTCGGCCTCATATTTCGACCGAAACCGCCGATATTTCACATTTTATGTTGGCTCTGAGTTCTTCCAACGTCGTCGGCTTGTAAGCATAAGCCAATGCCTTAATCTAGCTCCGAAGAAAATAATCTAGAGACGTTAAATCGCACGAGCGAGGCGGTCAATCGACAGGTCCATTTCTTGAGATAACACGTTCATCAAACTTACTATTCAATAAATCGATTGTAAGGTGTGATGGTGCCACACATCCTGTTGAAACCACATGTCGTCCAAGTCCATAACTTCCAATTAGGGCCATAAATAATCGGTAATCATGGCGCGATAATACTGGCCATGTGACGATTGTTATCGTCGACGAAAAAAACGGCTAAATACCTCCGCCGGCATGAAAACCGCATCAAACAGTTATTTTTGGTGGATAAAGTGGTGATTCATGAAGCAAATGTGGACTTTCGCCCGACCAATAACGGACATTTTTCTTATTAACGCATTGTGCTAAAAATTAGGTTCTTCACTGAAGATGAATTTGCGATGAAATTCATCATCTTGGCGTATGTTATCCAGAGCCCAATCGGAGAACGTACGTCACTTCAATTCTTGAGTCAGCTTGATCTTGTTTCGGTGTAAACCGAGATCCTTGCGCGAAATTCACCATAATGTGGACTGAGTGATGCCCAGTTCTTATGAAAGGAATTGACTGACTTGGATCGTTTGCTACGGTCGCCTGAACGGCAGCGATTTTTTCGTCACTTCGACCAACCCGTTATCTTACTGACATGGCAATATCACACATCGAATATGTGTACTCAAATTTTGGCACTAAACTTCCTATAACCTATCTACTAGGATGAGAATTACGACCGGAAATTGGAGTTAACGCTCTTAAAGTTCCAGTCACCAACTCCGAATTTCGGTGGAAAATTTTAAAAATTTGCACACGGTGCTCGTTCGTGTACTTTTCCATGATGAAAATGTTGAGTTCACTGAATAAATTGGCAATGACAGTTGGATGATTAGTGAAAGGGTGCGTTCACAAATTGAATTCAAAGTAGTCAAGTTCCTATGAAGCCGTTAATTCGGGCGAACGCGGTGGTCAGTTAAAATCAGAAAAACGCAATAGTATCCGATCATCAAATATTTCCCTCAGGACAGCCAAAGTTTGACGTGCTGTGTGAGCTGTGGCTCCATCTTTTTGGTACCACAATTCTGAATTGTTCTCTACCTCTGGCCTTAAAAAAAAAACTCGGTATTAAAAGCCATCCACATTGACCGAAAGAATGATTCTTTCTGAGATTATTCAACATCATACTGTGCATTTAATTGGATGCATTTGACGTTCAATTTTTTTTTTGATTCTTGCATATTCTGCAAATTTGTTTACTGACGTTATCGTTGAGGTGAAAATGGACCTCATCGCTCATTATGCGTTTGTGACTAAACTCATCGTTTTCTACAAAAAACACCGAACATCCTGGTTGCATATTTACTATTAACTCATGAATCAATTGCATGTCATATGAAAAAAAGTATAATTGCCTTAAAATTCTTTGCAAAGCCCACTAACTGCTGAGAACGTCGCCGGGTGAAAGTTTCGGAGTTTTCCTCAAAACTTCCTTGCACCCGAGCAAAATTCAAATCATTTCGGACTGTACGAGGTCTTCCAGCACGTGGAAGATCACAGACAGCCCCTTGTTGCTGAAAACGGTGGACCAACCGACAAATTGTTGGTATAGTGGAAGCATTTCGAACATGAAAGAAATTTAGATATAATCTTTGTGTCTGAAAATTTAACCACTTCGGTTCTTTATTCGGCGCTGAATCTTTCTCTCATAAATTTTTCAAGTTTTTCAAAGTTAATTATGCGTAAAAAATACGTCAACAAAAAAAGTATGCAGTACCTTAACTTATCTCAACGTTTCTTATGCGCCTCCCTATATTGTATCCCACTCATGGTTTTTATTTCATGGAAAAGCTTCAACGGTTTTCTAGTTCAAAATGTATGTTTTTACCATACCCTGAATTTGGATAAATTTGTTTTCTTACCAGGACTTGACGACAGCAGAAAAATATTTTGGGCCTGTTGTGATTTATTGATGAAATCATTATTCAATTGCCTCTCCAGGATATCGTTATATCTTCTGTAATTTTTCCGTCAAACTGAATAATTGGACTAACCAAACCTTCATCGTTTAACTTACGTTCTTAACGATTTTTGTGTCCAATTCTATTAACAGAGTATGCCTGACGTATGATCTTAAGTCATTTCCAAATGTGTTAAACTTCGATTTATCGCTCCAGTCGACCAAATTCCAAAAATCGTACGGATCGTTTTTTGGCGATCAGTAGCTTTCGTGTAATTTTTTTTTCGACACGTTTGCTCTACGCCTCGCGATTCGTCCAATCGAATTACAATCAAACGTTGTAGCCCGTTTGCGCTCTTAATTGCATCAACGTCAAAAAATAATTGGTTTTTCGTATCCTGGTCCATTGATAACATCAGCACGAGTGGTTTTTTTTTCGGATTAAAACCTCAAAAGTTTGGTTTTTCTGTGTACCGAAAAGAGACGCCCAAAGTCCATCACTGGATTAACCATCGATGCATAATCATAACATGGACGCAAGCTGACCTGGATCACAAAAATGCAACAGCACCAGTATTTGATTGGTCTCAGAGACCATCCGAAACATTAAGGCAAGTTGTTAATGTTCGTGGCCGCTCCGACGGAACCCGCAGTAAAAAAAGTGTGCGCACATAGTCTCAAAATCAGCAGACTTTAAGAGAAAAGTTTGATAAAGAATTAACTAGAGACAGATTATTCGCTAACCAGCAGGACCCTATGTACGCTCTCTACTTTTTGATGTATCCCTCATTACCTTACATAATTTAAACATCATGGTCATCGCTTCTCTCTGACAAATTCTCATCTGGTGACAGAGACCTTCCAAACCAATGGAATTTCCATGGAAAAGCCACTTGATTGGAGCCGTTATGAAAATGTCATTCCGATGTTGAGTGTCACAAAGACAATAAATAACAGATGCGAGATCTTTTTGGAGGTTAACTTATCACCAGTTTTACCTTCAAGCCCAGTTGACACCAAATAAAAAAAATTAGCCTTCAGTCAACACCAAGTTAACATTTGTTTACGAGATGGCAAATACCGCGCTAGAAGTTCAAAAGTGACAAGTTTTGTTCTCAATCAAATTAATTAGCTCAACCCATATTTCGAAACAAAGTGTCTTTTCTCAATTAGCACCTGTTCCGAGCTCTGAAGTTTCATCAAAACAAGAAACCTAAAAATCGAAAGTAATGGTAGTACTATCCCTGCATTCCATTCTGACGTGACCAGAATGTGCAAGCGCTTCCTGTTTTCAATGTCAACTGGGAGTCGATTAAAAACCAGTAATCGAATTCCAAACAGCTTAAAATTCAATTTCAGGGCTCTGACCTATAGTCCGGTCCTTCCACTGCAAACATGTCTCTTTCGTCATTCCTTTCCTATCAGTATGTTATGTTTTGATACTGATCTACCTCATCATCGCTTATTGTAACGATGGCGATCGTGCACAGGGGCACACTACGATCGTGACAACTTTAAGTGAACCCAACAAATAAAAAAAAAAACAAAAGGAACAAATAAATTTGTTTAAGAATCTGCCCTGACTGGCTTATAAGAAAATCACTTAAATTATTTGCGAGGGAGTGTCGACCGACGTTGGAAGTTCATTGTCGGCGTGCCTTGGTAGCGGGCGCATTTCCCAAATAATGAGTTGAATAAGGTTTAAATAAATTCAATTGATTTAATACAAATATTTACAACAATTACGTGACTCTGTAATGAATGCGCCGATATAGGAGGAAGTTATTTGCATTACAAAAAAAAAAAAAATCGGTTGTGTTAAGTTATTTTTTGTTTGTCTTTTTTTCCAGTGTACTTCAGCTTGAACATAAACCACCCATTCGGCAAACAAAACTGTTACTACAGTTTGAGAGGCGATCGCAATGGGTTGCAATCTAAGCTTAGTAAGTATTTCAACCTTTTTTTCGATTTGGTTACAGCAAAAGCCGTAAATTGTTTAAATCAACGATTAAGCTAAATTTAAGGGCTTCGTCAAACAGAACACGGAAATGAGGCACGGGCACAAGTTCTGCCCGCCGCGATCTTTGTACTGTGTAGAATTTAATTAGGTTGCTAAATCCGCTAGAGAAACGGAGTGGGCAGATTTCAAGTAGAAGCTCTTTTATAAACAACGCGTCCGCCAAGCAACAAAAATATCTGATGAAGTGGCACTTCTGTGGAAAGATCGAAAGTACCAGTTGCGCAATTAGGTCCTGCTTGTTTTTTTATGAAAACGAAATGTTATTGTGAAAAATGAATTCAAGTGAATCGTTCAAAGTAGTGCTCATTGCTAGCTAAATACAACTTTCTCCCATCTTTCTCGACGATATCGAACACCGTTTTGGTAAAATTGTTCATCTGTTGAGTCTATTCATGAATCAAGTAATTTTTTGACTTCTTCATATGAGCGGAACTGCAAA
The DNA here is from genome assembly GCA_963555765.1 of Orthonevra nobilis. Lineage (NCBI taxonomy): Eukaryota > Metazoa > Arthropoda > Insecta > Diptera > Syrphidae > Orthonevra > Orthonevra nobilis. The sequence goes on from OY743225.1 coordinate 9,924,222, forward strand.
TCAACCAGACCATGTGCCGTCGAACGGAATCTGTTGTAGAATAACTTTTTCGTGGCGCATTGCTCAGTTCAGGTGCATCAATTGAAGTCGATACCGTTGTCCAGTAATGATTTCGTTGAAGCATGACCGGACAATCCCCATGACTTTCTTTTCTTTGGGTTGCTGTAACGAATGCATTTTTCATCACCCGATAAGATGCGATAAAGAAAACCCTTCATATTTTGCCACTGTAGCATGTGTTCACAGGCTAAAAAACGACGCTCCACGTCCCTTGGTTTTAGATTATAAAGATTATAAGGAACCAAAGTTCTTTGTTTTCGAATTACTCCCAACGCATGCGTTCGCTTGGAAATGACTTTGCGCGTATCTCCTTATTCTCAAGGATTTCCTTCAACTCCCTCCCATTCATTGATAAAGACACCCTTTGATCATTGGACCACTTCAAGCGACTTTTCAGAAAGAACCACAAACTGCTCTTCCCATTCCCATTACAAACATCCAAATTGAATGGGAAACGAAATCCTTTTCGCCATTTAAATCACCGGGCCCTGCAATGGCATACGCTGATGACGTAGCTATTATTACATCTGTTATATGCCCAAACATCCAATCCGACAATTTAATCGCAGCCCTGGGTATTGTGTTATCCTGTGTATTGTTTGAACGAAAGCATCTTTTGCAAGTTATTCCAAGTTTTGTGCCGTCATTGCAGCTTGCTCAAGGATTGAAGAGAATTAATCCTCAAATCGACAGCTATTGCTCTGACGTATTTAAGGAGTTTATCTATCGCAGGACAATTATGAACATACGAAGATTCATCATTTGCAAACCATGCTAGTTATAACTTGTCCGAACTAAAAGTCTCGAATCTCCTAACCCTGAGAACCGAAATCATTGGCTACAAATTAATAAACTTGCAAGTTCCTCCAAGGCAATTTCAGGGATCTTTGAATAGGAAATTCTTTGACAGCTTTGCTCAGAGTTTTGAAACCGTAGCTCAAAAGGTTTGCCCTTCAATTCTACATGCCACTTTTGATATGTCCAAGAGCTCAGCATTTCTTGACATTGTGTTGAACAATGCTGTGAAAAGCGTCTTGACATTAGCTTAGCTGGGTCGGTAGACTTCGCGGGACTACGTTTTAGTTGACATCAGCTTGGGAAACATGTTTTGCCAAGTTTACGTTTTTGGATATTGTATAAAACCTTATCCTGCATACAATGCCCCGATTTCTTGAGTATCATGTTAATGAAAAACAAGCGGTTGCCCCAGAAAAATGTACCTAGAAAAATTAAAGAGCTCAAAAAGGTCTTACATATTAGCCTGTGTACTATTGTACTTGTTCAAACAATGTTTTATAAAAGACAATTATAAAACGAAGTTTTATTAAGTTCCGGAAATTTAGTCATAATTCGGAAACTAACTGGCAACACTGTCAGTTTCGGTGCAAGGATAAGGTCTACAAAACGTTTGGTTTGTGTGTTGAGCGTATTTTTTTTATGAAATTTTTTTAGTAGCGTTGTGAAATTGAGATTGTAAAAGCAACGTGTTGTGAATCAAGGCCAAATCACAATGTGGCTCTCGCGCGGTTGCGCGTTTGACAGGCTTTCTCCCAACGTACGAGAAACTCTGTAACAAGGCACGACCTCAAAAATTGTAACACAATGTGACTTTACGAGGGTCGCACGTTGAGAGCCTAGGAATATGACCGAATAATTTTCCGTTCCTTCAAATTCGTTGGACACGATTTCGCAGTAATAATAAGAGTAGAAATGTTCTGTTTTTAGTAGAATGGTAAGATTAGGAGACACAAATTTATTGTGGATTCATGTTCTGATTTTCAAAACAGAAGATAAACCTTTTCTTTTTATTCCAATCCAAAAAATTATCAGCTGGTAGTGAGTCAAATGCGCCGCCAAAGTAGAGAGTTTCTCTATTTCGACTTGAAGGTCGGGCTTAGGATATTAACGATCAAACGACAACCAAACGCCACATAAGATCTCGACATATCTACTCAATCTGTCAAAGAGCGAGCGCCGCATTGTGTTTCTACTTTCACACTTGAAAACCATCGAAAATCCTCAGAAATCTTCAGGTGGTGTACGGAGACAAGTGCATGGCGAAAAAAGGCGTCTTTGAAAAGCACGTGAAGCGTCCAAAAAAAGCGAGGTAATACCCGACGTAATCGTCCTGTAGCAGTTGCGGCGCCCAAACTTTCTGGATCTTGCACCACGATAACATGCCAGTTCATTTCTCAATCATTGTGTAAACATTTTGGCGTAAAAACGATGCCGCTACCACACTATAGCTCCGGTTTGGCCCGTGCGACTTTCTCTTGTTCCACCATGAATGCCTTCAATCGAGGAAAAAACGTTGGCAAACGTAGACTATTGTGAAGGTCGATAATAAAATCTTGCATTAAGCCCGATTTGTTTGTTTTTTTATTGACAATTTCCCGGAAGAAGAATATTAGAATCATTTAACATTACCTATTATAATAACCCTTGGGAGATTGAAAATTAACTTTAAATATAAATTTTTTACGTCATATTTTAAAAATGATGCATTATCCTTAACATATAGAGATATGTTATGGCGATGTTTTTTATAGAAGGTATTGAGTTCTACTACTTTTCTGTAAAACACTTACTATATGTTAAATATCTCTTACCGTAAAGGTACCGTTCGCAAAAAACGAATTCGCTCGAGCAACTTTCTAAATGCCCTTTTCTGCAAGTACTTCTAGCGTATGGTTTTCAGTGAGTGCTGACAAAAGCGGTGAAATTTCTAAATCTTAGATGATACTTCAGACCTTTCAAATAAGTTAATAACCTTCAAATAGCCTTTCTTACAAAAACCTCTTCCAATGTAAGAATTGGCTTCGGCTTCTGATTCAGATTCTACTATTTATATGTTCTGTGGTATTTTTGAGCCTTTGAGGGCCTTTTGAATCTGTAATTCTTGAGTCCTCATAATGAAGAGAAGCCTCTTAATTTTGAATTACAGAGATCGGACCCAATATAAGAACTCATCAACACTCAGTGCAATAATAAGATAACTCCACTTTTGTAAAAGTTGACAAAACCATAAAAAAAACAGCCCCAAATTAAAAATAGAAGAACCATATTTTCGTAAATTATAAATTTATTTCGGAAAGAAAAAAAAATCGGTCACAATGATATCAAAATTTTAGCATAAACTTAGAATGAAAAATTGTTCGACCATTTGAAACACCCAGGAGATTTCGGAAGTTTTTTTAATCTCTTACTATCCCAAAATGACGGTGTTTATTAGTAAACTATACCATCAGAAAAAGCAGTGAACAAACAAAAGAAATCGGGGAGGCAACTTTTCTTGTAATAAAAGGCGAAAAGAAATCCAAATACGGCGCAAATAGGGAGTATATCAACTTACTCGTATGTTGAAGCAAATCCTAAAAATTGATTTTGTGCGAGGTCTGCCCATCTCAAGATAAATGCTATTTCATTTTCCGCCACCATCAAATTTCATTTGGGTTTTTAAAACATCATTCATGCCCTAGGCAAATGCATTGCAATCAAAAAATAAAAAAAATATTTTTTTGAATTATATTAGAAAAGATAATTTTTCACAAATTTCTCTCGAAACTACTCAAGTCACGCTGTCTCTCATTGTTTTTGAGGGAACATCTCTGGTATGCTCCAGTGAAGTCAAGTATCTCGGTGTTTTCTTGGATAAGAAACTGAACTGGACTTCGCATATCAAATCCATCACAGAAAGCGCAATAAAGGAAAGTGGGCCTGTAAGCGGTTCTACGGTAGGACTTGGGGTCTCAAACCTACTGGCTGTACATCATGATGGTTGGACCTATTACAACCTACGCAGTCATAATTTGGTGGCCCAATAATTAAGACTTTGTTGGTCACATCTATTTTATGGAGCCACATAATATATCCTGATTGCTCACTGATACTCACTTACTTACATATTCGCCTAATTATACTGGAAGAGCATTACTTCTTCATGGTCGTGTTCGTTCTCTCGATGTGGCTGAGCCGCTGTAGTCGACGGATCTTTGCCTTCTGGACTATATTCATATTGTACAGTTGCAGCGGTAATGTCCCCCTACTGTCAGATAAGACCAAATATCCACCGAAGGATTTCCCAATCTCTTCCTTTGAAGGATCGCAAAAATTGCTGAGTTGTTTTGCTTATCGTTGAGCATTCAGGTCCATAAAACATAGCCTAGTCTTAGTATCCATCGGATCTTCACTGTGGTGTCGGTTGTGGACGATATATTAGTTCCGAAGTTAAGGGTTTTTCAATAAGAGCGCTACAAAAGTTTTTTTTAAATAAAACAAAAACGGTTTTGGATTTCAATGAAATTCTTTATTCCTGTGAAAGTACGTTCAATGCCATTATTTATGAAACTCGATTTCTGACGCTCCAGACGCTGAACCCAATTTTCGACGGTTTTCAAGCATAAATCGGCCGATGTTGCTGCAATTTCACGTTCGAAATTCATACGAAGTTCATCAATCGTCGCTGGCCTGTAACGTGCTGGTCTTGATCATCACGAAAGACGTACGGCCCAATGACGCCGCCGGCCCATACACCACACCAAACCGTAATTTTTTCGGGATGCAATGATGACTCATGGAGTATGTGTGGATTGCTGCCTGACCAATACCGCATATTTTGTTTATTGACAGAGCCATTCAGCCAGAAATAAGCCTCATCGCTGAAAATGATTTTTCGATGAAAATCCGAATCATTTTCAAATTGTTGCTCAGCCCAATTCACGAACATACGACGTTTCTGGTGGTCAAGCGGCTTTAGTTCTTGCATCATTTTAATCTTTTAAGGATGTAGGTCAAGAAGCTTGAGAACGACGTGTGAGAGCGACACAATTGGGCTTTCTGCAACTGAAGCCCCAGCGGCAGCAATATTCTCGACACTACGGGCACTTCTTTGTCTCACTGGCACGGGAACATTTTGTACTGTGCCTGTGGATTCAATTTTTTTCACTAGACCCTCAATTGTTGATCTGCTAGGATGATTATGACGACCATAAATTGGTCGTATCGCTCTTAACGTTGAGGCAACTGACTCCGAATTTCGGTAGTAAATTTTAATAATTTCGACTCGTTGTTGGCTCGTATGTGTTTCTATCATGAAATGGCAAACCTTACTAAAGAGAAATGTCAAAAGAGCGGCAAGAAATATGGCGTCGTTTGCTGTCCCTGTCGCTCTACTTTTGTAGCGTCCCTGTTGAAAAACCCTTTAGAAGAACTCCTTTTTTACCTCAAAAAAAAGTTACTTTAAAAAACTAAAATAAATATTTATTAATAGATAACATAAGAATAGCGCTTCACAAACAAAATGTTCAATTTTGATTCTTCGACAACTCGAGCTCCAGCTCCGATTTACTATAACATATTGTTAAATTAGTTGTTAAACCTTCAAACACTTGTGATACACTGGGTTTGAGATTATAAAACAACAACTTTTGATTCCTTGAACTAAAGTCCTTAACCATCATTGCAACTGCTTTTGCCGCAGTATAGTCAGCACCATAAACATAGGTGCAGTCAATTACCACGGGCACAGTTGTTTTCATTCCAGATTTGTTGACGACATTCCGTACAAATTCGACTGACGGGAATATCAGGCATCGATCTGGCGTAAGCATTAGGAAGCTTTGGCCACTTGAGGTCTAAGAAAAAAAAAAAACAAATAATAAGTATCATGCAATGATATTGTACTTGGTTACCTCTAAGGCATTTAGAGAGACTTTGGGTCTGGCTGAATGGTAAAGGATGAACATCATATTAACCGCGATTCCAATTATAATGCCCATTTGAAGTGGCAACACCAAGCAGGCAATAAACGCTGCAAACCCTGGAATCAAATCGATTTCTGGGAAGAAATAAAAAATTGTGATCTCCCTTTTGATGTCTTGAAATTAAACTTACTTTTGCTCCTCCACATTGGCACGATCACATTGTATTGTATCGTAAAGATCACTGCCGCAATAATGATGGCAGCAAGTGTCGCCTTTGGGATGAAATAAAAATATGGCGTCAAGTACACCAATGCCAGAACTACAATTGATCCAATATAGAAATTTCCCAATTGCGTTCGAACGCCACTGGCATTGTTCACAGCCGATCGTGCTAGGCCTCCATTTGCACGATAACCATGGAAGAATGAATTTCCAATGTTCGCAAAGCCCATCGCGAGCAGCTCCTGTGTTGCATCGATCGGCTTACCCTTAGCTAGAAAAGGAAATCAATAAAATTTGTATGGAGATCATCAGAAGAAGACTTACAAAAAGCTTTGCAAACCGAAATGTTTTCTAGTAAGGCAATCAGTGGAACAACAACCAATCCTGATCCCAAATGACTAACCATGTCCATAAAACTCTCGCCCTGCTGGATGATTATCTCCACTCCATCTGTATTATTTCCTCTTATCTCAGGTATTGAAAACGCTGGCATGGAGAACTGCGGGATGCCCGGTGGTATGTAACCAACCAGAGTGAAGCACTGTTTTTTAACGAGTTCCAAATACCAACCCACCAAGGCACACACAATCACAACAATTCCATTTCTCGAAATACCAACAACCCAGAGGAATTTGTTTATGAATTTTTGTCGGCTGGTCCTTTGGTTTTCATTTTCTGGTCCAATGCGTAAGCTTCCAAGGCAACGCATTGCCAAAATAAACGCAATACATCCCAGTCCAAGGCATGTATCGGCCACATTTATTTCGGTAATATTTTTGAAGATCGACGTCCATACTTGCAAAAACGATGTTCCACTTGTATTAACATTCAGCATATTCTTCATTTGCGATGTCAGAATGATGAGCGCTACAGCGCTGGTGAATCCAGCGTTAACAGGTCCCGAAACAAAGTCGACCAGAAAGCCCAGTCGAAAGATTGCCATCCCTACTTCTATGAGGCCGGTTAGAAATGTGAGGAGAATAGCTCGTTGCCAAACTCCACCAGACGATTGGCCAACAAGCAAAGATGCAACCGCAGTCGACCCAACTGTACTGTCTTTACACGATCCGAGAATCACGTACACGAAGCACCCCATAAATGCACCGTACAGACCGTACTGCAATCAAAGTAAACCGATCAATAGAACGATCGCGTAGAAACTTTAAAAGCAACTCACCTCAGCTGGAAGTCCCGCGATACTGGAATAGGCCAGGCCCTGTGGGATCACTGTCATACCCACAGTGATCCCGGCAATAATGTCACCGATTGCATCCGACAGCGAATATTTTGTGATCCAGGTGAGGATCGGAAGACGTTTGTAGATCATCTTCATGCGACACATGCGGCAGGAGTCGGATTTGTCGTGATCCTTGCCCGTTAAGATAAAATCTGTTGATCCATGAAACTGCGTGTCTACGGGAACATCTATCGAGACGACTGATTTTTTCTTCTGCGATCGCTCCAACATTTTGTTGCGTAAACTGGCCTGTCATGCGTTCTTCGATACTTCGTGTAAGGCTGTTTGGAACTTATTATGATAATGTATCTGCAAGTCTCGAATATTTATACTTGCGTTGGGGGAACGAGGATCTCGCGATAAGACACGAGAAAGTTTTCACCATCCAAAAAAAAAAAAATAAATAAACTCTAATCTAGTATAGAGAAACTGTGTGTGAAGTGATCTGCGAACGCTTGAAGCACATTTCAAATTAAAAGAAAGTTGAAATTCTTTAAGCTGCAGGTAGAAAAATGTTAATATTAAATGAGTTCAAAATTGAATTTAGTTTAAATGATGTCAAATTGTTGTTCAATGAGTTTTTTTTAATGCTTGGAAAATGTCAAGCCCAGAAATTTGTGGGCATAACTATGAATGGAACATCTGCTTTCGAAAGTGTTAACAGCGCAGGTAAAGACTAAGTGATCTCGCAGAAAGGAGTTTTTAGTATTGCAGGCTTCAATGTTTTTAAAAATTATTATTGGAAACCTTTAGCTTTTTTGATGCATCGCTGAGAAAGGTCCACCAGCTTAAGAAGAGACAAAGGAAACATAACCAATCCCATCCGGAAATTCTTGCAACGGGTTCAATTTCCAGAATACCGTTCGGTCTTTGAGGTTCGATTCTAAGGCTTTTGTCTATGGTAAAGTCTAGCATCGATGTGGAACAGAAGCATGCTGGACAACAAATAAAAACTCCATTAATATTACTTGAAATTTTGACGTGCTGATATTATTCAGGACACCAACGACGGCAACTTGAAGAAGATGCCAATTTGCCACCCACTGTCACAACATCAAAGTAATTCTCCCGAACAATACGAAAATTTTGTCTCAAACAGTTCTTGAGGCCGGTTATCACAGGCAAGTATTGTTCATCCTGTCACCAACCATCATGAATAAAATTGGACTTTTTGAAGGAAGGATCCATCAGTCACGTAAAGCTCTTTTGCAAAAACCGAACACGTTCAAATACTTCATAAGCACGATACAGCCTTCCGAGAGGATACTTGAAAAATTTAAGAACCATCCGAAGTAAGAGACCCAGACTATCGGCTAGCAGACAAAAGAGCCAACTAAGAGGTACATTGGTCCCCGAGGAATCAAAAACAAATTGACGTAAAATAAATATGTAACTTGACGGAAATTTTGTTACCAGGGTATCTTTGAAATTTTCGATAGAGATCCACCTACCTGGCTGGAACACAGTCGTCTCCAGTTCCAAAGTCAATCGGACTCACGTTGTGAATGTTGTAAGAAGATCTGCATCACTGTTGATTTCGGTTACGTATAACTGAACGCTGTCTAAGCGATATCGGTTTTTATCGAAATGCAAGCTGCTCTCGCGAATACTATAAATCATGAACATGCGAAAAATATATTCTGACTCGGATATTTTCGTGCTTTATTTAATTCACTTGTTCCAACCCTTGTCTAACTCGAATTAGATTCGCCGTTAGGTACTGTCAATACTTTTAATAGTGCATTTTATTACATATTTTCGGCACGATTTAATACTTCACTTACGAATAACGACTGTAAAAATAGACTTAATTTTTGAAATAGCTGCAGTTTGAATTTTTTTCAGCTTCAACGTATTTGTTTAAATTGCATAATTCAATAACAACACAAAAACGCTAAAATTATTTTTTTTACTAGTTTTTATTAATGTTGTGTTTTCGCCACTGGGCTGATAATTGTCGATGCGAATCCCAGGCAGGAAAAATGAAAATTATATTTGCTTTGTTAGTAAACAACATTGAAATAAATGCAAACAACAACATTCGCGAAATGAGTGAGCGACAACAGAGCCCACTCCAACCTGGAAGAGAAACGGAGAGGCATCACCTGAACCAAACCCACCATCGGACGCTAAAATCAACTCCAAACTTTGTTTACCAACCATCCTGGCTGAAAAGCTTACGACTGAGGCGAGAGAACGGGCGCCAACGGTACCAGCAACAACACCAGCAACAACACCAGCAACAACACCAGCAACAACACCATCAGCAACAATAGCGGTGGCAGCTATGATGGTTGCATAAAGTAAGCAAACAAAAGATCACGATGATTTCTCGTATATCTCCGGCGGCGGGGAAAGGCCGTTATAAGGGCGATACAAACACGTTCGTGTCTCTGGCTGCCTCAGAAACGGACGATGAAGACGATGCGTAAAGGCAAGACAAAATTGATCGCAGAATCAAGGAGCGGCAGCAAAGCCAATAGCAGCAGCAGTTGTAAGAGCAATAGCAAACAGACTAGCTGCTGTACATAGACAACGACAAAAAGTGTTACTAAACCAGCAGCAGGAACAACAGTTAACCATACAGCAACATAAAAAAAAATTCCACGGCTGCCAAAACAACAGCAACAACAAAAGAGTAACGAGCAAGCGGATTGACAACAACAGCAGAAACAGTAGCAGCAGACAACACCAAAAAAAATTGCAAAATGCAGCTCAAGGACACAATGTAAGTCGGCCACATGCGAAAATTTTGTTATTAAAAAGGCCAGAAATCGATTAAATTTTATTAAAACAAACAATGACGAAGTTATTCTTATGCATCCTAAAGCGCGAGCGGTCACAGACAATGTATCTTCGAGAGCTCGATCTGTCGACTGTTCCGATAACATTTTTCAATGTGATCGCTGCTAGAGGTTCGGGGTGCGACACATTCCAATATCACTGCATCAAGTATGCAATGAGTCGCACAGCGGAGGAATGTCCGGTAGTTAAGGAGTGGCATCAACGCCACGACTCTCAAGTACAACTTCTGTGGAATGCGCGACAAACCGCAAATTATCGGGTTTATTTTGAGTACTAGCAAGCTAGGAAAGTAAACCTAGATCGTCAGCAGAGGGTGGACATGAAACGCCAACGTGGTTCCAAAAACACTCCGTACATGACAAATAGCGGCAGGCCCGGTACAACAACCACCGAAGGTTGCACCACAACCCATACGTCCCCGAGCTGATCGTTGGGATTATTTGCTCTCTTTCCAGGGAAAAGTTATTCAGTTGCAACAGCAAATATAGCGACAGGCGACACGCGTATATTGCATCTACATGCTGCTGCCTAGCCTAACGCGCCTTCATTTGTGTTCGCTGATGGAGAATATCTTAAAGATCCTTTCAGTGAATTTAAATTCGCTAATAAATATCGAGTGAAGAGACCGAAGCCCCGATGTTCTTCTGGTAAGCGGAAAAAACTTTCTCTGAGACACAAGTTGAAGCACAATCAATATGAAATGATCGAAATAACTACAATTAGAAAAAATCTGCGTTATAAGGTTATGGTCAGTGATGAAGTGCGTAGATTTCAGGTACTAGAGACTCGCATCATATCCATCTCCCTCTAGAGTGGGAGGAGGAAGAACGTGGTCGCCGGTCTTATCCCAGATCAGGCTGCTACGGACGTTTTGACGGACGGTTACAGCTGACTGGCATGGACCAAGAAAAATAAACTCCGGAGCTTGTAACCTTGAACTACACCATGAGACTGTGCGCCTAAACGGCCTAATTATCCGTAAAGCTTTCTTTTAGATGTAGATGGAAAAAGTGTGGCTTAAGAAATATGAGCGGTTTTGAGTCAACTTCGACCAAGATGTCGCAAGTGTCTCAAGTGAGACTCTTCGATATAGAAGGCCGGTATCAAAGCGCTACAAAATGGATGTCATAAGGCAACATAAACAATTTTGGTCACTGGACAGAGGATAAGAATTCTGTCGTAAATTCATTTTGGGTGCTCTTAAGGCAAAACATAGAATTTCCTGTCAGTCTGACCGGCTTACAAATAATAAAGGTAGAATAAGTAGTTTAAAGTAGTTCCCAGTGTTACTTCAAAACAGATTTAGTTCTTATCGGTTTAAGATAAGTTTTTCATACAGTTTTTTAGATCTAGTTTACAAAAAAAACATTAAAAGTCCATATTACAATGTGTTTCATAATTTTACATATAGTTATTAAAATTTAATCATAGAAAATAGTATTAAGTAGAAAGACAAATTTTTAATTTTAAAGGTTTAGCTAACAAAGTTAACATGGCCAGTATGTTTTTCATGCAAAGTTAAGTTGATTGAAATAGCATTTGCATTTGTGTCCAACATATAAGGAAAATTAATTTTTAAATAAAAATGCCGTAAAATGAAATATGTATGAATCGTTCGTTGCCTACGTTTTTGCAGGTCATTGGTTCAAATCTAGCAGGAATCTTTGAGTTTCAGTTTTAACTTTTTATACGCAACACAAGGGGTTTTCCAATTACGACTTGACAACTTTTTTTTTAAATAAAATAAATCGATTGTAAGGTGTGCTGAGGCACCATCCTGTTGAAACCACATGTCATCCAAGTGCAAATCTTCAAATTCGGGCCGAAAAACGGCATCAAACAGCTAATTTTTGTGGTTGAAGGGGAGATTCATGAAGCAAATGTGGATTTTCACCCATCCAATAACGCATGAACATGGTTTTGCGATGAAATTCATCATCTTGGCGCATCTTCTCCAGAGCCCAATCGGAGAACGTACATCGCTTCAAATGGTCCATCGGCTTCAATTCTTGAGTCAGCTTGATCTTGTTTGGGTGTAAACTAAGATCCTTACGCAAATATGCCATAATGTGGTCTGAGCGATGCCCAATTCTTCAGAACGCCATGGAATTGACTGATCTGGATCATTTGCTACGGTCGCCTGAACGGCATCGATTTTTTTATAATTTGCAGATGTTGATCGTTCGTGTACTCTACGATGATGAAAATGTTAAGTTTACTGAATAAATTGACAATGACAGTTCGATGACTACTTAAAGGTTGCGTTCACAAATTAAATTCAATGTTTTCAAATCCCCATTTTCAAATACCCGATAGTTTTTTATTGTTTTGTTTGTGAATTTAAAAAAATCCATATTTTTATTTCCAAAGTACTCTACGTGAAATGAGTTAAATTTGCGTAAAAACAAAATATGTATAATGGTAGCGACGCATAAGTGTTAGCAAACCCGGAACCTATTTGAATATCGTGTGATAAAATAAATTTTCCAATAACATTGTTTGGCTCACAATTGTGCAGTCGCGAAAATGCAAACTTTTGTGATTCTTTAATCTTCTTCAATCTAATCGCAGCTTAAAAAAGCTCCGTTTTGCTCGGTAGAAATATCGGGATAAGAATTTCCAATGTTCCATTATCCAGGCAATTGGACAACATATATTCAGAATTTTTGATCTGATTTAGTAAAGGTCTCAAGACGGTCTCAAGACGGTGAATATATAAAGTGTGTGGTATGCACAAAGAGGACTGAGTTTTCAAGTTATTTCAATGTGAGTTCTAATGTATGTATTGTTCATTTTTAAGACTAGCACAGCCAATGGGTGGGGAGCAGCTTCTAGCCTTAGCTTTAAGAAAGCTAGTTTCTAAACCTGTTTGAATCCTAACAGAAAAGTTTATGCAATTGAAAGCAATCGCAATAAATTTACGAATTTGAGTCAGTAAAATTTCTTTGCAAATTTCAATGAAGAAAATTTTATTAATCATCGCTCTGGTCCATTCAATGAAATCTGTAGATTTTGTAAAGCCAAAAACTACAGATTTTTAACACAAGTGAAAACTTTTTGAATTTAGTTTTCTATTAGTGAAATTATATTTAACTAACTCACTCATCCTGATCCAGCTTAAAGTAAAAAGACTTAGCCTATCTAAGCTGGACATTGCTTAAAATGACACAAAAAAGGTCAACTTCGTACCTTAAGGTAACTTCACATCGAAGTAAATCGACGAGGCAGTCCCTTAGTCATCTTCTGAAAAGCTTATTAGGCAATATTAATGTTTTTTCTTTTCCGAATACTGATGATCAAAGAAGACTTATTGACTACGGATCCGCCTGATTGGAGCTATTTTTGCCCCTTCTAGAGATAGGCCGAACAATTTTTTCTTTCCAATGCGCCGAGTAAGGTGCATTATTAAGTGCATTGTGAAACAGTTAAGCAAACGTAAATTTAAATTTTTGTAGTAGATTATTTCTTCTATAGTGATTCGAATATTGCTTTAAAATCTGCCTTCGAAATGAACGGAGGGCTTCCACTCTCAAAAGCAGTGGTATATTACATCATTTTTTATTAAATTTGCACCAAAGATAGCAATATTTTTAAAAATTTAACCTTGTATGTACATCCGTAGATTAAGGGTAAAATAATTGTCTTTAAAATTAATATTCTCATGAGCGTAAAAGAAGTATTTAAATAATTGATGTTAATTTCCCTAACGAAAAAATAGGCATACTGCCATGAAAAGTTAGTTAGCATTTTTATTCGCTATAATTAATGAAAACAATTTTCGTGTTTTCCAGGAGTTTTAATCGCTTTTCATAGACAAAAGTTACTAAATTGTTCTAAATAAAATATTTTGCTTTGTGATAAATCCAAATTTTGCTTTCTTGCTAGAACAAATTTCTAAGAGACAAATTTTGCGCTTTGTTTACTGCGCCCGTACATAACAAAAATTCCTGAAGGAATAAAATTGTTTCACTTTAGATAAGAATACAATAAAATAAGAATGCAGTAGTAAATAGGAAAAGAAAAGCGTCAACCGGTGTAAATATGTTAATATTTTTTTCAAGCAAAGTATTGAACAAGTGAGACAAGAAAATATGCTGAATTTTCTTTTAAAATAAACTTTCCTATAATCAGACTTAAAATGTGCTTCAAATATCCATATTAATCCGTTCAAAATGTTCCTAACATTTTTGTATACATCATTTTATCTCCAATATTTGCAGAAGGATCATCAGCGATTCTTAATCTGGGCGCTTAGTACTTTAATATTTATGACTTTCACGCCGTCCTTTTTGTCATAATTAAAGACGTACTTGTATTCGAACAACACAATGCCAAGTTCACGTATGCAATTTAAATTTTTTTGTATTTGAAGACATGTTATCTTTTGTGCACGCTGCCAAGACTCAAAGTAAACAAGACTTAGATTCTGTATTAAATTAGTAGGAATATTTTCTTTATTTACTTGTACGAACATCGCATTTTTAAGAGTAATATACGATTTGCAATGTATTTTTAGTCTTTATGTAAATACAACCGACTATCCCGTGACACTTTTGAACATAGAAATGCTTAAATTTTCTATAATAACATTACCTGACAAATTAAAACAGTAAAAATTGCGTAATGCTACAAAATTGTTGTCGATAGTTAGGCAAAATTCAATCGCAAACCGTCCTACTCACAGCTCACTGAAAACCATGCATAATTTTGTTAAATATTCGTTTAGTGCTAATTTTAAGAACAAATATTTGCTAACAAACAAAACAAGCGTGTCACACGAAAGTTAGATAAAACCGTGGTGCTATCTCATCTCTCACGAAGAGAACAAAAGTGTACCGAATCCGTGAATGAATTTTGTTTGTAATTTTTTTTTCTTCGTTACTCTGAAAAATGTCCAGAGCAAATTTAACAAATTTAAATAAAATTTAATACTGTAATGTACAATTGAAATCTTTTTTTAAAAAAATAATTTATAATTTTTTGAGCATTGTTCTTCTTGTTGATTCTCAATATATCATCACCTACACGGCTCTATTTTTTTCAGTATTTTATACCACTAGTGGCAGCATAGTCTATGATATATCAACAGCCGATTCAAATCTGTCCACTCTTTGAATAGGATACGTCTTCCAAAAGAATAGTAAAACCGCGCCCGATGTTCTTTTGGCAGCGCGAAAACGATGTTACAAGAAATTGCTCCAGAAAATTGTGACACTCCTAGCATGAAAGAATAAATAACATATTTGTTAGCTATTGGGAATGTAGCAGCTACCACAAGATCCTTCATCTTTTTGGTAATGTTGCTTGGTGCTTCAGTTTTTGTGGTTGTAGGCCTGAAGGTAATTGCAGCAGAATTAGGAGTCAACCCTGATTGCATTAGCAGTTCTGTAATGAAAAATTGGATTAAAGAGTAATATTTATATAAGAAAGCCCAAAGTTAAATATTGATTGAAAACTTGTAATGAGAGCAAACTTGTATAAAACTTTCCAATTATCATTCCAAAACTCTCTAGCTAAGATTGCTTGTTATTTACATTAGAAAATACTACAAAAAACAACGCCTTCATACCGTGTCAGATAAAACAGTGGTGCTATCTCATCTCGCACAGAAGGAACACAATTCACGTTTTTCTGAATGAATTCTATGATATGACCTACACCACGAATGTTCAAATAACACTATCTGAAGCGAACATCGCACGAGAGTCAGATAAAACCGTGGTGCTATCTCACCCCACAAAAACAACACAATAATTACTCAGAAGCTATGAATTGGCTTCTCTGTAGACGAGACTAACTCTTAAAGGAATTGTTTCTGTGATATAGAAGTACAGAAGTTTACTTTTCGTCCTTTGTTAACTTTACAATTGAAACATCTTGTTTGTTTGATTGTTTGTCACTTTCGTTAATGTATTTTCTAGCCGATACCTTGCGAGCCTTCCTTTTCAAATGACCTTAATCATACTCTATTACGATCCTACGGGATTGACTACAGGGTTTGTCGATTATAAACAAAAATATTTAAAGAAACAGTTTTTTGTTATATAAAACAAAAATAGTGTTAAAAATTATTTGATATCTGCGACAAGATTGAAAAGACAGTGAGAAGAACTGGTCACGCAGAGAAATTATCCTCATGGGTTGAAAAACGCAAAAATTATGCCTGTACCTAAAACATCTTCCCGTAGTAATGTCGAATTTAGACCCATTGTAATTCTTCCGTACCTTGGTAAAGAATTTAGATAATCATAAGTAAACAGCTAAAATTATTTTTTGAGGAACAGAATTTTTTGACACCACACCAATCAGGGTTTTGAGCTAAACACAACTGTACTACGGCGTTGTTGAAAGTCACGGACCACATTCGTTCTAGTATTGACAAAGGTATGATGTCACTCATTGTATATTTTGGCACGGTTAACCATTCTATACTGCTGCACAAGTCAAAAAATCAGTTTGCTTTCGAGGAATCAGCTTGCAAGCTCATTGTATCCTATGTTTGCGACCGAACGCAAGTTGTGCACCACAATAATCAGTACTCAAAAGTTTAATGTATATTAGCGGGCGAACCTCAAGGATCTGTTTAAGGTCGTCTATTGTTTACATTGTTTATCAACGATATCTCCAAGTCCTTCCACTTTTGCCAACACCACATATATGAGGATGATGTTCAGATACACAAAGAGGTACCAAAAACTTATCAATTGATGAAGATTGCTGATTTTAATACATATACTTGTGGTCAAAACATATCCAATTAGAGCTCAATGCATCTAAAACCAAAGCTATGCAGATGCATCGAGGTCGGGTAGAAAATATTTCTCCTCATCTCGTCATAAACATAACAGCAATTGAGTTCGTTAGCTCGTTCAAGAATCTCAGTACTTGACTTGGGATGTTCATATTAACCATTTTATTGCCAAGATTTATGGCATTCTTCGTGGTTTAAGTCTAACTTAGAGGTTTCTACCTAAAGATGACAGTCTATTGATTCTATATGGCTGTGAACTTTTTGCAAATCTTGTCGCAGCTTCTGCTCATATATTGAACGTCACCAAAAATAGCTGTGCAAGATATATTTTCAATCTGGGCCGGCGTGATCACGCCTCAACTATTACAAAACAAATAACAGGCTACACTTTAGGTTCTTATCAAAAGTTCCGGACAGTCTTAGCACTACACAAAATTATTAAAAGTGAATTGCCCCGTTACTTACTCTCCAAAATCCAATTCGCGAACTCGGACAGATAACATAATTCCGCCAAGACACAAATACCAAGTATGCAGCAAGTTTAATCCATGCGATTCATTTATGGAACTTCCTGCCCCAACATGTAAAAAGATTGAACACCACAGATTATAAAAACTCTTCTGTATGAGCTATTTACCTATTGGTGACACTTTCCTCTTCATCTTTGATTATACGTACCTTTATTTCTCTATATTTCATTCTACCTATTCCTTTTCTATTCGTTTCCTCAGTACTTATCTAGCTATCCTCCACACTTTCTTTTCTATAAGTTTGAAGTTAATAATTGTTAAACTTACCTGTATAAGACAAAAAGTTCAAAACTTATATTATGCAGAGATAATAAATAAATAAACAAAGGTAGTTTGATTCGTTTTACATATTATATTGTGCGAAATGAGAGAAGAACGCGGCGTGCCACTGCACCTTATCTTTCTAAGAAATAGCTGCTTTTCCGCATCTCAGTATCAGTTCTGTTTAACAATACATGAATCAGCCAAGGCTCTACATTTAACACACAGGAAGGAAATTGAACAGTGTAACAAACATATTAAATCGGCAACACATATCACCCATAAAAAAAGATATTCGCCAATAATCGAACAGCCAACCCTTTCTGGAAGTGATGATCGTGAAATCATAGCAAAAGCTCTACTCGGAGGAGTATAAAAGGAGACTTTCGGACTTTCGACCGAAGAACTTTGCATCATCACTATGTATCTGGTCTTGTTTGCAAAAATTATTATAAAAAAAAACATATGTATTTTTTTCGACAATTAAGAATTAAAATGTAATTTCACTCAACGCCTTTTACAACAGTGGAGTTTTTTGTTGCCGAACGACTGCCCCAAAAGTTCATTTTTGCGAGGAACATACTATATGTCGAAAAACCGGCAATCAGAAAGTCTATTCCAAATGAATATACGCGGGAAGTATTGCCAATTTAAGGCACTCTTTCGGGTCATCGCAACACTTGTCTTCGAGAAATTCAAATTGGATTATTCGTTTTTATTTTCATAGGGTGGAGCAAAAGTTCTGTCATAATGTGAGCCGCGCAATGTTTGTGATTTGTTGTCTGTAATCAAAGTTGTCTGGCATCAATCCAGGTAGCCAGGTAAAAAACACAAAAACAAAGTTGACTCTATCTGCAAAAATTATGGCCCATGACATAACTTTCATCACACTCTATAAAATTATGTTCTGGTTAATAATAATACAAATTTTAATAATAATAAATGAAATTTATAGTAAAGGGCGATGTTCCGATTCTCTTGAACATTGAACATAGTGCGGATAAGTTCATCAAGTTGTTTTCTTTTATTTGCGAATGCCCGTTGAATAATACTTTGGTTCGATTTTGCATGTTAGAATATAAGTGGCCCGCAGAAGTGGACTTATGATGGCCGATGATTTTTCCAATGTTCCGCACATTCATTTCTTAATCGCACAGGAACTTAAGTAGCCTTAAACATGTTCTGCCACACTTGTATCGAGATGCAGCATTTGTCGTAATAAGTTTTGTGGTATGGGTCAACAACTCATGAGCTTTTACTTCAGCCGAAGTCTTCCTGTTGCTGAAAATTGTTTTTTTTTTTTTCCTGCGGCTTTGTGCTTACAACTGCGATGAACATCAATGCTATGGATTTTAAATGAATTAAATAATAAAATTAATCATTAAATTTTCCTTTTAATAGGTCTGAATCTAAAAAGATAGCTTTTGTTGATACTTGTAGCATTTCAGAGAAAAAGCTGATGCAACGTCTTCAGTGGAAATGGCAGTGTTTTCTCGATTAATCGTTTGATTCACTAATGGATATCTTTATTCCACAGATTTTTTACATGCAATTCATTTCACTTAAATATTCAGACACAATATTCTTAATTTATTGTTTTCTGTCCGTCGTATATTGTTCAGAAAAGTGTTCTTTTTGGCCAGCCAATTAAAAATCTTGTGTTTTAGAAGCTTTGATAATTAAATAAAAGTAACTCTCGTATGAATCTTTTTTCACTGTTCTGACCTGCATTTGTTTCTTTATGATTTGCTGAACTGATACCTCGTGATCAATGGTGCAAAATAGGTTGGAGTAATATTCTATATTGTTATATCAACTTGCAATTAAAATCAACTACATTGTGTTTGCCCTCTAGGCCATTCTCTCTTAATAATCTCTCAATTAGGAGAGCCTGAATCACTTGACTTTCAAAATGTTTCGTTCTTCTGTGTTAAGGCTTAAAGGAGATTACTTGTCGCGTATATAAAAATCGCTTCAATAAAAAAAGGGATATTCAGGGAATCCGCAATGAACTAAGGTGCATTTTCAATTTCAATTTCAATTTACATGAAGTGTATTTTTAATTCATACATTCTACCTGCTAAAGATAAACATAATTAGAAAATTTGCAGTGATATGAATGCATTATTGACATTGATTGTGGGCAAAATAAAATTAAAACCCTAGAAGACTCCATACAAATAAGCACGAATTAAAAAAAGGATTCTCTCTATGTTAACAAATCGACCTAACACCCAAAGTGGCAAATATGTAAGCTAAGTCTTTGAAATATTGTTTTACAAATACCTGCGTTCAATATTGCCATTCATTTAAAAAAAATGATAAACAAAAATAACCATTAGCTTAAAATGTGTAAAAATGTCATTTGCAATAAAAAAAAATGATCGTACTTTAATTACTAAAACTTATTATCCCACTTTATTTTAAGTGTAACTTTTTTTTCATATCAGCGTTTACATATGCTTCTCAGAATGTTAATTAATCAATTATTCATGGAAACTGTTTGTCGAGTGAACTAAACCATCCGAGTCTTCACTCAAATACACTCATAAAACTTCATCAAAATCGGCTCATCCTTTTAGGAGGATTTCAGTGGAGACACATATAGAAGAATTTTATATTTAAAAATAAAAATTGGCAATATATTGAAATAAAAATTTGACCAAATTTAAATCATAAATAGACAATATATGCATATTTTTTTTACCAAGACTAAGTGAAGATGTTTCGCGGCTACATATACAATGAAACATGTAAAAGTGGTCGCTATCATAATGCAAAATTTACTATTTTAGTTTCAGATAACTTAGTAATACATATAATAATTAAATAGATTGCATTTTATTTCATTTCTAATATTCATAGTGTCGTCTGTTTATTTCCAAGCAAAATCATCTTGAAACGATGAAGACTTAAAAATGTACACGAAATCAGCTTCCTTGAGGTTGGATACTGTTGGAATCATGAGAACATTAAACTATCCATCTTTAATATAGATAGTGATTTAACATTACTCGTAGAAATGCGTCTTTATTGCTCCCTGCAGTAAACCCATCAAAATCCTTTTTCATACAGTCTAATTTCTTAGGTATCGAACTCCAGTCGAGAATGAAATTTATTGGAATCAGGCCCAACCCTTAAGTCTTATACTGAGTCCCTTATCATGTCACTCCTTGAAGACAAGTTTTCTATATTGAACCTTCTATCACAGAGCTCGCTAAATAATATAGTATTGGACAAATTGAACTATTATATTAAATATTTGTCGAATTTAGGTTCGATCCGTAAATATTTTAAGTTTCTTCTTACTCATAACATTCTCTTTCAAAGTGCAAAAAGCAGCCCAAATCTCTGATAGTATTATCAGTAACACTGACAGGTTATAAGAACACAATCAGAACAACAAACGTCATAGTCATACTGTGTCAGATAAAACCGTGGTGCTATCTCATCTCGCACAGATGGAACACAAATCGCGTGTTTCTGAATGAGTTCTCTGAAACGACCTACGATATGTTGTAGCAGCTCCATTCAGCTACAAGAAGACTGTATTATCAGCAATTTTTATATATCTAAAGTGAACACCTGAGTCGCACGAGAGTCAGGTAAAACCGTGGTGCTATCTCACCTGGCAGAAACGTCACGTTATGAATTCAAGTTGTTCATCAAAGGTGTTCTGATGTATAAAAAATTAGAAGGCAGACAGAAGAGTTTTTGCTTGGATAAACACTCTTGTAAATTTTCAGAAATATTGTTGCAGTAGGTCTCTAGAAAGTAGTAGAATAAATTAAAGCCGTAAATTAATAGCTAAGGAAATATATTTCATATCTTCTTTTTAGATTTTAACGTTTTTGCCATTGCTGATTCAATAAGAGTGAAGATTTTCAGTTTTAAAGACAGCTATATCATACACTACGTTGTGTTCGGGACTACTATGTTTTCTTAAATGTATCGCGAGGAGATCTTTGTTCAGTTTCCTAGTAGCTTCTTCGATAATGTTTAAGGGGTGGCTTAAGATAAGCTGTACATCATCAGCAAACATATGAACAATACTGTTCATGACATGTGCTGGAAGCTCATCAACATATAGAGAAAAAAGTATTGGTCCAAGAATGCACCCCTGAATAACGCCACTATACACCGGTAGAAAGTCCGACATCTTATTATTGTTAACAACTCGTTGACATCGTCCAGTCCAGTCCGAATAAATTAATTTGGTCGCTACCAATGAAAATTTCAAGTTTGTTTTAAGCTTTCTACATAATACTTTGTAGTTCGCAGTGTTTTTGAGAAATCTAACCGAATCAGATATGTTAAATGATTCTCATCAAAAGCTATTCTCAAATACTTTAGATAAATATGAGACTATGCTAATTGGTACTATTTTAACCTTAACCTTAACCTAAAGTCCATGGCATTTGATTTTATTGATAACAACGAAGATTAAGCAGGATCTATGTCACTGGAAAATGATGATGAAGAGACTAAATTTGTATTGAGCAGATCACAATCAAGTTCATCAGAAATTTTCGGAGTTTATTTTCCGATTCCAATTTTTTTTAATGGAGGCCCATATGCGTTTTCCCTATGATGCAACTTTCATATGATCCATTGATGCACCTTCCGATATTGATTGAGACATTTGTCGGGTCAACTGGAAATGTGTGAAATTTATGGGTGACTAGGTTTTTATTCAGAAAAATCGATTATATGAAATAAACAGTTCTTATTGCCGTTAAGTTCACTTTGGACCCAAAATAAGGCACTGATTATAATTAAATATGTGTTAAAAAAGAATATTGATAGTTTTTTTTTTTTAATTGTTTGGGCGAATTTTTTTTTAAGTTTTGGTTATTTAAATTAAGAAATAGCTTAGAGTTCCACCCCTTCAATGTTTAACGCCATTTAATTTTTGGTAGCAAAATGTACTGCTCCTCTGGTCTTGATGATAAACCATGTAGATCGAGATCGATGAGTACATTTTTTCTTGGGATTTCTTGATAGTCAACGATCTTTTCAGGGCAAATTTCAGCTGTCCGCCTGAAGGATCGTTGAGGGTGATCGGCAAAAATAAGTTGTCTTTTTAGCTTGCAGTTACTAGCCTCGTATCATGACATATATAAGGATGTCTCAAATTTGATAAAAGCAAGATAGCCGAATTGCCTATTAAAAGTTGTTCGTAAGATAGCAAGCCAAACGAGTAATGATAATTTAAAAAAATAAATGGCAAACGACTTACAGATTGTATAAAATCTTCTTGATTTCATTGACAGTGTCGTCCGTCGGCATCGAAATTGTCCTTAATCACATCTAATGAAAGAACTTTTCGAGTAAATTTTTGAGGCCATTGTATACGAACTTTTGTCCCATATAGAACGACTTCACTACAGTTAGCTCTCGGAAAACTTAAAAACTTGAAAAAGCTTTCCCGAGTTTGAGCGGTTTTTGTGAGAAATCGATAGTCGTTTCTTCATCGATATTTTAAGTTTCGGTAGATTCCATCAGATTTCTGTTAAAAGCAATAGCGCTTTATAAATCTTTATTTTTTTAAGATAAAAATAACGCAAGCTTTTTTCATTCATTAAAATGAGGTGTAGAAATTAGTTCTAATTTTACTAACATCGATAAAATAATATTTGTTTTACAGGGAGATAACTTCATGTAAATTTATAAACACGTTTATGTCTTACGTGTCACCTTAACCTTCCTAACATAGTTTTAATAGTGTAATTCCTACTGATAGTGTAATTTTTTCGTCACACTGTAAATGAGATAAAAACGAGCAAGTTACCTTTTGGAAAATTTTGGAATCACAGTTTATTTGATTTGATTTGGGGCATCAGAAACAAAATAAAAAAAAAAAACAAGACAAAAAAAGTTTTGTTGTATTTGTATGACTGAAATTATGTATGCAATGAAGACTTAGAAATTACAACATAAGAATTTTTGTACAGGTTGTTTAACGTTTTAATGCAAAACTTCGTGAAATGAAAATATTCGTCCTTTATTATAATTTGCTCGTTTTCAAGATGTTGTGACTACTCTTATATTGCATGCTGCACAGGGCAAGAAGAAGGATTAAGTAGAAATATTGAGAAGTGGTTTAATTGATCACTGGGTGGAGTACGAATTGGGATGGAGAATGTGATACCATCTTATTTGCCAACGCTTAAGTCACATTTTATTCGACGTAAGTTAATATACTACAAAGTCTTTTTTTTTAGGTTTGATGCATAGCCCCACTGTTAGTGTTATTCAGCAGAACCAATGATGGATCATCTACACAAATCATTATTTTTGAAAAAAACAAAAACGTAATTTTCCAGCAGCTGATACAGTAACCACTACAGCAAGGCCACGCACTATGCCAGACTACTATTGCATTATTATCCCAATGCCAAATGGTGACTGGAGCAGACTAAGAAACTTGATTTTTTCGATTCGATCCTGGTTATAGTCAAGATGAGGCTTGGCTTCTTTTCCACTTTTCATTGCTGTGTCAAATTGTGTCCATACTGCTAATTTTATCCAGCTTCAAAACAGCATAAAAAATTACACCAGTTTAAAATTGATTGCAGTCACTGTTTGCATTTTTACTTAAATTTGATGTCTGAATAAGGGATAGGTACATGACTCTTCTTGGCTTTCTTTAAAATATTCAAATAAAGTTTATACATCGCTTCGCTGCAAAGACATTTTTGATCAAAAAGAGTTATAGAAAATTTTTCTCATATTTTTTTAAAGACTTACAAATGAAGAGTAATTAGAATAAAATTAAAGGGGCTCGAGCTAATCCATTTATGCAGTAAAACTATTTCCGGATAGAATTTGATTTCTTTATCAGAAAAGAAATCTTAAGAGGGGGCATATAATTTATTTTATTTAACATCGACTTATGCCTAGGTTGGATCCTATTTGCGAGTTTTATGAGAAAAAAACATTGTGAAATTATTTTTATTGAAACTGATAGACAGTGTAAATATTTTTATCTTTTGTTATAATTTTCAGAGTTGGGTGTTAAAATTTTTATTTGCAGAAGCTTTGCAAATTTAGCAACGAAATACGAAGCTTATTTTGATCAGTTTGTTGTTGAGTGATAATAATGTAAATTGGACACCAACATCCAATTTGATAGCATGCTCAATAGTACTGCTCCAGTAAAAAAGTTCTGTAGTTCTGTAGCCCCGTGATGAAAAGTTATCACTTGTTCCTAGATAGCATAGAATATCACAGAGTGTGACGGAAAGAAATGGCAAAGACATATTTGTTCTATTTCTTTTTTTAAATTCTTTTTATATGCATAGATTAATAACGATTATTTATTTTGCGTAAGAAGGCTTTTTCTTCCTTTGTCGTAATTGGATCTGCAATGAATTGCCAACTCCGAACCGCGCAGGAGCTTTTATCATGGCAGTTTAATGCTTTATTATATAAAATACAAAAGTCCCTCACTAAGGCAAAAAGACAACCTACGACTGAAGCGGAAGAGCCACTACTTCAAGTTGGAATAACTATTGATTTTTCTACATCTTTTTTATGAGCCACCAAAACCAATAGCAAATATTATAAATTGGAAATAATTGTTAAATTCATGATATTTTTGGGAACATGTTTTCTGATATTTTCATACAAAATCAAGTTCAACAGTGTTTAAATATTAATTTAATCACTGACAATCAATAACTCACCAGTGGTGGGACCATTAAATTTTCTCAATTTGCTTCAGACCAGACAGGAAATATTTGCAACAAAGCTTCAAAATAATGAAAAAGTTGATCGCATTGTTGAACTGGCAAAAGTATCGCCATTTCAATTATCATACCTATCAGAAATTAAAATATTGAACCAAGTAATGTTTGGTGACGGCATAGTTTTAAAACGGCTGCAATGGTTTAATTCAAAGGAGAGGACATTTTGATATAATACATTTAATAAACAAACGTGAAGTGTTTTAGTTTTAGACTTAAATCCTAAAAATTGATTTTTGTACTTATTTATTGCTTATCCAATAGAACACTTTTGACCAAGACGAGACACCGTCGGTTGGGTATTACTAGCCCAATTATAAATAATTTATTCCCGGGGAATCTTCTCGAGAAATATTTGGAGAATTCAGTGTCATTTGTGAATAAAAAAATTTTGTATTTTTTAAAGTAGGATAAAAATGCTTAGTGCTGCATTTAGGATATTGTCAAAGGAATTGGCTCCTGCTGAGAATCAAAAGCTCACAAAAACAAAAACAAAATAAGGTGCTAGAGGGACAGCTCAAATCTATTTGAATTGCCTCAAAAAATGTTTCTGCAGATTTAAAAAATAATTTCCCAAACTACATCACTAAGATGATAAAATCATTCCTTACAGGAAGAAGTTTTCAAGTTTCTGTAAATGATTGTCAGTCTAACTCCTTTACAGTTACTGACGGAACACCCCAAGGTGCTGTTCTATCGCCAACTCTTTACAACATTTACACATTTGTCTTTCCTCATCTGGATAACTGCTATCTCGCAATATTTGCCGACGATACATGTATATTTTCTTTAGATGCAATTGTTTTCAATATTGAAACCAATCGGCAATCTGCTTTGAATACAACTACATATATCGTACTTCAATGCCCGGAAAATAAAAATTAATGCTTCAGAACTCAGGCTGTATTTTTTAGTAGAAAAAGAAAAGCCTGTTTCTTACCAAGCAACAGATTATTATCAATGGCACACAGATTGAGTGGAAGTCTAGTGGTAAATAAATAAAGTGACTTAACAATAAATTAAATAAAGTGAACCTAACAATATGGTCTTTCTATCCTTTTATAAACCGAAAATCGAAAATGAGCAGTGAAAATAATCTCACGATATTGAAAGCAATTTTCCATACCATTATGTTTTACGGCTGTCCAGTTTGGGGAACTTGTGCAAAAAGCCACATCTTAAAATTGCAGCGGATTCAAAACAAGGTTCTTAAAATGATCCTGAACCTTCCATGGCACTTTTCGACACATGAGCTCTGTTGAAGGTAGAGAAAGTTGCTCTGAGGATAAATAAGCTAATTGACAGATATAAGGCAAGATGCAGTGAGTCGGACAATGTACTGGTCGTTAACTTAGCTATCTGAGCCTGGCCTAGTTTGCTCCTATATAGTAACACTCTTAATTTGTCTTCTCAAAATATTTACGCTTATTTATCTATCTATGTATATAAATATTTATTTCCTTAATTAGTTTACCTATATACCTATATTTATTGACCATTATTTTTTTAAAATGAAATTATTTATTTATTAACTAATTAATTTTTTTATTTATTCATTCATTTATTTATTTTTTTTATTTATTTACTTATTCATTTACTTATTTATTTATTTATTTATTTACTTACATATTCATATATGTATGTATTATTTATGTATTTATTTTTCTATACGATTAGTATATTTGAATGTTAAAACAATATTTTTGTAAACAATTATTTAAATGTTATTTGTATATATTATTTGGATTGAAGGACTGATTTATGCTTCCCAATTTATTTATTGTTCTAATTTGTTTCCCTTCATATTTTTTCAACTCTATACCTAAGCCACTCCCCTTCTCTCTTTCAAACTTTTGCTTTAAATTATTACGAAGGTTTTTTTCTGTAGCTTTTCCTTCGGCCTAAATCTATTAATAAATTTTGTGATATATTTGGTAAAATATTGAAAATTGTTAGTAGTAAGGTCATATACTATATACCAAATCTCTAACGTCCCAGCGCTTGTCAAACAGAGTGCTTGTTTGTGGTTATTGGCTAAAAGGGCCTATCAAACTGGTATTGGGAAGGATCTTGCAATTTAGCTTTCGTAAAGTTCTTGCAAATGATGAAGAAAGGGACAATAGCTTAGTCTTCCTTATCACGCATGGTGTTCCATGTTGTAAAATTTATTGACATCTCTATTAAAACTCAAACAAATTTTGATGGTGTACTTACTGAGTTTAATTATGCTTCTGAACCCTTCCAAAATCGTACACCTTTCTTCTTGTGACCCTTATGAAACCCGCATGTAATGTCGCGTTGGGCTTCCATAAGATTCATCAGAATCTTATCTTACTGTTTGTCAATAGTTTTTGACCAACATTTAAATTTAATTATATTTCTTTTCAAAAATGCATACTAACAAATATAAATCTTAAATTTGTAACCAAATCTTTTGCTGAATTTATGTAAAAAAAACTGTTGCGAAATGTTGACGTTGGTGATACCTATTTTTCCGTAATGAATTTTTTTCACTTTTTCGAAGAATAAGAGGAAAGAAAAAAAGGAAAAATAGCCTGAACTAATATAATTCAAAATAAGAGAATTGAGAAGATTGAATATATTTTCGAGATTATGGGCTATATATTAATTTCATTTTCTACAAAATTATATAAATTCCTTCAAAATTATAGCTTTTATTCTCTTTTCCACGAAAGGAACCTAAATTAAGGCTTATTCAAACGATATATTGTACCAGCTATTCAGTATGGATATGTAGTAAAGTATATAGCCAAGATGATTCTCAGTCTCAGCGAAAACTACTTGTATCCCTTAATGGTATAATAATAGATATTAACGTTGAAACATGTTTCACAATACTAAACTAACGTTCATACTTTAACATACTTAACCGAAAATTTTCAATTAGCGTAAGTCACTTAAAAAAATTAAGCCATATAAAACCTAACAACCTTACAAAATTTGTTGCTTTTGAAAATTCTATTTTGAAATGACTTATGACACCATAATATTAAGACAATTATTTGATGTCATGCACACGAATCAAGCAAATAACTCTTAGTTTTGTTTATTTCGGGAAACACTTAAACCAACACAGTTGTTAAAACTGCTTCGAACTGGAACTTGACAAAATAAATGTTAGATAAAACCGTGGTGCTATCTCAACTCACACGAATCATACATGAGGCCACCGAAGAAAGATACAAAATCCCCTGTACTTTTTTATGAATGAATTCTAAAAAAAAAAAATTATGATGAGAATCTACGCGATTTTATTACTACGATTATTATCGATTGAAATTCGATTGTTCCATCTTATATGGATTTAAATAATAATGCAACCCAACTCTGTCAGAATGTTATAAAATTCTGTTACTCAAAACCAGCAAGGTTTAAATTTTAAACGTTTCGCCCTCTCATCTAATTTGGTTTTGGGCTCCCGATATCTTCGTTGATTTCTGATTCTAAAATTGATTTTGTCCTATTTTTTAAGATTTTCCAACTCCATTAAAAGTTGAAGTTTGAAGTTTATTTTGCATAAAATAAGAATTTACAATCAAATATTCATTACCCGCAAAGCTGAGTGCTTAACTGCAGGTGGTTGTGTTTCAAAAATCTAATTTTTAAGTTAAACTTTGAAGATTGAAATTGGGATGAAATTAGTTTAATGAAATTTTTAAATTTAAATATAACTTTATTTGAGATAAGAAAATGTTTGATATCTTTTTTTTGTATTTTTGATGCTGGTTATTGTAACAGAAAATTTGTTTGAAATACAGTGTTGTTCGAAACCTAAGCAACTTTTTTCGTCTGCATTATTTGAATTCGAATATTTATGTATTTATTATTTTTGACAAAAATTATATAGCTTTATTTATTGCATTAATTACTTGTATGTGCTGAGTTAAAACAATATCACATTTGAATTGGTCCTTAGACAAGTTTAAGACTGTGCTATCAACATCAAAATTGATAGATTTTTCTACAGAGACATTTTAAATGACCAAATGCTACCATGCGCCGAATGGGAAATGCAACTTCGATGGGTGTTTCAACATGACAATGACCCGAAACATTCATCGAAGCTGGTAAAAGAGTGGCTGTCAGCCAATGGGATTCAAGTTTTGGAATGGCCCCCTCAATCCCCCGACTTGAATCCCATTGAAAATTTCTTCGGCATCTTAAAGCGTAGAGTTGAGACCCAATGCTTCAAAAATAAAGATGAGCTCATGACGTGTTTGAAAACAGAATGGAAATTAATATCAATGTCCATAATAAAAAACCTTATTGAATCTATGCCTCGTAGATGTGCGGAGGTAATAAAAAATAAAGGTTACTATACAAAATATTAAAAGTTGCTTAGGTTTCGAACAGCTGCATTTTGAGATGCATTTTGTTTTTTATATTTTATTTACTTTGAATGAACTGATTTTTGAATTTTTGAAGTAGTTAATGCAATAAAATAAAGCTATATTATGTTTGTCAAAAATAATAAATACATAAATATTCGAATTCGAATAATGCAGACGAAAAGTTGCTTAGGTTTCGAACAATACTGTATATGGGTTTGTGTAGTTCAGGTTTCTTTTGACATACACGTTGCAAAACATTGGTGTTTGCTGCAAACATCTAGCTCTGCGTCCGGTGTTAACTTGGTGAGCAATTGGATTCAAAAAACGTTCATCTGTTCCATATTCCACTAGTGTTGCCATCATAAATATTTGCTCTACTGTGAGGACCTTAAAATTACTCTCTTCTCTCCCATCGAAAATGGCTATCAATAGTGACTCCCAGATATTTATAATGTTCCACGAATTCAATTTCTTCAGACTTCGTATATGGACATTTAGGATTTTGAAACAGTATTTTACCTTCGATTGTCCTCTATGCATTCCACGAATGTTCATTAACTTGGTGTTTTTTGTATTAATTACCAAACCCATATCATGACACCATTTCACTGCTTCGTCGAACTCTTCCTGCCTAATCTATGTTGCCGTATCCAAAGACGTGATGAATAAAATCGGGCCGATCTTAGATCCTTGCGGTACACCGTACCCAAGTTTCTTCCATTCGCTGATTTCTTCTTTTATTTGCACCATAATACCACGGTTGTTCAGGTAGGTATAGATCCATTCTGCTATTGCTCCACGTATGACTACATTCTCTAATACCTGCATCAGTTTTTCATGATTCAGCGTATCGAACGCTTTGCTGAAGTCTATGAACATGACCAGCACATGGTAATTTTTGTTCAGAGCTCATTTATTTTATGTGCAAAATCCCCCAGAAGCTTGCCCGTATCGAGAGAACATTGTTCATCTTCCAGTGCAAAGATTGCTTCTCTTTGCATCTTAAAATGTCCGACGTCATACTGGCCCTATGAAAATTTTAACACTCCAGAACAGTGTTGGTTTGAGTAAAGCAGCAAGCTTTGCAATCTATAAACATCTTTTTTTATAGTCCTTTTAATAGAGCCAACAGAAGAGTTTGCTTCGCATATATTTTGAATGTAAATAAATTTAGTTGTACGACTTCAACCGCACAGATATATTTTCTAGGTGATTTCTTAGATACAAAATGAGATGAAACTTACTTTTACAAAAGTGAATGGTCTTATTTATATTAATATTTTTACTGTTAACAATAATTTTAGCTGCAAAAAAAAATTTAGAAAATAAAAACAACAAAAAATTATTTTCTCTCTCTTTATTATTATAAATCATTTCTGTGTGTATGTGTTCTGTTGTGTATGTGTATGCGTATTATTCTCTCGTTCATAAAGTCATCATAACTACGTTATACAATATTAAAATATTTCCATTCTTCTACCTTATTTTTTACAACTATACTCTTGCTCTTGTTAGATTTTGCTTTTCGCTAAAAATCGTTTAGAATTTTTATTAAAAACTATAATTCAAATAAATTATTTTGCTCTTTTAAAATAAAAACATTAAATTTTTTTTTATACACAATTGATTGTTTACTAATAGCAATTGTAAATTAATTTTATTTATTTCGTAATTGTAAAAGCTTTTCCAAAGTCTCTCAATTTTAATGTGAAAAAAAAAAATCGTGAAAAAATAGAATAAACGAACTTATAAAAAAAAGAATTAAATTAAATTATAAGTTAAACTTTAATTTATGTTTTTTTACATAATAAAGTCAGTTAAAAATTACAAAAAAAAATCAAAGCATTTAATACAATAATTAAAATATGTTTTTCTACGTTTTTTTTTTACATTATCATGATTATATGAAATAAAAGAAAATGATAAATAAACTTTAAGATAATATATTGGTTAATCTTGTTTATTGTTTGCCATTCCCAGCGAAACTTAAGCCTACTTTGTTAGCATCATTATCTTTTGTCTTTTTGTTTTTATTTTAATTTAACAATATAACGAAGGTATGCATGTGTATTGTATATTTTTTTTTATTGAAAATTTAAAACATTTATAAGAATTTTTTTATGAGAAGAAGTTAAGTATGAATTTGAAGCGGTTGAATAACTTTTGCATAAACATTTACTAATTTGATTTTGTAACACCACTGGTAGTTTGCTACTCAGAAAGGGGAAAACACATTTAAATGCTAAAAAAATATATTTCGAAAAAATTACAATAGTTTTAATTTTGTGTTGTGTGAATAAATATATTTTGCACACTCTTTAAATATATAAATGAAACAATATGCATTCCTTATGATTATGGAGAAAAAAAAATAAAATAAAATTAAAAATATACCCCCAGGTTCGATGGTCTCTTAGATTTAGATCTCTTTCTGGCAGCGATTGATTTCATAAATTAATTAATCATAAGCATTTCTCTTTTTATATTTAAGCATATATATTGAACATAATTTTTTTTTCTAATTTTTAAAAAAAGCATTTATTGATCTGATAAATAAGTAACAGTTTTGTTTACTTTTTTTTTCATTCTAATATTTAATTTTAATGCAATAAGGCGACACGAATTATATGTGATTCCAACATTATTATTTATTTAAATAGAATAATATTTCTTTTAAGTTTTCATCTTATACAATATGTGCAAGGCTTTTTAAAAGATTAATTAATATTGAAAAAAGAACAAACAATTATTATATGAATTATAATTTTGTTGTGAAGTTTCGGTTAATTGATTCTGAAAAAAAAAATCTCTATTGCCAAAGACCGACGGTGTAGTTTCTTCCAAAGTGTCCCATTCGTCTTTGACGGCCAGCTGCAATTTTCAGATAATATAAGTAAGTATTTTATTTGAACAAAAATAATAGCATGAGTTTTTTTTTTACAAGAAATAAAAAACAGAGCACCAACAAAAGAGTTATAAAAAATTAGGTAATTAATAAGTACAGAAGCCACCACCTCAATTGCATAAATAATAATAAAAAAAAAGTTTGCTTAAATCTTAGATTTTTAATATATTTTTTTCTTTATGAAGCGATGATAGTGACTAATGCTAATGGAAGGATTATTGAATAGAGCGGAAGATAGTTTAACAACATTTGACAATGAACTTTACGACAGCTAAGACGATAACAATTTTGCACTTGCACTTGACAGAGAATATTTTCAAAAGCGGTGTTTTTGAAAAAAAAAATTGATGCTGTTCTAAAAGCCTTAAGGCTTGACTTACCAGAAGCAGTTTAATGGATTTTTAAGTTTTTTTTTCACTGTAGATCGTACCTTCTAATAGACTAATTCTGCCATTTTTTTTTCTTATTCATGCGTTATTTAAGATAGCATAGAATAAATGATATTAAGTAGAGGAAAGCAAATTATTCACTTTAACCTGCGGCTTGGTAAATTATTATTGTTTCAAGAGGTTTAAACTATATTTCCGATACGATCGCTCAATCAAAGAATTCAGCGTCTTTGATTGCGACCACAAGACTCGAAAATGGAAAAACTCTTCAAGGGTTTGTCCTCGGAAATCTCCGAAAGCAAAAAAACTATAGGAAATGTTTGCGTGCTGAATAACAAAATTACAATAAGTTTTTTTTTTCTACGATTGTGAAGCTTCAAGAAAAAGTTTTTCTTTTGGAAGTCAATGATCCCAACTCTTAAAATAATTTGGGTTCTCTGTTTCACCCACAATAAGTGGGTGAGTTGGGATCAATAAAAAAGTAAAACTGTCTACGCTAAGCCTCTGCAAAGGAAAGTCCAACAGTGGCCATGAATAAATTCTTATGTATACTCAAGTTAACGATGAGGAGGTGAAAATTTATGTGCAATGACACCCAAGCAAGCCAAAAACGTTGAAAAACGACACCGTTTATGGATCCTTATTGCAGCAATTAAAAAAGAATTTGCGAGAAAGATATCTAATTTAACGTTCCTTTTTTTTGTAAAATGTTAAAAACATATTTAACAGATCATATTTCTAAGCCATGCAATGGTTTATTTAGTTTAATGATTGAAATTGTAGAAAACTGTCAGATTTGAACTCGCCACTATAGTTTAATTAACGATAGTCGAAAAAGGGAAGGAATGTAACGTCATTTAGCTTCAAGAATAGCCCTCTTCACGCATTTAAGCTCGTCATCTCATCAATCGATATACCGTCAACAATAAATATTTAGACTGTTAAAGTTAATAAACTATAAATAACCTTTAAGACAAAACTGTAAGGCTGGGCGCTCACTTGGCAACTTTCGTTGCGCAACTAAAAGTTGCTCAGAAAAAGTGTATTGGCTTATATGGTAGAGCGCTCACTAGGCAACGCAATTTGAGAGCAATTTTTCGTTGCCAAACATCGGCAACTTTTGAGCAACGCAATCGTTGCTCAAAAGTTGCTCTCTTAGAAAAATGTATTCGACCGCTCACTAGGCAATTAGTTGCCGGGCAACTTTCTGGTTTTTATTTATTTTGACCAACGGTCGGGGTAGGTTGTGACCAGAAAAATGTGTGCGGTGCTTATTGGTGAAAATACTTTGATCGATGAAGTGGAAAAGAGGCCGTGCTTGTTTAATAAACATTTAAAAGACCAGAAAAAGGCTTTGATATTTTCCTTTTTCCTTTCTATCGCGATTTATAGGATGCACCAAGTGCTTTTTTTTGTTTCTTGTTTTTTTTTCTCAGTATTATCAATAATGCACAAACAATAAAAGTTTGTTCGAAGTCCATAGTTATTGTAATTTGCACACATTGCTGGCAACTAGTTGCTTAATGAGCGCTGTATAAGCAAAAGTTGCTCGGCAATAGTTGCCGGCAACAGCGGCAACTTTTCGTTGCGCAACGAAAAGTTGCCAAGTGAGCGCCCAGCCTAAAAGCTTCAAAAGCTACCAAAATAAGATGATGATCGCCTCAGAGATCCTTAGAGCTTCATTAAAAAGGCAGTGTTACAATGTAATAATGGAAAAGTGGCAAGCCTCTAATTTGCTGTTCTTCAACAACGGAATAATGAGGCCTTAGCGTCAAAGTTATCTTAAGGCCAGAAGTCTGTCCATATTTGTTAAAGCAATATTGGGGGTGACAACAGATGGATCATAAATTTTTAAATATGTTTGAAAATAATCAAATTTGGTGAAGAGTTTTTTTTTCTAATTTTTGAAATGTGAAGAGTGTTCGCTAAATTTCACTTTTAGCATGTACCTCACAGGTACAAATTTTCCCTCAAGGATGAGCGACTTCAGCTCACGAGGCTCACATTTTGTATTTGATTATAAAAGCGATTAAAATATTTAATTTATAAGATAATTATTATATTTTTGCTTTTTTTGTTGGTATGTGAATGGAAAAAAAAGTGTCAAGAACGTGGATGATAAAATAAAGCTAAGAAGATTAAAATTTTAATATGAAAATAAAAAAATATTTGCATAATATTCGGTTAAAAAAAAATACATATATTAAGAAGTTTATAAAAGCAAATAAATTAAGAAGCAAGAAAAGTTCCAATTTATCCAATGAAGCAAAATATACAGAAAAGGAAGTTTAATAGTATACGTACTGTTGTTCGTTCGATCGGATTTTGGGATATTTGTTTTTTTTGAATTGCTTTTCAAAAAGTTTGTTTTTAAAGTATTTTAAATTAGATGTAAATAGGTATCAAGGTGTGTGTTGTGTTTTTTGTTTTGTTTCTTTTATTTTGTTGTTTTGTTTGAAGACAACAAGATGCTCTCTTATTTACGCTGGTTCAGGCGGGAAACACGTACTGTAAGAAAACATTTGGAAAAGATAAATTATTAGTCAAATTTACTTACATAAATTGGATCGATTAACAGAGGATTAATTAATTAAAAACAAACAAAAAAAAACAACAATATTAGATTGTATTAATATTAATTTCGGTTTTTTTTCTTAATTTGTAAACCTTTTTGGCAGTAGCAGAACAAAATCAGATGCTGGATTTTTATTCCATTTTCTGGCACGCATTACTGAAATGGTAGACTTTTGGGGCAAAGAATTATCAACACACACATAAAGACAGATTTATATTAGTATATATTTTCAAGCTCAAAGGATTAGTTTGGGTCTTTCGAGAACTATAGCTATACTTATGTGATTGTCACTGTTTCACATTTGATTTGAAGTTCTTTTTCTACTATAAAAAATGAAATTTGCTAGTTTAAGAAACAGTTGTTATGTTAACAGTCAGAAACAAAATACATTTTTACGAACTTTTTTTACTTCCTTAAAATTTCTTTGTGAGATTTTTAGACTATTGTTTCTAAATTGATTGGTTCTATTATTTATATTACAGACGATGTGATTTTTTTATAGTTTGGATCGGATTATTCACTTAAATAATTGACATCGCAAGTTTTTTCCTATAAAAATAAGGTCCTCATTAAAATTTGAATTTAAAACAAAAAACATTTATGTTTCATGCAAAAGTGTTGTTTGATGTTTTGTTTGTGTAGGGATGCTCGTAACTTTTCATCACACTTGTGTTAGTCAAAATGCACACATGCTTAAAGCTGCTGGTTTATGAGTTGCTTAAATATGTATAAACAAATTAAAAATATTAAACTTGTGGATAATTAATCGCTTGATTTTTTTCTCAATTTTTTCATACCATAGAAATACGAATCGTATTTTTGTAATTTTTCCAATGTTCCAAATTCGAGGTGCAATAAGCATTTTTTCGTGCAACTTAAGCTTGGATCAATTTAAAGAAAATAGATAAGTATTTCTAATGTAACTCTAAGTTTAAGTTTAAAAAAAAGGCTTTTTTGATTAAAATTATAATCTAGCGATCCCGTGCACTGTTGATTGATTGTATATGAAAAATGGAGTGCAGGAGTAAGTAGCGTTTCTTGGCCAAAAGAACACTTTTAACTTAGTAAATATTATCTAAGAAATTAAAAATTATTTTTATCCGGGTTGTAGGTACCGTCTTCTAATTATTAGGACATTTAAATGCCGTATATTTTTCGCGGATAGAAACATAAACAGGAATTCTAGAAAATAAGGAACGACAAGCAAAGTTCTGGAAACTCGTAAATTATTTGCAATCTAGTGTTCTTTTAAGTAGGATCATATTGAATCACTTCGTAGCCAAGTGTTCTTGAAAATAACAAATCTGCAGTCAAAGTCAAAGTCCAAAGTATGGACAGTGTATAAAAAAGGATAAAGATGAACGATTGCTTTCAAAACAATTTCCATATAAATGTTGATCTACATTTATTTAATCAAGTTAGCTTCCAGTGCCGAAACGATATGCGGAAGACTGCGAAAGATGGGTTTATGTTGAAGATGGCAAGTGAAAATGCCTGAGGACGAAGATGAAAATAGCTCGTTTGATATGGGCGAATAAAATTTGCAACGTTAACTATTGTCAAATAGAGGTAAATTCAATTTACGCCAAACATGAGAAGTAGGTTTAAAGACAAAAAAGACAGAAAAGTTTCCCAAAAGCCTAATGATTTGGGGTTCCTTACAATTCGACGTTTCTTCACCCAGTCAACAGTTGATTTAGTTTACAAATAAAAGAAATAATTTGTTCCTCCTCCGCTTATATCTTCTTCCAAATATTCAATTGAAAGGTGGAAATCAGGTAAAATATAAATAAATTATTGCGGAATATTTAACAAAAAATACATGTTACTGTTTACAATTGATGTACACTAAAAATTATTAAAAACTCAATGACCTGACCAAGATCTTTGTATTTAAAGAAATAAAAATTAGAAGCTTAATCGATTAATGTAATAAATAAATAAATTTTGAAATTTAATTTCACAAAATTTAACTTATTCGCTGAACATTTAAAATCATCAAGCGACCACATATCCACTTGTTTTCCATATTTTTGTTACTTTTAAAATTCAAATTATAAGATACAAATTTAATATTAATTTAATAAATCTATATAACGAAAACTATAAAATATCAAATAGATACTGATAGCAATGCTTTAGCGAAAATAAAACGCAAATCTACCATTCTTGTCGAAATCAATTGATTTTCTTTTTGTTATATAATGTTAAAAAATTAATTTTAAATAAAAGTAAATTGTGTACCTTTACTTTCCTAAGCGATAGTTTCAAGCCTAAAGTTCATTTATATTCACTTTCTATGTATTTTACACGAGTTTATATATTTTTTTATTTATTTATTTTTATTTTATGATAAAAAGTATTAAATCCATATTCATTATTTTATTTTAATGTTCTTTTTCTTTTGTTTATGTTTTACTTAGTTTAAATTGATTTTATATATTCTGTTCGATAGCTCATTGAATTCTTGTAGATTTCCTATGTATATTATTGAAAAATCTGAACTGCAGACGTAATTCAAGATCTTTTCTTACTGCAAACATACAAAGAAACAAGAAAATAAGAAGAAAAAAAAAAAATCGAATAAAAAAACAAAACATAAATTTTTTTAATAATTTAATAATATTGTGTGGAATTTGTTATATTTTATGTAAATAAATTATTGTATATCTGTGGATGGGTAAATGTAAAGAGTAAAATTGAACACAACCCAGAGGAGTGCTGAGGAATATGAATACGAACAAAATTATGTACAACAACAGACACCTGAAATTTAAATTTGATAATAATAAAACAAAAGGAAAAATTGAATATTAATTAGAAAAAATTGTAATAGCAAACCATTATTTACAAATTATTGTCCCAAACCATGTTAGCAGGGATGTCATGTGAATTAGTTGTGAATTCATGACATAAAAATAAAAAAAATTAATATTCATTATAAAAGCTATTTTGAGATCTAATGAACCGCCGGTTGTTAAGGAATTTCATTTTGTTGATGTTTAATGCATAGATTTATCTATAAGGTTTGAATACCATCCTATGTGAAGCAATTCACACACACACTTCAAAGTAAGATCGATCGATTAATTTTGAGTGATAAATGAGAGAACAAAAGTACAACAAAGGCGGGAGTTATTTAAAATTCTGACCTTAAAAGATAAAACAGTCTGTCATTCAAGAAAAAATACTCAGTTCTGCTGAAACTTGTAAGACACACCCCTTGTAGGCAACCCCTTTTTTAAAGGAGACAGTCGGAGGCAAGTTTGTGCCCTGCCATTGCGAATGTTATTTAAAATTAAATCATGCACAAAAAAAAAACACTTCGAATATAGACTTCCTTCGACAACAGCAGTCTAATTTTTGAATATGCTATGGCGAATAGAACCAAAAGACTTTTCTTATCTCAGCAATAGCCGTGATCGTAAATTCCACGATCATTCCTTCTGGATTTTTTTTTCTTGCAAAGCAGCTTATTTGCTGATTTTTGAAACTGAAAAATTCAATTATCCAAAGAACGAGGTTCAGGAAAAAGGAAAGAGCGAGCTTCCAATTCAAGGATCAAGCGATCGCTGACAGCGGCAAGCATCGTTTACTAACCTGGAAGGCGGTGAAGCTTAAGCTTAGGCTCATATCCCCAAGAACTCGATGGCATGTTAAGAAAATAGTATCAAATTTTTTTGCAACCGTTTTACTTAACTGGCACTAACTCGTATTTTTTGACAATACTTTTTTTCCGGTGAAGCATCAAAAGTATTGAAACTTTAATTGTGGAAGTTTGTGTGTTTGGCACTCATGGTATTGAAAAATTGGGTATCATTGATTGAGACTTTAGAAGAGAGAAATAAAAGGCAACTACCTTCGGATATAAATGTCATTCGTCTGCATGTTAATTGGCTTTGAGAATATTTATTTTTTTCTGGAAGAAATGAATTTTTTTTTTTAAATTTTTCAGATTTAAATCCGGGCAGTAATACTATACATCAATAAAATATTGACAACATAACAAACTTCGTTTACAGAATGAGGTAAAGAAATTCAAGCTTAAAACTTTTTCGTAAGGATTTCACGGCACACGATCCACGAGCAGCAAGTTTAAATTTTTTTGGAGGAAAGCAAGAAGAATGAATTTGTTTTGGGCTTTTAATTTAATATTGATTTGCAGATCAAGAAGCTCAGCAGAATGTTTATAACAACAATGCTCCTTTTGCAGCAAAAAATGCTTTTTTTTTTTTGTTAATCGGGCCAAAAATCGAAGAGCTTATTTCAAAACACTTGACAGATCCATACTGTCAAAATTTATAACAAAAAAGCTTACAAATATCCGGATTCCGCATCATATTGAAATCATTGCTATCACTCGTTCGTCGGCTTAAAGCTCAAAAACAGCATATTCTATTTAGAGATAGCTTGAGGTATCTATTAACCTTTTGTATATCGAAGAACCCTTCGCAACCAGGGAACGTAATCTCATTTAACAGATTGCCCTGATGATGCTTAATATACTCAACATTGAGGTGTTAATAAAATGCAGAGAGGGCAGGAACGCTATATCTTCAAAATAAGATGATACATCAGGAGAGTTATCATCAAGATACAATACGATCCGATATTTAGGACAAAAACGTATTTTTCGAAATAAATTGCAGACATTTTTTAAAATGTTAAAGTCGCCTACATAGGGACGAACTACAAGCTTGTTCGAGGAACATTTATATCCGCAATGAATTGAGAAAAACACGCCCAATTTCATAAATTTTAATTTGTATGATCGCAAAAGTGTAACCCTTTTTCGTCATGCATCGAATCTTCTGTCAATTGACATAAAAAGGCCCTAAGCCATCTGAATACTTGCTTATTTTACATGGAATTTTTTGGACTTTTCAACCGGAATGTCCGAATTCGGTTCCACTGAGAATCTTAAGGAAAATCTTATCCACCTAGAGATGTTGAAATATTGACTCTGACCGGACCAGAAAATAAACTATTCTATAGACTGTCAGACAGTTCAGGGCCTTGAGCTTATTCTTTGGAGCTTTTAAGCTTAAAATTGATCTGCGGAAGAGCCATTGTATATATATTTTTTGTATCTCAAAACTCCTTTTTTATCAACAAGTTTTCATTTTTAAATTAAAATATGCCTTATCTTAATCAGTTTCGAAATCATTTCTAACGAATGACACATGCTTGTGTTTAAAAAATAAAGTACATTTGAAAACCATAACATAAATAAAATAAAAAAAAGCCAACAACATAAAAGCTGACTCTAGAGCACACGCATATCCTTTTCAAAATGAAAGAAGCAACCACAGCACAAAACCACGTCAAGTTGTACACAAAAAAGATATATTCACAAGGCAAGAAGCTGTTTCTGGAAGATGAGTTTTGAATTTCGACAGTTTGTGTATTTTGGGAAATCTAAAAAGAACAAGATACATATCTGTACAGTGTAAAAGAAGTGTATTCTGTTTGAAAAAAAAATCCATTTAGTGTCTTCTGTGTTCTTTTGAAAAAAAAAAAAAAACATCTACATCATCTCATTCGATTTTATGGACTCACATATGGGCTTTGATGGAATCATCAAGCGATGGTGGTGGTTCTGGCTGTGATGAAGCTAAAACATTTTCATCCTCATCATCGTCGATAACTACGTCACCACCCCGAATTACAATGTTATCGGGATCAATTTCGACATCATAATCCGGCTGTGGCAGCGGCGATGGGGATGGCGACGGTGATGGCGACGGCATTACGAAAGCTCTTTCAATCTCATTCGGTTGCAATTGGACATTACCCTCGGGTAAAATTAATTTCGGTAGTTTTGGCTTCAATTTTTCAACACGTACAACTACGCACACAAATTTTGACAACCATGTTAAATCATAAAATTTATTACCAAACAAATTAAAAAAAATATTATTTATGTATCTAGCTATTGTACAATGAGAATAAAAAATTTTGATTATAAAATTGAGAAAGGTTGGGACACGTTAAACAAGAACATTAGAACCCAAACAAATCAAGCATATTTATATCGAAAAGATACACTCTTTTTCTTTATTACATATTTACAGATGGTGTATGAAGTGCGTTTGATTGTTGGTTTTAATTAAAATGTTTTGATGATTGTATTTTTTTTTGTACACAAAAATAAAAACAAAATATGCTTGATTGTTTTTCTATTATTTTGTTTTTTAATTGACTGGAATGGGTTAGAGAGTGAGGTGTTAATAGAAAGCAATGACTTTTAAATGGACCAGCGGAAAGCAACATTAAATTTGAATGTGTTGGAATTATGGCTTAATAATGTTTTGTGAAATTTTGGAATGCCGACGAAAGTTTGTGTGAAGTGAAGTAAAGTTTTGCTGGTAAAAACAAAAAAACAACATTTCATTAGATAATCTGTCCTAACTTTCAAGGTTCAAATAAAGTAAGTTTGTAAGTAAGTTTGATATTGAAGCCTAGATAACATGGCGTATTGTCATGCGGAGGTTCTATATATCTGCTCCATTATGATATACGCCTTGGTAAAGGCCGTGGTATTTTAAAAGAGGCTTTCCAATCAAGACCTGACACAATAGTTAAGAGGATATAAAAGGAACACCTTCGTGAGGTGAGATCCTAGTATAAATTAAATAATTCGTAGGCATTAAGGCATGGCTTTTATTACCTTTACAAAAAAAGATATATTTTCTGCATGAATTTGCAATTTGATTTTGTTTTTTTCCGATCTTTTGTGGAAGGCGAATGATATTGAATTAACCCTTTCAAAGATAGATTTTGTATATGTCTTCCAAAAATGTTCACTGGCATTTATAAAAATTCCATAAAAAATAGATTTCAACAATTTTCAATTATTCTAAGAAGCTAGAAGTTGTAATTTTATCATTTGATAGTTGGAACATTTGGTGACACTTAATATTATGGAAAAATTCAATATTATATAACATTACTTAAATATTTTTATGTAACCAAAATTAAGGATGAGCCTTTAGTTCCTTTTTTTTACTTTTTGAATATTGAAAATTTATGTTATACAACCTAGCGTCGATTATAAACATAGCCACGCCTTTATTCGTTTAAAAGACATTCATTAAACCTACAATGTTTTTTTCTAAAATCCGCCTGTAATTTGTTCGTCCGCAAAAAAATTGACCAATAAAGACTTTCAATTTAAGACTTCTTTCTCGGTCTCGTCAAACTCAGGAGTAAGAAAATATCGCAAAATTGTTTTTATAATTCGGGTATTCGATCCACATTCAAATATTGAATTATTTTGTTCAAAAAATATTTTTCAAACGATGAGCAAATAATGGCGCAAATTCAATTTTTTCACCTACAAAACTTAAAACTGTCTTGTTGCTATTCACAGTCAAAGTTATAGCCGGCTCTAAATTTAATATGAGAACAACGTCATTTTAACCCTCTGCTGCACAAGAAGCCATATATGGCTTTTGAGTTTTAAATGCCGGCTGCTGAGATGACGCAACTGCCACTTGAAAAGTACCGTTTTGATCGTTAAGAACAGTTCCTGGTAAATGTGTTTTTGTGTGTTCGGTTTTGTTTTTCCTTGTGCAATCATGAAAAATCGCAGTCAAACTTAGCAGTGCGGATAATGAAAATTTTGTGAAATTTGGTCAACCTGGACATGTAAAACTTTTCAATGTCAGGCCACTCCTGAATAATATAAGGGAACGACTTCTTCTTATACCAAAAGAAGAACACCTTGCAGTGGACGAACAAACAATTCCCACTTAGTGTCGGCATCACCTAAAACAATATAACCCCAAAAAGCCGCATAAATGGTATTACAAAAACTTGGTTTTAATCGGAAGATCGGGATTCAGCCACAAAGTTTACTTTGACAACTGGTTCAACAGCCCTAAGCTGCAAGTATATCTTACCAAAGCGGGTCTTCTTCCGTTGGGAACAGTGAGGCTGAATCGAGTTCCCAACATTGACGTTCCAAATGAAAGAGAAAGAAAAGAAAGACGTTTCCTTTGTGTCCTGGTTTGACAACAAAATTGTCAATTTGATATCCACATTTGTGGGGGGCAATCCCACGATAAAAAAAGAAGGTACTCAAGGAGGGAAAAAAAGTATATAGAGGTTGACTGCCCAAAGATAATAGACGAATATAATAAATATATGGGTGGTGTTGACCTCTTAGATGCAATGCTCAGTCGAATTGACATACGATCCAAAAAATGGTATATTAAAATTTTTTTCCATTTTTTGGATTTGTGTGTTTGCAGTGCATGGATTTTGTGGCGGCAAAAGAGCGACGTATATTTGCCCCTTTTCGCAATTAAGATGGCTATAGCAGAACACCTGTGCAAAAGTAGAAAATGTCTAAAAAAGGGCGCCCTTCTTTAACATCAAACACGCCAAAATGCAAAAGACTACCTGTAATTCAAATCCTACTTCTCCTATTTTCTCACCTCATCCTTCAAAAAAAGTAGGAAGACGTCATGATTTTCCACTGAATTCCGTTCGCTTGGACTCAGTGGATCACATTCCGGAATGGCAAAAAACAAGGCAGCAATGCCAAAATAACTGCAAGTACAGGTCATTTATTATGTGCAAAAAATGCAAAATTAGCCTCTGCCTGAACAAGGATTGCATTTAAAATAAATGTTTAGATTTTCGAACTGAATTCTGTATTTTTTTTTTTTTGTAAGCATGAAAAATTAAACTCACAACCGGCCAACTTAAGTTTCTTGAAAAATGTGTAACTGCACAAGCAGCCATATATGACAAAAGTTAATAACTTTTAATAAAACTTGTTTAAACAATATTTTTTTGT
The DNA here is from genome assembly GCA_963555765.1 of Orthonevra nobilis. Taxonomy (NCBI): domain Eukaryota; kingdom Metazoa; phylum Arthropoda; class Insecta; order Diptera; family Syrphidae; genus Orthonevra; species Orthonevra nobilis. The sequence continues at coordinate 9,968,565 of OY743225.1, forward strand.
TTTGGTCTCTTAATTGCACAAAATGAAAAACAAAAACTACAATATTTTTTTTTTTAATTGGATCATAGTGCGTGCAGTAGAGGGTTAAATACAATATATGATGTCGGATCTAAGCGATTGTCAAGTTTGATTTCTAAAACTTGTTTTGAGTTTTCTTCGAAAGTTGTTTTCGGTTTTGATAAGAATAAGTAACTATAATGAAATTGAGTATCAACTCTAACCTTAGCCGATTACACCTTCGTGTCTTATCACCACTAAGTAAGTACGTTGCGGAACTTTGAAAATTTGAACCTGTAAAAAGCCCCAATTATTTAAGAAAAGTCAACATAAATGTTTCCGGAGCATCGATATTTTGAATTGTTTGAAGATTTTGAATTGATCTCACGGTCGAAAATATAGAGACCGCACTCGAATCCATTTGAAAAGTTAGAGGAAGAAGAATTTTATTCACGATACAGGTTCGACCAAATTACACTTATGCTTTTGAATGAATTGCTGGATATGGAAGGACCTGCAATGGCTGGCCGATGTACAAATCGCGTCTGATGCCCAAGACAAAATTATTGATAATAGGTGTGTTTTGTTTTGAGACTATATAGGCTAAGAAAAAGGACGAATAAAAAAACGATTATCGTGGCTTAAAATTTTGTCAATGTGAATATGGCAGCACTGAGCAAAATCACATAATGGGTTGACATTTTCATGAACATAAACATATATCGTGCGTATCCACTTGAAAATTCGTTTCAGAAGTTATCTTCATTGCTTGAGAGACTAGGAATAAATGTTCAACAGTCCACATGTCTAAAACAAGCGCAAGAAATGCTTGCGTTTGTGTCCAATGCATCGGGTTCCAGTAGCGATTCAGGGGAATCTGAAATTGAGTTGGAGAATCACCCGAAATGTGTAGATTTTGTTGGGACAATTGACTCAATTAATGACCAGAACTTCATGTCTCACATGCGGTTACATGGTTAAAGCATGAACTACCTGATATGTATTTATTTCTCCATTTCTATTTGGTATTTAAAGTGATTGTTAGTTTTTTTATTAACATTTTTAAATTTAGATTTATTTCCATGCTTAGCTGCTAACAATTCTCTCAATCCAATGCGTATACATTCAAAATTCCACAGAATTTCCAATAGGCAGAAAACGGTTTGTCATATTTGACATATGTCGGAAAGTAGTTTGACAGCACTGGTTTTATAACCGCTTAACTCATAGTGCTCGATAACTAAACGGGCTAAACGAATTCGATATATAGTAGGCTTAGTTGTTATTGTATTTTACATGGAAAGCTTTTTCCTAGCCTGTATCGCCTTAGAATTCTAGGCACGACTCCAGCATTTGGAACAATTGCGTATTCAAATATAAGCTGGAAGCAAATGTAAATAGTCATCAAGGTATTTTGCCAATGAGAGATCCCTTGAGTCGAAAAGAAGAACAACAAGGACCAAAATTAAATGCTTTTACGTGTAATTGAAGTCAAAGTTTCGTTCGATTTTAGAGAGATTTAGCGTGGATTTAAACACTGCAAAGAACGTTATTGTTTTTGTGGCAGAGCTGCAAAACATTGCCAATGAGAGAATCATTCCTCTTGCCGAATATGACGAAGTTCCCACTCACAGCCAACAGCAATCTAACTCCGGTGAAAACACAAACGACTCTGCTGAAATGAGTGGAAGAGCATTTAGAAATGGATTCATTTTTTAAGTTCCTTTGAAAACATCACATTTATCCAAATTCTATAAATGTTTGCGATGTCCTTATCCTAGTGAATGTAATTGAGGCGCTCGAGAACGTTGCTCCTCAATTTGGCCTTGTCGCGCTGCCATAACATCATGTATGGAAACCTTTCCTTTGGACAATTGCCTTAATTTTGAAAAACACACCCTGCCTGGATCTTGATGTGCTTGCCTCGGCAGTGGTAACCCTAACAGCAGCGTCCGAATTCCCAGTCTGGAATACTTGGAAGCGATTCAAAGGCAACGAATACAGGAGAAACATTGATTCGACAGTTGTCGACGGAAGAAAAGTTAGAGCCGGCTTTTTGATTTAGAGCTGGCTTATAACTTAAATTGACTACAAGCACTAATAATGGGCTGGCTATGAATTTGCGCCAATATTTTCAGATTGAATGGAGTATAACTTAAACATTGGCCGCATTTGTCATTCAGCAATTGTACCCTAGCAAAAAAGTCGTTTTTAAATGAATAAGAGCTCGTAAAAATTGTTTATTGAATTTGCTGCTTTAAAATGAATTCGTTAAGAAACAAACAAAAGCTTCAAGCATTTTTCACGACAGGAAATTGGATTTTAATTTGTCTCACTTGTCTTCGATATTTTTGAAATATGTTTATGCCCTAAAAAGCTCAGCATTTAGATACAAATTTTACTAGAGAAAAATGATAACCAACAAATTCTACGCTCTTATAAATACGTCTTTTGACTTGGGAAGGACTTTAATGAACAAAATTTTATCCCATCCTTTAGATTGAGTAAACATTTTTCGTAAAAACAGCAAAGAAGTTACTTTCCTACTTTTTAGAAGGACCTTGGATTTCATTATTTTAAGTTAACTCAGAATCAAAACAAATTATCCTTATGCAAAGAAAGAAGGAAAAGAATAAAAAATTTTAAGGTTTAAAGTGACTTTAAAGAATCATCGATTCTTGCGACGTATTAGAGAAGGCAAAGGCCAAATAGTCAGGACTACTTTTAATTAAAAAAAAAGGAAGGTGACTAACAGTTAAAAAAATCTGCGAAATGTATGAATGAAAAGGAGTTAAGCTATCGCAAGTCATATCCAATAAAAACACACCCTTTGGATAATACTGGAAGGTAAAATCATCCGCGATTGGTGTTCATTCAATCTTAAAAAATTCCGAGGTTAGAAGATGTTTTTGGGTTTTTGAATTCCAGGCAGCGAACTAAGCAGATTTAACTTTTTTGAAATAATATAGAGAACACTTTTTAACTTAGAAATAGAGATGAACCTTTTTCAATTTTATTTTGGGAGGCAATTTTCGATTATTCTTGTCTTGATTTAGAGAGCCGTCTAGTTCCCCAACAATTTAACGAATGGTTTTGCGTTTTTAGAAACAAGGGGTTTACTGTTTCCTTCCGCGTGCCAAAATGCCTTGTGCAGTTCAAAGTGAGGAATGAATTTGATGCCAACGTTCATAGGCTACTTGATCTAAGCTAACTAGCTAAGGAAAAGTTTCGTAAATGCAAAATTTAATAGTATATTTAATCATTAGTTTTACCATAGAGCTGGTGACGTCCATTCTGATAATTTTAAAAGTCGCCCAATGTTCATCTATGAGGCTCAGAATGGCACTAATATCTTGATTGATTGATTTTTGATACACAACATTTTGGAAAATAATGCACTGTCAGAAGGGATTGGATTCTAGAATATACTGGGTTGGTCACGTCTAATAATAACATTGGTTATTTATTTTAACATTGCCATCAACCGTGTCAGTGAATATATGGACTTCCGGTTTGAGAATTACTTGATTACTGACATAGGAAGCTAGGCTTGAATTTAAGCAAAGAATATGCCTCCGAACACAGGGGATTAAATGCATCTCAAGCAAGAATTCTCAGCTAGCTCAAGCCTTAAATCCTACAGCTCGCTTCTGTGAGTAAAGTATTAAGACAAATTAATTATTTTTTGTATTTCTTCGGGAGTCTTATTTTTTAGGCCTTTCTTACACAGCCACAAAATTTACTCTTAATCAAAGTCTTGCTTGGCCGAAAGCTTATCAAAATAAAATTGAGGTTATGTTATTCTGCAAAAGTGTTCAAAAAAAGTTTTTTCGAAAATATTTCAGGTCTTTAAACTATTGTTGGAAATCTCAAAAAATATTGAGCTCTGAAGCTTCAGTTTCAAGAGTTAAATTAAAATTTTCGACTATTTTTGTAAGTCTCCGTAGTTCAGGCAAACATTTTTGATCGCCGCTTAATATCAAACCGAACGTTAAGCAAACTGCGTGATTCTAAGATTAAGATGACGTTGTAAATTTTTCTTTCAAACAGTATGTATCTGAGTACACTACCTTGCGTCATTCCACATATTAAAAATGACATTTTTGTAGGAAATAGCATGTTTACCAAGTTTGACGAAGATCTACAACAAGAACGACGACAAAAAAAAAACAACACTAGAGTCAAAACTAACAGAATACTAAACAATCTCGATGGACTTGTACAAAACCAACAGAGGCTAAAATTCGTTAACAGATGAAACGGTGAAACGGAACGGTGACAAAATCACAGTGGGCTGGAAAAGCTCAAGGATCACAGGATAATCAGCATTACCTGTTGTGTTGATAGGAAAATACTTGTTTGCTTTGAAAAATGAAATGATCGCACTACGAGAAAGAAATCAAAGACACCAATTCAAATTTAGATACACAAACGTGATCAAATCAGTTAGTAGTTAGAATTGATCTTAGATTTCTTTCTCATCGTTGTCATGTGGATAGTGCAACGATGATGATGTCATTCGGGCGTTAGCTCTTGCCGCTCGGCGTATTTCGGATGTGCTCGATGATGGAATCGATGAGTGTGACGGCAAACGATGGGTTTCACTGAAACGATCTTCAGTCGTTATAACATCACGGACTCGGTTCTTTAACATTTTGATCGTATCCATGATGTTGGCTCGTTTTTTCGGTGGTGTATTCGGAGTCGAGTTTATAGTGTCATTCGTTGGTGTAATAGCAGCGGAAGCGGATGAAATATCAAGCGTTGATTTGATTGATTCGACAGTTGAATGATCGTAAGTTGGTCTTGAAATTTCACGATGTGGTGAGAGAAGATGTGCCGATGGACGTACTCTTTCGATTGGTGTCTTAGCCCTGGTGTACCTGTGTTCATCTTTTGGCCGGGATACGACAATTTTTGGTCTATCGATTTTCTCCTTTGAGATGTATTTTGAGCCACGAGTTGAGTGCAGCTCACTGATCCCTGAGGGGGATATATTCAGTTGCAGAGTGGTTGTATGCTTGGCAACTGGTGATGAGGGTCTACTTCGGTCGAGGATGCTTACAGGTTCAGGGATAATGGATGTTGGCACATAGGTATATGGCCTAAGAGCCGACTGGTTTCGAGAAATCGAAGACATTATGGCAGTCTGGAGTGAGGTATCACTTGATTTGGTAATTTCGTGAGTGGCACGGTCATTGATCTTGGTTCGGTAAGAAAGGATATCTGCAGATTTATACTGGGATCGGGATGTCGAATGATCACTAAATTTATAGTAAGATCCCTGTGAAACGGGGAAGCTCAGAGGCAACCGTTGGTTTTCCACTGGCTTGAAACTATCGAGCTTATTGCGGTCAGAGAATTTGCTCGCTGGCAAAAGTGTTAAATCTTCAATCGATGTATAGTTTGATCTCGATGTCTCGGCCTTGGCATGAATAGATCGGTCCTTTGAATATAAAGTATTGGCTAGATTTTCAGTCGAATTTTTCCCAACGAGCTCATTTGCATACCGTTCCGAGTATTTGGTACGAGTGCTGGACTCCAATAGATCTTCTGTAGATGAATAGACAGATTTGCTTGCTTTTTTGACGCGTTCATCGCCATATCGGTCGGAGTATGTGGTGTATGATATAAGAGGTAGATCCTCGGAAGAAGAGTAGATCGATGTTTTCTCTACGGTTTTAATGAGGCCGCCGATATGACGATCGCCGTATTTCGAGCGAGAGGAATTAGAGAGGTCTTCTATTGACGAGTATACAGACACTTTTCCAATTTTCGTTCGGCTCTCACCGGAATTCGCATTTTTTGCAATATCAATCAGAGTCTGTTCAGAAGCCTTGATAAGGTTGCTGGACAGAGATTCCCACATATTTGCTGATCGGATTGAAGTTTTAGAAACTTGTTCTGCTTCGGCAGAAGAAACTGCAGCTATTGACTTGTAGGCTTTATCAATTACTTCTACGCGTGCCTCACTTGCAATAGTTGTGCGCGACATAGCTGACACTTCCTCTACTGCAGTGAACTTTGATTCAATATGAGATGTCATGGCGTGATCCTCATGTTTAGGCTCACTATCCAAAGGAATCTCGATTTCAGTTTTAATGGAGAGGATTTCCTCTTCATTTTGTTGATTGATCAAATCTGGGGAAGGTTCGCGTTTAGCATTCAAGATTGAATCGGAAGAATCTACAGCTCTTTGAAGGGTATCTTCAAGAATTTTGATCGTGCCTTCTGGCTCACGATCCTTGACAAGATCCACTTCAAGCCCGAAATTTTTTGTTGAAGTAGCAGGATCTTGATCCTGAGGCTTATTTGTGCTGTGTCCATGCAACACGGGATAAAGTAACATGAGAACCTCGTTGATCGGTTTCGAGGACGGTTTGATGATCACTCGATCACCGCCGCCAATATTGATAGTTTTCGGTCGAGGCAAATGTGGCACACGGCGAAGACCTGGAAAAATGTAATCATGCTCCAGGGACGAGAATACCAATGGTGTCTGAGTTGTTTCTTCGATGACTTTTATCGGCTCCTCTTCAACTGTTTGAGAAGAGGCTTCAGATTTTGGTTGTTCGAATGAGAATTGCGTTGATTGCTCAGAGTGCGTGGCAGGCTTGATGTCAACGAGATCGCATTTTTTCAACGAAAGCAGAGATAATGGATTTGGCTTAGAAGCGGACTGTGTACCAACTTCTGTTTTCAGAACTGGATCAATTGTTTGCGGGTCACCTTTTTTGAAAGACAGGCGCGATAGGGGTGGAGTTTGTATCGGGGATTGAGTTTCAGCTTCGACTTTTTTCGTTTCGACGATGTGAACTGATTCTCCCTTCTTGAGAGAGAGACGGGACATGACAGATTCTTGCAGAGACTTCCTGGAAGTTATTTGAAGGCCAATATTGGGCGATAATTGTGGGTCTACTTCCATTGTTGTAGGCTGAACATCTGTCACTTGAAGCGCGTCAGATGGGTTGAGGCTAGAAGAAGATTTTATAAATTCACGATCGGTAACCGGTTTAGTGAGATCACTGATCGTGGGTTTCGGTTCATAAGGGTTTGAATCTGATGGAGTCTGAATGGGATCAGCAAGATTCGAAACCATCACCTCAGTCTGAGGAATCTTAACAATTTCTTGATCAGTGATCATGATATTTTCATTTATGGGCGGAACAGAAGTCAATGCTGTGGTCATCTTTTCAGATATAGTTTCAGCAGTTTTGACTTCCTCATTTCTAAGAATTTGTTGATGCTCGACAATGCTCTGGTCGGCAGAAATTGAAGAGCCCAGCTCAACTGGTTTCTCTGCAGAAAGTTGAGACTCTTCTCTTCGAAATATTTGTTTTTGGAATACAAAGGATATTCCAATCGAATTTGGTGATTTTGTCAAAGGGGGCAAAGAGGCTATTTTGGGAAGACTTGCTTTTCTATGTGGAATTTTGGGTGGAAGTGTCACGGGGTCGTTCACTTTCGATTCCGACTCATTTTGTTTTTCCAAAAGAACAGTCTCATCAACTTTAACTGATTCTTTCATTTGCTTTGGATGAGACGGTATATCTTTTTCCGAATTCAAAGAAGAATCTCGAGCAATGTCGTCGAATTTCAAGCGAAGGCTCGAGAGCTTTTCATCAGCAACTTCGGCAAAGCTGTCAATTTTGGCCTGGAGTAGCGTCAACTTATCCTCCATTTGCCGGCTTGGCGAAATAGATTCGGAAACTCGAACATTTCTGTTGGGCTGATCTTTGATAGCCTCACTTTCGACACTTTCGAGACTTGTCTTTGGAGTGACTGGTGCAGAGGGAACCTCAATTTGAGACTTTGGAAGGTCGAGGATTGAAGTTGGTACTATGCCATTGGTTTGTAAGTTGTCGGGTGTTTTTGGTAGGGTTTCATCGTTCAGGGCTTTTGTTTCATCTTCGGATGGCTTTGTTGGAGCCAAATCCTTTATATCGAGCTCAGTAGCCACCGATTTTTCTAAACCAGAAGATGGTTCAAGTAATTTTCCGTTTTCTTCTGTGGAAATTGATTCTTCATCGACAGCTTTAGAAAGGTTACTATGGCGAAGCTCACCAATCTTTGGGCGACGCACGGGAGAAGTTAATGCTTCCTCCTTCTTTTCTATTGGTTTAGTATCAATTTGAAGTTTTTCAACAGGTTTAATTGGCGAGTCTTCTTTACGCTTAACTGGTCTTTGTGTGGAACCATTTTCAGCCTTAGGTTCTACTACTCTATCCTTTGAAGGAGACCTAGAACGTCCACTTAAGTGCGGCACAGCTAACGAAATCTCACCTCTTCCACGATGGCTTAATTTCTGACTCATTAACGACGCTATCAAATCTGATTTCGAATCAATCCTTTCTTGCGGGGTTAATACGCTTTGCACTGGTTTAGCTTTAATTGGTTTCTGCAATGACTGCATGGATGACAAGTCACCCACTATACCGGCATGGCCAGGTGTTGCATTTGGTATTGGTGATGTAGAGGTACCTTTTCTGAGCTCGTGCTCATCTAGATAAAGATAGTGTGAAGGAAGGTGACGAATATATTTGCGTTTTAGTTTTATGCGTTCACAAATGACAATGAAACTTATATTTATAAAAAAAAATAAAGAGATAGAGAAAGAAAATAAAGAGGAAAACCATAAAGCCAACGATGATATGATCCATTTTTTTTTTGGAGGAAGGTTGCTGAAAAACTGATCTAGAAGAGAACTCCGCCTCAAATAGTTCCAATGCCTGAAAGTTTCAAATAGATGCAATTTAAGTGATTTTAAGGGAAACTTACTCCTGTCGATGTTGCGTTGCAGATGGGCGGCCACTCTGTGACGGGCATCATTGAATTCCAAATGTAGACCTAATCTGAGTAATGATGCGTTCTTCTCCACTAAATCGGTAATCTCCATCTCGATTTTATTACCAAGAACTGTCGATCGCTATTAAAAGGTTATTTCAAAGGATAAAAGAATTTAAAGAAAAATATTTATAGAGTGCATGGAGTTACTTACCTGATTTGAGGCTCTAAACTCTTCAATGGTACGGGCTTTGAGTAAGGCCTTAACCAGAGTCACAATAACTGGTGGATTTATGAAATTTGTTTCAACATTTAATACTCTTAGGGTTTTGCTTTTTTCGATAGCTTCTGCCAGTAAGAGAGCTGTCTTATCGGTTAGACCGACATTTGTCAATGAAAGTACTTCCAAGTGTTCATTTTGGGGCAGTGCGTCGAACAATTGCTCGAATTTCTCATCAGATATATTCTAAAAAAAAATAAGTTATAATTGTTTTTATCAAGATGTGTATACATTTTTTAGGAAAACAAAACACGAATCAAACAAACATGAGTCTTAGAAATATATTTGGACAGCAGTATCTTAAAACTATAGTAAATTGAGGAGCGTAAGTAGAGAATAAGTTAAAAAGAATGAAAATTGATAGTCCGATCGTTTGAAAATAATCGAAAAATGTTCCCAGTTCCAACAAATAAGAACTGAAATTGAAACTGCTTTGAAAAAGCTACTAAAAAGGGCTAATGTGAGTCATATCCTACTTTTAAATATTATTATTATTATTATTATTATTGTTATTATTATTATTATTATTATTATTATTATTGTTCTTATTATTATTATTAACTTTGCAGTACAAGTAAGACTTCAGTCTTTTATAGTACATAAAATGAAGGTTATTATAACGGCTTTAGATAAATTAAGATAAGCTTAAAATAAAAAGATTAAATGAAAATACAAAAATGTAAAAATAAAATAAAATATAAATTATGTTCGATGAGGGAAAGTGATGAGTTGATAGAAAGTTATAGAAGGTTAATAGTAGAAGCAAAAGAAAGAATGATTATTGTTATTCATTTGAAGTAGTTCTGTGCGGCCTTTTTAAAGTTTGCTACTACTATTATTTGTTTAATGTTAGAAGGCAGCGAGTTCCAGACTCTGGCAGCAGACACCAAAAATAGTCGCGACGAATTCAGGTATTTAGTGGTTGGCGTAATAATGTTTAGTGTTCTCGCTGATTGGGCAAAACGCAGTTTTTCAAAAAGATACAAAGGTGTTTTGGTTTGGATAATTCTATGCATGAATATGCAGGACCTCCTGGCAAAGTTTTGTTGCAATGTACAACCTAAAATCTTTTTATTAAATTGCGAGATATGATCTTATCTACGTAGACGATGGACGTATCTCACCATGGCGTTAAAAGCTACGAGCAGCTTGTGTTGGGATTGTGAATCGAGATTGCAATACACAACAACCGCGTAGTCAATTAGAGGCATAAATAGAGCTTTAATGAGCCTTAGTTTCGGGTTAGTTGGCGTGAAGCTTGACATTAACCATAATTTACGCAGCCCGCCGTAGATACTTCCAATAATCTGATTAATATGATCAGAGGCTGAAAGGGATCGATTAATTTTAAAACCAAGGTTTGATACTGTATCCATATATTTAAGTCGAAAGTTGGACAGAAAAAGTGGTGGTAAACTGTCAGTATCATACATAGTTTTGGATACGAGGATCAACTGAGTTTTTGTCGGATTAAGAGTCAGTCTATTGTTTATGGACCAATTATATATATTTGAAAGATCCTCATTTACACAGAAAGCAAGGTCTTCAAAAAGACCAATTGGTTTCGACAGGTAAATTTGGACGTCATCAGCATGAAGGTGAATGGAAACATTTGAGCACACATTAGGAAGGTCATTAGTGAACAAATAAAAAAGTATGGAACCTAAGATAGAGCCCTGCGGTACACCATCAGAGAGCATCCTGAAAGTAGAGGAGCCGTTTTCTGTTACAACCATTTGGTACCGATTACTCAAGTAGTCTAGCAAAAGACGGACGGATCTTTCATTGAACCCAAAATATAGCATAAGCTTTTTGCACAAAATACCATGGTTCACCCTGTCAAAAGCCTTCCATGAACAACGGCTGAATGTCAGCTATTTGAGTTTTAATTTTTTTGTCGTTTTCTTTGAGCTCTGAGATTTCTTTCTCACACTGTTGCACACGATTGCCCAAATTAGACAAAGTCGCACTTATGCTGTTTTTGATTTTTTCTTTTAGTTCCGAGAGCAAAAGCTTAAATTTCGCCAAGATGTTCGATTCAAGCTTGCGCAGCTCATTTGGTAAAGAGTTTTTATCACTACTAGTTGTTAATTAATTTGTATTTTGATTTTTAACAGACAGGGAATTGAATTTGTCCGATGAAGACGTCATTGCACTTTTCTCTTTTAATGCTAACGAGCGAGTGCTATGCATTACGCGATCACTTTAAGAGACAAAGATAATCGAAAAGCAAATTTCAACAAAACTTTTATTTAAGCAAATAAGGAACTTAATTAATAAACATATAGGGAGGAGTATCACTATTTTTTTTGGTTTTTTATTCCCTGCTTTTAAAAGTACAAATAGTTCACTGGATTAAAAACCGGAAGAAATTATGTCAAGAGCAACTGAGAAACACGTCTATTCTGCTAACATTCTGTATCACAGAGTCCTTTCTGATGTGAAATTGAGTTGCTTTTTAAATTAATTTTGATTTTTTTTATGGGGACCCCCTTTACTTTCAAGTTTATATCATTTCTGTTATTTGTTTTCACGCGGACTTACAAATACACATTCTCAGGAAATTGCAAGTGTCTACCTAATATGGTACAGAAGAAACTGCCTCTTGACAGAGGACGGACAATGGTAGTTGGTTTCTGTTGACGCCCTTTGGGTACGGAACCCTAAAAACGAAAAATTTGAATAAGTCGGAGGGAAAATTTTTGAAGTCTATCTAGTGGGCGACAATGAGAAAGTATAATTCTTCCTCAAAAAAGAAAGGAAGCCATATTCAAGTAAGTATTAACCACCGAGATAACTTGTTGTCTACAATAGGTCTTACATGTACTGCTACGCCTTTATATGCAGGGTTTATGATATCAAATGAATGACTAGAACTTCGTTGTTTTAAAATTTGTCGGTTGTGTTTAAACATAAGGAAGAAAAGGAAAAGATCTTTTATAAGAAGTGGTCCAGGGAAAGCATTGCCAATTTTTAATGCTTTCTTTTTAGAATTGCGCTTATCAACTGGTGTTAGAAAATGGTGGTTTGGACCTGATTTTTTTAATTCTGGGTGTGGAGAAATAAGGGCACTTCCCTCCCCGATGCGAGATATTGGACCAGAGTTAGTTGACGAGAGATGATTAATGAAAATTTGAAAGAGAACTGGTAACAAAACAGATCCTTAAGGCTATATGGCAAATTGTAGACTTAAAATTGTCTAATAAAACTTCTATTCAATGATTTGAAGGAAAGATCAAAGAAAGCACTTTCCGATCCTCCTCTGAACTCATTTTCGACAAAAGAGTAGGATGCCAAAGTCCGATGTATTAAGTGAAACTATCATTCTGTCGCAGAAATAATGTAGAGATTGATTTCTCTTTTCGGAGAGACATGTCATCAAATCACCAGTTGCCATGAAAACCATTCTTAAGATAACGTAGAAGTTTTCGTTATTCGAAAAATTTTATGAACCTACGATTGATATGCAATTGGTCTGAGATTAAAGTGGAAAGAAGATTCAACTTTTTCGGGCAAGGAGCTATAAAATAATATTTTCAGAAGCAATGTGACCAGTAAATATTAATAGTAAAACTTTTAACAACTAGGAATAGTCTGACGCCAATATATTAATGGAGTTCTTTTCAAAATGAGAAGTTAGAAACAGCCCAAAGAGGCTTTATGTCGTGCTGTGGCTAAAGTCTTTTAAAGATCTGGGCATGTGAGCATGTAAAACTATAACCAAAGCGTTTACAAATCGATAATATTAAATGTTGCCATAAGTCGAACCTTCCCACAAAGGGAATTAAGAACTTCAATGGACATGTTTCCAGAAACTAGTTGCCGATTCAACTTAAGTTGAGAGTTTTCGAACTTCTTTCAATTGCTTTTTTCGTTTTAGAGTCTTGATACAACAACTCCATGTAGCTTGAATATGTTTTTTGTTAATTTGATGAATAGGATATTGTCAACAATAAAATGTTAAAAAATGACAAACGAATAAACTAACTAGTTTTGAAAAAGTTTTCGAGTATATGGATCTTAACGTCGTCAAGGCTTTTTTACAAATTGATTGCACTTACCTTAATATTATTCAAATTCAGTTCAATCAATTTCGGATCATCGTCCTTGACCCGCTTAATCGATTCTTCCACATCTGTATTATTTGGCGGATCCATTGGGTAAAGCTTTTGTGTTGTAGATTTTGTTATACCATCCCAGCCCAAGCCAACCGGTTGACCCTTGTTGAGTAATGAGGCATGGTATTGGTCTTGATTCATCATCGAATGGAAACCAAGAATGGCTATAAAAAAGGGGAATAAAAAAACAATACAAATTTTATTCACTTAAAAATTGTATTCACTAACCAGCTAAATCGATGATTTCCTCTTGCGTGGCATCACTCAACGCATGCTCATACTCATCACCCATATCAATGGCAATTTGTTCTTCGGCAGCTAATTCACGTTCATCTCGTGGTGGTGGGACCCATTTCTTGCCACGAACAGTACCTTTCACATATGGCTCTAGCTCCGGTAGATCCGGGGTTTCCATCGCTTCTTTATTGATGTGCTCGATTAGCTTCTTTCTGTCCAATGGTCCTGTTGGGTCTTTGGTGCATTCATAGCTACAGCGTTGATTTGGCGGCAGGAAGTTATCCTAAAAAAAAGAATTATCACAGATTTCTTAAAAAGGTTTGTCAAATGAACTAGTTGCTTATTAAGCATGCTTCTACAATTTTTTTCTCGGTTCAATGATGGCCAGCTGCTATTGTATCCGTGTTACAAAATATTCAAATAAGTAAATGAATATTTGAAGGAAAAATGTTTTTTTTTGGGAAAATTTCGATTCAAACGTTCAACGTTTTTCACCAGACAAATACTTAGTTGTTTCAATGGAATACAAGCTTCACATCACGATAATACTTGGCATTTCGGATAAGCGTCAACAAGACGATTCCGCGTTAGAAAAACCTTGAGATCGTTACCTTATCAGATCGAAAAGTGTAGGAACTCGATTCTTGAACGAATATAGTCATGATCACACTTTTAGAAAATGAAAAAAAGGGACAGAGGACAGGATACACTACTGTTCATAAATATTGGCTCCTTTTTGGCTTTAATTGCCGCAATCCTGAATTGATTCACAAAATTTAAATAAACAGAGTGCGTTCTTACTCCCTCATATATGGCATTTTATGGAAAAAGCTGGTTTAATTACTTTGTCTTGAGCTTGTTGAATAGATCTTCGAACTATTCGTAGTTAATTCTGGAGTACCTGTAGACAGCCATTTGGGTCTGGTTTTTCTATCTAAAAGCTTCGCATTGTCTTATTTATGTTGGCATATTTACTATGCTTTTCTGGCTAACATCAGACTTGCGAAAAAGCCACAGCTGACCAGCAAAAGAATAGACTGGCCCATAGTTGAGCTAAGGAAATTATTAATTGGTAATGAACTTGTCAAGATTAGTAAAACGTTCTTGATCGACAGACAGAAAAAAGATAGTGCGTTGTTAGACCTGCTTGTACTAAATTGAACATAACTGAAATAGCATTGTCCCCACACAGGATGTTATGCATCTGCAACTATAATATGATCTCTCTAAACGCTCAAGGAGACTGTCAAAGGTTTGCACTGGAAGTTGATCAAATAGATCGCACATTTCTAAAAGATTTCCTCAAGATTTTGAAAAGCTTCGTCAAGAGAACAAAGTGATTTTAATAAAACCACTGTCAGGAATTTATTTTATGAAGAGTCGAAACATTTCCTTAACTTTTTACAACAAACTGCACAACAACAATTGCAATGTGAACTTGTGCATTCGAGTACGAGATTTTGTATTAAGAAGTATAGACAAATGGACACGAGGTTTATATGGCTACAGATAACTCACGTGAAACCTTTTGCTACAATAGGTAAAAAGCAGACAGATTTGTAAACGAATAAAATAATTTGGGAGGATAATTCTATTGAAATCATCAACAATGATTTCAAGTCTTTTTTCGAATAAGGACTTAAACTGAAAATCATTAATTAATGCATTCAATTCTACCTGGTCATTGAAGTCATGTGATTGCATTCATTTGAATTACATAACTGAATTCAATTGGTTTTAGCTGACTTCGGAAGTGAGTTCACAAAAAATTTTGAATTAATAAAAATTGTGAGGGAATAATGTTTTCAACGGGCTGAATTTGATTTTAAACGAAATAAGTTTTCGGTTGTGTGTTTCAAATAAGATTTTACAATGTTACATTTTCTCATTTACTGCCTAACTATCTACTTCGACCCTTTACGCAATATTTCAGACGTTAAAAATATCATTTACTTTGTAATATTCTTCTTAATTTTTTGAATGTTTCAGAAGTTATCTCGTTAAGCTTACGGACTTATATTTTCATAGTCAAACTTATTGCAGAACAGCAAACCGGTGAACCCCTACAGCTGGATTCGAAAAGAAGTAGTAAAGTATGAGAGTTGAGATAACTCTCGTTCCGATCAAGTCCACGCCGATATTGTAAAAGTAAACTCACTCAAGTATTTCAAATGAATTCAATAAAAATTGGCTGAATTCACTTAAACCGATTAAATTAAATGGCTTCAACGATATAAATGAATGCACTGCTGACTTCAAATAATATTGACAGAATTCGATTGATTTCCGAATACGATTTCATTCCTATGATTGTTTAAAATTGATTGAAGTCAAACAGTGGCTTCAAAAGAATGCTAATTCAAGAATTTATAATTCACAGATTTTTCTTTTGTTCAATAACATCGATCAAAAGTTTTGATTCTTTCCTTAAAATTCAGTGAATGTATTCTCAATAGAATGCATCCTTTTACAACTCTACAAGGCTGAGTTGAAGTTCTGAGATTTTTTAACGATCACCGAAGATGAGCTTCGTTATGAATAATCAAAAGTGTACTGAAGTTGCACGATTAATCAAAGAAATTAATTTTATTATCATTTGTTAAATCTTATTATTTACACTCTAGTTTTATTTTTGGAGTTTTTTTATTGCCCATTCGTAAATTCACTTTAAAATTTTTTTATCAGATTTGAAGATCATTCAAAACCTGTCATCTTAGAAAGAACCATTAAATTTTATTTTAAAACTTCTCCTATATCCTTTAACTAACATCTGTCGAATTTCATGTTCAAACGTTACAAAGTTTTTCAAAATTACTCCGTTGACACATCCAAGGAAGGAGAGTTTTGTTTGTTTGCTTACTTGAAGCCGGCATTTTAAATTAAATTTTTTATCTAAAGGATCTACTTTGACAGGAGCATAAAGCTATTGGTACTTACATCAGGATCGACTTCTTTTGCCAAAATGTTGATCTCTTCTGGTGACAGTTGCGCCAACAATGCATCAACATCGACTTCATCGTATTCACTTAAATCCTTGCCATAAAGTTTGGCTGGAGTTGTCATGGTGGTTGTCTTCGTTGAGGATGATGTCTGCAATGAAACAATAAAAATAATTCATTTTAATATCCGCTATCGATTTGATGATCCAAAATAATAAACAAAAGCCTAAAAGTACCTTTTCGGAAAGGTCTCAAATCACGACTGAGTGTGTCAGAAAGGTCTACCACCAGGCCCAAGCGTCATCCACATGGACACAAAGCTCAATTCCCAATCCAATTATCCCATTAGTGAGGCCAAATTATGTGGAATTGTTACATGTACATACATATTTCTTTGTTCCTTGTTTTATTATTTTCAATTTCTTTGTTACCGAATCTTCCAGCCAACACCAAACTGACTGAGTGACTAACTGACGGAATGAAGACCGCCGCGTCTTCATGTTCCAAGAAGCATTTGAATTATGCAAACGCCGGCAACAAACTTAAATAAACAAGACACCGCAGAGAAGACGCGTACTTGGTTCCGTCCAATGTTTCATAACCAAAATAAAAAATAATAACAACCAAAATGCCAGTGGTTTCCACCAAGTGCATCGCCGAACACGGCAAAAGAAGACGCTGAAATGACGTAAAAAAGGAGAAACATAACAAAATACGTAAGAAGCCGACTTAGCACACTGACACTGTACGGCAAAGGAAACAAAAAACAAAACAAAACAAAAAAGGTTAAAACAAAAACCCTCGCCGGCCTGAAGACGTGAGTGCCGGTCGTGACTCACGAAATTAAAAGCGCGAGCAAAAAAACAAACAAATCGAAACCCTTCCCCACGAACTGGAACAAGGCAGTGTCCACGGTGAACCTATTATGAAAAATATGTATCTTTTTGAATCCTCAGCCACTTCAGCTTGTTTAAAGGAAGGGTTACTTAGGAAGGGGACCAAAAAAGCAAACAAAGTTAACATAAGAGAGAAGCATAGGTTTGGCACTAGCCAGAGTTGAACTCTGTCTTGGAGGGGAGTGTGTTTCTTTGTTTTGAATGAGGGGGACTACGAAAAAACCCAGCCAGGCAAAAGCAACAAACAGAAGAAGAGAAGAAGGAAAACGAAAACCGAAAGTTAACTCAAAAGGGCACTCTTGACCTCTTAGCTGTTACTGACTTCTCCTTTTGTTTGTAGTTTGGCTTGTTATTTTGATTTCAGTTTTCTTGATTCCTCCAAGGCGTATCTAATGGGTGAGAACTGAATTTACATAAAGGGTGTTTGTGAAATTTTTTAGTTTTTTTCTTTAAAGCATTAACGATTTCTTGTTTTAAGGTGTCCGTTGCCAAAGGGTGCCAGGGTGCACTACTGAATCTAAATAGGTTTCCACTAATAGGCGCCGTTATAAAAATATATTATAAAAATAATCGAAATCAAAAATAAAGACGGTTTCCCTACACTAAAAAGCTTTTTTACTGAAGAACCTTTCGTGCTTGATTTTCGCCGCTTCTTTAAATTTGAATTCAGACGATTGCCTTAATTCCAAAAAACGGTTTAGCTTGATAAGCTCAATATAGAATATGTTATGGCGTTTAAAGTTGGTTCAACTTTGTGCTCGTAAAATTTGTTTAGATTTTTTTTAAAACAGACATCGGATCTGCATGTGAAGCAATCGGAACCTTAACAAACAACGTTCAGCTGAACAATCGCCAAAGCCTTTGACCGTCTGAGTACGGGCATCAATACGATGGAATACGCCAAACAAAATTGTGTTAAAAATCTTTTCTATGAACTTTTCTTCGTTACTTTGTCAAAGATACCTTTAATCTAATGAAGGCTTTTTGATCAATGCGGCTAGTTTCCACTGTTTTTTAGATGGTAATCATTTGGTGCTAAGATCCAAAATGTACTTTGGCATCTTCACTTTCATAGAAGTTCTTTTTCATTCCCTTTAGATAGACTAGCAGCATAAACAAAATAATTTGAAATAGACGTTCAGTAATTTCATGATAGCCACAATGAAATCCGAGCCCAAAGAGACATACTCGCAACGGTTCCGTTGGCAATATTGGAACTTGGCTACCATTGATTTCATGTTTTCACCGTCTTAATGGGCATCGATGGAGAACTTGTCAAACTTTGCCCCTGTAAAATTGCGAAAGGTTTGAAAAGTACCTATACTTCAGGCATGAAGCTTTAGTTTTTTCCTTTTTATACATACATGCAGTTGCAGCTTGGTCAGTTAAGAATACAGATACTTCAATGATATTAAATGGAATGTCTCACCTTGCTATCGGATCTTCACAGATGATTTTTCAAAAACCGATCTTGATATCAACAATATGAGTAGCCTTTGGGAGCCAAGCTGCTTTTAAGGTTTCGCTATACACATAAACAATTTCTAAATTGATTCCTGAATGTACGACTTCTCTTAATCTTTTTGGATAAATTTATTCTGTGAAGTTAATTCAAGTTTCGGGACGAAATGGAAATTTCTACTCTGTATTGCCGAAAAGTCTGACTTGTGCACAGAAATACAGAAAGAGGCCAAGTGTGAGTATCGTTCACTGAGCGATTACCATGTACCAAACATACTTTTCTAAATTCCACTACGGGGAGTGCACCTGAAGAAAAACTTTATAATCAACAACGAAAAACAATGATGATTGACAGATTAAGTAATAGGGTTCCGTTGGCAACCTTAGGATACGGAACCATTAAAATAAAAAAAACAATGACGCAACAATTGTTTTTGAACACAGTTCAGTGTGCACGATGATTTTTTCAAACAAATGGCGGTTGCTAGCATCGTCAGCTTAAGACCAACTTTAAATAGCCTACAAACCTTTCTTATGGTGTTTTTACCTCCGAGATGTGGAGCCTTCAGTCTTTTACGGAATAGAAAAAATATAACAGGAATATCCCTGCGCTTTGACTTCTATAGACAGGAAGTATCTACCTTCGTCTTCAAATTTTTTTCATTCAATAAATCAAAAAATCTGTGCCTAGTTAAATTGTTCAGCCTGAAAGCCAAACAAGTCAACTCGTATACAATTAATATTTCTTAGTCTTCGTTAAAGCAGAAATTCATTAAGTTCATTTTAATACCTGATATTCTTAGAAAACACACTAGAAGGGTTAAAGTTAACTTTCTTAAAGTCTACTTACTTACTTACTTCACCTATAACGAGTGAACACTTGTGTGCCTTTCTAGTAAACCACACATTTCCATTCCTTTCCAAAGAGTTAAATTTGATGTAAATTGTTTCCGCAGTTTTTAGTTTTCGAACAAGTAAACTCATAAAAGTTTAGTTAAGTATCTCAATAATGAATTCAGAAACAATACAAAAACTTCTCTGTGGCAACTTAATTATCTTGCGTCGAAATAAAAAGTATCTGCACAGAAACAAAAGATACAAAGTGAAAACAATAGCTTTTAGACAAATTGAAATTCTTTACCTCTTGCGAAGAATCCACAGCTAGATATGTATTGCTCCTAATCAGAAAAGTGGATTCCTAATTCGAAAGCAGAGCACATTACCATATCACAATCCATTCCGAATGGCTGGATTGTAACATTGTCGGTAAATCCTATTAACGCGCCCACACCAAACCCAAACATCATCCCTCCAATAAAGCATGAGAACGAGCAATTGGGCACCCTGTGTGTAACATGGCAAGTAACCACAAAAAAAAAGCAGTGCAAAAGTTGCCTCAGAAATTACCATATTTCCGTTCGATGATAACAAAACAAAAAGAGCCATGACCAGCTTCCAGTTCCAGATTATGACTATGACGACGGAGGCGCACAAGACCTATTTGGGTGGAAACTTATTCTTTATCTCGACCAAGCCAGATACACTTCGATTTGCCTAGCAGTAGCTGCAGCTGTTCGGTGGTTTGGTTTTTGTTCTAGGCAACGATTAAACCGCGTACCGCGGTCTGGTCCCGCTTGGAGCTGCTGATGTGGAACACGGACAGAAGATGTGATGGTCATGGGGTTAAGAAATGATCAGAATGGTTGACTGGTTGCATCTGAGAGCTGCATGAATAGGTGTTTATGGATTCTGGAGAGATGTTCTTCTTACCAGATCAGATCAAGCACAGGGGCACATCCACGCAATGGATGTTATGAACCGTTTTATTAACTGTAAACTGGAATATATCTTTTTGATTTTTGTATCTTTAAGTGCTTGTTTCATGTCGCTCTTTTGTGACCATGACAAAGGCTCGGAGTTATGATGTTATGAATTTCTCGTGGTTACTCACCATCCGTAGCCCGTACTCGTAAATGGTAATCACTGGTGTGGAAATGTTGCTTACGGCACCCAAAAGAATACAATGGACAAAAAAAGTACTCACATTTGATGAGAAACTTACCGAGAGGTCATTTGTGAATACGTATATGAATATATTTTTTTTTTGATCGCCCTTAATTGCTTTGCTGCTTTGCAAGAAGCTTTAGCCGTTCCTCATTGTCATATAAAATGAAATGACAAGATACCTACATTGGTAATGTTGTGGTCGTTAATGATGTGCAAATGCCAGCAATGGGATGAACAATCAAGATAGTCCAATTGACAGTCAATCAGATAAGTCGGCCGATGTCAAATGAGCAACAGTACATTGCGTTAATTAATGCAGCCGATAAAGATTTGGTAGAACAGCTAAAAAGACTGATCTTAATCCAGCTCAGGCTGTTCAAATTATGCTTAATTTGGCTCATTTTCGGTGGATCTGTGCCAGGAATTTTGCGGTTGTGTTAATTTGATAAATAGCCGTAAGTAATTACGAGGGAAGTCTCAGACGTAACCGACTTGAAGTAAAGGTGACGGTTTTTTAGAAGAAATTGTATGATACCAGAGATCAACCTCAGCTTGTCAGGCAGCCATCAATAGAAAGTTCTTAAACATGAAAAAAAGACCTCAGTTGAAACAATATCAAAGTCAGGGTAGATTTATTTTTTGTGTCGAAGAAAGAAGAAACATGGGTCTTGTTCAGTCCAGAAGGAACAGTCAAAACAATTGACTCGAATCGAGTCCAAGGAAAGCGAAGACAGTTTCATTTTAAGGAAGTCAAAACCGGCAGTTTTTTGGGAAAAACAATTTTGAGAAATTATTGCGGCTTTTGAGTGATGAGGTCAATAAAAACAGCCTTATGAGGAGTCTGCGGTTGATGGCTTTTTTAAGCTCAAATCTTTTATTTTAAGGAGTCTGCGGTTGATGCCTTTTTAAGCTCAAAGATATTTTATTTATATTTCGTACAACGAACGGAAAAAGTCTAGAAGTAAATGGCACAAGAAGTAAGACACTTTTAGTTGTTCATTTATATGAAGTTGGATAAAAATATTTTTGAAAAAAACCTTAAGCCCCCGACTTCTTAACTGAAAATTATGAACTTAAAATTTTCGAATTTTCTTAATAAATGAATGTTTTTTTGAATCTTTTGAATGATCATGGTTGACAGTGTTCACAAACGCAGTTGAAGGCAAGAAGATGATTTTGATAACGCAGTGTCACTCTAACATTTAAGACGAATCTAACGACACCTCTCAAGCTGAAATCCAGCAAACCGTTAAGGGCAACAGAACGTGCCAAAGAATTATACATACAAACACTCAAAAAACATAGCCCTACTTCTGGTATAGTATTCAAAAAACTCAGTAAAAAGTTGTTAACTTTCTGTCTGCAGTTTCTTGTAATGTGTCTTGAAAATCTCGTCAGCGGACAAATTTTAACTGACATTTTTTTAAATCTTCTTAAAGTTTTTTTAATCAGGGTTGTTGTTGATAGGGGCTTGTCCATTTTTAGAAGGATTTGCGCCCAGCAAGCAGGTGAAAAATTTAAAAAAAAATTTTGTAGAAATTTCGATAGAGAATTATTTGCATTCGTGTAGTTCGCTGAATTTTATTCTACAATAGGTGATGCCTTTTTGTCTTATCAATTTTCCTAGTGGTTTGTATGGGAAATAACCATATCGCTTCTGTTCCCCTTAATTCAAAGCGGGACTGGAAAAATTTTCAAGTGCAACATGATTGCATTTTTTGATGAGTTGGGGTCATTGTCAGTAAATGTGAAAGGTGCTTGAAGTGTTTAAATAGAATAATTGAAAGTTTTGTCGTTTAAAATAAAATGATTGATTAGTTTGATAAGAATCGAATTTATTGGATATTGTGTAGTATTTTTTGAGTGTTATGTATTAAATTTAATTGATTTATTGATCTCGTGTATTACATATATGTGTGGTTCCTCTCAGAAACCACCTCGACCTAACCAATCTGATAATTTTTTTTAGTCTTAGCTGGAACGCTTATCGATAATCGATATTTTGGAGGATATCCCATCGAATCCAGAGTCTGATAATGGAGATGTTGACCAGGAAGATGATCAAGCTGCAACAATATATCTGTAAAATGAGGTAGATCTTGCAGCAGTTCCTTCTGATATTCTTTGCGCTGATCAATCTGATTTGGAGTCTGAAGACGAAATTCCGCTACACGTTATAAGAGCTAGACAACGGGAGTGCTTAACAGTTTGGACGTAAGATATTTGCCTTACATGAGATACACATAAAAGAGTTTATAGAGGACGCTGGACCAATCCTTCCTGATGATTTGGAGACACCAACCGATATTTTTTTGCATATTTATCCACAAGGGTTAATCGAAATGATAATTGTTCAAACAAACTTATATGCAATTCAAAAAGCTTGTGGAAGTCTGGCATCTCACACTCCTACTAACAGTCAAGCGATCAAAGCATTCCTGGCGATAAATCTGCTGATGGGAGTTAAAAAACTTCCCAGTTCTCGTAACGTGCGCGATCAATATTTGAGCTCCTTGATGTTTCCGTCGTTAAAGATTTTATCATTTTTAAAGCCAGGGCTACTTAAAACGACAATTTAGGAATTTAGAAATGAAGACACCCGCAGAGGTTGGCCTTCAACATCAGGGCAATCGATTATTAACCCCTTCAAACCCAATGTTTCATTCGAAGGGAGATATGACCAGTGTGTCAACTTGCCAGAAGATGTGCATACTGTGGTACAAAAAGTAAACCACATCGTTCCAAATGGTGCGGCTCAGAAAAATTGTTTTGCAAAATATCACACTAAATGAATTTTTTACTTTCACATTTTCCTTTCAATAAATTCCTTGTTTCATTATTTCGAAAAATTCAGTGAAAACCTGTGGTTTCTCTGAATAACCACCAATAAAATAAAAATAATAAACCAATAAAAAAACTGAGATAAAAAAAATTTATTTCTTGGTTTATAAAAAATTAACAAGTTGGATGAAATACGAAAACAAAATTTTGGGCAACAAAGGTTATATCAAAATCTAGCAAACGGTATCATCTTCTCATTGAAAATATGATCTTGTAACTCCAGCATTACAAATTTGTAGAGTAATCCCTGAAGCACAGCCACATGTATATTTAGAAAAACATCGTTGGTCGTCCAATGTTTTTGAACTATTACTCAAACAATTTGGAAAAAGGTCAGCATATTAAGACATCACTACGATGAGGAATGGAAATACGAAAAATAGGGAATTGCAAACCACGAATATGTGTAAAAAAATAAATAAAGTTTTGTCAGCATCAACAATTCGCAACATTGTTTTTTTCTGAGAAAATTTATAAAAAAAGAAAACTTTAGAGTTCAACATGGAGAAGAAAGAAGTGAGTGAGTGAGCTTGTTCCTTCCAACATTTGTAAAGAATGAGTGAACAAAATTTTAAAAAATGCCGACCGCAGAGAAATTACAAATGTACATAAACATTTACAATTCCACTGCATGGAAGAGCAATTTTTGGATTTTGCAATTATTTTTGTTTTGATGAGAAAATATTTGCCAGCACTTAAGCCATGAAAAATACATTTTCATTTTTGAATAGCCTCACACATTTGAAATGTTTTTGTTGTTATTTGTTTTTTTCAAAATATTAAATCACTCAATCACAGACTTTAAATAAATATTTTATCATAAATAGGGCTATTTAAAGATTCTTTTGAGTTATCTTGGAAAGATTAATAATCTGTCAGCGAAAAGTTAAAAAAGAATTTTTGCAAAATTTAAGCATATTTCTGAATTTGATGAATAATTTGATTATCAATCCCCAAAAGTGAAAGCACTGCCACACAAATAATCACATTATTCATATTTAATCAAAATGATACCATCGCTTGACGTTTATTTTCTACAAATTAAATAAAAATAAAAAATAGAAAACCAGAAATAAATTTATTTTTTATTTTTAAATGTTTATTTAAAAATATTTACTAAACAGGATGTAAGGATTTATAGAATCTTTATGTATTGTAGGTAATGCCAAGAGAAGTGACTTTTATTCTTGGCAGGTATTCACACGATTATAAAAACCACCATGGTGGACTAAGATATGTAACAAAGTTTTGTGAGAAGCGACCGTCCAGAAATACCATCTTATTCTTAAAAAAAAATAGTAAACAACGAAAAATCTACAAGTTTAAATTGTAATTCTAAAAATTCGAATGATTAAAGTATTTTGTACAACGAACGTTGTACATTCAACATTTGGCGATGATGGCGCCGAGCCATCAACAGCTAAGTTTCTTTATCTTAGGTCTAAACTTTAAATGAATAGAGACCACGATTAACGAAATTTTGTCCAGGCCCATTTACGTCAGCAGCGAACTCAGTACATGTGACTCAAATTCAACACGAAATTGAGTAATTCACTCAACCCACGTAAATCGATAAGAAAGATTGCGGTCTGGACTGAAAAACACGTTATTTTGAAAAGGAAGCTAATGATTCTCTTACACAAAAAGCAAATGTAGCAGTTTCTCAACAATAAGAACTTTTTCTTGTGAAAGATCGCAGCGAAAAAGATGATGAGATGTTTTCGATATCGCTTAGAACGAGTTGTTTGCTAGCTTCAATAACAGAGCAAAACTCCTTCATTAGATGTGGCCACTCTTTAAAAAAGCTGAGGGTAATTTTTCGCAATAAATTATGTAGCAAGTACGCCGATTTACCCTGTGGAATTGGGTTACAGGTTTTTAAAGTGTGCGCCTTATTTTTAAGGAAAGCTTTAAGTTGACGGTTAACAGCAACAATGCCTTAACAATTCAAGACCATCAAAAAATATCCGCCGTTCGATAAGTTCTCACATGTTCACAGATATAAGACTCCGAAAATTTTTGAACTTTCCCTTCAATTGATTGACCAGGTGAGTAACTTGTGGCACCATCTTGTTGAAATAAAATATCACTGTTATCAAGTCCATCCCATTCTGATCAGAAATAGTCTTCAAAATGACATTGTTAAATGAGGGTTATTTTTATCGGCGCAAAATTTTGATCTAATCACGAGAGAAAAAAAACCCTACCATTGTGGATACAATGGAATCTTGAAGTACATGTTGGTTTGTAACTGTCAATTGGTTCAAAGAAAATTTCACTTGCAAAAATATTTAAAATAGCAGCAAATAAAATACTGTGAATCGGATGAATGTAAATACATAGTCATTAAATTCTTCACTCAATCATTCTGCCTGCTCTGTAGAATATGCATTTCAAGGGTGGTCATAAAAGTTGCATTCATCGTTCATAATTTTCTTCAAACTCAAGCGGAGGAGTTTCAACTCTTCAATAGATCACGGGGCTATAGTTTTTAAGTTAAATTGATTTTGTACGATTATAGGCTAAGATTTTAACCGTGATTTGGGGATCTTAAAAAAAGTTTAAAGGTGAGTTTGTATTTTAAAACAAATTGTAATGTTATCAAAAGTGAAATAAAGAATTGTTTGATAGTCTCCAATAAATTGCTTAAAGTAGCATGTTTAAAAAACATCCTGATCAAAAAGACGGAGCAAACTTGTAGATATTTGTAGATATTTTTATTAAATTTTTAAGGAGTACTTTAAATTGATGGTTTACAGCAACAATGTCTAAACAATCGGGGCCCTCAAAAATATATCCGCCGTGAATTCGTTTCCATTATTAGAGATTAGTTCTCACATGTTCACAGGTTTAAGACTCCGAACATTTTTGAACTTTCGCTTCAATTGAAATAGTCTTCAACATGACATTGTTAAATGAGGGTTATTTTTATCGGCGCAAAATTGTGATCTAATCACACATTGGCTCCGACATAAAAATCCCAACCATTGTGGATACAATGGAATCTTGTAACTGTCTATTGGTTCAAAGAAAATTTCACTTGCAAATATTTAAGATAGCAGCGAATAAAAAACTGTGAATCGGATGAATGTAAATACACAGTCTATTAATTCTTCTCTCAGTCCTTCTGCCAGCTCTGTAGCATATGCATTATAAGGTTGGTCATAAAAATTGCAATCATCGTTCATTATTTTCTTCAAACTCAAGCGGAGAAGTTTCAACTCTTTCAATAGATCAAGGGGCTTCATTTCTTAAATTAAATTGAAATTTAACGGGTATAGGCTAAGATTTTAACCGTGATTTTGGGGATATTAAAAAAAGGTTTAAAGGTGAGTTTTGGACACTCTTACAATTGTTTGATAGTCTCCAATAAATTGTCAAAAAAAGTATGTTTAAAAAACATCTCGATCAAACAGACGCAGTAAGACCAGCCTTTTTTTATCTCAGTTATTAAGTGCTGATCGAACAAACGAAAGACTTGCAGATATTTTTATTTTCAAAATTAAACCTAACAAAACCCCCTGGCGGACCAGTATAAATGCCGATCCATTAAATTCAGATCATAACTTCAAAGCAACGGGGAAAAAATAGGTCAGGAATTTAAAGGCTTAAGCCCACTTGCAAGTATCAAAAGATTGCCTTTTTAAGATTCAACCCCAATCCGATGGCTTTTTTTTTTTACTTCCAGTCATAAAATCAAACAGTTCCCCAACAATAATTACATCTCCAATTCGCTTCGGAGTCAGACCCAAATTCGCAAACAATTTTAAAGCAGTCTTTCAATTAATTTAACATTTCTTTCGCGACATATTTCGCCAAGAGGATGAAAGCAATAACAAAACTAGTATCAACAAAGAATTAGGTCACCAAGGTGGAAAATCCACTTAGGTACGCGACGATGATGGCAACAAATCCATTAAATTATTATGCAGGCACCCAATTCCAGGTGGGGGAGGCACAAATCCGCAGCAAAAAAAGACACAAGTACGCGAGTATTTAACGTTTTTTTTTTAATTGCTCGCAATGAAAGCACAATTAGAACATGTTCATAATATCTGTAGCTGTGCGCATTATGAGGCTTAAATAAGTTGTACCTCAGGCCAGTTGAGTGGCTCGGGGCCAAACTCAGTCACTTATGAGCGCTGGAATTGGGTTTCTGGATAGCGGTGTCGAGCGACGGGCAACTTATAGAATACCGAGTAAACACACTCAACTGAGGTCAAACCAGTTAAACGTGGGCTAGGTTGAAGTAGATACATTTCGCAATATATTTCCAAGAACCATGAACTCAATTTCGATCGAGTGGAGAATATTTGTGGACGTGCACGATCGTTGTTGATGAACCGTAGCCTACACACAAATGTAGTATCTATTTATCTTTTTATCTTTCATGCTGGACATTGGCTATTGGCAATTAAAATTGTAGCTTGTTATGGGATAATCTGTGTCTCAACGTTTAGATTCTTTTTCGAGACTTGTGCAGTTGTGTCTTAAGAGCGATATTGATTTATGGTTTGTTTTGCTTTTTAATTTATTAGCGTGTGAAATTGTTTATTTGTACGTCGTCGTAACCTGAATTTATTCTGTTCACTGCCAGTGACAAATTGATCCGGGAAGAGTAATCGATCGGAAAAATATAATTCGCGTGAAGAAAACCAGCCGTGAATGTTGATTTCCTACAGCGAAAAGCTTCGTGTAAATAGTCTTACATAAGAAATTCGAATGAGTTGGCAAATTTGTATACATATAGTTTATGCATATGAATGAAACGCCTGACGTACTCGTAAATACTTTTGCTTCTATAAATATGTTTATAAAAAATAAAATACTGATTGAACGGTCTGTAGATGCTGTGCTTAAATGACCATTTGATGGACGCAATCAACCTTCAATTGTTGTACAAAATATTTATTATTTGTTTGGTTTGAATGGTGAAGTATATATGTATAGCTAAATTAACACTCTACGTAGACAGTTTATGCTATTGGAGAGAATGAAGGGCCCCTGAATGATTAGATCAATCAGACGTAGTCTCATTCGTGAAACAAACAAACTTTTGATGCCTAATCAACAAAAAAAAATTCTCTGAAGGTTGTCCAACACCAGTTTACTACATTTGTCCTTGAAAAAAATTCTGAGAACATTTTCTGATGTATGAATACATTACCGACCAAATGCTTGCCATAAGAGTAGGTACCTAGTGTATGTATGTACTTTTGGCACTCTTGGAGTGAACATTTAATAAAGACTTGAAAGTGATCGAACCTTTTTTCGTTAATTTCAAGTGTCAATCTTGTAGCTTTCAGGAATATAAGAAGCTACACAGCAAAGGGGACAGAATAGTCAAGACATTCGACTCAAAAGGAAGCATATATGTCCATCCTGGAAGGTGCAGTTGGTGCCGTGTCAAAGAACAAAGCGACATTATGCCAAATATAAAAAATTGACATAATGGCGCGTTTGAAATTGACACTAGCCCGAATTTAAATACACGATCGGATTCTACATATTTGTAGAATTTGTAGAAGTTTTCGAATCTGTTCTGTTTTGTTTTGTTTGATATTCATTTATTCAATACAAGCAACACTTAGAATTTAACTTAATTAATGGTGAATGGTTTGGATTAGATACAAATGAAGGGCATTTTCTGGGGTGTATCTGTTGTAGGTGAAATTGAAAATGTTCTGCACGGTGTTGGCCTTTTCCAACATTCTGCACAAAGGTTCGTTGTTGCCATTGTTGGTGCGGTGAAGTACGAGACGGAAGGAAGAGACAGACTTAAGGTTACGGCGTTTTGTATTGAGGGAGATCAGTCGAAACAGCTCAGGGCAATAGATATTCCCAGTTAGAAACTGGAATTGGATAAATAGAACATTAGCAATCTCACGGCGTTTTGCAAGCAATGTGAGTAAGGCGGAAGATTTCTGTCGACCCTGGACAGACCGTGTAGTGCGAAACGAATAAATCTGCGCTAGACGGCCTCGATTCACTTGATATGATATGGAATTCGTAGTAAGGTGGAGTAAAGGGATTTTGTGACATAGAGGATCGAGAATTCCTCGGACCATCGTTTGACGTATCCAAGCGCAGAGTTGGCTCTACTTACTGGTGTTATCGATGTGAGTGCAGTAGTGCAGATGACATAGGGAGATGAAGTAGGGCCTGGGAGGTTGTCGTAGACTGATATTGCTGATATTGAGCCCCAGGAAATTGTTTGCGCCTGGTCAGATCTTCTTTAAGGGGCATGTCTGCAGGGTTTGATATAAACGAACCTTGTATGATACGATCGACATCATTTATGTATTCCCAAGATGAAAATCATTGGGCCAACGTGACTATCCTGAGCGACTCCTGAGGAAGTTACAAATGAATTGGATTTGGAAGATCGGAAAAGGACGACGTATTGACGATCTTCCAAGTAGGATTTGATACTGGAGCTTTAAGTTTGAGGAGTATGATATTGTTGGAGATTTTGTCGAAAACCTTGCTGAAGCCGGTGGCTACAACATCAACTTCATCGTAGGTACTAAATAAATTTTATTTGGTATCGAAAATGTTACATGAAATGATTGGCTATCGCACATTTTACTAAGAGATTTGATTATTGGAAATTAGTATCTTCCTACAATTTACTTTTTCAATTAAATAAAAAATATTGGAAAACTACCAAAAAACCTTCAATTTAAAGAAAAAGGAAAAAATGAATAAATTTCTACAGTAAATTTGTTACAAAATTGATTATAAAATAAAATAACAGAGAAAAAGAACAAGTTCGAAGGAGCATTAATAAATAAATAGCTAAATTTATAGATAAAAAATAAATAGTAAATCAGAAATAAAATAATTAATAAATAAATACGGAAAAGAATAAATAATTGCGTAAATAAACAAACTAGTATATAAGTATAATGAAATAAGTTAGTAATTAATATTCAGAGAACAATTTACGACATACATCGTCAAATCTTTTTTTTAACAACTTAATTGGTTAACCAAAATATTATTTGCTAATCACGAATGCGAATCAGAAAAGTGTTTTTAAGCTTTAGGATTCTTTCAAAGATCAAATCAACATTCCCTCTTTGATGAAGATCAGATGGAGAGTGATGCCAGGATGGATTCAGCATCATTTTAAACAGCTTATTTTGCGACACTTGCAGTCTTTGGGTATGCGTTTTGGCACAGTTCTCCCAAACTGGAAAATTATAAAGAAGAATAGCTTGGAGTATAACTTGAAAGATGATGATTCTATTTTCACTGAAAATTTCGACTTTCGATTTATGAATTGGCATAGCATTCTAGTAGCCATGTTTATTTTATGTAATGTTTTTGTAATATGTTCATTGAAAGTCAGAATCCCTAAGTATTTAATTAATGATCCCCATTTAAGTTCATCACCGCTGGTCTTTCCATTGGGACCAAATCTATGACTTTGTTACTGTCTTCCAACTTTTTAGATACAGATAGCTTATAAGTCGAAAACCGCATTATATTTCATTTATAAGAGAAGTCATAACCACTTGAGAGTCAGCAGATTATAGAGCATTGAACAAATTCTTATCAAATCAAACTGGTGCAGTAGTTGAAGCCAACGGATCAACGTTTATGTCAATCGTTCGGTGGGAACCCAGTTTTAAGGTTCAAATCATAATCAGTGATGAAGTATCTACTCGTTTATTGCTATAAGAAAATCTTCGAGCTCTACAACACGATGGCTGATAGTATCCCGGGAGATTTGATTTGGTTGAGTCTTCCAACGCTCGAAAATAAACTTTGCATCTTACAGTTTGAACCCGAATCCTCCGAACCATTCCAAATATGCGCTGGACTTCGGCAAGGAGATGCATTGTCATTCTCAAATCTTGTCTTGGAACAGATTGTACGACGGGCAGGAGTTGACAGTTGTCGAGC
This sequence comes from Orthonevra nobilis, assembly GCA_963555765.1. Taxonomy (NCBI): domain Eukaryota; kingdom Metazoa; phylum Arthropoda; class Insecta; order Diptera; family Syrphidae; genus Orthonevra; species Orthonevra nobilis. The sequence continues at coordinate 10,000,036 of OY743225.1, forward strand.
TAGTTAAGGTCAGTCATCTACCTCGGAACTTATACGAATACTATCATATGTACCCTCTACAAACAGCAGCACAGTGGAAATCCGACAGAGAATAAATCCAGGCAACCGTTGGTACTAAACTCCTTACACGCAGAGCAAAAATACTGCTCTATCAGATACTGATTTTGCCAGCCCTGTTTTATGATACGTGAAGCAGCTGAGCAAATATTGGTATCCTATGAAAGATATATCATATCCGTCGACTCCACTGGCTCGGCCAGAACGAGTGGTGCTCCAGCCAGATTCAAAAAGAACGCGAACACAGAACCTCCTGTTTTATGATCAAGCAATCGCAGATGCTGAAAAACTTGATCCAACCAACTGGAAACAATGTGCTCAGTTAGTGAACCGTCAAAGATTGTAAACAACAATCAAGTTCACATAACAGCTGAACTCAAAGCTTTGTGTATCAGTCGCTGATTGAAAATAATCAGAGCGTGAATTGCTTCTCATGACCATTACTTGACCTCAAATTTGAAGCCTTCACGACCGTAACTTAGTACAATAGGTTCGTCTTACTTAAAGTCTACAATATTGAGACACAAATTTCGCCATAGCATCTCAAATTTTAAAACAAGGCCCACAATAAAATCAAATACAATAACAACATTAATCCGACCATCATAAATCTGAGGCTAGCTTAAAATCTTTTTTTCTTCTCCCATTATACACCGTTATTTTCACGCAATAAAGTCCTCACCAAAATATGGATGAGCTCATTTATGAAAGAAACAATCAACACAACACCAACACAAAAAAAAAATGCTTGATTGCCTTCAATTTAATTTTAAATGTTCATTAAATAAAAATGTTTCCAAGAACTCATTCAACATTTTAATAGCCTGCCTATTAAAAACCATTACACTCCCGTAAGAAATATACAGAAACCTCAAGAGCCTTGAGTGTAAGTAAGGCTTCGTTAACGACATGCGGATATTCATCAAAACCGCAAAAAAAAGGGCATAACGTTCTAATGCCCAAATGTTCCAACTTCCCTAGCCATCATCATCAGACGTCGTTGTCGTGCTTTCCCTTTAAACAAAAAAAAACTTAAGAATTTGGAATAATTAATAAAACGAGAAAGAAAGAATAGCAACGAGCTGCAGGTATCATGGGAAGTCGTAAAAATATTAAAGAAAACGAAAATGAAAAGCCGCAAAACTGGAGAAAATTCCCTTAAAACATTAAAAAGAACAACAACAACACCAATAAAGTCGCTTTGCTTTCCACAAACAAGCTCGGCCGTAAACAAATGTTCAGTCATAAGCAGCAGTCGTAAGCAGCTTTGTATTGCAACGGGGCTGGGCAATAACTTCAAGTGGCTCACCCAAATAGATGGAATGGCAAACTGGTTGTCCAAAAGTGTCACCTGTGGAATCCAAAATATTGATCTTAGACAACGCCACAAATGGGACCGGCCACCAACAAACACAGACCACCAATCAAGATACATAGATACTCGTATTGTATCTATAGATACGACGACAAATGGTTCCTGAACACCTCAACGAGTGCTCGTCTATCAACTCGTCCAGCATCGTCATCATCATCATCGTGGCTGGCCACAGCACCTGACTGTCGATTTTCTCTCCATTTGCACCAATGACCACGTTTGGGGAAAATCGATTGAGTAATCGCCATTAAGTGGTCTGGCTGCGTGATGATTCCATCATTCCGCAGTTAAACAGCGTCCAACTATGGCGACAGATAGCGGTTGGAAAAGCTTATAACAGTTTTCTCTTGTGTTGTTGTTTTTTTTCCTCATCTAGATATTTAGATACAAACTGCTACTGATGTTAGCAGTCATCATTTCGAGGTGTTATTGCTTACTTTTATTTTTTTTTTTGCTTAGATTTTCTTTTCGCTTTTATTTCCTTTTTGCTTGTCGTTTGTCGTCGCCTTTTTTTGTATTTATTTTCTTTTAAAGCGGGAAACGGCGTTTTAATATAATGAAATGAAAATATGAAATCGCTTTGGAAGTTTATTTAAGGAAATTGAGATTGCAGACAAGGCTGCAGAGATACTCGTACTTGTACAAGTTATTTTTCCTTTTTTTTTTAAAAAGTCTTAAAGCGAGAAGATATGAAGTGAGTTTACAGGAAAACATACTTGTTTGCAGCTGTGGTATCCGTATCGGGGAAGATAGCACAAAGTAAACTTTAGATAATGCGGCAAACATTTGTATTAGGTGGACTGCCTTCATGTTCAATAACATGGCCGGGACGGGTTCGAAGTCGTGCCAGAATAAAAATAATAAAAACGATTTCACTGTTCATAAACACGATGGATGATATCATCTGTCAGCGTTTAGAGGACATATGGATTTCTGTCGTAGCCCCGAGACTGAGGCATATTTTCAAAATTCAGTGTCAGTTTTAAATGCCTCAAACAGGATGACTTACTTCAAACTTGAGCTCCGTAAAATATTCCCCTCGCGCTTACTACGATCCCCTTCTACTAAAACTTTTTCCATACAGAAAATAGGGTAACACAACGGGCCAATCGGAAGCCTAGATGACGAGCAATAAAGCTCACCCTAACCAACAAACCAACCAAACAAGAAGACTTTAAGAAGTGAAAAGTTAAAGCAAACATTGAGACGATGTAAGCCGTCAATGAACAAACGGTATTGCATCGATGGGTAAGTAGGTAAGTATCTGGGCGTGCATCTTGACACGAGACTGACATTCAATGTATGCCACAAAGTCTCAATACGGTCAATATTGCCTAGAGCATAAGGGCCTATCCTCTAATGGGGGTTAAATTTGACCTCACAGGTAAACAATGTATTTATACAAAAACACACCTCCGGAGCTCGCGAAATCGTATAGGCCCATCGGTCGTTCAACTTCATCTTAGAGACCATGAAGAGACTTATAGAGTTGCATGTCTGGGGACACTTGGAAACTCACTCTGAAATGTACTCCACCACTATTTGTACTGGAAGGAAAAGTCAACTGAGGGTGTCCTTCACCATCTTGGCATCCTTGTTGTATTGGCATTTAGTTGTTTGTGCCTTCCTAGATATCGAGGGTGCTTTTGACAAAACGAGTTAGAAGTGACCAAATCGAGTTATCACTTAAGTGCGTCAAAGTCAGTCGCTGAAACGAGAATAAATGAAAGTCTAAGAATGGTGCAATTGTGAAGGACTCTCAGTGAATCCAACCAAAACCGTTCTGGTCCCCTTTATAATGAGGACATGACTGACTCTGTCTCCAATAGCCACTGAGAGAACCTCTCTGAAATTCTCCAGTAAAGTCAAGTGGCTCGGTGTAATCCTGGAAAAGAAACTCAAGTGAACTTCTCAAGTCTATCACAAAACGCGCAACCGAGCCCATGTGGTATATCATGATGGTGAGACCTATACGCAACCATAATTTGGTGGCCCAAAACAACTGCGAAAAATCTAGAAAAAGTTCAACGTATAGCTTTTTTTGGTCATCACTGGTGCTATGAGCACCTGCCCTACGTCAGCACTCTCGAAGCTGTCATTGGGCTAACTCAAGTGATATCCAGGCTGAATTTCAAGCCATCGAATCCTGCGTCATAGTAAACCTTGCGAAAGTCCAAAAAGGGGCCGGAATTCTCATATACTTAGACAACCGCAAGGGGCGTTGTCATCCACTCTGCTGCTACGATGCCTTATAATCTCAATTGATCAATCCTTTCTCTTACAGAGAAATCCTCAAGCTTAACAAGGAGAACATTAGAAATCTCGTGAGCTTCCTCTGAGGCCATTGCCGCTTGTGATCACAACTTACCAAATTAGAACATTCATCGAATGCCCAGTCTGTTTGGATTACAATGAGATATTGTTCCTCATTGGACGTTAGAAAGTCCAATGCTAAAGACTTTCTGATCTTCATCAGAAAGATGGAATATCTGTCTAATCTTACTCCCCATGATTCAAAAGGTCTTTCCTTTCAGATCGAAATGCCTACCACTCGGGCAGGGATAGATAATAAGAAAAAAAGCATGAGGGAACTGTGCTAAGTCTCAAAATTAAAGACATGCTTCTCAAGCCAGGCACCACTCTGCCTCTGATCGTCATGAAAAAAAGGAATGTGGAATCGATATCCCTTGGAATCTTTAAACGTACGAATACCTACTTGATTCGCTATGCGTTCGCTCGTAATATTTCAATAAGCCAAACAATTCATGCAAGCTTAATTATTTCTTTCAATATGATTTGTGATTTATGAGTTGATTATCTATACCAATATTTATAAGTTCGCATGTTTGAGGTAATTTTCGAAACCACCTATCCGACGATTTCTAAAGTTCGATCACCAAAACTTACAACCTACCTTCGGAATGAATATAGTTTCTAAATTAGCTCAATTTCGTGGTATTTCGTGGGGACCAACTAAAAAACGGTTGCGAAAATGCGTTTTTTGCGAACGCTTCTTCAACGGTAATAGATATTTAATTACTTTCTTAAAAAAAAAAATAAATGGAGTCAAAAAGGTCTACAAAAATGTCCACGACGACGCATCTGTATGTGTCAAGGATGTGGCACAATTTTATATATCGAAAAGTTTGTAAATTTGTTAGTTTGTATCAAGGAGGTTATCTTCGACACGACCCTTATATCCACAAAAAAAATAAACAATTTTAGGTATCACCTCGACGTTAACCAACCTTTCAAAATTTTATGGAAAAACATGGGTAAGCGTGACCCCTGTTGTAGGATCATATCAGATACTGATGCTGACAGGCTGTAGCTTTTTAAAATGAAAAAACTGCATCAATGGAATGCAGGCCACCTGCTCTTAAAAGCTCTTTTGCGTTCAGAAGTGTCGGAGAAACATATGTAATTGCAATAGTGCTGAAAATCAAATACAAGATGGTTGACGCTTACGTTGGTTGAAATCCAACTTGGAAATATTGAGACGTCAGCAAGCATCCGCCTTCATTTAGAGCAACAATCCGCTCTTGAAGAACTTTATAAGGAACGATGTATAGGGACTTGACATCTTTTCTAATACTTCTAGACTGTTCTACAAACTTCGATGAAGTAGGCCACATTCAGTTAAAAACAAAACTCAAAACCAAATCATATTTTATTTTCAATTCGAATTATGGTAGATCTCTTGCGTACGTAAAGTGCAATATCATGCGATGGACATTTCTTTGTAGAACTCCGGGGGAACCTTTAAAGTACAGAAGCTAATTTCAATCGTTAACAAGGAAATTTTTTGTTGTCTGTAAGCACCTGCCTTTTATTTGGATCAATCGAAATTCTCCAAGTTCGAGTTTCGGATTAATTCTCGAATCTAGTCTCGCTCCCGATTCCATTTACATTTGCGATCAAGTGAAGGGCGCTGTCATGAAGTGGTCGACCAGCGATAGTATTTCGACTAAGTGGGTATCCGTGAAACAGTGGTTACCTTATCGACTTGTAAAAGATCGTGTCGTCAAAAGTTTCAGTGTGAAGATGATCTTATTGGCTCTGATGAGAGGACATAACAAGGAATTGAGAGTGAGGTACCGCTGATCCACAGCTGTGCTTAAAAAATGTAAAAATTTACTGAAACTGTCTGTATCCGGCAACTTTACTACAAACCAAATAAATTTACAAAAGACCATTTACAAATAAGATCTTTTATCAAAATTCTGCTGTGAAACTTTGCCTGCGGGAAAGTTTACTGTTATTGACTCCTAGATATCTCCGTATTTGTCAGCTCATAATATTGTAAAAGATCTTTAATGAAAAAGGCAAAATTTCTCGAGTTTGGTTAAAACAAATCCGGCTATCGTATGATAGTTGGTTCTGGAATGTTTGGCTCTTTGTGCTCTGCTAATGGCTGTTTTTTTGTTTCGACCCACTGAAGTAAGTTAGTAAAAAGGAGAAAAAAAATAGGGGATGTTTTCATGCTTCTAGCCTTTCTTTTACTATTCATGAAAGTTCCTTTTTATGCCATTCGTATTTGGCTTCTTGGTCTACGCTTAAATCTATATCCAGTGCTTATTCACATCCAACCTTTTGCTAGTCTCAGTCTCAGCAAAAATTCAAAGGAATATTTAGTTTAGTTAGTTATTTGGTCAGAATTATAAATCGGTTTGTTACCGCACATTTTACAGACAGAGGTTCGATATTTTCATTTCTATATCTTAATACTGAAAAACAATTTAGTTTTTATAAAATCCTAGTAATTCAAAAAACAGCTGCTCCGAAGGAAATTACCACAAAAGACTTCAATTTAACAAAACAAAAAAAAAAAATAATAAAAAGTAATATTAATTAATAATTATAATAGATAAATAATTAAATAAATAATTGGTAACGGGTAATAACTTATACAGATAACATATATTAATATTAAATAAATAAAAACAAATGAATCAACAAGTAATTAATAAATAAGTAAAAAAAAGTGAAAACAAACAAAAAAAAAAAAACGAAAGAGAACAAACGCAAAAAATGTAATAAATAGGATAATAAATAAATAAATAAATAAATAAATAATAAATAAATACATAAATATTTTCCTTTTTTGTCGAGATAAGTGGTTGAATAATGCCGGGGAAGGTTAAGCATCATATTCAATAATCTGTTTTGCGATACTTGTAGCCTCCGAATTAGATTTTGCATACCGTTCCCACCGTTCCATTGATGCCCCCAGGTTAATATTGTTATTATTATATTGTATAACAAAAGAGAATTAGTTTTTCGCCTCACGCCTGTATGAATGTAGCGATATGGCCAAGCCAGATATTTTGACTAAGGTATAGAGTTTGTGAAGTTAAGCCTTGTAGAGTTAGAAGCTTGACTTTAATAAGGTCTTATAACTTTTTGATAGTGCGAGTCACATGGTTTCGTCTTGGCAACATTTTACATGAAAATCTTTTTGTTGGGATTTGGTTTACAGGAACAAAGCATTGCTTTCTTTTCCATGTGAAAAAAATATCATGCAATTAATTTTCCATTTTTAATAATTTCTCAAAAGTGTTTCAACCGAATTACGAAGATTACTCCCAAATTTGAGAGAAAATTCATGCGATATCAAAACTGCATACATCGTGATTTCACAAGCCGATAGCTCCGGAACGTCAGCGGAACATTGTATAATATTGGGCTGATAGCTGCAGCCTGGGGCACCTACAGTATTACAAAAAAACACTTGACATACTGTTGTTAACGATGACTCTGGAACGGCGATCGAAAAAAAGCCTTTGTCGAAGGTCTTTTCGATTTAGAGAAGTATCATACTTGTAGATATTAACCGGCACTTCGGTTCAGTCTGATATGCTTCACATATTCGGTTATGTACTGTGTTGTGATACCGCCGAAAACCAAATTGTTCATCTGGAAATATGAACTATCGACTATTTTTTCCTTTGCTTTTTGTCCTCAATAAATTCAAAGTCAGAATTTTTGCAATTTGTACGAAAGAGTTAAGCTTGCCCCTGGCTCCTTGCGTCAAGCTCGGGGCATTGATAAGCAAAAGTTTAATCATCGACAGAACTTTTTAAAACGATTCGAATGTTGAACTGGTGTCACAATTCAAATCTGTAGTGAATAAACTTTACAAAAAATTTTATCAAAGTTACGTCGAGTAATGTGAAAAAACCCCGTCAGAACAATATTGTATCTATTGATTAATTCGATAAGCAGGTGCCGTTGATGGTGCTAACGAAACTTCATATACGAATTACGTAAGCTGATTATCAGTTAATCACAATTTGTCTCTCAACCTTAGTTAACACGTTAAATAGTCTAACAAATCGCAACAGCTGCTAAGTGGCTCCTAACAGATGGCATCTCTAATTCGCAAACAAAAGACAAACGCAAACGCAGTTCCGAACTAAGAAAATGCAATTTTCCCATAACTGGATAATTTATTCGACATTTGATTTACAATTAGAAAGAAATTATAAATTTCTAGAGTTGAGAAAAAAGACCAGAAGTAAAAAGTACGTCATTTAAGATTCAATGTATCCAAACAGACGCTTTTAATTGCGCTTTCGACAAACATATGGTATCAGGGGAGGTCATGTGGCCTCATTTGCCTTGCGTATGCCAAAGTCATATGCTCAAGCGTATTCTTTGAGTAAATGAAATTGGCATTGAGTTCAATTGAGGAAGCAACAAGACTCAACCTCATCCACAATTACGTTGAGACTTTAATTTAAATTATATTCATATATTTAAACAAAATGATCAAAGAAAGAATTGGTCATTTGGCAGTCATTTATACATGAGTTTAACGATGTTCCCGACGCAAAGTCACTCGATTCAGTAAATTCAAGTTAATTACTCTGTTTTCATGGTATAATTTTTAAACTAATGAGTGTTGATTCGAGTCCAGCACGTTAACAATGGAATTTATTATTTTCCCACTTGCAGCTGCAATTTTCTCAGTATTTTTCCATGACAATGCGGGTCAAATGTGCAAACATTTTTCCGCTCATTTTATTTCGGAAATTCTCGTACCTTATTGAATGTGAAATTAATGAAATGGTCCATCCCACAGAGCTACCCACTCATTCAAACCATTAAAAAAAATATATAAAAGGTTGTCGCAGCTGAACCGTCTAGTTAAATGCAAAACTATTTACATAACGCTTATGTGCCACTCTAAGCTTTTTAGTGAGGACTCTTCAGAGTTTCAAAAATATTTTCATGCAAATTAATGAGGGAATGCTAGCTCTGCGTCCGTTCGGCACTTAATCATGGAGAAGGGCTCTTCTATGACAGTTGAAAAGTTTCTTAAGTCGAGACCGTGAAAAAAATACTTGGTGCGTATGAAACGTAGTGAATTTGGTTGTTTTCTTTTAAATTCATTTTATCAACCAGAGTCTGGGACACCTTCAATGGGGAGCTGGGCATAGGAGTTAGAGATGAGTTTTTAATGTCAAAATATGTATTAGTGGGAGCATCGCAACTTTTAAACTATAACGCTGAGTCAAAAGTTCACACAAATGTTTTGTTACATTTTCCTCGCTCTCAAGAGGTTATGACTACCAATTGAAGGGGAGCGAGCAGAAGGATTAGGAGAAGCATTGAAAGACTGCAAAGTGGTTTCAAACTCATTTGGCATCATCTTTTCTGCATTCTAAGCATTCCAGCAGCCGATACACTAACCACTACAGCCAGGCCACATACTTTGTGAGACTACTATGACTGTTGAATCAATCCAGCGATAGTGCCCTTAATTTGATCCCAACAAATGGTAAATGGTGATTGGACCAGCTTCAAAAACTAGCAAAAGATTTTTAAAGAATCTAAGCCTTTGACCCACTTATTGGCACAATTGAAAGGCAAGCGCAAAACCTCTCTAAGTAATGACATCTTTGAAATAGTATATTCAAAAACAAACAACATGAATAAAAGTTATTTTTTACAGTATGGTTTAAGGTTTTTCATCATGACTGCACCAACTTTCCGTGATGTCTTTCACGCTCAAGGGTAAATAATCAGCAGCAGGCGACTTTTTTTTAGATATTTATTCACCTATTTTAAAAATATGCCATGCAGCTCTGTTGTAAAGATTTTGAGGGCCTTTAGAAAATCTGGCCATGTTCTTACTTGCTTCTAGAGGATTTTTTTTTAGTTTTAATAATCAAACTCAAGCCTTATTATTTCCCTTTTACTTTTATTCAAAGCATAGTTTTAGGAGGCTTTTGGTTTAAAAACAATATTGTCTGAAGGCGGTTCGCGGGAGCAAAGGGTAAGTTCAGTGACGGTTATTTCCCGGTGGATTCTTTCAAATAATGTCTGTCTTCTTAGGGGATTGTTGATGTAAGATCTCAACTAAAGGTATCTGCAATAAAAAAAAAGACACATGATCTAAGGTCTGATAAAGGTGGTCTCTAACTTTATCACTGAAACCCAAAAAGAGCGTGGAAATTGTTGAACATAAGAACACGACAATACACATCCTAAGTGCCTGTCTCAAGGTTAAAAAAATAAGTGTAAAATAAGTAATGGTACGTCGTCCTTTGACAATGCAATGGTCACTGGGATTTGTGCCTAAGTATTAGTATTAAATTCCTCAGTTAACAATATGTTTTCAGTAATCTTAATGTATTTGTGCTGCAATGAAAGAGCGTAAGGATATCGATGAAGAACATCTGAGAATACCATGCAAACCTAGATCTGTCAAATTGACATCTTTTTCTTAAAAACATTAGTCAAATTGTAGCTTAAATAAAACTCACATGTTTAGAGTTCGGCCCTTGAATGCGCGAGTGTTATTAGTTTACTTGAAAATATTTAAAACCGAGCCATAATGTTTGCAAAAGATCTCAGCTATCGTAGGTGCCAAGAAATTCTGATTTTTGATATCCTCTAGGAAAGTCACAAGGTTCCACCAAATTTCCGAAAAGGCACAAAGAATTCTCTATCAAAATTCAAATTAAAAAAATAAAGACAAGTTCGAGTCGGACACGGACTCGAAGGGTTCCGAACCACCCTTCAATGGTTTTTTTCCACACACACTTTCCTAAGCTTCCTTGTTGCGTGTGAAAATATGACAAAATATTTGACAAGCAAAAGCAAACATGTTTGATAAATTGTGAACTTTTAAATTTCCTTTAAATTTCAAGGAAGCGAAGTGCAACCCTCCAGTACTTTACTCTCTTTAAATTTTCGTAACCTATATGGTGTAAAAAATAGGTTTCATATGAACATATGTTTGCTTGATTTTTCTAAAGCCTTTGATAGAGTAGATCATGCAACTTTATGTAAGAAACTTCGGTTGTATTTTGGATTTAGTGACAGTATTGTATGGCTTATTAGCAGCCATATATCAAACAGAATGCAAAGGGTGTGTGTGGGTGTCTGTGCCTCTTATTATTTGGACTTATTGGCAGGAGTCCCGCAGGGGTCTATTCTGGGACCTATTCTGTTCTGTTTGTATATAAATAACCTACCAAAAGTATGTAAAAATGTGTCCTTACATCTCTATGCCGATGATGTACAGGTATAATTATCTAGGTCCATTGGTCTGGTTGAGGATCTCGTTTGCAGACTTAATGACGACTTTTTGGAAATACATAACTGGTCTGTGTATAATGTTAGTAACAAAATTAAGGATGGTCAAAACCCTAATTATACCAATTATCTGTTATGCTGCGGTAGTTTATTGCAAACCCGATTCCCAGTCCCAGCATTAGTTACTTGTTGCTGCTTAATGGCACCACAAGATACGTATTCGGACTGCGGAGGTATGACTATGTTTCTGAATATCATCGGCTAATTCTTGGGTGATATAAGATGCTGCATCTTCATGCACAAGGCCATTCAAAACCAATTGCCTGGGTACCTTACCGAAAAGCTTAAATTTGCTCAGTCGGTCCGAACTTGTAACTTGATAACTCCTGCCTCAAGATATATAAACTCGTCATGTCTTTTCTAGTCCACGTCGCCAGGCTCTGGAACTCTCTTCCCTTGGAAGTAAAGCAAATAGCTGGAGCAAATAAATTTAAAACCGCAATTAGCAAATATTTTGGTAAGCCGATGTTGATTCCTTCACATTTTAGTATTTATGTTTTTTATTTTTATTTTCTTCCTAGTTCCTGTTTCCCTTCTTTCCCTATTCTTTTCATTTGCTAATAACTGCTTCCCTTGTATTGTATAACATACAAAATTGTTTTAAGTTTAATTTTAATTTTTCATTTTTATGTTTACGCCTATATAAGTCGATTTTATGTACTATAGAAGACACAAGTCTTATTTGTACTTTTGAATTAATAAATAAATTGAATTGAATTAAATATTCTCTGAAAATTGCAGCCGTCTTCCTACTTCGTTTCAGAAGATTTCATCCATCGTCTGTCCTGTAACAGATGGATGGACGAACGGACAGCAGTACAACTTCTGTATTCAACCCTAAAATCTATTTAATTACACATTTTGAGCTGCATCACAGGAGAAAATGGATGTCTTGTGCCTCAGCCTTAAATACGTCGGACTTTTCACGGCCCAACTTTTGGCGAGAGATAGCAATTCCCCGAAGAGCGAAACTGGCATGAAAAAGAAATTTAAGACTGCTTGTCGAACATCAGCGAAAAAGCAGCTTACTTCATATCACAATTTTTGGAATCTAATGGATAGAAATCGATTAAGAGGGTGTTTATAGAAGACTTACAGAAAATTGCATATTAATATTGAAAATAGTCTTCACCCAATAAACCTAAAGTCTTCATCATCACTTTCCTCGTATAATTAAAGCCAATCACGGCCATATCATCACTTTTTCATCGCTCGGTTAACCGTTATCGTATCTTTAATTAAGAAAATTGTCTGCTCAGCAGGGTGGCTATAAAAAAAAAAGATCAGCCCAAAAGCTATTTACCCACATACGCTCTGCATTGGATGGGCATTCAATAGCCCCCATCATCAACATTGGAATCGACCGTCGCGTCAGCTCTCGCTTGACATTTTCCCTGCTCAGCATGGTTCAACAAACTCATCTCATTCAATCTGCTTTGGCCACTTCACACCTTGTACAAACTTTCATTTGTCAAATTGCCTGTCATTGAGTCAGTGTCGTTGTTCAACATTTACATAAAAGACTCACTTGGACCTTAATCGCTGTCGAATGCTCCAAACACAATACAATACAATCGCATCAATCAAACCTCATTACGAAGTCGGTCCACGTCTACAATACGGACTAACTTTACATGCCTACCTATTCTTGTGTCGCCGATGTGTATAGCCCGTGGGCGCTGTTGAATGCAAATTAGACGAAGAGTAATCCGATGCATCTCAAGATGCACAACCTTTTATGTTAAAATTTCTCTTCTATCTTCACTTCTACGTGAAGTGAAAAGCTTCTCTCAAAGTAAAAGTGAATTTAATTTGAATTTTATTAAATTGTATTTTGAAAAACAAAAGCACTTTCTACATGCCTGCCGCCCATGCGATGTCAGAGATTTGAAAATGATTGTTTTGTCCCTCGAGAGTTAGTGTACCAAACCTCCAAGGGTGATTTCAGGGGGCTAGTTTAGTGACAATTTCCTATAGTCTGACGACTGCCTTCGAGCTTGTTTAAGTTGGCATAAATAATGGAAGCGCCTAAGTGGCCCTGTTTTCTCTTTGGGTTTTTCGGATTTTCAAAAACACAACGTCCGCCGAACAATACCCTCAACAACAATGGTCATTTACATTTGAAATGCAAGTCGTCCATTGTCATGGGATTTAGAATTTTGTTTTAAATTGAATAACATTTTCAAAAGACGAAAAGATTTTGTGTGTAGCTACTCAGGGGGAGACAGAACGAAGGACGTGTCTGACGTTGCCACAAAATGTTGTGCTATCTATGATTTAAATTAATTTTGGTTTCAAAGGTTAAGCACATTTATTTGCGTTGCGATTTGTGACATTTTTGCCATAAAAGATAAATTGGAATTGATTTTTTTTATAGACTCATCAGAATTGCGTTCACATGTGGCGGCAAGATGTTTCCTTTGATTTTTCGCATTTTTATGGAACCGCTTTTGTTCTTTGGGCTTTATTGGATTTTTAATAAGTCGTTACGGTGGTGGAGTCATGAAAACAATGACAGAGAACGTGATGTTAGTTTTATTTCCTTGTTAAAAAGAATAAAGAACATTATTTTTAAGACCAGATAAAATTTAGCTTTGAAAATAAAATAAGTACAGATGCTTTGTTTATAATTTAATTGGAACGGGTGGTTTGTGTATTAGCTTTAGCGCATGAATTTCAATTGCTGTAGAAATTTAAACTTTATCGACTTGTTAGGGCTAAAATTCCACCAATTTTTGAGTAATGGTTTACAATGATGATGTATCGACACGGTTATGTAAGCAAACCACGTCAAAAAAACACACATATTAATGGTTCAGTTAATGCCGAATGAAATACTGCGAATTGAGTGAATGCAAATAAGTCGGTATATCATTCTCAGTCTCTATTCGTGCTTTAAATTGTTAAATAATAGTCATATATATCATAATATATTTTTGACTTAATACGCGAAGAAAGATTAAATCTACGCTTTATAAGGTTTAGTTTTTTCTGGTTTCATTTTTTTCACAAAATTTTGTAGTAACGTACAAGAAAACATTATTGCTTGTTTTAAAAAAAGTAAACTTAAATAAATATACGCTATTTGTCGGCTCATTGCGATGGCTTTTTGTTATGCCTTCTTATGAATCAGACTTCTATGAGAGTTCGACCATTTAAGTCGTAGTGCAATGAGGATGATTCTGGTGACTGGACTGTATTCGAAAAGGCGAGAAAACTCTAAGATTTAATGAAACAAATATATTAAAATACAATAAGCAAAGCAACTGATCATATTTGGTATCCTTCGAAAGAAAGATCCATCTTCGGATATTTGATATGCGAAGTTTATTCAGAAGTTTATTTTGAATTCTTTTAAATTAATAAAGCCGAGAGAAGAAATTGTCATTGTCATTTTAAATAACAATTGAATGCATTGTTTTGTAACTCCTACTGTAAGTATTTTTGTTGGAAAATGACATCAGCGGCTAAATATAACTGGTATTTTCCATATTTTTTGCTCATCCCATAATTAAGATTTTACAAAGAACTAATCAGCAAAGGACCTGGAGGTTCAAAACTATCTTATTTTGAGAACATATTAATAAAAAACCAAAGTAAAGAAAGCGATTCATTGGCAAGTACTTCGAAATAGATCCCAGACTTGACAAGGCTTTCGAAACAAAATCCGAATATATTTTTAAAAACCAAACAGAAGCAACCAGGATTTTCGACCACTATCAGCTGACAAACCGATAGATTTATTTGTTTTATTCAAATTTACGACGGGTATATGATTTTATGATTTTAGGGAAAAATCAAGTTGCTTTTCTTTTAAATAATAAATATAAATAAATAAATCACTTCCGTATTAACAATCATAATATGTAAAAAGGTGTTTTTCATAATTTCTAGTTAAGGCTTCGAAAAAAGCTGGTGACATAATCACAACGAACAATTTTATTGCTTAAGTCAGTGTAAAAATTTGAAGTTTAAGAAACCTCCAAATATTCTATTATGTTCTTTTTTTAGTTGTTAAAAAATTTTTGATAAAAAATACTTGTGACTTATTCCTGATCAAATAAAAAAATAAATAATTTGTTTTCAGTCTTTAAAATTGCATATATTCATATATTTGGTTTAAAAAAAGGCTCGTGCTCTTGACAACGTATTAATTCAAATGTTTTGCACAAAAAGTTGTTTTCAAATTTATTTATTTCTTTAGTTTTTAAAATTGACGTTCTAGTTCTATGTGAAAATAATTATTCTCGTACAATCAAATTAAGCGAAATCGTAAGACTTAGTTCAGTTGCTTTGAGGTGCAGTTTCTGATGAATATGAATACTTTTATTGAATTGCAGTTCCAATTTTTAAAGAAGAGCTTGCTGCTATAAATCCTTCTCTTACTTGTCTATTTGCAACCCAAAACTGTGAAATAATACATAACAAATGGGCAATTAGTCACTTTGTCCTTCAGAGCGCTTTCCATGACGTACGACGGTGCACGTAGAACAATTTTCATTTTCGAACCAAAATTTGTCTCAAATAATTGAAATATGACAAAAATAGGTTTTCACATTAATCAATTGATTCTCAAGAACACTGAACAGATGAACAGACATGAAACGTCTAATTTATTCTGAAGAAGGTTGACCCCATTAGATATCCGCGACCATGAACTCATATTTGCCTAAGAGAGCACATCCGCTGATAAATAGATCCACGAACCAAAGAAACGTGTTTCTTTTATTTTTTTGCGAAGATGCCTTAGGGATTATAAATTTAAATTAGCACTTTGCCGACTGTAAATTATCACTGAGAAAAAAAATTTAGGTCATATATTCTTAGCAGATCATGGGACTGACTAAAATCTATGTCAGTGGCAATTGTTATCCATGTGAAAAAAAAACAAAACCATTAATTCAGCAAATATTTGGATTATAACGCAAGAACTTTGGAGCATTCTTGACCGTTAAATTGCAAGTATGTCTTGGAGGGTGTTTGATCTTCAAATTCTTGGCGGCTCCAAACTGCCCGGCAGGTTTATCATGGCAAATGTTCTCTTTGGAGGATCACGAAACATGGGCCAAGAAAAAATGTCAGATGTTCCTTCCCGGATTATAGCCCGGAACCTCAGGCACAGCAACTGAGCCACAAGCACCCACAAATAAAAATATTTATTGATTATAAATCGTTCATAATTTCGGTTGATACAATTTTTGAATTGCGTTCACTCCTTTGATGTAATTAGTGAAAGCGGACCGATAAATATTTACGGTTGAACAAAATTAAAGAGCAAATTTAAGCTCAATTTCATGCCATTAATTTTGAAAAGAGAAGACGTAAATGGACCTTTGGTTCAACCTCTTCCTACCCAAAACAATATAAAATAGAATTTTTTAAAAGATGTTTTACATGACCCTTTTTGGTGAGTATTAAAAATCCATCACCTTTTAAATCAGAACCAAACCGTCAAGTCTAGCATAAGCTGAAGAGTGGGTCTACCTTTCTGAGGAAACGTTAGAAGGAAGGAAAGACAAGTGTTGGATGATGACCAAAAGCGTTTCCAAACAAAATCAGATCACACAACTGAGCATCTTTATTTTTAAACTATTTTTGAAGTTCTAGATTAAATACTTAAAGGAAAAGTGATAGCCTCAGAAGAGTAAAAAAATGAACACAGTAGAAATCGGTTTTACAGGTCTTTGACTCATTGATGCACCGAGTTCATTCTATCTCTGGTCAAATCTTTGCAAATCTCCCTTTACTTGCAGGAAATCTTTTATAAACGAAGCCCTGTGGTTGATTGCAGACTTGAAACCGTCCCTTACAACAACCGAAAAGTACATTCCAATCTTCAAATTTAATTAAAGATTCATCCATACAACGAGCCTGATGCTTGACTCTGTCAAATGTTTTAGAACTATAAATTAATAAATTGTAGAGTCGTTCACATGTAGACGTATAGAAAATAATATACTTAAATACTTTTTCGGTGGCCAATGCTTGAAACATTGAACGAGTTGTTATTTTTAATTACAAACATAAAACCATTAAGTCTCATGTTAGTTGTCTCTAGTTCATCACTTAAAAAAAAAGCATCAGAGCCGTATCATTAGAGTAGAACCATCTAAATATCAAATATCATCAAACATTTTGGCTGTAATAGTTTCTAGTAAAATTCTTCCCATCTGTAAAGCACCACATGATAAAAAAAATGATGACATTTTCCACTAATGACACTTGTGTGCCATGAGTTCACGGGGCAACAAATCTCGACATAATGACAAATGAAATATGTCAAACTAAAGTTTATAATTTACAGAAA
The DNA here is from genome assembly GCA_963555765.1 of Orthonevra nobilis. NCBI lineage: Eukaryota > Metazoa > Arthropoda > Insecta > Diptera > Syrphidae > Orthonevra > Orthonevra nobilis. Next base: position 10,017,381 of record OY743225.1, read on the forward strand.
AAAATATAAAATATAATAAGTGCCAGAGAAACTTTTCTCATTTGACAGTTTTGAGATTGCTTGTCGTGGAAAGGGATGCCAAAAGATACAAAATATTTCTCCATACTTAAACTATTCTAGCACTCTTGAGAATTCGCACGTGGGTAAAAAGATATACAGACGCAGCCAAGACGAAGGAGCAAAATAACACAAAAAAACAAAAGTGGTAGGATGTTAAAAGGACGACACCATCAATCTTCGGATTGAATTTCTTGTACAACTTTATCACAGACGCATGTTGCGTAGGAGCAATGAAAAGCACATTAAAGGAAAGGAAATTCTGTTTTATTTTTTTTTAAAGGAACCGTTTGTAGGCTGCTTCAACTGATGAATATGTTAATTTGTTGTTTTTAATGGAGGAGGGTGTTTGTGGAATTAATTCCAAATAATGAAAGGTTTTTATGGTAGGAAGCAAAATAGCCAAGATAAATGTTTTTCTTATAATTGTAAACAAAAGTCGATGATGTAGAAGCAATCCGATAACACATTGTGGTTTGCTCTCGGTGAGAAGTTTAGAAGAGGATAATTTCATCGACCCAAGTTTGCTAAGAGTTTTTAAAATCAGCAAATTCCAGAAATAGTATTTAAATAAAAATCAGAAATACATATTTTTGAGTTTTAAGCACATAATTGCAAAATTTTGCAGATCTTTGAACTTTAACTTTGGTAAATGAATAAGGGAACTGCAATTTAAACTCTTTTTGGTGCAAAGGCGAGGGTTTTCCTGAAAAGGGACAACTTTTAATTTTAGTTTAAATATTTCAAGCATTTGCCTATTTTTAAGGCCGGCACGTAATTTTTTTGTGCTATTATTTGGGTGTGTAATCCAAAACAATATGCCATTGAATAAAATCCCAACTGGATCAAGAATCAGAATGTGGAAAAAATTTATTGTTAGAGTATTTTCGAGGTACCTCTTCTTTTAAACAAACTTTGTAATATTTTGTATTTTTTAGGATTTTGCATTGCATTTTTTTATCGTTCATGTGATATTTTGACCGATTTTGCGCTAATATGTAAACCTTTAAAAAAAATGCACGAAAAACGTTTGTGATAAATTATAGCAGGCCAATAAGAACTCAACAGATAAGTCCTTAAATATGAAGAACAATATATTTTTATCGCATCGTTATTTATCGACATTTGCTACTCAAAAAAAACATCGTAACAAAAAACGGCAAGAATATTTTCATTCTCAATTATTTTAAAATGCTTTTTAAAGAAAACTAAAATAAGTTCTTCTTAAAAATAACAAATCTGTTAAAGAACAATTCAAATATCCTTTAATTCGTTAAGAACATCAGTTCCACTTACTGAACAAATTGGCTCTTTTTGTTTTATATATGCATTTTTATTTATTTCAAAGTACTACTGAGACACAAGGCAAAAACTCTTAAACTAGCTTATATATGTACCTTAATTTTACTTAACTTAACTAGCTTACTGGTCCTGTGCAGACGCTCTAAGCTAAACTTAGTACTTATTTTATGTCTTTCGACTTAAAGTTATTATTTAATATATGTCTTAAAGATAACAATTATAAACTAAGAAAATTTTGGCAAAAACTTAGTGAAAATACGTTTTTTTTTAAGATATAAAGCTTAAATCTATATTAAAATAACTTATAAATATAAACTTAAATTTAACATAAGCCTACGTATATATATAAACCTATTATATATGTACCCTAAAACTCACGAAAATATATACACAATAAATATATGTATACCCATATATACATATAATATCATTGTATATATTTCCCCCGACTAATCCTACTTAAGCTTAAGAAAAACTAAATCTAACTAAATCTATTTTCTAAACAAAAAGAGGCCAACTTTTCCCCGTAAGGAGACCTGGCTTCGAAGGATGTCAATAACAGAGATCTCTACAAAGTTTCCAAGAGCTCTTCAAGGGCTCACGTGCTTCGTAAATGACTGGGTCGGTATGGCCGAACTTGATAAAAAGTTTTAAGCAAATATCTACCCCGGTTTAATCAAAAATATTCTTCTTATCACGTTACTTAAAGTTTCAAACTTTGGCGACTTCTATGGATGTGTCACTTTTCCAACTACCTATTTCTTTTCAAAAAAAAGCTCTAGGTATCTTCTCCCAGACCGTGTCAGTGTAAGATCTAGGCCATTCTCTGAAGAAGCTTAGCGGACAAGCTTAAATGGCAGGTGGCCATTTATTGAGCGATAAGTTGTGAAAAGTCATCGTTGTTTACAAGTTTTAAAAAAATAGTAGATTTGTTGTTCATCCAATTAATATGAGTGATGACTGATTACAGAATGTAAACACAATTATTTGATTTGCTTCTCAGAATAGTAAATAACATTATTGCAAAACGAAATCAACCAATTTCTGCAGAAAAGAGGGTTGTACTAATATTTAGCTTAATTTAAAAAAACACACTTTTATGTATATTGGATGGTTTATTTTTCTGTTAGTTATGAAAAAATAAGTTTGATCTATACATAGTAAATTAGTTAATATTAATTTACTTCATTTTAGTTGGGACGTCCAAAAGAGCTCTTCAGTTATTTGTTTTTTACGCACCTTCAAATAATTAATGACAAATGTTTTTCCACATGGAAGATACGTAATTTAGAAATATGTGGGATATAGCAAATTTGAGAGGGGTCCCAAAAACAGATGCCTTGGTCACTGCAGCTAGTCACTGAATCATGGATCAAGAAACAAGAAGGGATCATTAGCTAACGGCATAGCGCTCCGGATCGAGGAAGGGATTTGAAAGATTTTGATTTTTCATAAAACTGGCGAATCTTGAAATTCAAAGTTGTTTCCTCGACATTCGACTTCATTCACATTATCGGCTATAAAAAGAAATATAATCGCCCAAAAACAAAATCCTTCGTCCATCCGGAGAACAAATATATGCTTCAAAATAACAGTGATCTCCAATTTCGAAAACATGGTTTTGAGCAAAACTCGTGTATGCAGATAAAACGTTTGTTTTGGAACTAACACTAAATCGTCTATTCCAGGGCCATATAATAAATATAAATAATATAAATAAACATATATAATAATATACTTAACATAATGTAAGGTTTACCAAAATGGCTTACAATTTCGAGCGTACAGCCGGTGCTACCTGCCTTCTTTTATGCATTATAGTCGGCTCCACAAAAAGTTATTCATCTCTACATATAATAGTCCCATTTGTCTTAAATTGTCAGAGATTACTTCCAAAGAGAAAGATATGGATTTTTTTAAAACTTTAACTAGTATTGCCTCCTAAAATCGGTTTCCAGAAACAGTTTCCCATTCATGAGTTCTAGGAACCATCTTCTAATCCAGGCTTATTTAGGAAAAAAAAACAATTTAGAATACAGCCTCAATATCTATAAAGACTAATTTTCTCTTCTACAAAGTAGATCTTATGTGTCGAAAATAAAGTAAAATACTTTTACGAGAAATAACTTTCTCCTTTCGTTGTTATTTTCCCTAAAAAAACCTAACCTAATTTAACCTAACTTAACCTAACTAAACATAAGCGTTAGCTTCAACCCAGTCATCAATATTTTTTACTTTTATTGTTACTTAAACCTCTTTCAGGTACGCTCATGAAGAACCTCCAGTCAACAGATCCCTCCCCCGAGTGCATTGGAACACTGTGAACCCTTTTGTCTATTGCCCTTTCAGCAGCATGGCATATTACAAGAACATTGTTCGAGTCCGAAAATAAGCCATGTGCGTCCAGATACAGGTGGTAAATGTCCGTTTTCTAATGAATTTCTTAAATATCGCGGGTAAAACAAACCCGATATGAGCTCATTCTCATTAACATCCGCCGACCGCGCAAAATGATTTCTCACGAGCTCCAGGATAACGTTGTCAATCCTAGACACGCCGGAAATATCCAATAGTCTTTTGTTAGAGCCGTAATGCCGAAAGTCGCAATGTGCGCTTCTGTACAACCGTGTGCAAGCTCGCAGGCATTTTCGTTCGAATATTCTAAACTTTTCCATATAAGGTGGACTTATATTAAGTCAGAATTGGACGCACAAAGGCTTGGGAGCAAATAACCTTCACATCGGATCTTAGAAAGTTGGAGTAAAAAGGCCTTTTGAGCGATATAAAAGTTGCTTACGGTTTTTTTAACTGGGTATTAAAGTGTTCATTGTAGTACAAAAAATTGTCTAAATAAACACTTAAATACTTCACAATAGTCTTTGCCACGATGCGAAGGCCATTTGAAGATTTTATTTAAATGTTTTTCCTATCGCGTCGTCAATCTGAATCACCCTGTCCTACTGGAGTGCGGAACAGTGTAGTTTTACACTTGGAGCTGTTTTAAATTTCCAGTCTTTACAGAATACCTGAAGATAGTCGAACTTAGTTTGGAGATCGTTTTGTATGTTTGTTTTTTTTAGAGCCATGAGCATAAAGGATGACATCGACGGTAAATGCTATTGAGCGATCCAAGTCCCTAATCATTTCAAAAACGTGAATGTTAAAGAGTTTTGGTGCCTTGCAACAGACCTTTAGTGACGTCAAAAACCATAGTCGTCATATACTCTCCACTGGTTACCACAAATTTCTTCCCGCGAATCATTGATATAACGATCTTTATTAGGTTACAAGGAAACTCATATCTGATTAATTTATAAATAATCTACCTTGGATTACAAGTCAAGAGCTCCAACTTGATCTCCACGTTCAAAACCCGCATTATCACTCCGCACCGCATATGTCAGTACTCTGACCATAAAATCCCTTGCTGGTTTACATGCTAGAAATAGTGGATAATTTTATTGTTAACTAAGGAACTCAGCTTATTAAAGACTTGATTTAAAATCACTTTGAGACCACTTGTTAATGGCTAGACTCTTTATCAGATCCCTTAAGATTTCCCTCTGCCAAAAAGATTTTGGTGATCTCCTTAACCTTAAACCTACTATAAAAAGAACATTAAGTTAATAAAATTTCATAAGTACTCTCGTGTCTGCGCCAACCGCTTTTTTTCGGAACAGGAGTAGGAAATCGTCTGGAATTTCTGTTTAAATATCCGACCGAATTTAAACTAAAGTTCGAAAACTGGGCTCTGGGACCAATTTTTGCCACTTCCGACATCCTCTAATTTGCGAGAAGTTTATTTCAACACTTCTTAAGAACACTTGAATCACCTAAAAAATTCTTTTACTTGGTAAGAATGTAAAGATTTGACTTCCATATGATTCACGTTAGAAAAATCCTCTCAGTGCAACTTTATTGCAAACATGATGTGATGAATGACAATTCATAATACTCCGTATCACTTAAAATATCTGGCTCAACATTGCTTAACAAACGTGTATAAGTTACTCTACTGTCAAATTCAGGCCTCAACCTAAATCATGTCGTCGTTCGTTGACAGACTTCATGACTGGATGCCTAGCCCACTGCACCCAAATTCTTTGCTCAAGAGAAATACGTGACAGATGCTTTAACAAGTCTTTGGCAAAATTCAAAAATGAAATGTTGTCATAACTACGGAAGGAAGACAACTCATTCCGCCAAAAACTTTGTCCGTGACTAGTACCCTTTCCCGCATTCCGTAAGTTGTGTTAAATTTCTTGTCAGTTTAATCTAAAATATGCCTTTATCAGATACTCATGTTGCTGCTTTCAGGACGCTCTCCAGTTGCCCTGGCTCAACTATGATCTGGAAAAATTTATGGCATTAGTTCATTTTGAAAAAGGCGCGGAGATGAAACAGTGTAGCACCAAAAAACCAGTCAAAGAAGACGAATTTCTCTCGTCTCGTTCATAAAGCTTCACATAACAATTTAGATCCACCTGTCACCTGGGAAGCTTAAACTTGTATCTAGGTTGTTTCTCACGCATACATACTACTACTACTACTAATGTGTAATCAGTGGGTGGGTTGAGGAAACTCAACGACTGCTTAAGTTACAGGAAAATTAAACCCGACCCCCCAGCAACTAAAGTTATACTCGCATTTATCGTTTACACTTGGAGAGTTTCCATTTTTATGTTTCTGCCGTTTCGCACTCGAATTAAATTTTCCAGTTTTCCACTTTGCATAATTTTTGTTAGCAAATTTTTTTACATAATTGTGTTCGGTGACACTTTTACAGGAAAATATGTCTCCGCGGGGAGGCGCGCAATGACGAAGTTAAATGAATCCTTGAACAATTTGCTCGAGTGAATATTTTATGCTAACTGAATTTCTGGAGGAGATTTGTTTCCAAGGAAAGTGGGCCTATGGATTTGGTAGGCGTATTTTTCGTATTTGGAGTGTTTTGTTAGTCATGACGGGTGGTGCGGCGTTAATTACGCACTCGAATTCAAATTTGAATTGAAAATAAAAATGCACGAATCTACGATTAGAATTTATTGGTTCGTGTTTATCGTTTTAGGTTGAAATGCTTGGCGAATCGTTGAATCGATCTAGAGTCACGTTTGGCTCTCAGTTGTGTTGTGGTTCGCATTCAATACTGTTTGTGCATTGTTGATTGTTCGTGATTGCAGGATACTTGTTTTCTTTTTTATTTGTCTACGTTGAGTAATCGAATGGGTTCATTATAAATCAACAAGAATTTCTAGGTGGGTAGAGCAATGAATTGGAATTTAACTGAAATCAGTAAACTGTTTGTGACGACCAGCTATCGTTAGAGACATTAGCATAGCTTGTGAAATTCTAGAAACAAAGCAAAATACTGGGTTCTTTAAGCACGACTTTTGTCAATCCAGTGGCATACATATTTCTTGAGAAATTTACTCAGTGTACGTTTATCGTTGTTCTTTTTCATGCGATAATTAAATGCACTCGTGTAAAATGGTCATGAGGTATCTAAGCCTACTGAGTTTGAATAAGATATAAAGATCTCTCTAGCTAATTACAATACCACACTTTTACTATATCTTTGTATTAAGGGCAGCATTTTTGTACTTAATATCTTGAAAATGCAGAGTTAACAACCTCAAGAATTAAATTTTTGGGCTCAATGGAATTAAAAAATTATGTGAGAATTGAAGAAATGTATTGAACTATGCATGTTTCATACCATGTTGTTATTGGTCAAAAAATCACGAAGAAGCAACAATCTCTGAACAGTTGTTTTATCGCGTTGCCTTTAATTGTTTTGTCACAAATCAGGGCGTTTTGATCAGTCTTTGCTTATTCCTTATTTGTTTGTCACCAGCCATGCAACTATTGAGCAATTCTGCGACTTTTTTGACGTCGTTCAACAGCTCTTAAGTGATACTTATGCAACTGTTTTCAAGTGTCCGACCGAAACATGATTTTCAGCCGAAACCGTAACCGAACATTCGGCCTAGGTCTAAGTTTCGGTCAAAACCGAAACCGAAACCGAACCTTTTTTAGACAAGTTAAAATTGATTATGTATTTTAATTATTATTATATAAATTTAGTATATTTCTACACGTACAGAAAGTCATCCTTTCTGAAGTCACCTGACACGTCCCGCAAGCACTTACCTAGCCATATAAGCACGAGAAACTAAACATATTAAAAAATACGACTCGCGGACGAAGAACTCACGCGAAGTTAACCGTGCTAGTCAAACAACAAAGTTTGTGATGGTAAGACTCAATGCAATCTCGCCATGCACCAGAGTTGATTTTGGTCAGTCCTCAATCTTTGGAATAGATTTCCCTTCCAACAGTTGTAGACTCTATACTCTCAAAAACAAATTTTCCGATATCGGCCGGCTCCATCACGATACCGATGCGCCAGAACTCGAACGAAAAGTTGAAGTTTGTCTTTTTGAGTAATCTCAGTCTAAAACTCTCCTTCCATGTTTTACCACGACCGCGAAATCGCTGTTGTATAGTAACATTTCTGGAAATATTCAATTCGACCGACAGCCAAGCTGCTATAAAATCTACATCTAAGCTTGTCAAAGAACGCCGGGTATACCTTAAGGATATAGCGGACTTTCTTAAGGTTCACTTTTACGGGGTTCCAGGACATAGGGAAATCCACGGAAACTGCAGAGCAGATGAGCTTACCTGTGAAGGTAAAATGAACCCTCACAGATGCACCTCACAATATATTAACATACAAATAGCGGCGGTCAAACTAAGCATAAAAAATAAATACATCAACCATCTTGCAACATCACCAGACAAACCTGGAACCTCCTTAAAAAACAGAGAAGCAGAAGCAGAAAGCTACTTAATCTCCTCAATGAATGTCCGGTCATAGCAATATCAAGACATAAAAAGCTATGTTCCCATTTCTTCACAGCTTTGCAACGATTTGCTAAAGCAAACCCAAATGATCTCCCTCACTACATTTGAGAAGCAAACTAGGGCTCTCTACCTTCTTCTTCTTCACCGTCCGGGAGGAAAACCTCTCAATACTCATTTACACCTCAATATAGGTAGAAACGTTAATCCACAAAACCCTCACGGTATCGCAATGGTCCAAATTGCTGTGTGGCTTGTGGAAGACTGAGTTTCGGCAATTTTTTTTGCCGAAACCGAAACTGTGGCCGGAACCAATTTTTTGGCCGAATCTGGCCGGAACCGAAATCGAATGTTCGGACGGTCACTACTGTTTTCTTGATCAAAGTTAAGCAATTTCAGAACAAGGTTTGCTGCCCTAAGCAACTGAAAAAACTTCTCGATGACTTCTCTAATGTTGATTCGAAGATTTTCTTGAACAGTTCTCATCACTGAGAGAACATGCATTGAGAACAGGCGAGAAACGAATTAACCCTGTTCAAGAACTTATTGGTCTGCAGATTTTCAGAATATTTCTACTCAGCTTTTAGAAGAATACACCGCATGTACAAACGATCAGCTGCAATTTTTTAATGAGAATACTGAAACTTTGTTCAGGTGCCTTGAAAAAACTGCGAATTCAACATGGTTCACCCGCAAAGCAAGCCTTTAATACAGCATTCATTGATGGAAGCGTGAAAAAGAAATCAGGCGGATGTTATGTTCAGTTTGAAATCATGCTGCTGCGGTTAAATCCCAAATGTTCACAAATCAACTTTACACAGGGTGCGGCCATAGAGGTCGTCACGGAACAAGAGTCCCAATCGCCATTAGTTGATCTTAAGATCTTTTACTTCTATCAAGCGTTTGAAAGGTGAGCGAGCGTACATTTTGCGTCGAGCGAACTTTTCGGAAGGATATTCTCTGATCACAACTAAGCGCTCCAAGCGAAATTGCTTTCGTACCCACCCGCCGGGCCATGTCACATCGATCAGACAAAGCGTGAGTGTGACAAGACGAAGAATTGGAGTATCGTTCAGTGAGGCGGCTGTCATTACCTTCTTGGAACTCTCTGAAAGGGACTTCAATTCTTGAAGGAACGCATGTGAGGCGCTATTGAAAACATTCCAGAGAAGCGAAATCTTTTTTCTTCAATGATGAAGCTAATTTTAAATTGAGTGGATGTGTTAACATACTTAAAAGGAGTGACAGAATATGTCGGAACATTGGATCACACTTCAAGGGTATCATTCACAGAGCGCCAGGACACTTTAATAAGTGACGGTGTATATTGGCTCGCTCCCCAATTTGGCTCCTAGCAATTTTCAATACCGCATTTATATCCACCATGATTATAAGAACTGGACCATCCAAAAACCAGTTTTCTTCAGTTTACGGGCAATGAGGGTGTTACTTATTATCACTTGGCAATTGAGGATTTTTTTAGAAAATGTCTTTCAGGCACCACCATAATTACACGTTCTGGTTTTTATCAGTAAAAAACTAAACCAGGTACGATTTGACATCATCACTATTATTGAAATTTTTACCATTCAAGGAGTTTTGCAAAGATCGAAATAAAAAGTAATGAGATGGTGCAATGTGGCAAAGCATCCCAACCAAGCTCTAATAATTTTTGCCGAATGACCAAAGATGTGTGTGGCCTTGCATTGTCATGATGAAATACAAAACTTTTTCGATTTGTCAATTCGGGCCGGTTTTCTTCAACTGCATGTAGACATCTGAATTGATCGTTCGGTTTGGTGGTAAAAGTTCAAAGTAGATAATTCCTTTGTAATCCCACCAGACTGATAACATAACTTCAGCTTTCGATGTTGTTTGAGCTGGTTGACCTGGCTTGCTCCACGATCTTTTCCGATTGAAATTGATGTAAACAATCCATTTTTCATCACCAGTTATCAATCGTTTTAAAAATGGAACATTTTCATAACGTTTCTTTAACAAATCGCAGATGTTAATGCGTTGTATTAAATGATTTCTTTTTCAGTTTATGAGGAACCCATATATCGAGTTTTCGTACATAGCAAAGTTATTTTTAGCGGTGACGGTCCGAATCGATTATTGCTTTGATTTGGTCGTCATTAACTTCAACTGGACGACCAGAGCGTTTTTCATCTTTGAGTGAATAATCACCACAACAAAATTTGACAAACCAATTTTGACTTTGCCGTTCTGTTAAAGCTTTATCACCATAAACAGCACATAACTTTTTGTGAGCTTGCGATGCGTTTTTTTCTTTCCGGAAATAAAAAAGCAAAATATGACGTAAATGTTCGTTTTGATTTTCCATTTTTCAACAGACGCCAAACAAAAACTACACAACCGATCAAAAAAATTTTGTTACTGATTGACAGTTGAAGTACCAACTATCAAATAACAAAATGTGTTTGACATTTCGATTGCGTCAGCAAACCTAAAAATTTTACTAAAGCCATCTACGAGTGAAGTCCGCAATTACATAGTTGCCAACACAAATGAAGCAGAGAAAAAACGTATTGATACCATCAAACATCGTCAAATCCAATGGTGAAAACTATGACGAAAATAATGTTAATTGTAATATTATATATTGAAAAGTACCCTTCTTAGGTAAAAGTTGCATATTAATGAAGATATGGTGACACAGCTAAAAAATTCAATGCCGACGCTTCAACCTTTGGGCACTTACAAAAAATGTGGTTTCACCCACTTAAGGGGAAACAAACCACAATGAATTGCGAAAAACACAAACATGTGTAACAATTAATTATTAATTAATTAATTATGCCTGACGCCTTGACTAGTATCCTTTTAATATTTGATGCTGTCAACCTATAATTTTCCCAAGATTAATGAGAAGAATGATATTAAATTTCCTGCGAAGAAACAAACTTAACCCGACACAATCGAGTGTGCTAAAGAATTACATTCGTGTTGAAAGCCTTATTTTTAAGAGTTCATTTTTACTTTTTCTTTAGAAATTTATGATATTCTGAAAAAAGTTGGCCAAATTTCTTTTGCTTTCAACATAAATGTATGTAGCTGAGTAAAAGCCATGTTATTGCTGATGTCACCACTGATCAGATTAAGAAAGCTGAAACCTATGATAAGAGTTCGTTTAATTAGGGCACGCAGTCTTGTCTTCGAAATGCATTCAATCTTATCTTAATAATCGGAAGCATGAGAGTGCTATACAAATGCGAATAAAAATGTTCAACTTAGATAATAAACGAGATAAAATTCTTAACATAATAAGATTCGAAAGACGACTAGATTAATGTTTCATTCCTTCTTTACGTGTACTGTAATCGTAGAAGGCTAATAGAGTGTCACAGTTGACATTATTACAAGTTGTCATATTATGTTCCAATGCAGTATTGTGGTGAAATAATTGATTCTTTTGTCTAAACTCACTTTGCATAAAATGCTTTGTATCGTTAATAAAAGCTCGTGCATCATCGTTCATGAGTGTAGTCAACTTTGTTTACAGCAGACGTCAGCTCAGTTACGATACAATAACGATTATGTTTGCCGGTAGCCGTAATAGATATATGAATGAAAGTAGGAACAACATTTTATAACAATGACAAAGAAGACTTAAAACTTGACAAACAAATCAAATTTTGATTTCAAATGATTTCTATCTAAATCTATCTACATTCTACATTCTCCATGTATCTAAAGCCATTTAGCTGTGTTAACATTTATGGTGTATCTATTCCTTCAATAAACTAACTAATCCTTAAAGGTTAACACTTAAATCTTCAATGGTGCAGCACATACAAAAAAAAAAACCGGCAAAATGCGAGTCGGACTCGCGCATCGAGAGTTCCGTACAAACCTGTAGGAATATAAGTCAAAGTTCACCCATCACGACAATCGAGTCATAGTTATGGTATTTTTAAAGACAAAAGTCTCTTTATCGTTTCAGTTGTCCTTTATTTTAAATCTACACATATCATTTATTTTATAATATAACTGAACTACCTACACTAACCTTGCAGTAGCCTTGCAAAATAAAATATTGTAGGAACAATACAAGCGAGCTGTCTAATAATATGTTTGACAATACTAAAGCATAATATAACAAGCTGTTTGGAAAATGTTGTCCCCTCCTTAAACATAGAGATAACTCGCGGTCATTGCGTAACATGCTTTTAATTACAAGTGTCGCGAGTGTCGAAAATTTGCGGCATAAACGACTGAATCTTTTGATTGCATTTCAAATCTCTAAGGGACAGTAGACCTGAGTATTTGATAAAAATTCCAGCTTAATACCATTACGCGTTCCTGTGAAAAATGGCCTTGATAGACAGACGGACGGACAACAAAGTGATCCTATAAGGGTTCCGTTTTTTTTTTCCTTTCGAAGTACGGAACCCTAATAACTCATTCATCCAAAAATTCTCAAATTCCATCGGCAAATATCTATAACCTACTCTATGTTTGACTAGACTAAGTTAAGATTCATCTATCAAATCATCGCAAGATGCTATAACTTTTGCAAAATAAAATAGCGGCAAGTATCATTATGTAACTCGAGATCGCAAAATAATCGCGACTTAATTTACGGATTAATTCGTCAGATATTTTCAGCAGTCCTATATTAATGGGTTAACCATTAAGATGTTTAGCCACTTGTCTTGAAGAGACTGGAGGAGCACTAAAAAAGCGCTTGGAGGCCTCGTGGTCATAGTTCCAAACAGAATATCATCCTGTGGTTGAAGAAGAGTTGTGAACGTCGACTTTTAGTGTCAGAGTTGAATACACTTACAAAGACCAGAGAGTGCATCGGCTTCTGTTTGTCGTTTGAAAATTAAACATGATCACGATCTCCAAAACACTGAGAATCCAAATACCTTATTCTGTTTTAATGCAAATTGATAAATTGGGAGTGGACGATATGTTACAAGCGCTGTGCATCCGCTCTCATAGATCGCGCTACTATGGATATTTTAAAGGCTGCATTTCCGAGCCGCCTCAAGTCATTTCTTGACGATCTAAATTCTGTAAAAAGGCACCGACAAATGCGGCACACACATAGCAGAAATCATCTTAGAAAAATTATGCAAAGACAAAAGTTTATCTAGAACAACATTAAAACAAAAACAACTGTGAAATCATGTCTTGCTTGTGACGCCCTTGCTTTTCTTCTTTTCCGATCAAAATATTAACAGATTATTTGAAGAAGCCTGTTATCGGCTGGGGTAATGGAAGCCAAGATCTGCAATTGACGAATACATCCATTGATTTGTCCATCTTCTAGGTAAACATGAGGTTCAAAGCCAAATGAAATTCACCAAATTTCAGTCAGACACACAAAGATAACAGGGCCAAGCATTGAACCCTGTGGAACCACGCCAGTTAAGCAGACATTATTTCGCAGAGTGCCACCTATTGAACGTTGTGAGACAAAAAATTTTAAATAAGATTTACAGTAGTCTAGACTTAGACTACTAGATTAGATTATTATTATATTTACGTGAATTTCTCAACTTAACATTAATTTATAATTGGATTTAAAGGATCTAAGTTCACCTCTTTTCCAAAGTTTCCCCATTGCATCTCTATTCTCTCAACTCAAACGCAAAAGGCCCAATTTTCTTACCTGTAAATAAAAACGAAAAGAGAAACAGAGGCAAAATTTAATCACAATGTAAATCTTATGTAGATGTTAAAATAATATTATAATTACAAGTATGTTCATATTTTAAAATGTTTTACTTTATGTCATTAGCAGCTTTCCGTCAGCTTGTTTCCGGGCCACCAAAAAGCCAAAACACACCACCATCAGCCACGTTACTCTTAATCCGATGAAGCAAATCGTCTGACAGCAGTGCCAAGAATTTTCCTAATTGATTCTAATTACCTCGTCGCTGTCATAATTTTCTCTTATTTTCCCTGTTTTTTTTTTTTTTTTGTTTTTTTGCTTTTGACAAAAAAAAAATTCACGTAGTTCCTGCAAAGACAATTTTAGAAAATTGACATTTCGGCTGGGTAAAGTGAAGAACATCCTTTTGGGACTGGAGAGATGCAATAGAGATTTTCAAACTTGACAATTAATTTAGTTAAATTATTTGTGAGTCAAGAGATGGCAGCATAAAGAAAAATAAAGAAATCTTAATCCAACTGAATGAATACTAAATTGTTCGCAAAGAGGGGACAACAGGCAATAATTTGTCGCAGAGTGGATTTAAAGATTCGGCAGCTTAGTGAACAATAAAAGCTTCTGCCATCAGACAACAAGTTGTCGGCTTTTAAAGTATCAAGTTCAGTTCGTTGATTCCTCTCCACTCATGTGCAGGGGTGTATTTCCGTGTTTAGAGCACCCAATAAGAATATAATAAAAAAAAAGAAACTTACCAAAAACGATTTGAAGATTTGAATTTTGGTCCTTGTAAAACTTCTAGAAGGACTCTTAGAATTTCATTTATTTTGTTTATTTACCATAAAAAGGTTAAATCCCAAAAAGAAATGTTAGCATTAAATAAAAGCAAAATTGCAAGAGACACCGTAAATTCGTCATCATTCCACAATGAAAAGGGACACTCAGCGTGTGCGATGTCAAGAGTGTTTTATAAATATAAGGCTATGTTATATGTACATCTATATACGTGAGACTATTTTGGGGGTTAAATTTTATTCACAGGAGACAGATCCAGGGAAACACAGCGCCCACACAAGCCCAATAAAGGAATGTTTGGCCATAACTCTTAAATGCTTTAGATGCGATATCTAAGCCCTTGAATATGAGTTTGGTTATGAAAATAAATTAACTTTCTTTTGCTCTTTCAAAGCTCTCACGTCAAGGAGGAATTATCTCGAGTCTGAAGTCACATTTGGTCGCCGCTCTGAGGGATGTTGTATAATTTATTTTTGTTACGTTTTTGGGATATAGTTGATTAACTTTTAATTCAAAGGATGGTAGCGTATATCCTACGTAAGCTGTCCTATCTGTGGGCAGATAGGATAGTCCTGACGACATTTATCCAGCTTGTCCCTAAAGATGGTGAATTATTATATTTTTCTCTCTCCCTTAATTCTGACCAATGGAAAGAAATTTAGTTACAAGGATGTTGTGTGTTTGTTGATGATAAAATTTCGACTAGAAAAACGTTTAAGAACTTGTGTTCAAAAGTATTTTTAAAGCGTTCGTCTCTGGCAGCAAGAAAACCGAAAAAAAACTAATTATTAGGCTCACAAGGTTCAATCAGCTTTGTTTGAGTTTCGGAATATGGGGATTGAGTTTTAGTTTCCAGAATTATTTAGAAAAATTACACTTGTCTATTGAATTTAAGAAAAAGTTTTGCATTCATGCTAAGGCAACACACAAAAATAAAACAATAAAAACAAAACGGTCGGATAATAGACAAAAAATATGAGTGAAAAAATAAACGGTGCAGTTTCTTGCGTTCAGCTACGAATGCTCCACTTTGTGTTTGTCTTCTTCTTAAATTTTTTGAAAGTTGTCTGGATTTAAGTTTTTCCTCTTAACCCATAATTTTCCAAATATGCATAGTCATTATTTTGAAATTGTCCGTACAAGCTTTAGACCATCTTACTTTTGAATCTTATTGAAAAGAAAGCGTATTCATTCTTCAGAATGACAGCCTTTCAGAATTCGTTCTAAAATTTCAGAGGGTAGATTTGAAAAATAAGACTTCCTTGGTCCAACTTATTTTTTTTAAGTGTGTCCTTTCAAAAATTACTTTCACTTTCTAAATGTTTATTTAAAATTTAACAGGAATGAGAGAAACGTGAAAACCTTTCATTATCACGCAGAATATTTTAAAACTAAAACTTCTATAAACTCGAATGAATTTAATTTAAGTTAAGACTAAAAACAAACTTTCGAAAAAGAATGAATTTAATTTAAGTTAAAACTAAAAACAAACTTTCGAAAAAGATGACTATTTTCTTCAGATAAAATAAATATCAGATCAGGATCAATTTTATAAAATTCCACGAGGATCGATCGATCGATCTTTATTTAAGCTTAAAACTGACGATTTTCTTAAAAAATTGAAGGTTAAGATGTTATTTTTAAAATAAGCTAGTAAAAAATGCATGCATTTTTGTTGTTTAAATCAAAGACAAAAAAAAAATTTGCAAAAAATTAAATCAAATTGTTATTTTTTACATTTGTGTAAGAAATAATATTATACAATGCTGGAAATAACCATGGAGAAACGAAATAGTTTATACAATCTTAAAAGGATGGAAAGCAACACCAAAAGACACAAGTAGCAACAATTAATTCGTATTTTATTTTGGAGTTTTCCAGCTAGAGGGAAACGTTTAATATTCATGCAGCAGGGTAGGAAAAATTTAAATAAGTTTTGACTCATAGTTTCTGAAAGCTATGGCCAGTAATTTATCAATGCAAACTGCCTCCTCCAATCTTAGGATATAAAATATTATTGTCATTTAAATATGATATATTTTACAATTCTGCTAAAGTATGTTGGTTCATACATATTAGCGTATGCAACTGATGAAGTTTTTTAGCTTTTTTTATTGTTTGCTGAAGGTTCTCATGGAAAGAAAAATTGAGAAAATTGCGCAGAAAAATCGATAATTTTAGAAAACGTAAAGTCTAAATTAATTCTACACGTTTGAGAAACCGCGCGTTTGATGAATTTGAATTCAGCAGACAGCTTTTTTACTTGTTGTTTTAAAAATTGACAGATGTCAATAGACCAGTTTTGGTACAGCGTTGCGCAAATCAGCTTCGTGAAAAACGTACTGAGGTGACAGTTCTCCTCGTAGGGAGAGGTAGAGGAGTGAAGCGAGTCGCTATGAGCAAGCTTCTTCTTCCATAGCAATTAATTAAACAGCTGGGTGGCGGAGTTGGTAGAGCGCCTGCCTTTCAATTGATGCAATTGATAGGTTGCAGGTTCGATTCCTAGAGTGGTCTAGTTTTTCGAATCTGGTCCAGTCACCATTGGCCATTGGGCTATGGTTAATGGCAGTATCACTGGATTCTTGACCATCGATAGAAGTCTGACTTAATGGGTGACGTTATTGTAGTGGTTGTTGTACCGGTTTAATACCTAATTCGTGTTTTAAAAAAAGTGGTTTGTGTAGATTGTGTGTCGATGGCTCTGCTGTGAAGGCATTACACTGAGAGTGGGGTGTTTAGTTAATCTTCCAAACTTTCAAAGTTCATGTATCAAACTAATGGCGAATAAAATCCTGCGAATTAGATGAAAGCTAATAGGTCGATATCGAAACCCCCCGTCCCGATTCTGGCTCTTCCCACGGAAGAGAGTTGAAACCAAATACACCTGAGTTTTATCAAACCACTACAAAAATCTTTCATTCTCCTCCTAATTCTTCCGCTCGCTCTGTGCTACACGTATTATAAGAGTATTAATATCCTCAACAACTGTAACAACTGATGAATATTATGGAAATTTACCAATGGTCTACGACAGGAGGGCAAAGGCAATGATGATACTACAGATAAGCACGAAGTGATCAGAAGGAGAAAACACAGAGTGCAAGCAAAATTTCGCCAAGAGTTAGGAAAGAAATTATAGGTACGCCGAAACACGGATTCGGTAACCCTTGTGATAGAAATGCATCCGTCGAGACATAGACATCTTAATATATGCAAAGTTTCAGGAACGCGAGAAAAAGAAGATTATACTTAGAGCTTCATCAGTATGACTTAATACACGTTGGATCCCGGAAATAGCTTGAGCATCATTTGTAAGAATAAAGTTAAGATTGAAGCAATGATATTTGGAGCGAGTGTGCGTCGTAGTTATATTCAGTGTATTAAGGCTAATCGAAAGTAAAATGTAAGACTCAATGTCAAATGTACTTAGCACAAGGCTAATAGAAATTCGAACATTAAAACAACGTTTACTTAACCCGCAAGAAGCCAAAGTTCAGGCATGGCAACATGTGTCGGGATCGCTAGTATGAAAATATATTTGCAAAAAGATCTTTCTATCTTTTTCGCCTGAATTTGGAATAGAAGGATCACTTAAATTGGTTAGAATTAATTTCACACGTGACCCGAAAAGTGGCAAGATGTTCGGACATATTAAGAGCTGCCTGGTGCCCCTGTAATTGATTTGTAGATAATCTTGCGGATTAAATTATCTTGTGTAAACACATTCGAAGCTATAAGTTGTGAGAAAAAAAAAACAGCGATTCTCAGCGTGGTCCTATGAATAGGAAATTTGGAATAGGAGATTTTGAAATAGGAATGTTAACATAAATCACGATTTTTTTTGAAAATCAGCCACTCACTAATCTACTGAATGCGTTGAACAACAAAATCCCTACTCTTTTTTAATAATGAAGTTTAAACACCGATTAAATTTACAAGGGTGTCAGATCTCGCACATTTGCGAGTACGCATTTTATTTTTCACACAAATTGCAGGGATACATTCTATTGCCGACTCCGAATCTTTATTATTGCAGTTGCACTATTCAGAAGATTGCAAATCACTCGTGGAAGGAAAGGCCATGAAAGTCGGGTACTGACTGAAGCCAGGATCTCAGGCTTAGCAGTGTGCCAAAACACTGAGCCAAAGACAACCACACATTTACTCATTTTATGGAAATAAAAAAAATTTAATAGTACAGAATTAAGTGAGAACTGAGTAAGCGGGAAAACTCTTTACGTAAGAATAATTGCCAGGACCTATAATTTAAACACTTTAAAACTTCTGTATAGAAGTTTCAATTGCTAAGACAGGTTCGGCACGAACTCATAGGTAATTGTAAAACGAAAAATCCTTTAGATCAAGGTATCATATACACATTTAAATGCTTTTATAGTTGAACATCAGTAAGTAAGTCAGTAAGAACCGAAACTGTCAAAGTAGAGATGGGTTTTGCTTGCTCACGTTAAAAATCTTTCTGTCAGAGGAAAATGCGGTTAAAGTTGATCCTAGTAATGAAAAAAGGGCCAAATTTGTGTTTCATGAAAACATTGGTAAAAATTTAACTTTTGAAGACTTCATGGATACTGATGACGAAGAATATACCGATGACGATATTCTTCAGAATTGTGTGAACCCATGTCCTGATTAAATGACAGAACTCAAAAATGAAGCGAGTCAAAGTGCTTTAAATGCACTGGAGAGCCTATACAAGCTCTTTGAATACTCCCCGGTTGTAAGTGAAAAACTATTTGAACATAATAATAATAATAGATAATAATTTTTAATCAATTAGGTGGGTGCTTCAAATGCGGGATTTCAAATGTTTTTTTTCCTATGAGTGGTTGTAATCTGAGATTGTTTTTAACCCTTGTCAACAAATCTTTAAGGAGCTTAACAAGAAACCCCTAATTTTGTTTATTGCCGCAATTTGGAAATTTCTTAAAAACAAAAAAAAAACACTATACGGGGAAACCGATTTCTCGGAAGGTTTCAACCATTTAAAAACAAATAAAATAATGCAAAATATTCACAAAATAGATTTCTTGTTTAAGGGTTCCGAAGAGATAGTGTTGGTCTTATTTCAATAATAACAAATGACATTTGAGCGAATAATGTTTTTCATGAGAATGATGAAGCTCAAGTCTAACGAGTTAAATTTAAAAGCGAAATAGTTTCTGATCAAGCAACATCAAACAACTTCGCTTTATTAAACTTAGAATTACCGTTTGGATTGTCGTGGTTCGATATAATTGTTTTTGGTTGGAATGGCATAGAATGTAAATGTCCTAAAATTAAAACGATCATCAGGAAATCTAATGTTTATTACATAGTAAAGTCGTTAACCATCAATTTGAGATTAGATTCAACCATTCTTTTTTCTACTAGAACATCAAAAGTGCATCATTTCAGTTTCGTCCTTATAGAAGGCAAATATTTATAAAGAATGGAGTAACTTTGTTGGACCTTGTTAATATGCGATAACTCATAAAGTGACAGTGATTTTTCCTTATGTCATTCCAGGCACGTTAAGTGTTCCCCGAGTATTTTCTCCTTTGAATTCGAGAGGCAAATGGGAATTTCAGAATCGCCAGTTTAAGGCTTTTCCAGCCGCTTTTAGCAAAACAATATACGAGTAAGCATACAGCTACCATGCAAGGCCAATAAATTAACCACTCGTCAGGAGGAAAACTGATATATATCACGCAAATCATGAAAGGTGTGGGAACTTAACCACTTGACCCATAAACAACCCCTGCATAACTATCCGTAAATATTGGAGACTATTCGCAATAAATTATTTTTTTGAGATACATTATCAGCAAAGTTTTATAAACAATACAAACAGCTTTATAAATGTCAGTAAATCCATGATTGGTGTCATAAAATAAAATTTATCCGCAACTGACGATTCAAAAAAGAAAAGAGGAATATTTTTAAAAGTCATGTGTGCAAAAGTTGAGCTCATAAAAATTGCTTTTATTTGCAAACATTTCTTGGGGTACTCGCCGTCATAATGCAAACATTGTATTTAAAGAAGTCCTCAGGTTATGTCTCGAATTCAGTTTATGTCAATAAATTAACATTGAAAAGCTACACCTTGTCATTCACACGTCAATTTTGTGTTAATAAACAACCCATTCTCTAGGCATTGCGTCTACCCCAAAACATAGAATTCTCATTTCTAACGTTTTATCTCATGCAGCCTGCTAGCCTATAACCTTCCTTATATGCATCGATAAAAAGGAATCTCTCGTTTATCGCCTCTGCAGATGTCTGTGTTGATTTTATCTGAACTTCAATAAAACACGGTTGTAAATAATTGATAAGTAAAATTTTTTTTATGTTTTTTCCCTCTTTTCATGCGAATGAAATGTTTTTTTTATATGAATTTAAAATTTTCTTTTATTTTCACTTTCGTTCCATTATTAGTGCTCAAAATATTTGATGAGCTCAACTGTTTTTAAGCCATAAATGACATTTTTTTTATGTATGTATGTTCAGGTGTGCAAATTCGGTGAATTAAAAAATATATGCGGAAAAGAACGAATGCAGAATGCTTGATTGATGCGATTTTAACATAAAAATAACCTTTTTAGCACTAAAAACAGTTCATTAAAAAACGGAATTTGTTCATCATTTTTCGATGCAACGCTATTTGTATGAAGGTTGAACGATATTGTGTATAGTTTTAATATTTTCTTTTTTTGCGCTACTTTTCAAATTACTACTCCACTATTGTGAGCGTAAAAACTGAGTTAACACTAAATAATTTTTTAAGTAACATGCAAATTAAAAAAATCCAAAGCCGTATTCGATGTCAGGAAAACAAAGCAAACTAACCAAACTTCACATTTTACACTTTGATAAGTAAATAAAATGAAAATTTGTAGGGAATTTGGATTTATAATTCCTTAAAAACAGAAATCCCTATAAACTGTTTGACCGCCTTAGACACTGCATAAGCAACAGTATCGCAGAAATTTTGGCTCATTCTTCAATTAAAGCCATTTCAAACCCGTCTTTACTTTAAAAATCCATTTGCGAATTTTGCGGCCCAAATGATTCCGCTAATTTTAGATTCATACAATATTGACTGCACGCTAATTGATAAATTTTCCTCAAATTTCACTGCACAAAGTTTGGGATATTTTTACGGTTCCGTAAACTAAATGTTCCATCCCTCTATCACAGAACTTTATCTTTTGAACCGCAATAGGCAAACACCTACAATTTTCACATCATGTTAAAGACAAAAAAAAAACTGTTTTTTATCATCAACTCAATTTTAGCGTCAAGTAATAGGCCATTAGAAAACTGAACTTAAAAATTTGGTTTATCCGTGGATGCGATTCTGCCTGTCCCGCGCTTAAAAGCAGGCTATGAGGAAACTCAGATTTGTTGCATATTGTACGGAACCCTTCGTGCACATGTCCGCTTTTTTTTACTGCACTCACAATTTTTCTTTTCATTGAACTTCATCGGTTTTCCCGCTCGTTTTCGTTTCGTTTACGTTTTCCAAGTTTATGAACCTTTCAAATATGTCTCAAAATTTGTCCGATTGCGACGTCTATGCCGAGGACTTCTTCAAGGTTCCCGCAACATCAACGAGTCAACGAGTTTACATGAAAAGCAGCAGGAAGCTGACTGTTAGTTGCGGCATCAGCATTGTTTGACAGATTTAAAAAAGAATATTCTGTGAGCATCGCACACGGTTTACATAATCTTTATAAGGGTTATGGTTGCAAAAAGGCATCATTATAGCCCATGTTTGGTTTACGAGTAAAAAGGAGTCGTTCAGCGATTGTTTGCGGGTAGATGCGGTACGGTACGAAATTACAAAGATTTAGTTTTAAGCCAGGAAAAGAATGAAAATCAATGATAAAGCACAAAGAACAAATGCTGAGTGACCCCCTATGAAATAATTCTTACTTCGACATCAATCTTATGACAGAATATTAATAATAATTTTTCTTCATTCTTGCTTGAGGTCATCTCATGAAGACCAAAGAGCGAGATGTTGAGGCATCTTCAGCGACCCTGAACGAATCTACTTAAATGAATCCAAATTACCCATGGTTATACAAGGACAAATTGGTGTAAGCACCTTAATAGGATAAGCACAGAGCCATCATGGGTTAATCGTTGCGAAATTGTTCTTTTTATGGCTGTTGCTAGCTAAACATTTATTTCTTCTTCTTTTTCTTTTTTCCAGGTGCAACGATTATCACACTCAATTAACTTTTCCATTGTAATCTAGTTGAACGGAGGTGAACAAACTATTCAAATGCCTTTCCCTAATTACAGATTGTGCTGACATACGCGATTTAGAATCATTCACCCAGAGACTTACAGATACAAGACGCGCCTCCCCACGGAACCGTGGGCTGCAATTTCCTCCCATTAAATCCAGATTAGCGAACGAACTGTCTCCTCGTTCGTGAATCAAACAGAAAATCAATATGTTTTCATTTCCTTTTTGAATTAACATGTACGAGTACCGCACATAAAACCATGGCCTTACAAAGTATCTACAACGTTCGCAAGCAACTATTTCTAGGGCGTGCTTCAACGGCATTTCCATTTCCTAGCGCTGCTAATTTTACTTCATTCATTCGATGTTGCAAACTATTTTTAAATTCTTTTTTAACAGAAATTTCCTCTGTCGGTGCAATGCACCTGGGCACAGGTAAAGCATAAAAAAAAAACACTGTCTAGCCCTGTGGATTAATTCATTTCACCGGTAAGGCATACCATCAAAAAACAAAAAATAAACAAAACGAAATATTCACTCTGCCTGCAATGGATGACATAACCAAAGCTATGACTTCACTTTTGAGTGTTTCGTTTAAAAAAAATAAATAAATAAAATAAAATAATATTGGGGTTGATTCCATGGACGGGTGGGCGCACACAAAATGCCAATCGCCGAGGAGTCTCAAAACTGAGCGAGACGGAATATATTCTAGCTATCGTGCGTCTGACAGTTGAACAAACATTCGAAACTCTGACGTAATCACTGCCACCGCCACTATCGCCGCTGCTGTCATTTTAATGATTTTTTTTTTCTGTTTTCTGTTTTCCAATCAAAGCCCCAAAGGGCAGGGAACTTTAAAAAGAAAAACAATAAAAAAAAAAATGCTGACACATTTCCCAACACAACCCATTAGTGAAGTGCTATTTTTTGCAGTCTCCACCAAAAGTATCTTCAAGATAAAGGTTATGGTCAAATGTCATATTGATTAGGTGCAAAAACAGAAAAGAAAAAAACATACTGCTCCCACTTGAGTCACACCCGCAATTAGCATCACACAGTGTCTGTGTTGTGGAAGAGTAGCTAATTATTTAAAGTACCCCCTTTTTTTCTCGCGGGCTGTCGATGTTATATTTTTAGCTATGCACTTCAAACAGCAACGAAGACCGAGAAATAATACACATAGTAAATACTATTTAGCATAACTAACCTCCATATTTATTTAGTAGTTTATTCGGCAGCAATTTTTCCCTCGTATGGCGATTACTCACTATTTTCACTGAATTATATCGAATTTTCGTTTTGCTTTCTTTTTGTATTCAACAAATTTTGACACTTCTTTTTAGCAAAAAGAAATATAACAACACCAAGAACACCAGGAATAATTTTGGGCGTTAACTACTGTATGAGTGGAATTATTACGATTAAACGGCAGTGATGGAGTTAAACACAATCACAGATTTCTGAAGTAGAATATGTAAAAATATTCTGCAAAAGATTTATAAACGTTTAGGAAAAAGACGAACGAGAAAACGCACAATATTATACAAAAAATGTATCGTACCAACAAACTACTTGTCACACTGTAAACCGAGCTTCAAACTGTCAATGCACAAACTGAATGAATCTAGATACATAAACGCCACTTACATACCCAAGACCGCTGAGAGAAAACATTCGTACAGATACAAGCAAGCAGTTTGCTTGATAAAACCAACAGAAAGAGAGAGGAGTTTTAACAGCGACTTAAAATCTGGGGAAACTGAGCACAGGTTAATGTGTATAACTGTTTCTGCTGTCAGTTTGACAGCTGTCATAATTTGAGCGCAATGGCTGCAGGGTGATGAACAGTTTTAGAAATTCGAACTATCGCCATTTTGAGTGCTTAATACTATTTATAAATTTCAGTTTTTTTTTTATTTATTTTGTAAACGAGCTAATTGGATATTTTAAAATAAATTTGTTATTTAACACAACTAAAAGAGCTTAGCAACGAACATGTTGTAAATAAACACAACTGGATCAAAGTTATAAATTACCATTTACTATAATTTTTCATCAATGTTAATCATTATTATAGTTTTTTTGTTATTACTATAATCATTTTTATTATTATTGTTATTATTATTATTATTATTATTATCATATATATATATATACATATATACTTATCTGAGAGACAGCACGGCTTTAGAAAAATCGACGATTGGAGCAGTCAAGGAGGTTGTCGAAACATTCAACAATAAGCAACATGGTAATTACCACTCCAGAGAAATCGTCGTGTTTGTAACCCTTGATGTCAAAAACGCCTTCAACTCGGTCAGATGGACCGTCGTTCTCAACACTCTGGAAAAAAATTCCCGAATACCGAAATACTTGCTAAGAATAATCGAAAATTACCTTAAAGACAGGGAACTGCATTACGATACAACAGTACTTCGTATGGATATGCTCGAGAGCACCTTTTTGGTGGGCTATGCATATGACATCGGCGCAGTAATAACCGCAAGAACTATTGGAGACGCACAGAGACTAATAAGTCAAGTCATGCGATGCGTACAGGCGTGGATGGAAGACCATTGTCTAAGACTTGCTACAGAGAAAACAGAAATACTGCTACTCACAAGGAAACAAATTCCGACGTTGGTGAACTTCCATATAGTCACTAATGGGATAACCAGCAGAGAAACAGTGAAATACCTGGGAATAACAATGGACTCCAAACTCACATTCTGGCGACATATAAAGTCCGCATGTGAACGAGCAACAAAAGTCACAGCGTCACTAAGTAGAATCATGGCAAACATAGGAGAACCAGGGTCTGGCAAACGAAAACTCCTTTTGACGATAACGCAATCCATCCTGTCTATGGAAGTGAGATCTGGGCAGACGCTTTCGCACAACAAAAATACAGAAAACAAATATCCGCAGCGCAGAGATGCGGAGCCCTTAGAATAGCAAGCTCTTACAGAACTGTTTCTGAACCAGCCGTTCTCGTTATCGCAGGAGTAACCCCTATCGATCTCCTAGCGGCAGAAAGAAAGAACGTCCAAGAATACAAGACGGAAATAGAAGCGGAAATGGCAAGGACAGAGGCGAAAGCAATAACCAAACAAAAATGGCAGGAATGATGGACCTCGGAGACAGGAGGAAGATGGACAAAACGACTAATCCTTCTAATTCACAAGTGGACAGTACCCAGTTCCTCTCCGGACACGGGTATTTCAACGCCTACCTCCATAAGATGCTTGCTTTCAAGCAGCTCAGACTGCAAGTACTGCGACTCCGTAGCTGACAATGCATACCATACATATTTTGTATGTAACAGATGGACAGCAGAAAGACACAGACTGGAACTGGAGATAGGAAGAATCACTCCAGAAAATATTGTTCAAAAAATGATTTCCAGTATCGATGTGTGGAACAAGTCTTGGGTGTTCATCGAATCAATCCTTTTTCAAAGGAAAAGAGAGGAAGGTGAAGACATATCCTAGCGATACGATATAAGGCCAAACTAAGAACTGAGTCCAAAGAGGCTAAGAAAAGTGGCACCGCGCCCTGAAGTAATGCATGAAGTAGTTCCAGGGACGGACTGCCTGAAGATGGAGTGGTTTTAGTCGATGAGAGTTCGACACACCAGGGAACTTTGGCCACCCCTGACGGTGTATTATTATTATTATATCCTCTTCAAAAAAAAAATAAAAATTATTATTATTATTATTATTATTATTATTATTATTATTATTATTATTATTATTATTATTATTATTATTATTATTATTATTATTATTATTATTATTATTATTATTATTATTATTATTATTATTATTATTATTATTATTATTATTATTATTATTATTATTATTATTATTATTATTATTATTATTATTATTATTATTATTATCATTATTATTATTATTATTATTATTATTATTATTATTATTATTATTATTATTATTATTATTATTATTATTATTATTATTATTATTATTATTATTATTATTATTATTTTTATTATTATTATTATATTTTTAGTAATGTTAAAGTTATTTTGGGTATAATTTTTTTTATCAAAAATATCACTTAACACTTAACAAACTTTCTACGTCTAATAAGAAGAAATCTATCTGTGATCAATTCAACGCAGGGTAAAATTTGACGTCTTAGAAATGAAGCGTGTTTTTTTATAGCAGAATGGCTTTCGTTGAGTTTTACAACCTAGCTAGATATGAAGATCTTTTTTTTTATTGATGCACGAAAGAGTAGAGACTTTGAAATGTTTTGGGTTATGATGAGTGAACCATGAGCGGCTTCCGAATAAAGAACCTTATTCATAATTTTCTAACTCTTTCGTTGCAAACCATGGAAGTAGCAAGTTTTTGTGTTTTTGAAAGATTGTCGGAATACTGAATATCCTTCGCAGAACACCAGGCTAATAAAAATAATTTCTTTCGATAAGGTTTCGCTGTCATATCCATATCCATAGTTCAATTGAGCTTTGTAAAAAAATTCATTGTCAAATGATCATGCAGCATTGTATGCCATGCAATAATTTTTTAATAAATATTTACTCAATCTAATCATTGGTGTTGCCTTCTGTAATTTTCCACCATCGTGGACCGAGGTCAATTAGTTAAAGTGAGCTTGGCCCTTAAACGCAATGAATTCTTCTTTATAGCCAATGATCGGTTTCGAAATACTTTCCTCGCGAACACGACAATCCGTTGAAGTAAAATCAGGAGAGAATGGTCGATGGTTGAAGGTTTCGCACTGAGGTATGGGAGCGAAGGTTGTCAAACAATAACAACGGCTGGAAGCTCTGTTTTGCATATACTACGCCGAATACCTAACAACATTTGATTGCAATTTTCGAAAATCGAGTAAAAACGTCACTTGAAGGTGCGTTGGGACTTTTGTCTGCATCCAATAACTGTGCAAGTCTTTTAATAGTTCTCTATCATATTGAATCTCGTTTTTATCACGTTTGATTCAATGTCTTAATTTGAGTGCTGCTCAGCTTAGCAGCTTTTGAGACTTCTCACTGAGCAGGCACTCGATGAGTTTTTGTCTACCTTTCCCATGAGAAGAAGACGTCGAATCTCAAAACCAACTTCGAGCACTACGTTAACTCACTGCTTTGTAAAATCCCCAAATAGGTTGTTAATATATTGCGATGCAAAAGACTCATTATAAATTACTTGATTCTTAAATGAAGAAAGTCGGAAACCAGGTTATCGTCGGCACGATCAGTACTACAAAAATCGCCAAAGAACTGCATTTTGTAACATTAATTGGACTTTATTAATCATGACTCCCCTGGAAACTGCATACGAAACTCGAGACTACCAACCACTTGCCGATCCAAAACTGTGAAGATGTAGAAGAACATTTTTTCCAATATCAACAGTCAGAAAGCCTGTGGCTTCTCTCGGTCAACTGCACATAGCAAATGCTATTTTGATTACAGGTGTATGTGTACATGAATTCGAAGTGATTGGTTCACTAGTTTTAAAAAATCCCAACCTATAAAACTTCAGAAAACTGAAAAAAAACCTCGAAAAGAGATGTTGCTACAAAACGGTTTCTGGACTTTTCTCAAAAAAGTCATTGCCATTAAAAATGTTGGCTTCCACTTACGCAAAGACTGCAGCGATAAAAGGCATCAAATCGCATTGGGTCAGCGACACGATAGCGATAACAAATGTCTTGTTCGAGTTTACAAAATATTCAAGGCAGCATATTCAATCACACGCAACAAAAAAACAACTCGCATTTGCCTAACGAACATGAATGAAAGAATTTAAGGATCAATTTACGGAAAGAACAAGGTATGCTCGCAAAAAAAAAACCATTTTGGCATCTGTAATTTGAGCTTAGAGCTCTCGATGTTCCGCTCTTTGATTTATAAAGCACTTGCTGTTAAAAAATATGTTGAGCTGAACAGTTCGGGGTATAATCGATCATAATAAGATGGTTTAGCACAGTCTTCTCTAAACCAAATTATATTTCATAAATTTATAGGTTATTTGTTTGATTAAAGCAAATATCACACGTACAAAACACAACCTGATGTTCAGTAGCAATACTTTTAATTTTTACTGGTCCTATAAGTCCGTTTGCTGTCACCCTGTAAAAAAAAAACTGACGAAATCCCCTATCTGATTGAAAAATCAATAATCTGCATCCTGAAACATTTCTTCAACTGAAACTGTTCTAAGCGGGCAAATCGACAAATTGATGACGCATGTTAGATGATACCAACCCCTCTGGTAAATAGCATTCTGCACAATTTCAAAATTTATGTTGTCAGGGTGGTTCTTATCTATCGGAGCCACCAACTACCTGGCAGTAATAGTCGAACCGACGATCCGGCAGATACAAATTCTACCTTTCTCCGTACGTTTTTTCCTTCGCGCATATTTGTTGCTATTGTTGTTGTCATTTATTATTTTTTTTTTCCTGTGTTTTACCTGTCGCGCTCTTATCCTCATTTCTTCATACCTAAACGTGATTTGTGCAACGACCACGATTGAAAGGAAGTAAGGAGCAACGAGCTACAAAACGAAACTAAAAAGAGGCATTCAAATTCCCACAGAACACACACTCCTCTGTATGGATGCTTCCTAGGAATCCTTTTCTTTTTGGCATGGATGAATGTGAAGCGCATTTGAATGCTATTGCCGTCGCCTATTGATGCCTTGCGACTGTGAGTCTAGTGACCCTTTCTCGGAGGAGGCTCACGAGGGTGTTTCTCCTTTATATTCCGTGCATACAAAATTCACCTCATTTGCAAGTGATGAAGTGATTATGTTAATGAAGTGATTTTTTCGCCGGAAATTTAAAAATGCTATGAATATGAATTTATAAACAGTTTTTTTTTTGTTCTTTTCTATTTTTCGATTTTTTGTTTTCAGTGACCGGGAACGAGAGGCATGAAATTGGTTCAGTTTATTAAAATAATAACAAAAAACCCACACGTGCCGAGATGATGCGTGATATCTTCCTGTATTTGGTGCTAATTATCCTGTTTGGTCTGATATTTCTGGCACAATTAATTGTCAACGTTTATGCCTTTCAAAGGCAGCCGGCACAAAAGTCACGTACTGTGATTTTTGTTTAGAATGCAAAAAATGGAATGAGCAATGAAAACTTTGAAAACTATTACAAAAGTTTCAAAACGAAGCTATTGTTTTCTACACTAATGAGGAATAAGGAATGTGTTTTAGGGATGCAATAATACCGGATACCGGATACACTTTTCTGGCTCGCTGTTAGTCATGCACAATGCAAGGCTAGAAATGGAAATATAGTTCAGACAAGGAGAAGGACCTTAAACTTATGTTTCAATTGTCTTGCCACACAAATGCATTCGAGATTTTCGTGATTGTTGAATGCAAGGAAAGGAGCTCAACTTGACACCATTCGGATGGATACTTGAAATAATGGAATGAGGTTGAAATTACTTTTCTCGAAAGAGAAATGCTTTTATCGAAAGGAATCGCAAAGAATATGGGAATCAATTATTCGAAGGATGTTAGACTAGATACAGTTGATAGTTCTTAGTTTAGTTTTTTTTTTTGTTGCTGTTTGTGTTTAGTAGTGATTTTAATTAACGATATCGAATATGTGATATATTTATTTTGTTGTAGAGAAAATATTTAATTTTTAACTAAAAAATATAAAATACTCAATTTATCATAAAATGTTGCGAGAAATGAGACGTACGATGACGACGACGTTAAGAATTTGTCTTCCATGAAATACATATGCAAATATAATCTTTTAAATTTGATGGAAATATTATGAGTAGTGAAAAATTAAAATAATATTAAAAAATTAATTATTATTAATTTTTAAATTATTTTATTTTATTGGGAGTGATTTTGTTTTTAAAAAATAAGTAAAAATGGAACGTAGAGACTGTTTGGGAAAATCCTTTTTTGTTAAATATTAAAGAATACGTCTTTTTTTTTTTTGTTTTTCAAACTCAGAGGATTTAAGAAGAGAAACTCCAACTGAAGAATTTTATTTTGTTTTTTATTAAACAAATTTTATGATTTAATAATATAGGAACATTTTTTTTTATTTTATATATTTTATAGTAAATGAAACGTTGCTTAAAATGCTCGACTAACTTAATCGCATAATGTATCGAACAGTGTGAATATAATTTTCGTTATTTGAAGATTGATTGAATACTTAACCTTCGTTTGAAGTTACTTATGAATCTTAGCTCTCCTTAAAAAAAAAATCTTTCAAGAAAAAATTAAAGCAACTGCAAAATAATTGCTGTGTTCATTTTCGCGGAAATTAAATTCAAAAATTTCCATGCACTGGGCAGCATCCTGTTTTTTAATTAAAAATCCAGGATACAAGAAAAGTGTTAGAACATAATTTTTTTCAATTATTTATAAACAATATTTTTTAAAATAAAATCAAACAAAAATACAGAGGAAAAATGAACAACGTAAGTTAAACTGTGCTCATTCTTTCCAAAAATATTGGTCATCTATTCTGTTAGAATGTACTCCCTTTGCTCCACAAAACTGTCTTTTGGATTTTTTTCGACAAACTTGATGGAGATATTCTAAATTCTTGTGACCGGTGTCGTCGAGTTTTTACCTCATATTCCAACGTGCTCAAATTTCCAAAAGTTGTTAATACAATCTGAATGGTACCTCACACGGCACATGATTTACAACAATGATTTTATTACTTTCTTGCTTGGTCAAAACTTTAAATCTTTCCAAGTTCTTAAAGTTTAAGTAAAATCTAAAATCAGGAATTTAATTGGCATAAAAATGGGGTTTCCATTTTTTCGGAATCATAATAGAGTCTGTTTGCTTCACCATGCAGCAACCTTTTGCCAAAATAACATCTAAACGGAATCCAAAATAGAAATTCATTCAACAACTGCGATCAAGCTGAGTTCATAAAATTTACATTTTGTCCAACAATTCCATTTTATCTCAAAATCAATTTATGTATGTTACTTAAACGAATTAAGTGATATGTCAGATGATAAATTTATAGCTGGTAATATATATTTCACTTTACCAAATTTCTCGACGAAAAAAAATTGGCCGGAGTCAGGTGATTCTTAAATAGCTCGAACAAAAAAACGTCTTTCAAGTCAATTTTATGTGGATTTTGTGCAACTTGTGATTTATTATAGAAAATAAAAACGATTTCTGTAGTTTGCAAAATTAAATATTTTTGAGATAATTTTTATGCCTTGTTTTAATTTTAGTTTTGTGTTTTTATTTTTAAGGAGAGCATGGAAAGTGGTTGAAGTTATAATTTGTTCTATTTAGTGAAATAAACTTGAATCATAAAATTTTGTTTAAAATTTTGAGAAACAGAAATCAAAAGTAATAAAGAGACAAAAATAAGTTTCTTATATATAAGAAATTGTACAAAAAAACCGTAAAAGTTATTGTTAAGCATTTAAAAAACATTTTTCTATGGCAAATTTATAAAACTCATAAAAAGTGTATTTTTTTTTGTTCAGAAATAATTTTTACACAGCTGGTCAACATTTGAATGAACCACAAAAAACAAAGTATTAAAGATAAAAATAGAAAAAAATACAATGCAAACAGATGGAATTAAGAATGAATTTCCAATCAACATACAGATGTATTATTTTTAATTGAAAACTTCAGCGGTAAATATATACTGGTTAGTTTTTAAATTTATCTTATTAAAACAAGAAATAATCGATCATTATCCGATTCACACAGATAAATCGGACAATATTTGCAATCAGAAGTGAAAAAATTTAACAATTGAAACCACGAATTCAATAAACAGGGTAATTTAAAGTCAATAAATGTAAAACGATATACAAAGTTCTTGTAATTTATATTATTTAAAACAAGTCTCAGGTTTGTCACTTTTTAACACCCTCCTACGTCATCAGTTTTTCATCAATTTAAAAAGGAAATATGTTCTTTTGGTTTTAAAACAATTAAACACAGAAATTAATTTTTAAATTTGAAATTAATAAAAAATGTTAAGTTTGATAAAAAAAACATATGGGTCATCATTTTACAAACATTTTTGTTTGAACAAGAAAAACGTGAGACACATGAGGTTGAAATTTTTTACTTTTTTGACTACTCAAATCTAGTACAGAAAAAGGTAACACTTATAATAAAACTATTTATTTTCTAAATATTTAATTATGTAAATGAAAATTAATCAGGAAATCATTTTATCAATCGTTTGTAATACAAGTAAATATTCATTTTCATATAAGTTTCCATTTTTCATAAAAGTCGGCTATGACAAAAATGAGAATAGCTTTCTAGTCAAATTTCGACAAGCTTAAAATATAAACATTTATAAGTCATAAAATTTTTTTGATATTTCTTTTTAATTTTTACTGAACATGAAAGGAACAAGAACATACAATATAGGCAAGGCAACCGTAAAGTCAGTGAAAAAACTGTATTCAGTATTTCAAATAAATTATTATGTATATTGAATTTCATATCATGGCAGCCTTAAGTCACATACCCTGGTAGTCATCTTCAATTTCCCCGCGATTCATTTGTTTCGAAAAATTGCTTAGTTCCCTCCATTTTGCTAAATATCAAAAAAAATAAACGCACGAGGTAAACGTTTGGCAAATGCGGAACCGCAAAGTTATACTTGTTAGAAGAAAAAACTTTTTGAGCGGATTTGCCATAAAGAAGTGTCCTCTTTTACGTCTTTCAACTTATTAACGCTTATGATTTCTAAGCGAAAATAAAAACGTAGCCTTACCCAACTATCGTTCAGGGCATGCTGCACTGAACTCTTGAAAGTAAAGTTTTGTTTCTAGTTCGTCTTGAAAACTGGAAACAAAGCAATTTATCATAAAAAATTACTTAAAAGGGTATATCGTTTTAGGGATTCCTGCCCAAGAGATCGGTAACAGATTCTGTCACAGGGCTGTACTATCAGAATCGTAGCAGGTACCCACTTGCAATGTTCACGGCCGGTATATCCAAAAATAATACAGGATCAAAAACAAAAAGGGATATCTAAACGGCGTACGTGTTTTTTTTTGTGCAATAGCAACTCAATTCTTCGCTGAAAGGTGGCTACGAAAAAATTAAAATTAAAAACATATTAAGTATTCAATCTAATATGGTGATAGGGAACCCTTCGTGTGCCTGTCCAACTCGCACTTGCCCTCCTTGTTTCCTGTTGACATGATGCATTGAAATCGGAAATATATAATAAATCAAATAAGAAATTCTTTAGAACAAGATAAACTTGTCTGTAAAAAATACTTCGAGCCTAAACTTATCATCTTCTGTCTGGAAAACGACACGCCAATGAAATAAGAATAATTCTCATCACAGTTCCTTTAAAGAGCAACTAAGTGGCCAGCCATCAATTTGATAGCAATGTCTTTAGTTTCAATCTATCTTCGCTAACAGATGATTCGCATGTCTTCCAAATTGTTTTTTTTTACTAAAATAATTGCACATGGAATTCGTATGTAACCTCATCTGAATGATGGTGATTTAATTTATTCTGATTTGGTAGAATATGTAAAAGTATTTGAATTGTTTAAGGTTAAAAGCCAACATTCAATAGCAATCGGCTAAATTGACCTTGGCGTGGATACAAATCATAGGCTACTATGTGGCCATTGTGATAAAGACGGGGATCCTGGCTTAAATTCTGCGCCCTCACGATCAAGTTTGAGCCTATGTTCTTTAGACTTATTCTCTAATATAGTAGCTGGTTAATTCAGAACGGCGTCATGTTAAGGCCACTATAATGCATATTAATTTTATCCTGCAAAATGGATGAATTTCCCCCACACACTAAAAAATTGTCATTTGATCGCACAGATTCAAATTTGACGAGCTTTTGTGTCCGAATATCTATCAAGGATTAGACTATTTCACCATTGATCAGCACCCTTGTCTTGTCTAGTAATCTATTTTTTCGGCTCATGAACTTTTTATAAAAAGAAGAGTCACGGTGGTATTGGGTATTAAAAAATTTACCTTTTTTAAAAAAAATCATAACAAGTCATATCCAAGTCAAAATTAATATCATGAATTGTTTTTCTTATACAATAATAATATAAGTTTACACCAGGAATAAATAATAAATATAAATACGAAAAGAAAAATCAAAATGTTATTAACACAAGTACGATATTAAAAATAAAAACAATAATAGTTTAGTGGAATATAATTATAGACAAAAACAATGTAATATAAATACAAATTTAGTTTTAAGAAAATAATTCCATTATTCGTAGCTAGTTGAATATTATCAAAATATAAGTTATACACACAAGCATACACATTATTATACTGTCTACGAAAGGGATTTTTCAAATTTATCAATTTGTAGTTATTTATACTTAAGTACATGTGAAAAATTTGCGGCAATAAAAATTCAAATTATAAAGAAACAAAGTCGACATACTCGTAATTTTCTTTTGAATCTCTCTTGCATTGACCATAATGAAATGTATTTAAAGAAAACATTAAAATTATAAATGTTTGTAAATTAATTTAAAGACAATGTGGCAAGATTCCAATATGATCTTCAACCGTGGGATACGCGTTTCCTAATGTCCTTGTTAATATTGAATGCAAATGTACTCTAAAGATGTTAACATTTGGTTCCCTTGCCAAGTGACCAGCGTTTACATACCCACTCAATCTTCGTGAAATCGCAATCGAATTGAGGGCGGATGTTGTTGATTCACTTTCGGGGGCAGCAGGCATGGTGGTAATTATTTGATCAAGTGAGAACAGAAGGCATAAAAGTTGACAAGATGTCAGAGATCTTGAAACCAGAAATAAAAATTTTAAAAAATTGGCGGCTCTTGCCTTGAATCGTTTGTATCCTATTTTGCGGATAATAAACACAACAATAAGTACGTTCATTGTTTATGGTGGCAGACGTTGAGGTCGAGTATTTTCTTCTTGTTTTTTTTTTTTTTTTGTTTAGGGAGAGTGTTTCTTTGTAAGAAAAAAATACTGCGGATAAAGTGGTCTTTAGGCGTTCATTAACATGATCGTTTATTGTACGATTTAACATTATTAATCGGCTGTAGGCGGAAAGAAATTACGACTTACGGATGGAATTTTCGAAATTAAAAACAGATTATTTTGGAATATAAATAAAGAAGTACCGGATCAGAATGACCAAATGTGGCGAAGAAAATGTTCGATTAAAATTTTATAGGAACAAAGAAAGATCAGCAGAAAAAAGGCAAGCATCGCAATTCGCTGTTTTTTATGCAACGTAAAATGCTTCTGAAGTCTTCCAGAGCACTTTACAAATCCAAACTAAACAATGAGATAAAAGAATAGAATAGAATAGAAAAATGTGAAGAAATCGTAATTTGAATTGCTTCGCTGCTCTATCAGGAATGGGAACAACATCATTGATCCTTTTAGTGGATTGTGTGGATTTAGTGGATTTAGTGGAGGATTCCGTGAAGGACTGTTTTTACATCACGCTCGAGAAGATTGTATGAATAGTCAGACGCCATACGTTCGTCGTAATGAACGAGCACAAATAGAAGTATATTCTGTCACCAAAAGACATTCAACATTGACATCTTGGCCAAAAGGTCACACTAAAGAGTTACAAATTTGAGGAAGCCAAGGACTGTGGAAAGACATTCAGAGATAAAGCGAAGATTAAGAATGCATCTGGGTAGTAATATCCCATGTGGAGCGGCAATAGTCACTTTATATAAGACCTTAATCATCCCAGTCTTGTTCTAGAGCGCTGGGGACCGGGGTTACTTGAAACACATATTAGTCGAGTTGAGAAGAAAAAGAAGAATTTGATCAAATCATGATCGACTGAATGGTTTAAATTACTATTCATGCAAAGTAAGAACTATTTCGATCTTTGAATTGTTTTTGTTTTTTTTTTTTTGATGAAAACGCAATCTTTTCAGCTTATCCACGAATCAAGCCATTTTTTTATGTCTCCATACGAGCGGAACTGCTGATCAGCCAGACCATGTGCCCTCGAATGAAACAAGTAATAATCGGATGGCGCAATATGTGGGAAACATGGCGGTTGGGGTAGGACTTTCCACTCGAGCATTTCCAGGTTGATTTAAACGGGTTTGGCAATATGAGTCCGCTTGTAGAATCACTTTTTCGTGCCTCTGCTCGTATTGTTGCCGTTTTTCGCGCCTTCTCGGTTTAATTCCATCAACTGAAGTCGAGACCGTTTCTCAGTGATTATTTCATTTGGCTTAAAGTTACTTACTAACTTACTTAAGGTGGCGCTACAGTCTGGGGTGGATCTGGGCCTCCAGCCAACTCGATCTTCTGCTAGCTGCCTCCAGTTGCGCACGCTTAGTTGGTAGAGGTCCCTTTCCACTAACGCGCGCCACCTAAGTCGCGATCTTCCTCTGCTGTGCCGTCAGCATCCTCTGGTGTTATTATGCGAGTTTTGAACAATTCTTTCAAGAACGATGTTAAAGAAGTCTTGATGGAGCAGCGTGTGTTCTCCATCGTCATCCTTCACAAACGGACGAGTTTGGTAGGGATGCCAAAATTAGAAATTGCGCTGTATACCTCGCCTCTATAAATGCTGTCATACGCAGCTTGAAATCGATGGAAAGGTGGTGGGTATTGATCTGTTGATCCTGGGTTTTTTCCAAGATTTGCCGTAGTGTGAATATTTGATCTATTGTTGATTTCCCTGGCCTAAAGCCACACTGATATGAACCAACCAAGTTCTTGATCAACGGCTTTAGGCGCTCACACAACACGGCAGACTGATTCCTCTATAGTTACCAAATCTCTTACCAAATCATCGCCTGCCGTTTTGAAAAGCTCGGCAGATGGGACGTCAGCTCCGGCAGCCTTGTTGGATTTGAGTTTAGATATGGTTATCTTCACTTCATTCAGGTCGGGTGGA
Organism: Orthonevra nobilis; assembly: GCA_963555765.1. Taxonomy (NCBI): domain Eukaryota; kingdom Metazoa; phylum Arthropoda; class Insecta; order Diptera; family Syrphidae; genus Orthonevra; species Orthonevra nobilis. Next base: position 10,055,210 of record OY743225.1, read on the forward strand.
CGGAATTGTTGATCAGTATCGTCCCTTCGTGTTGAATTGTTCGTTCTGCCTGACAGGGGGATTTGGTTCTTCGTCGTCGTTAAACAGTCTGCAGAAGTGGTTCCTCCATATCCTCAGCATTGAATGCGATTCTACTACGATGTTCCCTTGATCACTCTTGCAGGCTTCGGTTCGGGCTTTATAACCTTAGCTCGCTATGTCTTAAACAGTTCATAATAAAAGACACCGTCCTGGTCCCACCAAATGCTGTGCTATACCTTCGCCGCGTGGATATTCGGCCGAGCACACGACATAGAAGCATGAGCAGGCATTTGGGTTGCTACAATGAATCAGTTTTTCATCACCCCTCACGATGCGGTGAAGGAAACCCTTCCTTGTTTTTCCCGCTAGAGCAATTGTTCACAAGGGGAAAAAACGACGCTCAACGTTCCTTGGCTTCAAATCATAAGGAACCCAAGTGCCTTGTTTTTGAATCATTCTCAACGCAAGCATAGACGTTTGGGCATGACTTGGCGGGTAACTTCAAGCTTTTCTTGTATTTGGCATGGATCCTCATCAACAACTTTGACGATTTTTGGCCTTCCTTCAAGTGGACGGTCGCCAATATAGAAATCCCCGTCTTTAAAACAACGTAACAAATCACGTTGTTTCACTAAGTGCAGCATCTCTGTAAACTTTTTGGAGCTCTCGATGCGCTTCAGTCGTGAAAATCATCTAGATGCGTTAAATCGCACGAACAAGGCGGCCAATCGACTGACCAATTTCTTTAGATAGCACGCTCATCAAAATTACTATTCAATAAATCGATTGAAAGGTGTGCTGTGTGGCTTGTGGCACCATCCCGTTGAAACTACTTGTTGTCCAAGTCCATAATCATGGCGCGATAACACTGACCATTCACAGAAACGTGACGATCGTTATCGTCGATGAAAAAATATGGCCCAATAACGCCGCCGGCATGCAAACCGCACCAAACAGTTATTTTTTGTGGATAAAGTGGTGATGCATGAAGCAAGTGGGGATTTTCAGCCGACCAATAACGCTTATTTTGCTTATTGACAAACCCATTGAGCCAAAAATGAGCTTCGTCACTGAAGATGATTTTGCGATGAAACTTATCATCTTGGCGCATTTTCTTCAGAGCGAAACCGGAGAACGTACGTCGCTTCGAATTGTGCATCGGCTTGAATTCTAAAGTCAGCTTGACCAAGAACCTTCCGCAAAATACGCCATAATGTGGTCTGAGCAAAGCCCAATTCTTGACGACTGATTTGGATCGTTTGCTACGGACGCAGCGATATTTTTGACACTTCGAATAACCCGTTGTCTTACCTTCACGGCAACATCACACAACGAATATGTGAAGTCAAATTTTTGCACCAAACTTGTTATTGCCATAATTACGTCCCTTACGTTAACGCTCGTAAAGTTGCGGTCACCGACTCCGAATTTCGGTAGAAATTTTTTGCAATTTCAAGACGCAGCTCGTTCGTGTACTTTTCCGTGATGAAAATGTTGAGTTAACTGAATAAATTGAAAGGGTGCGTTCACAAATTGAATTCAACGTTGTCAAGGCGCTATTGAAAAACCCGTTATACCATATGACGTGAAAACAAAATCACTAATGTGTCAAAACGGTTTGTTTACCATATATCTAGGCTGGGCTAATGATGTTTACGCTATGTGAAAATCGATCAGCATTTATTGCTCAGACTATCTTTTTTTAAATAAATAAATAATAAATAAATTATAAATATTTAAATACAATATTAAAAATTAATGAAAAAATAATTTCATAATAAAGTAATGTTTACGCTCCAGGTTGGTGGATGTTGAAGCAGCCACGCCTTAAATCGAACCTCAACATCTTTGAATATCTTTGGGATTGGTTCTCTGGAACATTTTATGCAAGCTAATTTTTGTAAATATGAGAGCAGAAAAGTAGAAAGAGTAGAGATGTATAGCTTCCTTCATTTGACTGTGTTTCTTCAAATTGATTAAAAAAATAAATAGCGGATATTTCAATCTTTCCTCATCTTCTTCCTTAAGGACAAGGTTTTAGTCTTAGAATAATGGACCATCAATATTAATTAGCTTCCAAGATCGAGATCATAATAAAATGATGATGTTGCTTCAAATGTGTAAACAAGTTTTTTTACGACCTGACTCCTTCCGCCATCGCCTAAGAACATCGGTGCTATTTGACGGTACTCATGCTCTGCTCTGTTTTAAAAGATAGCACTTATATTAAAATGGATGTTTTGACCTCCTCCTTGTGTCTTTGGATATTTTGTTGATCAAGCTTTGAAACACGTGAAGCACGTGCGCATCAGTTGCCGTCAATTTTTTCTCAAAACTGTGTACATTGTCAAACAGATAACGGCCTTTTTTATGCTTACCATTTGTTTTGCTTTCACAAAGAGTACAGAAGATGTCGTCATAAAAAGTATCTTCAAATCTCAGAGGGGATGCAGACACTCATTGCTTGAATTAAGGCACCATTCTTCTCTTCGAGATCTTAGCAATGTCTGTATTCTTCTTTACGATGAGCCTTGGCCTCGCAGTTTTCGTGTTTATTTGCTTTGCTTTCTATATGTTTTTGAAGAAACTCTGCTTACGCCCGACTTGCGGAGCATGGACACTCTCAATATTCCACACCTCTTGAACCCTCAACTTGGGAGACATCAGACGGTCGATGAACTTTGCAATATTTAAAATATTTCCAAATTTTCGAAATGATACAACATATTGTAAGCCTTCGTCTTCACGTCCAAAAAAGTGATCCGACAGTTGTTCCTCATTAGTAGTTCTGAGATTTCAACTCACGATCCTGAAAAGCTTTGAAACGAGCCACGTCGTTAATAGATTTCGCAACTGTGGACATGATGCTGATTTTAAAATAAAAATTATTTTTAACCAGGTTTCGGTATCAACGGTCAGAGACTATGTGAGGGCTAAAAATGCAACTACGAAGGTCAGTGGTCTGAAAAGCTACATGTCTTTTTTACAAATCAAAATCGGACATGACATATTTTTAAACGAATCGTCGCATCGGCCTTTTAAAGTCAACGTCAATTGTCATTGTTACGACTTGCTTAAGGCTTTTAAAATTCGTGGGATAATTTAAGACAAGTATGATTATTTATGACGACCTTCGGGATCAGTGTAACATACATTCGCAGACTCATTCAAAATGAAAACGAAAATGCGACGTCTTTGTTTTTTACGTCCCTCTTTTAAGTGATTCAATAAATTGGTCGGGTTCAAGACTCACATACAGTAAATCCTTTAATTTTTTTTACCGACAATTTGCTGAAATTTTGCAATCGTCATACTGCCAGAGAATTTCTTAAAAAACTGAAAAATTTTAAGTTCAATTGTGTCACAAACACGAATCGCTACTTGAAAAGTTACAATGTTACAAATTCCAAAATGCTTTTCAACTTGTTAAGTTAAGCCGCAGATCTCAGTCAAAAAAAGGGGTTGATTGTTCAAAAAGCCTCAAGTGTTTGCAAAGCCTAATTACTTGTCATAGGGTTATCCACTTTTCTGACGCATTAAGTTAATTATGTGCGAAGGGTGACAAGCCACTAATAAGTTTTGGTTATATAATCATATAATCAACAATGGTATCATGACGACATACCACTCTATTTGAGAATTGAAACCATACATGGTTATGGCACTCATTTCGGAAGCCACTACAGCAACACGTGTGGAATGAAAATTGAAGTTTTATAACAATAAATTAATATTTTTTGTAGATGCCAATTGATTTTTAAGTTAAAAACGCCTTGCGATAGTAGCCAAAGATTTTACACGAGTATTATCTTGGCTGTATTTCTTAAACTTATTTTGTAATTCAGTTAATTGGTCACGAAACGAATAAATTGCATTTTTATTAATCCTTGTCGCAAACTAGTTTTACAACGGTGATTTAAAAACGGATTTTTGGACTGAGTTTATTGGAATTTGGGGAGGGAGAGAGAGCTTAGCGAAATGTCTGAGCAAAGCACTCTTGACATACAAAAGGTAGAGCTTCTTGGAAGAGTAAGGATAACCTCAGATGGCACAGGTTGGTGCTCAAAAGGACAATTTGTAATAGAGAATGGAAATCAACCGCTTATCAGCCAAGCGTCTCTCCTGTCATTTGACAAGGTTTTGTTAATTTATTAATTTGTCGGTAAGTTTTAAACATTAAGACAAACGGATTCAAAAATTCTCTTCATATCTGACATCGCTCCGAATTTGTGTGATTCATCGGAAATGACAAAATTCGATCCAGAATTTCCAAATACGTTTTACATTTTTCATATTTTCCGTGCGCAATTTGTCTAGATTTAATAATTTTGTACTATGTTGCTGCGAAAGATCGTTTAGTCTACTGAAATTTTAAAGTTCTTTGTCTAGTCCTTCATAATAGCCGTAAATAAATTTTGACAATATTCTCACCTACGGTTGGTCGGAATTACTTTCTTCACATTATTGTTCAGTAATAGGAATCGTCTTTTTTTTTTTTAATATTGTACACTATCTCTTTTTTACATTTCGCGATCCTTGCTCGATTAAATAATGTTGGTACAAGTTTGTTGACGATTTTTTTAGAAAGCCATCCCATAATTGGGCAAAAAAATTCTATACTTAATGTTTTTCCAACGAGCACTTCCGAGCTTTGACAGTTGATAGCGGCCATATTGTTGAAGCTACATCTGTCAAATTTATTATCGTTTATTAAGTTTGTTTTATCAAAATCATTGTTCTGTTCGGGCAACTGTCCGCGCGCTTTGCTCATTTTACGGTCGCCATAATCGTCCTCCCGAGAGGACCATTCGCAGTGTGATAAATAACTTAGATTCCACTGGGTCAGCTAACGGTGACCCAAATCACGCACGGCGAAGACACGCAAGCCGAAAACAAAGCCGCTGTCCATGAGTGTGTGCAGGAGGATCCAAGGTAGTCGATTTCAAGTCGCTCGAGCTCGACCTTTCGCAGACCACAACTTGGCGAATTTTGCGTCTTATTTAGGCCTGCACCCATACAAAATTCAACTACCCCAAGAGCTGAAGGCAAACGACCATAGAGAAACGACGTGTGCTCGCTGAATGGGCTCTGGAGCAGTTGCAAACTTTCAATTCATCTTCAGCGATGAAGCCCATTTCTGGATTTTTTTTTGGAACGATACCAATCCACATGAGATCCAAAAGCGTCCAATGCATATCAAAAGTCACTGTTAAGTGTAGATTTTGGGCTGGCGGCATCATCGGTTCATATTTCTTTGAGAACGACGTTGGCCAGGCCATCACCGCCAACGACGAGCGATATAGGTCGATGATTTTCAACTTCTTTTGGCCAAACTGGAAGGATTTTATAAGTGACGTAAAAACGAGTTGAAAAATCTCGATTGATGTCTCAAGACGCTTTTTTGTAGCTGGTACGCTTTGAGCTCATATTCCAGTCATCGGGCATGCCTCGCAAGTCTGACAGATGATTTGATGCATACCCCTATCGTTGCATGTCCGCCATATTTGAAAATTTCACAACTCTTCGGCAAGCAATCTTCATCGCATTTTCTCTCTGTCTTGGTTATTAAAGTTTAGTAGCAACTAGAAATACTGTCTGAATGCAACTTTAATTCACTGCGAATCGATGGCAAGATTTTCTTCACAATCACGGGCAAATTGCGTTGCTATTTTGTGGCCTGCAACAAGGCTATTGATCTTCATGCAGAAATTGCTTGTGATATTTCCGTTCTCTGACTCTGCTATATCCTTCTCCTCCATTCGGCATCATCGCAGACCGGATCGAATATCCGGCGCAGAATAGTCCTGTTTATTTTCCAGCTTTCGGCTCCATAAAGCACGACTGGCCCGATAAATGTTTTGTAGAGCATCGTTTTGGTCCTTCTAGTGAGGAAAAAACAACGGGTGCCAAGGGTTATTCTGTTCAAAGTCTTGACGATGGTGTAGTTTGTTGGATTCAAATTTGTCCCTGTTGATTTTTACGTTTTGTCCTAGATGGTGGGTGAGGAATTGGTTTCTGCTCGACAGCATATACATACATTGTTTTATCCTCGTTAACCCACTGACTGACAGTGGCTGCTTGGGAATGCGCGATGATGTCGATGTCGTCTAAATAACCCAACGATTTGACTGACTCACAGAAGAGAGTGCCTTCCGTGTTTACCCTCGCATTTCGCACTATCCATTCGAGTACCAGATTGAAGAAGTCACACGACAGCGCATCTACTTGCCCAAATCCGGTACAGGTTTCGAACGGCTTAGAAATTTTTGAACTGATTTGCACGGTGCATCGCGAATTTTTTCGCGTGGTGCGACACAACCAGATCAATTGGCATGCATTAAAAAATTCTGTGCGATGAATCGCGTGTAAATATGGTGCGTTTGGATATGAAACTCGCTAGTCTTTTAAAGGATTTATCTCAGTTTGAAAATTTGGCCTCAAGTCGATTTGACGAGCTTGAACCAATGCTGATGCAAAAACTTTGGCAAAGAACTTGAATTTTTTTTATTCCGATCACTCGATGGGAGCTTATTTAACTTCATGCTATTTAAACAAGCAGTAAAACTTTGCTTTTGCTTGTCAAAATAATTTTAGGATCATATTTGTTCGAAAAATTATATCCTTCCTTATATCCTTCTTCTCAGTTTCTTGAAGTCTTAAAAACCTGGGTTTTGTAAAGTTCCTCAAACTTCCGCTTCCGATTTTGCTTTTTTTTAAAGAAACTCTATCATAATTTTCATCAGAGATCTACCATCCACAGGAGATCTACTTCTAACACAAACCTAGGGCAATTTATTCGAATGTTGACAAATATTTAATTGCATGAATTTTATTACGAAACGAAAAAATTAATAACAAACTATTGAAAGAGTGCATTTTTGGCAAGAATTTTTTCGTTTTCATTCGAGCAAAATTTATCAATTGGCCATGTCAGCAAAGCAAAACCAATTAGCACCTTCTTCTGGTTAAGTTCGCAGTACTCTTGATGCCACATCCATGCAGCTTGAGCCTCATTCTTATAGCCTATGGACTTGGCTATCAGAATCACAACAAATGTCATACCTGCCATTTAGGATGTATCCACCTTTTGCGATTATTTAAACCTGGTTGCATGAGTAATTACACAATGAACCAGTAAGATTTATTACCCGCAATAAATATTAGAGGAGATAATGAAATTAATTTTATAGAATCTCATCCACCAGGTTCGTCCATATGGTCTAATGTTGCTAAACGTACACAGATATTTGTTGGCCAAATAATTCAACAGACAATTGCATACACAATCGAGCTGGCTGGCGATACTGATGCACCATATGATTTTAACAACGGTATCTAAAAACAAAAATCTATAAATTTAGCAATAAACTTTAGCTTTGCTTTCCGCAAACAACAAAACAAGAAAAAAAAGCAATTCCCGACGTTTTTCAATTTCATTTTTATTTACTCGGAGGTCGCACCCCCTCACAACCCCATCGCAAACAAACACAGTCAAGCATAGAGCGGAGAAAGTCGCCATCAAAAGAGACCGAAGAAAACAAAAAGAAAAGTGAAAAAACGTCAAACAGAAGAAAGCGCAAAACCAAGCAAATTTCCATTGCGCATATTTATTTGCGCCGCCTTAAATTTTGGCCACCGTCCAAAGCTCTATACTTGGAGATCATCGGGAAAATGCTGAATTTTCGCCAGAATTATTTTTAACTAATCTGTGTGAGTGTGGGGCTGATGTGTGGATGGTGAAAAGTCGAGAAAGTCGAAGGAAAAGGAATGAGAAAAACCAATTAAGTGAAACAAAAAAAAAACATTTAGAAACATTGCAAGTCATCTGGAACGGTACGTGCGATACCCTATCAATGTTTTGGAACATTTGGAATTTTTTTTTGGAAACGGGTTTCTAATTGAATCAGTATTTATACTTGGAAGGAATCCTGTCAATGCAACGCTAGCATTCTCTTATGGGTTTATTGTGAGCTGAAACTCTTTGAATAGAAGTTTGATTTGAAATCCGTGCAACTGCAGTCAGGGCAAGGGCTTAATGCAACGGATCTCTGTCTGAAAATGGTGGCCTTTAACAATCAGAAAGAAAAACCGCTAGATAAGCTTTAGTAACATCGGAATTAAACACCTTGTTGTTATCTAAAGGGCATCTTCTTTCGTACATTTTTGAGACAAAGCATTTAAACCTTTTTATATTTATCAGCCTTGATATTATGTCGTCCTTTAGGATTCCGTATGCAAGATTTTTAACACCACAAAATTTAATAGGCTTTCTCATGCTGATATATTTAAATTGGTAAGAATAAAGGAACGCTTCTCTATTTAATCGTGGCTCCTTTCGCAGATAATTTAGGAGTCGCAATTGCATCTTTCCAATAATAACGCTTAAACTAGCTTAATTAGATCAACAACCTTATATAGCTTAATGGCCCTATGCGCGTGCTTTGAACTTGATCTGCACGTGGTGCCCGTATAAGAAAATTTGCCATTTTTTCACGGCCTCACCTCTCACGAGTGACTGACAATCCCTCCGATGAGTACAAACTCTCAAGATATAGCTTCTTGGGCGTAAGGAGGTGGTCATAAACTGTACGTCCAACATCCGCCATAACATGATGAATTTTCAAAAACTAAAACTATGTTAGCCGGCCAAGGCTGATGAAGGCAAAAAGCCATATGGGCTATATAAGTAAGAGACTACGAAGAAGCCTCATCCTCTCTTTCGTTTAACCACCAAAATTGTTTGCGTCGCCCTATCGCATCTTCCTTGTCGCGGAATGATACTGCCATACTGAACCGAAGATTCTCCATGCGCTGCGTGCAACGTTTTCGTAGCAGGTGAGTCCCCTGTCCACACTATCCCGGGTAAGGTGGAATATCAGCGGCGCATAGAAACCATATAAGATTCTGCCTTTATTGTCGAAGTTAAGAAAAGCCGCTGAAGGTATAAGCCCGATAAGGCGTCCTCTCTTGTGATATATGTTACTATGGTTATAAGCCTTAAGGATCAGGTTATTTCTCGAAGACATTGATTTTGCAGTGTGCCGTCTCATTTTCCATCAATCAACGTCGGGACAGCTTTATGCAATTATAGACAGAATATGGGCCTTGTAGCAGATCACCTTTACCCTGACATCGAGTTATCAAACAGTCTCTTGGTCATGGCTAGGCACCGTCTATATGTTAGTTAGTTAGAAGGAATGAATGTAAGAGTATGTAAGATTAGGTAATTATATTTTCGAAACTATCAGATGGATTTCAGAATTAAGAACTTCAAAGCATAAGGATAAGCCGAAAAATCACTTTTATCATTATGACCCGGACTTAAGATGGGCATAGATGGTGGGGGAGAAAGAATTACAAAAAAGAAATGATATAGATCGTGAAAAGTTATTCAATTAGTTCTTCTAATAGAGGTGATAATAGAAAAGCTGTGCAAAAGGCTGGAGCGGTTCTTATGTTGTTGAAAATTCCCTTTTACATAAGTATTTGAAATCCGAAGTAAAGTTTGCATGTCTTTATTCATGCAATCCTTATGATCCAAAAATATTTCAACCCTAACGAAACAGGTAGAGTCCGGTATCGTGGGAAATAATGGCTTGTACGTTTATTTTGTGGTCCACATTAGATTTCCCTGCCTAAATCGCATAAATCAATCAAAAAATTACCGAACTGTCTTTCGAGACTATTAATTAAGAAGAGTCTAGAGGGCAATATACCCTTCAGAGGCATATACATTATTTGAGGCATATACATAATCCTAGTAACACTCTAGTTCAAAACCGTTCACTCCCGAATATTTCCCCATCTATAGTATCTTTAATCTGGTGGTGCTACCTTGTAAACGCAAATAATATTAGATACTTTAAAATTATTTAGAAGCCAATATATTCTAGCCAGCAGTTAATAATGAATAAAATTCCACTTTGCCTTTGGTGAGTTTAATTTTATTTGAATACAAAATATTTGCAACTTAGTAAACAGTAAACATTAAAGAATCTGAATTTTTCCTTCGAAATTTGTTGGTTCATTCCAAGCAGTGCATTGAATAATAGAGTAGGCGTGATCATTCATAATATTAAAGACTGTTTACACCATATGATATTTGTTTTGCAAGTCTTAAATTTATAAACAAAAAAGACGCAAATAATAAGAACAAAATATTTAAAAACAAAGTTGGTATTTTGAGATAAGACAATTAGTTGAATCTTGCAACGTGAACTCAACATACCCTATTGCGTTGGACAGTTTTTTTTTAATCTGTAAAATTTATTTATATTATTTTCTACATAAAAATTAATACACAAATCTGTGAACAAATAATTTAAAAAAAACAATCAACATGCGTATGATACGAAATGAAATTGAAAATCTTCACGTGACATGTAGCGTGTGGATGTGCTTTTTTCGGATGTGCTTTTTTCGGTTTTCTGTGTTGTCTCGGAAAACAAAAGGAGCAATGGAAAAGATTTTTCTAAATTTTATTCAAAGATCATTTTTTTAGACTATATAATGGAAATTTCTAGATGCAGATTTTCTATTTTTTTTTTGTTTTTTTTTTAAATGAAAAATTTTGAAAATTATTTTATCACTAAGAGGTCATCAAACTTATTGTTCAGTCTTTTCAGTCGGCATGAAGAGTTCTCTGAGTGAGTGAACAATGACGCCTCCATGGACAATCCAAAAAGCCTATTGTAAATTCAAGTCAACAAACAATAATAGCATATGTGTATTGACAGATCGCCGGTTGGATTCTTTTTTTTTTGACAACACTTTCTTAGCCGAGAAAATGACTAAGTTCGATCCAGATGAACTGATATGAATATTTTCAACGAATGCAACCTTCATTCCGAAAAACTAATAGCATTCGACATTATATTTTGTGCCCAGCCGTCCAGTAAAAACATTTTTGCCGCAACCGCTGACTGGAAGGTAACAAATTAATAATTGTAACAAATCTAGGCTTTTATCTTCCCTCATATTTTTGAGGAGGACTGTCAGTAACTAGGACCAAAGTGCTGCAGCGCTGTTCAAAATTTAAAGTGTATACTTTTATGAGCTAACCTGGTGGTGTAGGTTTATGATTTGTAAATCAGCAAATCTCCAACTTATCATAAACTGCTTTAGAACAAGTTTAATAAAGTCGCAGAGTCTCTCTGTCCTTTTGTTTTAAGCAATTTGTCCCAATCTTGGGTCTAAAAACATGTTCGGGTTCAACGAAGTACGATTAATATTTAAGTTACTTTTCCTTTTCAGGTGTCAAGGATGTTCTTTTTTGTTCTCGAACTTGAGTTGAGCAATTTTAACACCGTAATATTTGGAAGGTGAGACGATAGCTGATAAATTGGATTTGGAATGATAAATGTTAGAGGAATCCTTGTACCTTGAGCTATAATTGCTCTTCCACTGGTGATTATGAAACACTTGAAATGTTTTTTGCAGCTTTCCAATAATAATCCAGAGAACATTAATAGTAATCTGTGTGGTGTCGCAGAGTTTCTCCTCATTCATTTCGGAAGATTTTACCCAAATTTCAGCTCTTACAAACTGTTCTAGATTATTTGTATTCTATTTTGCAGGCTCCCCTAGTTAACAGATGACCATTTGCCTTCATATGAAAGCAACATTAAATGATCCAATCAACAAGACCATGAAAAGACTAGAACGTGTTCTATATGCATTTATACGTCAGTTGCTAGCTTAGTTGATTCGCCTTTTCTTTAACAAATAGATCTAATCCTAAATCAACCTCGGTAACCCTTTATGTTGCGATCTAGCTTTCGGGTTCTGATTTCTCATAGCGAATATCAACAATGTTGTTTGATTTCACTTCATCAATGAGCCTCTCTTCTTATCAAAGTGTTAAATAATTAATTTTTGTATTCTTTTCTGAATTATAGTGAACTTCCACACCGGCATTTAATAAATCATGTATTTGAATGTCCCTTTTTTGGTAAAGTAACAAGGTTCACACTAACCATTTTGCCGAATAAGACACGAGTTTTTCGAATTGCTGTCGGAGAGGCATTCTGATAAAAACATATATTTAACAACATTTTCTGGTCAGATATAATGTGGCTCACAAGTAAAGGTACCACACGTTTTCACAATCCCTGAACACAGGCTGATTGCAATCCGCATTCTAGAATTCTAGAAAACGGACATTTTTTTGGTATAAATTAAAGGTTTTTTGATTGCTGAAACCTTCATTGAAATGTTAAGTACTGTGATAGTGATAGTGATCTGCCTAAACTGTCAGAAGATATTCTGTCGGATAAAAAGTTCAAGTGGTATGCCAACAAGATCTTGGTCCGTCTCACTAAGGTCAGGAAGGAAAGAACTGATTCGTCGTAATCAACACGAAAACTTTGATACTGACTGACCCAATATCCTTTCTACAAATAAAATGTTCATGAAAAACTTTGCGAGGGAATGTTTTAAATTTTTATTGAATTTGAGTTGAAGCCTTGAAAACACTTCTTTCATTTTTAACCTGTCTAGGTATTTTCCAAAGGTCATAGTTATGTGTTTTCGTTTTTCATAAGTTACTAAATTACCGACGAGAATAAGGTTTTGGTTTAGTGCTACCCAAATATGCTTCTGTCAATACTGAAGAAACTTTGTCACACTTTATAAATGAGGATACACAAAATTCTTAGTGGCTTAGCTGAATCAAGTGACCTTTTTGTTTTCTGAGAAAAATCTCAAGAACCATCACTTAAGTAATGCGTTATCACCCTTGCTGTACTGCCAAATCAGCTTTTAGCAAATTGATAAAATTATGTGGAGGAAAAAACTACATGACTCATATTAGCTCATTCTCTTTACAAGACTGAAATTACACTGGGGCTTGATTATCACACAAAAGCTTTTAGCGCGGCCTCTAAAGGCAGACTAATGCAATTAGTTAGTCATCGGAGCCTAAGTTATTCATCCCACTTAACAATTTCCTAACATGCACCAAATAACATTCTATCCTGAAAGCGCACAGAAGACCCTCCTTTCAAAATTATTGAAATAGAACCAGATCAACATGCAATCATTCAAGGGCAGAACAAAAAAGCACAAACACAAATTTTGGAGGCTATTCTGCGAGAGGTTTTTTTAGAACAGAGGAGACTGCCTTTAAGGGCATCTTTCGATCCGAAAGTTCCTTGGCAAACAATACTCATAAATTTGTGATAAAAGTAACATACGCACACGAAGGGTTCCGTACGACCGTTCAACATTTAATTCTACAAAAAATACTTTAGTAAAAATAGAAAAAGTAAAAAGAAACACGAGACCTTTTTATTTTTAACTTTATATTATTTAGAAACGTTGTAATTGTGGTAATCTTACACGGCGCAGAACATTCAACCCTATGACATGTGGACGGATCTGCTTCGCACTAGTTGTGAACGGGACTCTTAAAATTAAATACTTGAGTTTATTTTTAATATTTTTTAGTTAATGTTTGATCTGCTTCGAATGCCAATACGAAGATAATGCCCACGAAGTTCTCATGGACACAATCCCAAAGTTCAAACCACTTTAAAATCCCTAAACAAGTTTATAGCAGCATTTTGCATAACAACTGTCAGAACAAATTGCCGACCTCACTTCGTATTGATTTTATTTCAATTCGTCAAAGGATTATTCGACTAATTATTTTTGAAAATTCCCATTCAGTCAAATTACACAACGAATATTTATTTGCCCACTTCTCTTTGTACAAATCAACCGCAGGTGGAATATTTGCAAACCACTTTTAGTGATAATGGAAAATACATAAAATAAAACTCTGAAATTTCATCTCAAAATCGATATTCGTTTTCAAATTCAATTGAAAAACGCGCTAATTATTTTAGTGCCAAATTGGTGTTAAATTGCATATTATTATAGCTCTTCCAACCGCAAACTACAGGGTTATTAAATCTGGTCCGCAAATTACCATGGCAGGTTATGTTGTGGTGCTTCATTTCAGTAAAAGGAAATGAGTGTTTCCGCGTAAAAAATAAACAATTTCCCACAGTAATTCTCGGTACATTGTTTTGGTTTTGCTCCTGTTTTCATCATCGTCAAGTGCACAGGATGAGTATTGAGGTGGATGTTCCGGAGGTTGGCGCTTTTCTTCCGCAATGGCGAAGATTTTCGTAATTAAGTTTTACTTTGGGTTTTGGGGCATGAAGTCCAGCGTTTACTTAAAGCAAAGGTGATAAAAAAGTTCAAGACAGGACTCAAGAGTCCATTATAAACACAGGATGCTTTTTATGTTACAGGTCGTTTTTGATTGGCCACAACTTTGGGTCCTATTGCGTTTTTGTATGAAGCTTACAACATCGCAACAATGTGCAACAATTTTTAAAACGCTTTATTTACTCTGAATTGTGAAAACGCAAAGGAATTAGGTGGTGGCAAATATTCAGCAACTTTGAAAATTTGCTTTCGTTGGGAGACTAACGTACATTGTTGCTAAATGTCTAGGTATCTGTCATCGACGCCTCGCAAAGGAATAAAAAAGAAATCGATTAAGAGTCGGACTCGAACATGAAGGGTTATGTTTTCACGTGAGGCGACAACTAGTAGTGTTGTTCTGATCCTGTTCGACACAAAGTAAAAACTCGTTACTGGTTTCAAGCAAATTAAAAAAAAAATATTTTCACGAAGGAATTAAAATCGATCAATTAAAAGGATCAAAATTAAAAGGTTATTTGGTGTAGACTTATTATTAGATTCACCTTAATTTGCGAGTGCTTTCAAGTGATCTTGGAGTCTGTTTAAGATATAATTATCAACGTTTTCAATAAATGGCTTCAAACAACGAATTGAGAAATAGAAATAATAAAAAATTTCAACATTGAATAGTCTTTATTATTCAATGACAGCCCTGCAACCTTTCGTTTTGAGTATTTTATTGAATATACTCAAACACACTTCTTAACTAAATGTAGTAATGTTTATCTAAAGAATTTATTTAAAAAAAAATTATGTTGTTATTAATATCTTCACATTGAAAAAGTTGCTGCGTCGTATGATAACATTAACAATGGTCAGCTGCTCCATGAAACGAGATCATTGCTGACTTTTAGGTGTTAAGTTGAGTTGCGATTTTAAGAAACACGTATCTATGTATAGGGACACCCGTTTATTTTTCACTTCACTCACCCGTGAAAAACGGACAGAGGGACGGAAAACGGAGGCTCAGAAAAGGGGGTTTCGTTGGTACTCTTTGGGTACGGTACCCTAAAAAAGTCACCGCTATATTTTTTGGAAATTTTTAATTGAGAGTTTCATTTTGACTCGTACTAAATTCAACTGTCGCAACAGCAGACCACATATGGTGATGATATTGAGATACGGCTTCGATGCGCAGAAGGTAATGCCCATCAGACCACATCTGGCCACAATTTGCCACTAGATAGTAATCAGACATAATGGGTGTCCTTGCTGTAGTGGTTCCTGAATTAGCTGCTGGAATTCCAAGTTCGTATCATCAAAATTATTTCTTTTGTAGATAATTATCATTGGCTCTGCTGTGAACGCCAAATACCCGAAAACAGGGTGATGAACCAATCTTCCAAAATTCTACGAAATAAACAAAAGGCTGATAAGTAAATTTCTTCGTCGAAATTGTAACCAAAAACATCAGATTTTCAAATAACTGTTCTACTAACTCTTCATAAGAATAGTCATTATTTCTTGAGAGCGAACAAATTATAAAACAGAAGCTCAAGTCTTAGATTACCATTTTTGGGAAAAGCTCGGTTTCAACTCATTTACCCGAGACCAATTAACCAGCATTGTGCGCCCATTTTCTATACGGTTCCATTGAGTATATTTTCTCTCTGAGGATGCTAGGGGAAAAGCTGCTCTGAGCCGAACCTAACGGTCATTACTTTGCTTAGATGGTTAATGATTCTGGCTTCCGAACGACTTGAGCTTCTGTTTATTTATCAATTATGAACTAAAGGGTCCAGACCAAAAAAAAAAGAATCGTACAATCTCAATCTCAATAGGAAGCTTTCTGACTCAACTTATTCGGAAGTGCATGATTAAAACAATAACCTCATTTCCGTGGTTTGCTACCACATGTTTCACGCGAAATTGTGCATTTACGGCTTCATTCTCCCAGAGGATTTCCTCTTCTTTAACCTTAACGGCTTGATTGAGGCCAGACTTGTGGCATAGTTAATCTTTCAATTAGTCTAGAATGGTGTGATCAGGCATCAGCAGTTCATGAATGGATTCGACAGTTCAGGTGCTAAAAAGAAGGAGAGAAGTTCTCATTGAGGGCTAGCTTTATCAAGACAAGACCATTCTCAGATTATTATATCAGATGTGTATTCTCAGGTTAATTGAGTTAAGCGTCGTGTGATCTTAACACGTGTTTTCTATCTGAAGTTTAGAAATACGTTTAAAAATAAAAGAAACACTGAACAAATAGAACTGCGAACGAAAATGGCAACATAAGTAAGCAATCTAGAAGGCTGTCAATAATTTTGTCAGGCTATAACGAGACTATTTGCACGAGACTTCAAAGTTGATCTTTATTTTCTAATATTTTAAAGTGTTCTTCCAAGATAAACGCAAGTTCAAGAAATTAAAAGCAAGGACAATATGTGTATAAGTAATCCAGAGATATGACATCACGTCTTCCGGGTCAATTTATCTTGAAAAAAAAAATGTTAACGACGTATTTTCAACACTTTTGACAACTCGTGTTTAATTTATTAAAGCAGTTCAAAAGTACTTTCGCCTATCGGCATTGTTAAGTCAAAAATACTTAGCTTATGCTGCCGACAACTTGTTGAAAGAATTTCCTTATACTTAAAAGCACGTGGATCATGGGCGCTGATAGTTCGACAGTTGTGCGTATTGGCGACGGACATTGTTGTTAATTAGTAAGTGTTGAAAACACAAACTCGTCAGCGGGCAGCTATTTATTGGAATAGCCTTGACATACGAAAAATAAAAACAAGACTATTCAACTATATTTCCTCGATATTCAAAACATGTCAGAAGACTTGAAAAACACTTTTTGATGTAGTATGAAGTATAAGCACGACTGGTGAACCTCATGAGACTTTGAACAGATAACGAAGGGGGCCCATTAAGTTTACAGATGCAACACACAACAGTTGACTCTCGACAGATTATCGCAAATCATTTTTCGCTACGAGGCTTATTTCCATCTTAGCGGATTAATATTTGCGCTTCTGTAAACTTAAGCGTATCACTCAAAAACCCGTCAATATTTTCGCTTCTATAAACGTAAACGTATCACTCAAAAACCGGTCAATTGGGAGTCGGACTCGCGCAACGAAGGTTTCGTACAACATTGTTGGTATGTAAATATTTCGCCCGTCACGGAAATTGAGTTTCGGAGAATTTTTCGACTTTCGTTTGTATGTAGTACCCTTTAAGTTTTTAAGGGACCGCTGTCGTAAGTTATTGGTATTTTAAATTCAATTTGAAACCTTCCAGCGTTCCTGAGAAAAAGGTGGTCACAGACAGCCGGACAACTTCGTTTTTTCCTTTTGGGAAACGGAACCTTAAATAGGGGCATTACATCCACTCCATGTTCCATTAGTGCCGGAAGACAGGTGGGCAATACATTATGATTAAAAGTTTTTCCAGTCTCTAATCACAAAATGGAGAACATGTGGTTGTAAGAGGATGGTGCAACAGCTCATGGCTCCGGCGAAAATTGGCATTTTGAAGAAAGTATAAGATGCATATAATGTCTGGTTTTGGCAGTTTGTACTGGCTGAGAGCATCGCCGATTTCACCGCTACATACTTTTTTATTTCGGGCTTTTGAAGTGTTGGCTAAATGAGCTAAACAAGGATGAGTATTATTGGGCCACCTTGTATACAACACTTGTTCAAAAAAGAGGACAACAAAAATTTCTCTATGCAGCGTATTCAATTTAAATTTTTGTTTTCATATTGATACTCATGTTACCTGGATATATTGACATTATCAGTCGTTCTGTATTTTAAGTTTGTTTTTGGCCGTTTGACGTGATTTGATGTGCTTGGCGATTTTTTTCTGTCGATAGAATTTCATCAAAGAATTTGTATTGTGTGTGAAAAATGAAATTAAGTCCCCCAACGCATTTGAAAATACTTGACATTAAGCAAGTCTACTTTGAGAAAAAAAAGCGCAAGTGATATCCACCATGGACGCCCTAGCAGGCCAACAACCGATGAAAACGTTGAAGCAGTGAAGAATCTCCATTCGAAAAGTTGCTTATGATGTTGACATATTGGTTGATTCGTGCCATGCATTTTTATTATTATTATTATTATTATTATTATTTTTATTATTGTTATTATTATAATTATTATAATTATTATTATTATTATTATTATTATTATTATTATAATTATTATTATTATTATTATTATTTTTATTTTTATTATTATTATTATTACTATTATTATTATTATTATTGCATGGTAATATTAAAATGAATCAAGTAGCCTAGCTACGGAGACTATTGGCTCTGTTTTATATACAGTATAAAGAAACTTAGACTTATTATTATGGCGGAAAGAAATTTGTCAATATTAACAATGTTTTTGTTATTAGGAATTTTCTAATATATGAGATATATCAAAAGTTACGTTGCAGGTGGGACAAATTGGAGCATTTGCTTTGCTGATCAGGTGTAGGTGGGTAGCTTCGGTGCACCTTAGTCTTAATCGAACGAAGTTTAGAATATAGCCGTCTTCTGATGTGACAGCAAAGGAAGTATTGTTTTCCGATTTAGATCCGTCAGTAAAGATAAATGTCCATCCCTTATTTCTTAAATCCGATGAGATGGCAGAGAATAGTGAAAATGGTTTCGTTAGTTTATGTTTTTTTATATTTTGCTAGTGTCATGTCAAAAGCATCGGGTCTTATAAACCATGGATGTACGGATAGTACTACGTTATGTGTTTTTTTATCGGCAGATTCATTTGCCGGGCCTTCACAAGAATGTTACATATTCCGGGTGGTAATCTTGCATTTGTCGTAAATGTTTTAATGGATGTCCTTATCAATGACCGAGTTTTTTGAAAAGACCAATTTTTCAACAAGTTCTGATGTGATTTCTTCGATTCGTTCTTCAACGGCTGGGAGCCCCTGCTTCTGCGAAAATATTTTTGATGTTCTTTCCAGTTATATTTTTTATTAAATACTATTCCTAAAATGCTAAGGTTTTGAATATTTTAAATATTTGCATTATCAAGGCTAAGAATAAGTACAGGGCAGTGAATTTTACGACATACATGAAGCAGTTTACATTTGTTTAATGATTGTTTATGAACAAGGCTTAATCATCACTTTGAAAGCTGTCGAAAAAGCACGCCAATTCGCACGCACTGGCACGCACGCCAAGTTTTGAATCACTGCTTTGTTCGTTTAAAACGGCTTGGCGCATCATGACTTCTTGGCACAGGGTCGTACTATCTTGAGTTTCAATGGAGAGTCTGAAGGTAATTTTTCTAAATAAACAAACAAGCCATTAAACCATTCTGCATTTTTTAAGGGTATGCAAGAGTGTGTCAATATATATGTACGGCATAAGCTGAACCTGAAGTTTTGCACTGTCGGACTGTTTTTTTTTATGAGACTTCTGTTTTTTAGACATTTTCCATAATCGAAAATATCGAAGGTTCTGTTTTTTTATTATTTCATTAATGATTAAACATTTCGATTGTTAGTCAAGTTTATGTTCAACTTTGGGCTAACAACTGAAATTGTGGTTTTCCATTGAAAAAAAAAAAATAAATAAAAATAACAATGTCTCCAGACTATCCACTGACCTTAAGCTTCTTCGATATAAATGTCAACGAGCACGAAAACGTGCTGCTTCTGGTGTCAAAATTATAATAAAACTCTTTCTTTGAAGTCGTCACGTACGCACATATTTAGTAACCATAAGTCTCGCATAAATCCTCTTGGGAACTCTAAATCATTTGTCACTCGAAAAGAAAAAGAAAAAGCAAAAAAAACATCAAATTTTCGCATACTCGTATATCAGTCAAGTTGCCATACATCAAAGACTATCTATCCTCCTACAACTTGACGCCATCATCCTTCTACTAACTGGTAATATTTCGCACCAAAAACAAAATTAACGAAGCAATAGACTCTTCCATTCAAAAAGTCAGTGACCCAAAAAAAAATCCATCTTCCTGTTTCTTTCAACTTTTCAACATAAAGAAGAAAAACAAACAAAAAAAAGAAAAATACATCTCATCATAAACAACTTGGTCAGAATTCGCAAACACCAAAAAAGGGTACACCAACCCCAACCCGTTCATCGCAACCGATTTTTATATTTTACCCTCATCCCGATGGAGTGTCCCCAATAAATCACTTGCCACTAGTTAATAAGAAATGCAAAAGAAGCCTCGTCATGGGCTTTCGCGCGAGTCCCCCAATTCCATTGAAGCCACAAAACCAAAAAAAAAAGCATTCAAAATATAATAAACAATTTTGTTTACACCCAGGCCCGTCGCGTCCTCCGCCCGCGCGCCACTCAGTGAATTTTTTTAAAAAAAAAATTCACGATGTTCCGAAAATAGCTGTTAAAGGAAATAATAAGTCCGACGATGGCCAATAAACTACCACAAATAGAAATGGTTCTATTAAATATAGCCACTGGCATGGCAGGCAAGCCGGAGAGCGAAGAACTCGGCCGTCCTGTCATGAGTCCAACAAATCCAGTACAAGTCTTATTTTTAGATCGATCCAAGCTAAAATAAATACACAATCGATCTGCGCTGCGTTCTGTATGTTTGCATTTATCCAGATTTTCACACAGCCAGAAATAATAATTGCAAAGTGGGATGGGGTGGATGAAAAGATACGAGTACAGGACTCATCCCCCCAGTAAAGCAGTGAGTGCGAAAAGTAATTGCTGGATAAATACACGCAAGCTGGAGCGGATTTATTATGTTCAGAGGATGAAGGCGCAGCTCGTACATACTCGTACTTGTACTTTGTGTGAGAGGTGGATTTACATTTGAATTTGATTAATTTAAATTCACAAATCGAGAGAGAAAAGATTTATATTTTTGTTTTTTTTTATTGAATGTATTTTCTTTAGGGAAGATGGTCGGTTTCATTTGGATACACGTTGTTGTGACGTTGAACGATTATTATTAAAAATACGTTAGCTACTTTGATTAATTGTTGAGTTGAGTCTGCTTCATTTTGGAAATTATAAAGACCACAAGCTAGTGGGGGATTTAAATTTTCAGGTGCCATTCGCGTGTAGCTCAAAACGAAGGCTAATTTATCTTGAAAGTACGTAAATTTGTGTTTTCTTTTTAGAATTGGCAATTTTTGTATACGTTTCTAAAGCAGCTAAGAAATATCTCTCGACTTCAATATTGTAAAGAATTGAAAAGAAAATTTAAATTCCCTTTATGTAAGGCTGAATTGATTAAATGGGATTATAACGACGAACAAGGACTTGGCAAACCAGCAAATTCAGCTCACGGCGATGGTGTGAGATAATCAAGTTAAAAAGTGTTTTTGAAGAAGAGGCGTTCAAGTACTGGTTAAGGAAGGACTGTTTCCAGACAAAATCACGTTTACACGTTCTATTCTAAGTTTATGCATAAAAAGCGCCTTAAGAATTTACAAGTTAAAATTATGAATATGAGGTCTGTCTGAAAGATATCCAAGCTCGCTTCATATTTCTGTGGCAGAACGTTCGAGCATACTCTGGGGGCATAATCGTAATCAGTAATCCCTGACAAACTCCTTCGATGGATGGACCGAACATGCTGGTACGGGCGTGGACCGAACATCCTCGTACATGTTTTTGCTCAAAAAGTTACAATGACGGGAAGATTCGAATCCTCGAATTTGGATCAAGTTTTGCCCCAAACTCGCCGACAAAAAATTAAAGTTTGTAGAAAAAAAAAACAAAAAAAAAACGCTCTAAGGACACTGGTTGGGGGACATCATACCGGTTAAAACTAATACAACGATCTGAATTCCAGGACTGTTTCAGGATGTAGAAACGCCGTGTTCCAAAATTAAATGCGAACTAATTTGAGGGATGCCATAAGCCAGATAAAGAAAAATGACATCAGCGCTGAGATATGAAGGCAGCTTGGACACTTTTATAAAAAGCGTCTGCGCATAACTAGGATGGAATCGTCAGATTTACAT
Source organism: Orthonevra nobilis (assembly GCA_963555765.1). NCBI lineage: Eukaryota > Metazoa > Arthropoda > Insecta > Diptera > Syrphidae > Orthonevra > Orthonevra nobilis. The sequence goes on from OY743225.1 coordinate 10,077,389, forward strand.
GTCTTAGTTTCGGATTCAGCAGACCATAGTAAAGGGCGATGAAAGATTGATTGATGCACGGTGTGCTGAGCAAATTATGTGACGATGGGTGCAAAGATTCAGAGTTTTACCAAAGCAAATCTTTTTAAGCATTTGATTTGAACTCTAAGAATAAGCCTTGGTTCGGTCCAGCCGTTCTAAGTTTTCAAAGCGACATAAGTATCATGTTCTATGTGCTCTATGACGCTGCACAAATTCTTGTCCGCCGATCGTAAACATTTTGCATATTTTCCCAGAAGACAGTGCCCAGCAACAACTATCATGAGTTGTTGAAACTATGTGCCCTTTAATGTAAGAGCATCTGTTGTACCCATGTTTCCAAGCTTTAAATTTGGATTAGAGTGCATGCGATTCTAGTGTCTTAAGCGTGGTCCAACAATGATTTCTTCCTGGCATTTCTGTATCCCATAAGATGGCTTGAAATACACTACAAGAGTCCTGTTATTTAAGACCACATCTGTCGCCCTTGAAGAACAACGAAAACCCATGCCATTCGTCGTTTTGGCACCAGCATGAATCAGGAGTTGTATGCTTTCCCCATAAGCCTACACAAGAACAATGCGTGACTGTTTTGGAGCGCCACGAATGCTTGGAGAACACCTTTATTGGTAGCGGTTTATTGAAATCACTTTCTGTCTTTTGAATTTGTTCAGTACATTTCAAACGTTCTTAAAATTGTGAACGAATTTCCAAGGAATTTTAAGTCATTTCCATCGCAGAACAGCCTTAGATTCCGAAATATCTCAAGTGGACAAAACTGAGATGAATCAACGAGTATGAAGACAAATCGAACGCAAGTATCGATTATTAAATAACTGGAAAGTCTGGTGCAACAGTTGGAGGATGTTGGAAAAAAGTTTCTAGATTCATACTTGTCTCGATATTATTGGTGACTTTGCCCAGTCGTTGATCTCACCTCTTCAATGCGAATATGCAGAGATGAAAAGTCAAACAATCGGATTTTTCAGTCTCGGCTGATTGCTATGGAATTGTCAACACCGGCGTCATCGCAGGAAAAAGTCAACAAAAACCTGACAGCTGATTTATTTTATAGGATAAATAGGAAAGAGCTTTGGAATCAGAAGGGATATGGAAATGGCTATAACTTGAAAAAAGACTGACTAAGAAGAGCATGTAGAATTTTTTGTTTCCGACTCGGCAGGGGCATATTAATTGCACAAAGATTAAGGGCACTCTTCGTCGTCCGAACGTGGCGATTCTTATATTATTTTATCCAAACTGCCATCGCCGAGTACAATGCTTAATTTTTCAATGGTTCAACCAAACTGGTTCCCTGAAAAAGTCATGTTTTTCAATGCATTTGATTCGCTTTATAGTCAAGTGCTCTTCAGAATTCATTATTTCTACTTTGCTTTCTTTGTTTTGAATAAAGAAATGAGTTGAAAAATTAAAGAATTTTTAACAGCTTTTATAAAGAAAAACTGTTTTTGTTAATAATTTGCACACCCTAGAAGTTACCCTTAATGCTAGATCAGAGTTAATAAATAAGGCATCTATTTGAGAGTGCATTCGCGAAATTTATTCTGATTTATTTAGTAAAGAGAAATCTTAAATTACTTAAATGCTTTCGAAAAACCAAAATTTTATACATTTTTTTCAAAATTTATAGCATCCGATGACAAGTTAAGTTAAGAGTTTCAAACCAACTTTAAAAATAAGAGAACGTATTAAGTCCAAACAATATGCTGAGCTTATAATGGCACCGAACTATCTCAAATATGCGACGGACTTTGGCAAGGTGAAGTGCTATCATACGACTTCTTTAATCTAGCGCTGGAACAAAAAGTGCGCAGGGCAGGCGTTGACACGTAAGGCACTATCTTCAATAAATCTGTCCAGTTGCTGGATATGCACACGATATCGACTTCGTCGCTCTCTTCCAGCGCACCGTCAATTTGACGAATGCCACAGTAATGGAGACTCAGCGAAGACGAAGACGAAATGTACTATATGCTCTACCAAACTGTGATCCTGCCTGTTCAGCTATTCCGCTATATGAAGCCGAGTGCTGGACGATAAGCAGAAAAGCAGAGCAGAGTGGCTTAAATTTGGACCCATATGCGAAGAGCGCGAAAGGAGGCGATATAAACGCGATGACCAAAAAGCGAATGGACAACAATGCTCCAGCGCAGAGGATCTTCGAATCGCAGCCGCAGGTTCGAGACGACAAGGAGGACCAAACTTCCGTTTTAAGGATCAAGCGATCGCGGATGCCAGATCGTTTGGTTTAGAAAACTGAAAGCAGTGTGCCAAGGTTCGACGAGAGTAGAAGGCTGCCGTCTCAGTGGGAGACTTTTTACGGGATGAAAGCCATTTCTGTAAGTGAGAAAATATAATGACACCGAAAGGATGCTAACTTCATCATCAAATTAAGATACTGTTTTAACACGTCTTCACCATCAAGCAACTATGGATGCTTAGAAACTTGGTCTAACCAAATGAAAACAGCTTATTCGGACCGTGAACGATGGAAAACAGGCCTACGTTCAGAACATTCAAGGGTCGTTGCCCTGGTAAGTAAGTTTTATTTACTTTTGACTGGTGCGTTTCATCATATTTTCACGTAGAAGGAAGAAGTTAACTTGATTTTCCAGCAAACAGAAAAGGGTAGAGACTTAAAACCATATCAAAAATAAAAGCAAAGCTAATCTTTACTAAATCTTTATCTGACTGACGGAATCAACACCCACTTCCTTGCATTCGATAGCAAGTGACGATATAATTGCTTTGTTAAAAGAACAAGGGTTTACTAGAAATATACTTCGTTGTTAAACGCTTCAATGTTGTCCACGGCTACAAAAATTTAACAAAGAATTGTCCAATACTCCAATGAAAATAATACAATGAAAACAAACAACGATCTATTCAAGCATATAAATATTAAAAGAAACAGTCAGCCACAAATATTGGAAAACATTGAAAGAAATAAAATTTAATATTTTAAATAAAGGACATTATATTTGTAAACATATTCGAAGAGAGGTAGGATGCTTAATTAAATCAAATAAATGTGTTTCGTGAACGAAAGTATCACACACATTTAGTTATCTCTATGAAACATTGATTTTTTCTTGGCTCTTGAATTTAAGCTGGCATTTTAAGGAATTTAGAAGAACCTTTACCAAAAATTAGAGCTTTCCAAATAACTTAGCTTCATCAGACCAAATATTTTATGTTTGAGAGAAGAACAAATGTGCGAACATTGAGCAGCAGAAACGATTAAGTTTGTCAAAAATATTTATTAATTAAGAGAAATGAAAAAAAAAAACGTTCGACCAAATACGATTAGGATTTTTTTTATTTTTTTTTGATTCTTAGAAATGCAACCAACCTTGAATAATGTTGTGCGGGTCCTCTTCCATTTTGACGTTTCAGTCTGTGTCTCTGTTTCGGTGATCTCCTCGTCCATTTTGGTTTTTAGCTTTGTCCTGTTTTTTTTTTACTATTTGATTATCCTTAAATTCGTTTAAACGTGCGTATAATCCAAAGAGGAGGCTGCTGCTTATTTTGAATACGTTCTCCTTACTTCGACTGTACACTTAATTGTCGTTCATTTTATTATCATTTCTTATTTTGTTTGCATGGAGTGGAAGAATAGAAATAAAACCGAAAATATTTTTAGAAACTAAGTTCTTTCTCTTTCTTCCTTTATTTTTTTTTTTTGCTTTTTTGCTTTTCTTATTTTTTATAAACTCTTCTCGATAAGGCAAAGTTAAACAAATTTTTTTGAACACGTTTCGCTTTAAGAATAATTTTATTCTTAAACATTGTTTAAGCTAGATAAAAAAAAAAACAAGATGTTACATTACATTAGGAGTAGAAATTTCACCATTTCATTCAATTTCTTCCAAGTAGATTTTATTATTTAATATATATATACAAAATGGCAATACAATTTTCTATTTTTTGGAAATATAAATAGAATTCCACTTGATCTTGAATGGTATGAAGCAGAAGCAGGGACACCTAAATTCACACAATCTGAATGAAATAATATAAATGTATTCACTTTTGTATTTGAATAAATTTAGAAAACTCTTGTGCACTTAATAATGGGTGTGTTGTATTAGTTTGTATTTTTTTTTTTTTTTTTTCAATTTAACGTGTCACTGATGTTTATGTTTTATTGTTTCACAGGTTTTTTTTTGTTGTTGTTCATTGAATTTGTATCCATTTATGTAAGTTTTAAATATAAAAAAAATATTCGAAATATTCATTCAAATTTTTTTTTCATATTTAAATTTGGGAAATTATTGAATTTTCTGAATTACGAAATATGTTAATAAGCATTTTTCGGATCGCACACCGCCGAACGCCAAGTGATCCGAGATGTTTCTGTTTGCGGGAATATTGCAAATTATTAGTCGGACTCCTATCCGCACTTAAAATTCCGAAATGAAGAACAAATATTCTAGCGGCAGCACTGATGGCCTCCACCAAGCGAGTCTGTATGCATAAAGTTACACGACACGATCGTCGTATTTTTCGTTTTTCGTTTATTTATTTATTTTATAAAATTATTTTAAGGTGAAAATTTTATGATCTTTATGATGATGATTATTATAGAACTACTAATCTATTAGCTTAAGAGAATCCATGAAAGAGAAATATCTGAATACTTTGTATATACAAATGCGGGATCAGTCTAATGATCGCGCGAACTGAAATGATCATCAGTGGATATTTCTCTCTTCAATCGAAGAGGCAAGCATAAGTTTCTTGGAATAAATTGGAAACAACAAGAAGATGAATAAATAAAACCACTGACGAGTTCAACTTGTTTTATTTTTCGCAAAAACAAAAAAAAACAATTTTTTTGTTTTTTGAGTGAGGAACTATGGTCGATTTAACAGCCTATTCATATGTGACACATGTTTGTTAAAAAATTGTTTATAACTTTTCAGTTTCTTTTTGAATCATTTTATTAGTGAGCCGTTTGTTTCGATGAAGCTTCGACTTAAATCAGATGAATATAGATTACTCATACGTCCAAGTGGCCAGTTCGTACCTTTGATATATATTTTTGGATTATGTATTTGTCAGTAAGCTAATCGGTGATAAAAGTGGGGATCTAACTTTTTCTGATCGCGCATTTGATTTGAATTTTAAAAACAATTTTAGGTGCGCTGGTGCTATTTGTAAGGGCTTTTGATTTGAGAGGAAAAGGAAAAGGTACGTAGTTTCTCTTGAAGTTACAATCATGAAAAATGATGACGCTTGACTTGGAGTGATATTTATTTTCCAAATAAGGTCCGCTTGTCATTTAGCTTAAGAGTGGTAGAGTATAGTGCGTAGTGTAAAATTGTGAAAGATTTCAATTCGAATAGTATTATATAAAAGTCTTTATCAACAATAGTCCATCTTATTTTGAGAGCATCGCAGTGAGAAACAACCAGTTTATTTTTGCATTTCTGATTAACTGGATCATTAATTAGATATGTTCACTGATGGTACACCAATATTTCTGAATTTTCAAAATTTTCTCACACAATTTCCGAATAGCAATCATGAAATCAACAGTATCGAATTTGGGAACCTTTGGTTATGAAAAACCTATGCCGCATTCGGATATAAGTATGACCTTTAGAAGTTGCCAAGAGGTCCTCTAGTCCTTGAAAGTACTTGTCTAGAGTGCTCTCATTTCTCTTTGCTTATTTTTTATAGAGGACCTTCTCATTGCAGAAGACGGATAGACTCTTCTTCCTGCTTCTTCGCTCCAGCTTCTGCTATAGTTATAACAGGTATAGTTGGATACTTTCGCGACTTAGAAAGAAGATGATTTGATCTTCTTCCGTCAGCACTTGGCTGTGTGTACTTACTTACGTCCTTTGCCTGGGCCAATTTTTCTAATTTGATAACTTATTGGCAAAAATTTTAGCGTTCACTCGCACAAGAAGCTGAATTTCAGTGAAAATACATCAAGGCGAAAAATTAAAGCTGTGCAATAGTTTTTTCACTCAAGAGATGACGACTTCCCTTGTAATGTATTTTGACCCGAAGAATTAGGTGAATAGTTGGAAAATGGATTTTTTTTTTGATATTGACTCATTCGCACTGAGCAAAAGCTCGTATGATTTTATTCCCCATGAGCTGATGCACATGTACTTCTTGGAACTTTAGTTTGAAAGGCCGATGGAGTAATCACTTCAGTGGGGTCATCAATTTTTTGGGACAACTATCGCTGGTCGACTAGTACAGTTGTAAGGTCGTAGATTTTATATAAATGTTCAATGGTTATTGGAGAAGATTTGAAAACTAAATAAAGGTAAGTGCGTCAGTTATCCACCGAGAAACAAAATCATTTTCTTAAAAGTTATAGAAGGCAAAACATCTAGAATTGAACACAACTAATCAGATTATCAGATAGTAATGCAGAGAAGGACATCCATATCCATCAATAGCCAGCATTTAACATTTTTGAGAAAAATGGTTTCATTTTTAATGTTGCTTATGCTATGTGGTAAACTGTAAAAAAAAACCGAGGGGCAACTGATGTAAAAAAATTTAAGAAAATTTGCAAGTTGTGATGTGGTGTTACAGCAAGACTTTGACTATTTAATCCAAGGTCGAATCTGGTAGAACACCGATTCATTCTGAAGCCAGATCTAACGAAATAAATTTTTAGCACTTTATGAAAATAAAGATTCTTTAGTGGCAAAAAAATAAGGCTTTTAAAAAGTGCCAAACTACCACTTCTACGACTATTATTACATATAAGACGTATAACATACTTCTGTGGAATTAGAAGGAGGTACATCCTGTTGTAGTGCGTTCCACTACCATATACCAGCTTAGAATGTATTATCCCATACAAGATACACTTAAGACGTGAACAATAAGTTTAAAGCAAGAAGATACTTCTTAAGTGCAATTGCGTACTCAGACCCAGTCATCCTCCAGTCAATCCAAGTACACAGATATTTGTACGATTTTACCCTCTCTATAACAAAACATTTATCAGAACAAGAACTTGACTCAAAAAATGTTCGTGATTGTTTTCACGTTCTACAAATTTCTAAATAATACCTATATTTTTTACATTTTGTAAAACGAAAATGAAATGGCCCATAATCTGCTTCCTTACCAATCACACTAAAAAAAATTAGTTTGGTTTTATCACTCAATATCATTTTATGCATCTGGAGCTAATGGCAAATTATTTCCAAGTCGTGAGTAATATCAGCAGCAAGATTTAAAGCGGAACTGTTGAGAATTGAACAAGCCATATCACCTGCAAAGGCAGTAACTTTACTACGAAATGTTTGTAAAAAGAGCGAGTTGATAAAAATTAAAACAAGATTTATTCCCAATACAGAACCTTGAGGAACCCCTTACGAGATAGTACTGGTAGAACTCAGTAGTCCATTAATATTAACCCTCTGTTTTCTAAAAGATGAGCAGGAGCAGAGCCATTTGTGTATTGATCCTCTGAAACCGCAGTTGTATAACTTATCTAATAAAATTTTGTGGTCGACATTATTGTAATATCGACAAAAACAGCCGCAGTAAAATACCTATTATGCAAGCCATTCTATTTATTTGAACAAAAATTCAAGAGGGCACCTTCTGTCGACAACCCAAATAGAAATCCAAATTTCAAGGAATTTACTATTCTTTTATTTATAGCTTTTTCAAAAAATTTCGAGAAAACAGATAGTAAAGAAATAGGCCTGTAAATTTTTATACATGTTCTATCACCCTTCTTGAAGAAAGGTATCACTTCAGCTAGCTTCAAATCGTCAGGAGCATACCACATGCAATACTCATGTTGTAAAGGTGGCATAAAACATCACAAATGTTTAAGGAAATTTTCTTAACGAAATTATTAGAAAAGGAATCAGATGAGGAAGAATTGGAACTTTTTTGACATTATGATTTTGTATATTTCGAATGATGTTAGAGACTCAAAAAATAAACTTGGAGGGGCTGACAAATCTCTCGCAAAACAGTTGCATTTAGTTTCTCCTTCTTTCTATTTCTTACTTGCTTAGAATGAGCAATGAACTGTACATTTGTGTCATTTTTCAATATTTAGCATCAAGATGAATACTTACAACCCAATTTGTTTTCCAAAAGCTTACCCGAAATTAATAAGAAAAAATATTATTAAATATCATTTATTTTTTATTTTTTTTTTATTTTTTATTATTAATAATGTATTAATTTAATTTATTCAATATGTTTTAACGAGACGAATTTTCTTCTAAATAAATAAAAATTAAAGTCAAATTTTATTATATCACATCGATAGCTTAGTATTAATATAAACATTTTTTTGAAGACTGAATTCAAAAACCTATTCACATTTATTCATATTATTCGATTTCCTCATGCCATGAAGGAAGACAACAACTCGCAGCATCCATAAAACTGAATTAGACCCGAAATAACAAACCTGTGCAGATAGGGCCCAAAATTAAGAAAAGTATTTATAACTTGAGAAATAGCGAAAATGGCATCTTGTAACGATAAATAATAAATATTTTCAGCTTAATATTATTGTTATTTTACTTTATATTATTGCATAGTCTTTGAAGGTAAATCTGCTTTCAAATAATCTGACTCGGTCTGCAATTGAATGTTGATTGCTTTTATTTGGAGACACTATCAACTCAAAAACTCTTTTATCAAATAATCGGCTCGTTTATGATGTACTTTCCGTGCCTGATAATAATGGATCTGATGCTAGCTACAGCTAGGTTTTTTTGCTAGAGTTATTCAAATTTTTTCTAAACCTATTTACCTTTTACTTTGTAAAAAGTAAATTACTGACAGAAAGTTAAAAGTTTAAATAACCGCTTTTGAATAAACACTACAAAAATACATTATAAACGAAAAGGCGCAACCTTTTCTCTTTAATAAGTAATCTTGAAAGGTTATTTTTTAAGGTAAAAGTCTTGGCTCAGATCAGTTAGAAACACGTATATACCTTTAAGGAAATACTCAGAAATTTAAGTTGCTTTTGCAAATTCAACTGATGAGTTATAAATTGTATACGAAAAAGCTCATCAATATTTTTCGCTTACAATTTAAATTAATTGACAATTTGTAAAGTGGATAACATTTCGGTTTTGCGGGTTTCTTGGATCAGAAACTTGAAACACATCAACATTATTTCTCATAGAGCGAACTCAATGCTTGTTTGGATTAGATTAGATTATGCAGGGTTATGAAGTGCTTCATAAGACACAAGGCACCATATTGGGCCCATCGCGATCCCTGATGCGGAACAACAGGTTTAACATTTTCATCGAGACAGTTTGTTTCCCTAAAAAAATTCAAAATTTCTTTGTAGTTGATGCGTTCTACTTCCTCAATGGTTTCAAAAAAGTATTTGCCCAAACGTTTTCTACGGCTTCTAGCTTTAGCCTGGCATTCACTTAATAAATGAGTTATATACTCTTCGACACTCAATTCACCGCAGTGTCTGCATTCGTCCGTGACCAAGAGACCCAGTCTCCTTGCATGTTTCCCTAAGAGGCAGTGCCCCGACAGTGTGCCCACCGCTATCCTCAGTTGCTTCCTGCTCAGCTGAAGTATTTCGTTTGTCTTCCTGCGGTCGAATGTAGGCCATAGGGCCTCTGATACCCTGTATTTCCTTGAGTTTGACCAATTTTGGTCGACTAGCAGTTGCCTTAACGGTACACGCAGGAGGTTTAATAGAAACACTTATGGCCGGAGGTAGTTTACCCCAATTTCTGGCTAATTCGTCCGCTATATCGTTTCCTTCGGCTTCGGAGTGTCCAGGCACCAAACATAGTTTCACCTGATTCTGTGTGCATAATACCTTAAGCATTGTGCGGCAGTTTCTGACTAGCGATATCCCGGCCGGATACCGATTTCATTTGTTGTAGTTCTGCAGCCTTAAGTACTGTAAGAGCCTCTGCCTGATAAACGCTACAAGCATCCGGTAGTCTTAAACAGACTCTAAGGTCTTGGTTTGTGGAGAAGATTCCAGAGCCTGCACCCCTCTATGGATTCAGAGCCATCAGTGTATACTGCAATTTCGTTTTGCTGTAATACTGCTTTTGGTTGCCATTCATCTCTTCCAGGATACGTTATTTCGTGCGGCGAATAGAAATCTAGTTCAGGAAGGATTTCATCCATTACCTTAGATTGCCTGTAAGAATTTCTTTTAAAATTGAAATGCCCGTGCTAAATTCTAAAAGAATCGAGCGGTTACCTTCTCTTCTATTTCTGAAGAGTAAGTGCGCCTTTTCCCGCTTGAAGTCTTATCTGTATGTCAAGCGGCAGCATATGGAGGAATACGTCCAGTGCTGCCGTTGGAGTACTACGTAAGGCAGCTGTTGTGGCAAAACTGGCTGTCCTCTATACAGCTGGTAATTTGCCCAATGTCGTTGCCTTGAGTGTTGCTTTCCACCAGACAAGAGCTCCTTACGTTAGTATCTGTCTGACTATCACAATGTAGAGCCAGCCCATCATTGCTTGTTTAAGTCCCAAAATTTTCCTTCTGTTCTTTTACTAATAGAAAGGGCATTATATGCCTTTTCAATCCTTTCCTATGTGTTCAAGTTCCAGTTTAATTTTCTATTAGAATTATTCCTTTCGGACCGAAATGGACAGCTCTACCCCCGCTAGTTTCGGCAGCTTGAACGTGGTTGGATTAAAAGAGAGTCTTAATAACTTAATGACCTTTATGTTGTTTAGCAGATGTTCATAAGTTTTGTGCATACGATCCTCTAATATACTTTTGTGGTCTTCTCATTACAAATGTCATAAACAAGCAAACTCACTTAAACAAGCAAACTCAATCTACTAGATTTGTCTTAGCTTGAGAGCAGACGATTGTCTAAAAAGGCAACATTCGTCCTCGTTCCGTACCAATTGTGAACGGTTTTATCCTTTTCACATCGTTATATTTTGTTAACATTTCAAATATGTAAACAACATATTTGAAAAATTCATTAGTATTCCAAATAAATCTGTGCTTGTTTTTATAGCTCGAATAACAAGGTTTCTACCTCTTCTTCATCAGTAAAAGTATTGTTAGCCAAGTGCAATTGCACTCAGTAAACAGACGTTTCAAATACAGTATCATTATCGAACTTCTATCGATCCGCCTATAAGGCGCATAAAAACAGCCACCAATGAAAACGGATGAAAATTGTCTTGGTATCTTGAAGTAGTTGTTGTCCACCTTTGGGTGGAAGGAGTATGGAAGAGTTGGTATAACCAAACTGAACTGAAGTTTGATTTATAAAATTGTTAAATTGTCTTGTATAAATTTCATGGAAAGTCTTGTTCCTCTGAAATTGACTAAAGAGAAGTAAAGTCATAGCATCCAGCTGTTGTTATGATTGTATGTTCTTAATTTATTTTCCCAAGGAAATTCTTGAACTCCAATTAAAATTGCCAAAGTCAAAAATCATTTTATTTGCCTTCATTCTTTGTTTTGATTGCTAAGTCGTCTCTGACGTCAGAGCATAATGATTTAATTGATTTAAATGGGTTAACATTGAAATATTGCTTCCAAAGCGCTGACGCATGTGCGAAATATACAAGTGATATATTTCTTGAATCGCCTTGACATGGTTGACGAAAGTCATCTGAAATGCCAAAAGTCTTTTTCAGGCGTCAATCGTATACAGACTGGTCATGAACTCAGCTTTACGGAATTTTCTTTCAACAGAATAAAATGAATGTATTTTTTTTTATTTTAATAGTAATAGGGTCCACATTTTATGGTTCCGAAAGTTAGTAAGCGAAGTTAAGCTTAAATGATCCCATAAAAAATAAGGAAAACACGTTTCCTTAACCACTGTAGTGCGGGACGTTTACATAAAATTTGTTCTGATGTTTCATCCCCTTCCAGGTACATCCGACATTCCTTCTCGCTGGGTGGCGGAGCTGGTAGAGCGCTTGCCTTTCAGTTGATTCAATTGATAGGTCGCAAGTTCGATTCATAGAGTGGTCTAGTTTTTCGAATCTGGTCCAGTCACTGTTGGCCATTGGGATAAAATTAATGGAACTATCACTGGATTAGCCGACCAGCGATAGTCTGACTAGATGCGTGGCGTTATTGTAGTGGTTGTTGTATCGGTTTGATTCCTATTTCGTGTTGTCAAAATTGTTTGTGTAGATTGTGTGTAGATGGCTCTGCTGTGGAAGCATAACACTGATATGGGAGTTAAAGCTAATAGGTCGATATAAAATTTCTCCGTCCCGTTTCGGGTTCCACTCACGGAAGTGAGTTGAAACCAAATACATCTGAGTTTTTCAAGCCACTACATAATCTTTCATTCTTCTCCTTGTTCTTCTGCTCGCTCTGTGCTACATACATCATAAAAGTATTCATATCCTCTTGAAGAGTGAGCCAATTATGAAAAAACAAAACAAACAAAAATCGCGGCACAAGTTCATTTTGTTGATGTGGTTATTCAGGCCACAGTTGCCATTAAGAAAAAATTTGTCGACAGGTCTAGGCGAAGATTGTTTTCTCATTTATTAATCAGCGTTGTCCAACTGACGCTTCAAAATGGTTCTGGACCTATGAAAGCAATTTTCGGACAGCTCTAGAGACCTCATCTGCAGATTTGTTTCCTGCAATCCCCTTGTTTCAGGGACTTTTTTCTCTTTGTTGTGTCTGGCGAAGGGATTTAACTGCATCGTTCCAAAATTTGACAGTTTTCGACATTATGTTGGAATATAAAGCCCCAAACTATTGTCTGGCTATCTGAAAAGATTTGGATTCTAGCGCCTTTTAAATCACTGAGGAGATTGTGTCTGGCGGATATATCAATGACGTGGATTTTAGCTTGAAACACGTCAGGACTGAAGCCAATGGTACAGAGATCCTCGTGTTAAGTCCAAAGAAGCTCTAAATTCAGAATCCATTTTTGATCCGCCCGTAAACCATAGTAGACTTTTGAGGTCTAATGTGGGAGCACCATTGGACCAATTTTAACCTGCCGAAAGAATGCTGTCTGACCCCCACAGTCACACAAGCTTGGTGGCAAGTTCAAATAAAAGTCATCACTGAATGCAATTTCACAGTAAAATTCAGCTCAGTTTTCAGTTGACTTTCAGGCTATTCACTTAACGTACTAAGCCAACAATGGTCCATTCGTTTCAATTACTGCACTTGTTGAATTTGATACTGGTGTTGGCCAATAATTTCCGAGGCCGAGCTGCTTAGAATCACAACGTTTTGTTAAGTTTGAGTCTACGCTTACAATCACCTCCACCTTCAGAGTCGATGACTTCTTCGGTATTCTCCTTTCTCAGCGATCCAAGTGGGGCCTTCCCAACGTGTTGATTCATTGGTTTGCGTATTATCTATCAAATACAATTCAAGAAGCATCTTATAGAGGTGCCAGATCAAGAAATATACAAGTTCATAATAGACGCTGGTCCTCAAAAGAACTGTTGTGTCCCAATTTTTTTTTCTGGAGTGCCGCAAGGAAGTCACCTTGGACATTTGCTTTTTGTTTTGTTTATCAACGTGATTTTCATTTACGATCTTATCTATGAACAGTCTCATAAATTAAGAAACACAACGATTTTCAAGGCAAGGCAAGCATAATTTGAGGACTCTGTTCTCTTCATGGGCTGCTTTGTTATTTGAAGTAAGAGCTTAATAAATAAATTAAACAAAACTGTTAAAGATAAGAGTTTATGTAGAAATATGTTGAACCATAAATTGGGCTAAGTCAATTTTGTGGACAAATATTCAGCGATTTCTGAAAACTTTTTTTTTTGTTTATTCAATGCACTTTTATTTCTTAAATTCATTTTACTTACATGCTAGACAAAAACGCTTAAAGCTAGCTAAATTAACTAAACTATTTATATCTAACTTACTGGCCCTATGCCGGCGCTCTTAGCTAAACCTAAGTTAAATTGACTTTCGACTTAAATTATTATTTTTGATTTTAAATTTAAATTACATTATTTAATAACTTAGAAAATATTTATTTTTTTTAAAAAACTTAGTGACCGGAACTTTTTTTATGTTTTCCTTAAACTAGACCTAAATACTAACTATAAACTTAATTAAAACCTAAAATCTTAACCTAACTTAATATAAGATAAAAAACTAAATAACAGTAAATTAATAACTACTTACACTACCTTAAGAATATATAAGCCGGCCAAGGCTAACATGACATGTTATCCAATTTGCCATAAGGGCCCTCAAGTTAAAAATTACACATACGACAGACTTCTTCTCTTCGTTTAACCACCAATAGTGTCGACGTTGCCATACGACGTCTGCTCTGTCGCGGTCTGATACTTCCCTACTTAACCTAAGAGTCTCGGCTGAGCCAATTGCGACGTCTTGGTTATAGTTGACTCGCCCGTGCACAGCTTTGCGGGCCACGTGGAAGATTAACGACACCGCTAATCTATCCTGGACCAGACCTTTTCTAGCTAAATAGAGTAACGCTTCAGGGGGAATCAGGCCGTTAAAGCGCACAGTCTCATGGTGTAAATCATTGGGGTAGAAAGCCCCGGAGATCAAGTTGTTGGTCGAAGTCATTGCTCTTGCAATGTGACTTCGAATAAGCTTTATCAGAAAGTTATCCACTCTGATCAGGTTGGCCCCAATGTACAGGACCTCATTACTGTAGAATTTTTTGTACTCAGACTCTGGAGTTCTATATAATTTCTGAAAACTGTCCGAGTGCAAGTGTGACCATTGTTATTACTCTTAGTATGCTTAGCATAAATGTCAAAGCTGGCTTAGCAGATAACACTATCAGAACTTCAACGCTCCTAAAAAAGACCATTTATGAGTGAACTCAATAAAAAGTTTAAAAACGCATTCATCAAAAAAAGCTTTTTCTTTCAGTATATCCTTTTACTGTGACGTACACATTTTCACATTTCCACTGGATCAACATTTTTCTATTTGATGAACATACGCATGCATGTTTCGTAATTTTACATTTTCAAAATACTGAATGCCGGTCAGTCATAAAAATAAAGTAAAAAGTCGAACATGATCGTATTCCAAATAGTGTAATAGATAAATTGATGCACTGTTGAATTTATTTTTAGATTTAGATGTTAGAGAAATAAATTGAATGCTAAATTTGACTTGGGGAAAAAATTCGAGAGGCGTCTAATGCAAACAATCGACGACGACGCATTGTTTAAACAATTCATCGCAAAAATGGAGTGTTTGTTTGGAAAATTTGGGTCAACAGAATTTATTATTTATTTTCTTGGCCTATGAAAGATTTAAACCGAAAGTGAGTGAGTAATTTATTCGGGTCTTGTTGAATTATTCATAATTTTATTTTTGTTTGCTTTATTTTATAGTTTTGCTTAACTGTTTCTTAAGTAGAATCAAATAGCTATGAGTTCAGTAAACTGAAACTACTTGCTTAAAAATATCGAAAGATATAAGGACAATTTAATTAACATATGTAGCTTGGTAATTATGAAATATGAAAATAACTTTTTCAGATGTTGAGAAAACTTAAAAAATATGTCTCAAAAAAAGAAATATAAATTTATTTTTGAAAGAAAACAAAGCCCATTTTCTTAAGTTCTTAAGCATTTCAAAAGTTATAATTATTTATGAAATAAAATATTTTTGTTCTTGGACTTGTCATGCTTTTGCACGGTTTTTAGTGAAAATTAAATGAAAGCTTCATTTTCATCTCCGTGGTCCAAATTGTCAGCATCTTGAAGACACTGATGCTTAACTTTTCATATAGTGCATATCCGCGGAAGGAATAATTTTCGGCTAAACAGATAACTTGACGTTACAATACTTTCGGCTTAACTTGAGTATCGTGTGTTGTTAATGGCCCGTGTTGACCCATAGAAGCTGAAATGCTGGCAATATTTGCTTCTTTTTTGTAATTACATCTTCGGTACTTTGAAATGGTCCATTTTATTATCTTTTCGTTGGTAACATTTTGGTATAATATGGAGCCAAACCAGACTTATAATCCAATATATCCAGCGACAGCAATTGAAACATTTTGATTGTCATTCGCTGGATAAATGGGTTCTACTCGTCTTTTCTGTTTTGCAATCACCCCAAAAGAGCGATCGCATTTCAAAAAACTATGTTCTGACAAGTGATGTTCGATAAGGCTTATATTTGTGTATTTTCCACAATCATGCCAGTATTGGACGAGTGTGTTGATTTTATTTTGAGAAACGCAGTTATCAGAAAATAAAAATAGCTTGTGAACAGTTTCACTCAAAAAGTTTTGAAAAAATTTTGTAGGAAGCTGATGACTTCATTTGGACCTTTTTTCCGATTGCCTTATCATACATGCACACGTGACTTATTTTGGTACTGTATTGAAAAATAAAGTTATAGACCCATGGTTCTCATTTATGAAAAAAAACATCACTCGATGATATTAAAGGAAGTAGCAAAAGCAAAACTTATGCACTGATAGCTGTTTGGCTATAAATACATAGGGCAATCTTCTGACTTGGCAGGATATTTGGATGTATTTTGATTTGACGACATGCTTCCCGGTTTGCAAAAAGTTCCGTATGGAAAACACTGGAATAATCGTGCAGTCAACAGGCTTTATTGATGTTCAGAGATTATGAGAACACACCAGCACCGACTTCGCCGCCCATCTTAGAGCCGTCAGTATAGATTGTCCAGTTGAAATCTTTGCATATCTGCCTAATATTCCATTCCGATCATTCAGGGATAAGAATGTCAAAGTTATTTGAATGGATAAATTCTAGGAACCGTATAGTCCGTTGGTGATGATACCAAATCGTTTGGTATATATAGCATGCAGACTCTCTGAGCTTCTTGGCGTTATATGCTGAAGTGTTTTTAATATGTAGGTCCAAAGGTAGGAGATGCAGCATTACCATCAGAGCACCAGATGGAGTCGTTCGCAGAGCGCCTGTGGTACCTATGCATGCTGTTCTCTGTACCTCGTTTAGTTTAATGAAGTTGTATTTTTTCCTGATGTCCGGCCACCATACTAGTGATTCATGGAAAGAAACAAAAATGATATCTGCGGCTTTAAAACCAAGGTCTGATTATCGACCACGGCAGCGCTTCAGTATTCTGACATCTGAACTTCTTCCAAGCATTCGGTGAAGTCAATCATTCGATGCACAAACAAAATCTTATTTTGAAATTCAGCGACTGATAGAATACCTTTTATCCGAAGTGCCAATGGGCTCAATATATGGACCTGTTTTAGTAACTCGTGAAAATGTATTCATTTATAAATGTGCAACCGAAATCTGAGTTATTATGTCATTGTCAGTTGGTCGATTCTAGATATTTAAGCGCGTTCAATTGGAGACCTCAATGCGGCCATTGGCTTGTCTATAAGAAGTCATCTCAAACTGATACAATGTATTTCGCTCATTTGAAACGAGTAACCTTCATAACCTTCTTTGCTTTAAGGCATCGATAGAGGAGTACTTAAGGCGTTGGTTAAGGCTACTTTCCGTCCTTCACGGCATACGTCTTTCGAACAAAAATAGTTCGATTATCCCAAATTTCTGAGTTCGATCGTCGATTTGTATAGTTAAGTGTGGGCATATACTTGAAATTTGATGGCCTTTTCCAGGACTTGGCGCACTATGCAAATTCGGTACATTTCCAATTTTTCGGTCAGTAAACCGCACTGATATTGACCAAACTGTGTGTTTTGCGAAACAGCTTAAGATGCTCGCGTAATACACTTCTTTGGATCATGTGAGCCCTATAAGGCAGGGATATTCGTCGATTGTTGATCTTCGATTTGCGGGCATGTTTTCATCCTCCGAAACTTGACAGATGTATCTAACGCATGCTCCCTACCAGAAAAACTGCACCATATCAAAAAAAAATTTTTTTAAACTATTTGAACCTTTATGCAGTCATACAAGTTTCTTTTGAAATGGGTGTGAGAATCAGCTGAGTTTTTGTGGTCATTGTTGCCTATTCAACTGCGATTTGGTGACAGGATCTCCTTCTCATTTACGTGAGATTGAGTGCCTAGTTTGCAGACTGCAGCGTGGCTATAGCCCTTTTTTGTAAAATTTACGTGCCAAGTTTCTCCCAAACTGTTTTAAATGAGAGAGGAAAGTTATTAATCCTTTGGCTGATGAACACTAGCGATTGCCAGCAGCTTCGTCGGTGTATTTGCATGTCTTTTCGCAGACTGGTGACAGCAAGCGTACTACTTGACAAAACAATGCGGTGTAAAATACAATTTTAATTAACATAAAATTCCATCTACTATAAGCATAATTTATTTGGAAAGACTTTAACATTAGCTGCGCTTACTACTCTTGACAAATTAAAATTAATTTTCAATATTATATCGAACTTTTTTATAGACCTTTTCGGGTTCTTAAAATTTTCTATAAAAAGTAATTAAATATCTCCTACTGCGAAGGTAGCGTTCGAAAAAATGCATTATCTCGAGTTTTTTAACGACTTTGTTTACAAAATTGGTCGCGCTGATGGCCCTTTTCTAGGTCCTAAAAGTCCATTCTACATATTTGTGAAAGACCTTTAAAAATCGAACGTGTAATTTCGAATATTACCTCCAAAATGCAAATAATATTTTAATTAGATATTGCCATAGCTATGAAATTTCCCGTAAGCTAAAAAGGTTGTCGTTCAAACGAAGGCAACAGCAATAAGGGTTTAAACTTTTGAAGCCTTTACGGATACAACAGTGTAGCATCTTTTGATGATCTGTTTACGGAACAAGTTCTAGCCCTCTTCTTAAACTAACAACGCACTTCTCACTGCACTAGTTAACTTCATATTTTGAGTTTTACATACAATTTTTCAATTAATAATATCTAAGTCATGTCCCTTGTCACTCTTTCGAATCTATACACATTTTCGTCACAAAACTCCCATGAAACAATCCATGAAAAGGGTTTTCCTGATTTTACTTCATAAAATATTTGCTCCATTTAGTTTGTTATTGTTTGTCCTTGGCGAGTTATTTGAATGAAAAAAGTTAGTCCTCTCGATTTAGATGATGATTGCCAATATTCCGAATGTCCTCCGTGGCTTATTCAATTTTTCGGGACAAGGATTTATGTGCCAAATATTGTCAATACTACACAAAACTTCGAAACGTGGCACTTTTCGAAATAAATCAAGGAACCGAACTACATGCTCCCATTCGATTACTGCGGCCTTATATTTTTTGTTTTTGGCAAAGCACACAATACTCATCATAGATACATATTTAAATTTTATGTCGCACATTTTAAACATTTCGCTAAGGCAATAAATCTAGCATGCCTTTCCTTTAAAAAAATATGACGTATCCTCAGTTGGCATCGCAACTTATTTGAATGTAAATAATGAACTCCAAGCTCTTTTAATTGCCTTGAAAGGACACAACATTAAAATTGAGCTTCCATCGAAATGTTAAAATCAAATATTTATTTAAAATCACCATTCCTCGATTAAGGATTTAAAAAGTAAAATAAAAATATATTTGTTTACTGGCACAAGACATCAATCAAAGCGAAGGGCCATCAATGCGATAGACATCGCTAGTGGGCGTTTTTAGCTTTCAATGTCTTCTTCATTCCGATTCGGATGACTTTAAACGAGACGCTTCTTCTGTTTCTATCCGAATTGAAGAATTTCGCCTCGAGTGAGGTCGAAGTCTTGGGCGAATACATAAATTTGTATTTTTGTTGGGATCTATTTTTAGATTGTTGTCGTTTCGTTTAGATATAAAATTAATAAAATTTGGATTAGTGTTGGTGTTTGTTGGGGATCTTTGCGTTAGATTGCTTTTGTAGAATGGTTTGTGCCTTGACTTGTGGGGAGATTTTCAAAGTCTCCGATGTGAAAAACGCTTTCGTAAGTTTGAAACAGATGATTTCAAAAAAAAAAAAATTCAAATATCATTTTGTAATAGAGCAGAGCATGTCGAATGCGAACGTTGTGAATGAATTTTCAACGTTCGAATTTTGAATGTCAAGACACAGTTTTGATGCCTCATAACATTCGTTTTATTTTACTTTGTTCAAAAGGTGTAATTTCAAATTTATGGAAAAAATGTCAAGGGTGCGAACTAATTTTTAAATGCATTCTCTTTGGATGGTTCTAAAGTTTTGTTTGCTGGTCAGGTCAGGAACGTGAGTTTAGCATCATGATGCAGCGCGGCTTCCGAATCGCTTTAATGTTATATTGGCAACCACGTTCAGAAAATCCTATAGTGTGATAAGCCCAGGAACAAGAGTCTTTCGGAGCATCTGATCACCTTAGAGCATGCAGGCAGTATGAGCTTCAATCTTGTCATCCCTATAGAGTTCTGCTAAAAAACATGCGTCTGTAATTGAACTTTCAGATCGAGCAGTCGATCCGTTGGCAGTTTTGCAGGAGGAACAAAATGTGGGCTACTGAGTTTATGCAAGCCGCGGAGAAAGGCCATTGAATTGAGATCGGTATGTGAACATGTGTTCTTGTCTACAGCTTGAGTGGACTTAGAATGGAGCAAATGCTTAAGAGCATCAATGGTTTTCTAAGGGACCACTTTTCGGACCGCGTCAGCTCGATAATGGGTGATTTCAAGTGATAGACCCCCGAGTGTGTCGGTTGCATTATTTTTGTTGTGTTTAATTATTTAAATCCCGCACTTATTTCAAACCTCCAAGGACCCTTCAATACCTGAAGGCACACATAAAGCCAGAAATTTACAACATACCAGCTGATGCATTCGTCACGATCACGACAAACTCGCAGAGTAACGGTTAACGTATAAGGACGTCCATCCACGTCCCGCACTGAAGACAACGTGAAAAAAGTCTAAGATTTAGTGTTGGCAGATCGAATAGTGACCATCATACTTTTTGAGGGGCAATGATTAGTCCTGGAGATTTGCGCTTATACTCGGAATGCTTGGATACTGCCGTTTCATCAGGCAGTGGCCCGGGTACTCTCAGAGATCTGCGGTTATGTCCGGGGATTGCCCGGGTATTTCGGTGAGTTCCGGAAGGGGCTCGGATTCATAAATGAGGGGCTCGTTACTTTCGGGAGGGGCCCTGATCCTCGCGGAGACTTGCGGTTGTATCCATGTCGAAATTTCGAGTGTGAATCATGAAAAGTTCGAGAAAGAGACAATTTTTTTTACATTTCGTGTCGTTGAAGGAATGTAAAGTGTCGAGTTCGGAAGTTTATGGCATCAGTTTTTTTTTTTTTTGGACGGTGAAGGAAAGGGAGCCCTTATTTCAGGCTCTTACTATCCATCCTAAAAAGAAGATTGCAGGAGGCTATGTGGGCAAAAACGTGAGCCGGAGTGCTTACGAGTTTTTTATTCTACTAAATGCATGGACTTTTATATGACCAGCGAGTATCATATATTCAGGCCGTGCAATTTACAGATGAAGGTGAGAATTGAGGTGCTCACAAAATTACAAAAAAATATGAGAATAGTAGCTTTACACTAGGTTTTACCCTTAGGCCTCCAATTCGGCCCGTAGTATTTCTCCATTTTCTATATGGAAAAAAAATCATTCGGCTCTTAACGAGGAGTCCATGATTTTACCGACCGCTTAATTTTTAAGGAGGGTCAGGTGTGGTATCTGTGCCAAACCTAGTGGCTGGAAAGTGGCAGAAATTTCTGTTTCTTCCTCAGAATTGTCGCATATTTTGTTTTCTGCTCTTCTTTGTCTGGATGAGTGATATTCCAGTTTGATTTAATGATTTGTCGAATAATTGGCATTACTTTTAATGGTTGCCAGGGTGACACCTAATTTCTTTCCAGTATTCACGTCCCTAATCCTGGCTCCTTCCCTTACTAGGTACAAGATGAAAATAGTAATTAACGTTGTTTCCAGTTTCCTGATCTAAATTGTGCATTTTTTACTGAATACAATTTAATGACAAAACATCGGCAGAAGAGTTGCTCTATCAATAAAAAAACAATCGACATTAGCGAGACTTAAAAATTAATACTTTATTATGCAGCTAGAGAAGGCAAAACTTCATCGATTTCTGGTTAAATCAGGAAGTATCGTCCTCTCGAACATGCATAGTTCTCAAGTCTACTTGTCTCCGAATAGAAGATTTTAATCCCTCTTAGCAGCAAAATATTTCCCAAAGCACTGTTAGACAAACCCAAATTTATCTTCTGACCTTTAAACTTTATCAACTCTAACGATTTGTTCCACACAAATGACGTCCATGAACCCAAGTGTCAATGGACATGAAGCAAAAGTGATAAATCTAGAAAATTTATCTGATTTCAATATGGAACTTTATATATATGTATATATTTATTCCATCTCTATTTCGGATGTATAGAAAAGGATAAAATCATTTTGCACATGAAGAACAGTCGTCGACCCTTGTAGATAGAACTTTTGTATTGTTTTTTATGTGTATTTTCAGAGTTGCTTAGGAATGACAGTTTGTTGATTAATAAACCAGTAGACGCAGCCCGTTGCTTATAGTTTGTCCTGAAATAGAAAGGAATTATCTGTCTAACAATGAAATATTGAAAATTTATCTTCGTTTCCAATACATCCTTGTATGCAGAGCTTACTAGTTATTTCAGCAAGTGAATTCGTATTAAATAATGGAACGGGATTAAATAACTTATTTTAAAAATTAAGTCGTTACTTTATTTGCAAATCAATTGGTTTTAAATGATGGGGCTTACACTAGAAACTCGGTGGTTATACCTGCCCTTCTCAGTCTAAACAAATATAGATGTTGTTAGAGTGCGCATCCTTTTCCTGACTTGCAATACTGGCTTTCTTCTAATTTTCACTTCCGCATTGGAAAACAGAAGACTTTGCAATCTCTGCTAGAAAAACCTTAAGGCCACTATTGCCAGAAATGCGTTAACCGTCTATGTATCCTTAGCATTGCATTTCCCGCCATATTAAAGGTGTATTTATGCACTGATTTGAAATATCAGTCCCACTTTTAATGGTTCAAAATCCAGCGACAAAGCCCATACAAGAACAAGCCGCCAGGACTTGTGTCTTTCCATCTTTATGCGTGTTTTTTATTAAATAAGTTTCCTTGAATAGCCACATCATTTCAATTTTAAGTCGGTACTACAATCGAGTATTAGACTACGCAGCACAAACATAGAAAGCTTTTTTACACTCAACCATGTTGATCGAGAACATAGGATCTAAATTCGATCTTTGACTTGTTCATCTGCATTTTAATTGCCTTCGTTATTACATTGTGCTGCGATTCAGAAAAAATGGACTAAGTGAATATAAATCTCTCTTCGTGTCGTGTTAGAAATTTAACTCCAAAACATATCATCAATTAAATCGACAGAATATGGAAACGATATCGCTCTTAAACCTAATCTACAGTTATCGACTCATCGAAAACTGGATGTCATATTTTCAGAAACATTAAATCTACAACTTTTTTTAAAACAAATTAAGATGCGATGAGCTTTAAGCTATTGAAGAAAATATTTTAAAACACATTCCAGGACAAACTCTCTTTGGCTCTGGCTCGGGTATCTGCGATCACCTGATCCGTAAAACGGAGGTTCGGCCTTCCCTGTCGTCTCGAACCTGGGGGCTGTGATTCGAAGATTCTCTTTGCTGGAGCATAATTTTCCCTTCGCTCGATATGGCCGGGAAAGTGTTGTCGAGATGCTGGACTGCTATTTTCACTCGGCTCCATACAGCAGAACTGGCAGGATCAACGATTTGTACACCATATATTGTCTTCCGAGTTGTAAGTTTTTTTTCCATTTGTTTTCTTGGGTAAGTCTTCGCCAAATCTTCACTAAGATGCCATTCTTGGAGCTGAGGTAGGTTAACTCTTTAATCACCTCGTGAAACCTGTTGCCAGTAGTGACGTTTTGTCCTTTGCGGTAGATATATGTTTCTTTGTTGGTTGATAACATTTACTTTGTTTTGGGATCGTTTACATCAAGGCCAACTCGATTCGCCTGTTTACCAATTGCCGTAAAAGCCTGTAGGACGGCGCGCTGCGAGTGACCGATGGACTGTTTTGCTGAGAAAATTCCCTTCGGCATGAGATTGAAGAAGTTACATGAAAGCTCATCTCCTTGCCGAAATCCAGCGAATGTTTGGAATAGTTCGAAGGACTTGCTATCAAATTTGCACATTGCACCATGTGTTTTCCAGCGTCATGCTGTATAGCTGGATTAATTTAGCCGGGATACCGAATTCGGCTATCGCCTTGTAGAGTTTAAGGCGACGAATGTCATCATATTCGGATTTGAAGTCGATGAAGAGATATTGAGTCTCGGAATTGAAATTTTTTGGTCCTTTCCAAGATTAACCTGGAATATTGGGTTGATCTTCAATCTGAAGGGCGGAAACCACACTGGTTCATACCGACATCATATCAAAGCATTCGAAGGAGTTGTCCTAAGGGCACCTGTAGTCCCTATTCATGCCATTCTTTATACTTTGTTGAGTTTTGTAATATTGTGTTTTATCTTACGAGCCAGCCACCAAACTAATGATCCGTAAGTGAGAATTGGACGTACTACGGCAGTGTACATCCACTTAACTATTTTAGGTCTTAGGCCTTAATTTTTACCAAAGGTTTTGTTACAGGAATATAAAGCTATGCATGCTTTCTTGACCCGTTGATTAAGGTTGATCTTCTAGCTGAGCTTAGGATCTGGCTAGACTCATAGGTACTTTGCGCTGCGTAATAGAGACAGACAGAACTAGATTTTTCTTTGTGAGAAACATCATTTCCGTTTTGCCTTTTAGCAAGAAAAAATGAATTCCAACCTTTAATTTGATTTATAGGTTGATCCCCAAAAACAAGGCATGATAGGATCAACCCCTCAATAAATGGTCATATCCATTCCGGAATGGACACTGGAAAATGAAGAGATTTGATTTTGAGAACTATTAACTTGTGAAAAAGCCTACCAATGTCCTTAAAGGAGCTAGTGTATATGCACTCGGCTGGATTCCCATCTTCTATAGCTTTTTTTTGTAAGTGAAGTAAACTCTGACAAAATAGTCAGAGGGGATTTGGTTTTTACAAAGTCATGCAGTTTTTCTTGTCACATTCTTTCAAACTGAATTCCAAACATGATACCAGTAGTTATTGAATTAACTACAAAGATCACTACATCACAATAAGCCGGATATTTTTCATGAAGTGTGTCAAAACTAACCTCTTTTATCAAAACCTTAAAAAATGTGGACAGACATAAGAATCCAAATTCTAAAATCCTTAACCGTCTCCAAGTGGAGTTTTGGTATATTTAGAAGCCTATCCAACAAAATATTTTCGTACAAGTGCAAAATTGTGCACAATTAACGCACAAGTGATGCAATATTTTATCCAAAACAACTTAATCCTTCGTAACTTCAATGAAAACAACGCACCGAAGACAAACTCATTTTCACATGTAGCCACGGAAGACACAACTAATACCAGAAATATCAAAGCAGCTTATTCCCCAACAAATCATAATCATCTGAACCAACATGATTGGACCTCGCTCAACATCCACGAAAACAGTGGACATTCGCCTCAGATAATTTGGCTACTAATACTGATTAATTGATTTGTGCCAAATCTCACCCTGTACTCCAATTAGTTTGGCTTAATTGCCAGAAATCATAATTACACATTCGTTCGGTCATTCCATATGTTGCGTTTGTGTCCACAAATAGGTTTCCCCTGTTGTTGTTCGAGAGCGAAACAGTCGCAAATTGGCACGAATTAGACTTTCGAAGACGTTGGTGACTCTTTCTGGCCATAGTTATTAGGAAAACGAGTCTCAAGTGATTTTTAGAAAATTGTCTCGGATTGCATGGTATTTCCCCACTTCGAGCTTTCGCATGAAGCGTGAAAAAATTAGAAAAAGAAAATGAATAAAAATAAATAAAAACGCGGCTGCCAGAGCCCTGCTGAATCGAGATGAGAGACGTTGTTGTCGTTCCAATAAGTAAATTAAGCGCGTAAATCTTGTGTTCGAGCAATTAAAATCGAATGCCTGAGATGTTCGATTACTTCCGGGTCTTTTTTTCTTTTTGAGTTAAGTCAATTGTCATCTCGGATTATGATGAATTGATAGGATGAAAAAAGTATATATGATAAGTTTTTGGGTTTACCTTAGAGACCGCGAATAAAAACTTAACCCTCAATATAATATTTGTTCGGAAGCTACGGGCGTATCTCAAGGTTCGATATTGGGACCCATCCTATTCCTTATTTTCGTCAACTCACTATTCGTTCAACATTTTTTGCTGTTGACAATGTTCTCACTTACTCTCCTTTCATATTCTCAATCGCCAACCATCTTTAAAGCTTTAACTAATGCTGATAATCAGGCCCCAAATTTTGAATGCCAGTGAAATCGCTATAAAATTTCCTGCATACTGCATCGCACTTTGTCCAAGAACGTAGGACATTCCACAGTGGATAGGACACTTATGCATTTGTAATTCGCTTTGGTTCGTTGGATAAATGAACCTAGGTTCATCGTCTCCAGGTAAACTTGGTATTTTCTCAACCTACAGTAAGCCTAAATGATTCTGAACGTAAGGCATAGTTGCTGATGTCTTTTCGACGTTTCGCTTCGAATATAAAAAAAAAATCACAATTAATCACTAAATAGACCTCAAAGTCTTTAAAGAAGACATTCACAAGCAACCTGCCTATCCCCATGACAACGGACCATATTCTGATTGACGTTAAATTTTCGTCCAAAATTCTGGATTGACAAAAGTTCAGAAGGTCCGAACTGCTCAAAGCTGCACCCGGAAGTAATAAGGAGTTTCAGTATAAGATGGTCAGTACCGGAGAAAGACAAGCCCTACCGAGAGCATCCAAGAATCGGAACCGTTCCATTTGTTCGCAAAGAAAAGGAATGAGATTTATGGATAAAACAATCGCAGATGCTAGGAAGATTTACGTTACCTAATTGAAGCAACAACTCAAGAACCCAGATAAGTAAATGCACCAAGAGGTCAGTCTAAGATCTTCCAAAGATTAATATCCTGATAAGTAAATAAATGTAAACACATTGGGATCAATGTCATCATTTATCAGATGGAGCTTTCAGTTTCCGTTTCAGTTTTGTTTTGAAAATTTACAAGTCGTAGGGTTCCGGAAAGCGTTTTATGCAATCGATCGTCCTGCTTTAGACTGTAAAAAAAAGAAAACGGCCCAGAAATTAAAGTTTAAACTGCGGTTTCAGAACTCGTTACCCTTAACAAGCGACCAGTTCAATATCTTAAATTGGCTTCCCTCTGGCATTCTGCCTTCTGACTGATTTAATGCGGATCATATCTTGAGAATGATCTTGCCCTTCAGCCACTGGCGAGTCTGGATTCTGGTTGATCAGTATCTAGATCATAACAAACATATAGATGCTGCTCAAGCCAGAGCCAAAGCGGCCTTTGCCATAACAGAGACTGTTTCACATCATCCAGCTCGATGTCACGGTAAAGGTGATCTGCTACACGACCCTCATTCGGCCTGTGCGTGCATATGGATGTCCCATGTGGTTCAACGTGGGAGCAAGGTTAATGGAAAATATACGAGTTTTCGAGGAACAATGCCTTTGGGCTTATCTTCACTTATATAGAACTCCAGAGTCTAAGTAAAAAAATTATATTCTAATGAGACCCTGTAAAGCGGGGCCAACCTAATCAGAGTGGATAACTTTCTAAATAAACTTATTCGGAGACACGTTGCAAGAGCAATGACATCGAACAATAACATGATCATTGGGGCACATTGTATGGCACAGCACTTAAAAACAAAAAAATATCTTTTATGTAGCTAGTTTACAATAGTTTTAAGATTAATTTTTAGGTAGTTCCTAAGATTAGATTTAAGATAATTTTAGAAAATTTACGTTCATTTAATCAGTGTTTTTTTTTAAACATTTCTTTTCTTAGTTTTTATAAATAATTTGAGTACGTAAGTAAGTAAGTTATATTTTCAAATCATATTTAAGTAGTTTTAAGCTAGTTTTAGCATTTGTGCCTAGCATATAAAAGGATTCTGAATAAATTGAATAAAAATGAAAAAAAAGATCTTGCCCATAATATGATCTTTGAAATGGACTTACCCTACCAAGAGGGAGACGAAGTAACTCCTTAATTGCAATGCAAAATAACTTTGAGTGGAGGCAGAGTTTGGCAAAATGAAATTGAGTACAATTACAAGATTACAGAAGGATCTGAATAATCCGACAATAACAAAAGGAATCGTAAATGTAACTATCTTAAATTACAAATACAAAAAGTAATCCATCAGCCGAAGATTACTATTACGATTACAAAAGTAATTTGTAATCATGGGCGATTATAATTACAGTTGTTGTAATCGTAATATGAGCTGATAACTAATGGCAACTGGTAATTCCTATTTTTATTTTTTTTTGGGTTGGATTGTTCTTCTTTGCCTACATACATTATGTGTATATAAATACTTATAACTGAGTGTTTGTGTATGTGTGGGCATTTGGTTAATCTCACTTAGTTCTGCTTACCGTCAAATTTCATACTTTGTACAAAGCGTTACCGTTGTTGGTTTGGTAAGTTTAGCAAAATAAAAAACCTTTGGTTATTCCATTTCTTGTAATCCTTTATTTAACGCAAGAAAGGTTAGTTAGTTAGTACAGGGGCTTGGTGGGCTTGTTCACCGGAAGTACAAGTCTAGAGCACATTTCTCTGTAGAGCAGAAGTCATAAATCAAATTGAATATAACTTACTGATTACTCAGTAATCAGATTACATTGTAATTAACATTCTGATTACAAAGAAATCGTGATTGTTTTTATAACCTTGATTGCTATGCAATTACTTTTATCAAAAAAGGAATTGATTACTTTTGTAATCGAAAGTACCCAACTCTGAGTGGAGGTATAATTTTAAAAAATCTATTTACTTTCGTGCGACTGTTTCTTAATTAAAATGATATTATTAAAAATAAATATTATTTTATTCAAACGACTACCTTGACTGACTTGTTTTTTTTTTTCAATTCATAAACAATATTATAAGATGAAACAAAAATGTGGAAGAAAAATTTAATACATTTACTTTTTCTTACTTAAAAACTACCTACAATAATAACAAGAAACCTAAGTGTCAGCTTCAATCCAATCCAGACACTAGTATTTTTTTCGATTTTTTCTGGATTCATCACTTGTATATCGTGTAGGATTCTTTTGTATGTGGCCCATCCATCTGCATGATATATGATAGGTACATCACACGAGTCCGATCTATAGCCGTGTACATCCAGACACAAAAACGCCTCAGTCGGTATGTGCCTACTTGACAAAGCATTTTTAAAGTACCCTGTATATGGGTTACACAAACTCGATATGAATTCGTTTTCAATAATATCCGCTAAGCGCGCAAAATTGTCTATCCTGGATACATCGGGAAGCATCCAATAGTCTCTTGTTGCTGATGTAATGCCTAAAGTCGGAATGAGCGCTTCTGTACATTCTCGTACAGGTTCGAGGACATTTTCGTTCGAAGGCTCAATATTTTTCCATGTAAGATGTGTTTTTTTTCCACCACACTGGACTCGCATAAGTCGAAATTGGGCGCACATAGGCTTTGTAGCAGATGATCTTTACATCGGATCTCAGATAGGGTGAGCAGAAGAGGCTTTTGAGTGACTTAAGTTTTTGGTTTATATGCTCGTTGTAATAAAGGAATTTATTCAAGTGGACAGCTAAATATTTCACAACAGTCTCGAGTTCCTGAGACGTCTCTGGGTTGTTCACAATCGCACAGATCTTAAAGTATCACCAAATGGACTTTAATTACACGATTATTGAACTTATAGTGAAATATAGTAAATTGATTGTTTGGCGGTATGTGTGGCTCAATAGCAGGTCTTAATCCATATCCTCAAGATGTGTCCAGAAAAATCAGCTAGCACTCTCTATGAAGTATACATAGAAAATGACCCAATGAAAAAAAAAAAAGTGATTTTTCGAAAAAAATTCTCATGAATCTCGAGCTTCTTATAAGCTTAAGCATAGAATCGGTAACGAAGCGGATTTAGTTTTGTAATTTATGTTCGATTGCCGGTATTCTTGTCGCGTAAAGGTTCTCAGGTGTAAGCAAATACTTTCATCAAGAGCTCCAGTATTCGGGATTGAGCCCCCAGGATAGAATAAGTTTTATATTAAATCAAAGATCGGTCACACAATCTTTCGTCATGAACTTACGTACACCAGTTGCAGTTGATGAATTATTTCTATTGTACTCAAATCAAGAAAACAAATGATTTGAAAATAAACCAACGAATGGCGCGTTCTATCTATAAATCTGGCTTAGCAGGAACGAAAAAATAAAAATACAAAAATTGATATATCCTTAAATGTAGCAGCATAAAATCCGTAGTAGGGCAAAATGTGTCTCCAATAAAATAAGTCTGTCACCAGCAACAATTCTACTGTCAAAAGGTTAAGTGATGACATGCTCTTTGGTGCTTCAAAATGATACATCATAAGAAAGTTAATGAACTGACTAAGTGGACGACAATCGAGTTCAGAAGCCAAAAGCGAAGAAATGTTATGAACTCGAATCCGTAGGAACTTCAAGAGCCTCCCAAAATAATGGCGAAAAATAGGATTCGAATATTGGCATCGTTTTTGTTTCAAGAAACTTCAAAATGGAATTTGGATATTCTAAGGAAGAGATAGGCCACGACTATAGCCTTTCAGCATTCAGCAAGTAAGTTAAGTCAAAAGCAGTTAATCACATGACTGTTCATTTGGATGAAATATCATCTTTCGAATTTTATATTTATAATACTATCAATTTAAACAGTTAAATATTGTACTCAAAATAATGATGATCTTTTCCAATTTTAGGATACCAAAATTAATTTAAAAAAAAAGACCCAAATTGTTGATAATTTCCAAAAGTCTGAAAATTTATCTCCGCTGAATATGTTTTCACATAATAAGAATAAACAAAATCATTTGTCTTCTAAATTGGTCAATTCCGAGCTAATAAAATAAAATTTAACGAAAGTAAAGATGCAATTAAAAACGAATATTTCCTGTTTAACAAAAAAACTAAAATTAATTGCAAAAGAAACGAAATGTCAAAATTCATCATTCAATGGCGTCGCCAATACAGACACACTGTAAACGAGTGTGAGAGGAGCACACAAAGCCTTGACAGTGGCTGATTGAAAGATGCGTTGAAAGACAATCTCACCTTGAACCACAACTCATAGATACTTTTCATTGACACCTTGGCGCACACCTTTCTCACGAGCGATGATGCTGTTGGCTAAATTATATCCACACAAAAACAAGCAGCACAAATTTCGAGATGTAAACATTGGTGTTAAGTGAAATTATTTATATGTATTTGTATTTTGTCGCACGTAGTACCTACTTCTCACCTCAAAGGATTAAAAGAAAATTCGTGTAGTTTTTCTCGTTAGATAAATTTATTTCGCAATAATTTTGTCTTGTGTGGAATTTGTTCCAATTTCTATTGCGTGGCATCGGACATTTATTAATTTAAATAAATTTATTGCCAACTTATGTGTCGCTTGTTTTATTTATATTTTTTTTAATTTTTTTTGTCTGAAACGAGCGAAAAAATTAGAACGACAAAAAAATACAAAAAAAATCAAAACAAAAGCACTCAATTTGAATTCTTTTGTATTTAAATTATCTCATGAGATTTTAAGATGCCGCTTTCCCTCACCTGATCCTTAATTGCCATCCCAGAGTATCTTTGACGTATAATCCAAATGTCTTAGATATTATAGTGCAATAGAGCTAATAGCAAAAGCTGTACATAATCTTTTCTTCTTCACAAACACACTTTATTTTTTATCTTTAATTTTTTTTTATTCACAAATTTATTTCAAATTCGAGCAATAATGCCCACGTCCTCGTTAAGCGAAACAAAATTTCTCCAAAAAAAAATATTGTTAAATTTATGAAAACAATTATCTTTTCGTTTAACTGCAGGGGATTTTTTTTAAAGAAACTTTTTTGTAACGAATTTTCGTTGACTTCCTCGTGGGAATACACCGGACTCAACTGAATTGATCGGTCATGATCAATCAGTTCGCTGGTGCAATGCTTTCGAAAGTACCAATAAGTTTGTTTTTGTTTTTTTTCTTTTGTTTCTAATTGATTATCTGTTGATTTTGTTAAAGTGCCAATAAGGAGGAAGTCGAATTGTGGGACACTTCATGTTCTAAACAAAACAATGACGTTTGTTGAAACAATTTGTTGGCACATGTTAAATTTTTGGCACTGAATCGTTAAATAGGCGAAAAAAATGCCAACATTCTAGGATATTCTTACAATCACTTGTAGTATGATCCCTTTTCACTTTTGTCATTGTCTTGTTACTTTTCTGGCGGCTCAAATTCAAAATGAAAAATGTGCAAACAAAATGTCGAAAACAAAAAAAAGTCGCTTAGTTGGAACTTTAAGTTAATGGATTACATACGTTTTTGAGCTGATAAATCAGTTGGATATCTATAGAGCACATTGATTCTGTAATAAGGTATTCAATTATGCATCTAGTGAAGTGTTCTTTTGATCCACAGTTTGCTGGTAAGAAGCACGAAACAAAAAGTGAATCCTTTATTCCATCTTGGAAGCATTATATCCAATGAAGGGCAACAAGTATGATACGACTAGAAACAAGATCGAGTAATGTTTTCTTCATTGAGTGAAGAGTGGCATAATAAATTTGGTGGCAAGTCAATACTTTTTAACTTCCCATCTTGAAGTTCTTGTTTTTTTATATTTTATTTTTTTTTTTTAGTGCAATTTTTATTAACTCTATTACATGTGAATTACTTAATTTCTAGGGAAAATAGCTTAAAACAAGCTTAAATACATGGTGTTTATATCTATCTTACTGGCCAATAACAGGCGCTCTAAGCTAAACTTACTTGTTAGACTATGTCTTTCGACTTAAACTTACATACTCTTTGGTTCCTTAACAATGCTAACTATAGACTAAGAAAATTAAGTTTTAAAAACTTAGTAAAAATGTGTGTTTTTTTTTTTGTAGTAAAACTATTATTATTAACTTAAAATAACCTATAATAACTTAAATCTACCTAAAATACTTAAATAACTTATTTCTAGCTTAAAGTATATATGCAAGACAGGCAGAAACACACACACCTGTATTGTCATGCTGGGTACATGCAATATATGCGCAAATATATGTATATGTGGATGCCCCCTTCTTGCACACACACTATACTAAACTTAACTAAAGGACCTTAACATAATTGAGTCAGCCACTACTCTTACGACAACAAAAAAACAAACTTATGTAACATAGAGACGGCGGCCAACTCTGCCCTTGTGGGCAACTCGTCGATTGGAGGATGCGACGAAAGAGTTCCTTCCCTGTGCTCTGTCATCCACCAGAATTGTCGGTGATGGCGTACTACTTCTATCCTATCGCGGTCTGAAACCGCCCTACTGAACCGAAGACACTCCGCGGAACTGTTGGCGACGTCTCGTTCGTAGCTGAGTCGCTTATCCACAACTCTTCGGGCAATGTGGAAGATTAGCGGAACCGCTAATCTATTCTAAATCAGACCTATCGAGTCTAGGTAGAGGAAGGCCTCTGGGGGGACAAAGCCGTTAAGGCGCACACTTTCGTGATACAGGTCATTTGGGTAGAAAGCCCCGGAGATCAGATTGTTGACCGAGTTCATTGCTCTTGCAACGTGATTTCGTGTCAGCTTTATAATAAAATTATCCACTCTTATAATGTCTGCCCTATTGTATAGGACCTCGTTGGGATAGAATTTTCTGTATTCAGACTCTGGAGTTCTGTATAAGCGTAAGCAAGTCCTTAGACATTGCCTTTCAAACAACCGAATCTTTTCCATTAAGCTTGCTCCCACGTTGAACCACACGGGACATCCATAGACGAGCATAGGCCGGATGATGTTTTTTTATTTTATAGCTCACTCGCGTCCAAGGGGCTATGCATACTCTTTTAATGTTTAATTTCGCGGTTAAAATGACACCTGCCTCCAATACATGGGAGTTGTACTCATGGTAGAGGGTCGATAGGTTTATAGCATTGAGATTTGGATGCATCCATTTCCACTCTGTTCTGCGATGAGAGGACTTTTATCAGCGAATGAGTGAATTGGATAAGATTTAGCGGACAGAAGATCGCTAAGGAAGATGAAAAAAAATGGTCGACAATAGAACAGAGCTATCGGGGAATACCAGCATTTTTATGTTGGATTGAAGACCTTGTGCCATCCAATACTGCTTGAATTGAACGTCTCAAAAGGTAGCTTCTAAATAATTGAATAAGAGATTCATCTTTAACAAACGCACACATTTTCGATAAAAGAGGCCGATGCCAAAATTTTGTCAAATACTCTAAATACAACAAGTGCAACCGTCTTACTTTGATCAGAAAAATGCAGAGAGTGGTTCTTATTTTTCATTACGAAATACCATCAAATCACCAGTGGACCTTATGCTACAAAAACCACACAGCCGGTCATTTAAAAGTTTCCATTTTCCGACATATTTTAGAAACTGATGATTTGCTAACGTTTCCATAAACTTGGTCAACAGGGACAATAGTTGGAGGTAGAAGAGAAGATTCGCCTCCATAAATAACCGCTTGGAAAATGCTTTTTTTCATCGACTTGGAAAGAGACCAGAAGATTAGAACAAATGCAAAACCGTACGCAATGATTTTGTCAACGTATAAGAACAAATCTTTAGAAGAATGAAGGAAAACAATCTGGACCAGCAACGTTTTTTAAAATTTTTCACGAACGATCATAAGTTGCTAAACTTTGGACATTGCAGACTCAGTTTTTTCTCACAGGGAAAATTTCTTTCTTGTGTATACTTTTTTCGGGTTTAAGATGATTTTGAAAACTCAACTTTCTCACTCCGACGAATTTAAGTACCTGACTCACCTAAGATTGTAGAATGAGTTTTTCGAATCATACTGACACTCTAAGGAAGTATTTTCGTAGTACTCAAATACATTTTTTTTATTTGCGAAATACCTTCTCCACAATGATCCTTAAAATAAATACATATGCCATTTTAGCTACAAATTTCAACATGAAATTATTTGCCGGGGATCTGTTTATCAGAGTAGAATGGGTCGGACCCTATTTTACGTTTGCGTATATGCTACGAAAATAATGCCGTAAACCTGCTATATAGTTTTCCTTTATTCTGTCAGTTTGTCTTTTATGCTGTTTTAAAGAGCTAAAGAGTTTCTTAAATTTAATAATAATTTACGACGTAACTTTTTGAATGAAGCATCATTACCACATTATCGTTTATTCGTCTATTAATAAGCTCGTCTTCAGTCGGGGCAATATCAGTGCCTGATTCCAGGCTCCTTGTTTAATAGTGGCATTTTCATCTATGCTAATATTCCATCTATTTTGTCTAATAACCTGGTTCAATTGTCTGTATTTGTAATTGTCTATTTAATAAGCTCGTCTTCAATCGGGGCAATATCAGTGCCTGGAATCACTCCTTGTTTAATAGTGGCATTTTCATCTATGCTAATATTCCATCTATTTTGTCTAATAACCTGGTTCAATTGTCTGTATTTTTCATTGTAAATATTTTCGCTTTTTAAACTTAGTTTATTTTTTTGTATTCAATTATTTAAAAATTTTCTTAATTTAATATTAACCTTATTCGTACACTTCATCTTGTTTGTACAATCTCATCTGAGTGACTTAAAATTTTCGGTCTACGTATTTTATTTATTTAGTTTTTTTAAAGGGTCACTCCACCCAAAATATAAAATCTAGAATTTTCTTCTACGCCTATTAAATTCATTTTCAAAACTGTTTTTAATATTTATCATACAAAAATACAGAATGCCTGATACATTTCTTTGTTCTTTTCATAAAAATGTATTTATCATTTATTTTTTTATTTTTAAGAACTTTGATGTTGTAATGAATTTTGAAGAAATAACAAATTATTTTATCTAGCTTATCTTTATCATTAGCTTCTTTAGAGGCGGTATCGCACCACGAGTTTACATTTGCTTGATGCTTTCGTCCCTGTAAGAAATGAAGTAATTCACACCAAGGAGAACAGAAGCATAGCGACCAGTTAGAGTTTCTAAAGAAATTGTTTAGGTCGATCCATTTGGCTTTCTCGTATTGCCAGAGGAGTTGGTTCCTTTACTGCTTGGTTATGCTACTAAAAATTAATCGACATGACACAATCGTCCTGAACCACAAGCCTCGGCACAACTTCTTGTCCTAATGCTATCATAAATCCTAAGACAGCCTCCTGAACAGCCTCCTTAGCTATCTTCTATTGATCTTTCCCCTAAGGCATCGTTCTTCGTCTTCTTTTCGATATGTTTTCTTTTTTTCTGTTCAATTTATCTAGTTCGAAAAAGAAGATACGCGCTGGTCCGTTAATTCGCGAACACGCCAACAGAAAATATACACACACGCTCGGGGCTATTTATTTGGCATAGTCGTACTCTAGCGGCCTAAATTTGCCTCCGCGCTATGTGGTCGACATTAAGTTTATTTTAAAAATAATCATTTCACATTCAAACTAAATAGACACGATTTTCAATCCGCGCGCCGCACACTGACATTTCAGTTTTGGTTCGGGCGGTTCGCTAGTGGGGGTGGCGGTGTTTGCCTTTGCTTAAAGTCTTTTGGGGTCCAATGAAGTTGACGTCATATTGGAAAATTACCGGAAAATTCATTCAACTACGCATTTTGCTGGTACATAGTTTTTTTTTTCCGGTCTGGCAACATATTGCACAATTGCATCGTCCTTTCTGCGATGGCGATATGGCAACTCACCCGTGTAACCGGGCCGCAGCATGCGCTTATGCATTGAAATCGAAGCGGCATTTCCGATGTGCTGCCGCACTGTTAGCTAGCAGCTCCATCTGTGGTCGCACGCATCTGTCAGTTGTGCCTGTTGTATGAAAAACGGACGCTCTAATTTTGATGTCATTTACATCTAGCCGCATTTATTATTGGGCAAAGAATTAATTAGCAAAATTAAATGCAAAGCCGGAGGAATGACGAAAGCGAAGCGAGGATCCAACGGTGCGGTACGGCGCACACAAGGAAGTTCCTCAATTACGCGGCGAGATTTAAGGCGGCAGGTGAACTTGACAATTAGTGATGCGATGCGCGACGTGTTATATGCATTAGGGCCGTGGGCGAGGCGCTCGTCTGCGCCTTTCCGGCGTGTTGGTGATATACTTTGGTGAATGTTTTGTGTTTGTCTTTTTTTTTTTTTTTTTGATGCCGGGACACAGGGGTGTGTTTATGGTAAATTTTGGTGAGTGGGTAATAAAAACGGTTGCTCTAGATATTGCCAAGCAATTTGGATGTATACGAAGGTGCAGTGGATTTCTGTGGAGAAGGGTGTAACGCGTCAATCATAAAGTTATGCAGATGGCATTTTTATGGGCATTTGCTTTTTTGTGACCGCCATAAACGTCGTATACGATGATAGTTGATTGATGGACCATTAAGCATATCTATAATTGATTCAACAAATTTCCAAAAATTATGTTTCTGCTCGCATACTTTTTGTACATTTGTTTATTTTTTATGAATTTACTTCCCGCGAGGGTTTATGACTGCCCTTAAAATTTGCACAGCGCGAGCACATGGATTGTGAATTGCATCAGAAGTCACACGGTTTTTTCATTTCGATTGATCTATAAATGGAGCGTAAATAGCGACAGATAATTTGATATCTGCTTGTTTTCATTCACTCAGTTCGCAGAATATTGTTTGTCATTACTAGAAAGTCAAACTCTCTAGCGAAAGCGAAGGTAATCTTCATAGAAAATAGCACCCGGGCCAGATTCGAGCATTTGATTTAGGTTCCAGAATGTAATGGTAATGTTGCAGAATGTGTGCGAAAATTGCGTACGGATTTTGGAAGAAGAGAAGCACCGTCAGCCCCGTATTTTCGTTATCTTGTGAAAAAAGTGAAAGAAACTGGCATCCTCACCGATAAACCAAAGCGTGAAAAGCCAAAAACAGTGCGTATACCCGAGAATATTGCTGCTGTGGTAGAAAGTGTGCGTGAGGCGCCATCAACATCAATTCACCGTCGTTCTCAACACTAATTGAACATTTCGGAGACATCATTGAGACGAATTTTGCATAAAGACCTTGGCATGACGCCATACAAAGTCCAATTGGTTCAGGAGTTGAAGCCAACTGACCATCCAATGCGTTTTCGCTTCGTTAAGTGGGCCTGCGATCGACTTACAGAAGATGCCGATTTTGCCAAAAAAAAATCATCTTTTCAGATGAAGCTCATTTTGATCTTGGCGGGTATGTAAACAAGCAAAATTGTCGCATTTGGGGCACCGAAAACCCGCACGCATAGATTGAAAAGCCGATGCACCCAAAACGAGTCACTGTTTGGTGCGGATTTTGGTCCAAAGGCATAATTGGGCCATTTTTCTTCGAAAATGAGCAAGGAGTGGCCGTTATAGTCAATGGCGATCGTTATCGGGCCATGTTGAACGAATTTTTGTTCACAAAAATTGAAGAGGAGGATATTGGCAACATTTGAATGAAATAATTTTGAATTATTAACCGGAAAATTGAGAAAATATTCAATAGTTTTTTTTATAGCATTTTCAAAAAAAAAGTTATTTGGCGGACCCTTTGAATAGGCGTAACGAGAGAATTGACTATTTTCTAAACGCGATGAACAAGACTTACCACCGCAAGAACTTAGAAAAAGAAACTAACTAACGACAATTTAACTCTTGTACAGACGGTTATGGACAGGCAGACAGACGGTTTGGAAATGGGAGATAAAAGGCATCCGACATCTCGTACTCGAATGCGGCAAGCCACGAATTTTCGTAAAAATAAATGCTTGGTCTTGAGCTTCTATGAATAGTTAACAAATAAATGTTTATAACAGCAGATGAAAGTTTGGAAGACGAGATCGAAGATGAGCAATTTTTTTGTGATCGGGATACATCAGGAGAACTGAATTCGCCCGAACTATGTTCTGGAAAATCGCATCTGAATGCACATGGTTCTATGAAATTCAATGACGAAAACCGATTAAGAGAGTCATGTTTCGTGTCAAAGGAGGATCTTCCAGTCATAATAAAAATGGGAGATGTATTTACCTCTGATCATGAGTTTAGTGAGAATTGAGTTTTGAGCTGCTAAAGGTTGCAATGTGTGGGAGTTTTAGAGTCGACATTTGTAATATCTGCGGTTTCTTAAAAAATTTCCTTGCTGCGTACGCCCACACACATCAATTTAGACCTGCTGTTTTGGCACTTTGCGAAACACACGTTTGCGAAAACTCTGGTTTTGACCTACCTGGATATACTTTAGTGGCATTATTCTTCTCACATTGTGGTATATACGTTATGATATTGCTTATCAAATTCAACCACAATACGATCAATTTTCAAATCCAGAATTCAATTTCATGTGGTTCAAATTCTACGTCCATAAGCAAACAAGTAATTAATGTTTCATTTGAATAAGTCTTAACCTGAACAGTTCCTCTACTTTTAACGAGCTTGATGAACTGTCCAATTCCATTTTTATCCTCATACTGAAATTGTCGTTGCGGGCGATTTCATTATACACAATTCTAACTGGCTTCGACTTTCTGGTCAGACAACACCCGAAGGAAGGTATGTCGAAATCTTCGCTGAGTTGAACAATTTAACCCAGCTAGTAAATGAGCAAACACGAATCCCAGACTTTGCATGTTTTGTGACAACATTTTGGAGTTGTTCCTCACTTCTCACACTGACAAATACTCCATTGTTGTATTGACGTCATATCAGCCAACTTCTCTTCTTCAAACCACGCAGTTAAAGGAAAAACTCCTTAAAGACTTCTTTGGCAATATGAAAAAGCCGACTGGGGCGGCGTTACTAATTTTTTTATGAGTTTTAACTAGTTGTATTGTACGGTTTCAAGTCTGAAATTCACCATATAAATGCTGGTGTTCCCCAAGGCTCAGTTTTGTCTCCGACTCTCTTTTTTTAATTTTCATTAACAATCTCTTGTCTATCACATATAATCCAATATATTCCTTCGCAGATGACAGTACCCTCAGCTTCTCATATCCGTTTAATGATCCACGACCCTGCTCTTCGGACGTGGACATCGAGCGACAACATATGCTTAACTCATAACATTCTGATATTGACAGCATAATCAAATAGGGTCTAGCTAACCGAGTAGAATTTAATGCTTCCAAAACACAATGCATTCTTATGTCATCAAAGCGAAATCCTAATACCAGCCATTGTCCACGAATGGCACTTGCGTCGATGAAACCGAAAAACTTTCAATGATCGGTATGCGCGTTAATTCTGACTTACGTTGCAATGACCGCAACGTTTCCTAAGCCGGTGCAAGAAATAACCCTTCTGACTTAGCTACAATTTATAAGGCTTTTATTCGGCCAAAAATGGAGTACAACGCTGACATCTGGGCTGTTCCTCCCAAAACTACTTTGCACCTGCTAGATAGAATCCAAAAGCGTGTGGTAAAACTTATAAACGACGAAGAAATGTTTCCTGCCTGTCGCTCTTTTATCGCAACTTTTACCACCAATGCTCCGAAGAAACAGCTAATTGCATTACGCCCCTCCAACGCTCATCAGTATACCCTTAAGCTTATATTTAGAGAGTGTTTTATAGGTCGAACATCGCGCATGGGGAATGCGTTATCTCGCTCTACTTTTCCTCTGCATTGAAACCTACAGCAATCTAAGAGAAAAAGCATCCAAGAGAGTTTTCTCAAAGTGGATCGACGATAAAGACATTTTCGTGGGTAACTGATTCAGTTTCAGAGCGTATCGATTATCCAAAGATACAAAAGCAAGAAACGATGTGCACGGATTTGCTTGGATTACTCAAAGAAGGCAGCACGGCCATCACAGACACGTATCTTGAACACTTTCAGAATAGCTTCCTGTCATTTTCGTGTTCTTGACCTTAAAAAACGAAGCGTAGTTTTCAGATTTCTTTTGGAAACCTGGTGGCTGTGACTCGAAGACACTCTTTGCTCGGGCATTGTTGTGGTTGAACTCGTG
Organism: Orthonevra nobilis; assembly: GCA_963555765.1. Taxonomy (NCBI): domain Eukaryota; kingdom Metazoa; phylum Arthropoda; class Insecta; order Diptera; family Syrphidae; genus Orthonevra; species Orthonevra nobilis. Next base: position 10,118,443 of record OY743225.1, read on the forward strand.
TTTATTCTTTCTTCCCATTTAAAGATCATTGATTTTGTTAATTATACATTAAAATGTAGAAAAATCAGGTCATGCTTAGTTCATTAGAGGGTTCTGTACCATATCCACTTTGGTGCCATATGCACCAAAAGACATTTTTTTCAACATACCCTACTTCTTGGCGTAATTTGCGAAAATTGTAAGTGCTTACCTTTAACGGTTCAGTACATACAGTCTTGTAACCGACAAACGGATAGACGGACGGAAAGCAGAGGCTTTGAGAATGCAATACTTGAAATTAAGTTGAAAAAATACACCCAAATACAATCGATCGTGCTGCTCTTATCATATCGGGCAAGGCCCATTTCTTGAGTCATAAGTATTTGCAAAGTAATTATTTAAAGGAGAGCTCGAAAACTTTAAGAAGGTGTAACTCAATTTAAAAGTAAAGTATGATGGTATATTAATATAAGGACACACGTATTTGATACGAACAAACCTCGAAAGTTTAGTAAGTATTGAACAGACACTGATGCCTCATATAAGGATAATTAGATTCAATCATCACTTGATCATTGACTGAACGAAATTTGACGTCAATCCATAGCATCCCACACATAAATAATTATTCAACGTTTTTTTCAAATTTAACGACGCCAATTCTAAATGATGACAAATAATTTTAAATCGATCAGTTGAGCCAAAGCAGCTGCTATCCGAGGTCAATCGTATCTTGATTTTCTTTTTTATTTTTTATGTAAAACATTGATTCACTTTGTCAACAAAAATAACCTTCAGAATTTGTTATAATTCGTCAGCACATCCCGGTCATAAGAGAATAACAAATTAATTATTTGCCGCCGAGACCTTGCTTCCCACTCAATTGAAATCCTTACGGCCTAATTTTGTTTTAATGATCTTAATTTTTTCACATATTTTTTGAAAAAAGATTACAATGAAACTGTTTTTTAAATGAAGTTAGCTGAAATGTTAAGACTGTTTACATCAAAAAATGGTATTGGGTTTTTGTATTTCATGTACTTGACAGAGTTTGATGATTCATGGTTTGAAATTTATTTTATTTTTCTATGTCAGGCAGGAAACAAGCTGCAAAAAAATTAATAACTTTTTTTTTGAGTTCGGTTTTTGAAGTAAAAGTTTGAATTGTGCGCATTGGAGTCGGTCATTTCGGTCTAAACGGAGTTAAAGTGCATGTTAGGAGTCACGCTCGCCGTTAAGTATACTATATATAATGAGGCCAGTAAACTCTTATAGCACTCGCACTCGTAAACTCGCAGTCCTTGTCACCAAAATCCTATAGTTAGGACAGAGGAAACAATTGCTTTTGTAGTGCTGACTTACAAGTCACTCTCACAGTTTCGAAAAAAAAAGATCTTCAGAAATGGGTATCAGCAGATGGTCCCTGCAGAACATTCTACATAAAGTTTTGAATTTAATTCCGTGTTATTTTCAACTGACAAACCTAGCCCCGAATCACCTTTCCAATTGATATGTCATCAGATGTCCCATACATCAAAATTAAGAAATATAACGTGATTGTAACTCGAAAATACTCCGAAAATAATTACTTCTGACGGAACTCCAATGAGCTCGAGTCAGATTATGGTTTGCTGTTTCATCGAGCTGAATTTTCAGCCTTTTTTTTTAAATGTTAATTTCTTTTAACTCTCTAAGATTTCAACTAAATCATTGTGGCAGAATTGCGTAGGACATTTCACAACGAGATATCGTTATTTAGGTCTTTCAAAAACACTTCAGTTCGGTTTGGGCTTTGGATTCAAGATTCTACAGTGAGTGGATTAGCGTTTTGTCACCTCAGTAAAGTTATTTTCTAAGGTCGTGATAAATTGCCAATTAGAACATTTATTTTGGGTGGCCATTTAGACAACTTTTACGGATTCTCAGGCTTCTATAATGATCGATTATTTTCTTTGCTTTCTCAAAATCTAGGTTGATGAGGTTCTTTGCTTGTCTCTTCATCCTTTTGAGTGAGTGCAGTCGGTGATGGGACTTTTATCGTCTCTTATGTCAGGTTTTTTCACCACGTTATTGAGGAGGGTAAAATCTTCCCAAATACGCTTCGACGAAATGTTATTTGATTTGAGAACCCCTAGAGTAGCTTTGCTGTCAGTTGGAATAAAGATGCCAGCATCATCCGGTTGTCTTTGCTATGAAAAACATACCTCAATGACATGATTCTGGTTGAAATATTGTGGATGATTTCCCCCATCGCTTTGACTTTTTAAAGATTGAGTCAAATTACTTTATCCAGATGGCTTTTTCTAAATTAAAATTTATCATCTTGAAACTAGAAGCGGTGCAATGGAGGCTTTGATTTCCGACTAGTCCAACGAAGATGCCATTCCTACCGATGTTTCGAAGAGGTTCTGTTCACACGGTCATAAAACCCACACTCCCTACAGCTTCGTCGACATGAGCATGTACACATACTCGTATTACATTAATTTTTGAATAGTTGCTTTGCCAATTGACAGCCAGTCGACCCGTGATCGGCTTGAATTTATTCAGGTTTTTGTAAAACTGGGCCTATTAACAGAAACAAATATTAATCAATTATTCGTTTATCTTTTCGATATTTGACTATTCGTGGTGTGGATAAATTAAAGCTTCTGATCAGCAACAAGGGTTCAAGAGAGTTCGTATGTTCCAAATATATAATCTGAATATGAGCCCAGGATAGCGGTTGAAAAATCGGTGGCTGCAATGAATGAACCAATGCTTAGAGATGATTGTCATTTATCTTGATGATTATAGACGGGAAAAAAATAAGCTTGGATCAAGTAATGAGTGAAAAAGAATCACGCCGTTATCGTCTGAAGCAGCTCCATTCGTGACCTACTTCTTTTGCTTCTGAAACGGCACTCTGCCATTGTCTCGAGATCTGCGTTATATCTGTTTTTGATCGTTCTATAATCAGACAGCCTTGTCCAATTTTTGCATAAAATCAAGTCAAGCGAAACGCGGCCATGACCATATTTGGAGGCACCATGAACGTTCGCAATAAAAATGTATTTTAACACTTGTTGGTCTTTTTAAAAAAAAAAAAAAGCAATTCTATTGTCTTGTTCACATGATCGCATAGTGTCGTCGAAGATACTTAAAGTATTAAAAAATTAAAAAAAAAGAATACCTTACAAAATCGGAATTTTAATTTAACATTTTATTTCGTGCGGATTAATAAAAAAATAATCAAATAAAACCGGGTCGTCGCGCGCACACCAAAAGTCACAACAAAGAATTTTTCATTGAAATTTACAAGACCAGCTGAACTGAACCGAGACGAACATAAATAAAAATAGAATCCAATCAACATACGACTGTGAGAACTGCTTAATTAAATTGAACAATCCTCTGGATTGCGGCAACAACCAGCAAAACTGTATTACGTATTACCGACAACACTCATTTCTATGTGCAAATGCACTTTGCCAATCATTTTCGAATTCATTTAATTGGATTGTGATTTACAGATTTCCCGAACCCGAAGCCACCCCATCCTTTCAATAGCCGCGTACCCCTCGACAAACATCCTTGACTGACGATGGAAATGCATTTAAAAACGCTCCGTTTTCTATGCCATTTCCGATGGATGAATTTAAAATCGTAATTTTCTTCTTTCTCGAAAACAATTTTATTTATTTTTATTTTTGTTTTTCACTTTTGAAATGTGTCTGTCAAGTTGTAAGTCACTTCGTATGGTGCTGGTGCAATGTTGCATTACGAGGCGTGCAATGGCAGCGCACATTTAATGCGAAATGAAATTTATGCATTTCGGCTTCGGAAAGAGCAGTCATTTGTCTTTCTCAGCTTTCTGCTCGTTTGTTTTCGAAAAATGTATTTTTTCCCACTATTTTTTTTTTCTTTTTTCGCTTTTTGAAATTTCTTAGACAAAAACAAAAAAAGCCAAACAAAAATTACAGTCGGTTGAAGACTTGAGAGTGTTTTTTCTTTTTTTTTCGTTTGTATTTTGAGTTGGCACTGCTGTTTCGCTGACCACAAGTGACAGTGGCCAAACATAAAAATAGCTCCAACAAGTGAGACACATCAGGACCCATCAACTCTCTGGCGAAGTTGGATGGCTTTTCAATTCAAAACGAAAAGAAAATCGCTTCGAATTATTGACATAATGGCCGATTGTTTTGCCACGCCAGGCGGGGGGGTCCTACAAAATTGTTGCATTTTGTTGCGTGTGCCATTTGATTTATGCAACAGGCGCAAACAATAAAAGATAATCGTTTCGAGTTAAATTCGTGTCTCTATATTTACTCTGTAGTTTGGGCCGATTGAGAAAAGGTTACGCATACGCCTCGTGTCCCAAAAATAGCGCCAGTAAACCAACACTGTTGCGTCTTGTTTCTAATTTATTTATTTTTTGTTTCGTTTGAATTTCTCCTTTGGCTGTTCTTGTAATTAAAGCTCAGGATTACATGTCTGACGCTTGACGGATTGTTGTAAATGGATTGTTTTTATACAGTTGGTGATGTGAGCGAAGAAATTGTGACTTACTTGTGTGTTTTTGTTGGCTGTGCGAATTAAGATTATTGCGTGGGCGAATGATTCAATTGCAATCATCTATTCCATGGAAATTGGTAAATAACAAGGAAGCTCCCACTGGATTTTGGTAGGAAATGTGAAGGCAACCGTAGCCCACGTACAGTGTAGTCCTTTTCAATCAGTTTGTGGGATAATGAATTCACACTTCGCTATAGGAAGATAGTTAATTGACATGGAAAATCAATTTGTATTCGTAATCAATTTTGTTTATCAAAAACTAATATACTCTCCCAAGGACGATCGCAAATTCAAGGAAAGCTTGGCTAAATGCATTAGTTTCTGTGCAACAAAAGTCAAGACATGTTTTTTTCTTCGTCGCAGTGGTGCATCGTGTATGAAGTAAACTGAAGCATATTCTGTAAGCCAAACGTAGCCAGAAGCTAGTGTTTTTGAAGCGATACTCCAAAACTCTTTTGAAGTTGTTTTTCTTTAAAGCTACACCCACTGCCGCTACAATCAATCAACAATTCAAACCAGTCTAACAAACATTTTTTGGCCGAGTCGAGGTAATAGAGGTACCAGCTCTTCACAGTAGACCGAGAAAATGTAAATGAAACTGCTCGCCCTGGACATCAGGCACGTCAACAACTGAAGAGTCGAATTACCGTTATGGAAGTTTCTGAGGTTTTCGCAAATGTCTGGATTTTTTTTCGGATCCGAAATTGCGAAAGAATTGTCGCATGAGCATCGGTAAGGAGCTTTTAATTGACGCCAAGTTGATCCAGACTAGCTTATGGTTCATAACTGGTTATGAAACATAGGTATAAAGCTATGACGTCAAAACCAAAGCTCAATCATCCCAATGGGAGCACCTGAAATAGCCAAAACCAAAAAAAGCAAAACAAGTTCAAGTTCGGTCAAATGTGAGGATTTTTATCACTGTTTTCCTTGATTACAATGTTGTGGTACATTATGAATTCTTGCCTCAAGTTCATTAAGGAATATTATGCTCCGAATTCGTGGAACTATATGGAGAACACGCCAGGATTTTTCGTAAAATAACTCACGATAATTGACCTGCTCATATATCTCTTTACCTTTTTCGTGATTATTTTGGAAAAACAACATTGAATTCATACCCTGTTTTTGAACTGCTAGCGTTTTACCCTGATAGAGGAAAAAGGTCTTTGCAATAAGCACATATCAAAAGTGTTTAGAGGATTTGAAAAAGCGTGGCACAATACACTTATATGCGAGGGAATAAGTTTGAGGAAAACTAAATAAATATTGATTAGTACATATTTGAATCTTTTTCGAATAAAATAAAGACATACTCGCCATTCAATATATTTTGCTTCTGAAGCTAACCACATTAAACATCATACCTTTTGTACCATTTTGTTGAAAGTTCCTTCAGCCCGCAAATCTATGAGCAAAATACTTTTTGACCAAAGTCCCAGAGGTACCGAGAGGGAACCGAATCAGTGAAGTGTAGCTTCAACATGGAAACATAAATCCATGACGATTTGCACGCAGACGATAAAATTATTGAAACATATTTTTTATATTTAATATTTGTTGCAACAGCTCATGGTTTTCTCTAAAGTCAAGATGAGATTCCCCTGGATACACATTTAATAAAGTTCAAGACATACTCGTATGAATTACAGGCGGCTTCTATGTGTAATCTCAAAGACATTTCGTCCTTGAAAGGTGTACTTTCAACAATCTTAGATGGAAGTGTCTAGGTTTCCTGAAGCGGGCCAGGAAAAGCTTAACCCCATCTGATGTGACTTTCACATACAAATGAGCTTGATAGAGCAAAAAATTGACCGATAAGACTCGAAGGAGATACAAATATTACAAATTCAATTCAACACCGTTTCTATTATGAACTTTGCTCCATTGAAGTAGCCAATTGTTTTAGTTTTTGGTAGTAGTTTTTCGACTTTCATCACAACACCCGTCTCGCAAGGCATGCTCATCAGTTCACCATCAAGCCCAATTTCAGACGTACATTAGGATTATTCGTTTTTTAACCGCACATGGCAAATGTGGATTTTTCACCTACTTTACCGTGGGTATGTAAAAATCTTCGTAGGCACTATGTGGACCGACCGAGAGTGCTCATAATAATGCGAGATTCTGACTCACTAAAAAAACTCCCACATCTTCCAGGCAACGACTGAGTTTCCTTAAATCTAGCTTAATTTTCTGCAGGTGGGTAGCTTTCCAGGAAAGGCACCTTATAGTACCATCATTACATGCGGTTTTTACTTATAGCGCAAGATCGAACGGTCTTGTTCGTTATAGTCGGTGTACAGAGTAAGTCTCGTCCAAAGTGTGTATAGTATCGGTATTGCAGTGACTGTGGAAACGATTACAAAGCTTTTGAGCAAAGTAAGTTACTTCGTAAGACATGGTAGCCGTTCCCAAATCTATGAATGTCGCTATAACTATAACACCATGGAGCATTGACGATTGCCCTAAATGCACAAATTTGAAAAAAAATGTCTGTATTAGCGATCTGTTGTTTGCTTTATTACAACCCCATGCCGTACATCCAATCAGGTATTTAAACTTGCTTTTATAAATGCAATTTGTTATTCAAGCTTTGTTTTTTATGTCTCCCGAGGAGCTTGTGTATTTCTCTAAGCCTGATTCCAAGCTCGTCGCATTTTTTTTTACCGTGCGATGAATATATATTCGCATCAGATACAATAAGCGATTTGAACCGAAAACCATTCGCCAAGTCTTCGTCAACGCTCGCTTAAGTTTTCACGCTGACGATTCGCCTGCATTATCCGTCCGCATACTACGTCCGCTAACGTAGCTACGACCGCTTTATCATCTCGGGGCATGTCTTTCGTATACAGCAAGAACAGAATCGGACCCAAAATACTTCCTTGGGGTACACCGGCGTGAGTATTTAGTCCGGTATCTAACACGGTATTTGCTTACCATTTGAATTAGCATTAGTACTTGTTTTCTGTTTCCTCCTGATCCTTTCCATCGGCGTTATGTGTTAGTGAATGGTGATTTTTTAGCTATTATTTTTTTGGCAACCCTGGTTTAAACAGCTGACGCACGTTTCGTGTTTTCTTTCACTGTCACACATCTTCAGTTTGGTCTATAATTTAACCATGAATCGTCTTGCAAACGAACAATGCTTGCAAATTATTGAATTTTATTATCAAAATGCGTGCTCTCTTAAGAAAGTTCATCGCGCGCTTCTTCCATTTTATGGTCAGTTTAATCGACCCACTGAAGCGGCTATTCGGGCTTTTGTGACTAAATTTCGCACCAAATTTACATTGTTGGACATTAAACCACCATTATCAATTATCGATTCATCAACGTTCGCAGCAATTGGGCCTCTGTCACTCAACAACTTTTTAAAAATTTTACCGAAGGATTTAGGTGTGATGCCAAAAGCTGGTGCAAGAATTGAAGCCGAATGACCTACCGCAACGTAAAGTTTTTGGTGAATGGGCTCTTGAAAAGTTGGCCGAAGATCCACTTTTTTACCGAAAAATTGTGTTCAGCGACGAAACTCATTTTTGGCTCAATTGGTACGTAAAAACGCAGAATTGTCAATTTTGGAGTGAATATCAGCCAGAAGCATTGCAAGGGCTACCAATGCATCCAGAAAAAGTCACAGTTTGGTACGGTTTATGGGCTGGTGGCATCATTGGACCGTACTATTTCATGCATTTTTCTGAATTTTATGTGTTTTTTTGAAAAACTTTCCTATAGCTTTTAAAAAATCACCCTTTACAACAAGGGTATTCATAACCCCTAGATCGTGTTTAAAGAAGTGTTTTGTTGAAATGTTTGGTTTTTTTATGAATATATATAAAATTTATTCTTTGGACAACATTGTTTGGACAATTAGCACGCTTTGAAGTCAGAAGATGGAGAATAGACATTTTTGAGATCCACACCTTATCCATGAAGTTTACACAGACGGTTCCAAAATTAACGAAGGCACCGAACTCGGAATATCCCCGATCTCGCCGGAGATCTTCTTCTCTCTGTCCCTTCGATTTCCCAACCACTGCAGTGTATTTCATGTAGAAGTTAAAGCTATCCAAGAGGCTGCCCGCTAACTGTCAATAAATCCGAAAAATGGGTTATTTATCAATATATATTTAATGTAACCTTATCCTGGGCATAATAGTATTCTAGGCAATGAAAGAGCCGATGAGCTATCTAGAATAGAGTTGACTTTGCCACTGGCATTAAAACAGGAGACCCCTTACGGCTCAATTCAAGCAAGAAAATACCATGCTAAGTTCAGATGCCATTGATCACCAATCGGAGATGGGTGTAACTAGACCATTGCAGGATTTCGAGGCCAACAACAACGACTTTTGCAGGAGCTGCAGGTTGTCCTGGGCACCTGTTCTACTTTCGCAAAAACGAAAAAAAGCTCGCTAGGAAGCTACTCATTCGGCAACCTAGAAGATATGTCAGACATAAAGATTCAGAACAAAGCAAAATTCATAAAGAAAACAAACTGGTTATAGACAGCAATAAAGTGGACAATCTCTACAGAGACCACTTAGATACCAACAGGTATTTCTTAGGTATAAGTTTGTCCCCCCCGGCCAATGAGGAATCGGTGTATCAATCACCGGTTAGTGTTAACACATAGGATCCAAACAGGATCTAAGTGGGTCCCAACTTACTGTTTCATCTGTGACACTCACACCTACCTACCTACTTACCTATGTACGAACACGTACATAAATTGTTCTAAAGTCATGTTTACCAACTTTTCTTCGGTTACATCCACCTTCCGCCACCAAAATAAAAAGTGTTTTTTCTACACTTGCACTGCTGCATCTAATGCATTTCTGAACACTATTCTTTGCATTACTTGCGCAAAGTTTGCATTTTCGAATTGGCCCCATGATAAAACACTCAAAAAACAAAACTCAATTCGTCCAAAATTTCGATCCTAATATTTTTTTTTAATATCTCCACAAATATTTATTCGCCTCGTTCGATATAATAAATTTTTCACTCAATGCTTTTTAATTTGTTTCGGTTTGTTTGAAATTGTAAAATTGAGGTCGATGTCAAATCCATCCACGTTTGTATTATTGTATCTTTTGTCAACGTGCCCTTTAAAAATAACATAATATTTATTTGATTTTCCGTGAACTACATTATTTCAGTATGCACAACTGTTATACATATTTTTATAAGATAGAATCTATTTTTGAAACTTATCAACGCTTGCAAACTTTCAATGATGCATTGACAGACAGTTTTCATGTTGAATGCTTTTTATATACTATACTATATTTCTTACTTTTTTTGCCTGTCGAAAGCAAACACATGTCGGCAGACATATTTTTGATTAGTAGTGAAATGTTGCTTGTTTTTTTTTTTTGTATAGTAAAGTCTTTCAAGAGCGACACCTCAGAGGTGAAAGCATTATAAATAGAAATTTTAAATTTTAGATCTTGAACAACGGAATTATATACTTTATGGATTTTCTTGGAGATTGGGCGTACCAAATGTATTGCATTCATCAGTTCATAGTGGTTCTAAAATGGATGACATATTTTTTGATGTTTTCTTTGAATGACATAAATAAGAGTCCATGTTGTCCTAAGCGAAATTGCTTTTATTAAATTTTTTTTAACCAAGCTTTATCACAAAAATATGGCTCATTATTTAAAATTGTTCATGCATAGAAAGACATTAGTCGGATTGAGGAGCCACGAGCTACAAGATGATAAAATAAATTCAGAAAATGCTGTTCAAATAAGTTTCTTGAGCGAGTATTGTACAAGGATACTTTCCTTTTAAGTGATCGTTACTGATTTTAAATACCAAGTCAGTGAGATGGGTTGGGTTGGAGCTATCAATAAACAGTGACTGCAGTACAAGGGATGGCAGCTACCCTTAATCTCTATAACTTTGCCGTCTATTGCCACGACAGTTTCCGAAAATCTGGTCGGATGTCAGCATAAAATGCCGCATTGCCAAAAAAAAGAGACTATTCTGATTATATCATCTTTTGTAGGACGACTATTTATTCCATTTTTACTTTGAATATCGTATCACTTGAGTGCGATTCTTTGTGAATGTGGATCACAATTCATCAAACCTTTACACACTTCATCAGTTCTTGTAAGACCAAATCGTTACTCACCATCCGTCAACTGATTTGAAGTCTGCAGATCACATCATCTATCCAAAAACTACTCAAAAAGACAAAAATTCGAAATATCGGACGGAATAACACGGTAGACAAATACAACTTCCAAGTCGAGGTTTTTTGTCTTCTTTTGCTGTCCAGCCCCTTCAAATAATGAATTATCAAATACGGAATTATCCGAAAAAGATTACTTTAGCCAACCACTGCCAACCAATGCTTGATTCATCTTAAACGTCACTACAGCTATAAAGAACTGCATCGAACAGACCAAACCAAAAAAGGAAAAGAGCCTTAATGCCACGAGTATATTATATGAAATACCGCTCAGTAAAATCGATCAATCCAAATGGCATTAAAAATCCTGCTTTTGTTTTTTTTTTGCAAAGTCAATTTGTAGTCTGATTTAGATGTATATAAAAAACTGTTTTTACAATAAATCTGCTTCAATCACCATTTTAATTGTTATACAATTAGTTTATAATTTTTACTTCATTCATTTGAAAAATGCCTGTTTTTTCATTTCTCTTATTGGAATTGCATGAGAACCGATTATGAGCTTTTACTTTGTGTGGGATGGATTTAGAAGGTCACTGCCAGGTGTCGTGTCGCATGATTACTTGTTTATTTCCACCATCATTTTAAAAATTTACTTAACGAGAAACAAGATAAACGTTTAAACAATAAATTTACATTTTTGAAAATAGCCAACTGAAAATTGGCTGTCATTACATTTAATTTTATAATGATTACTTAGACTAAATTCCTAGAACATATTTTGTTTTGAGATATTTTATAATTTATTATTTTCGGTGTGAGAAGAAAAGGTGGAGGTTAAACCAATCGTTCTTTGGTTTACTCGTATACACGTCTGAGGCGTTTGAGAAATTTAAAATTAAAAAGAGATATGAAGCATTGCATATTATAGGGTGATGCGGAAGACTTTTTGTGAGAGTCAAACTCGAACTTGACTGCTTTTTTTGTTCATCTGGACACTTAGTAACTCTGCAGTAAAATTTCATTTTGTTGCAATTTTTTTCTTTCTGTCACTAAATTTATCCTTTTCAGAATCCATTTACACGATAAGATTCTATTACTTCCTTTATAAATGCTCGATTTTCATCGTCCATGAATTTTTCCCGATGATTCATGTCAATCGATTGACTGGTATGAGCCGTTTGATATTTTTCAAAACGTTTCTTCTTCTAGACTTGAAATCTTTATTTCATCTGTTGGGGAAATAAACAAACGTCATCCCTGATTATGTGCCTTAAAAAAAACTGCAGCGAAATGAAACACATTTCTCCATCTTAGTTTTCGGGTTTCTTGGTGTCAAGAAAACCTGCAATCAAACTCTGTCTCCAAATAAGCGCATTGTTCTGAGTTGATTTTACTGTATCTTGGCACAGTATGAAGTCACATAAAACATTGTAGCATGATATATAATGGAGCCCTAAGAAGATACAGATACAGTGGTACAAATTTACTTGCCGCTCAATTCCTGAAGTATCCACGTTTAGGATTAAATAATCCCGATATAAGGTAATTCTCTTAACACTCGATGGCTACGCGTAATGATTCCACGTTAGTTCTAAGATGAAAGTGCCAATTCTGTACAAAAGAGAATCACTAAGTAGTCCTCTTTTCGGGACGTTATATCGAAAGTCGTAATGATAGCTTCGGCAAAATGAATAAGTTTGCTGGTCGAACATTAATTGCCACCATTAAATTCCACTATTAACTATGTTTTGATTTTAGCTATAGTATAAAAGTAGGTAACAGCTCAAAACATTCGAACCGGCTTTGGTCTTATTCGGACTCCATTTGAAAACATTGTTAATATATTTTTAAAATTTCAGGTTACTTTATGGGCGGTAAAAAATTTGTCGGAAGCATACATATTCGTAGTTGGGAAGTGGTAAAGAGCAGTGGCGGATTTACACATTTTCAAGGTAAAGGCTATACAGTTTTTGCCGCCCTTACCTCTTTAATTGTCATCCCCACAATTTCGTTAAAATTACATGAAAAATAAATTTTGGGTATATTTTGGATCTTATCAAAGCTCAATCACGTACAAGCGGGGTAATGTGTGCCACTTACACAATAATGTAGATTTGGTAAACGTGAACAAATAATCTTTTTTGCACTGACAGACATACATATAAAAATAATAAACTCAGTTCAGTTATACAAGTTTGTTACTTCGTTACAATACAATTTTGTTCATTCATTCCGACACTATGTGTCATACAAAAGATCCCAAGAGCTTTCTTGGCTCAATGTCGATCTCAGACAATTTTTCACTCTTTTTAAACAAGAGAAACTTCACACACACGAACAATTCATCGGTGGTGTACAAAAGGCCATACGAAGGGAAATGTTCTGCAGACTCTGTTTTCGCAAAAACGAAGATAGACTCTCTAATGATGAATAAGCCGGTTTTTCCAAAATGCTTTGCGAAAATATGTGGCTTTGAAATTGTATGCATTCTTAAATTAACTCAGTCTCTAATTCATTATGATATACCATACTACTTCAACGGATAGAGCCTTTTTTGTATGGGTTGATAGTGGGAAGAGGGAAAAACATAAAATACATTTTCTACAATTTCGCTCTTTTCTCTCACACAAAGTGTGGGCAGAGGGTGCAGAGGCCGATCCCTTGTTGAGAGGCGCCCGGGTGGCGAACCAGCAGTTTCACAGAATATGGACTTTTGCTACCCTCGGAATGTGCAATGACAAGTGAGAGAGGAAAGTCTTCAGTAAAATTTGTTGCAAACTTTTTTCTGTGAGACATCAGATAATAATCATGCAAACATTTTTTTTGATTTTTAGAAGGCAGCAAAAAATAAAGTGCGGTCCCCAAAAATATGCCGCCCTAGGCTCAAGCTTACTCAGCTTACTGGTAACTCCGCCACTGGTACGGAGTAAGTTTATATGACAAGCATATGGTTACAGTTCAAAAGAGAAAAGTTTAACTCAAAATTTTTAAAAAAACAATGTATTTCCGGATATTTTAGGACGTCTGGCTGGACGAACCTTAGAAACAAAACGTTTGCGATATATACATCTGCAATTGTGGTGATTTTTCAGATTTTTTGGTGTATGTATGTATGGATGTACCTCAAGGGAAAAAAGTTTGTTGGCACATATTTCAAGGTCGTGGAAACAAGGGCCGAATACGTGTGGTCGATCATGTTTCTTCATTCGACCGAACGATTGTGATCGATTGGCTAAAAATATGCAACTCGCATTAACTATTCTAAGGTTGATAAAGGTGATAAAGGGCGATGAAAATTTTTCATGCGTATGCATAAGCTAAAACGTTTATATATAATTTGAAACGGTTAAACTTTAGACACAAAGATCGGCAAAAATACAGTTTTCGAACGTCCGCCAATATAAACATACGAGCACAGACTGTACCGGGAATTGATCTATGAAACACAAAATATTAACAAATTATTCGTCCAAATTTATTGTGCGAAATAAAAAATTAACACCACTGAAAAACAAAGTCATCAAAAGCTTTTTTTAAACGCATTTTCGAAATTGACTTTGGGTCAGTATGAAAGTGGCATTCCGAAATTTGTTGACTGGTTTGCTTGCCAAACTCATAAATCCATGTCTCAACAACGGTTACAGTGCGAAAATGTCTCCAGCGAAGTTAACGCGAACGATCTTTGCAGAAAATTGCTTGAACCATTTCGACAATTCTTTATGCCAACCTTTTAAATGATTGATTCCCCAAATAATCTTGACAGAATGTTCATATTAAGACCATATGTGTAACACTTTAGGAGCTTACAAAAAGCGCATATTAGAAGTGCTTCGAGGTTTGAAATAAAGCGCTTGTACACGTATCTATACATTCATAAATGTATACAATACATATTTATGAATCTATTCATAATTAAATCTATTCCTAATTGAAGAAGTCGTTGACAAATGCCATCGATCCAAATTTTTCGGCGTTTAAAAAATGTTATTTTAAAGAGTATTGGTAACGACATTGCGCCTTGTAGCCAACCATTTATGATGTTACAATTTTCATAAGTCTTTCATGGTGCAACAATAGAAAATAATCCAAATGTGACCTGACCTTTCCTCAAAATTATTAAAACAAAAAATTGGTTTGGGTGCGAGTAGGTCTGTCCATACCATGAACTTCCCATCTCGATAAAAAATTTCATTTCCCACCACTATCAATTTCGAGTGATTAGGACAACAATTTGGAACTACTTTTTTTTGATTAAGTATCATTTCTACTAGAAATTAGTTCCATTTTTAGTTTAATAATATTACTAAAAAAATGACTTAATATAATTTAAAATTATGTTTTGCGTCTTTGATTAATATTGATAGCTTAGCACTTTTTTCGTCATTAGATTTTGTATTAATAACTTGAAGACTGTAGCGCCAGTCCGCGTGGCATTGGAATTTTATCCTTTTGGTTAAGTCGATTTCGCTGTACAACTCGTACCGTACAGGTTGTTGTTGAATCTTCTCCTCCACTCACCGTCAATACAAATCACACTTTTCTCTCGAAACAACCTAAGGTGCCTTCATCCGCTTTTGAAACTGTCCATGCTTCTGCACCATATACCATGATGGGTCTGAAGAGAGTCTGATAGAGCGACACTTTAGTTCTACGAGAGAGGACTTTACACAATTGTTTTCTTAGCCCAGAGAAACAGCGATTAACAAGAGGTATTCTTCATTTGATCTCAGCGCTAGTGTTATTATCTATGTTTACAGGAGAGCATAGGTATGTAGATTAAGTCCCTAACTACCTCATATTTATAGCTGTCTATGGTAACGATTTGGGTGTCTTTTTTTGATGACAACATGTACGAGGGCACAAAGAACCTCGTAAACCGCCAAACCATATCTTTCATTTCTGAATGCTCATAAACTGTTGTCGTCAAGATGCCTTCTCCTTTTATATCAATATCTTCGCCCTATGCGAGTAACTGAACAGACCTTTAAAAGATAGTGCCTCTGGTGTTGACGCGGGACTTTTGCAGCTAAGCCGTCCGCTCAAGTGGCTTTCTTAGACTTAAGCTTAAATATTGCTGTCTTTACTCCGTCTAGGTCGGGTAGATAGCATTGTTGTTTCTTCCATGTCCTCAGCATTGATTGCAATTCTACTACGATGTTTCCGTTTCGAATTTTGCAGGTTTCGGTTTGGGGTCTGTAAGCTTGAGATAATTGTTTTCTCTGATGGTAGAATTTTCGAACCTTATTCCTGTTTCTTAATCTCTAAACATCCTCAATCCACTATCTGCGACCATGGCATAGCTTGAAAATGTTGTGCACGAGATTAAAACTTTTGTGACCTCGTATTATGAGTTGTGTTTTGGCTGTAAGAAATTACTATGGCTTGCAAAAGCATTTTGGAATTATCCCTAATCAATCAAATTTGTTAGATTGCTTTCCTTTCTATTAACCATTGCTTGGAATATAAAGCCGTGTCCTTTTTGAAAGGGTTCAAAAGTACATAATATCAGTCCCGAGATTTCGACTGCCTCTTCCTTCCGAGCTAGGAACTGCTCACCATAGGATCGTTTTCTTCTGGTTAATATATGGCTTAATGAGGATCACATTCAGTATGGTTTTTTCCAAGCCGGTTTCGAGAGATTTTTTATCCATGTGTCATTTTCTGGAAAGACCTCTAGGATTGGGTTCATGATAAGAAACCAAAGCAGTGGTAAACAAACTAAATCGGATGTTATGATCCTCCCTGCAATATACTAGTAATGCAGTTTAAGCCATGTGTTTTCACTTTGTCAATTAGCTTCCTCTCGATGATTTTTCTTTGAAATCAATTGCCTCGTGTAAGTTGCGCCATGAGCTTCTTTTTGCTAATATATTATAACGATAAGCGTCAAGCTACAACCGAGCAGGTTTTGAACAAAAAAACTGGTGGCTCCATAATTTTTTAAGCATGTTTTCATGTGTCAGTGTTGCAGAAGCCACTCTGAGTCTTGAAAAATGGGAAAGACTTACAGGATTCACATTTCTGAAACAATTTTCAAAGAACTTCCTTGGAAATTTGAATCAAGAAATAGAGAAAGGGGCACATCAATGTAGGAAATGGCCTCAACTAAATACTGTTTTAGTCTTTTTGGTAGTCTCTATAGTTAGTAACTTACTTAGTTTAGTCAATTGGCTAAATAAACATATGTAATATTGATGAAACTTTTGGCATTAAAATTGAACAAATAAAATTTTTTATATGAATTTGTCCGGAAACTTATGAACGGCAGTGTATACATTTATGCATATTTTTTTGATCTGATAAGATAGCTGTAAACTATAAATTTTAATTAATTTTGAACACTTTTTATTGGAAAACTAAATTAATTTTAATTGAAGAAGTGAAAATGTCCCTTTTTTTGACAGTTTTTTCGTCATAAAATTCAAACCACCCTGTGAAATTTAACCAAAAGCTTTTCAGGTGATCTTTATGCGCACACGCTTCGAATGAAACTAATTTGGGTTCGATAGCTTGATCTGTTCTCGAGTTACCGCCAAACGTGGAGAAATGTAAAAATTTTGAATTTCGAAAATTGGACCGATTACAAGAACTTCCTGATGGGAAGTTAAAAACATAATAATTAAACACACAGTTCATGCAAATTTCATCAGAAAATTGTCATATTTTAACTTGAGGAAGGACAATTTAAATTATTTCTTTCCGTAAACCCGTATAGGCAATTTCTAAATGTAGATAAGCAGAATCAATCATTATTTATGTTCGGCCGTTAAGGGTTTGCAGGTGGCATTTTGACAGCTCAATATTATTATTGCATGAAATACTGATTAATAATTCTTATAATCGATCCGCAGCGATTTCGCATGAAATGAACGCTGTGTTGATTTTCATCAGTCAAGCCCTCACAGAAATGGCAGAGCATCACCCAAGCTCACCATAAATTAATCACCTTTCATGTTAAACGCACATAACCGTGAAATGCTCAATTAAAGCGTGAATGCAGGAACGGGCGAATCTTTCGGACTGCGCTAATATTTTTAGAAAATCTTCATATTCTCGCGCAAAGTCAAAGTCAGGGCCGCCTTTATTATTATTTTTTTTTCGTGTTCTTTTTATTTCTCTTTGTTATTGTAATGTGAAGAAAACTAATTTATTTGGGGGTTGTTGCACACTGCGTCGGGGGATGGCGATCAAATTTGCATACAGGCAACGAATATTTATAATAAAATTTAGTCTTTATGGTCAAGGCGCTGAAATAATTAGATTTTATAAATAATGCAAACAGCGCACAGGGTTGTTTATTTGGGGTGGCATCCCGCTGGTTTAGGTGTTGCAGCAGCATACAATGCATCGTTCTTTGTGTTTATATAGTTTTGGCTTTTGTTTTTAAAAAAATATAAATAAGAATTCTTTTAAAAACAACCAAATGAGTGACATGTAGTTTGTGAGGAAATTAGATGTGCACTCAGTGTTCAGGTAATAGACTCGATGTTGACATTATTTTTGAAGGCTGCTTGTCGAGGAAGCAGCTGACAACTAAGCTCTTTTGTTTGTTTGTACACAGAATGCAGTTTTGGCTTTAGTGTTAATAGCGACTTTTGACAGAAAGGAGGATCAACCTTATAAGAGGACATTAGACAAAGCAGGAGCCTATAGAGAACATTTTAAGAAAGATTCAATCACCACCAACAAGAATTGTGAAGAAGAAGGCAGTATCTTAGTCGCATTTAAAGACGCTGCAAAGAAAACCTTGAGCACAACCTGAAGATTTCATAGCTAGACAATTTATTCGAAAAGAATATCGAATAAAAATTGTTGTATCGAATTGTTTTAACAAAAAACGAGCAAAGCCTTGCAGATGGCTACAAGCCAAGCAGCCAGTTGTTTTGTAATTGTGAAGAAAATCTTGCCACCGAATGTGAATGCGTTTTTCAGCAACTGCAGAGCAAGAGTTTACTAGGCAAAGTATCTGGGTTTGTAAAAAACCCAACTGCAGATGATAGGGCAGTTCTCTCATCCACTGCTCCAAAAATTGGTGTGGCCACAAAAAAGGTTAATAAATGAAAAGCTGTTGTTCCAGACAGTCTTTCAGCTCAAGGGAGCATGCATCAGATAGCCGGCCGGGATTGAGGAAGGCAGGCAACCATGCATATTCCAAAAAAGCGATCCATTATTTTCCAACAATTATACATTCACATTCCAGCTTAACGTCCCTTAAATGATCCTATTAAAAGTGTTGTGGTAAAGTCGCAAGAAAGGCAAGACAAAAGATAATTCAGAATCCCGGAAAAACTAATCCGGTTTAAGCTCGAAAACATCTGATGTACTGTTCAGTAAGAATCAAGAGCCACCGAGCTTCTCCCGATTTGTACCAGATATAAGCAAGAAGATGCGTTGTGTCATGAGATTCCGTAAACTTAGTTTTTGAAAAATTAGCTGTCATCATGGAAGAGCAATAACCTTTGGCGGCAATTGTAAAATAAATCAGAAGAGTACGGGCCCTTAAATAAATGTGTATATAAAAGCAAATATATTTTGTCGACGAGAAATCGAAGACCAGCTGTAACAAAACATCAGAATCGATATCTGTAACTACCCAATGGTAATATCTTTATCGAGAAAAAAAAAAAAACTTGGTGGCTACACGCTGAAAACTCACCATATGCTATCGATAGTGATTCAATTTTTCAAATAAATCAGGATCAAAAATCTCAACTCGAAATATGAAAATCTAGCTTTTGAAAATTCTCATCTTGCCAATTCTGCTAGAAGGAGCCTTATAAGGAAAAACACTTGACTTAGAACATTTTCTCATCTAAGAAATTCTCGACTTCAATTCATTCTTAGTTTTTCTTCTTCTATAATTCCTCTGTCACGTGATTGAGTTTTTCCTTTCCGACCATTATTTTACATTAATGATAAACTAACACCTATCAATCGGTAGCTCGATGGCTAGGTGTGGTCTTCTTAGATTTGTCTATATTTCGTCTTACACATGATTTCGGTGGAATACAATCTTGAAACGATCGCCATACTTGACTTATACTTGACTGTTTGAACCTCACAAGCACCTAAGATCATGTTTTAACTAGTAAACTGCTGAACGTTAATTCTACATTTTTGCCCAAAAACATTAAATTTTGCCTCGTGCTGTATTTGGTGGGCAGACCTAGTTAGAGTTTTGAAAAAATCGATTCTAAAAATTTAAGACAAATCGGACTATTATTTATGGGTATGAATAACTTTGTTTGGAGCTGGCTTTCATGTTTGGCTACCTGAGTAAGTGACTGTAATCCCTTTTGTCGTACCTTTTACAATATTAAATATATAAGATTATATTTATATAAGCATTATTATCGTACTTCGTATTCATCATTGAATAGACGATGCAATGTAATTTCCAAAATAATTTTTTTATCTTCATGCACGTGTTTTCCACAAAAACATGTTTTGGGAATCGCTGAACACTGTCACTCTAGCTAAAACGAGGAGTTTGAAATTTTTCCCACTTATTACATATATTATTGCCCTCCGGATGGAAATTTTTTTTTGTATAGCCGATAAGTTATATGATATTTTTGCCGAATAAACAACTTTGAATTTGAACATTCTCCAATTTTTAAAAATCAAAATATCTCAAATCCCTATTGAATGATCGCATTTTTTTATTTAACATGATCCAGTGCCGAGCTGCAGTATCCCCTGTATTTCTTTTTGTTTAGTCTTGAGTAATTTTTAATAGTTTCTTAGATTCTATGTTGAAAAACATTTAAAATTGATTGTTTTAAAGTTCGGCAAAAAAAATCCTTAATGTTGATATTCCACCCTGGTATGCTCTTTTGTCCGATCCAGACGCTTGATCTCGCTTTGAAGTTGTTACGAGCAGTTTTGTACTACAACTTGACCGTGCAAGCTTGTTGTACCTTACCTTTTTTTCAATCGTGGTAACTGATGTCTTGATTGCGAAACGCTTGTACTCTTCATAGATTCCTGAAGCACAGCATACCGTCGATCACTCTGGCTTATTCATTTTACTGTCTGAACCTTCGGCTTTAAAAAAAAATGACAAGTGATGTATTCTCACTAGAAGAACTAATGTCTTCTCCGTAGCCTACCCCCTAAGCTATATAAAGCGTAGCACGCTCCTCCGTGCTGTTCAAAGCGCAGCTCGCTGTAAGTAAGGCAAATTACTGCCACAATAATGAGTCAAGTTGAGTTTCAAGACTCTTTTTATTTTTCCAAAGCATTTCTATTTATACAAATTTTAACCCTATGATCCCTTTTGTTCTAAGCCAAAATTAAATCAGTATGTATAAGCAACATGACCCCTTTGCCATATTCTGTGTACAATATTTCTTTTCGCTTTGTTCCAAGTGCAATGAATGCAAATGTAAACAATGATGACCCCTTGAACTCTAGTGACCAAAACAAAGCATGAATCACTGCCCATACAGATCGAATGCCATGTAACACTTTCAAATATGTAGGGCGATACAATGTTATGTAATGTCTTTATTCAGTGATCATGCATTGAATCACACTACAATAGTTTAAGTCATGAAATAATTGACACCAAAACACTTCTGACTTTTAAAACGTAACGCCCACAAGAAAATTTCGTAATTGGAAATGGTACAGGTATGGTTTTCCTTGACATCGAAAAAGAATTCAATACTGTCTGGCATGATGGACTCCTGCATTAAATGCTTCATTTTAACTTTCCCAGGGCTCTGAATAAAATTATTCGTTCCTTTCTGACAGAAAGGTCAATCAAGGTTTGTATAAAGAGTTGGAATTCTGAGTGTAAGAACCTCGCTTTTGGTGTACCTCAAGGTTGCGTTCTTAGTCCGTTCCTTTATAATATATACACGTACGACTTCCCTCGGCTGATCAACTGCCAATCTGCCAATCTGCAAATGATACAGTTCAAGTGGAAGTCAAACGCGAAATCACCTTCAGTTTTCATATAAGCCAAACAATAAATGAAATAAATATAACCAAGCACACTCTTTACCCTTTCATTAGCCGAAAATCAAAAATGTCAACCGAAAATAAGATAATGATATTTAAGGCGATTTTTCAGGCTATTATATTAAACGGATCACCTGTTTGGGGCATTTTTGCAAAATCACATATTCATAGATTGCACATCGCAAAAAACAAGGTCCTTAAAATGATGTTAAATCTTCCTTGGTTATTTTCAGCGGACGAATTACATGTGATCGCAGATATTGAAAAAATCTCCGTGAGGGCATTAAAACTATCAGAAATGTTTTTAAGTGCATGCTTTACCTCCGACAATCACTTAATTGCAGAATTCGCTACAGCCTAAACTTACTTATATGTGATATATACACACTTTGTGATTTACAACACAATTATAGATTATTATTCCATTCTTCTATATTCTTATTATTTTAAGTTAGTATTTAATCAATTTATTTATTCAAATATTAATTTATTTATTTGTTGTTATTTATTATATACGTTTTTTATTTACATATCTATTCAATTTATTTATTTATTTAAATTTTTATCTTTTTATTAAACTATTTATTTAATCTTTTAATTAATTATTTATTCAATTATTTATTTACTTCTTGGATTGTCAGCCTCCACTTCTTCCAATTGTTGAACGATATAAATTTAGCGTACAAAATGTTTATTCTTGTGCTCTTGATTAACTCATATATTCATACACTCATATAAGATCCTAGCTAAGCAAATCTGTAACAATCTGGAGCAACATTCATTGCTTTATCCTCTTCAGTCTGGCTTTCGTCCGGGCCATAGCTGCTCTACTGCCATGGTCAACATTATGGAAGAAATAAGGACTAATTTTGACAAGGATAACCTTACTCTTTTTTGCTTGCTGGACTTCTCTAAGGCTTTTGATTCAGTTAACCGTGAACTGCTCTGCTTCAAACTTCGACACTTTTGCAATTTTAGTGACAGTGCAGTAAAACTTGTACGTAGTTTTCTTCATAATCGGTTTCAGAAAGTTGTGGTTGGGAACAGATCTTCGGAGTTAAAACGTGTGTTATGCGGAGTTCCTCAAGGATCTATACTCGGTCCCATACTGTTTTGTATGTTCATCAATGACCTGCCATCTGTCTGTAAACATGTTGTATTACATCTCTATGCCGATGATGTTCAGTTTTCTTTGCCCAGACCTATTGACAGTTTAAATGAACTTGCCGTGGACTTAAATGCAGACTTATTTATCGGTGGGCAGTTATACCGATCTTTAAAAGGACTCTTGACCCAACATTCTTACCTGATATTTTCTTACACATTACTAAACTTTCGTTTGTTGATAAAGTAACCAGCTTAGGGTTTGTAATCAACCACAAGTTTACGTGTCATGACCACATTAATCTTATTGTTGGTCGCATATATGGCTGCCTCAGAAAACTATGGTACACTGCTGCCTTCACTCCTATCGAAACTCGTCGACGATTGGTTTTAACTCTAATTGTTCCTCTTATAACGTACGCTGAGGTGGTCTACTGTAATCTTGACTCCTTATCACAGCATAAACTTCAGGTTGCCTTCAATGACGCAGTCAGATACATTTCTGGGCTTAAGAGATTCGATCGAATATCTGTTCTATCAAAGAATGTTTTGGGCTGCTCGTTACAGCATTATTTAAATGCTCGTTATTGTATCTTTCTGCATAGAATCCTCGTTAGTAGAAAGCCTGAATATTTTTTCACTAAATTGAACTTTTCCCGGTCTCAAAGAACTCGTAACATCAACATCTCTCCTTTTAAAAAATTAATTTCGTCGCGTTTGTTTTTTATCCACTCAGCCAGACTTTGGAATTCTTTACCTACACATATCAAAGGAATAATGAACGATGTTCAGCTCAAAAAGAGTATTTTAAATTACTTTTCTTTGTTGCAATGATAAATATAATAAAATATAATATAGTTTGCTATCCTGTTTTTTTCTAAATGAAATTTTCGCTAATTGTTGTAAATGACTTTTTACTTTTTAATTTTTTTGATTTTTTTCTCGAACAATCAGTTTTGCTATTATGTATTTATATGACCCTGTCTTATTGTACTTATCTTTATGTTAAATAAATTGAATTGAATTGAATTGATATTGAATGTATAACTATATAAATATTCTCACTATATTTATTTATTCATATTTTTTTGAGATTATGAAGGTTTTACTTGTAGCTTTCCTTCACAATTAATTTTTCCTATTTCCTAACATTTTTGTTTAAAATTATTTAATTTTTCAGCTGCAAAGTGAATCCACCATATATCTGTATATTGCGCAATAATATTTAAGGACAACAAAAATTATATATTCGCTGCTACAATAAATATAAAGATAACGATAAAACAATCTTTCAAACTTTTATTATTCCTGCTCGCTTTTAACGAAATGCGTTATGTGGGTTGTTATTATTATCTGGATGCACGGTAATATAATTATCACAGAATACTCCATTTTAATACATTCTAGCTGGGGATTTTCTTTGGAAAAATATATTATGTATTCTGTAAATATTTTATTATTTCGTTTTTATTTTGTTTTATGTTCAACAAGAGGCATTTGCATTTTTTTTATTTTACTTCTTAAAATGTGGGTTCTAGTTTAACTCACTTTTTGCAGGATAAACTATAAACCAGTTCAAAGTTTCACGTACCTGTAATATCCTGCAATTATGTTCAGTTTTGCTTCTTTGTCTACTGAAGAGGCTTAAAAAAAAACAGCCATGTTGATATATATTATGTGATGTTGTTTTTTCAGTTAATAACACAATTTTCTAAAGTCTTGCTTAGTGGTCTCCTTTTAGAAAAACAAAATACAAATTCATAACATTTTTCATTCCCCAATAAAATTTCTAACAAAATTTACATAGTCCCTTAAATATCATTCAAGAATGCCAGTTGGTAATCTTACCCAAGCAAATTAGCTTTGGGATTCAATAAATGTAAATATATTCGAGCAATTTATGTCCTTTCGACCCCACAGAAGTGTCATTTAACGTATAAA
Organism: Orthonevra nobilis; assembly: GCA_963555765.1. Classification (NCBI taxonomy): domain Eukaryota; kingdom Metazoa; phylum Arthropoda; class Insecta; order Diptera; family Syrphidae; genus Orthonevra; species Orthonevra nobilis. The sequence continues at coordinate 10,143,143 of OY743225.1, forward strand.
ATCATTTCCAACTTGCGGGTGTTCATGAAGTCAAAGGACACATCCCAGCTGGCGTTCACAATATATTTTTAATAGTCTCATTGTTTAAGTGAACAATACTCTCGGAATCTTTTGAAAATTCCAAATGCGAAAATTGCTTTCCATAGTCACAATGCGGACTCTGTCATTTCATGTGAGTGTGCTCTGGGATTTTGGGTCCCTTCTTTGTGGGTAAGGTATGTAGTCTCTACTTGGAGAGATCTGACAACATCAAAAGTGGATTCTTTAGTTGTGGAGTTTTCGCATGAGAATAAGGAAACCTATTTTGGGCACGTTTATCTATTTCTAGTAAATGACATTTATCTTATTCGGAGGGCAATAAACTGTCATTCTGTTTATACAGAACTCGACAAAACATACAAAAGATTGAATGCAGTGGGCATCATCAGACAGACTGTAATAAAATACACTCCAGTCAGCCTGGATCCTTTCTAAATGCAGCATGTCTCCATCGTAAAATATAATATAAATAGAAACTTTGAATTAGTGAGTCTTTAGCGTTCACGAAAGAAAAAAAAAACTTATTGATTTAATGACTTCTATGAAAATATTTACACCTGGGTTTGAATTTCAGATCTTGACAAATAAAGCCCGTAGGTTGAGTAACTTTGAACTTCGATTTGAACGGCAGGTGAACGATTTCATCAACAAATGAAGGCCGTTTCTATAAATCTTTTTGTGTTATATTATATTAACCTAAAATATACTTTAAACTTATACATTCTCGACAAACCAGGAGATTCAGCAAAACCAGTCGACGAAAGATAATAATGCAGCAACCTAAGGCTAGTTAGTTTGTTAGAGTTAAGCGGGGCAGGCAGCAAATACTCCAGTTTGGAATCCAATCATAACATTTTTAAATTTTCCAATGCTCGTGAAAAAGTGATAAATTTAATTCCTGTTGAGACAAAAAGACTTCCAAGCGATTATCATTGTTCCACTCTTCTAATAGGTTCCACCCTGGACCAAGCTGCCTCGGAACCGCTTGATAATTATTCCCGAGTTTGGGTCCTGTACCTTTTGGTGACTGGAATCCAAAGACAATTTTAGCAGACCCTGCAGCAAGGCTTATTTATATTTCTGGCTCAACACCCTTCGAAATTTTTGACCTTGGCAGACTGCTTTGGCTTTTTTTTTCTCAGCGGCTTTTCTTCTTCTCGTCGTCTGTGTCTAAACTGTTCTCGTGCTGATCGAGGTTTTCCTTGTCCATAAATTTTGTTTGTCAAATGCTATAAACCGCTTTTAGGATGTAAGTCATTCTGAAAAACATTAGCGTTAGTTCAAAATCCATTGGTTACTGAGATAGCTATCCATGTCAAGTTCTATATCCGATTGAACTGAGCAGAGATAGGGGATCGTGTCTGGCTTTCGCATGGTCATAAGCAATCAACACTTTAACCAGTTCGAATTTTTTCATGAAATTGGTGGAATGGAATTCTACAACAGGATATCACAAATTGAGACTAGATTTTCCGAAAGCCTTTAAATCGCTTTCGTGAAATGAATTCTAGAAAAAAAAAACTCGAATCGGTTCGGCAACGATATGTTATTGTGACGTTGAAGAAACGTGGGCAGATTTTACTTTGAGAATTCCCGAGAAATAATGCCAATTCCGTGTATCAACTTTTTCAACGTACACGTAAAGAACTTAAGATCAGTTCACGACATACAGTTCGGGATTGCTTCGATGGTCACTTGGCCATCCATTAACTCGTTAGCCGTTTCAATATTAAAAAAAGGAAGGTTCGACTTAAAAACAGAGTTGCAGGCTTAATATGTTAATACTAGTCACTAGGTACGAAAATGAAAGCTCCATCACCTTTACGGATTGTGCGTGGCGTAAACAAAAATCAAAATTTAAAATCTAAGCTATTTTTACTTCTACCAGTTGTGCTCGATAAGTTTCAGTTTCTTTCATTGCTCAGTTTCTTGGAAATGAAATACCTCCTATTTCAAAATTGAATTTTACTTTTCTCAACGATATTCCTACTTTTTTTTTGCTATTGGGAATTCAAAAAAGGCATTTGTGACACCGATGACTGTTACATTCGTTGAAAATCTTTTTCCGCCGATCCATTTTTTCATATAAGGAAACAAGACAATACCGCAGCTTTTTTAGGTGCAGCTTTTGCGGACGAGTGAACAATTTTTTTTGGAATACTAAAAATGGGGAGTTCTTTTTTCATTAATTTTGCATTAATTGTCATAGTAGGTACTGTCGGCTGATCGATTTTCGCTTTTCCAAATAATCAATGAAGATAATGCTGTTTGAGTCGCAGAAGTCCGGCGTCATGATTTTTCATGCCGACGGGACCATATTTGCTTTCTTTGGACCACGTCTAAAAGTTTGAGTGGACTTTGTTGACCATGTCTTCCATTATGACGTCATTTGTAAGTCCTGGGCACTCAGCATCTTCTGTGTTTGTACGACCACAACGAAATTCATTGAACCACTTGTCAGGGATCAAAGTCTTTATGATACTTCTTATACTACGTCTGTCCGGAGTAGAACAGGGGCCCCATAGGCTAATCTGCCAAACAAGCAGCCAGACTATGTACGTGGTACGTGTACAAATGGCCAAAATGCCCAACCCATGTTTTTAATTTGCGGATATTTTATTTTAAATTTGGTGGTTCTGTGCGCCGAACTTATAGGGTACAGTCCAATGTTTGTTTCAATACTGATAGACCATCTGAAAAGCTTATACGCAATACTATAGATTTAATTTTGTCTGCGTCTACTTTCTGGTGGAAAATATTCATCAGACACAAACGCATACCGAGGAAGCTACAGTGTAACCCAGGACTCAAATTTATTGATTTTGGGCCGTTTTCAACAGCCGTTACAACAATTGGAGCCAATGGACCATTCTTCATTTGCAAAGTACTAGCCGCTTTTTGAGTTTCGAAATCGTCTTAGAGACTAGTGATTTCAGCGAGACATCAGACGTCTTACTGCGAATCAAACCATCATTTTACTCTGACTGAGTTTTGGTAAGATATCCGCTTAAGAACTGGTCCAGTCGATTTTTTGCCTGAGCAATGATATTTGACTCTAGACTACTTTTTGTGGAGTAAGTCGAATCCCATGTGTATGCAGCTGAACCAACCAGATTGGAGAACATAGAAGACAACACTCGGCGCATGTTTGCCGGATCATGGTTGACAAAGCTGGAAAAGTGTTAATGTGCCAATTCCAATCCTAATTCGTTCAGCCGTTGAAGTGAGATCAACAGATTATGGCCTTCAACTAACCACATTATACATGATCTTGAAAATAAAAATTGCATAAATGTGGGTATCTCCGGTAATATTGCAATTAAAAAAACATTCATAAAGTTAAGTAGCGTGATATGACTTGGCACCGTGAATATTGTATTTTCGAACGCTTATTATTGTTAGCTGCCCGCGTCCAGATGGAAATACGATTTCGCGACCACAAACGTCCGCTATGGCGGCATAGATTACAAAAATAACCTTACGTCAGTACACCTTACGTCAACACTTGAGCGACATGGACACCTTTTGTGGATTTAAATTTAAAGGCTGCAGATCAAAATATTGACTTGTCTCGTGTCCGTCGCCCTTATACTGTCCTTGCTTGTGTTTTGTTTTGAAGTGAAAGAAAGCTGAAGGTATATTATTTTTAAGAGTTTCCTGTTCTCATAGATCCATTAATTTAAATCAATCCCTCCATCTTAACAGTGAGTTCAACTCATTCAGTAACAAATCATACATTTTTGGCGGCAAAAAAATTTGATGATCCTTAATCGCTCACCAGTCACAGTAAGCGCATTAACCGTCCTTCAAAACTAAAGGCTCAATGACAACTGACCTTGAGTGATTAGAGTAGCTCTTCATGATGTATGCATGGATTTTGAGAGCACATATAACGAACATTCTGTATACGTACGAGCGTGGAAATGAGCCTCGGCACTCATGATGAAAATCATCCACTGCTTCGTTGAGGATCAGAGAAGCGTAAGCGTCTATGGGACGCGATATTGACTGTCTACAGACAGTGCAAATATATACAACTATTAAATTTATATGCTCTGCAAGATCGTGTGGCACGTTTTGTGCTCCAAGTTTTTATTTATTTATTTATTTCTTTAGAGTCAAAAAGCTTACTTCTTAAAAGATATTAACTTTAAAACGAAGAAGAATTTACTTAATATACAATATTTAAATTGTAAGAATCACTGACAAATTAACTAAAATACAAAAATAGACGAAAATAATTCTCCATATCATTGAAAGACCTTACGGCTCCCGACAATGGCTCATTTTGGCCCTTCATTGTTCCGTGGGTACGCTGAAAGATAAAGTATCTCAATCTCAACAGTCTCGTTGGGACATACTATAGATATGCACCATAACCAGCAAAGTTGGACACTTGATGTCATAGCATAACATTGAATGCATTAAACGCCAAGACTCCAACGACTTTATACCAAGCAGAAGGCACCTGGCCTTATAGGCATAGAACTCCAACGCATTTTGAAAGAAATGAATCTCGTAGGGCGCCTCTCATTTGGCAGGATTCCAAATGACATCTGCGACTTCCAGAGCGGATCGATTCAAGGAAATTTACAAAGGACGAAGAGCATACGCATCTTAAAAGTCCTTAACATTTCGTTTAATGAAACCAGTGTTGTGGGTTTATCTACGAAATCTTGAACAACAGAGGTGATATCCATCAGAAGGGTCACTGACAACACTTCGGTCTTCTGTTCGAGGTGTGCGAATGAATTGCAGGGCAGTTGAAAAAAACTGGGAACTCTCATCACTTTCAATATTGAAATTATCTTCATAGAGTGATATATATTTTTTTGGGCCTATTGCAATCACTTGTACTTTTTCCGATTTCCTCTGAAGGGGTATATTTGAAAGATCGAATCTTCAACTCTTTTACTGTAGTAAAACTTTTACAGGTTGAATTTTCTTCTGACCAATTTCTCTTCATCCTGTAAGGGATAAATGTACGCACGCCAAGGAATATTGTGTTGATAATAACATCAGGGTTGCATATTCGATCTTCAAATTTAAATCTGTGTTCAAAAAATTTAAAAAATCATGCAAATATTTAGATTTTCTTTATTACGGATGACTGGAATTTTTGAATATTTTTATTTGAGTTAACAAGCTCTAGCCCTTTTAACAGGTCAGTTCTAGGTTATGTTTTTATACTCTAGTAAAGTATTCAGTTGAGTATTGAGTTGAACCTTACAAGATAAACATACGTTATGCTGAAGGTTTAAAAGCTATGAACCATTTTCGTAACTCTCTCGGAACTGTTGACGGAGAGCATGTCAGGAATATACCACCAAAAGAAAATGAATAAATATTTTGAAAATATAAAAAAATACATAGCATTGTTTTTCATTCATTTATTATGTACGATGAAGGTACAAACGGGAACATTTCGGATGGCAGAGTTTTCAGTTAAAGTAAAAGTTTCCTCCGGATTGGAATCTAACCTCAACTAACAAAAATCTTAGACACCCTTTTTTATGGGGAAGATGCATTTGCACTAAGACTCAGCTTCTTGAAGCCATTCAATAAAAAGCGGTTTAAATATTGACCTATGGTTTCTGACTTAAGATCATTAAGAGTTCGATAGATTATTCGGCATGCGTTCGACATTTTAAAAACGTATGTTTCAAATCTTTCAATCTACACAAATATTATTAAGAGGTAAAGACTTTGCTACTTTGTATGCAGGAGATAATCTTCGAAACGATTCAGAATTACTAAAGTCAGAAACTTTATCTAAAAATTCTGTATAACATACTTTATGCGCTAAGTGGGATTAACGCTGTGCTTTCAGGGTACAAATACTTAAATATTTGTTTAAATAAAAGGGTCTTTCGTGGCGACAATTTTCAAATATAATTCGACGAAAAACCGGCAGAGCGAATGCGCATTTTGCGAACTCTGCCTTAGCTTAATTGCTTTCTGTGAAGAAGTTTCAGAACTCATTTGCGAGCGGCACGTTCACGAAATTGACGCGGACGAATTCGCAAGCGACCGCTCGTCTGCAATAGATTTGAAAATTTAATACGTGGATATTTTTGCTTTACACAGATAGTAAGGCAAAACAATATTTACAAATATTGATTCGCCTTAAAAAACAAATCTGAATTATTTTGATTATAAAATTTGAATTGATAACTATTCTTTTTTTCGTTCAAGAGCCCGATTCCCGGTATAATAATTGTAAATATATGCCTCTCTCAATGAAGAAACGTCTTATTTATTTGGTTGTTACTTAAAAATATTTCTTCGGCGTTTGAAACGTTTATTCTAAAAATACAAAAATTTTGAATACCCGGCAAGCTGCACCATTAAGAATTTCAATATCTAAATCGATCGAACCATGAGCGGATGCTTTTAACAATTTCCTAATCGATTTCAAGACTAAAACATCAGAACGCACACCAAAGATTGACAGCTGTCGTCAACTACATAAATAAATTTTGATTGTAATAATAAAACCGCAATAGATGAGGTTTCTTCACAGAGCTAAAGGCTAACGAACGACGAGTTTTATTGCAATCAAACTTTAACTTTGGTTTAGATAAAATTTTAAAACTATTTTTTGTTTTATTTCCAACTAGAAATCAATGTTTGCTCTACGAAAAAAAACACTTGAGATTTATTTATCAAATTGTTCTCAAAAACTAAAAATAAAATATATGTTAAGCAGAAAAATAAGTTCGCTAAATATCAAGTTAGATAACATAAAAAAAATTATAAATAATCCTAAATAAACAACTTATGATTTCATGTTAATCGCGCGACTGTAAGTAAATTTAATTTAGAAAAAAAAAATCATGTCTTTCTCGTAAAATTCTCATGAAAAAAATAACGTATTTAAAAATAAATTTTAGGTATTTTCATTTTTCCGCTTCTTTCCCATGAATGAAATTTATCGAACAAGAAAAAAACACGCCCCAAGATTATCCCATTCAGAGAGTTACAAATTTATATTTTTTTGTTTAGTTTTTTTTTTTTAGCGAAACTCACCTCAGTGATCTTCATGGTCCGCTTGACCACCTTGCGTGTTACCTCGGTGGTCTCTTCGAAAACGTCACCGTTTTCATCGACAGTCTCTTGAGTAATACTCTTCGGAGCCAACTCCTCCGTCTCAACCTTCAGTAGCTCCTCTTTGATGGTTTTCGACGGCTGAGGCTCTTCTTCGGTTATGTCCTCTTTGGGAGTAGGCTCCGCGGTACTAATATCCTCGGTTGACATTTTCTCAGTGGTATCCGCAATGACTTCGGTATCAGCCATTTTTGACAAGCTTTTCAAAATCCACAATCAATTCGTCACACAAATTTCAAAACCGACAAGAGGAAAAAAAAAAACAACGAGCAAAAAGTAAAAGTTGCACAGACACTTGAATTTTTTTTGTATTTCTTTTTTTTTTTTTTTTGGTTATGTAAACAATTTTTAGAGGTTATTTTCGTGTATATTCCTTCGCGCACAGGTTTTCCGCTTTCGCTATTTCTCTGCGAAGGCTTTCAATTTCGATTCAAATACAAATTTCTCCACGGAAATCTGATTACTTTCTAACACTTGGGTAATAAAACAAAGCAAAAAAAATATAAGAACAGCACCAATAAAATGAAATATTCAAAAATTATTTAAATATTTTTTTTTTTATGTAGAAAAATTGAATTTTCCAAAACCATAAAAGTGGGAGACAGGAATTTTAAGAAATTAAATTCTCACATATGTACGCACACTTCTCGGGACTTTTAAATTAATTTTTTTTTTGATATTTTGGAAAACAAGAAAAACAAAAAAATGCAAAATTTCTGATCACTTCGAAATCCAAATAAGCATTTATGTGTAGGAGAATTGATTTCGAAAATTATATTAAGAGCACAGTTTGTCGCGCGGCTCGCCGATCTAATTGCACGTAATTTTGCTGCAAAAATGACGACGACTACGGCGTGGATGATTATATGATGATGGAGAGGATCGTCGATCAGATGGCAAGATCACTGAGCAACTTTTTTTTTGTCGGCTCTGGTTGTGTGTAAGTAGGTTTGTTTCGTATGGATTTACATATGAAAATTATTCCTATGGTAGTGCCTACAATTTTGTTGGCTGTCGGCTAGCTCCTCGAGAGGGCGCTAGTGAAAATATCAAAATGATAGTGTCTCTTTTCTGAGCGAACCATGCTCATTGTGCCTTTGCGTGGAACGTGTACATGACGATGTGTGTATGGGTAGACAACTAGTGGATGCCGTGAGATGTGATCTCAAAAAAGGCCTGAACTTTTCAGACACTATTTCTTTTCAATTTGTTTTCGTTCATTTTCACTTGTTTTCTGATATTTTTGTTTCCACTTAGCCGTGGGTACAGTGTGATGTGAAAGAAGGAGCATAAAAAAATAAATGAGGTCTAAATTTATGAAAAGATGATATGAACAAGTCATAGTTTTTGAAACATAACTAAAATTAAAAAGTTTACTGCATTAAAACGCAAAAATTAAGCCATTGTTTATATAATTGGGAATGCGATTTTGTCTTGACGGTATAGATCCGAGCTTGATTAAGAATAACATGAGAAAAGATGGTTTGACTTTCATTTTTCAATGTTCTGATAAATTTTAAAAATATTCCTTATTACACGTTTAAATTCAAATTTCCGTCTATGACAGAAAAATCGTTAAGGATCAAAGATATACAACTTCTTTTTATCTTCAATATGAGAAGGTCTTCAAAGTTGATTTTCGGATTTTGTTTTTTTCCGTTTCAGGGGCATCTTAAACTATTTTTTTTGGCGATTTTAGGTACACGATGTCGGGTAACAGATTCGTGTTATTAAATGGAAATATTTCAGAAACTTCTAAATAAATAACCGAGAATTGAATAAAGTTATCAGAACGCCGTGGATTTCCGGAGAACAAAGCGTTCACTTGTTTTCAAAAAGTGGCAAATCTTTGGTGCATTGGTTTGACCAAATTTCCTTAGCACCGGACGCCGCTCTTATAATGAAGGTTCCATACAAACTTGTAGGTACGTAAAAAAACGTCAATCACGGAAATGGAGTCCCGAAGAGTATTAAAACAGGTTTATCTTATTAACTTTGTTTCATTTTTTGCAGCTATCAGAGACAATAGTAAGAATATTTGGTGCTAGTTTCAATTACATCCGCAGCTTCTTGAAAAAAAGGTGGTGACAGATAGATGGGCAGATAGATTGATTCGTTTAAGGAGCGGAATTTTAAAAACACGCCAAAAGCATTCAGTCCATGGATTGAAGCTTACGTGCAAACTGCGGAAGAGAGCGGCAGCTTTCTCACTCCCATAGAGCATTTCTCATGTTATTCTTTAGAATTTCATATGTCTGTGAATGCTCCATCTTCTAGAAGGCAATCTCATGTCTTGTACGAGCTATCGAGGCATATCCCTGCCGATCAGTTTTGCTTCTGGCCCGGCCGATCGGCGATCATCCAAATATTCACACTAAATCCAACGAATTTGGAATCGCGATGACCGAAGTCGGGATCACGGCAAAATTGATCCAGCTATTTTGCACGATGCTGGAAAGTACACGGTACAATGTGCAATTTGGAAACACTTTCTTCAAACTATTCAAAACATGTGCCAGATTTCATCAAGGAGATGCACTATCAAGTAACTACTTCAACCTCGTGCTGGAACAGAAAGTGCGCTGGGCAGGTGTAAACACCTTCATTACTTTTGAATCAGTTCCCATCTCACCATAAAAAATTCAATCTCTCGGGCTTTCGAGAATTTTTCAACCCCTCTCTGATATTTATCTGAAAAGAATTTTTCATATATGAAGACATTGTTACAAAAAAAAAAGCAGAAAATCAATAAAAATATAACCGAGGTTAATATTTTAGTCCATTTTCATTTTTTTCTCTCAAGGCTTCTCACCATTTACTCTATTAAATATAAGTTAACTTTAACTTTCAATTAATTCAACTAATCAGACGGTGATTATAACTAATTAGTTTCATCAATTTTGCCAATGAACCTGATACTAAATTATGTTTATTGCCTCTGAATAATCAAACGGAATAATCTTATTTTCACCAACCATAGACAACCGAAAACGATAAGGACGTGGACCTCAGCTTTCTGTGGTATGAGTGCCATCAATCAATGCCATTTATCATTATAATAACGTTTTAATATTTGTTACCGCAATTAACAGAAAGGAGATGGAATCAGCATTGCATGATGATGTTAAAGATGATAAAATCATATATTTTGATTTGACATTGAGATTTAAATTTTATGTGAAACAACAAACAATTTCATTGTTTTCAGATCCTATTTGGGAGATTCATCATATGTGATAAATGCTCCTTCCGACCACCGAAAGACAGAAAGACATGCACCTCAGTCATCTTAAATCGTCGGAAAGCAGAGCGAAAAAAAATTAATAGAAAACATTGTCAAAAAGTAACCCTTAAATGGCAACGTCAGGTCAATCGAACCTTGGAGAATGTGTCTCTACTTTTTATTTTTATTTGTTAATGTTATCATATTGTTGAATTTAGTGACTTATCTCTAACCTAGGATACTCGGTGTAATGCCACGATTTTTTTCGAAATTTTTTGATAACAACAAAGCACGTACACGAGTGACCCAGAAAGACCATTTAAGGATTAACAATTTTAAATAGAAACTATGTTATTGTTTACACAGTTTCAAGTGCCAAAAGTGTACAAATCATGATTGGTCGGCCGTGAACGACTTGCACCATTCAGGCACCAGTGACATACTATAAAAATTTTAATGTACCTTAACCTGTAGTTTCTGATTTATGCTGACCGTCCCTCGGTGAGTTGACGCCAGTTTGTAAGGTTAAATTGTCTTTGCAGTTGAAGTTCATGAAAGAAGTCAATCCGTTGCACACCATAGTTTTTTAATAAACTTATTTGATTTGTTCATCTTATTATTTAATTTATATGTCATGACTGCAAAACACTACACTTCACTTCACTTCAGATAAACTCCTATCTTAAACTTAAAAGTCTGACGCAAACTTCCTGTTTCAATTTTACTTTTAACACGGGAACGTTCATTGCAAGGCATTCTATGATGATTTTAAAATCAAAGTGAAATTAAATTAAATAAGGAACTTTAAATTCAAAGGGTAGGAGCAGCCATCAGGCTTGCAGAGAAACACTTTTTAGACTTAGGCAAGTATATCAGTCTGAGCTAGAGCTCCATTTCATGTTTGACGGTGACGTGGGTTCCTGGCTTCCTAAATCGTTCTTTAAAGTACATATTTTCTCCTCCTTTGAACTTGGCAAATTCTATAAGATATAAAACTTAAATTGTCCAATCCGTAAAGAGCAAACAAACAAAAAGAGTCAAGATTTAGACTCCGGTGTCATTCTTGGAGTACATAAGCATATATACATGTAAGATCTTATCGATCCTATTCGTACAACAATATTTCTCATTCAGGATCGTTAGTTAAAATATTGCTTATCGTATTTGAGCAATAAATTATTTTAATCATAACGAGCTTACACAGAAAAGACAGATAAAGCGGCCAAGTGTGAGTTTGACTCTCACATAAAGGGTTTCGCACCAACTTACAGTATGCAACACTTTGTATAGTATATCTTAAGTCCTACACATCTAAGAGTACACTAAATTGTGATTGGAAATATTGCCGTGCGAAGCAATAAAACAGAAATTTAAGCTCGAAATCGATTTAAAAAATGTGACGTATTGTCGCCACGCATGAGTCATTATAACACTACACCATGAAACATGATCATTGCCTACTTTTAGGCGTTAAATTGATTTGTGTTTTAAAAAATAATAATTTTTGTAAAAGTAATTTATTTTTCATGTGAGTGCATGCTGGTTTACCTTCCCTTTTCGTTTGTGAGTTGATTTATTATTCCTGTCTTTATCACATCGGCTGGAGCGCCCATTATTGCCGCCACTAGTCCAGCGACAAAGGACGACAAGATATGTACCGGCCGGCCATCTGGCATATTTAGTTTCTTCATAAAAGTCTGCTTGATTGTGTCGTAAGCTGTGAGATCACCTGTGCACAAAAACAAACAACATTATTCACGAGATGGGCACTCACTTAAGTTTACCAATGCAGCACGTTGGATATTTCGGACACTTCCCTTCCAAAGTCCACTTACACCGCCACGTCTTAGGATCTGCATGAAAGCATCTGCAGCACTATTTACTCGTAGTTTCTCGCCCATCTGCAGACGTTTGCCCTACATTTGAATGTGCACTTTGACTAGATCAACCGGAGCAGCCAGCCACTGTGCCAAACATCCTGCGAATATTCCACAAAGTGCCGATTTCAAAATGGGCATGATCTCCTGCGAGTTATAACTCTTAGCCATTTCTTTGCGCAGGTAATCATAAGTACATATTCGAACGCCACTAAATCAAGAATCACATAAAACTAAGAGAGAACCTATAGACGACATGTCTGTAAAGAGCAGGAGTAATGCCTTGCCAAAGTTTTAGGGGAGCTTCCTCACGTGCTATTCCAAACGTCGTAGCTAGCATTCCATGATACTGCATACAGCATGGATTTACATTCACAACTTTCTCTTTCGTCTTGTCGTGCAAAACTGATGATGCCTCGCATTCCACTTACCTTTGCATGTCCCGACGCAGTCGCTGCTTCGCCTTGAATTTGCAAGCGCATCTTCGTCAGGTCCAAAGGGTAAGTTACGAGTTCAGCAATGGAAGCTGCTACCACTGAAACCATATAAGTACAAGCGATGGAGTCTACAAAGCAGTATGTGACTGGTGGCGGCTCTGGTTTCATAGATACCGAACCAATTGTTTCTTGAAGCTGTTGCGGCATTGTCTGGAAAGTTTTCTGTCAGTGTAAAAGTTTTCTATCATTTTTATTATTTCTTGCTTAAGCAGCCATAGTAGTACGCATTGCAAGTGTCGTCCTGTTCTAGGTCAGAAGATACAAGCCTGGGCCAGATGGATGGCCGGATAGCGATGGCAAAAAAGAACTAAGAGCGAATATCCAAGTTCCAAAAGGAAACAAAAAAAAGGAAAGCCAGTCTGTGTATTGTAAAGTGAACTAAAACTGACCCTTGTACGCTCAAGAGTTGCCAATCCATGCTTTTCTTTATATACGGAATATATTTTCACTTCATACAGAATATATTTTAATTCTTGTAGACTATATTATGTAAACTGTTCTCTTATTCATTGGTTATTTAACTGTGTTAGACGTGCTGTTTATTGAAAATTGTTGACTTCGATCCACGCACTTGGATCAACTTGCTTTTGATCTTCAGGGTTGAACACTCATCGCTTTTTGGTTCATTTTGTAGGACAGGGAAGACCAATTTATATACTCATGGTTATCCTTTCTTGATGCACGTAACCTCGGCAAAACTTAGTAAAATGTTTCAGATCTCAGATATCTTGAATGAGTGCGAGCCCAGCTCCAACACCAATAAATCCAAAGCGGGTCATATTGGGTGAGATATGGTTCTGTCTTGTATGTCCTCTACATCCTTAGACTCGAACTAAAGTTAGATTTTGTTGATGCAATTGTCTTCCGGCAGACAATATGAAGTTTTACTTGCCCATTTGTGACTATTTTGTTTATTAAACCGGCGTCATCAGAGTAAAAAATGTGTTACCCGGACGTGGGGGTTAGAATCACCATGAACCAATTTCATCTCCTGGATCGTCGCTTTATTTAGGAAAAACTAAAATAATTATGCTCGTAGCTAAATAAGATTTTTTAAAGGAAGTCAAAAATAAAGGCATATGAATGACGATAAAACATTTATTTATTAATTTTTAAGCCAATGCATACATTACATAACGCGCAGTTTTGAAACCGTAAGCAAAATTCAAAAACTGACGAAATGATGAAAATGAAAAATGACGAAATGACCATGTCAATCCAAATGAAAAATGGACTACTGTAGAATCACTTTACACTCAGTCCTTTTTTGGCAGAACCAATAATCGCGTAAAAAAAAATCGCGTAAAATGGTTAGTTTTCCAATATTAACTGACGAATTGGTTCCGAATATAAAATATATCGCGTAGAACAACATATACGCGCAAAAAAGTATTCAAAAACAATACAATAAGTTTCAAATTTCAGACTTATGATTTATTCATTTATAACAAAATAAAAAATACAAAAGAAAAACCATATATAAAAGAGAAGAAAATAGAAAATAGGTAGATTTATTGAAAAAACCGTTGAATGCTGTTTAATCACTGTCATTATCAGTAGTGGAAATTATTCTTAGCCGCTTATTTTGATGACCTGCACTTATATCACTAGAATTTATATCAGAATCAATAGTAAGAACTATGGATTGATGCTCTGATTGACTTAGCATCTCCGACTGAGTTTGCACCATAAATTCAGTTAATTTTGTTTGAATGCTTCTTTTTGGACCCAATAAATTTCGATGTAGTTCTTTATATCTTAACATGCAGAGACTCAATTCTTTTTTTAAAAAATTCGTACACGTTCGGCATCAGTATCATTTGCTACAAAATAATTTCCCAATTCTGCTGCAAGTTTAAGACCTTGCTTAATCGTCTCTGCTTTAATTGGATGCTCGTCTATCTCGGTGTCGCTACCATTTTCCGATTCGATAGGACTGAGTGTATATGTATTGAGTTGGCAATTAATTAATTGCGGATTTCACTCATAAATGGTTTTAGTTGAATTTTTAGGTTTGCTGACGTTATCGAAATGTCAAACAAATTTTGTTAATTGATAGTTGGTACTTCAACTGTCAATCAGTAAAAAAAATTTTTTGATCGGTTGCGTAGTTTTTGTTTGGCGTCTGTTGCAAAATGGAAAATCAATAAACATTTACGTCATATGCTTGCATTGCAATGTATCGCAAGCTCACAAAAAGTTATGTGCTATGATGATGAAGTTTTAAGAGAACGGCAGTGTCAAAATTGGTTTGCCAAATTTCGTTCTGGTGATTTTTCAATCATAGATGAAAAATGCTCTGGTCGTCCAGTTGAAGTTGATGACGACCAAATCAAAGCAATAATCGATTTGGATCGTCACAGTACAACACGTGAGATTGCAGAGAAGCTTCATGTATCATAAACATGCATTGAAAATCGCTTGAAACGACTTTGCCATGTACGAAAACTCGATATCTGGGTTCCTCTTGAGCTGAAAGAAAATCATTTAACACAACGCATTAACATCTGCGATTTGTTAAAGAAACGTAATGAAAATGATCCATTTTTAAAAAGATTGATAACTGGTGATGAAAAATGGGTTGTTTACAACAATTTCAATCGGAAACGATCGTGGAGTAAGCCAGGTGAACCAGCTGTTTTTTTGTGGGATGTTTTCAGTTTCACTAATGTTTTCAGTTTGGTGGGATTACAAAGGAATTGTCTACTTTGAACTTTTACCACCCAACCGACGATCAATTCAGATGTCTTCATTTGAACAAGTCACAAAATTGAATAATGCAGTTGAGGAAAAGGGGCCAGATCATGACATTGGAATGCCACACACATCTTTGCTCACTCGGCAAAAATTATTGGGGCTTGGTTGGGATGTTTTGCCACATCCACCATAAACTCCTGACTTTGCACCATCTGATTACTTTTTATTTCGAACTTTGCAAAACTCCTTGAATGGTAAAAAGTTCAATTATAATTTTGATGTCAAATCGTTCCTGGTTCAGTTTTTTGCTGATAAAAATCAGAAGTTTTATGAACGTGGAATTATGATGCTGCCTGAAAGATGGCAAAAGGACATTGCTCAAAATGGGCAATACATAACAGAGTTAAGTTATTTCGTTCCATGAAAAAATTGTCTTTTACTTTCTAAAGAAATCCGCAATTACTTAGTTGCCAACCTGATAGAACCAGCGATTGTAAAGCGACTCATATTTTAAACGACAAATCCTGTTCCATAAATTTATAGTATCGGATGACAGTTCTATTTGACATTTGTGATTAATGTCATATCCGAACAACAAATTAGATGAACCTTTAAAATCTCCCGAAGAATTATGAACTATTTTGAAATATATTAATATATGGAAAAATCGTTTCAAAACAGGTATTTCAATTTTTCCCATATTTTTATTCAAAGGATGTCTTTTCTTGCGCGCTCGACTGTTGCGATTACAATACAAGAAGAAACGAACGGCCTTTCTCTCATTTGGCCGACTGGCACGATCTTTGCTCACACTACACACGCTGTCCCTCTTTCACGCCCAACTAGGATACAAATTTTCCGATGAAAATTTTCCTCCTCCATTGTAGTAATTGTGTTTGTGTTTTTCAAAAAATCATGTGTGCGTCCGTGCCGTCCGTGCCGCTGCCGTCGCCGTTGTCGTCATTGTGGTGTTCCTACCACTGATGGCGGCCTGGTCTAAAATTAAAGCAAAAAAAAAAAACAAATATACATTTATATATAGAAAAACAACATAAATACAAAATATACATATTTTCAAAATACTATGTATGTTTCCCCTTTTTTTTAATTTTTTCTATTTTTTTTTCTGTGTTTTAAGTCTCGGCCCGCGGTCGAACAAAAAATAACAAAATAAATTGTGTTTCGTTGAATTGTTAGTTTTGTGTTTTTTTTTAGCTTTTCTTACTTATAGTCGAAGGAAGTACGAGTATTTAAGGGGCGCAAGGGTGTGAGTTTTCTTTTGTTGATGCACTCGTGTTGCCACTGGATTACCTATTTATAAAAAGCGTCTGGTTTGGGGAAAAGTATATTGACCTAGGACCAGGGCGTAATGACTTTTAAAGGAAATCGTTTCATACTCAATTGATCCCTTGCTGCGGGACGCAGTTTCGTGAACTCGAATTTGAATTCAACAAAAAATCATTTTCCATTAATGTGTATGGCATTCAGATTATTTCTTGGTGCTGATGTCAGGAGTAATAAATGGAAATATTTGCACGAACCAAACAAAAACAAAGACTGATTTGTTATGGGCAAATGGATGCAAATATCAATCAGAACGAGAAACAAGCGTTGAGAATATTTTGATCATTGTTTTTTGTTTATTGTCTAAATTATATCTTAGTCTCAGTTCTTGAAGATCTTTGTGTCATGAGGAGGAGAAAGGCTACGAAAAGATATTCCGTTTAAAGTTGTAACAAAGCAAATGTCTTCCTTTTATCACTTCTGAAAAGCGTCAAAAAGTTACGAATCGTTTAACATTTTGTTTCTGTTTTATGAGTTCTACTCCACCGACTTTTAAAAACGTTATAATTTCAATTCAACTCAAAAATTCATTTATTGTTTTTTGGAATTTTTAAGCATTGGCTTCGATCAGTCTGCTCAAGTGGTAAATTATATAAATTATTTAATATAACTGAACAATCAGCATTCTTTGGTGGTAACTAGTTTTGACAAATTGTCTTATTTCATTGAGGAAGTGGGTTGATTTTATTTTCAAGCTCATACCGCAGGTGTGCCACTCTTAAACATCGACGAAATTATTTTCGAACCATTCTTTTGTTAAGTGTCATTATCCTGCATGAATCTCCAAGTCACAGGCAGTTCTTTCTCAGTATACAGTCCGTATAGGGACATTTTTTTTTATAATTATATGTAATGCCCCGAATTTATTACACATTCTTTTCTATATAAGGTCCGAATCCTATGAATGACACGTGCGTAAAAAAAAACCGTCGTATATTTGATTTGTTTCATTGCTCCATAATATTTCGTTTAATTAATAAATCGTCTAATCGTTTTGTTTTTTTGCCAAAACTAACCTTTCTTTCGATTTTGAATTTGTTTCGAACTCATAATCGGATAGTTTTTGGCAACTAGAAAGATTCTTCGATACTAAGCCTCATTAGTCTCACGCGGTCTTTCGCGTCTTTCCGTAATTTGATGCTTTTCACTGTTGGTTACTGCATTGGAGGACATTGGTTTTTTTTTAAAGCAATTCGGACTTTTCCTGACCTTTGAAAACGATAACTTATCGATATTTCTCATCTTTACAAATCTCGACAAGTCCCATGTTAACTCTTTAGTTCTTTTTTTAACTAGTACTGCTTATAAAACAAGCTTTGTAAGTGACAGTGTTACTCATAGAATAATACCCATCTTGTCACAGTCATCCTTTAACGTGGTGTTAGTTGTTAGTAAACATAATTATACAGAGTTAGCCTAACACCATACGAAAATACACATAAAAAAGAAATGCAAAAATATAATTGATTAGTAACTTCAAATGACAAAAATACAACAAAATTGAAAATATGAAGCATGCAAATTAAGAACAGATACAGATACGTCCAAAAAGTTTACGCTTGAGTGTCAGTTTACTAGAAACAATATCGAACATGTGACAGTTCGTACGGTGGTAACACAATATCACAGACTTCGCGACGTTTTTGCAAAGAATCAAGGCCGATAAGAAGAAGACGGTCCTTATAAGGTGGAAGGCGAAAAGGATCAGTCCATGATAAATGTCGAAGTGCGAAACGAACAAATTTGCGTTGTACAGACTCGATACGATCAATATGTGTCAGGTAATACGGTGACCACACATTGGAAGCGTATTCAAGCTGTGGCCTGACAAATGTTGTGTACTTCAGCGTTTTATGAAGCCGAGGAGGGAGTTACTTTTGTTGACAATTTGCTCAATATGAGTTGAGAAGTCAAGAAGAAATTATTTAACGACTGCTTTAAGATAGGGTATTTTCCAAGTGCGTAGGTAGCAAAAGTCATACCCACCTTGAAGCCAGGTAAGGAAGCTACTTCCCACTAAAATTATAGGTCCGTAAGCTTATTGAGTTCGATAAGCAAGTGCTTCGAGAAAATAATTAAAAATCGAATTGTGTCTTATATAGACACAAAAAACATTCTACCTTCTGAACAATTCGGGTTCAGACCTTTTCATAGTGCTGTCCACCAAGTGCATCGTTTGACAAGATACGTAAAACAAAATCTTAATACAGGCAAAAGCACAGGAATGGTAATGCTTGACGTTGAAAAAGCATTCGACACTGTCTGGCACAATGGGTTACTACATAAGATGCTCAATCTTAAATTTCCGATGTACCTTGTAAAAATCATCCAATCCTTTTTAAATTCTCGCAGCTTCAAAATTTCGTTAAATAATGTCCTTTCAAACATATTCCATATTCCAGATGGAGCTCCTCAAGGATCAGTGCTAAGTCCTGTTCTCTACAATGTATACACCTCTGATTTCCCTCACCTGAGTAACTGTGATTTTGCGCTTTTTGCAGATGATACCTGTGTATTTTCGTCAGATGTAATTGGTCTTAATATTTAAACCAACCTACAATCTGCCTTAAATACAGTCCAAGCGTACTATAACAATTGGAAAATAAAAATCAATGCTTCTAAGACCCAAGCTATCTTTTTTACATGTAAAAGAAAAGATTGTCTGCTTCCAAGCAACAGACTTTCAATAGACGGTACCCAGGTCGAGTGGAAATCGCGAGCGAAGTATCTTGGAGTTCACTTGGACAA
Source organism: Orthonevra nobilis (assembly GCA_963555765.1). Classification (NCBI taxonomy): domain Eukaryota; kingdom Metazoa; phylum Arthropoda; class Insecta; order Diptera; family Syrphidae; genus Orthonevra; species Orthonevra nobilis. Next base: position 10,162,675 of record OY743225.1, read on the forward strand.
ACTCTTGACCTATAATCTCCACATACAAGAGGTCGTTAACAAGGTTATCATCACTATAAAGACTCTCTATCCTTTTATCAACAGAAAATCTAAGCTTTGCAACGAGAACAAATTACTGATTTTCAAAGCAATTTTTCAAGCAATTATGTTTTATGGATCCCCTGTATGGAGCAAATGTGCTAAGTCACATATACGTAAATTACAAGTCGCGCAGAACAAGACACTAAAAATGATCTTGAACCTTCCTTGGCATTTCTCAACAAATGAATTACACTACCGGGCACAAATTGAAACTGTGGAAGCGAGAATTGCAAAACTCGCCGCTAAATACAATATTTCTTGTTTGTCAGCTGATAACGACTTGATTTCAAATCTAGCTTTGTAAAACTCTTATCATCTAGTCTATATATATATATTCCTTATAAATTTTTCGCTATATTGTCTATTTATTTATTTATATATTGATTTATTTTTTCACTTTTTAATTTATTTATTTATTAATCTATTTATTTATTTACTTTACTTGTTTATTTATAAATTTATATATCTATTTATTTATTTATTTATTTTATTCATTTATCTATTTATTTATTTATTTGTTTATTTGTTTATTTATTTATACATATATTAATTTATTTATTAATTTATTTATTTATTTATTTATTTATTTATTTATTTATTAATTAATTAATTTATTTATTTATTTATTTATTTATTTATTTATTTTTATATTTATTTATAAATTTATTTACCAACTTTGTGATTGGAATCAAGTTGTATTTATCTCAGCAGCTGATCTGAATCCTCTTCTCTCTTGCCCTGGGCAACTTAAATGTGATGGAGGTTTTTCTAGTGGCTTTTCCTTCAAAACTATAATTCTGTGATATACATTTAAGCTTTATACAAATATTTTAGTTGTAAGGTATGTAAACCAAATCCTCCAACATACTATATTTTGTAAGAAAAATCAAATTGTACTTACTTTGGCCACAATAAAATATCTAATCTATCTAATCTATCAAGATTTTGAGCGAATTGTACCCCTAAGTCCCTTGTCAGGTTAACTAGCGCAGAACTATTTAAGGTGTACGTATAGGTCAGAGGATTACGTTTTCTAGAAAAGGACATATTAAAACATTTAGAGATGTTTAATGATAGGCTATTGTAGGAGCACCATTTTGCGAAAGAATTAAGGTCATCCTGTAGAGCCCAACAGTCTGAAAGATTGTTAATTCCGTTTAATATTTTTATGTCGTCGGCAGAAATTAGAATTCTAGAGTTCTTGAGCACACTTACAACATCGTTAATAGATATAATGAATATCAGAGGACCTAGGTGGCTACCCTGAGGTACACCTGAGGTAGCGTAAATTGATTTAGAGGTTGATCCCCTAAACAAGACTTGATAGGTTCGTTCGTCAAGATGCGAGCAAATCCATTCCACAAAGGATGCAGGGAATCCAAGGGCTTTCATTTTAAAAGCTATTAGGTTATGGGAAATCTTATCAAATGCCTTGCTGAAGTCAGTGTAAATGCAGTCGACTTGTCCCCCTTCGTCTAATGCTTTATTAGTAAAAGAAGTAAACTCCAGCAAGTTAGTCACAGTGGATTTGTCTTTTACAAAACCATGCTGTTTGTCAGTGAGGAATGACTTGCAACTAAAGTATAAACTGTCAAAAATAATAGCCTCAAAGAGTTTAGGCAAAGAAGATAGCTTAGCTATACCGGAATTATGAAACCATTTTTCCATAACGTTTTGAAAACTCTATGGTGAATGGATGGCTGGAATATGAAAGCAAGGGGCCCTGCCAAAGCACTGCCTTAGTTTTTTAAAATTATTGGAGGTATTCCATCAGGTCCGCAAGTGGTGTCATTTGCAATTCGAGCGAGATGGTAATTAACGTCATCAGAGGTTATTGATATTGGATCCATGGAACTGGGGCAAAAGCATTCGAGGTGGGTGAACTCTTTTGGGTTGGGTGTAAGATTGTCAGAATCATACGCTGAATTGAAAAAAGATGAATAAAAATTGCAAATATCATCTGGCTTTTTGCTGGATCAATTCAAGTATGAAAGTGTTGAAGGATAGCCATCAGATTTTTTCTTGCTGTTAATGAACTTCCAAAATAATTTAGAGTCAGTTAGAAGGGATATACTCATTCTTTCAGTATATTTATCGTAAAGATGAACTGAAAGTAACTGAAATTCCCTATGAATGGATAGGTAAGGATCGTGATCATCTGATTTTTTGCTTGAAAGATACTTCTTCTATGCTTTATTTCGTCTATTCCGAAGACTACGTAGTTAGTGATTATACCATGGAGCAGTTGATGGCGATCTCTTACGCGTCCGCTTTCGAGGAACAGATGTGACGAAACAATCAAACATGTGTAAATGTGAATTTGTTTACATCGTTAAATTTTTTCAGAAAATAATTACTTCTTCTTGCGTCTTTCTTCATTAGGTCGCAAAACAAACTCCAATAACTAATGTGGAAATACCTGTAATTTGAAAAGCTGTTACAATCAGAGTAGCCATCTTCATTTTATTGTTTTTACTATATGATCACTTTATTGTCCGACCGTCTGTCTGTCAACACCCTTTTCTCAGGAACGCGTAGAGGTACAAGTTGGAATTTATAGTATATCAAATACTCAGGTCTACTGTCCCTTAGAGCTGTGAAAAATTCGTAATCAACGTAATCAAAAGATACAGCCGCTTATGCGCTAATTTCTGCAAATTTTCAACACTCAATCAAAACCTACAGGATACTTCCGGCGAGCTCAGAATCTTGAAATTTGATACGAAGCAACGTTTTATAGCACGAATAAAGGAAAAATTGGGAAAACCGCAAATTTTTTGGGAGGGGACAACATTTTTTAAACAGCTTGTCATATTATATTATAATATTGTCAAACATATTATCAGACAGCTTGCTTGTATTGTTCATACAATATGTTATTCTGCAAGGCTGCTGCAAGGCTAGTGTAGGTATTTCAGTTATATTATAAAATTAATGGTATTTGTTAATATAAAATAAAGGATTACCGAAACGACAAAGAGACCTTTGCCTTTTAAATAACCATAACTATGACTCGATTGTCGTGATGGGTGAACCTTAACTTATACACCTACAGGTTTGCATGGAACCCCCGGTGTGCGAGTCCGACTCGCACTTTACCGTTTTTTTTTCCTTATGAATTGGTATCCCTTGAAATCCGATACGATGATATATTATGGGTTGACATGATAGCTAGGTAGGTAGGTAGGTGTGATTGTCACATCTGAAACAGTTGTAAACCACTTAAATCCTGTTTGGATCCATTTTGTTATCACTAACCGGTGATCGATACACCGATTCCTCATTGGCCAGGGGGGACAAACTGATAACTTAGAAATACCTGTTGGTGTCCTAGCGGTCTCTGTAGAGATTGTCCACTTTATTACCGTTTATAACCAGTTTGTTTTCTCAATGAATTTTGCTATGTTCTGAATCTTTATGTCTGACATATCTTCTTGGTTGCCGAATGAGTAGCTTCCTAGCGTGATTTTCCTCGGTTTTGCGAGGGCGGGACAGGTGCCTAGGTAGTGAAGTACGCTTTCTACTTTTTCCTCGTCCCTGCAGATCGTGCAAAAAATTATTATGGGGGCTCCCATTCTTAACGCATGTGAGTCCATGATACAGTGACCTCTGATAATTTCTACGACCTTTCTTATTATATTTCTGTTAAGACTAAGGAGTGTACCTGTCTTTTTTGGATTAATGAGAGGCCAAATTTGCCTCGAAGTCCTACAGGTATTTAGTTCAACCCATTTCCGATTGGTGATAATGATGGCATCTGTATTTAGCATGGTGTTTATTGCCCCTTACAGGAGGGGTAAGGGGTCTCCTGATTAATTGCCAGTGGCAAGCTCACCCCTATTCTAGCTAGCTCGTCGGCTCTTTCATTGCCTGCAATACCACTATGCGCAGGGGGCCAGCATAGGTTAAGGTTACATCTGGCAAAGTTTAACCATCTTAGATTTAATAATTTGGCTTTAACTTCTGCATGGAATACACTGCAGTAGTTGGGCAGTCGAAGGGAAGGAGATCTCAGGCGAGATCGAAGATACTCCGAGTCCGATGCCTTCGTTCGTTTTGGAACCGTCCGTGTTAACTTCCAGATTGGCAGATTTGCTGACTATATCTTTACTCCAGTCAACAATATCTGGGATCAGTATTTTGTATCCCGATACGAAGTCTATGATAGGTGTAGTATAGTATTTCTGGGAATTCTCGCATTCTTTATTATTTCCGTATGACCAGGGCTATGTGTTCTGCTCAAATGTTTAAACTCAGTCAACCTAATCACTGCCTTGGTAGCTATCAGTTTCCCATATATGCCCATGGGAAGCAGTTGTAGCCTAATTTCCATGGCAGTTGAACTTGTGGAACGAAGTGCCCCCGTGATGCATATACACGCTGATCTTTGGAATTTGCCTAATTTTCTCAGATTTTGTTTAATATAGGTTGAAATGATTAGGAATTGGCAGCAAACAAACAAACAACTGTGCCCAAAAATGACTTCAGTAAACGCTGAGAAAGTTTTCACATTCGGAATCCATTTTTGTGTTTTGCCCGAAACCAAATTCAATGCTAATCTGGCATTGCATAGTTTTTGCTCGTAATTGGATGTTTATTAAATCTTAACTTAAGCTCATTTAAGTCTACTGTGGTTAATAGAAGATCAGCTTTTACTGAAACTAAAACAAACACACCCTTAACAATGGGATAATTCTACTCCTACGTTGGCACAAACTTCCCTTTTGTCTTTCGCCCTCAATGGGTTTCAATAATCCACAAACACCCGTAACTTGCAAACTTTTACTTTTATTAATTGCAGCTTGAAGTATTTTGCATTTTAAAGTTGATTTTATGCTCTTTCCCTGTTCCCGAAGTTTTCCCATGCTTTTCGTTTCGAAACTTTTACTCTTGTAGGCTTCATAATTCGTATAACTCAAAACTTTTGGGGAGCAAATCAATACTTTTTTCTCAATCTCAGAGCTGATATATCTCCTTTTACTATTTTTAACGCCACCAAATCGATTCCTTCTTAAAATTGCTTCACCTTTAGGGCTCGGAATTTTTTTTCACACTTGTGTTTTAATATACAACTTTCGTATCAGTTTTATTTTTTCTAGTACAGAGCTTGATGGGATTATTCTCTGATGGGCAAGATGTTTTCTTGCGAGACAACGTCTTGAAGAGCAGACACAACAAAAATGTCACCATCGACCAGAGGCATTTTTTACCCGATAAGAGGAGAGATTTCATTGCATATTGAAGGAGCATTATTGCAATGATTCGGGTACCGACATGCAAAGGTTCACGATCTTCTTGTGGGTTTAGTTGCCCATGCATCAAAGTCGTCCCCAAAGTTAAATATTTATGACTTCAAGCTCACGCACTTTATTAAGTGGGATCAGCTGGGTAAAGTGTGGCTGCCGAAACCTTATCAAACCTTCCAGGGAAGTCGCTGCTGATAATAATAAATGTGCAACCTGGCAAAGATTGGTCATATGTGGCACGATAACGACAACTATTTCCCAAAAATTCAAGTAAGCATACGTTTACTCAAGTCAAATAAACATACCCTCAAAGTATCGCGTTAGTGAATTTTGTTTCCTAAAGAGCTTTAAGTTTCTGCCAAAGAACCATGTTAAGCGCTTAAGATCACATGTACAGTCACTATTTTTAGGTCTAAGCCATGAAATGAAGGGAGTTGCGAACATTAAAATGGATTGCCGAAGGATTCATATTTCAGCAGGACAACGACCCAAAGCTCAGTCAAGACTTTGCAACGCAAACGGTTTCACATATGCATGTTCCCCACTCGTGTTATTTTATCAATGAGATTTTGAAGCCGCCTCAAACTTTAGGCATGCAGAGTCAATCTACGCAATTGATGACTTAACCGCCTTCAGTTCGCGTTTTGTTTGTCTCCGGAAAGGCGAATAAGTTAATTACAAAAATCCACAATCCAAACAATCAAAGCTACTATTTAAAAAACAAAAATAACCGCATAATGTTAAATACGACAAAAAGGGTACTCATCTTAAAGCTTGAAAACAGTATTACTAAAGTGTAAACAGCATATCCTCTTTCTACATTCCTTCTCTGGCTGTCGACGTCTGCTTTTATTCGACGGGGGAAAAATATCTGCAAAAAATTTCGAGAAACGGCCGGACTTACAAAATGCTGCCGTAGTTTTTAAAAACGAATGTAAGGACGCCAATGAAATTTGGTGAAACATGCATCCTTGCTCTTGAAGTTTTAGACTTTGGCCTCTTTTGCTCTCGTTTTTTTTTTGTTTTGATTATGAGACATATCAGCTCTGAATTCGTTTTTCTTTTTCCGATCGGGGCATGCTCAGAGCGTCTTCTATGAGCTCAGAATAAATTGACTGAATATTCGGAGCAAAAAGTTGACCTTTTTTAATGTGACAGGAGGGAAACCAAACAAAAATATAATCAAAAACAATTAAAATGCAGCACGAGATTTGTAATTCCGACGTAGAAGGTAATAAAAATATTAAATGATCCTTCAACTAATCGGGGAAATTAAGGAAAACTATGTATGCTTGGAAAGTGGAATAAAAAAACAGCGTACCAGGACATCGCCATGGAAATAAATACTGCGTTAAATGTTAATATATCCTATAAACAGCTGGATTCCAATTAGAGGGGACTAAAACGGACGTAAAAAAATAATAATAGCTTTACATATGATTGCCAATCGAATGAAAGCTAAGCGTTCAACTGGGTTTCAAAAACAAATCAAAGAGCCCTGATCACCTTCGATTCAGAGCACGCTCGATGTGCTCGATCTCTGTTCAGAGCTCTACTCTGAAGTAAAAAAGAAAAACTCCTAATGTCCAGAGGCCAATGTTATAATTTTGCAAAAACAGAAAAGACTTACGTTAAATGCATCCATTTTAAGAACAATCTGACCATTTTTCAAATCCTAAATTCGAGTCTGAAGGTGGTGTGCGTCCAAATTCATTCGTACTTATTTTCTAAAACTCATGATGGCTACTTTGGACTTAAAAAGTCTATGAACACCTCCAGTACCATCTCACCCCATTTTCAAAATCTTTTAATAAGTCGTGTTAAAAGATTCAACCTTGAAAAGAATATTACTTTTACAATTCCCTCTCTCGGAAATCCATTCTAACTTGAGTTTAAACTAAACTTTTCATGGTGTGCCAGTATTAAAGTTTTCCGGGCAGAATACCAGTCAAGGTTGCAAATGCTTAGATGTTTAGTGGCTTTTACTTTGGCACTTAACCCGAGCCGGTTAAACAATAATCTCTTTCATATACAAGCCTCTGGGTCCTTAACGTAAACGTACAACATTATTATGCGAAAGTACTTCACAAAGTTAAATTGTTACACTTTAGAAGGTAAGCAAGAGTGAATTTGCTGTTCACATTAGTCTGAAGGTTGCTGTGAGTTTTCTATTGTACAATGGAATCAAAAACAAAGTTGAAGACACAGTTTGCTGGATTTAAAACTGATTGTCAGTTTTAATATACATGTAGTAATAAAGAACAAATTTACAAGAAAATTCAACGTTACTTTGCTTTTGATAGATCTGTGTCCTGGAGAATATGGGCAGGAAAAGTGACGAAGTTGAATGGTCCTATTTTCTTCCTCATCAGCGCTGCTTTTGCAGATGTTGTTCCTTTCGGTTCGCTTTAGGAGGAGCATCGTTTTTCGATGTTTGGCAGACTTATCTTACGACAAAAGCTATGTTTGTATTACTCATTTGATGCAATCAATTACAGAGCTGCTCGATTGTCTATTGAAATGGTAAGCAGTTCTGTGCTCTTTTCGAGACAGCTCTGTTTCTTTTTCAATTGTATAGACGGCACACCAAGTGTTTCGTGGTCCCAGTGACTTCCGTAGCAACTCTTTCCGAAAGTATTTTTAAACGCAAGAAAGTATTGGGCCATTTAATCGAACCCCCTTCTCCATCCGTTTTCGATGAGTGTTTGGAGTCAAGATACTGCTGAAGTACGTGATTTCAGAAAAGAAGGGTGCAGAACATTATCGCGAATGATGGAAGCTCGGTCACAGATTATTTGGAGGATCTTAGTAAACACTGCCATTCTTTATGGTCCGCCGTAGCCAACCGATTCATGCCTTTCGATTAAATAAAATCACAAAACAAACTCGTTGTGTTCGCGGATTTACCTTTTCTCCTCGTAGAAAAGCCGTGCAAATTTTGATTTTGAAGATCCTTAAAACATTTGTTATGTCCTATTTATCATCAACATTCGATTCCATATACAAGGACTGTCCAGAAAATTGCTTTGTAGAATATGATTTTATTAAGAAATTTCGCTCTAGTTGTGTAGACAAACCGAACAAGAAGTTATTGTTTACGAAGAGTCTCCGTTCGATCTCCACGAAGTTTTTGTTCTTTTTTGCTTTTAGAGGCCCCATTATCACGGCTTTCGATTGTGATGTCTTATCCCAGCTGGTGTTCAACGGATCGCATTTTTTGTAGACAGGATGTGTTGAAGACGAGCCGTTTTGAATTCTTCTTCAATTACCGCGAAAGCCTTATAAGTAAGTCAATCTCGTTTGGGTATCTCAACAGCTGAACAGACTAAAAAACGGCCGAGCGTAGTGCGACATAACAGGATCAGTTTACTTTTTATCTTGAATTCGGCCATGAATTTGTATAGTTCAGCGCGATGAGTGCTGTCACCTGGGGCTTTGAATTAACGCGAAACTATATTCAGGACTATGCGCAATGTGAAAAGTGTGTTTATTGTCAATTTGCCTAGCTAGAAGCTATACTGGTATTAGCTTCCTCAGACTATCTAACAATAAGCAACGTCAAGTAGAGATATGCCTCGATAGTAATCGCAAGACATGTGGTCGTTTTTATTGCAGATCGAACGGGTAGAGCTGATATTTTAGTCGGCAAGCATGATTGAGTTCTCTTAAACATATCAGAAAAAAAACTTGAATGTTCTTTGAATATGAAGGTTTTCTAGTTTTAAGTTTTTTTTAAAAAGCCGAACCAATTTCTCCTTCAGTGCGTGAAAAAAATACTTCATCATATAGAGTTGGATTTCCCATTGCATTTTCCGGAGTTCATACCATAATTAATACATTGACATGAAACGTAAGTTCAATAACCTATTTTTGCTTTCCTCTCTGTTGTGTTGGGAAAAAACTGAATTCAGTTCTGTTGTGAAATTTGTGATCGGAAAAGTGGCGTCCTCGGGCATTCAAGCATGTTGCTATCACTCAGTTACCAGCAAATTGGGAATCAAACAAAAATGGGAATCAAATTCAAAACCGTCACCATGATTACGTCAATTCATAATCTTAGATTTTATTCAATCTATAAGTTTTTGATTTTATTTCTTCACTTAAATAGTGCCCTTAAAATCGAATTTAAAGCAGAGATAAATTACTTAAATACTTTGATTTATTGAAGCTTCTTCCAGAAAACCTATTTTCAGACTTAACTACTCTGTGAGAACTTAACACCTTTCAACATTAATATCGATCTGTAGTATATACAGTTGTGTTGAAAATAATAGGAGCTATAGAAAGAAACGCTTTTTATTCAATTTTAAACTTCTATATTTTTTTTTCTTATCGAAAATAGAATTGATTTTATTTTTCAAATTAAAGTTCTACAAACTTAAACTTAACATAAAAAATAATTGAACAAAAAATAAAAGTTTTCTTCAATTGATATATCTAATTGATCGAAATAAAAGGAATGCTTTTAAAGAACATAAATACTTAACATAGTATTGATATTTTTATTGAAAACTTGGTATAGTTCAGATTTTGATAATAAAATATTTAGTTGAAACCCCTTTATTTTTCAACACTACCGCACACCGACGTGGCATAGAGTCCACAAGGTTCTGGCATCGACTTGGAGTTATCATATGCCAGGCTTCCTGAACAACCCTCCAAAGCTGTTGATTATTTGTAGGTTTGACTTCAGCATTATATTATTTAATATCCGATCACAAGTTTTCTTTGAAATTTAGATTGGGGGAGTGTGGAGGCTCTACTCTACAACTTCAATACCTTTGACCCGAAACCACTCTTTTTCGTTTTTACTGGTGTGTTTTGGGACATATGCGGCATACTATGTTAACATAACTTCTTCTAGAAAATTCACGTTTTGATCCATACCATAAAACCATTTATTTTATGTATATTCGCCACTCCGTGATAAGAAAAGCAAGCCAAAATGATGACCTGCGTGCCCCCATGCTTAACGGCTTTTACCATGTACTTAGGCAAATAATCCGTTTTGGACGGACGTCGGACATATTGTCGGGAGCCAGTTCGACCAAATAGGAAAATTTTACTTTCGTCCGTCCAAAGTAATGGGTGATTTTTTAAAAACTATAGGAAAGTTTTTAAAAAAAAAACACATAAAATTCAAAATAATGCACGAAATCTTTATTTGAATAGATAGTACGGTTCATATAATTTAATGTTTGAAGATTATTTGAAGATTATACATTTCGGCCGATATCTCACGAATAAATACTTCAATGTTGTCTTCCAATGCGTTAATTGAAGGGCTTGTCTGTATAGACATGAGCTTTAACATAGCCCCACAAAAAATAATCTAAAGGCGTTAAATCGCACGATCTAGGCGGCCAATTGACCGATCCCGAATGTGCAATAAAATGTTAACCGAACTCGCCTCTCAGAAAGTCCATTGTTGCACGTGCTTGTGGCACCGTTTTGTTGAAACCACATGTCATGCAAGTCAAGCTCTTGCATTTTGGGTAAAAAAAGTTGGATATGATCTCATGGTAGCCTCACCATTCACAGTCACGTTACGATTCACGTCATCTTTGAAGAAGTACGGTCCAATGATGCCACCAGCCAATAAACCGCACCAAACTGTGACTTTTTCTGGATGCATTGGTAGCTCTTGCAATGCTTCTGGCTGATATTCACTCCAAAATTGACAATTCTGCGTACCCGTTGAGCCAAAAATGAGCTTCGTCGATGAACACAATTTTTCGGTAAAAAAGTGGATCTTCGGCCAACTTTCCAAGAGCCCATTCACCAAAAGTTTTACGTTGCGGTAGGTTGTTCGGCTTCAATTCTTGCACCAGCTGTATTTTGAAAGGCATCACACCTTAATCCTTCCACAAAATTTTCCACGTTGTTGATTAACAGAGGCCCAATTTGCTGCGAACGGCGACGAATCGATAATTGATGGTCATCATTAACACTGGCCGATACGTAAGCGTGTTGGTGGTTTAATGTCCAACAATATAAGTTTGGTGCGAAATTTATTCACAATAGCCGGAATTGCCGCTTCAGTGGGTCCATTAAACTGACCATAAAATGGAAGAAGCGCGCGATGAACTTTCTTAAGAGAGCACGCATTTTGATAATAAAATTCAATAATTTGCAAGCGTTGTTCGTTTGTAAGACGATTCATGGTTAAATTATAGACCAAACTGAAAATGTTTGACAGTGAAACAAAACACGAAACGTGCGTCAGCTGTTTAAACCAGTGTTGCCAAAAAGATAATAGCTAAAAAATCACCCTTATATTGTGCTATTTTGTCGAAGGCCAATCGGCTTGATTTTCGGTAAAACTGATTCGAACTCCTAGAATTTTTTTTTGGTGAGGAATGAGATCTTGTGCGGGCTTCTTCTAAATTATTTTCTAGAAACCTTCTGCGAATGGTCACATCGGAAACAGGTAGCTGCAGCTTATCCTGTATGACTCTAGATGATGCCTCTGGTTTGTTTTTCGAAAACCTCGCTATTAATCTGACATCAGCTTTGGAGATTCTGCGTTTCCGCCCTCGTGTTTCCGGCTTTTCAAAATAGATTTTTTAATGAATTTGCTATAGTTGAAATACCGCATCCGGGAGTTTTTTGAATTTCCTGGTAAGACTTTCCCATTTGACGCAGATTTGATGACAGACATGCAAAAATTGAGGTTATTTTTCATTCTATTTAAGTCAATTCAAGCAGTTTTCAAGAAGGTGACATCTCCCATAACCAGACGAAAAGAGTGCAAATCGCTTATGAGAGCTTTCACTGTATTAGCTACAGGTATTCTCTTCAATAAAGCAACATTTGTTTTTGACGCTTTTTTCAAAGAGAGCTTGGAACACAGAGAACAGCGTTCCGTAAGATAAACATGATCATATTTATCTATGCAAGGTTATGTGCTGATTATCTATCAACTCCCCTTTCTGTTTTGTTCAATCAATCTTTGTCTGATGGTATATTTCCTGTTGCGTGGAAGAAGTCGTTTATAATTCCTCTATTTAAAAAGGATCGAAAAGATGACATCCAAAATTATCGTCCGATCGCGAGGTTGTCGGCAATACCTAAATTGTTTGAACCTGTTCTATGTGAATCATTGTATTTTTATGTTTAATCTATAATTGTGCCTAAACAACATGGGTTTTTTAAAGGCCGCTCTGCAACAACTCTTTTACTTGAACTCACACAATCCTGCGTCGACTCATTTAAGTTTAAAAATCAAATAGATTGTGTAGTCACTGATTTTAGTAAAGCTTTTGATAAGCTTTCCCACCGCATCTTACTTTTAAAGTTAAACAAAATTGGCTTCAGCACAAAGTTATTAATTTAGCTTGAATCATATTTTTATTGAATCTGTTATTTTTAATGGTTGTTCCTCGAGCTATTTCACTGTCAACTCTGGGGTACCACAAGGCAGCCACTTAGGCCCGTTGTTGTTTGTTTTGTTTATAAACGATTTGGTTTCTATTTTAAAGAGTTCAAAATGTCTTATTTATGCTGATGATGTTACTATCCTTAAGAAGATACATAGCATTGGAGACTGTCATGATCTTCAGCGTGAACTTGATGTGTTTTATGTGTGGTGTTCCACTAATTGTTTATTTTTTAATGTCAAGAAGTGTAATGTCATTAATTTTATACGAAGAAGCTCGCCAGTTTCTTTCCCATACAATTTAAATGGCTCGACAATGTGCAATGTTGATAATATTTCTGTATTAGGGGTTGTGAAGGATCAAAAACTCGAGTTTAAGCACCATATCAACATAATTTCCAATAAAGCGAACTCAATGCTTGGTTGGATTAAAAGAGGATCTAAGCAGTGTGGTCTCCTCACTATAAATGTCATATCGACAGGATTGAGAAAGTTCAAAAGAGATTTTTGAGATTTGCCTTGAGGGGACTGGAATGGCAAGACCCGTATAACCTCTCACCTTATACAAGCAGACTTAATCTTATAGATTTGCCTCACCTTGAGAGCAGATGATCGTATCTATGTTTCTCTTTCATTACCAAACTTTTTGATGGCAACATTGATTCTATGTACCTATTGTCTCGTCGCAAAGATTTTTTAGATACATACCTAATGCTAATAACGCTAGATATTTAGCATTCTAAATAAATAAATAAAACATAAATAAAGGTTAAATGAATATTCGCACTTAAATTATTTTGCGGCTTTCTAATAATTCCTCGTGTGTTTTTCATATCACTCAATCCAAGGTTGCACGAAAATTATCGACTGTGCCTGACTTCTTAAATTAAAGCCCCATCATCATTATCTGTCACGAGTGAATAACACTGACTGACAGCAGACTGACGAGTAGTCGTTTTTGCTCGAACAGCCATCAACGGCTCCTTCCAATAACAAGACGTAAATGATTACCGCACTGAGGATACACGCAATGTTTTGAGTATTTTAAGCAAATTTTTTTTTCGTGTAATTTCGATTGGATTCATTAACTCGTTTTTTCATGGTTATTAATTTCAAAAATTTTAATATCCCGTATAATTTTTCCTAAAAGCTTTTTCTTGTCAAAATAAAATATTTCACCAGAATTTCGCTTCTTCAAAAAAAAAAAAAATCATTTCTGTAATATTTTGAAACCCGCAATGGTTTTCCAAAAAATCGTACGAAAATATTTTGAAGTTTGTCAAAGAAAAAACAAATGTTTTATGTCCATTTAACGATGCCAATTTCCGAATAATTAAGTTCATATGCCCGAAGTTGACAAACCACAAAAACATAAATAACACGTTTTTGTTTGTTCCCCCAGCGACAGTGAAAAATGGCATGTCCTCCCCAAAAAACGTATTTAAATCTTTATTTATTTTAGTTTGAATAAAACTTTTCTTTATCAATAAAAACAAAGAATTAAATTGATTAATGTGCCTTCTCTTTGATTCTCACATTTAACAATGGCGCCAATCGTCACTGAATTTTTAATTTTTTTTTTGTTTCTGTTATTGGCCGGCAACAAAACTCTCCAGTGGCAGCGTTTTTGTATCTTTGTTTGAGAAAAGAAAAGAAAATCCCGTGGTGTTTCAAACGCTTCGACACAATGTATGCCAGTGACATCAAGTGTAACGCCTCGCTTTACATTGTCTCAAGGAACAAGGATACAATCAAATTGAATACAAACGCCTTTGTAGCGTAGTAAGAGAAATTTCCCCCACCATCACTCGTGTAGTCTTAAGAACTCGGAAAAACGCTCGCCAGTGCATCCATCTAGACACTTTAATGAGACATGAGATGAAGAAAGCATGAGTTAAATTTATTTCAAAACAAAACACTCTGAATCAAAATCTACGTGTTGAGCACATTCATTCAATTAAGTGCACGGGCGGAAGTTTTCCTTTTTCATCGTTTTCCTTGCCGAGACGCCCCCACTGCGCTGACCTTTCACTTGAGTAGCAAGAGCGATAAAGATGTATATTTTCCAATTTTCCATTTCAATCGAGTCTTAAAATAGCCGCCATCTACATAGTTACCCATAAGACCATGGGAGTGAGTGAGATTTATTTGCAAGATACAGAAAAGCGGCTCTTTTAAGGAGGAAGACAAAAACAAAAAAAAAAAACTATTTTCAAAACATCCTCTTGGCAAGGGGTGCGGTACAGACCCGTATTGAGTGCGTATCGTACGTCATTGGGTATAGGAACGAACGTTAGGACCAATTTGACGCTGTCGCTAATGAACCGATGAGGTAATTTTTCGTCTTTCAAATAAAACAAACAACAACGAGATGTAAACGGAAGTGGGGACCTGATCGTTTCCGTTTTGGAAAATAGACAACAATTACTTTTGTTGGCATCAAATGAGACGATAAACAGAAATGAGAGTTTACTTTTAGGCGCACTTATAGCATATTGTTGGGTGTTGGGAAATTGTGGAACTTGTTTGACGATGGGTGTTTGCTTAAGCATCTCAACTAATGACACAAATACGTAAGTGTTTAATGGCAGCAAGATTGCCAAGCGTTACGAAAATTGTTATAAAAACTGCAGGTAGGTTTTTAAAGCATGAGGTCGAATTTGCGTTGCATCCAAGAAATGATCACATCTACTGAAATCGTTGTGGAAGAGAAGAGCTTATATTGAAGAAAACAATAGTTTACTTATTATTTTAACAACGGTTTAATTTTAAATTTCACCGCAAAAAATTACGTGTTCAAAGAATGGAGAAACTTCTGAAAGAGTCGATAGTTGACTCTCACATGAAGGGTTCCGCGTCTATGCAACACTATGTTTCTTTCGCCTACAAATATGCAAGATTAAGCCAGGCAAAGTAAAATCTCGACATCGGTGTACTTGCATTGAGAATAAGGCCAAGAAATTCCAGATGGGAAATTGAAAAGTTTAAACGAATAAAGATTTTAAATGATCCCAAGATTAAGGGGCTTTAGTCTAGAAATTTAAAAAAAAAAATCGATTTGTGCTGTGAGTGAAATAAAAATATTGCGAAATATTGAGATAGCGACATTTATTGCTGTTTGTATTTTTAATGGAGGCTTTATTCCCATTTAAAAAATTATGGAGCTTATGGAAATGAAAATTGGCCCGAAAGCTGATTCATTTGCTGTGAAATGAGAACGGATTGCTACTGTCTCTTAAGCGCCGGCGCTCAACTCGTTCGCAATTATCATAATCGGAATCCGAGGAAAAACAAAAAACAAAAAAAAACCGGCGATGTGCGAGTCAGACTCGCGCACCGAGGGTTCCGTACAAACCTGTAGGTATATAAGTAAAAGTTCACCCATCATGATAATCGAGTCATAGTTATGGTCATTGCGGTAACTATGCTTATAATCAGAATTTAAATTTAGGCTTTGATTCCCTTGCGAGTCGTTGGGAGTTTCAAATGGTCGTAACTTTGCGTTTTTGCGTTGACTTAGAAATTTGTTTGATTTGATTTTGATTTTCACAGCTTAAAGACAATAAGACCTAAGTATTTGATATAAGTTTCAACTTGATATCTCTATTCGTTTATGAGGAAAAGGGTAGTAAGTTTAAAATTTTTAAAAATATTTTTAATATATATATTTTTACAAAAAATGTATAGTTTTCGCAATTTTTCCTTCATCTGTGCCATAAAACGTTACTTCATACTTCATTTCAAGATTCTGAGTTCACGGAGAGTACCCTGTTGATTTTGATTCCCTTGCGAGTACCGAAAATTTGGGACATAAACGGCTGAAACGTTTGGTTGCGTTGGCTTAAAAGTTTGATTTTTCACAGCCTTAAGGGACAGTAGACTTGAGTATTTGATAAGAATTCCAGTTTTATACTTCCACGTGGTCCTGAGAAAAAGGGTCTTGACAGACAGACGGATAACAAGGTGATCATAGAAGGGTGCCGTTTTTTCCTTTTGAGGTACGGAACGTGTTTTTACATGTATTCTTAATCAATGCAATAACAATTTTTTCTTTCATATCACAACCGGAGAACCGTCACTCAGTGAATTGTTATAGAATTTCCCTAGTACAATTTAATTTCCATTCGATACGTGAGTATTCGAGTGTCATCATCCCAATGAGGTTACTCGATCAGTCGATAACGAGTCCTACACACTCACTCGTTGTCGAGAGTAATAATTCGGCCCGTGCTTGGAATGGAAAAGCCGCTTTGGTTATAGTTAGTTAGTTAGCGAGATATTGAGAGTCGTATATTGAAAATAATAATCAGCCGTCCGTGTTATGCCACGATCAAGAATATTCGCTTTTTTTCTCGTTTCTCAAAGCCCAAACTAATGTAGTCATAATCATGTCTTCCGATTTCTGATAGTTGATCTTCAACTTCGTCACAATAACGATAATTCTTATTCTCAGTGTTGCATAGTGTCAACTGTCGATCTGTAGGCAATAAAGTTTGCAGGATAAAAGTTATCATTTGATTTTTTTGATCATATTCATTTGGATTAATGGTTGTTCGCTTAAACATCTCGAATTTTATCATTCAGTTTAAATTGAAGTCCTATAGTATATTTAACCAAAATAAAAATGCGACGCCAGTGTGCCAATCTTTCAGTAAAATTTCGAAACAAGGCTAAGGTCTTAAAAAAGCCTACTAAACAGATTGGCATGTCGATATATTTAACCTTTATCTGTGGATCACTAGGATTGCAAAAAAGGTTGGATTTTATGATGCAGAAATCTAGAAATCTAATCTCTGGTACGAAGACTTTTATGTTGGCTCTAAGTACTATGCCATTTCTACTGTATGCACAAGTAACGATCAAGATAAAAAATCCACAATTGATTCAAAATTTGTTCCAAAAAAAGGTTACTTTTTACTGAAATAAAGACCCCGAAAAATGGTGCTTACAACGTTCTGTAAGATGACAAACATCTTGGTAGCGAGAATCGCATTCCAATAAGAACATAAAACTGCTCCGCATAACTTATAAACACAAAAGGGATGAAGTTGACAACCTCCTCCTTTTTTTATCAGAAAAATATCATGGGATATCCGAGACAAATTACAAACAATGCATACACCCTTACACATAGTACACGTTAGTTTGCCGTCTCCCAACTTATATAATAGACGGACTCCAAAAGGATGGATTGGATTATTCTAAATCAGCAAAGGATACCTTTCAAAGCTTACGGTAAATAGCTTTCAAATGTGAAAACTCTTTACAACAATCTGTCCTTTTTTACAACAGGCCCTCTGATTCTCCGCTTCTGTATACAAAAGCTTTTACTGCTAGACCATCCATGTTTTCTTTTTTTTCCGAGAAGACACCTTCCCTTCTGCTCACATCATTCATTTATCTATCCGTTAGGACACCCATCATTCCATCCCAAAGGATGTAGACATGTAAATGTTTTCTTTTACGAAATCGTTTGGATCCCTTTTGTTTTCCTTGTCCGTTTTTTTTTTCACAATTATTCCATGCGTTTTTGTGACAATGTTGCGAGAAAGTGTTACATCAATTTACTGAAACAACTTTTTCGAAATGCAGTAATGCTGCTGTTTACTTTGTAAATGGTACAAGACTCTTTGAAATACTCACGACATGCCCATTTTTTTTTTTTTATTGAAAATCATTGGAAAGGAAAAAAGGAAAGATGGAGAAAGATGTCCAGAGGTGTTTCTGCAGAAAGTAAGTTTGTTTTAAGTCAGAATGCACACGAATCACGAAAAGAACATGCGTTTCCAACCACTCCCAAAGAATTATGCTTAAAGTAAAATTAAAAAATTTAACAAAAGAAATAAAAGGGCAGTTGGACGAAATTCCCCAGCCTACTGTCTTTTTTATGATCATAAAATTTAAAAGAAAAACAAAGCGAACAGCATTTTTACGAAGCTTTTTAAAAAGCTGCAGGATTTCTTTGCTTTAAAACATAAACTTTGGAGCTGAGTGTTTTTGGTTGGATTAGAACTTCTTTATTTAACTTGTTTCCAATTTAACAAACGCAGTTAAATAAGAAAAACTCTTTATCTCTGCATTAATATGATACATGATACGTGAGCAACTTGACATACTATGTCACCATTAAAACCATTCCAAAGGAGTCAGAGACTTTTGGAATCAATTAATTTTTCCTGTCATTAGATGATTCGTTCACTAAATATTTGTCAAAAATAAATGGCAGCTGAATTGTATGTTGCGCGATTTAATTTTTTTTTTATCACGGGGAATGAAGAAAGCGCAAATTATTAGTCGCATCGGTTGCCATTGACAGTTTTGAAAAATTAAATTCGATAAAATACGCGAATTTTAAGAGTGACCTTTTTGAAATAAAATGAAGTCTGAAAAATCTCGTGGGGACTAAGTTTACTCCAATTAAGTCAATTTTAATATTTTGACTTAGCCTTAGACCCAAATTTGACGCTAAAAATGCTGCTGATCTTCCAGTTAATTTACAGCCTATCGTGAGTGCGGGACAATTTAAAAAAGTGGACTGTCCGCAGTTAGATGCTTCAGAGCCGATTTTATTTCGGTGTGCACAGTATGGTCATGTGTAGGATCAGTAATATCCAAATGCACAATAATCTGTCCAGCTAGGTTGATATATTCAAATATCAGGCATCCTTTATACCGAAAATAGCACCATTAATACGCATAGTGGCTCTGTATTCATCCTTTGCTGTCGTTCTTCTTTGTCTCATTGAAAAAATTAATTCTTGTTCTTGTAATCGTTAAAATAATTCCTCGAATTTTTAATATAATTAGTGAACTTTGTGTGGAAACTACAAATAGATCTTTAAGTCCACGAAAAATGGCAACCCGTCATCAGCATTTTGTTTCCATTATTCCGGCAAATGCAGAAATATTGAAAATATTGAAAAATTGAAGAAAGTCACAAAACCTCGGAAGACAATCGAATTCCATCGAATCTTTATACAATCTTCTGCGCCACGGTCATTGTCACATTCCACAGGCACAGAAACAGATGAAACCAACCCTGGTTGGAGCTGCCAAGAGGAAATTAATTTTTAATCGGTCGAAAAAGAAAGGCGCCAAAGCAACCAAGGCCAAAATGACAACAAAATCTGCCCCGATGTGCCTAAATCTGCAACCAAAATCGAATCCAATGAGACTTTATCCAAACCTCAGCCCTACGCCGCTTTTGTACCGATCCTATTGATTGGTGTGAATCCACTTATTCCATGTACCCCAAATAATCCCATTTGCGCGACCTCATCAGCCCCACTGTCAACCCTGATGGTGAATGCTCATGCTCAAATTCCTTCATATTTGACGGACAAAGCAGTGGCCTCCTGGACCATATGAAGAATCAGCTGAGGAAAACCACTGCCACTCAGGACACTGCTGAGTCCCAAGCTAACCGCGGCTAGAAAGTTGAAATCAGGCCTTAGCAGGAAATCTCATGCTCGACGAATTTGGGACACTTTGTCAACAATGTGGTCATCTTTAAGACAAAGTGCAGACCCTACGAGTTCGTCGAAGAAACACAAATTTGTACCTAAGAAATCACCGCAAAGGAATTGCGAAGCGCTCACTAACCTGTCGTTCATTCCTAAATCTCCCAGTAAGCTGGATGTGTTGAACGACATTGAGGTGCAGCATTGAGCACGCTTCCTCGATCTCGTTCGCCAGCAGTAGATCGGACAGAAGCGCCTCCAGGAGCAATTCAAATGCAATCAACACCTTCTACCTCAAGAATCCAAGACGTCACCTTTTCACACATAATCTGCGAGGGAATCGTCGCCATCGTCGCAGAGCCATACCCACGGCTTCAGTCCGGATTAAGTGTCATATAAACGCAGATCGGATCCAAATAGGATTGCTCGATCCGATCACATATAAACGCGGATAGAAAGATTGAGTTTAAGGGAGAGAAGAGGAAGAGAGAGAGGGGATGACAGAGAGGGGAAGGGAATTCTCGTCATTTCGTGTTTATATTTGAGGCGTGCAAAACAAAAATAATATAAAATGGCGAGTAGAATTATTCCAAATAATAAGAAACAAAAATTTTGCCAAAAAACATAGACGAGCAATTTTTTTGCAGCTCTTAGAGAGAGAAAAACTGTCAAACTGAATCCTTCTTCGATCTTTCGATTTTTCAATCCGATACAGTATATACCCGGATTGAATCCTTATCCTAGTTGAATTCGATCCCTCGATCTCGTCATATACTATATACTGGGTAATATTCTAACGAAATAAAAGACTTACTTGTTTTCATACGTCTTTCTCTCTCTGCCTGGACCTCATCCATTGGATTTTACCAGGCGGCAGCTGACCACATGTTTCTGATTCCTGGTATAATAGGCCTCCTTACGCACAAATGATAACATGTTCTATTGTTAAAAGCTACGGTCTGACTTTTGATCCTTGTTGGTCGTAAGATTTCTCATTGTTTATATTTATATTTATACAATTTTTTGAAGATATGTTTAAATATAGTTTAAATACATTTCTGGGAGCGCATAGGGCTCTGCGTTGGCCTAAGGGCTTAAAATAATGACATTTTTTTAGAAAATAAATTTGTTTTTAATGTCTTAATTTAACGCCGTGCGTGAGCAGCGCCGACGGTCTATGATGATGATGATGATGTTGATGATGATGATGATGATGCTGTTGTCAGCCCCGGTGATAGTTGGGGTGATTCTGCTTACTCTTGTGGAAGTCGTCTAAGAATCCTCCTTCATGAGCTGATTTATATACAGGGTCCATCATGGAAGGGACATGGAGATAGCGATTTTCAATATATGGGCTTCTCGTGATTATATTGATAATATTGTTGGAGTGGGAAGGGATTTTGCGTAGCATCTATGAGGACATTGCGCATGGAAACTTTTCTAAGGGTGGCATGTCTGCCGTGCCATATACCGTATAGTATTTCATTGCTATAGAAGTGACGGGTTTCTTGATTTCGGTGCAGACCTGTGCAGTAACAAAGTGCTTTTCGCTCGAAGATTTAAATTTTCTTCATTAGGCTTGGACTTATCGTGAACCATATTGGGAAACAATAAGTCACGATGAGACGGATTAGTGGCTTGTATAGCAAGAGTTTGGTTCTTGTATCCAAACCGTTCCTTATTCTCATCAGTGGAAGGATTAGGGATAGTGCATGGTTGGCCTTTTTTAGAATCTTTCATCGAAGTGAATTCATAGATATTTGACTTTTTGTTTTCGTCGAATAATCGAGTTTGGTTTTGGTCGTGTTTTATTTTAATTCCCCATTTTCGATAGTACTCCTAAAGTTGAAGGATATGTTCCTCAACATTGCGGAGAGCTACAGAGGGCATTCTGGAAGAAGAATACGTGACCGAGTCATCCGCGAATAGCAGTGTTGTTGTTTTCTCACAATTCGCTTTGTACCTTGCGCTACTCCTGCATGAGTTTCAAAGATCGGTGAAGTTGATGTTCCTACACGAACGTAGAATCTACGATCCTCTAGCAAACTGTGTTTAATTATAGCGGAAGTAAGGGAAAATTCTATGTCTTCAGTTTGAACAACAAACTATTGATCCACACTGAATTGAACGCCTTTTCTATGTCAAGAAGGCAGGCAACTGTGATCTCCTTTTTGTTAAGGCCTACCGTTGTGTCTGTATGAAGTTTCAACAATGGGTGAAAAGTGGAGTGGGTTAGTTTGAGTCCAACCAATCGTTTCGGAGACCGATTCGAATTACCTTAGTATCAGCATTTCCAGAAGTTTGCTATTTGGATATCAACATGAAATCCAACATAACATGCGAAATTAAGCTTTCTTCTTGATCAAACCAACGTACGCAACCTTTGGTCTTCCGAAACCTTTCTATTTGCTCTACACCGTATAGACTTTATCTGCTGTGAGCAGAAGTTCTGAACACTGCTGCGAATTAACCGATATAATGAGGGTCACATATTTTAAAATAGCGCGTTCTACGATGTTGAGAAAAAGTTTTGCTGGTGACTTTTGTGTAGCACTGTTAACGTTTGGAGCACAAAATGATTGGCAGCTCGGATAAAATTCTGCTTTGATTTGTCACACACTTTTCGACTTACTTCTGATAAGCCCTCAATCAGAAATGATTTGGAAGTGTCTAGTTGTTTTGAGCTTATGTCTGAGCTTCTCTGAATTTCAGTTCAAAGCCTTCATTGGAAAGTCTTAAATCCATCACCAGCAATTTTGATTAGAGTTATGAATTGTTATGGAATCTAATGAAGATTAGGTTATTGTAGCTCTAGCGTTTTCAGTTACAAGGTCACTTTTGTTTTTCCAAAATAATCAAGCCTGTTTTTCATCATTTGCGTAGTCTTTACGCAATGTTTTTGATGCCTTCCACATGGCTCGTCCCTGCTATGAATATCAAAATTCACGACTTGAAGCTAGCAATTTTCTCTTGCTGTCTTTTTAAAAGTCACTTCGAAGACACTATAGTTTAGTTTGCAAAAGGCCTTGACATTGGCATCTTGTTATCTTTACCCCCTTCTGCAAGAGCCAAATGCATCGCAAATAAAGAGTAAGATTTATTCAAATATACAGTCTCGCGGCTTCCTCTATCGTCCTGTTCTATTTGACCCTCAAGTTCTTAGAGTCAAAGTGATTGATTTTTATTCGATTACAATCACTGCATAAAGGATTGTAATTTGTTTTTCTATCTATTCACCAGGAGGGTATCGATATTCCTTTGTAGACGGAAGGATAAAAGCAATGGAATTAAATGTGGATTTTCTTCAAAGACCCCAATCTTGCAATTTCGTATAATCATCACATTAACATTGACAATGATTGAATAAATTACGCACTATCACTTTTCATTCATAACAACACATCCAGCGGTAGTCTGACTCAGCAACAAGTATAACAGGTGGTCCCCCACATAGTCTTATAGTTACAAAAAAAAAAAAAAAAAAAGCACTTCTCGCATTCAGCTAAGGCACATGCTGCCAAAGCACATTTCAACAACATTCAGCATCTAGTACTGCGACGATGCGAGAGAATGGCACTCTCTCCCGAAAGCCCTCCAAAAGTTTAACCTACTTTCTGGGTTAAATGTGCCACCCAAACCCAGCCAGACTGTATAATCCCATGTGGAGCTTTCAGTCGAGACATACGCCCGCTACTGTAGTAGTTCTCCACGAATTGGCTCGGCCAAGAAAATCCCCCCGAAAACCTGATACCTGATGACTGCTGGGAAAACCCCCCACAAAAGCACCACAACCAGTCCGAAACCAACAACTCGGCCAGCTGAAAGCTAAAGCACACCATGAACTTCAGAGTTCCACTCGAAGTCTCACAGTAGCAGACAGTACTCCAGTCACTTAACACACCAGCATCATCGTCCGTTGTCGGAACTCTCTCTCTCCCGGAAATCCAACCTCGGAAAATTCCTCATAGCAAATAGAATCTAGTGATTGACGCCACGCGAACAAATCCGCAAACCAGTGTCTCCAGTCACCAGTCATCAGTTAGTCACTACTTCAGTCTTAGACGAACCGCTCAACAGCTCACATCTGTGAGGCGAGGTCATCATTTGTCCGCTTTTCGCGTCTACCGAAAGTCAAGCCGCAAAATATAGTTCCGAGTTTTTTCGGTTTTTTTGTTTTTTGATTTCTTGTTGAGTTTCGTTTCGTTGGATTGTTGGTTGATTGGCGGCTCTACCAGTATCGCGAACAACACACTCCACTTGCATCTGCTGTAATCGGAATAAGTGAAAGTGCGACCGATTAACTTGATAGTGCATTCGAGATACACTTGGGTTGGCATTGAAATCAATCTAAAACCGTGTATTTGTGAGTTTTTTGGTCTGTTTTTCTTTTTTTTTGTGCGTAATTCTCAAGTTTGTGTTGAATCAACGTTCCAAAATGAGTGGTGGCGGCGTCGATAGTATTATCAGCTACAAGCGTAATCCGGACGAGGAGTTCTACGCCATGCTTAATTGCGATGAGAATTCATCTGTAAGTACCCTTTAGACTGACACGATCAGATACAAAGTTTTTTTTTTCTTCTCTGTTTTACGAGTATCTCAAAAACGCATTTGGTTTTTATTTTCGTACGTTGCGAGTTATTAAAATTTATCACCAATGAAATTGGACATGTATCTATAGGATAGGTATCTACTTATTTGTCTGCGTCGCACAGTTAAGTTGGATTTATTGATTTTCGTCGCGAATGAGCAGCAATCGGTCTCGGCCAAGTTAACAACTGCTCTACTAATTAGCCGACTATGACTACCCCCCTTTTTTGTATCTACAACCTAAGCCAAATGAATCAACGATTTATTGTTTGCAGTGGAAATTACTTAATTTTGTGCGATATTCTGTCAACTTTAGAGTACGAGGTAAATCGTAATAAAAATAAAACCGAAACCGATGGCACAGAAAATTGCTTTTTGGGTAATTATTGTTTACTGAAAGATTTTAAGATTGCGCAGTAAAAAAATTAGGATATAAAAAGTTATTTATGAGTACTTTGGTTGCTGAGATGATTGAATATTTCGTTAGGATGCGAGTTCAAGGATTTCTTTTTATAGATTCTTATTGGTCCTAAATCAAAGAAATGGTTTGTTCATTGAAATAACATTTTCAATTAAAATGTCTTATCTTTGAAGAAGTGTTTGATCAGTGGAATGGAATGGTATTTTTGGATACCCTTCTGGAAAGGTATTGAGCTTTGGGTGGGGCAGTCAAGATTGTTACCTGGTGATACTATATGTTAAGAAATAAATTGGGAGCAAGTGTCAACTACAGAAGAAATTCCTGCTGTGGCTAGCAGAAAGGCATTCAACGAAGGACAGGCTTTTATGTCAAAGTAAAATAAATAAAATGGATAGGTAATTTTGGATTTGGGCAAAATGGAGTGTTTTAGTCACAATAAAGGGCATTTGAAAAAACGAAAAGTTGAGAAAGCATTCCACGGTCCTTTGAGGGGTCTATACTTTAAAGACTTGTGTAATTGAAAATTGAAAACTTATTTAAAATAAAATTGAAACAATTTAAAGACGAAGAACAATATTTTTTTCAAGAAAAATGTAATATATCAAATTACTAGCCGACCCGACTGACGTTGTCATGACAGAATGTCTGCGAGTTCAGCAGTCTTTTTTTATGGTATGCAAATTCTCGACAAACGATAAGTGTATACTAAGTGACATTTATAAAGAATTCGCCAAATAACTTTTTTTTTTGAAAATATTATAAAAAAAAACTGCTGAATATTTTCTCAAATTTCTTTTTTTATTTGAAAGTACAATCCTTCCGGTTAATGATGGAAAATAATTTCATTCAAATGGCTGCCTCGGCTGGCCATGCAGTAGCCTACACGATCGGTCCAATTTTTAAGCACATTATCGATTGTGTGCAGCTGTATTTCACCGATGGCTTCACGAATATTGTCCTTTAAAGCGTCAATTTTCTCTGGATTGTCAGCGTAACACTTGTTTTTGAGGGCACCCCATAAATAATAGTCCAACAGTGTCAAATCGCAGCTCCGAGGTGGCCAAACGACATCAGCTCTGCGGCTGATAATGCGATCTTCAAGAACAGGGCGCAAAACATCGAGTGTAGCTTCGGCTGTGTGGTACGTAGCGCCGTCCTACTGAAACCAAATGTTGCCAATACCCTCTTCTTCAATTTTTGTGAACAAAAATGGCCCAATTATGCCTCTGGACCAAAATCCGCACCAAACAGTGACTCGTTTTGGGTGCATCAGGTTTTCAATATATGTGTGCGGGTTTTCTATGCCCCAAATGCGACAATTTTGCTTGTTTACATACCCGCCAAGATCAAAATGAGCTTCATCTGAAAAGATGACTTTTTTTGGCAAAATCGGCATCTTCTGTAAGTCGATGGCAGGTCCACTTAGCGAATCGAAAACGCATTGGATGGTCAGTTGGATTCAACTCCTGAACCAATTGGACTTTGTATGGCGTCAAACCAAGGTCTTTATGTAAAATTCGTCTCAATGATGTCTCCGAAATGTTCAATTGCTGAGAACGACGGTGAATTGATGTTGATGGCGCTTCACGCACACTTTCTGCCACAGCAGCAATATTCTCGGGTACACGCACTGTTTTTGGCTTTTCACGCTTTGGTTTATCGATGAAGATGCCAGTTTCATTCACTTTTTTCACAAGATAACGAACATACGGAGCTTCTCTTCTTCCAAAATCCGTACGTAATTTTCGCACACATTCTGCAACATTACCATGATTTTCAAAGTAATGTCGCAATATTTCCCAGCGTTGTTCAAGCGTATACACAACCATATTCGTTCAGCCGAAGGATACAACTAAAACTAATTATCTGTCAAATCAGACATTAATTATCTGTCAAATCAGTATTACCATTCACGAAATAAGCACTAGTTGAAAAAAAAAATGTAAGATGGCGGACCCTTTATATATTTAACACTCTGTACAATTCAGTAAGCCATTGTGATATAAAAAAAACAATGTCAATTAGTGATTTTTGATCAGGTTTATTGGCGAATTTTTCATTAAAAATATAAGTGAATCTAAACAGTCTAGGGACGAACTATAGATCTCCATGAAAGAACGAATCTTGAATTGGTTTCTGATAGAATTCAAAAGCTAAATACAAAACTTCTGTCGAGTTGTATTTTCAGTGAAAATAGCTTCGAAAACAATTTGAGCAGTTGATTATAAAATAAAAAATAAAAATCTATGTATTCACATGTTTGTAAATGTTCCGTTTATACATTTATCTAGCTAGTTATTTACTTATCAATTTATCTTTTTATCTATTCATTTATATATATTATTTATTTACTAATTTATTGATACATTTACTTATTTATTTATCTATTTAATTTATTTTTTTTTCTTTATTTATTTATACTATTATTAGGCAATTGCTTCATTTATGTATTTATATATTTATATATTTATGTATTTACGTGTTAATTTATTTATTTATATATAGTATATACTATATATATCCATCTCAATATTTATTCTTTTTCTTATTCTTATTCGTTTGTAAAAACGATTGTCACCTCTTATTTAATCTATTTTTTTTTGTATTTGTGAAGGTTTTTCAACAAATTTTACTTCGTTACATGAAATTATATTTCAATTCCAAATTCTTTATAAAGTTAAGATAAGATTTCGGTAGCAATATAAAGGGTGATTTTTTAGCTATAATCTTTTTGGCAACAATGGTTTATACAGCTGACGCACGTTTCGTGTTTTGTTTCACTGTCAAACATCTTCAGTTTGGTCTATAATTTAACCATGAATCGTCTTACAAACGAACAACGCTTGCAAATTATTGCAATTTGTTATCAAAATGCGTGCTCTGTTAAGAAAGTTCATCGCGCTTTTTACCGAAAAATTGTGTACAGCGACGAAGCTCATTTTTGGCTCAATGGGTACGTAAATAAGCAGAATTGTCGATTTTGAAGTGAATATCAGCCAGAAGCATTGCAAGAGCTACCACTGCATCCAGAAAAAGTCACAGTTTGGTGCGGTTTTTGGGCTGGTGGCATCATTGGACCGTACTTTTTCAAAGATTATGCGAATCGTAACGTAACCGTGAATGGTGAGCGCTACCGTGAGTTGATATCCAACTTTTTTTTGCCTAAAATGCATGAGCTTGACTTGCATGACATGTGGTTACGTGGTAGACGGTGCCACATGCCACACAGCACGCGCAACAATGGACTTATTGAGACGCGAGTTCGGTGAACATTTTATTTCACGTTCGGGACCGGTCAATTG
Source organism: Orthonevra nobilis (assembly GCA_963555765.1). Classification (NCBI taxonomy): domain Eukaryota; kingdom Metazoa; phylum Arthropoda; class Insecta; order Diptera; family Syrphidae; genus Orthonevra; species Orthonevra nobilis. The sequence goes on from OY743225.1 coordinate 10,191,150, forward strand.
GGCGCCTAGATCGTGCGATTTAAAGCATTTAGACTATTTTTTGTGGGACTTTGTTAAAGCTCATGTCTATACAGACAAGCCCGCTTCAATTGACGCATTGGAAGTCAACATTGAAGCATTAATTCGTGAGATACCGGCCGAAATGTTGGAAAGAGTATGCCAAAATTGGACTAAGCGGATGGACAATTTGAGGCACAGTCGAGGTCAACATTGGCATGAAATAATCTTCAAACATTAAATAATATGAACCGTACTATCGATTCAAATAAAGATTTCATGCATTTTTTTAAATTTTATGTGTTTTTTTTAAAAAAACTTTCCTATAGCTTTTAAAAAATCACCCTTTACAATAAGCATGGTATTTCTGAATTGTAAAAAGTGCAGTAAAACCAACTTATGTCATATTTAATTCGAATAAAATAAATCTATCAATCTATCTATCAAGGGACGAACTTAACACAAAATATTGCATTGCAATTAGTCTAGCCATTAAGGAGGAGTTCAATTTCAAAGAACTGATAGTAAAGATATAGCTTACAAACAATTAATTATATCTTAACAACATTTTTGAAACAATTGTCTAAAAAAAGTAACTCAACTAAGTGAGCTTTGTTGTCTTTGGGGTGCCGAAGCACAGCATCTCCAACTGCAAGTAACAAGAGTTGAATTAGGCCTTAACGACAGAGCTAAGTTTTAAGCTTTAAGGAATGAAAAATATAACATTGATGTAAAAAAAACACTCGTTTTTGTCTATAATTACTGGACAACTGCAATTGAGTGCAGAAATTGATATTTTAATTAAAAATCTTCTTGGCTGTAGTTAAGTTCCAACATTCTTTCTCCACAAAATTAAGTTCACGTTGCATTTATTAAGTTGCTGTTATGCAATTTACATACCAATTAAAACCTTCACTTAACATTTTAATAAAATTGCGGGAAAAAAGCGGCCAAATGCGAGACAGACTCGCGCTTACTCATTCCGTACAAACTTGTAAGTATGTTAATAGTTCATCCATGAAGGGAATCTGGTTTTCCCACTTTTGTTTGTGTGTAGTAACTTGAGTTGACTCTCACGAAGCATTACGCGCCTATGCAATGTTGAAATTGTAGTACCCTTTAGGTTTTTAGTATCTGCGCCATAAGGTACGAAAGTAAGGAACTTTTTCTTTTACTGGTACTATAAGACATTGATTTTTTTTCTTCAAATTTCATGATTCTAGGTCAATAGAATTTTTGACTGGTTTTGATTCCCCAAGTATAAACATAAACAGTCTACGTCTGCGTCAGCTAAGAATTTTTCACAGCTTTAAGGGAATGCAGTCACAAATATTTGGTTTTAAATTGATACCTCCAAGCTTTTCTGAGAAAAAGGTTGGTGACAGAGAGACAAACAACATACTCATCTTATTATGGTTCCATTTTTATAAATATATATATTGAATAACGAAAAAACCAACAGAGTTGATTCGATTAAAATTATTTTGTCAAAAGTCACAGCCTCGGACTATATGTTCTTGTTCTTAGCACGAAGTAAAAATTTTACATTAATTAACGGATGAAGGATTCTGGTGTAAAAAATGTGTTTCGAACTCAAACGTTCGTCAGGGTGGTACTTGCAATAAGTCAATGTTACCGCTCTTGGATTATCAACTTATGTTTTATTTACTGAAGCCCTAACTAGGGCAGCAGTTCTATTCATATCAAGTTTGATCGCTGTGCGAATTTTAAGAATAATGACATTGACAGTCAGCTGGCAAACACCCTTCGCTTGATTCTTGCCTCTCAAGTGCATAAATGCATATCGCAAACTAGGTTCATGGGATCACTGTTTTAAAGTGTTGTTTGGCGTCACGAGAAAAACAATTGGGACGGCTTGAATAATTTCTTAAAAGATTTAACAAACTGTTATGCTTCGTCGATAGTGACGTGGATGCTGTCGCAAATATGAACTCAGATATGAATCAAGCCGAAGACAAATATGGGGTTGGACTCGAAATGCTGGGAAGCTATCAAGACAAGACAAAAAACAAAGTCACAAATTTCTAAAAATGAGATAAAAGGTGACGCAGTGCGTGTATTTAGTCATTTGTAAATGTTGTAGCTCATAGTTCATCCCGACGAACAGTTTCGACGTCATTCCAGAGGTGAGGTTTGGAGAGAGACAAATATATTTCCTGCTGGTTGCACTCTATTTCCACTCCAAAAATTCCGCTGGCATGTATCTGTCCTACGCTGCTTTTTAATTTGTCCTTCACAACTGGTCGCTTGTTGGATGTTTAAGAGTATATGCGGACCGACTTAGTTTATAGAAATAATATTTAATTATTTTTTATTTAGATTGTTTTAAATACAAAAAAAGGACATCTGCTCCTTGGACACGGATGTTTTCTTTTTAATGATAAGTAAATCACTGAAAGACTTACGCAAGGCTTGTGATTTATAAACCATGGATTCGCATAAATGCAAGACAATTATCCAAAATATTCTTCCGAGCTTTGTCGAGAACATATAGTATACATAAAGAAGAACAATAAGGAACCGTACCTCAAAGCAAAGGTGCTGCTTTGGGGTGAACATACTGAAAGATCCTGCTAGAAGTTTAAAGATGAATATCATTGCAAGCTTAAAACTAGAAAGTAGTTGATTGATAAAACACGTAAATTGATTGATTAAACAGAGGTGTTCTACGTCTTTGTGTGGCTTTACAACCTTTTAGCCTAATCCTTAGCTAACAATGTCCAGTTGGTACCGTCCATTTTTGCCCGCCATTCAAGCAAGGGTTGTCATTTGTTGCGCTGTCTCTTCCGGATAAATTCAAACATTCTGTGAAGTGAAGCAATAGTGTCCTTTGCTCTACATGGCCAGCCATCTCAGATGGCGTCTATCTATATAAAACAAGCCAAGTCCATTTGTTAATAAGGCTTACTCAATTTGGTCATTCGGCTGACTTAACTTCATATATAAGAAATTCAAAAACAGTTAAATGTGATTTTTTCTTAAAAAATGTGATAGCATTCCTTCAGCCCATTCCTAAAGAAGCCAATTTTCTTCCCAAACTATCTATTTTTATGTTCATGGAAGCTCTGAGGCACCATCACTTTTCCCAAGTAATCTGGGAATCTTCACTCAGCGTACAGATCAAGTTCGAACATCAGGGTCATCGTATGTCTTTTGCAACGTGAATACGAAAAGACTCAGCTGCATTGTCCCGATTTGAAGTTAAAGATCAATTTCCAAAAATGCGAGACCATTCTTTTCAGGACTCCGTTGTCTGGAGCCTCTAGAAATACTGCACAGAAGTGGTGAATGTTCTCTATGGTTGGACAACATGCGCAGTAACTAACGAATCGAAGTGTGAACGATACTGCTCTGGCCAAAGCCAAAAGCGGCCTTTCCTTTGACAAAGAGTCTGTTTCACAGCAGTCAACTTGATGACAAGGTTAAGGTTATCTGCTACAAGTTTCAGGTTTTCGAGAGACGGTGACTTTTGAGCTTGCCTCTACTTTTCAGTATCAGATCGCGACAGAGCAGACGTCGAAAGGCGAACTCTGTCGCGGATTAAAGCTTAGTGCTCCTAAAGCAAAATATATAGAATGTCTTGTTAGCCTGGCCGGCTAACAAGCCTTAAGCCTTAGGAAAAGGCTTAGCAAAAATAAATAATACCCATCTGACTAAGTTTTTTAATCAATAGTATTTGATTAAGTTTGTAAATACATAGTTATAAAAATTTAAAAATAAAAATATAAAATGGTTAGGTTAAGCTTAGAGCGCCCGAAACTCGCTAGCTTTAAGTGTTGTTTCTAGCATATAAGAAAAGTGAAAGGTTTAAATGAAAATGCATTAAATGAAAAATTGAACTGATCATTTCCCACTCTCTGCATTCATCTATGAAGTGAATGCAATGTTTCTGAGCTTGGTTTTTCAAAATCATTTGGCAGAGTACAGAACCAAGCTCATCAGTCAGCAATGCGTGCGTTTGGTATCCACAAATCGTTAGAAGTGTTGGATGTTTTCAGGTCTACATATCCTCGTAAATACTGGTGCATAAAACCTTTTTCTTAACCTCTGTCTTTCATTTCTTCGGAAATCATTATGCTCAAAAGCTGAGAGGATACGAGCATCCTCTGTATAGTCACGTCCATCATTTTCAGCCATGGAAATCGAAGGACAGGCAATATTTAAAGCGAAAACAAAGACTTTGTTCAATTGCAGCATCTGGTTTATATTTCCTTATTGGCGGTTTATTCTTATAAACATTCGTTTTAAGGTATCCCGATAAAAAAAAAAATCCCACTGTTTGATGCCCGCTGATCGAAACGCATTGCGGATTAATTTATTTGGTAAACTTCCCATCAGATTTTTCAATAAAACTCTTACTGTTTGTGGAGCGGATAGAGCTGTATTCGTGGTTCCAAAAACACGCCACTGGTTCACAAAAATGAGGCCCGATTATCCTTCGAGGAGAAGTTAATCATCACACTTTCGTTTTCGACAAGTTGCGAAAACATTCCAGTATCTTTTTCGTTAAGCTTTGAATTGTTTCGTTTTTTCTTACTTATCTGAATTATTATCAATGAAATAAGATTTCACCACACACCATTAAATAAAAAAAAGGTTTCTTAGTCACTGGATTGAATTTTTTCTATCTGCAACTCATATAAATATTTAAAGATACCTCAGATCTTCTCATACATAAAACTTTCCTCATTAAGTCCTCCGTAATGGTTGCTAACACTCCATATCCCTGTTCTTAAAGTCGCCACAGCAATGACTTAGTTATTGAAGCGAGCCGACGTGCGACCATACCAAATATCGAACCTTCCTCTCGAGTGCTATAACCCCATCCTTCATTTAGAAAAGCTTTTTGCTCGAGACTGGAATTTTTTAATCTCTGCCCGTGGTCTTTTGCATGGACAACCAGAAAGCGTTCCAATCTTCTTTGAGGCTCATTCCTCCCTTTTGCCGCTAAATGAATTATTCAATGTTATTTGTTTCAAGAACATGCAACCCCTCCCGAGAGCTCGCCAAAGTTTGCCCAGTTTTTATTTCCTTTGGATTATTTTTAGTGCAGTAGAGCTTAATGAACTCTTCAGAATACTTAACTTATTTATCCTTGTCAGCTGACCAAATGGACATTCGAAGGAAAGCCTTTAATCGGTCTCTCCTCCGTCGTGATGCGGATGTAATAGGACATGAAATGGACTAGATTAGATTGGATCAAGAAACTATTGAATTTGTTTAGAGAAAAAAAAACATTCTAATTTGTGGTAGCATGGAAATCACATTTACCAACAACACGTATTTTTTTTTTTTTTTGCATTTCCTTCCTTTATCGGGCGTGCTTCACGTTCGCAATACATCAAGCTCAAGGCAACGTCTAAGATGATACCATAATGGAAGTAAGTGAGTGACAAGTGATGAAGGTGAATGGTTGTTAGGAAAATTCTGAAACATTAACTCACGTCTATTGCTTTAAGTGGCGCTTTATTAACCCTTAACTCTAGGATAATACCTTAGCGAGTGAAATGTACAATCATGGATTGATAAAGATTGAACACGAAATTGGATTTCATTCACGGTTATGAAGACTTTGAAATGAAAATTTACTATTGGAAAGTTAAAGCCGGACTTGTTTCGATTGGATAAAGTCAAAAAGTTAAAAGAAAGCGGTGAAAGATGAGAAATAGCACTCAATAAAATGCCTTAAACTTGATCTCCGGAATCAAAGTTTATGTGACTTTTTATATTAATTAGAAATTTCTATTTTGTATCCTTCGAAAAATTCCCCTAAGATTTAATACACTTGTGCCAGCGCTTTTCTCAATCTTCGAGGCTCTTCAAATTTGTGCTCTTTGGTATGGCCTCAAGCGTCTTCAATCGTGTGTTTCCATGAGTTTTTTTTTCAGTTCAGTTCAGTGATTACGGTTTACTGAGGCAATGTTTCCCAAAAACTCAGGAACGAGCAACATGAATTGCTTTGCCATGAATTCGGGCATTTTACTTGACGCAAACGGCGAATAACTTTTCCTTGTTGACCATACGATCTGAAGGCAAGAACTTATGCTGCACTTTAACTGAACTTGGCGTCGGTTTTTTGGTCTTGGATTTTCTGGTTTTTAGACATATTCCAAATTCATCACCACTTATGACCGTTTTGAGCAAATATGGATCATCGTTGTAGTCAATCAACAGCTCTTGAGCGAGCTGGGTGGCGAAGTTGGTAGAGCGCTTGCCTTTCAATTGATTCAATTGATAGGTCCCAGGTTCGGTTCCTAGAGTGATCTAGTTTTTCGAATCTGGTTCAGTCCTCATTTGCCATTGGGATCAAGTTAATGGCACTATCAGTGGATTTTTCGACCAGCGATAGTTGTCTGACTAATGGGTGGCGTTGTTGTAGTTGTATCGGCTAAGTACCTAATTCGTGTTTTCAAAAAATTGGTTTGTGTAGATTGTGTTTAGATGCCTCTGCTGTGAAGGCATAACACTCACAGCGGGGTGTTTAGCTAAATCTTCCCAACTTTCCAAGTTCATGTATCAAACCAATATCGAATAAAATCCTGCGAATCAGTTGAAAGCTAATAGTCGATATCAAAATCCTCCGACACGATTCGGGCTCCACCCACGGAAGAGAGTTGAAACCAAACACACCTGAGTTTTTCAAACCACTACAAAAATCATTCTTTCTCCTCATAATTTTTTCGCTCGCTCTGTGATTCACGCATTGTAAGAGTATTAATATCCTCTTGAAGAGCTAGGAAATAATTAAAAAAATAAAACAATTTTGCTGCGAAAGGTTTTATGTTGTCTAAAACATTGGGAAAAAATGCATGACATAAGCCAAGTGGTATGGGAACATTCTCATCAACTTCTTTGACAGTGATTCGATGATTTTTCATAACAATTTTCTCCACTGCTTCAACGTCTGGCATCATCATTAAAATCGACGAACGCATCAAAACACGTCTCACCTTTATATTTGTAAAAAAAAAAACAAAAAGCAGTCAACTCAAATTGAGAAATTTGAAGTCACAATTTCTTAAAAAAGGGTAGCACAAGTGCTTCCTGAGCAATAAGATTCCGATGATAATATTATAAAACATAGTGCGGAAAAGGCCATACCGGGGGCATTTTATTTACTTCGAAAACAGCCCGTTGGGAATCTTTTTAATTGTAATTTTTTAATTTCTTTGATAGGTTTAATGCAAGCGATATAATTAACTGGAAAACAATGGTTTAAAATTAACATTAGGAAAAAACAACACTTTAAAACTAACAAAAAACTAGAGAAATGTGTTTAAGGAAAGGATGAGGAAGGACTAGTTAAGAACGAAAAATTGAGTCTCTTTAGAGAGTTCTTGTCTTATTGTAAGTCAAATACGTTTTGGACACCATTAGGCTTGCGCAGCATTCTAGACCTGGGTTCATGAGCTCCGGAATAAGTGCGATGTGAGAGGACACGAAAGAGTCAAATATTTCTTAAGCCAAGTGGATTCGTGTTTAAGTTTATTTTCGTTAGAAGACCATTACAGTCATGGTTGCCAGATAACAATTGTTGACCAAATGTTATATCTGCAGCGACGCGGCGATGCTCGAGGGACTCTAGCTTGATCAATTGTAAGCGTTGAATCATCCCAAGAAAAATCTCTTAAGGCAAAACAGAGAAATCGTCTTTGGACAGCTTCGATTCTTAGAATATGAGTGTCGTAATACGGAGACCAGACTTGGCTGGCGTATTCGAGCACTGGTCGAACGAATGTGATGTACAGGGCCTTGGTAACATACGGATCTGGAAAAAGTGAAATAGTTTCGCGACACCGGAGGATCGCGTCTTCTAGAGCCAAAACATGGCTTGACATTTGCTAATGTTGAGTTCGAGGAAATTGTGTTTGACCCATATCGAGAACCTATTCAGATCGTCTTGTAAGTTCCGAGAGTCAGAGGGGGAAGAAATAACCTTAAATATTTTCATGACGTCGGCGTAAATGGATAGGCGCGATTATTTGATTAATAATTGAAAATCATTGGTTGACAAAATGTAAATCATCGGACCAATATGACTACCTTGAGTCACGCCTGAGGTTGCAATAAAAGGGACGTATGCGGAAGACCTGAAGAGGCCTACATATTGGCAATCTTCGAGGTAGGAAGTGACCCATTTAATTAAAAGCCGTGGAAAGCCAAAAGCTTTAAGCTTTAAGACAAAGATTTTGGGAGATATTTTGTCGAAGGCGTTACTTAAATCGGTTGGAATAACGTCAATTTCATTCCCATCTTCCATGGCGCAGATGGTATGAGATACAAACTCGACCAAGTTTCTGGTTGCTGATCTACCCTTCAAGAATCCATATTGATTTGAAGAAAGTATTGATCAGCAGTGAAAAAACATTTCATCATAAACTATGCTTTCGAAGAGCCTTGGAATACATGAAAGTTTAGCGATGAGCCTGTTGTTGGAATAGAATTGTCTATTTTCAAAATAAAGCTTTCAATTGTGAATCAACATATTTGTGCCATTTCACAAAGAAGTTCGATATTTTCAAGCTGCGAAATTTTAAGTTTTTAAATACAACTTTTGCTGAAATCTGAGATTCAGTAACTAATGCGCTGACTGCCAAGCTATACGTTTTAATAAGGTAAGGAACTTGTGGCATTTTGAATGGCGATCCTGCGAGGGGAAAATTTAACATAGACCTTTGTTATATGTGTTTAATGTACATTGATCAGTTACTGTTGTCGAACGTTCGCTTTATATTTGAGTAAACTAATGGCTTTTTGTCTGTTGATGGCCATCAACATGAATCACTAATAAACTATCAGTTTGTCTACTTAAAGGCCTCTAGTTGTTAAGGTACTTCTATTTTTTAGGGTTCCGTACCCAAAGTTTGCCAACGGAAACCTTTTACGAAGCCTTCACGGTCCGTCCGTTTTTGGCAGGGCTGCATCTGTATCGGCCAAAATTGATAGACACTTGCAATTCTCACATAATGTACACTTCTGTATAATATATAAAAAACAAAGGGGTGCCTGCATACAAATAACTTGTTTTTTTTTTAACTGCAACTAAGTTCAATGCCTTAAAGTAGGCAATGAAGCCGGTTAGTGGAGCAATTGAAAGCAAATAAATTTCAAAGACAGCGCAATCTTTTTATTCAACGTCTGCTTCATCTGCTCGCTCTAATAAGAGTGAGAAAATGAGAGCAATCAGAAATAGCTTAACTTACACAGATGTGCGATGATATCGGAAATGCAAAATTAAAAAAATATAAAGTGCTGCATATTGTAGGGTGATGCGGAACCCTTCGTGTGAGAGTCAACCAAACGCTTAGTCGCTTTTTTCCTGTAAAAAATCCATTGAAAAATAATGTTATAATATTGATGAAAACAAGTTTTGGATCTTGTCGCTTATGCCTTTATTTTTGTTCAGCATTGTGTGTATTAAAAACATTCTAAGACGAACAAAAGCAGCCAAACAAGTATAATTTTAGCGAAATAAAGTTGCATTAAACTGGAAAATATTCCAGTGTTTCCGTGTTAAATCTGAAGCACTCTTTCAGCCTAATATATATCCATCTACGTAGATATAACAGCCACCTTGTGCGCACTTGTTTTTGCGGCCACCCCTGCCGACGATATTGAAACTTCAGCTGGAGATGTAGTGGGCTATCGAATTAACAGCTTGCTTAGGCATCAGCTAACCGTCGGTATTATGAGATGTGATTGTATAATAGACGCCATCTGGGTGCAGTTATCAGCCAGCCCATTTGAAAGTGTCTGAGTGTATTTTTTTTATCTCAGGATACTTTTTTCCTTCGCGAATAATCTTACAAATCTTTAAAAAAGTAATTTAAACAGTCAAAAGTCTGCCTTAAAGCCTACCATAAGCTAGGTACTAATTAATCATAAAAAGTTCTAAGCTGAATTCGTTGAAATAAAAGTCAATTCGCTTTTGTCTGTAAAAATATGTCCCATTTTCCATGAATTTATGTTCATTTTACTCCAACCAAATTGGTTTTTCTTTCATTTCTAACAAGCTTATAGCCACACCTTGTTATTTTCTGAGATTGATTGGTTGAACCCGAAACATATTAATTCTGGTGGAAACAATCTCTGTTGGCAAACGTTGTTATTTTGATTGATGGATTTCATTAATTAAGGGTATTTTGGTTGTGCTTGTCTCGTTCAGCAGAGAGCAAGTATCAAATGAAATCAGTAGCAGTCTAATAAACGCACAGCATGATGGTTTGTACTCGTAAGTTAATGCCTACGTATTTTAACTTGTCACAAGCAAAAACCAATGCTTAAGCCTGTTTAATAAAGATGGCCAAGCGAACATTATATTATATATTAATATTAATTAAATATGACCTTGCCCGCGTAGATTGTACGTACTTTGTACGTAGGAAAGTTGTAGAACTCAAAAATGTCTATTCGCCGCCCACTGACACCAAACTGTACTAATTTTACAAAAAAAGTTTGTATTTAAGGCAATTTTTTTCGTTGACTTTATTTTTAAAATGGATCGAAAATAAACCTTTTATGTAAACAAACTAATATTTGTGTAGCCTTAGTTTAACCTGAAAGTCCATTCTAAATACTGGTGGAAGAATGTTGGAAGTCGAAAGAGAAGTAAAGAAGATAACCTCCTAAATCCCAACCTACAAACTTTGCCTTTTTAGAATATAAGTTGAGAAAAGAAACTGAACGTTGAAATTGGGATTTAATGCTTTATCTCTCGGTAAAATCTTCCAACGGATTCTCAAATTTGAACACGCGATAGAAAACGTATGACCAATATATATTTGCTTATATCGCACGGTTAAGGGTTCGGTGACTGAAGTGCCCATGGTATGGCTCTCTATTTGTTTGATTTAAAAAGCCGAAAAAAACCTCACCTTCTGCAATGAAACTCCATTGGTTTGTGGATAGCCAAATCTTTCTAAAATTATGTTCTATCCATGAAACTTAGATACAGCTGCATATGCCGGTTACAAAAAAAGCCCACTGAACACCACAGTTTCGTTTTTGAAAAAATGCAATCGTTTCTTAAGTTATTCCCTGGAGCACTTGTTGACGCATTATTGTGCCATGTTTCAATTACAACAAAGCTAATGATATGAAAATTTGCTTCATCAGAAAAAAAAACATATTTTCAAGCTCTCGTGCTTTTAGAAAACTTTGCCACTTCATTCTCTTTCTTTTTCGTCAGGAAACTGCATGGCTGCAGTGTGATTGATTTATTTATTTCAGTTCAAGTCGCAATCTTCTTGATAAATTTATGCTTATTGCGCATTCTGGCGTCACTGAGGATTTTTGTTATAAGTTGCGTGCTTGCCCCGCCACTAACTAGTCGAATACTGAAGTGAGTTCAAAACACGTGATGCGTTCGAACCAATTTACGATTAAACTAAAAATTTGGCATACAGAACGCTCCCGAACATTGGTGACCTCGCAATTTGTCCGCTAGACGTCCTTTACAACCTCACTTCAAATATAAAAAGAAGACAGGAAGATAATACAAATTGGAAAGACATTATTAAAAATGTTGTTAACTTTTTCTAAAAGGCAATGCCATCAAAACTGAATGCAGAACATTTATAAAAACAACCCCGCGGGAAATGAAACAAATCTTTGTGCTCACCAAGCACCGACGCATAATGTATGAGCTACATTTTTCATAGACTCCCGGAGAACTTTTAAAAATGATGACTCCCCTTTGAAAATGACGTTAATCCAAAACATTAAATTTCTGTATTTTGTGGATTAATGACATCTAATAGATGAAAGTAATCATCAATCATGACAAAAAAGGTAAAATTGCATTGGACATATATTTTTAATAGACAGTTGACGTTGCCTTGTAAATTGTTTTCCACGTGCGAACTTGGACAATTAAAGCTGTCACAGTCTTTTGCAGAAGACTCAGTTGAATTGAGATTGCGATTGAATTCATAAAATAATTCAAAATCTGCCGGATCCCTCCTGGTCCGCCTGTTGACTTCGTTAGTTTGTCGGTTTTGCAATTAGTACAATTGGGAAGAAATAAAGATCTTAAGCGACATAGCTTCTGAAATATTAAAAGGGCGTCTTTTGTTGGTCATAGTTCAAAAGATTCGTATCATAATTTGTACTTCCTTATAAAGGATATTTTTTTTGGAGGCTTTTTTTAAATTGGCAACACTGTTTCTACCGATTTTCAATTTGATATATGAAAAATGAGTTGAGATAAAAATATTTTGATATTTTACGATGAAAAATTTAATGACAGAACAACGCGTGCAAATTGTGCAAACTTATTTTGAAAATTGACAAACTTTTCGTGCGCTTCGTTCATTTTACTGGCGACTATAAATCGTTTTCGCACCACGTCAACTCCAGTGGATAATACGCATCCCCAAAGATGACAAACAGTCCGAACAGAAGAAGTTATTGCGGTTGTGGAGCACAATGAGAATCATCCGAGTGGGTCGAATCGCCATCGTGCACAGCAATTGGAGCTTTGCCCGTTCACTTAGTGGAAGATTTTACGGATCGATCTCGAGTTTATATCTAATAAACTCCAGCTTGTGTGAGAGTTGAAACCCCCTGACCATTATACGCATCTTAGGGTCTCGAAATGGGCCGAAAACATGATTCAGCTTGATCCTCATTTTCAGAGCAAATTTTTGTTTTCCGATCAGGCCCATTTTTGGTTAATACAAGCTTAACATGCAAAATTTCCAAATTTGAAGTAAAGAAAACTCAGAATCCTTTATCGAGACGTTTGTTTATTAAAACTCGCTGTTTTTGTCTTTATGGGCTGATGGAATCATCGGACGATGCCGTCCAAAATGTTACGGTCAATCGAAAGCGCTATAGAAACATGATTCTTTATTTCTTCGCAGATCAGTTGAATGGCGTTGTTGTGACAGAGCTTTTATGAGCGCATAATTTCGCGTAGTCGACCTGTGAACTGGTCCCCACGATCCTGTGATCTCACACCCTTAAATAACTTTTTTTGGAGATTGGAAGTTGGATGTTTTGGAAGGCAACGTTCGACGTATTATTGCTGACATACGGCACCGGATGCTCGATAAAATTGTTGAAAATTGGACGCTTCATTAAAGCTAGCCGTGGCACGCATATGCCCGAAATCATTCTAAAACTAAATATAGACATTAAAATAAGCTTCAAGTGTTTTATTTCATATTGAATTTGTCTACCTTTAAACAAAAATATGTTTTAGTGGCCCCTGCAGTTTAAATGTGCACATTGCGATTTAATTTATTGTATGTAAAGGGTCATCAAACAATATCGTATATTTGATCGAAGTCCTCACATTGGCGAGGTCAGTTATTGCTAGATTTGTACATTATCGTAATCAAGTCGAATCCGAAATTAATAGAATTATCTTCCCAAAAGGTTCAATGCTTTTACAACTCTGCACTCAATAAAATCGGGTTATCCTGCTGGAATTCCATGCTCGCATATTAAACAGAATCAAACATATTTTTGAGTTGATGACGGAATTTTGAATCTTCTATTCTCTGTACCTCTGAAGCCACATTTGGAAAGCCTTAACTCGCTTTGTATAAGCGGATTGAAAGGTTGGTGAAGCAAGGTGAACAAGCAATATATATATTATAGAAAACTTTTTTTTAAAAGATCTTGTCCGCATCATCCTCATGTAGGAGAGGCTCTTGTGAAGTGCTACTGAGCAATAGTATCAAGTAGGATGGTATGAATAAATAAGCTCCAGATCTGCGTGTAGTTCAAGAAGGAATTAAACAATTTCTGACAACGATTTTGGTAACAAATTTAAGAGCGAGACCATAGAAAGGAAATTTAAAAACAGAAGTTAGTTCAAGAGATATAAAACTAACTATTCTTTATCTTGACATATAATTAGCTCTGACTAAATACCTTGCTGGGATAACTTTCTATGTCGTTTGAATTTGTAAAAAAAAAACCCATCGAATTTTATTGGAATAAGATTGGATTTTAACGACCGAAGCTGCTGTCGAACAACCGAGTAAACATGGCCATTAAAATCAATTATAAAATGATATTTTTTTCGTGTTTATAATCGATTTGGTGCACGAATTCCAAGAATCTTGATCCGCAACAAATGTGAAATATTCAATGTTAATTCGTGCATTCCGTTCAGCGGAACATATGATATTTCTGCTGTCACTTAGTCTGTGATCACTGTGCGCACGAATCAAATCCCTCGAGAAGTATAAAAGGTCGAATTTTTACAAAAGTTGAACGAGTAAACAAGCAAACAAAATCCTGTTTTTCTAAAGAAAAACACCTTTAGTATTGAAACCAATTTTAATTAAGTGTTTTCGTTGAGGAGCAAGATTTTTGCATTATGGGCAAGAAAGTTTATCATAAGGTCGATGGACCCTGGTTTGGATGAATATTTACTCAATTTTTTTTAATAAATGATAGGCACCTGGCATGTTGTAAATTAAAAATCTATATCTTAGTTACCATGATTATTAGCTTTTTGCGTCTCAAATTTAATGAGTTGACTGTATACAATATGTGGTTCTGAGATGGCGGTTCCACATGCCAATTAGCATAGACAATGAGAACTTTGTTGCACAAGAATTCCTCGGGACTCGTTGATAAAAAAGTAAAAACTACAAAGTTGTTTTCAAAATGCATAAAAGACTTGTAGAAATGCTACTTACCAATACTCATGGCGAGTGAGTAGATTGGTATTTTGTATCGTACCAAGATAAAAAAAACTGTTTTTTCTTACTCATTTATCCCCACAAAATAAAAATATTCCCATATATTGAGAAGTAAGCAAACTGACTTAGTATTTGCTTAAAAAATATAACTTCATAAAGTGAATACAATTATAATTTAATTCTATATTAAGGTGAATTATTGGAATTTGGGGAACAGTAAACCATTCCCTTTTAAACATTTATTCATGAGAAAGAAAAATGTGGAGAGAATTCTCTGGTCTGATAATTTTATAGCTCCTAAAAGCGGTCTTACATAACTACGTACAGTAAAATAAAAAAAAATATACATGATACAAATATTCAGGTTTGACCCAATCTAACCAGCAGATTTTTTTTATTTATTTTTTTATTCAAAGCACCTCCTTCAGTTGCTCCATGGATGATGTCTGATCAAGAATGGAGAATTTGTTATAGACTTATTTTCATTCGCTTAATTCACAGTATTTTATTAGTCATTGCGTCATCATTCTGGTGTCAGTATTATGCCTTCGCAGCAGAACAAATGACAGATAATACAAACAGATCATTATTTTGACGACGCGGCCTCAGAGTACCAGTTGACTAAGGTACGACCACCAACTTATTCAGACGAATATCACTGGTCGACCACTTGAGTAAGAGCGCCTTTAATTTGATCTCAAAGGAAAATGGTGACTTGGCCAATTCCAATTGAAACCAGGTGTTAAACCAACCGCGCCACCTAACTATGACTCATTCTTCGTATCTCTCAGTAATGAGCGTTGCTCGGACTTGTTGGTCCGTATCTACTTGAAAATTTCTAAGCATAGAAGGTTTCAGCTTCTACTGCACTTTTTCATAAATTCTAAAGTCATTTATTTAAAGACAACCATTTATGTAATGTGAATTGTTCTCAAGAACAAATTTTCTTAAAGTAAAGTTGAAGGTTATGTTAAGAGCTATCGAATAACGATTTCAATTGTATCTTTTCTTCACTTGTATCAATTCATATCAATTTCATTGATAATACAAAAATCGATCCACCAAACGTGTCTAAAGAAATAAATTTATAGCTTAATGAAATGAACTTAATATTTCAATTTACCCATCGAGTTCAAATTGTCACGTATCAAGGATAAATCACAGCCGACAAAATATGTATTGAAGCAAAAGAGAACACAACAAGAGGATTTCGTTGACAAAATCAACTACTATGATACTCCTTAGAAATACACTCATGTGTATGTGTATACGATACAAAAGTGATTTCATCTGACTTTGAAAGTTTTCCTTTTGCTAAATTTTACGTCTTTATTTATTTATACTCGTATATTTTTTATCGTCGATATTTTTTTTCGCTTCGACTTTTTCATCTCATTACACATCATTTATTAGGATAAATAAGAAATCCGTTGAGGGTTGAAAATACCCACTCGCAGCCATGACGAGATTTGATATTATAGAAAGATACTAAGGATTAGGACTGATCATTGATACGAGCATAAGAATGTAATTGAATGAATAACTTCTTTGCTGAAAATAATTTTTCGAGTCTTCAGAGACCATTTTTGGGCGCACTCTGATATGATGTTGATAATCATTTTAAAGAACTGTAGTTTCACCGAAGGAATAGGAAAGAAGAGTAACCGTAATTGGATGAATATTTCCTTAAATACATAGTTTTGTGGGACTCCAAGTGGTTGTAGCTGGACTCTGAACCGTCGTTCATTGGTCTTGCTCCAAGCACCCTTTGGTTATAAACTCCGTTACGGGCAAACTTGTTTGTTTGAATGATTTCCTGCATAGCTATCATAGCTTACTTCTTGGTGAAGAATTGAATTCTGATTTTTAAAAACACCCCCTGTATTTTTGGCATTATATTATTAGTTTTTATTTTTCTTAAAACGGCCATAGAAATACACATGTTGTGAAAATTGATAGTGACAGACGGACGGACAGACAGCGATGGGCTGCGTTGGACCGCTTTAAGTATGGAGTCCTAAAAATCAAGAAGCATTTTATTATTTTGAATAATTCTCAGTTATTTCAAAACTCATCTTACTTAGAGTAGGCAACCCGATTTTCGAAGAGAAAATAAACAAAAGGCATCCTTCTTCAGGGTGACGCAAAGGAAACGTTAAGATTTATTTGATGAATAACATTTTCCGTTCTGATTTTAGTTAATTTTGGCTTTTATTAAAATTTAGATTATGGCTTGGAAATATATTCACATTATTTTTTAAAGATGACATCTCTCAAATGGTGCCCATTGTCAACTTCGACCTGACGTGCTCTTCGCAGAATTCAAATCCCAGCGCCCTCACTTCTGCTCGGATATTGGCCCAAGCTTCACCTCTGAAGAGCCATAATTGGACTAAGTGTGGCTCTATTTTGTTGGAACCACAATCCTGAATTGTCATCTACCTCTGGCCTTAAAAAATGTTCAATCATTACCCGGTATTGAAAGCCATCCACATTAACCGCAACTTGATCGTCGTTTTGCAAAAAATATGGTCCAATGATTTTTTCTGATACTATTATTACGTAAGCTGCTAGATATATTTCTGGCCTAATAAGGAAAATGCGAATATTTATCATCAAAAGTGGTTTTATTTTTTTTTTTCAAAGTATTCTCCAGCATGATTTATATACTTTTGCATGCGCTCAAACCAATTGTCGAAACACTATTTCCACTCCGATTGAGACACCTCCAAAACATGGTTTTTGAACTCTTCAACAGCATGTTCTGGCGACGAAAATCGTTGACCACGCATTTTTTTCTTGATGTGCAGGAATAAAAAGAAGTTAGTTTTGGCCGGTCAAAAAGGTGCTGGTTTGAGCTGATGTGTGAGAGCTCGCATTGTCATGGTGAACAATGATTCGTCTTCTCTTGTTCGTTTTTCGAATTTCTCCGAAGACTTCAGGCAAACAAATTATGGCGAACCACTCAGAATTAACTGTCCTACGTTGCTCAAGTGGAACAGTCGCCACATAACCAGTTTTGCCGAAGAAACAGGCGACCATTTGCTTCGAAGTGCTTCTTCCACGAACAACTTTTGTTGGATTTGGATTTGGCTCGTCTTCGAAGACCCACACGGTCGATTGTTGTTTTGTTTCGGGCTCATACGCATAGATCCATGATTCGTCACCTGTGACAATCTTATAAACGTCTTTTGAAACACCGCGATCGTATTTTGTTAACATTTCCTTGCACTAATCGACACGAGCCTTTTTTTGAGCTATTGTCAAATTGTGAGGGATCCAACGAGAACAAACCTTTTTTACGGCCAGGTGTTCATGCAAAAATGATCGCACGAAAGTGCTCACGAGTTAATTCCATTTTTTTGCCGAGATTAATTTTTCAAGTCTCTGTAGATAAAAAAATTCACGATTATATGACAACACGTTCTGAGTGATCTCTCGTTATCTTTGACGTGAAAATGGGCCTCATCGCTCATTAGTTTGTGAATAAAATCTTTGGTCTCTCGGAATATGTTTTCAAAACACCGAGCATACTAAATGCATATCTGTGCATCATTTGTTTAAAACTTATGAACAAATTGAATCTTTTATGGAAAAAGGTATAACTGCCTTAAAATTCTTTGCAAAGACCTCCTAGACATCACCAACTGCTGAGAATGTATCCTGGTAGAAGTTTCGAGGTTTTCCTCAATTTTTTGCTTGCAACCGAGCAATGTTCACATCATTTCGAACAACTTTACGAGGTCTTCAGCACGCATCACAGACAGCCATTTGTTGCTGAAAACACTGGACCAATCGGTTAATTGTTGGAGCACTATAAGCAATATAATCTTTGTGTCTGAATAATTGAATGTCGACACTCGTGAGATAAATTATTTATTTTATTTATTTATTTCATCTATAAGCACAAAATACTTCCTTAAACTAACATACATTAATAATGTTGTGTAACAAAATAATAGTTAATTTATTTCTTCCATTATTCCAATCCTAAAATAATTACGACTAACTTCAAGATTGATTACACTTGCATAATTATTGAAATGACGACAAGCGCTTGTTACTGATTCATTTAAACCATAATTTGTTAAATGTTGAAAAATAACAAAGAACTGGCTTCTAGGTCTAAATGAACGGTTTTGATTATAAGCATTATCAATCAATATGACCAACTATGACATCCCTCGCCAGCGCGATTGTCAAATAAACTCTTCTTATATGAAGGGGCTTTAGAGCTATAAGAGCACATCGGGTTGAGTAAGATGGTAAGCGCAAAGTCCACTGTAGCCTTTTAAGATCACGGCTCGTCAGTAGAATTCCTGAATATAAAACTAAGAATGGAATTAGCTTTTGAGGTGATAAAGTCCAAGTGCATTTTGAACTCTTATTTAGGGTCCAAGATGATACCCAAGTCCTTTTGGTTAAAAAATCTTTTAAGTGGAATACATCCCATTTGATAACAAAAATAAACAGCACAACGGATTCTAGCGAACGTGAGGATAGAATATTTATTAGTGTTAAAGTGCAATTGGTTTAAATCACACCATTTGGCTATGTTATTTATATCTGCAATGCAGAGCAATCAGCCCAAGAACCGACAGACTTGGGCAGGAAGAGTAGTGGCCTAAGATGACTACCTTGAGGTACACCAGAATGATTATATATCCTTTGAGATAAAGTGGTATCAATTTAAACGAATTGAAGTCGATTTGTTAAATAACTTCTCTTTCAAAATTAAATTAAAAAGTTCTTCAATGTTTATTCTGAAAAAAAAATATACAATACGTTAACAAAAAAAGTATTCAATAATTAAATCTTAACGTTTCTTAGTCACGCTAGATTTCGAAACGTTGAGAACCCATTATAATAAGGTGTTATAACAGCTCATTCCATTTAAGACTCATTAAAAAGCCTTTTTTAAAAGTTAGCCATGTCATAATAACAATGTCATTTCGGAATGTTGTCTTGTCTACTATGAGCGGGTTCAGCAAACGTTTTTTTCGATTTAACACTCCGTAAATTTTATAAAACCACACCAACATAATTATTTTCAAAAGGTACATTTTAGACTTTTCAGAAGATTTATCCGTCAATCAATCATGAAAGAAAGGTTGGCGAGTAAATCTAAAGTATCCAGGGTACCCTTCAAAGAACTGGAACAAGAAATGCTTTCTCATTCCGGTAATTCTGAAAAGCGAACTGCAGATCCGAAACTGACTTACGCTAATTAAGATGCATAATCCACGTTAATTGTGCAGAATTGAATCCAAACACTGCGATGGCATGCTTCGTGCTCAAATCGAACACGGCTGACGGCACGTTTGTATTTACATTATGCAATTCCCTGGATTGTTGGCACAGAAGATACCCCCCATCTATTTGCGTTGGGATGTTCAGATTTGTTGAAACATTGAATTGAGGAAACAATAAACATACAACTAGCTTCTGAGTCGGTCCAATTTGCTTTTGTTATTTAAATTTATTCGCCGAAGAGCTTGTTGTCATAAACTGCTTTAGTTTGGAAATTCAAATTTGGCATATAATATTGTCAGGCCTGTTGTACGTGTACATTCGTATCTATTGTCGTTGAATTATGGATCGCAAAGAATCTGCAAGCACGTTTATTTGACTGACTTAATTTGATGTCAAGAAATGTTCATCGTTGTCTGAAGAGCACATATAATAGTAACTTACGAGTAATAAAAGTGCGTCACGGGTGAACGAAAAAAATCCTTGGATGTGATTTGTCTTATTAATGTCAACGTTGTGACGAATTTGAGATAGGTCTATGAAAGACATTACATAGTTGATAAGAGCTCGTCTTGATGGGAAGTCAATAGACAATATACTACTGTGTCCAAAAAATAAGGTGACATTGTATTTATTTTGAAAATTCTTTATTTATTCTTCCAAATCAATTTCATCCCCTTCAAAGTAATCCCCTCCCGATGCAATGCACTTATGCCAACGGATTTTCCAATCTTTGAAACACTGGTTGTAGTCACTTTCCGGGATGGCCTTCAGTTCCGTCTTCGCTGCGGCTTGAATCTCCTCTATCGTATCAAAACGGTATCACCGGAGCGGTCTTTTGAGCTTGTTGAACAGCCAGAAGTCGCACGGCGCCAGATCAGGTGAATACGGTGGTTGCGGAACGATATGGGTTGAGTTTTTGGCGAAATGATCACGAATTACGAGTGCGGTATGGGATGGTGCATTATCGTGGTGTAAAAACCAAGAATTGTCTTTCCACAATCCCGGCCTTTTTAGGCGGATAGCGTTACGCAAACGACGCAAAACGTTCAAATAATATTCCTTGTTAACTGTTTGGCCGGTTGGAAGGAATTCATAAAGCACAACACCACGATAATCGAAGAAAACAGACAACATGACCTTGATTTTTGAGCGACTATGGCGCGGTTTTTTTGGTCTCGGCTCTCCTTTGGCACGATATTCGCTCGATTGATCGGTTGTTTCGGGGTCGTAGGCATAGATCCAAGTCTCATCGCCAGTTATAATGCGTTTCATGACATCCTGGTAGTCGGAAAGCATTGCTTCACACACTTCAACGCGACGCCTTTTTTCCAAAAATTCAATGTTTTCGGTACCAGTCGAGATTTGAAGGATGCTTTGGGCCTCAACCAAAGCATCCTTTAAAATGGTATTGACTGAGCCTTTCGATAAGCCAACTTCATCATCAAGGTCTCTTATCGTTAATCGATGGTTTTTCAACACCAAATCTTAGATTTGTTGGACGTGAGCTTCATCGGTTGAGGTTGATGGTCGCCCAGAACGCTCTTCGTCTTCGACACGTTCACGGCCGGCTTGGAAATCACTATACCACTTGTAAACATTTTTTTTTAGACATAGCCTCATCATCAAAGGCTTTCTGCACCATCCTCAACGTATCCGCAGCAGAAAATTGATTCCGCAAACAAAGTTTAATGCAAATTCTTTGCTCAATAAATTTCGACATCGCAAAAAACGAAAAACTCACTTTTAGCAGCTCACAAAACGACGCGTATCTCAAACACTATGAATATATTTTGACATGAAATTTCACATAGATGTCACTGACAGTACTACCAACCTAAAAAGAAAGAAACATTTCCAAATCTTTCGACGCGCAGTTTAAATTCATATGTCACCTTATTTTTTGGACACAGTAGTATATTTTTCTGAAGTCCTTTTAAGTAAATTCTTTCAGGAGTAAATTCGGGATAAAAAAAATTGTTAAAAATTAACAGGACTTGGATCTGGAAATTATTTCCAAACATACTTTATAGACTTTATGGTGTAATTAGGGAATAACATTTTAGGTTCCGTACCAAAAAGGCGCCTGTGGAATACTATTACTTAGCCTCCACTGTTCTTCTGTCAAAGGACTGTACCTTCTGAACTGTAATTGGTTGACTCTTGCAATTTCTCAACGAAATTTTAAACCATAAAAAATAGACCATGAAAAGTGTTTAAATGAAAAAGGAAATGCTTATTCGTAGGTTAGATAGTCTCACGTTCATATTCATTACCGCAGCTTCTGCAGATATCGTTGTAAATGGTATGTAGTTTTCTAGTCATTGTTCAATTAGCAAAGAGAACAGTGACTTATTCAGAGATCATTATTGTGACAGTATATCAAGGACCAAAGAATACAATGGTGTTTTTGATACAAAATTGAAATTGGACCTTTAAGAGAATTTTCTGTTTCTAAGAATACCCTTTCTTGCCATTTTATCCTTTGCTTCTTTCGCTTGGATATTCCTAAGTCTCCATACCCAATGTTTTTGAATTCATCACAACTCATATTACTATTATGGAACTTCGAAATTTTCGTACAATGCCAGCTAGAATAATTTATTCATATTCTTCTAAGAAAAACAAACATGTGTCCGGTTATCTGAACCCTTCCGCAGATCCATAAAATGTCCTTTTCTTCAACCTCTATTATACAATATATAGAAAAGAATTAGTTTAAAACGTTCCAATTTTGACTAAAGTTTTATGTCCTCAAAAGCAAATAGTTTTTATTGAGTGGTGGCAAGTCTTCCTTCCGTTCAGCATGGGATTTTTATTACCTAGTGTGAGGCTGCGCTTAAAGTAATAGTTTACCTTAAAAATAATATAAATAAATAAAAAAATATAAATAATGAATAATCTTGAACGAGTTATCGATAAATTTCAAGATGTCATCGTCCAGCTGGAAGAGGTAAGAGTTAACCTTACCAAGCTGCGATTAGATAAGCGTACCCAGGAAACGCTTGCAAGGCAATATGACAAGTCAAAAAGGCTTAGGACATCCATCAAGGCTAATAACGCAAACATGATGGACTTAAGCGAACAAACCGCAAATGCATTTCTGCCGAAGTACGAAGCAACAAAAGCCATCTCTTCAAAAATCAAGGAGTTTATTGCCAAGAACTCTCCAGAATAAATGGAGGAGGACGAGAATGAAAGAGATAATTCGCTCTACACAGGACCTAGCCGGGCTCCCGAAAACGCGTCGGACTAAGATCCTAACCCGGAGACACTTGAAGCAATCAATTTCCCAACGAATCTCAAGCCAATTCTTTCACAAGAAACCGAGCAACTATCCATCCAGACGTTGAAGCTGCCAGCCCAACCACGTATACATTTGTGCAAGGAGTTGGGTTTGTTTTAAATAACCCCGATGGAGGGGTACATCAGAGTTAAACAAACAACCCACCGCAGCAGCCGCAGCCGCCGCAGAATGCTCAAAACCAGACAACCGAAGCACTTTAGAACGCTATAGCGAAACTCCTGCAAAATCGAGAGCACGCATCGCAGGGCGTTGGGCCGGCATATTATGATATGAAAATCCCGGAAGTTAGCCTTCGTGACTAGTGTCGACATCACTAAGTATCGCGAATTTAAGGAACAGTTTGTCTCGCTTGCGGTGAGAAGTCGAACCTCAAATATCGATCGTTTCACGCTGCTCAAATCCTAGGTAGTTGGGAAAGCTTTGGACGAAATAAGTGATCTTTGCATCGAACGTTTGATAACCCAAGGCACCTTGCAAAAGTAAAATTTGAGGCTTTGTTTCTTTGATTCTTCGTGGTTTAGACCCAATTACCCGAGGAAGATTAGAAGATTCTGTAAACTCTAAAACTAGACTTCCCACCTTCGAAGAAATTGAAGAGTTTTTGTACAAGTAATAGCAGCACCATCTAAACCAAGAAGATAACCGAAAACTTATGCAACCAAATCAAAAGGAGCCCAAAAAGGATTCCTGTATTCCGCACTCTAAAGTTCTTGCCATCGTCAGATCACGGCAAACTTGCAAGTGTTTCATCTGCACTGAGCAACATTAAGTTACAGATTGTCCAAAGTTCTTAAGTTTCCAAAATCGGGAAGCATTGTTGCGTGATCATAAAATTTGCATATATATTGTGCAAGGCTTCGCTTTAACTACAACTTTCCATGCAAATCAAGGCAGTTTTTAAGATCAGAGCAGCCAAGCCTCGGTTGTTGTGAGGAGATGGATCCATAATTGGATGTTTCTCGTGCGCCAGTGGAAAACAAAAAGCTTTTAGATTTACATTTCCGTAATATTTTTCCAAGCATTGACGTAGAAACGTGGATCAAGAAATAGAGAAACTGGGCACTTCAGAACACGAAGTAGCCGCAACTCAATAGAACAATTTTGGGACGAACTTGAGAAAGAGATGTGTAAAACAGTGTCAAACATCTGGAGATAAATAAGTATTAAGGGGGTTCTTTCAAATAGTCATGAGATCAATATCACTCAAAAACATAAAGAAATTTGGATTTTCGACGAGAACGAGAACGAACGACATGATAAAGTATATATAAGATTTGGTCATTTGGCTTATTGAACGTTGTTTTGACAATGCAAGTAGCATTAAATTTCTTACAATAAATGCAAAAAAAGTAAACAATTTGATACGAATTTTTCTGACAGAATTTATTGTCCCGCAACTTATGAATTTATTTATATCTAAACATATATTGTATAATATCATAAACGAAGTTAAAAACTAAAAGTTAAATTGACAAATTCGTCAGAAAATTTATTTGATTTGAAATTTCCCCTTATTTGACAATTTTCTGTTATAAAAAAAAGCACCCTATCAAATTTAACCAAAACCTTTTCAGGTATTCATTCTGTGAAAACACTTCGAAAGAAATAAATTTAGACTCCATAGCTTGATTCATTCTCAAGTTATCCGAGACGAAATCCTCACGTACGTACGTACACACACAAGTACATCTTTCTTAAAGCATTGGAATCGACTTCGAGGACTTTAAATCATGTAGATATGTAAAATTTTTGAATTTTATTACAAGAACTTTCAGATGGGATGTTAAAAATATGTAGGATCGCATATTAAACGATGGTCGGCCAATATTCGTGTGCGTGTCTAACTCGCATTCGACCGCTTTTTTTCTTTCTGATTTTATTTCATTTTCGCATTTATTAACATTTATATTTTAAGTATAACAACTCCCAAATGGTGACTTCGACCCCAACGTTATCCCATTCCATTGCTCTTGTTAAAATTTCAGGCCATCGCTTCCAAGCCTTAAACTCTTGGCTTATTTGCATAAATTAAGCCCAAAGAAAAGAGTCTTGTGCCTTTAAATCGGAATGCCAAAAATTCAATCAGGAATTCAACTGTGGCTACTTCTCGTTGAGAACGCAGTTTTTTGTTTTTGAACAGTTATGGTCCAATGATGGTCTCTGAGAGAAACTGAAATCCTTCAGATTCACGCTGCAGAGTATCAGCATCGTAACGGACGCCCACCAACGTCACACAGCGGGTAAATAGTTAAGAAGAGATAGAAGATTTACTTTCCGGCATTTCGTTGAAGTATAACTGATCACATACGGCAAACAGAAGATCCTGCAAAACGAAATTGCCATGAACAAGATTCCAGCGCGTGGGGTACCCAAAATGTTAACTACCAACCAAGCTGGCGCACAAAAATTTTTGATGTGATCTATCACCATGGACGTGAACTGGATCTATCACTTAGAAAATAAGATTTTTTTTTTAAATTACGGAGCTTGTTTTCCCACTTATTGATCAGATCTATGGCCGTAGTCCAGATTGCGCCACAGAAATGTTACGGACCAGTGAACGCGGTTTTAGAGCCAGCCATGGCTAGTCGTTCCGCAATTTCATTGTTTTCGTTTCCATGATGATCTGGAACATATTCTAATCTAACTTTGTAACATTGGACTAGGGATTGTTAGGCAATGTAGCAGATAGGATGACAATTATTACTTAGCCCTGCTTGGCTGTCTGAATACTACTGTGTCCAAAAAATAAGGTGACATTGTATTTATTTTGAAAATTCTTTATTTATTCTTCCAAATCAATTTCATCCCCTTCAAAGTAATCCCATCCCGATGCAATGCACTTATGCCAACGGATTTTCCAATCTTTGAAACACTGGTTGTAGTCACTTCCCGGGATGGCCTTCAGTTCCGTCTTCGCTGCGGCTTGAATCTCCTCTATCGTATCAAAACGGTGTCCCCGGAGCGGTCTTTTGAGCTTGTTGAACAGCCAAAAGTCGCACGGCGCCAGATCAGGTGAATACGGTGGTTGCGGAACGATATGGGTTGAGTTTTTGGCGAAATGATCACGAATTACGAGTGCGAATTTTTTTTCCAAAAAATTCAATGTTTTCGGTACCAGTCGAGATTTGACGCGCTTGAGGCCCAAAGCATCCTTCAAAATGGTATTGACTGAGCCTTTCAATAAGCCAACTTCATCAGCAAGGTCTCTAATCGTTAATCGATGGTTTTTCAACACCAAATCTTTGATTTGTTGGACGTGAGCTTCATCGGTTGAGGTTGATGGTCGCCCAGAACGCTCTTCGTCTTCGACACGTTGACGGCAGGCTTGGAAATCACTATACCACATGTAAACATTTTTTTTAGACATAGCCTCATCATCAAAGGCTTTCTGCTCTATCCTTAACGTATCCGCAGCAGAAAATTGATTCCGCAAACAAAATTTAATGCAAATTCTTTGCTCAATAAATTTCGACATCGCAAAAAACGAAAAACTCACTTTTAGCAGCTCACAAAACGACGCGTATCTCAAACACTATGAATATATTTTCACATGAAATTTCACATAGATGTCGCTGACAGTACTACCAATCTAAAAAGAAAGAAAAATTTCCAAATCCTTCGACGCGCGCAGTTTAAATTCATATGTCAACTTATTTTTTGGACACAGTAGTATATGAGAATTTTGGTCCTTTTTTTGGCCTTTAGCAAAGGTTTACTTTGGCACAGGATTCGATTCCTAGTAGTTTGGCTTGGAAAACACATAAGTTAACCAGATTAAGTTTCAGAGTTCGGAGAAAGGTGAGTTGTTCAACCAAAGGTAACGGTTAGGTATGTTTACTTCAAAAATTCCCGATCAAAGCATGTCCTTATCCGTGATGAAATCGAATATTCACAAGAGTACTCTCTGGTCACCTGGCTTAGCATTCCAAGCTGCATTTTTAAGAGCATTTCTGGCTGCTGTTTCACTTATGAAAATGCCAAGAGGAGGCAACCAAATGACAGCTTCCAGTGCTGCCCTAAGTCAAGTGCTCATAGCACCAGTGATGCCCACACAAGCCTTACGTATAAATTTTTCCAGTTCAAAGTCTTGGGCCACCAAACTATGGCTGCATAGGTTATAAAAGATCTAACCATCATGATGTACAACCATTACAGCATCTTAGGTTTCAGACCTCAAGTCCTACTGTAGAGCCGCTTACTGGCCCACATGGGATGTGATGGACTTAGTATGGGAAACATTGAGATACTTGACTTCACTGGAGTATTTCAGAGTCAAGGGGCCCAGAACATTTTTTCTAGGATTCACAGGGCGTCCTTCACAATTACACCATTTTAAGGCTTCTAATAAACATTATTACTGAACATATATTGCTAGTGATTGTAGTGTCATATTTGACTCTTATGACAATCGCCAGATCATTAGCATATCGTAATGATCATGAGATAAAACAACATTCATGACCCAAGATCGTTTTCCACAGCGCTAAAATAGGATTGATTGTGACTATCGTTTTATATTTTCGTATCACCGGCATAAATAAGGATTTTGAAGCCACCGATGATATTCACAACATGGTTATTCATTAAACCTAGTTTGTAGCTCAAATTAAAACTGTGAAATAAAAGGTATTGCTGGGCAAGTCAACTTGGTCTACGTTTAGAATTTGTACCATCAGGCCGGTAGCGCTTTTGCATAATTTTGGCAAAGTGCTTTCTTAATTAGAGGTCTGCAATAAATCTTTTTCTTTCAGTCATTTGACACGCTCGCCTTAAAGATACTTAACTCTGTGATAAAATAAAGATTTCAGTTCTCAAAGTTGGCTACGGTATACACATACAAATGGCACATCGCCAAATAAAACGCAACGTAAATTTTTGGCCCAAATTTTCTGTCGTTGCCAATAGGTGAAATAATAATGCGCTTAGTCGCTCACCTTAAAGATACTTAATCATTATAGAGCAGGAGAGGAACTGGGAGGCGTTCTTCATTCCGATGTGAATATCCCCACTTTGGAAATTCATCATCAGTTTTTTGAGGCACCGATAATCCACCAGAAGCCATACAATCTAAGTCACTGCATGGTGCACCATTGCAAGCTCTCGTATAAACGTTTGTTTAAATTAATCAACGTACATTTATCAAATACCTCGGTTTTAATTATTTCTGGTTTATAACTTTTAATTTAACCTTTGAACGGCACTTTTAGGACCACCACAAGAACGATGTACGGATGAAAAACTCGTATGTGCCTCCTTCATATAAATTTGAAGGTGTTATTTCATAATGCTTTAGCAATTATCTGAGCCATCTTTCTCAGATAATTCCAACCGTGATGACTTGTAACAATAAATCTCTTAAGCAAACTTTCGGAACCAACAACGTTCATAAAGCCCCCCGTGCTCACCTTGAAAACTTTTTGAAAACCATCCTACTCCACATATGTTTGAAACATTTTCAAATATTCAAATACATGCACGAGGTATTCCTTGGAAATGTTAACTTTTACACCGGCAGGAAGGGACCGAGTAAAGGAGAACTGAAACATCTTCAAATTACGAACAATATGAACAGTAAAGTTTCTGAAAATATTTGAGCCGAATTTTCGCTTTGGAAGACTCGTATTATATTGCTTACAAGGACCAAAGCAAGAATGCGAATATATTAATACAAGTGTGTATTGAAGGAGTCTCCTTTGAGGCGATATATGAATCGAGCAAGAGTGAAGTAAGCAATCACCATGTGCCTTAAATTTATTCACTAGATCCTCTGTCAGAGTGATTTAAATTCGTCTAGAGTACAGTCAAATGATTCTCTGTTTCATCTGTCCTTTAAAGGACTCGAATATGGGGAAGGGAGTTAATACAACGACAACAATGGCTATGGTACCATATTGCGACGACGATGTTTTGTGGATGAAATCACTCTCACGCATGACGAATCTGCCTTGAGCCCCTCTTTCGGTTTATTTTCCTTTTCAGTGAAACACCATTGTTGTTCGTATAAAGTCAGGGGGAATAAAATTCAGTTAATGGTTTGTTTAATAAAGCATATGCTCCAAGGCGCACCTAATCTCCTTAAGCAGCAATGTGTAACTTCTTCCACCTTTCGACTTGGTATGCCCATACCCGTACTTCCGCCCCTTTGATTACAAAAACTCCGTTGTTCTCAGATGTTGCAAAGTTTGGGCGTAAAAAAAGAGGCAAAAATAGAAGGCACCACCTTGTGTCAATGTCATTACAGAGAAATAAAATTTCGCTTAACAGCATGAAGTTTCAGAATTTCTCGTCGTTGGGTCCTTTTATTTTTTTGCTTTTTAAATTATCCTTCGTGATGAATTGGAGAACATCGCTCAGATACCACACCCAAGGGCTAACATAATGAGCCCCATGCATGCTAAAAACTGATTTTGCAGTGCGAAAATGAGAGTTTTTTTGTGGAAAAGGACATAGTCGTATACAATTTTTTATTTTAAGCCTTCGGTGGTGCCACATAATGGACATTTGGCAGGCAGGCTCACTTGTTCTTTAAATGGAGGAAATTGCAAAGCAAATTAAATAATACGTGACAACAAGACTACCTAACTTGAAAAGATAATTACATTTGCAAAATAAGTCATCATACCTCTGCTGACTTTCTGCAATTAAGGAAGGGAGTTGATAAACTTGACAAACTGGTTCACAAATTGGATACATTTTATCCAGGCCAGCAACTGTGTGTGTTCTGTTAATTTTGTCCTCATAGTCTGTTGGGGCCTTCTCGGATTCCGAATGTCCTGGGAGATATAGTGACACGAAAAATCATATCAAATTTTCGTTCGTTCGTTCGTGGAATGATCGATGCCAGCCTTCCAAAGAATTATTTGTTCGTGGTAAATTATTTACGACAACATGATAAGAATTCCATAGTTCAATTTTGAATCGAGGCTGCCTTATGACTCCATTTCGTTTTTCTTCACCTATCCACGTTTTCTCAAAATAATCAATCATACCAACTAAATCATTTAAATTATCGCGGAAATAATCAGATTTTATTAATACATTAAATGCTTCATTGACATCTTGTGGAGGTACAAATGCTAACCCAATCATTTTTTTTATTGCTAAAGCGAAAGCAGTATCTGTAGCATACTTAGTTTGAAAACCAAGTGCCACAACATGTCGATAAACACATTGTGCAAAATGAAAATGACAACCGTGTACTGTAGTCCGTGGAAATACATTATGAATAGCTTTTATAAACGCGACTTCATAATCCACCATCATCTCCAAAGGATGAAATTCATTTAGAAGTCCGCTTTTAATAGCTGTCAATGCTTTAACATAAGTGGATTTGTTTTTATTAGGTAACAGCATATATACTAAAGGGAATGTTTTTCCACCTTGAAGACCATGCATTGTATACATTTGAAAAGAAAATGGATGGAACAGATCGAAACTTTCCATCACCGAACCAAACATTACATTCCTGAAGAAATTCTAAAATTTTCAGTGTAGTGAATATTAATATTCTATCCTTACCCCCACTGTCGCGAAACAAAAATAAATCACCATTTATAGTATGAGTAAATGACTCAGGTTGCACTAGTTCTTCACGTGAGGCCGGTGTTTTTATTTGAGGATTATTCGCATTCCTAGCTCGTTGAACGGTCATCTTGAGTGCTGATGTACTAGGCAATGCAACCTTGGATGATTTAGACAACTTTGCTGTAGTTTTGTCAATAATATTTGACGTGCTATCATCAGTTTTTGCTGTTTTTTTTTCATTGATGCTTTAGCTTGTTTTACTTCATTTTTTGCAGCATCACCAGCATGGTTGTGCCCTGGTTCTTCAGTACTTATAACTTCGCCTAAGAAAAATATTTCATTCTTTTAAGAATCCAATTTATTCATTCTTCATAAAAAAAATTATTCATTACCTTCAAGTGTCTTTGTTGTTGAGTAAACTCTACATGAACAAAAATGACTCTTTTTTTTGGCCTTTTACAAACTTTAAGACCATTTTACATAAAATTTTCAATGATTTAACTGTATGGATAATATAATAGAACTGATAATAATGTGAACCTTTACTAGTACGTTATTCATGAAGCACTGACTCCAAAACCTACAAGAACCTAAACGAAATGAACAAATTGTACAAACGCAACGTCAACACAGACAAACTATATATTCCGAGAAATTCTGGAGTAATCGGAAAGCGATGTCATAGAAATTATTGAAGGAATATATATAGTACTATATAACAAGCGGGGATTTTTTATGTCGGATAATTTTTATGGGGATCAATTATTTGCGGATATAATGTCGCGGATATTTTGACACGGATATTTTGTCCGCGGATATAGAGGCGTGTTACCATATTTATCATTTCGAACATCAAATCGTATGGAAGTTCTGCTTAGTCTCCTTTCAAGTATCGAAAGGAGTACCAGTGATGTCCATTTTAGGTAGTAATAGTGTCGAGGAAAGTATCATTATTTACTTCTTCCTATTTGCCGCTGTAATTTTTTATATATAGATGGATTGATATTTTTATTGTGGCCAAAATATGTACAATTTGATTTTTCTTTACAAAATATAGTATGTATGAGGATTTGGTTTACATAGCTTGCAACTAAAATATTTTTATAAAGCTTAAATATATATCACAGAATAATAGTTTTGAAGGAAAAGCCACTAGAAAAACCTTCATCAGATTTAAGTTACCCAGGGCAAGAGAGAAGAGGATTCAGATCAGTTGCTGAGATAAGCAGAACTTGATTCCATTCACAGAGTTGGTAAATAAATAAATAAATAAAAAAATAAATAAATAGATAAATAAATAAAAAATAAATAAATAAATTAATAACTAAGTAAATTAATAAATTAATAAATGAATAAATAGATAAATAGATAAATAACTAATATTTTATAAGTGTAATTTTAACATGTTTTTTCAGTTCCGTTCCCAAAGGGACCTAAGGGGCCTATGACTAAGTCCTGCTGTCCGTCCGTCCATCTGCCACAGAGCTGTATCGCCTAAACCTAAACTAAATAGGGACATACTTGCAATTTTATTGTATACTTGTATTGCTATTGTCGCTACAACAGCAAATAATACTAATGATATAAAGTTAAAAATAAAAGGGTGTCACTATACAAATCAAGCGTGTTCAAAAATCGAACTAAACTTAACACCTAACGGTAGAAAATGAGTAATGGAGAAACTTAACAACTTTTAAAAGGCGCCGATGATCCCGTCCATCCAATACTCGGTAAAAGCTCAAATTCCAATCCATAAAAGACATTTTGCTAGTACATTTTGCTAGTGGGAAGTAAATGCTTTATAGTTTTCTACCCAACCAAACGTAGTGCAACATCATGTATAAGTGTTTTGCTGGTGGAGGCATTTTTCGCAATCCGAAAGAATGAATTAAAATTTCATCTTTTAAAGATATATTATTAATAAAAAAGCATTTTGTGTGAATTTTATGTGTTATGGGATATTCAATGTTTAGCTATATTTTTTTCTTATTTTTCAAACTCTTCTAAAGAGCAATTTCTTGAGTTCGTTGACCACTATAATTCCAGAATAACTTGAAACGCTTGTCTTTAATTATTTATTTCAAAAAAATACCATAGTAATCTATATCTTTAGTTGCACTATCACCACTTTACAGTAAGTAGTAAGATTGCTTCCAATAATCGTTTAATCTTATGATCGTTTTAATTGAAACTTTTTGATTTTCAATCTGGAAGTTCTTACTCTCAAGTAAACATATGTCAAGCTTTTACTTTGTCTTGCTTAATCTTGCATATTTATGGGTAAATTACATTGTCTCTAGCCATGGGAATGCTTCATTAATAGACACTGAGACTTAAGTCAGAAAAAGAAATGAAGTCTAAACTGCAATCGGGTAGCCAATGAAAAACCGTAACGAAATAATGCACTGTTGCTTGTCTGGTTGACTTGAAAAAGGCCTTCGATATTGTATTTGCTTAGAAGTGCTATTTTATAAGCTAGTTACGCTTGGTATAAGCAGACCTATACTGTACGTGCCTTACAACGATCAGATCGATTTGTAATTAGTTCAAAAATAGTAAAGAGCGTAAACACACAGGTCGGTATCGAAGTTATCATAGGTGCAACAAAAAATACAGGAACAGGCGACACGAATAGATCGTATCTACACTCTGCTGCCGAGTCTAACGCGCCTCCAGTCGTAATGGGAAGCTGTACTGTTCAGGTTGTTAGGAGACCGAAGTCCCGATGTTCATTTGGCTAGCGAAACCAAGCTTTCTTAAAGGCACAAGTTGAGGCATAGTCAGTATATTAATATAAGAAGAGACAGACCCAACTCCAATGGAGCTGATGGTTTCGCTAGCTTTGTTAGTTCTTTAGAAGGAAAAATCAGGACGAGCTTCCGTGTCTTAAGCCCCCCCGAACTACAAACAACGAACAAGTACTTGTGACAGCAGGCTTTTTTTGTGATCGAAGATCCTCAGGAAGTGAAAGTGAATAGTGCGACATTACAGGATGTGTGCAAGGTGAATGTTAGCACTCGCACGAACCATATCTTGGAAAATCAGGTCCTGTTGCACAACTTCTACTTGCGATATGACACTGAGTACTGGTGATCGAAGAACACTGGTTTTACCTTGTTTAATGAGAAGTAAGAAATCTTTGGGAATCGACGAAATACCAAACATTGTTCTTAAAAACCATCCTTTAGAAGCGGTTAACATTTACACTATCCTGTTTCACAATTTGCTGAAGAATGCACATCCAGATTTGCGGTCGATAAGTCTCCTTCCTAACATCAGCAAAGTGTTTGAAAATAAAATTATTGAAAAAAATATTATTCCGAATAACCAATTCGGTTTCAGAACGGGACATAATTGCATATATACCGCGTCTAAATTCGTATCGGATATCCAATGGAACAAAGGTTAGAAACAATGCACCCTTGTTGATGACTTGGAGAAGGCCTTTGAAATCGTATGGGTTGCAGGGGCTCTTTTTCATGCTTGACCAACTCGGCATAAGCAAACCGCTGCTGTGCATAATCTCAGATATGCTCACTAGCGGACAGTTTATTGTGAAAAATTGCAGTGTGACGTCTGCTGGAACTTTTACAACGGTCTACAACAGGTTGTAGTTATTTCGCCAATTTTATTTACGATCTTCACAAGCGATCTATCCGCCTCTCCATAGCGTAGTCAGATGACTTGATCGCGTACATGTCAAGTCCCAAGATCGAGGTCATCGGTAGTCTTTTGCAACGTGACTTCGAAAAGATTCAGGGATAATGCGATGACTGGAAGTTGATGATCAATTTCAAAAAGTGCGAGACTAGAAATACTTAAAAGAAATGGCGAATGTTCTTTATCGTTGGAAAAAACGGGCAGCCACTGGCAAATCGCAGTGTTGTCAGATACCTTGGGATCTGGCTAGATCAGTATCTTTATTTTAACAAAAATAAAGATACTGCACTGGCCAGAGCCAAAACGGCCTTTGCCTTGTAAAAGAGACTATTTCACAGCAGTCAACTCGATGTCAAGGTAAAGGTGATCAGCTTCACGGCCCTCATAGGCCATATGCCTGTCCTTGCCTATGGATGTCTTGTTTGGTTCAACGTGGGCACCAGCTTAATGGGAAAGATTCGGGCTTTCGAGAGACGATGTCTTCGGGCTTGTCTCCACTTACATATTCCCCCTGAAGCTTTTCTCTATCTCGGTAGAAAAATGGTCTGGTCCAAGAAAGATTAGCGGTACCGTCAATCTTCCACGTTGGTCGAAAATCTGTGGACGGGCGAGTTAACTACGTCGCAAGTAGCTCACCGAAGACTCTCAGGTTTAGTAGGGCGGTGTTCGACCGCGGCAGAGCTGATGTCGACAAGCTTAAGTTAAGTTAAGATTTAATGTTTTAGATAGTTTAAAGTTTAGTTATAGTTTAATTTTAAGTCAAATCTAAGTTCAGACACTGAGTTTTTATTTGAAAACAATAAAATTTTTCTTAGGTTTACATATAAGGTTAATTAGTTGGATATAAAAATAATATTAAGTCGAAAGGCATATTTTAAATAAAAGATTTAACTTAGAGCGCCCGCATAGGGCCAGTAAGTTGGCTTATAAAAAGTTAAGTTAATTAAGCTAAATTCAAGCATTTTTTTGTCTAGCACGTAAGTAAATGAAAACCGAAACTATTCATATTGCTCCTCCAAGTTAACTTTACTATGAATGATGAAGAGGTCCTCTTCGGCTCCGAAAAAGAGTTGGCGTACCTTTTTTGATCGAGGAACAACGCGCACCTTTAAGATCTTGTAGACATTCGTCTTCTTATCCATTCTAGCCATCAGTAATATACAGGTATGTTTTAAAGCCTGATTAATGAGAATAGTTTCTCTAAATTCAAAAATAAGTTAAATTGAACATACTACATTGAAACCCTAACAAAAATTCAATTAACTAAATTTTTTGTTCACAAAAAGGCTTAATCAGACAATCTCTCATCCGCCTTCCTATAAGTGGCTTGTTGGCCTAACGACTTTGTACCAATGTTCATGTATATAATCCTATCTGGATACACGAATGAAATCACGCACACCATTCCTATGGCACTGCATACGAGTATAGTTCAACGTTTCGTAACATCATCTGAGAACGCTCTTCCGGAAGAATCAACACCGACCGTCTCTGCGGCTCGTGTGTTCAGTGTGCACAGATTTAGCTTTGTAGTTCCATTTTTGTAGCCACGTTAAGCTTGTTACTGGTTATCCGGGTCAAAGTATCCGAGACAATGACAAGCTTTTACATGTGTACCTCTACAGTGTCACGGGTTCAGTGGTTTGATGTCACATGATGGGCACGGCGGCGTCGCTAACAACCCTTAACTTTGTTTAATTAAAAATAGAAGTTCTCAAATGTGTTTCATATCAAATATCGATTAATTAAGGCTTCGTTAAATGTTGTTTGAGAAGGATTTGTGATGAAAGTCGACAGAAAGGCGCTTGCAGTTGTAAGAATATCTTTTCACTTTGTAAATAGATAGAAAAGGGTACTGATACAGAAAACACTTTTGAAATCGTTATTTAACTTTTGGGTTTATACAAACAGGATTAAATTTCTTTTTAAATAAGCAAACAAACAAATTGAATACATATTACATACGTAAGCAGCAAATACTCCAACACAGACGATCTTATGGTCACCAGCATTCGAGATGAATTTAGCAGAGGTACAGGTATAGATATACAAGAGGAAGTGAATTGTGTTGCAGAGATGATTGTTTATATTTTGTAAAAAAAAGGATACCGGAACTGAAACGTTTATCTCTGTGAAAAGATACACAACCCTTTATTAAAGTCCTAGAAGAGGAAGGACACATTTCATTTGTATAGATCCATCCCTACAAGCATTTCTTTCTGTCCATCTCTAAAGGCAACTTCCACATATTTTCTTTTATCTTGGGATTTATTTTCCTCTTGAATGATAAAAAAAAAGAGGATGGAACGCAAAAACGTTTGTTTTTCAGCACCAATTTAACACACAACCACCAGAACACTTTATGCACAACTTTATAACAATAAAAAAAATATCACTTTCGCTTTGAAATGTTAGTGGGTAGCAAAAAAAGACGTGTCAAAGGATAATGTAGCTTTTGTGGATATAGTCTTTTGTCGTCATCACTAATTGGAGAACAAAAAGTAAACTTGAGATATGATATTCTGTTCGTTTTAAAAAACAGAAAGATGAATGTTAGAAAGAAATATTTCCTGCAAAGTCACGAAGAGTTTTTTTATGACTAAGCACAGAATATTTTCAAATGCGTTCTCGAAAAGCTTTTGCAAAAAAAAAACAGGAGGAGAACAAAATGCGATTGTTGATGAATATTTTGACTAAACGGAGGATGATTAATGTAACTGGAAGACTTTTCCAGGTTATCCAGAAGTATAGCGCAGGCATTTTAAGATTCATCAGCATCTTAAAAAGAAAATATAATATTTTAAAAAATGTACGGTGCTTTAACTTCATAAAGGAGTACAGAGAGAGCAGGAAAAAAACAATGATAGTAGGAAATTGTAATAGACTTTCTGAGGGGAATAAATTATAGAAAGCAGCCAAAGCTTACAAAGGGCATCTCAATTCAGCCATTTCCTGTCACAGAAGATGTGGTCACATTAGGGTACCAAGCATCCCCGCCTTAAGCTGAGGAGCACAAGCTGAAAGATATCCAAGAGTCTGGGAACATAAATCAAACACATAATTTCTTCAGAAAAATTTTTCAGCAAACCAGGAAATCATTCTCTTCGTAATTGTAAAGATATTGTTAAATTGAAGCAGCTTCTGAACGATAATGACCAAAAGAGTTGAATAAGCTTTGAAGAAAACAAAACTGTGGTTTTTGCAGCCATATAAATAAAAAGGGCAAGGCCACGGGATCAAGAAGTTTAAAAATCAAGTCTTTACAATATTTTCTAGTAGAGAGCATGCACCAGATCAGAAATATCAGCCTTACCTGCCGCATCTGCAAGAAAAGACAATGTAATGTCATGTTTCCTTCCAATTGTATTGTTTGAACGTCGAAAACTTTTTGTATGGGATCCAACACGACAATTTACCAAATTTTCACCCTACCTGAAAAACCTAGATTTTCACAACCTGACCAATGACTTCAATGACTTAAAAGCTGCAAATGATTGCTTTATCGCATAGAACTAAACAATACGATATTCGGGAGGCCGGAATAAAACATATGGCTCTGTCGAGCCCGATTCAGGCAAAAAGATGCGTTGTCATGTGGTCTATGAGTCGAACCGAACAGTAGGTGGGACAAAATATCGCCATCCTATGTAATCGACGCTACTTCAGTTCTTCTAAATAAGTAAGGTCGAAATTCCTTACTCGAAGGATAACTTTGACGCGCTATAAAACTTTCATCTTGCCAGTTCTTCTATATGAAGCCATTTATTGGACGACAAGCAAGAGCAGATTTTGGAGAAAAAACTTTTGTCGGATATTTGTCCCCAGCTGCGGGTATGTCAAGAGGGGAACAAGCTATATACAATCGCAAACTCTAAGAGCTATACAATGATATGGATCTAGATCGAAGGAAAAAACTGTCGACTACAGTGGCTCAACTGTGATTTAAGCAACTTGACAACAATGCTCAATAAAAGTGCGGTCTAATCACGCTCCTGGTGGCTGGCAAATAGGGAAGAAGACCGAACCTCCAATTGAAAGGCCAAGAATTGAGGATGGTAGAAATTTTTGACTGTGAGGGATTGAAGGCAGCCTAAGATTAAGCTCATATCCTCGTATGATCAATGGTCGGGGAATAAACTCAGAACCTCAACCTCAGTAGCTTGACGTACAAGCCACAAATACATGGAAATCTATTGAAAGAAAACCCATTATTTTGTAGAACTGAAAACACTATTTTTCAATGTTTTGGACTTTAGCAGAAAACGAAAGTGCCAAAACATTGGTTCGAAAAATCTGTCTACATTATTCTAACTGCGCTGACAGATTTTTAAAATGATGCTGTTTTCCTAACCTAACCTAAAACTATTTGATATTTTCGAGTTATTCGACATCAAACCAAGAAATATAAAATTTCTGAGTGAGTGACAAGTATGAATTGATAACTTTGAATATGATAAAAGTAACTTTCGGTTATTATTTTTCCACCAACGAATACATTAATATTTTGCGCCTTTAAAAATCAGTTTTTGTAGTTATAGTTCGAAGAAATTTTATTAGAGGTGTTTGGTCCACCAGATATTAAGAGCTAACAAGTGTGATGTTCTAGTCCCAATCTATATAAAATTAATGCTCATAATCCTTGGTACGTCTGTATATTGTTTAATTAATTTTAAATGGTTTAACCAATCACCAAAAAGTGTAACAGACAAACGAAACAATTAATTGTTAGCACCAAGGTTGGTGCGGCTTCACTGTCATCACCATTTTATAAAAACTCCGTTTGTCTGTCAGTCTGTTTTTTACGCGATAAACTTAAAAACTACAGAACGGATTTTTATACGGTTTTCAGCAAATGACAGAGTGAATCATGTGGAAGGTGTATAATTCATTCAAGTTTCGCATAAATTATCTAAAATATGACGAGGATTGTATACCAAGGTTTCAAAACATTGTCTCTATATGTCATTGTTTGGCGGACGCTGCGAAAACTGTTAATGTTAACTTAAAATAAAGAACTACTTGTATATAGTACATATCAATGCACACACAAAGTCTATCTGCGTAA
Source organism: Orthonevra nobilis (assembly GCA_963555765.1). NCBI lineage: Eukaryota > Metazoa > Arthropoda > Insecta > Diptera > Syrphidae > Orthonevra > Orthonevra nobilis. Next base: position 10,230,637 of record OY743225.1, read on the forward strand.
CTTTTATGCTTAAGTCACAACAAGGGTAGAATATAAAGACGGTGACATTCTTATTTTCATAATAATCCTCATAAAGATTGATGATTTAGAATGTACGCCGGATATAAAAACTCGAAACGTAAGAAAAACGCCGTGGTTTCACAATTTATTTACGCATATCCTTATTAAAATAAATAAGAACCTTGTTGTTTGCATTTTATTCATACCTCCATGGTTAAATTATAAATGAGGAAATAATTCTGTCACTGTAACGTTATCACACCTAAATCGCCGAACCAATTTTTATGAATTTTTTGTTCGCCGTTGATAACAATATTATTTTTTGCAACTTATCTTAAAAATTTTAAATTTTAATTTTATTATTGTACATAGAAACATGAAGTGACTTTTATCGGAGATCTCTGGTAATTATTATTAGTTGGTTTTGGATAAGTCGAAGAGTTTTTTAAGTTTATATAAAATAGTTACATATTTAACTTCACAATGAGATTATTTTTTTTTTAATCCATAACTGCTATAACATTTTTCTATATATTGAAAAAGAGGTTAGGTTGGAAAATTTGTATGTGGGAAGTAATCTTCAAAACTACGCATCCAATATCGGCATAAACACTGGCCTAAAGTTATTCCGTTCAGTCAAGCGATTGTTTTTCTTTCAAACGCTGGCTAAACGATGAGATAAAGTTAAAGTTGTAAAATTTTTATAAGAAAAGTCAGCGACGACATATTTCAGTATGTAAAGGCTATTACACAATTTGCAAATATGACTAAAAAATTATTTTAAATTAATTGCAATTTTTTCAGAAGTAATTTAAGCAAGTAGATATTGTTTAATTGATTATGTTTTTTTTCGAAAAGGTGAATGAATATTTATATTTGTATATTGTATCTTATGTTTATCTTATGAAATAAAAAATCAATAGACTTTTCATGAATTCGACAACTTTTACATGTTCACGATATCTACGCAGACGAAGTCCCGACGACCTCTTGTAATTTAATCAACACGTATTTCATTAATTTTTATGAATAAAATGAATACAATAATTTAACCATCCATTTCGAGCATTATGTCAAAGAACTTCAAAGTATTTAGTAAAATTACAAACACCGTCAACTCAAGAATTAATGACTTCAAAAAGGTTTCACAGAACTTAAGCACTCTATAATAGTATTGAATTCTTTTGACTTGAAGAATTTTGACCGCTTAAAATAATTCGATAATTGAGTGCTTTAAATAAAAGACGATTTCAAAATGAATAAGGAATGCACGTGGCAGAAAAAGTAGTTTTATTACTATTTAAGTTAAAAAAATTAACCAAAAGACTGGGACTTAGCTGAATTAGCTTAGTAATTCAAAATTTATGAGTTCCTTTACGACTGTGCCTGGCGGACCGGAGAAACTTTTAAAAAACATTTCGCCGTACCCTTCTTATTGAGATTCGAAATAAAATGAAAATAAAATAATATTCTAACAACGTCTGGCGCCTTAAAAAATACTCTTCTGCGATTAACATTTTAATAAATGAGTTTTCTGAAGAAGGTGCGAGTAAATCGAATAAAATTGTTTATGTTTGTTATTTTTTTTTCTTCATACTAATGACGATTTGATTCCTATTTTTGTAATGCATTTCAACAAGCACATAAATATGAGTTTTCTAATCATTAAAAATCAACGTTCGCTTTCCGAATAATTTATTGACTGTTGATTTTTGTTAAGATTACACAGCAAGCTTCGCGATTTCAATTGAAATTCTCAATTACATTTTAAGTATCGGTTTTTATAATAATTTTTAAACACACAATACTAACGTCCGAACTTTACGATGGGAATAAGAGAAGTTTTTTTTGAAAATAATTATCCGATATCTGATTTTCCGGTGTTCGTTTTCTGGAAGTTTATCTTTTGCAGACAGTTTTTATTGTTTAAAGTACTTATAAAAATTAATACTTTAGAACGGTCTAGCTCGTGTTTTTTTTAGATATTACGTGGGTGTACACAAAGGTAAGGTTCCTGAAAAATGTAAAGCTGTACAAGATTCTGTACACAGCACTATTTTGGGCGTACTTTCAAACGACGTGTTATCTTAGAACATTTTTAAAACAGGCTTATCTCTTGTGTGTGGAGGCGTGTTGCGGAAATTATAAACTTCTCACATCTTTCTGCAACAAGTATCACAATCTGCCAAATCAATTTAGTCTCACTTTTCACATCTAAAGTGAAGTCGCCAGAGAATAGAAAATGTATTAAAAAAATAACCATGCAATTAAATGCAAAGCTTTTTTTGTAGTGTTGATTTTCTTTGAGTGCATCGATGTTTATCTTCGTGCCATCAAGCCAGCCAGTTACACGAGGACATTCTACTTGAAAAATAAAAAATTGCAAGAATTCGCCAGCTAAGAAAATCACCATTAATCGCATGCGAAGTTTGGATTGCTTCCTATTTATTAACAAATTCAATTCTACATTTGTTAAACGGAATTCCAAATTCCAAACTGTATGAACATGGCACGTTTTTCAAAATTGTTTTCTGTGCTAAACCGAAATCGAGAGGTTGAAAGTCATACTTTTCAGTAATTGGAATGGTTCAGCATGGGATGGTTTTCTGTCTGGTAAAAAGTTGCAGTTATACGACTACGAGGGCATCGCATCCAGTCGGTTTTTATTTGCAGATTTATAAATTTCTGACCACGCTGATTCCGAAAGATTTTTTTGAAAAAGATCTACCAGTGATCAGAATAAGGTGTCGGCATCTCCGACTTTATGTCCTTTCTGTAAGAACCCCTAGGATTTGTTACATAATTGGAAACAACATCCGTGCTGAAATTACAAAATCGTTGTGAGGTACAAAAATAAAACATATTGAAGTTGATCGATTTAATATGTCGATTGAGGGCATTGGTGAAGGTATGCGTTTAGTTTTCATTTAATATGGTAGTTTATATTTTTAAATATTTGTTTTTATTTTACAATAAATTTGCATATGGTAAGTTAAATTGACAGTGCTCTTTTTGATTGGAAAACGTATTTGATTTAAATAAAACAATGAAATTGTTCAATTTTTTTTACAGTTTCTTTTCAAATAAACTGAAATCGCCCAAGAAAATTTATCCAAACTGGTATTCAGTTCGCAAATGCGCAAATGGACTCCTGGGATCTCGAAACGTCGAAATATGATATGAGGAAAATTTTAATTCCATAAATCGGACCAACTAAAATTGCTTCGAAAATATTCATTTTTATTTTTGAAATGTGTTCACGAACTTTACACGATAAATGCGCAACTGAAAATGAATTTTTTTCTTCATAGTGCAAAAATTATTTGACTGGTGAAAGAGAATGAAAAAATTCTTTACAAACATAAAAAGGTTAGGGGACTGAAATGTTTAAGGTCAGAGAAAAATATTTTACTACATTTGTATTATTTTTGTTTATGGTAGCCAAAGTGTAAGTTTTTTGTAAATCTCAATTGTTCACATGAAATAAGAACAAAAATATCACACACCATGTCCCAAAGAAAATTTTAAATTTACAGAAAAATCTTATAAACGGGAACCTTTTTTATCTGTCGATTAAGATTTTATTTCACACAAATTTGGGTATTTATATGATCTTCGGTTCTTGGCACTTAATTTACAGTGAAACAACTTCGCAAATTGGAGAGTTTTTAAATTTTTTCCATTGTGACTTTTTTCCTATAGCCAAAAAGGGGTTCGCAACCATTATTTTAAAAATTGCAAAGTGTCAAATAAAAAGCGATAAGTGAAGACCAATTTCCTAAAAGAAAGACTCAAAATTAAAGGACGAATTAGGAAAGTTTATTATAATATCCTTAAAGCATTTTATTAACTACTAAAAAAAGTATAAAAAAACTAAGGGTTCCTTACCACCGTAGAACACACTAATGTTTTTGTTTTAATTTTAAGTTTCACAAATTGCAAGTATTTTCCTATTACGTTTCAGAAAGTACACTCATGTGACAGATGGAAAAGCAATGAGTCTAAGTGATTTAACGAGTAGTCCGACATGTCTTAATCCTCAATTCCGAACGTGCTCTAAATAATATTAATTTAGTTCACTCATCAACGTACTTTTTTTTTCATGGTGTTTTCCTGAAAGAAGGCAATACCCTTTTTTAACAATTTCACAATTATTTAAGGAGCATGTAATAAATTTTTCTTTAGTTCACAGTAGATTTCTGTAAAGTTTGATGTCAAAGAAATGAATTTTACTGGTCATAAATCTGACATGGACCTTTATACAGAGCTCTGTTTATAATTTTCTTTCATTCTTAATGTCTTGAGGCGCTAACACTCCGCAAGAGTTCACTTGTTTTTAAATCATTCATATCATATCATATATGGCTTGAAGTTTTTACTAAAATAATTCCTCATAAAGCATACGTTTTTTTTTAATATCAAGCAAGGCCATGATTTTCACGTGATGTCAGTCACAATGTGTAAGCATAGTGATAAAACTTAGACTTTCTCCTGACCATTTTGTTGTACACAAATAAAATTGTCCACTCACCACCCAAACCACAACAAACAAAGTCCTTCAACCCCCGGTGACATCTCAAGAGTTCCGTCTACAAAAGCATTAATGAAAATTTCAATTAGCCAACTGACCACGTTGCAAAGACAAACATAAAAAAAAAAGGAAAAATGAAATGTTCCTGTCATCCTCAGGACGTGTAATTTGCTGTTAAAGCTAAGTATCCCTATAGCAGCAGGAGCAGTGAACCGCATCTGCACATAAATTTCATTGTCTCCTTCACAGCTTGGGTTGTCGTTTCTGCGAAAAGGATATGAGTTGCAGTCGACAACCTTCTTGGGTTGACCATCATCCATTTGCTGTTGTCACTTGTATCATCTTTGTCATTTATCCATTAAATTTGAGGGCTTGGGGATCTGTTACACTTATAGCCAACCACAACGCATCTAAACCACAACACCCAACTCCTTAAAAAATCAAACATAATCCCTTTGCGTGTCATTTGCACCAACAAACGGATTTTAAAGAAACATCCACCACAGGAAAACCATAAAAATTGCGTCCTTCAAATGTCCTCGACGACGACGCTGTGGTTAGGCTCCCATTTCTTGCAAAATGTAAGGATAATGATTGTTTCCGATTCGGTTGCCAAAATGATGATTGCCTTGGTTCCAGAAAATCGCATTCCATTTTGAACTGGATTAAGATTCTCTGTTCTATTTGATGACAAATTTGAAGTAGTCTAAAGGATCAACTACAAAACGCAGGCTTATCTGTCTTGGAATGGCAAATAGAAATGAAATCTCTTGAAAAGTTTAATGCTCAAATAAACAGAGATACTAATTTGGTACAAACAAATGAATGCTTCATTGTTGAGAGGCAGTTTGTGTGCCCGGAGGCACATTATTTCATCTTTGCTTTCATGGGAGATAAAATCCAGAATCCATGCCTGTGCATGAATTGAAAATCGTCGAGCCTTAAAATGATAATAAATTGCGTAACTCAAATGAATGCGAGCACGAAGTGCCTCAGGTGCTTTATCATTATTATCGATTCAGTTGAATTCATTTAAAAAGTTGCATTGAAGCTTTTCAATCTGTTGAATCCTTCCTCTGACCAACGAGGATCAAAAAGGAAGGTTTTTTTCTAAGAGAAAAGCGGCTCTTAGTGCCATAAATCCCAATCATCGCTATTGTTAAGCCTGTTTGACTTTCACTTCAATTTCTGTGTACTTATTTATACAAAGATTCGTTCTCTTTGGGTCAAGAACGTTATTTATTCCACCATTACCGGTTCGGTAAAGGGATTGCTATAGAACCTAAAAAAGGGTAAAATGGGTAAGAATTGCGTTACTATGAGAAGCATGCTTGGAAACTGTGTTCCCCAATTCGAAGTTCAAAAACACTATTCCATTAAAAAAATGGGATAATCTTATACATCAAGAAGGGTAGTCACACCGGATATTTCTGATTTCCCTTAAGGAGAAAATGTAGGAAGGATTTTCTTTAAATGATTTCTTTTCAAGGGATATCGATGCCATTGTATTCTTAGTTACAGAAAACCATTACTGTAGGTAAGCCTTTGGTATGGTTTTTGGTAACAATAAAAATAGCCCATAAAATACGTGGCACAAAATTTCTATTGGGTGATTTTTGGATCCTTCACTGGATGAACATCTCTCGTGACGTTCGTAGTGATGATTCTTGGAATTTCAGGGATATACATCTGATATATTCAATTTGTGGTTCGTGTGGAAAAAATATATTTAAACCCATTGGGTTGCAGATTTTTATAAACCTCAGTTTTTATTTTTGGTATCCTTTTGAGCTTCGAAAGTAACGTAAGGAATTAAAAAAACGGGCAAAAGCGAGTCGGTCACGCACACGAAGGGTTTTATGCCGCCCATCGTGCGATGGCCATGTTTCAAGCATTTGTCGCTTTTGAAAATATTTGTTGCGCCTGAAAGTATGACGTTATATTTAACAATCAAAAACAATTGTCTCTGACAGATTTTCTTGCGTTGCAAAAGTCGTTAAATTGAAATGGGAAAAAAATGTTTGTGTGGGACCCCCGCCCTTTTTATTTTCATTATTTGTTATAGCGGCATAAAAGTACACATTCAGCGGCAGCCAGGAAATCAACTCTGATATCAATGTTCGAAATCAAGCTGAATTTGAGGTTGTGACCGAGGTTAATATTTTAAGTATCATAACATCTTTAAGATCCAATTCTTTCGGTGAAGATGGAGTTCCCTTAAAATTTATAAAAATAATTTTGCCATACATTTTGAGTCACCTAACCCATATCATTAACTCATGTTTAATGTCATCAACTTTTCCACAAGCCTGGAAATATGCAAGAGTAATAACCATTGCAAAAAAGTCGAATGCCAACGGTCCCAGTGACTACAGACTTATAAGCATTCTGCCGTACTTTGCGAAGGTCTTTGAAAGAGTGCTGGCGAAGCAGATTCAAAACCATCTCACTATCAATTCTTTATTAAGCCCGTTTCAATCTGGTTTTAGGAAAGTTCATAGCTGTTCGTCCGCAATGGTTAATATCTTGGATGATATTTAGAAGGACTTTGATAGGGGATGCGTTACCTTGCTTTGCATTCTGGACTTTTCAAAGGCCTTCGACAAAGTCAAACACCATAAACTTTTCTATAAACTGAAGTATTTGTTTGGTTTCAGTGAAAGAGCGGTTAAACTTATAAAAAGTTTTTTGTCTGACAGGTGGCAAAGAGTCGTTGTTGATGATGAGTGCTCGACTCTAAAACGTCTTACTCAGGGTGTGCCACAGGGCTCAATCCTATGGCCAATATTGTTTTGCATATTTATTAACGATCTACATTTGGTATGTAAGCATGTCCGGATCATTTATATGCAGACGATGTTCAGCTCTATTTGTCCGGTCACCTGAGTAAGATAAATGAGGTGGTAGCCTGTCTAAACGAAGACTTGACAACCATCAATGACTGGTCGATAAAAAAATGGACTTCTCCTAAACCCAACGAAATCTAAGGTGATACCAATATCACAAAGATCTTTTAGTTTGAACGCTCTTCCAGACATTTGGCTCTCTGACAATAAGTTAGAGCTTGTTGAAACATTTACATGCTTAGGATTTGTCGTTAACCGGAGCATGTCTGGATACAACCACGTCAACTGGGTGATAGGTCGCATCTATGGATGCTTACTCAAACTATGGCTTCCTGCTCGATCGAGACTCGACGAATACTTGTACGTGCACTTTTCGTCCCGATAATTACATACTCGGAAGTCGTTTACTGCTACCTCGATTCATTGTCCCAGCATAAATTGCAGGTACGCAGCACGATATGTTCAAGGCCTTCGAAGGTACGACCGAATATCATTTTTTGCTACAAACCTATTCGGTTGCACCCTACAGCAGTATCTTAAGGGGAGGGCATGTATTTACCTTGATAAAATAATTATTTCTTAGTCGCCACCTTATTTGTTTCACAAGCTGGAATACTCTCGATCCCGTAGGACACGTATACCTCTACACACCTTACTATAGATATCTTAACTCATCTCGATTGTTCTTCAGCCACTGCCCTTGAGAATTGATAGTCCAATTTCAATCACGAACTTTAAAACCGCGATATTTAATCATTTTTCGTCACAACAGTAGATGCTAAGCACTTTTGTTTCTTTTTCCTCACTCCCTTCCCCGTCACAACGATTTCTTATTACTTTTTTGAAAATTACTTTTTTAGATTAAGATAATTTTTGTTATTAAGTAAATATTATTTAACGAATTTTTAGCAAATTTACTGTCTAAGTACTAAAAGAGACACTGTTTCAATGTACAAACCAAATTTGTAAAATAAATTGAATTGAATTGAATTGAATATGACAGACGGTCGTGCATAAAACGGACACGAAGTATTAAGGTTCCGTTGGCACCCTTTACGTACGCAACCTTAAAAAAGCTTAAGTCAAACTATTATATTCTATAAATGCTTTCTTGAGGTGTTTTGCACAATCCAAGCAATGGAAATTCGATGAAGTTATAATGGTTCCGAGACCGGGAAATAATCAAATGAAAGGACACATTTTGATCCTGCCATGTTTAGGCGCATTTTCTCGAAATATCACAAGACGATAAGATATGAAACGAAGGACCAAATTTTAACGAAGGAATCGTTTTAAATCGAAGAATAGAAAACTAATTTTTCGTTTCGGAAACGGAACTGAATATTCAGAATTCAAAGAAATTAATTCTAGTTCACCCCAAAAGAATGTTTTGGGTTCGATTTTGTTCTTGCTACCTATCAAACGCGATCACCTTATGAAGGCTTTTGTTTTAATAAAAATTATGTCATAATTTAGGAGTTTTTCCAGTAAGGAAGACACTCTCGTTCCTATAGTTCTTATGAAGGTCCAGCACGAAAAGCATCAAAATAATATGATTAACATTTCAATTTTAAAATGATTTTTTCTAAAATTGTTCATGTTCGTCGAGTCATATGAAAAATGATACCTTCTTGAGAAAAACCCGTAAACTAACTCCCTTCTAACCTTTATTTTTCCTTTACTGCACTGAATGTAAAACGTTCTATAATGCACACAAATCTTATCTGCCTCACTGCTATCTCTCTTTCGTACCTTTTTCATCATTTCTAAGTCGCTAGAAATGAATAAATGAATTTTGATTACAGTCTGTTTGGTAACCTGGCCACAAAATGTCTAGTAGTTAATATGCCCCCTGTTGGACATAGATTTATTCTTTGTCAGATTACTAAATAACCTCAGAAATATTTTTGAAGTTGGTTCCTCATTAGCGAAGTGGACGCCGCTAAGGTCACAGACATTTTTCTTTTCGACATGTATCCTTCACAGTTTAAAAAACATTCCGTCTGAGGCGTGAAATCTCAACTTTCATAAATTTCCTGATCCACATGGTACCCCCCAATTCTTTTGAAGTCTTTTTCTTCCTCACTGGCACTTAATATTTCAAACGCAATATTGGGCATCAGGTTTTTTTATTCGAAAATTAGGTATCGAACTCATCTGAGCGTTCAGTTCAATTTGTTTTGGATGTATTCCAGGTCTGCACTTCAGCATATAAATTATGGTATGCTGCAGGGTTCAGTTTTGTCTCCGACCCTCTTTAAAGTTTTTAAAAACGATTCCTTGTCTGCTAAAAATAATTCAATTCATTTTTCTTTGATGCCGATAACCTTAGTTGGTCATAGTCGATTCGAAATCTTGTAAGTCCTCTTCAGTCGTGAAAATAGTAGAAGCTTTTTCTTAATGGGGTTATATAATCTCTCAGTCATTATCCTTGTATGGGACTTGGATCACTGTGAAATTTCAAAAGTGGTATCAGAAATACGTAACCCCATCTGATCTGGCTGTCATATACAAAGTTAAAATTCGCCCCAAACTGTGGAGTTTAACTGACACGTCTAGGCAACAAAGGTCATAGGAGGCAAATGCATTGGGAATTTAATCAACTCACTTCATCACCGACGTAATGTCTCATACATTTCACTGTTTAATTGTTTATTTTTCATAAGGAGTGCCGCATTGAACCCTGAAGCTCAATTAAGATCTCACTTCCAAGTATGGGCATTCTTTTTTAAGCCCACAACACGTACATATGTGGAACGCTATCCCACATTTGGAATTTTCTTATCATTAAAAATTAAAAAACGATGAGCATCAGCCCGTGTCTCCATATGCTGTCATTATAAGGGTACTCATAAACCCTTGAATGCGTCCACTATTAAAAAAATAACAGGTTTCTACGCAGATTTAAAGTAATAGTTTTCCTCAAAGCTTTTTGACTTAAAAGTATCTAATGGTTTATATGTATTATTAAAAAAGTGGTTTCTTTTTACAAAAGTTATTCCATAAACACCCCAGAGTTAAAAAAAAAAAACGTTGCTTTAATTTTTCTACCCCGAATTTAAGATGACCTTGACTTTTTAAAGTGAAATTTCCTTTATTAACCTGACGAAAGCCTCTACACAAACAATTTTGTAGCACCAACCCTCACTTAGAAAATAAATATCCATGTTTGTCTTCAACAGAATAAGTTGCAAGCCACCATCTGTTAGCACCGGTCAACCAGGAACGATGAAAGAATTATTCTGTTTTTTTTTTAATTAAAACCAAAAAAAAACATCTTTGGTGAAATATTTTTTTTTTCGCCAAGGTCTAGGAATGGGTGCGAGTATCCTAAATTAAAAGCCTCTCCAACTGAAACAATAATTATTCTTCTGTTTTATATCCACTTTGTGTTATGTAGCCTTGGGGTGGACCTGTTATTAAATTTTAATTTTTTTTTTCAATTTCAGGTCGAACAAATTCAGGCAGAATTTAAGATCCTTGCCCTGCAATTCCATCCCGATAAGAATAGCGGCGACAAGGAGGCCGAAGGAAAGTTCCAAAAGTTAAAGGTGAGTTAATTAGAATTAAACTTTAATAATCGCTACTAAATGCCCTCGGCATAGGTTGTTGAAGTTGTTGCCTGTGTTGTTAATGTTTTGGGTCTTTTTCATTAAATTCATATTAGCTTGGGCTTGTAATAATTACTTCTTACGTTTGCCGACATATGGAAGTCACTAAGCGCATTATATTTGCGAGATGAAAAGTTCTCAAAGTAATTTTGTGTGCTTGGGGGAGAAACTTGACAGGAACTGATGGATTCTTAGTTAGTCATAATATGTAAAAGGGAATTCTATTTGGCAAGTATCCTTTATCAGTCATCCACAGTGAGTAAGTTGTTCCAGCATTCGATATTTGGAGTCAAAAGGTATAAAGAAGTTCGAAATTAAAATGGTTATGATTATCCATTAAAGGATAAACTTTTTAGTACAATTTCCAAAATAAAATCAAAAAACGAGGATGACTAGATTATTTCCTGTAGGCGTGATTGAACTTCAGTATTCAATGTTTTTTTGAGAACTAGTATGACGCACACAAATAAAATAAAAATAACTTAATTTTATTACTTTATTCTCGGGGAACAACAAGATCATGGCAACCTTTTTTTAACTTGAAGTGCTTTAGTACAGAAGTAATTGAGCGTTGCGTTTCTCGACTGAGATTTAGATCTTAAAGAATGACCTTTTCAATGTAGAAATTTCTATAAATTAGGTTGGAATTTATTCAGAATTGTTCAAGAATTTTTCACTGCACTGAGAATCAATTCTTTAAAAGGAGTCCTCTGTTGAATAAAATGTTAACTCCGCCTGCCGTTCTTCAGGTTTCGCTCTAGCCTTTCAGTACTGAGAGGCCCCGGCAGGCACTTGAATTGCCAGTTTTCAAATTCAAGCCGAATATTATTGGAGTCTTGTATTTAGAAATTCAATAAAGTTGATTTTATATCTTATCTGAATCTTCTTAAAACCCCTAATTTTTCATCATAATGCAAAGACAAATATTTAAATTATCACTTTTTTTTAAAAAAAAGCCCTACATAATGTAAATGGCCCTTCAGGACTAACGTCGTTACAAGTATATAAAAAAAGTTCTAATTACAGTTTTGCGTTCTTTCTGAAAAATTTGATCGACTTCAAAGATGCATATGACAGCAACGTCACAATGAACTATGTAAATCGATTTTAAAAATTATTCCGACTTTGCACAAACAAGCTCACGAAAATATGAAAGCCAAAAACGTCCGAATTATTCCTTACTTGCACTGAACTTTAAGCAAGGAGATGTGGTGTTACATGACTTCTTTAGCCCAATTCTTGAAAAGATATTCCAACGAATATGGAGCAATATAATTTCCAAGTCTATCAAAATGTTGGGATAAGCATATGATATTAACAGCACCACTCGGAAAAAACTTGCCGCCATTTAAATCGATCCACAGACGACACCTTGGTGTAGATCCTACTGAGACTCATCCTGCGATATCGGTGTTAGCTCGGTTTGTCGAAGCAACTAAACTCAAGACTCTTTGAAAGCTAATTGAGCAAGACAGCGGAACAGATTTAAGTTAAAGAATAACTTTCAGTTGAACATACGGTCCTGTCTGCGAGGAGAACAATTTGAAGAGAAGATACCGCGAACTCTACGAGCTCCGTCGCTTACCAGTGTGATTGGGAAAAAAACATATAGATATGTGTAAGAATCGGATTGAATAAATATGAAGACACTTCCAATTTATAATGTTTTTTTATTAAATTCCTTACAATAAATTTTAATACTAATTTATTTTATTTTTTTACAATTTTAATTCACTGACTCTTAATGGATGTCCGTGACACCAATCTTTACTGTACTAATGACTTTACTGCACTCATGACTTTACTGCTCTCGCTACTGTACTGAACTAAATTCTTAAAAAAACGGTGTGAAGCTTACGCACTTGTTTTCAACCGGAAAAAAAACAAGTCCTTAGCGAAGCCAAATCGGAAAAAACAAACTGGGCGAAACTAAGAGCCGGGAAAAACAAGCTGAGCGAAAATAAGAATTGCGCTCAGTTTAATCGCAGGGTTTAAGTTGGGAGAACAATATAAAGACAAACCTGAGAACTCTGGCAAAGAGTAATTGACGAGACAGATAGAAAAGGAGGAGCTCCTTAAGTTTATGAAACGGCTGCCGTAATCACCAGGTTAAAATTCTGGAGACGTGATTAAAAGCTTAGATTGAAGACCAATGATTCAGATGCGGAACCTGGACTAGCTATACTATATTGTATAGCTATACATATTGTATAGTTTAAAAATTTAATATAACTTTAATTAATATTGATTTAACAAAGAAATTTTGAGCTTTTTGAGAGCTGAAAGCTTTATTTTAAACAATGTGGATTCTTTTTTTATTTAAATTGTCTTTAATGCAACGAAAATATTATTCTTCCTTTTTTGTTTCATTTAAGATGTGCTGCAATAAGAAGTTAAAATACATTTATTTTTTTTTAATCAATGTATTTGATTTTATATATGAGTTATAATATAAAATTTTTGAGGATAATAGACCGCAATAACTTACATGCTCATCCGACAGATGATTCCATGCGACATCTGATCAGAAAATTATTCACTGCGGCCTGAAGGGTTGAACTGCGCACCACGCAGTGACTCGTTTTCGGTGCAGCTCCGTTTCATGGAGTATTTTTGATTTAGATTCAGTCAATATATGGAAAGTTTTCTTGTTTACATTGCCGTTTAAATCAAAATTAGCCTCAAAATACATAAACAAGTAATTTATGAAGCTATTGTCTTCTTCTGCGCTTTCAGTAATTTTTTGGCAAAATTCCACGCTTGTAAATTGAAATTTGTATGGAAATAAGTTAAAGTCATCATAAATAATCCATTGTTATGACCATCTTCTAATTAAAATTCGTGTCAATAAGTTTCAAAACGAAACTTTTAGATTCATCTGAACGACGCGATGCTTTCTAATGCGGCAACCGTGTTTACCAGCCTCATTATGGTCTATCTCGGAGGGAGGCATGAATTTCATGTAATTTTGAAGTGTCATAAAAAAAGGCAATTAATATTTTTACTATCCATTTTTTTATTAGTTATTTATTAACATAACAAGAATACACAAAAAAATCAAAAACATAACAAAGTTGAAAATTTCAAAAATTAGCAAATGATGAAGTGGGGGTCTCAAAAAATAGAATAATGGAGCAATGTCTCAAACTACGGAAAAGTTGGACAGATTTTTTTTTTTCACCAAATGGCGACTACCTGAAAAAAAAATTTTGTACCACTTATTTTGACTGTTTCGAATTAAAAAAAAAGTAATAGAAATTTGGTTATGGGGATAGTTCATAGGATAGATAGACATAGACAAGTCTATAAAGAAGACTCCCTATAATTTTCAGGTAAATCGGTCCAGTACAACCTGAGAAATTGTGGGTATTATTTTGAAAAAGACAGTTTCGAGAAAAACGCGTTTAAAGTTTCGCGTAAAGTTTTTGCAGTCTAGGTCATGAAATGATGTTGTAGACTAAAATTTATTAAATCTGCCATTCCTGCTTAATACATCGGACCTTCCTCAACTTCGAAAAAACTTTTTTCCGCGTTTCTCTCTTCAAATCGAGCAGCTCTGGCCTCCTTTGATGCGTTGGATGCTCGTATCTCGAAGCGGTCAATCCGGGTGTTGTCTCGTTTCACAGCAAATGATTGAGCTCCCGGGCCATTTTTCATTCCCATAAGCTCCATCATTTTTAAAATAGGAATGAAGCCTTCGTTAAAAATACAAACAGCAATAAATGTCGCTTTCTCAATCATCTTAGGTCCGGAATGAATATTTTTTGGATCGAAAGTCCAAATCAAAGAGTTTAGAGACTCATTATTATTTTGAGTTTCTGAACCTAAACATCGAGTCTATAATTCAATTGACTTTATTATATGGATTCAGGTAGACGGAGGATCCCTAATGTCTTTTGTTCCATTAGTTCTGCCCAGCAAAATACCGATATCTCCAAAAATAATTTGAATTTTGAAAAATTCTCTTGTAGATATATTCTTGAATATACCTTGGGTTTTTGTATTACAATCGATTTTTTTATTTTGTTTTTAAATTTCTAGACTAGAATACCCCCTGAAGGACTGAAAACATGGTACAAAGCGGTTACCAACAGAGCAGAAAACGTTAATACGATAATTTTGTTCTTCCTCTACGCTTTAGATGATTATTTTTCTATTAAACGATTTTTCTATTAAACGATTTTTTGCTTATAGAACGTGTTGTCATATTTATTTAACAGTTAAATTACATGAAAACTAATGAAAATATCCATCACTCGCAAATCAATTTAGAAGCTAATACGTAAATCGAGCTACCAATCTAAACTCCTTCTTCCAAAACAATTTTTCGATTTTTTGGACGATCTGGGGCTGTACGGCTATAGTTGTAGTCAGGAAAGCGGATCTTCAGTAATTCTAGACTTTCCTGGCTAGACTCCGCCCATGTGTTAAGAGACCACTTATGTTAATTATCAGGGATAAGTAGGTCCTTTCTCAGTCTCGCCACTCAAGTAACAAAATCAATTTAACACTAATTTAAATTAAAAACAATCCAACTTAAGCAACCTCAAATTGGACCCATTATGACAACTTATATATGTGAGTTAAAAAAAGATTCAGGAAAACTAAAATCAAACAAGGTCCTTTTTTTCATATTTCAAGATACCACCTTATTCCCAATTGCTAAATTATGTAAAATCCAAGTTAACCTTTGGGGTGAAATCAACTCCCCGTTGCGTTGCTCAACAACAACTGATGAGCAATATATGTATAGACCGAACCAATTCTGTTAACTGTGAAGGGTAGGGCCTTGCGGACATCCTGTTCAACACAAAATCAATTTCCAATGTGAATATGTTGCCCGCTTTATCCTCCAAGGAAATAAATTTGTAAATCCTGCTGCTTTCTTTTTTAGAATAATTTATTTTTTCCCTCCGTGTTTAGAAAGTATGTCAATACGTTAGCACAGTAGAGGCGAACAAAACCGCCAAGTTAATTTTGTTTTCAGTCAATCAATTTAATGCAAATTTGTGTTGAGAAACACAAAGAGGGGGGAGGAGGTGGCTCTAAAAATACCTCTGATGGTGAGATTTTTTTTTTTGTTGCTTTTCCAGTTTTGGAAAACATCTCATCGTCACGATTTGCAGCTGTTACATGCGAAATGATCGAGTTTACATGCAAAGAATTTTTGGGAACTTTGAACGACAGCGACCAACAAGACACAAACGATATTTGAGCCATTAAGAGAGGTTGTTCTTAAATCGGGTCGATAATATAATAATTACGTTAAGTAATGGTGAGGACGCGATGCATGGAGCCAGCGTCGAAGATTTTGCCATCGTTGTAATATGTAAAAAAAAATATGTAGAAGTGATGAATGATTGTGTAGTATTTCCGGCACAGGAAAATTTGATTGCTTCCATTGAAAATAAGTTTTTCATTTGAAAACCAATTCGTTTCGTTGTTTGTAGTTAAGTTTTCTGGCAAACTTTTAAAATTATTACATTATTTTATAGATACTTTGATTATTCTGCGAGCATACTGTTGAAACATGAAACATTTTCACTCGAATCACTGATTAATAAGGCAAAGGAGCAAACAAATTGAGCCAACACAAAAACCGATTTTCTCTTAACCCTCGATTGGCTTAAGGCTTTTCAGTTGAATGGCTTGGTGGTTCCTTCTTTAGTACACTGTAATTAATCGAGTGTTCAAATGCACTGCTTGTGTGTGCATTCAAGTGTGGCTCATGTTGGCATTTTCTTTAGTTAATTTTGTCTTTACGAAGCAAGTGAAGCGAGTTTGGTGTTTATAGCATGAAGTACCTTTTGTAACTAAGGATGAAATCGTAGTGAAAAATTTGGCGAACGTGGAGAATCTGTACAAATAACAAAAAACAAATCTAGCGAACTTTAAATGGAATGGTAATATTTGTCTCAGCGGTTTGTGCATCGCCTGATACGCGTGGTTCAAATCAGGAAAGACACGTCAGGCATTATTTACAGGCGAACCTATCGCGTGTAATTGACAGTCTTCCGATGAGTACAACCGGCAATATACAGCTTTTTTGGCCATTTGGAGTCGGCAATGAACTGTAGGCCCGAACCCCGCCATTTGAGCGATATACTATATCATATGTTAAAGAGCATCCTTCTACCACCACTGCTCCTTTCAATCAGATTGATTTATTTACATAGTAGTTTTCAATTTGTTCTCAATTTTTTATTTTTAATGTCAGATTTTTTTCTAATATTAAATTCCGGGATGACTTAACAGTCCGGCGTTTGTTTTGGTACACGTCTACTCTAATAATATTAAGAGGTGATGTTTTTAATACCTTCAGAATGAACCCAGGTTACATTTTATCCAATTTAAATAAAAATCCTTTTGTGGTGAACGAACTATGTTTGCTCAGATAAAACAGATTTTAAAGGCTTGAAAATTCCGTTGGCATCCCAACAACTTATTGATAAAGCACCACTGTCTAATTGTGGAAAACAAATACGTGATCGATGGTGGAATGACTAAACTCAATCTTATTGGTTCCCATTTTGAGTCGATCCACGCCACAGAACACCCAAGTCGAAAAGCTGTCGAAGTAGCAGAGGAATTAACAAGGTTTAACTTACAACCTGATCCTTCAGATCCTTCGAATTATAGGCCAATTAGTCTCCTGCCTAATATTGGGAAGGTTTTTGAGGTAATTGCTACCAAATCAATATTATTCGCGTGCGAATTTGGATTTAAAAGAAATCACTCGGCAGTGCACGCTGTTACAAAACTAGTATCTGATATAAACTGGAATCTTAATGAAAAAAAAAAACAGGTGCCTGTCTAGTGGATATCGAGAAAGCCTTTGACACGGTTTGGATTGACGGGCTAATTTACAAACTAATCAGATATGAGTTTCCCCATCATCTTACAGTGATAATCGTATCTATGATACGCGAGAAGAAATTCGTTGAAACAGATAGAAAGTACAAGACTGAAAAAATGTTTGATGCCATTAATGGTCTGCTACAAGGCACAGTATCCGCACTAATACTCTTTAATATTTACATTTCTAAAATGCAGAGGGACTCAAAAGCATTCGCCGACGATTCATTTCTGTATGCTTATGGTTCAAAAACTTGCGAAATTAAATACGAACTCCAACTGAAGTTTGATACCCTCGAAAAATTCTTTCTTTCAGCATTACGTCTCCAACAAAAGACTATTGGATGCTGGCGGCGTGTCTAGAATTGCCAATGTCATTCTAGACCTTGAGAGGAATCATTTTGTGCGGTCTAGTAATGTTATTGAGAATGAATTCATATCGGGTTTATTTTATCCTAACCCTTGGGTATTTTAGAAATTCATTGATAAGTGGACATATATCACCTGAAGCATTCCTTTATATGGATGCATATGGCTATCTTTCAGACTCGAGTTATGTCCCTATCATATATCATGCTGCCAGAAGAGCAACAGATAAATGAATCCTCCATGTGCCTGCACACTCAAGCGATGAAAGCAATATTTGGAAATACTGCATGAGCGTACCTGTTAGAGATGTAAATAATGACAATATGTCAAATTTAAATAAATACTGGTTGCTAGATTGAGTAGAAGCTAACACTTAGGCTAAGTTAGGTCAATTCGTTTTAACTTAGTTTGTAAGTACTGATATTTTCGTTTTTTTGTTTGTTCTTTGTTAAAAAATATATTATAATGAAGAGTTTTTTAACCTCCACCTTTTCTTCTCGCAACGAAAATAATAAATTGTAAATATCTCAAAACAAAATATGTTCTATTAAATAAGTCTAAGTAATTATTATAAAATTATATGTAATGAGAGCCAATTTTTAGTGGGCCATTTATAAAAATGTAAATTTATTGATTTAGCGTTTATCTTGTTTCTCGTTAAGAAAGTTGTTAAAATTATGATGGAAATAAACAAGTTTGAAAAAAAAACTATGTAACTAAAGAACGGTTGAGGGAATGCGTTTTTCGCGAACGCTGCTTTGATGGTAAAAGATATTTTATTGCCTTCTAAAGAAAACTTTTAGAACTCAAAAAGGTCCATAAAAAGTCATTGACATTTCTATATATTTAAATTTGCTTAAATGTTTCTTAAATAATATTAATTAATTTCTATATGTTAAAGAACTTTAGGTAGGCAATTGTAAATTCTTTTCAAATTAATTTTGTTTATCGTCGAGGAAATTTTATGCAAATAAAACTTGCCTCTTACCCAACATTGCTTGTAAAAAACACTCGAAATGTGCCCTAGTTTCAAGGTTATTTAAATTCAAAACAATGATAGTCGATTTTGAAGTTTCGTGAAACCGCCCTGATTAGGGACAGTGTGTAGAAAGATATTTTGTGCATTAAGAGGACTTTTCCTTTGGTAGTTTTCATTGACAATTAATTCTTATGTGTATATTTTAATCCGGCATAGAGTTAAAAATTATTATCAAGCTGGAAGTTTGTCAGATTTGTCGGCATAATCTGTTTGGCTTTAACTATTACTAGTCGTTGAACGGTTCTTTCTGGCCTAATATCATGGGGACAGTCGATAACAATGGACAATAAATTTAGATTTGGCGATCTGCTGGAGAAACAACACTCCATCGCTGAGAGGTCTTTCCTTTTAAATACCTCATACTCATACATAACGTGGGTGGAAAGAAGAGACATTTACTTAATCAGTGGAAAAAACCGAGTGCGGGAGAGCGTTCCACATTTATTTGACTGTACGAGCCAAATTGGATTATTCTCTTTTTTTGAAAATCAAACCCCTGTCCAAGTGGCGGAGAATACGGCAAGAAGGAATAGACCTGTTGTATCTTGCGGAGTTAGTTTAGGCTTCGTATGAAAGTCAGATTGTCTTTAGCATTGGATTGTCCATTGGGGAGCATATCTCTCTAAGGAACACATTCTTAACCAAATTAGCGCTGGACATTCACAAAGAATGATTCTGTTTCGTCATCTTCCAAACAGAGTCGGCATTAGGTGGTTGTACCGAGCCCTAATTTTGTTGGATGTGATCTCAACCGACAATGGCCGGAGAGGAAGCTCACAAGCTTTCTAATGTTCTCTTTGTTGATCTCCTCTTTGTCTGAGTCCCGAAAGATTTTTCCATTGGGCAATGCGTAGCTTGCTTTCCCACTTACTGGTCAGACCTGTGACCGTAGTCCAGCTTACGCCACAGAAAGGTTCCGGACCAGTGAACGTGTTTTTTTGAACCAGCCCTGACTAGTTCGTCCACAATTTCATTACTTTCGATTCCATGATGACTTGGAAACCATCCAAAACTAACTTTGTAACATTGGGCTAGGGATTGTAAGGAGTCGTAGTAGCTTTTGACATAATTTGATTCCATTAGATTGGATGACAGGTGCCTTGAGCGTTGATTAGGTGTCTGAGTATATTAGGATTCTGGCCCTCTTTTGACCTTTCGCAAGGTTTACTATGGCGCAGGATTCGAGGGCTTGCAGCTCAGCCTGGAAAACATACTTATCTTGGGCTTGAGGATAATCTGATAAACTCGCTGTCGAATCACCCAATCTCAAGCTGTTTTTTGATGAACTTGACTGAAAGGTTCGAAAATAGTGTCAAAAGATAAATTTTGTGATATGCTTTAAGAAGCGTGGAGATAAAAAAAAATCAAAGAACAACTATCAATGGGCGAGGTAGACGTCTTTGCCTTTTCTTTTAGAAAAGTTCAATTAGTTTGGTCATCTGGCTAGATTCAAACAAAGCGTTTTATATAAATTTCGTTGACTTTCCGGAAAGTTATTGGCGCCAGTTTATTCCTTTTTTATAGATAAAATTGCTTTTCATTGGATTGCCAACTGAGTTCTTTATTACTTTGACCCGAACATGGTTTATTATTCAAGATAGCGAACGTTAATTAAACATTTGTATTAAATGCATATGACGCCTTAACCTAGTTCAACAGCGATTCCCATGAGAAATCAATAAATTTACTTTCACAGCACGTACCCATTGTTTACTTCCTGTGTCCTCTCTGATTTCGCCACCCGCTTTTAACACTGATCGGAATCAGTGAAACCTAAACATGACTGTATTATTTACAAACTGTAGGAGGGAGGGAGGTTGAGTCTTATCGATCAATTTCCCTTCTCTTACTTGACCTTAATTGATGGGTAAAATATGACTATGAACAAAATCGATGATACATGAATGGACAGCTTGGCAAAAACGTTTAGAATGCAAGTCAATACTTGACAAAACTGTCATTAGTATTAATAACAACGTCACCTCAAGCATAAGGACTCTTCGTTAAAGGAGCCAACCTTCCTGACAGCTCCTTCCGTTGTCTGTTGCCATCAATCTATACGCTTCCAAAGAAAATGTTCTGGAATAATTTTAATGATCACAGATTTTGTTGTTTTTTGTGCTAAACACAAAAGCATTGTTCGTAATCTATGAGCATAGTGAAAGATGAGTACCTTAAAGTTTTCAAATTACACTATAATCTTTAAATTTAGTTTGAAAATATCTTTTTGTCCTTAGAAAATAATTGCCACGATTGTACTTTGTTTTTTGTTACACAGTCACGGTGCTGTAGAATGAATGATTTCGAGTTGCCTGCATCGCAAATGGACTTTAAATTTCCAGACAAGGCAAACTGCGATAGAAATCTTTAACTATCAGTGGATTGGGATATCTTTTTCTTTCGAATATTTTAGCTTTTAAATTGAAAGATAAACTGGAAAAGTTTGTAAAGGAAACATCCTTTATTAGCACTTTAACTTGACGTTAATTGAGTGTGGCAATAAAACGCTTGAAATAGTTCAATGTATCTCTGCGATATCTTCGCACATCATATTCAGAATGACATGTTTTCGAACCTGCCAAGATGATTATATCTTAAAAGCCGTCATCGAAGATGCTTTTAAGCGATTGAAGTTTTTCCAGATAAAGCAACAACCAGAATCTTCTAAACTCTTAAAACTTTTAAAACAATTGCTGGAGATCTAAACACACTCGTGGAAGATACAGACGTTGATGATTATGATTATGTCAACACCAGAAATCTCGTCAATATAGTAGCTATAAAAAGATCGCATTACTTTTGCTTTTATTCTATTACTGCGCCCCGCTTATCAAATAAAATGTCTGCAAATTTAAGATGTAAAAGAGTTGTCGTATTCCTCAATAATGTAAAAATTTTGCTTTCTACGTTATATTATCTTGTTATTGGTAATCTACAGAATTCTTAGATTTGATTTCTTTTTCATTATTGTTTTTACTTTTTTGAATCTGCAATCCGCAAATCATTTGTATTTTTAATATTAATATTTAATTTTTAACTTATTAGGTTGTTTTTTATTTTATAATTTTATCGCATCCCCATTGATAAGTTATTATTTATTTATTTAATTTATTATTCGCCCCTTGTCAGTATCTGAAAACAGAATATATTTAACTATTTCATTTAAAGCGAACAACAGTATTGCTGTCAATAATGTTTTCTATTTATGATTATATTTTTGTATAACTTTAAGTTTGTAAATGGAATAAAGAATTGAATAAAAAGTAAAATATTGTAACTGGATTACTGGTCTTGCACAAGTCAAGATGATAGCTGCATTCATATGCAACCTCGAACTCGCCGAGGAGATCGTGAATCTCGAAATGTAATTTATTCGACTTTCTCAGAATTTATTTTAAATCAACGAAAGCAAAAAGACTTAAAACGGTTTTTTTTTTTTGTTTTAAGACGTGGAACTTGGAACTGATAGTTCGGTCGTTAGATAAATCGAGCCCTTAACGCGAATTTATCGTAAGCGACAATTTTGCAGGAAATAAAGTTATTCTTACCATTCGATAAATAATATTAATCGCATCAAGTCACAAAGGCAAGCTGACAACAAATATCGAGATTATAAAGAGCTTTGTGAAAAAAAAACTATTCCACAACGATATAAATAGAATCTTGGACTATAACGATATTACAGACAACAGAAGCATTACCAAGATGACAGCAAAAGTATTCAATAACATTTTAAACCACAAATATTTTCCCAAACTTTGGAAAGTTGCGAAAGTTATCACTATTCCTAAACCAGGAAAGGACGCTACGAAATTTACCTCGTACAGACCAATCAACCTGCTTCCACTTATAGCATATCTAAAATTTTTGAAAAACTCTTTCGAAAAAGGCTTGGTCCTATACTGAAACAGACCGGGGCTATCCCAAGTCACCAATTCGGCCTCAGACGACATCACTTGACTCTTGAACAGATATATAGAGTGGAAAACAAAATTTCATCATTCATTGATGAAAAAAATTTTGGTAGCAGTTTGCTTGGACGTCATAATAGCTCTTGATTTGGTTTGGCATTAAGGACTTCTGTACAAATTCAGTAAACTCATCCCTAAGGATTATCTCTTATTACTTAAGAGTTATCTAGAAGAACGGTACTTCTATGTCAGGTATGTTGACAAATGTTCTAAAATATACCCTGTAAATGCAGGAGTGCCTCAAGGAAGCATCCTTGGACCACTTCTTTATATTCTATTTACAGCAGATATCCCAGCAAAGAAACGATAATGGTGGAAACTTTTGCAGATGACACTGTTCGCCTTTATTCCGGAAAGCATCTTCAATCTACAACATCCCAATTTCAAGAAACACTGGACAAAAAAATAGAGTGGTTCTCCAAATGACATATAAAAACTTATGAAGATTAGACAGCAAAAATTATTTACACTGCAAGAACAAAATTCACACAAACACGTGCCCAGATAAAACATAAATTTAGACAACTATATTGGCTACTACGACCCCAATCAACTCATTTATAAGAGTAGTACGTAGGCTGCTAGATATATTTCTGGCCTAATAATGAAAATGCGAATATTTATCATCAAAAGTGGGCTTATTGTTTTTCAAAGTATTCTCCAGCATGATTTATATACTTTTGCATGCGCTCAAATTAATTGTCGAAACATGGTTTTTAAACGCTTCAACAGCATGTTCTGGCGACGAAATTGGTTGACCACTCGTTTTTTTCTTGATGTGCGGGAATAAAAAGAAGTCATTGGGTGCCAAGTCAGGGCTGTACGGCGGACATCAATTCGACGTTTTGGTCGGTCAAAAAGGCGCTGGTTTGACCCGAAGCGTGACAGCTCGCATTGTTATGGTGAACAGTGATTCGACTTCTTTTTTTCGTTTTTCGAATTTCTCCGAAGACTTCAGGCAAACAAATTGTGGTGTACCACTCAGAATTGACCGTCCTACTTTGCTCAAGCTGAACAGTCGCCACATGACCAGTTTTGCCGAAGAAACAGGCGACCATTTGCTTCGAAGTGTTTCTTCCACGAACAATTTTTGTTGGATTTGGCTCGTCTTCGAAGACCCACACGGTCGATTGTTGTTTTCTTTCGGTCTCATTCGCATAGATCTATGATTCGTCACCTGTGACAATCTTATAAACATTTCTTTGCACCAATCGACACGAGCCTTTTTTTGAGCGATTGTCAAATTGTGAGGGATCCAACGAGAACAAAACTTTTTTACGGCCAGGTGTTCATGCAATATCGAATGTATGCCCAGGGATGCCTCTATCTCACGGTATGTCACATGACGATCTTGCAACATCAGTTCACGCACGGCATCAATGTTCTCTGGCACAACGACCGTTTTTGGATGACCTTCACGGAATTCGTCTTTGAGCGAGCGTCGGCCATGACTGAATTCATTAAACCAGGTTTTCGCACTGCTATAAGATGGTGCTTCATCGCCATACAAAGATTTAAGTTCACCAATGCACTCTTGTCGTGATAATCCACGTCGAAAGGTGTGAAAAATGATCGCGCGAAAGTGTTCACGGGTTAATTCCATTTTTTTGCCAAGATGAATTTATCAAGTCTCTGTAAATAAAACAATTCACGATTAAATGACAACATGTTCTGAGTGATGTTATGCTAAAAAATGTCAAACTTTCCAATGGAAATGTCAGATTGCACCTGGCGACACTTAGTGTTGCCTAGAACAGAAATATATCTAGCAGCCTACGTATAAAACCTATATGGACATATGGTATCCAAATTTGGGGAACAGCAAAGAAGACAAACCTGAATATAATCCAGAGACAGCAAAATAAAATCCTAAGGACGATTACAAGCTCAAAATGGTATATGCGAAACGATGGTATCCATCAAGACCTGCAAATCAACACAATTGACCAAGAAATCATCCAAAAAATTAGTTTAGAACATCAATCGAAAATATTTAATCACTCCAATACTGACATCAACACATTACCTGGCGCAAGAAACCCTTTGGAGCTCATGACACCTATGTTGTGTCAATATGTATTCTGTGTATTAGATTATTTTATTACAATCGTATATTCTATTCTATGTTTGTCTTAAGAGAAGTCACCAATGTTACATTTCTGTGAAAAATATTATTTATGTATGACAGGTATTATTGTACACAAATTTGACATCTAAAGGCGACAAATGCGAGCGAAAAGTGGCAGGTGAATTAAAGCTCACCTTAGGACTTAATTTAGAGCAATGGTTCAAAATTCTGCTAATATCTCTCAAAAGTTAAATATTTAGCTACAACGTTTACTCGATGTCTAACCGACAGTTGTAAAATACATTAGGGGAATAAAAAAAATAATATGTTCAGAATATCTTAAATAAAACTGATGACGAAGGTTTTATTATTATTAAGTAATTTTTTTGCTTATTTTAAGTATTCCATGAAGTTATAAAAGATGTGTTATATTGTAAACTTATCATCAGGAAGTTCTTGTAATCGTTTCGTTTTTTGAAATTCAAGATTTTTACATTTCTCCACGTTTCGCGGTCCCAGTAGCCGGATTCCATTGTTTTTAGAAAGATGTCTGTCTGTGTGTGTGAACGTACGTACGTTTTTGCGGATTCTTTCGTACAGCCTAACTCGAGAACAAATCAAGCTATCGAAGCCAAATTCGAAGTGTGTATGCATAAAGATCACCTGAAAAGCTTTTGGTTAAATTCCACTGGGTGGTTTTAATTTTATGACGAAAATACTGTCAAAAAAGGGACAATTTCACTTCTTCAATTAAAATCAATTTAGTTTTCCCATAAAAGAAGTTAAAAATTAATAAAATTTATAGTTTATCTTGTAAGTCTTTCCCATTTCTCATGACTCAGAATGACTTCTGCAACACTGACACATGAAAACATCCGTAGAAAATTATGGAGCCGCAAGTTTTTTTGTTCAAAAACTGCTCTGTTGTAGCTTGACGCTTTTTTTAACATTAAACTATATCATTAAAATGAAACTCAAGGGACTTAAATGATTTCGTAGAAAAAGCATCAGGAGAAAGCTAAATGACGAAGTCAAGACACATGGATAAAATTGCATTACTCAATTATTAAAAAGCTTTGCAAAAAAAGGTCACATCCGAAAATTAAGTTTGTTTGCCAGAGCTGTGGTTTCTTATCATGAACCAAAGTCTAGAGGTCTTTCCAGAAAATGACACAGAGATTAACAATCTTTCGAAATCGGTCTGGAACCAGCTATCAAAATCTCCAGAGAAAACTGACTGAGAAAACATATTTACCAGAAAGAAAAAGATCCTCTGTTCTTGGTTCGGAAGGGTCCGGAAGGGTGAGCTGGTGGAAATCTCTTGACTGAAACTATGTTCTCTTGAACACTTTCCAAAAGGACGTTAAGGCAATTACGCCTTAATATCGCGAGCGATGATAAATATCTTTCAAAGAAAAGCAATCTTAAAAATTTGATGAAAGTGCATCGTTCAAGGTAGTAGAAATAATTCCGAAAAATCGGTGTTTCACAATGTTTATATTGAAACAATTTAAATTCTGTTAACAAAAAACAAACGATCACAAATTTCCGCTTCATTATAAAACAACTTTTTAAATTTGTTTCCCTATAATAGCATTAGTAATAGTAATAAATTGTTAAAGATGTTTTAGTGATAACATAGCAAAAGTTTTAATAAAAATTTTTCTGAGGAAGGGAAAGTTTGCAAAAAAATTGCAGAGTTCAACCGAATCAGACAAATTTTGATTCCCAAAAAAGAAGAAGAAGAAGTAGTTATGATCTTTTGATCATGCTCGAAATTTATTTTGTGTCACCATGCCACTGGTCCTCAAACTTTTAAAATATGAGTCCCTATAAACAGAGTTCTCACAAAACGTTATACTTTTGAAACTAGGCTATAAAATATTTGATCTGACTGTCTGATTTATAACGTTTTATTGAAGGAGTTGAAAAACAACTGCCAAAAGCAATTACAAATTTAGCTTCCAATGTTAAAGTTGTTGAAATGAAACCGATTTTCGCAACTCAAAATTTGAACTAAATCTTCATAACTTTGAATAAGTCGATCATATCATCCGTCCCAATTCGAGCTCCACCCACGGAATTCAATTGAAACCAAAAACATCTGAGTTTCTCAAACCCCTACAAAAAAGCTTTCGTTCTTCTCCTAAGTCTTCCACTCGCACTGTGCAACTTGCATTAAAAGAGTATTCCTAACCTCTTGCAAGCAAATTATAAAAAAATTATCTTCACGTCGAGTTGGATACTCTTAGAGGGATGGCCGTGTGCTACTATGTGCCTACAGTCAGTCTTTTGTCTGTATGATTTTGGGTCGTTGGTCCTATATTTTTGTTTTAAACAGCAGGAAATGATTTCTTTGAGTGGTGTAATGCAAGCCATGGACAGCCAGCTAGCTTCAACATGAAGCTCGACAAGATAGAACTCGTAATATCTCCAAAACGCATTTACAAGCCATAATAATTTCTTAAAACCAAGACAAAACTTCTTACAACGAGCTCACATACTTTTCAATCTTGTGCACAGATTTAGATAAATGTTGCTTAATCAAAAACGATTATTTCCAAATTGTTGTCCTGATCACTTGAAATAATACATTCGTAAGTAAGTGATTACCGAAATGTTGAATTAAAATTTATGTTAAATACGCAACTTTACCATCATAGCATCTAACCTTTCCCCAACCTATCCTTATTTCAAGTAATAATTGTGATTTAAATTTTAGAGAATTAAAATACATTTTTGCTACTTTTTACTTATTACATCTTTCTTACAAGATTATTGCTTGAGAAGTAAAGAAGAGAACTAAAAAATAACATCCACCCTTATTGATTTGGTGTATGAACCCTATCAGAACATCTCCACCATACTACATCATTAGCGGGCATTCTTGTTGTTCTCAAGCTTATAAATATTGAAGTCTTTGATATCACTGAGCTTGACGACTTGGCCTATGCCCTTTTCTTTTTTCATTAGATGTTCTTCTCCTCCCTTCATCTGCCTTGACTTTTGACCAAGTGCCACCAAAGCTTGCCCAAAAAACATTGACTTATTCATGGAAATCTTTATCTGCCTGAGCTCGGAATATGTCGAACTTGAGAGCTCGTTCGTATACTGACATATTTCTATCAGTGGAAATCAGTTCCAGACTACCTACCCTACCATGCAGCACGTTACTATCCATTGGCCAATTTAACTGACCGATGCATGACTTTATGCTTGAGTAAAAGTATCTGCCTTGTACCGATTAAAAACACATGATGCTGAGCTATAAAGGACCAAGACCAGTGTTGAACCATAATAATCAATGCCCATAATTGGATCAATCATCTTCATAACCTTTAAAGAATATATATGTAAATTGTCCGCTTTAGTCTTCCATGAAAGTATCTTACATTTGGGTTAAGACACAAAGGACCAGATCCAGACCCATCTTATTGAAATATTTATATTTTTGCCTTCAAAATCATAAGCAAGGACACATCTACCAACTGGTGTCGAAATAACGAAAATAAGAAAAAAAGAATTATCTAAAAAGGATTTACCTCAGCTGTTTGTAATTCACTTCGTTGATCCCTAATCCGCTTTTGTTTGCATGTTCGTTCTCAAAAAGAGGAATAAGATGAAGGGTATTAACTTAACCCACCCATTTTGTGGCGACCCAAATATTCACCGGAGAGAACTTAATTGATTAGTACACGTTCGTTCCATGGTAAAGCCTTTGCCGATTTGTGGCTTCATTTCAGCAATAATGATATATTTTCGTGTTCATTTGCTAAAAATATTTGAACAATAAACCACCTCATTTCGTTTTTGCATTTCACGTGTCCTTGTTAGGCTAGGACTCTAGAATGGATGGTTTGTTAAAATCAACAGATTGCGCGCCGTTCATAGTTTTTATGGTTTCAACTCAAATTGCTTTAACCTGAGTCCATTCGGAGCTTTAATAAAATTCAGATGCATAGTCCTGTGTCTCTTTCTGTTGGCATGTTTATCGTTACCTTGGTCCACCCTTCTGTCGCCCACATTATTAATGAATATTCATGCCTTTTATGATAATGGGATTGCAAGGATATTTTTGTTGTTATTTTCATTTAAACCTGCTTGGTGTGTGGATTAATGGAAAAATCGCTGGAGGGGTCATGCATAAAGCTTGCAAATTCAGGCACATGATTTCAAGCTAATGTAATTATTCCAAAAAAAAAATTATAATCACCAATCTTATATGCAATTTGTCATTCCGACAGGATGTGGACTCTTTAATGGGACCACGATTCTGCAGGAACATTGAGATGGTCAATATTGTAGTATAACGTAAACTAAAGCGGTGGTAAATGACATGGTAATCACGAAATAATGTAAGTTGTGTTTCACGCGGATTTTAATTATGTTATAAATACATTAAGAATAAGGTCCCTTAATACAAGTCTGGACAGTGCATTTTTACAAAGCATTAGAATGACTCAAAAATATTGATTCCAAACGTAACTTTAAATATTTAAATAATCTTAAATCGTTCGTACTTAACGTTTTATTGTCTTAACCAATCCTTGATTGATTGGTTGATTTCCCTAGATAAAATTTGTATCATCAATACGCGTAAAATAGTTCTCGTGAAATGATTTAAGTACATACTAAGTTTTTACTAATTAATGAAAATATCCCAAAAGCTTTTTTACACGGTGCCTTAATTTTATCAACCTAATTCAATCAATGCTTTTTTTGAGTTTTTATGTTCAAAAACTGTCGGCAAAATGCAAGTCGGAACCGCGCAACGAAGGATAACATCTTTGATTGCGTCGATTTAGAAACTTGATTTGTTTAAGAATTTTTTGCGTTAGTTTCCACTTGATGCGTCCATACGTTCATGAGAAAAAGTGTGGTAACAATCAGACGGACAATGAAGTAATCCTATAGTGGTTCCATTTGTCATTTTGAGGAACGAAACGAAGACTTAAACTTAGGCTAAGGAGTCTTTTGACTTGATTTTTGATTGCTTCAAATAATTCGAGAAACAATTGCTTCGGTTTTCAACAGACTCGGACTTAGCAGAATGCAATGGGAGAATAATGCATTCGCTTACAGCTCTGCCACGTGGCACTTGAACAAGTCTGGAAATCTGGAAAATAAGGATTCAAAATAAAATGAAAATAGTTATAACAAAAGATGCGTGTGAGTGAGGAAAAAACTAAAAACCAATAAATAAATAAAACGATGGTTAAGAGAAAAGATATTTGCAAGTCTTCTGTTTACACACAAAAGGAATAATAATTATTAACTTAAAATTGTCCAAATAATTTGTCCAAAATAATGTCAAAAAATTCGAAGTATGACTAGAAATCTTAATTCTTTCTTAGCACATTTTAACGCATTGAACTTTGTAGCTGACTTTATTATATGAACTGAAATATGAATATATTACTATGAGTTTACTAATCACGGCATAAGGTGCAATAATTCGCTTAGTGCTCGTATTGTCGCATTTTTTGAGAGGATTTCACTTCATCGAATTCCAATTTGCGGTTGTGATGAGGATGAATTGTAAAATACGCAACGCACCTTTCGAGATTCTGTTTGTTGCAAATGGTTGCATAAGAACAATTTGAGTAGAAATGTATTTATCGAGGCAATTGATAATATTCATGCAGGTAGTCAGTTCAAAAAATTATTGAGGAGATTTGAATATTGAAAAATACCAACGCTGATAACAATATGCTTTAAATGTACTCCAATGAATTTGTCGCTTGTTGACAGAAGAACTAAAATTGTAGAGCAGACTGAAACGTGTATTGATAATGTTATTGTGAAGTTAGTATGGAATACAAAATAACAGATTAGTTGCAGTAGGCTTGTACCCATTCCACTTAAACCAAAAAATGATTTCGAATAACTCAATGAAGGCTTAAAGTTGAGAAAAAGTTAATGAGGTTAAATATCCTTCTTTAGCTTACGATATGTTTGTGAAAATTCTTAAGGGAGTATTCTAGTCTAGAGGCATGAATTTCATGTAATTTTTGAAGTATCATAAAAAACCAATTAATATTTTTACCATCCATTTTTTTATTAGTTATTTATTAAAATCACAAGAATACAGAAAAAAATAAAAAAAGTTGAAAATTTCAAAAATTAGCAGTTGATGAGGTGGGGGTGTCAAAAAATTGACGCGTAACCATACCCACGATATCAACCCTCCTAGCAATCTGATACAAAAAAAAAGATTATTAATCTAGAATAATGTCGTAATGTCAGGAACTATGGAAAAGTTGGAAAGATTTTTTTTCACAATATGGCGACTGCCTGAAAAAAAAACAATTTTTGTACCACTTTTTCTGACTGTTTCGAAATAAAAAAAAAGTAATAGAAATTTGGGGATGGGTATAGTTCCAGGCATGGACAAGTCTATAAAGAAGACTCTTTAAGAGTTTCAGGTAAATCGGTCCAGTAGAACCTGAGAAATCGTGGGTATTCTTTTAAAAAAAAAGTTTCGAGAAAACGCGTTTAAAGTTTCGCAATCTTAGTCATGAAATGATATTGTAGACTTACATTTATTCAATCTGCCATTCCTGTTTCATACATCGGACCTTCTTTGACTTCGAAAAAACTATTTTCCGCGTTTCTCTCTTCACATTGAGCAGTTCTGGTGTCCAATGATGCGTTGGATGCTCGTGTCTCGGAGCAGTCAATCTGTACACAAAACTAAAGAAAAATCGCTGAAAACACCGTGAAAAACTCCAAAAAAACAGTAGCCGTAATTATTTTCAATGATCATATCTTCATTATTTGATTTACTCAATTTTGCTGCCGATGCAATTGTAAAACTGGTATCTTCCTGTGCCGTGAAATCGCCTTTTTGTTTGTCGATCTGGACGCGTAATCCTTTGCGCTGAGGATTTTTTATCCATTTGATTAAAACAAAATATTTCACAACATTTTCATTTCACTCACAGCACATGTGTACGTCCAAGTGGTTTGAAGGTTAGAATTCAACTCTTTGCAGCTGGACGTAAGTGAACAACAAGTCACCTTGGCTTCTGGTATTACAATATATACAAAGGACAAAAGGTTTTACTGAGAAATATGGATTCAGGTAGACGCAGAAGCCTTAATGTCTTTTGTTTGATAGGTTCCGGCCGAACCAGTTTGGATGCCGGGTCAGCAAAATATCGATATATCCAAAAATCCTCTTGTAGATATATTCTTGAATAGTTCAACTTTGAAAATGTAAAGAAAAATCTATAAAATCGATTTTTTTAAATTTCTTGACTGTATTCTATAATCTATATTGTTAATTCCAGCTTTCCAGATTTTCCAGTACCTTGGATGGTATCACTAATTGCATCCTAATGCGAATTACATTTTATGTTGAGGATATAGTGGCTCATATTTTTAATATGAGTGTCGGCTTATACTTTCCAATCCCTTCTTTAAAACAATTTCTGGAACTATAACTTAAGCACTTTCCAGAATCAAATAATATTATATTTATAAACAACATCTTAGGTGGCAATAGCAAAACACGTAACACGTGACACGCGTTATGATAGGAAATTGTATTTGTAATCCGTTAACAGATTCCAAACGAACTTTCACATGACTTTAAAAGATTTTCTCGCATGAATTTGCAAAAAACATGTCTGAAACGCAGATTCACACAAATCACATAATCTTTATAACTTGTAAACATTATTTTATGAAACTTTTTCAATTTCCCAAATGAAGTTCATGTTCTTATTGGAATTACAATTAGACCGATATCGAGCTTTTACTTTGTCTGGCTAACTACATTAGTTAAAATATTTTAAGCAAAGAAAATTGACAAAAAAAGTCTCTGCATGTACGTTAATTCTTGAAAGTTAACTATTTGAAATTTTTAGTCAAATTGAAGTCGGTGCCATCCAACGCTGCTTGCGTCCTTCAAATATGACAGGAGACGCATTAATAGCGTTGTGGTCAAATAAATAAATCACTTTTTTCTTTCTAATATATTTAACTCCATGAAAATTTTGAAAGTATACGATCGCGAAAAATGTCCTTATTGTTTGAAGCATAATTTTGGACTTTCCTTCATCAGTGGTCTTAAAAAAACAAGAAATTCAATCATTGAACAGTACTAAATGCCGTGAGCCTAAGCAACCAGGTCTTCATCATTGTCAAAAATGTATAGACCAATGCTTCTGGCTTCTTCAACACTACACTGTGTAGCTAATTGGGTGCATCTGATGCGCCAAAATTATTTTATGGACTTAAGCTACCCCATATTCTGCAGTTTTGCGTGTTCACCTGACCCTTCAAGTTAAAATACGGCTCATAGCTCTCTCGTCTTGCTGGAGTTCCACGTTCATGTCGTCGATCATTGGCTCTGATATGATAACATCCTCCAACAAAACATAAAAAAACTTACAATTACTAGTACATCAAATAATGGTGAAAAAAATACTGCGAACTGAGTGAGTGCAAATTCATGGATCGAAAATTATCTTGTTTGAAGCACTAGGCGCATTTTGAAGGGCATATAAATTTCGGAAAAAGACCAAAGTAAAGTACAAAATTGATTTGAAGTAAACTAAGTACAGAAGGACAAATCTGTTTTTTTTTTTAGCTGACTGGATTGTATCCCCGCGAATTCTAGCCAGTTCAGGGTATCAAATAAAGTTGTTCACGAGCATTGCTCAAACTAATAAATATCACGTTTGGTTGAACGAGCGGGATAAAATGGAGTTTCGAGATTTTAAGTGATACTGAAAACGTTCATAGAGGTGGATCACGTTACTAACCACTGAACGATTTTTTTTAATTGCCACTTCTAAATCAAAGGAAAGTCGGACCGGTGATCTCAATGTTGCAAACCAAGCATGCCTTTGTAAAATATTTTAGAGTAATTGTTGCTTTATTGAATTCGAATTTATAACGAATAAAAACTTCCCGAGAGATAGGTCGTTGGGTTGTCTGAATTTTTCCAATACATTTTTCATGAGGAGAATTGTCGCCAATTTCGAGCTGCACAAAATGATCCAAAAAGTAAAACAAGCTAAACTTTTATAAAAAAAAATATTGTGGTGCTGTAAATAATACAGACAATAGACAAGAAAAAAATACTAGCATTAGCTTAGAACGTCCACAAAGGATCAGTAATTTAACAGAAATTCAAATTCAATTTTATTTTCATCAGACTCCAACCTTCTCGGCTTCAAAATATGTACTAACCGTCCTTTTTAAGCTTGGTTTAAATTTAATTTTTTCACAGTTCCTTTTGTAACATAAAAAAAAAATATTCCAAAGAAACATAGAATGTATTAAACAGCAAGCAAAATTTTCCAAATAAAAGGAAAACTTCGTCAATGAGTCAAATCACACTTAAAAACACAATAACGGTTCACATTGGCAGGATGGCTTTTCTCATTTAAAAGCAAATAAATAAAGTTTAATGTTGCAAATAAAATCTTCAGTAATCTCCGTGCATATTTTGCACTTTATTGGAAATTAAAATGGCATCTCATTCTACTAATAGGTAAGAGCTATTCAGGTGACTAGGGTAATCACATCAATTGCTCCTAATCAAATTACAGGTCGTCGCCGTAACAAAATCATCACCAGCTGTAAATGTGTCATAAAGCGCTCAAAACGTTCATTTCCTCCGCATACTTTAGATAACCATTTGAAATTCATCAAACCAAGGCTCTTATGTGAGCCTTACACTTGAGCAACTTTTATCGGTTCATAGCTTTTATCTGATGAAAAAAAAGAAGGTAAAATAGCTTTAAACCTTTTTTCGAACATCCTGATTAAGTGTGTTTCATTGTAAATTTACATATTTCCTGCCGAATGTTCTACAAATTCGATTACTTCCTCCCAAAGTCGTAAACCCATTCAGCTATTGTGTATCCATACGAATTTTATTCAAATTCGCTTGTCATTTATGCAAAACACAAAACAGGTCCTTGCTGTCGGAACTACTTGGGAATATTACAAAACTGTTGTGGTTTCAACTTACTATTTATCACTTTCGGTTTACAAATTTGACACTGACTAGTTGCTTTCAGCTTCACCCTTGTCAAACACAATTTCGCTTAATGAGTATCAGATTCAGGTGGATTTATATAAAATTACTCCCTGCAGGATAATATTCACTTAGCGATATACTGTCTTCTTGGCGTTGTGGCAACGTTTTTCAGCCGCACTTTATTAATTAAAAAAAAAATATGTATGCGTGTGCCTGGCATGTTTATCGTGTTTCATTTTGTTTTGTGTATTGTTTGCTTGCAGGAAGCCAAGGAAACGCTTTGTGATCCTGAGAAGCGTGCCAATTACGATAAATGGCGCAACAGCGGAATAGCAATGAGCTACAAGAACTGGTTAGGAATGAAGGAGCATGTCGGACAGGTAAGTGACAAGAATGATTTCCAGATATTTTTTTTTCTTTGTACAAACTGTTTTCTCGGATATGTGGGGACGGCATTGATTTTTATTTTGCTTCATCTTGGAAGGATCTTCTCCGCAGATTTGTAAAGATTTCCGAAAAATGGAGGAATTTCATTTTTATCCAATTTGTCGTTTGGTGTAAAGTGATTATGAATGGATTTGCTGTTCCTTGTCATATTTTTGTGTATGCACATCAAAGAACGTTTTAAGAAAATAGCGCGGGCTTAATTTTACCATTTTTGAATGTGAAACTTTGAGACGGGGTCGCAGAGTCATCTGAAACAAAAAAAAAATCGACTACTGTGTTATTGCGGCTATATCCAGATATAATCATTTGTATATATAATTAAAAGAAATGAATTTGTTATAAAAATTTACATAAATTTTAAAATTTTTCGTCGAAAATCGGTTAAAAAAAGACGTAAGCATTTAAGTTAAGTAAATCTTGCACCTGATTGATTCGATGCTCTGTAGAACGACATCTTCAAAAATTAATCAGTTGAATTCAAAACAGGAGTTTCGAGAAATGCGCTGGAAATTTTTATTTCAAAATTCAAGTAAGCAAGTTATATTTACATTTATCAATTGTATCAGTTATACACGTTCCACATCTTTAAAAACATTAAGTTAGTAGTTTTTTCGCTTTGTGTGACGGCGTTGCTTTCTTTGAAGCTTCAAACGTCACTTTCGGAGCTAAATTTCATCCATCGCAGTTGAAACTCTTTTTGTTATTTTTGATTATTTGACTTTGGTTCTTAATTTATTTAAATCAAACAAAAAAGTGTAAAAGTTTTTTTTCAATTTTCGATTGTTTGTTTACACGATGTTTCCTCAGTTAATAACAATTTTCTGTCAATATACCTTCAAAATATCTCGCCAAAAGTGCTTACTGCGTTTTTAAGTTCTGAAAAAATCAATAATTTTGGCTAACAAAATTGAATCGGATAACGATACACAAATGTTCGCATATAAAGATCAGTAAATTTGTGAGTACAACTTCTAGAGTAGCATCAGTATCGACACTTTTTCTTCTGGTCACATATATTTGTATCCTCTTGTTTTCATAGATTGGATCAACAGATCCAAAAAAGTTATGAAATTGTTTTGTTTTTGTTTATTAATTCATATTGATTTCGTGGGTGGATTCTGTTTTGTTTTTTGTTTTGTTTTTGATAAACTTACCTTAACTTACCTAAACTTTTCAAATATAAAATTTTAATAAGTTTCTACTTACAATGTTGGTTTTGTTTAAAGGAATCCAAATTAACAAAAGGGAAATATAAGTAATTTAAAGGACTTGTAGAGTACTGAAGGAATTATTCTTGGGGAATCGAAAAACAATTTTAAAATACTTTTGGTATTGCAAAAAGGAATTAAAATTTTATTTAGGATTACTTGCACTGGTAATTGATTTCTTTAAGTATCAGTACCAAGGAGTTGTTTTTGTACTTATAAAAACGAAAGTTCGGGGAATGGTATTTAAACTTGTACTTGTACTTAGATTTTACAGGTCTGATATCGATAACACATACATACATGTTCATATTCATATGAATGTAGACCCAAGCAATGAAATTTGAAAATTATTTTTATCAAACGATTTACACATTAGAATAAGTGACATTTAACACACATGGGACAGAAATCCTTCCGAAAATTACCTACTTCATTACTCCGATCCGTTTTTCGAACTTGTGATTCTGACAAAAATTATATTCCATGTGGCAGAATTTTAAGGTGCATTGCGATTATTGCTTTGAATTGGTCGTCATCAACTTCAACCGGACGACCAGAGCGCTTTCATCTTTGATACTGCCATTTTTTTAGAGCTTGCACTATAAACAGCACATAACATTTTTGTGAGCTTATGATGCGTTTTTTCCTTTTCGGAAATAAAAAAGCAAAACATGACGTAAATGTTCGTTTTGATTTTCCATTTTTCAACAGACGCCAAACAAAAACTAAGCAACCGACCAAAAAATTTTTTTTACTGACAGACCAACTATCAAATAACAAAATGTGTTTGATGTTTCGATAACGTCTGCAAACCTTAAAATTCAACTAAATCCATCTATTATTGCGACGAATAACGACAAATAATGATGGTGATTCGTTTTTTGAAGCATCGTTTTTTTTTTTTTTTCAAATAGTGCTCAAGTGCTCAAGGGATTTGAAGAACCCTTAAAGTGTTTTTTTACACAGCACGAGCAGAAGTGGAAGAGAGAAAAAGGAGGTACCAATGCACATTGGTTTTAAATTGTTGTAGGTTGCAGTGCAAAGGAAAAATAGAGCGATGTAACGCATTCCACATGCGCATTGTGCGGCTTATAAAAGAATTTCTAAATTTCACAGTGTGCCCGAAAGTAGGCTTTAGGGTAAACTGATAAGCATTCGATGATGTACGGGTGTTGCGAGTGAATTTCTGGAGGGACGGAAGTAGCGATACAACAAAGTCAAGCAAGACAAACTTCGACGGTGTTCCAGCGAGTGAATTGTTTTCGATATGTTATCATCGTCTATCGCTCGCTTTTGAATTCTATCTAGGAGTTGCAAGGTGGTTTTGGGTGCACCTGCCCATATGTGAGCGTTGTACTCCATTTTAGGCCGAATAAAAGCGTTATAAATTATGGCTAAATCAGAATGGGTAAAAATTTTCATGCACCGGTTTAGAAAACCTAAGCATTTCGCTGTATTCTTGGCTATATCGAATATGTGGTCATTCCAACGTAGGCTAGAGTTGACGCACATACAGAGCATTGAAAGCTTTTCGGTTTCTTTGACGCAAATGCCATTCTTGGACAATGGCTGGGTGTTAGGGTTTCGCTTCAATGACATAAGACAGCATTGGGTTTTGGAAGCATTAAATTCTATTCTATTGGCTTGTCTCCATTTGGTTATGCTGTCAATATCAGAATTTAATGAGTTAAGCATACGTTGTCGCTCGATGTCCACGTCCGAAGAGCAGGGGCGTGAATCATTAAACGCATATAAGAAACTGAGCGTACTGTCATCTGCGAAGGATTATATTGGATTAGATGTGATAGACAAGAGATCGTTAATGAAAATTAAAAAGAGAGTCGGAGACAAAACTGACCCTTGGGGAGCACCAGCATTTATTTGGTGAATTTCAGACTTGAAACCGTCCAATACAACTTGTATTGTACGATCCGAAAGGTAGTTTCTAATCCATCGAAGAAGAGACTAACCGATCCCATATGCAAGCATTTTCGACAAAAGAGCCGGATGCCAGATTCTGTCAAATGCCTTTGAAATATCGAGTGCAACTATCATTGTTTCACCGAAGTTATGTATAGATAGGTTCCACTTTTCAGTGAGACAAGTCATCAAGTCACCAGTGGAACTGTTGCTACGGAAACCGTACTGCCAGTCACTAAGAAGTTTTCGTGATTCAACATATTTCATAAGCTGACGATTAATCAGCGTTTCCATGACCTTAGAAAGAAGGGACATAAGTGCTATGGGTCTGTAATTGGAGGGAGAAGAAGAAACGCCTTATTTAGGGACGGCTTTTTTAGTTGAAACTCTCGTTGCAATTCTGCGTATTATTTATATTTGCTGTCAATTTGCTTCAAAACACCTGCACGTGAAAAATTAAAACTGATTTTAAGTTCTGAAACAATGAAACAAGAGAAGCGTCGGTATAGAGACTTTTACTTCTGCTCACATATATTTGTATCTTCTTGTATAATCTAATGCCAATATTTTACAAATACGTTTTAAGAAAAAAGTATTTAGTACCTACGTGCAAAGTACTTGAGCAGCTCAATATGAACTTGACCAGTATCAGTATGTACTATACCAGTACCAGCCCAATTCACACAAAAATCAAAGTCAGAAAATCACACAGAATGCAGTAATAAGCTTTACTTGTGATAACGTTTGTTTCCATTTGTCCGGGCGTTAGTTTACACGCTGCGTTGGCAGTTTGGTATGTAAATTTAAGCATTTTAACCAGACTTCCATTAGAACTACGTTTAATCAGCTGCGGGCAAAAAACAATTGGCAGATATAGTTCCAATTTCGGAGTTTGTTATTCAGACTAAAACGACAATTTTATAACCGCTTTGCACATAAGCGATACATTTTGTAATGCACTTATAATTACACCTCTTGTTGTTTGACAGTTTGACAGTTAGTAATTCAGACTTTATGAAATCGACAAATTACTATTAGACGCGGAAATTGCATACACAGGGGGTAAATGGATAGTCGTCCCAAGAGTGTTACGAATGGAATCTAAATATTGACATTAGTCATTTATGAATAGATTCGTTGATAAGCCTATCGAATGACTGAAAAACGGTCCAACTATTCATTTATGATACTCATTATCATTTCTTGCTCGACAAAATTTAGAGATTCAGATCATTGAGTGGGCCACAGATATGATCACTTATATTTTCAATGAAGTTTGACTGAACTGCATACCTTTGCATGACAGATAGCGCGATAGGTAGTTACACTGAAGTCCAATAGCATTTACTGCAGTAGTTCGAGTAGCTGCTTAATCTGCAACTTAGTCTTGAGTTCTTGAGTCTTTTCTTGATTTGAAGAATTTGTTCTGGTGAACGTTGTGCTCTTGAATAAGCCATTCAATTGCGACTGCTTTCGAGTTCCAAAGCATTTTCTGCTGTGTTTTTCTTTAGCAATTGTTCCTAACTCGTTGGCTTTGCTAGTCTTAAGAATGAACCAACTAAGCTGAAAATTATAAGAACATTCGAACTCACACATCTTTGTGTACACCCAACACTTTACACATTCACTACCAAGCCCGAATGTTAAGGTGGATTTCCACTTGAGAGTAAAATGTCTGAGAGTAGCTCACAGGCTACTCAAGAGAGTAGTTTCATGAGTGGACACAGTGTTGAGAGCAGCTCTCGGAGAGTTCACGGAAAACTCTCGAGAGTCGGACTGTCTGAGAGTATCTCGGACAATTACTCTCACAATACCAGCTTTGTTCGTATTTTGAGAGTAGCTTTTGGCGAGCAACGTGTAGGATGGCGAAGTTCTGGACATGCGACGAGAACAAGAAATTAATTGATTAAATGTTTTGTTTGAAGAATTCACAGAAGAAATTTCATGCACTAAATTATATTAAAAGGAAGATTCATAATTTGAGAATCCAGTAAACTGAAATGAAACTCAAACTTATTTTTGAGTTCATCCCTTACATCCTTTTTGGATGCATTGAAGTTATGAATTGTTCAAGCAACAAGACAAAGAAATGATTTTCCAAATTGCTCTTCAAACTCCTTGTACTATCTTCAATGACCTCGGTCTTCGTACTTGACCTATACGCGATCAAGTCATCTGCGTACGCTCTTGAGTGGCGGAGAGATCAGACAAGATCGCTTGTGAAGATCGTAAATAAAATCGGTGATATAACTACACCCTGTTGTAGACAGTTTTTAATTTCAAAAGTCCCATCAGACGTAACACTGTCATTTTTCACAGTAAAATGTCTGCAGGTGAGCCTATCTTAGATTATATACAGCAGCGGTTTGCTTATGCCAAGCTGGTCAAGCTTGAAAAATAGCCCCTGCAACTGTACAGTGTCAAAGGCCTTCTCCAAGTCAATCAACAAGGCATCCGGTATGTATGCAATCATATCGCGCTCTGAAACCAAATTGGTTATCCGGAATAATATTTTTGTTCTCCACCCATTTGGTCAGAGCCTTATTGATCACTTTTTCAAAGACTTTGCTGATGTTAGGAAGGAGACTTATCGACCGGAGATTTGCCGGATGTGTCTTTGTTTCGTTTAGGAATTGATTGGTTTTACTACATCTGTCTTCCAATGAGCTGGATAATGCGCATTATTCAGCAAATTGTTAAACAAGATAGTGTAAATGTTAACCGCTCTAGAGGAAGGTGTTTAAGAGCAATATTTGGTATTTCATCGATTCCCATAGGTTAAACCAGTGTTCTCCGATCGCCAGTGATCATTCTCATATCACAAGTAGAAGTTATGTAATAGGGCAAGATTTTCCAAGATATGGTTCGGGCGAGTGCTAACATTCACCTTGTACATACTTTGAAACGTCGCGCCTTTGACTTCAACTTACTCCTGAGAATCTTTCATCCCACAAATTTGTCATCTTCAATCGCTTCTGATGGATCTGTGCCTACTGTCATAAGTACGATGTGGAAAAAGCCTTCGATATCGTGTGTCACTTAATCGTGTGTTCTTAATATCCCAATATACCTGGTTAGATGATTAAATGTAACTTCTCATCACATGCTGTTGCTGTCTATATTGAAATTAATTTGCAATCTGACTTGAATACAGTAATCACATGTTTCAACGATTGGAAGATAAAAAAAAACTCTTCAAAGACTCAGGCTGTCCTTGTCACATGCAGAAGAAAAGCTTGTCTCTTACCAAGCAACAGTCTTACCATCTGTGAAATTCAGACATAGGCATATCTAGGCGAACATCTTGACAAACATCTATCGTATGGTTTCACGTGCAGGAGATAATTAATAAAATCAATTTAAATATAAAAATACTTAACCCAGAATTCTAAAATGAGAAATGAAAACAAACTTTTAATTTGCAAAGCAAAGTTTTATGATTCTTCTGTTTGGGGAAACTATGCCAAAACCCACTCAAAATATGGTTTTGAAAATGATTCTCGACTTACCAAAATATTTCTCAACAAATCTATAGTCTTCGTTTTGTAATATTAAATACGACGTAAAAGAATAAATAAATTGTCTGACCGCCACAACAGAAGATGTAGCATATCACATAACTTACTTGTTTCCAATCTAGTTGTATAAGATAGCAACTAAAATTGATATATATATTATGCCTATGTATTTATATAATTTATTTAAAAATCACTTTATCAGTGCTACCTGACCTTTTTTTTAAGTTCTAAGATTTATAAATTAATTAATTATTATATCAAGATTCTTGTCTTTCATTATACCATCGTTTTTCTTATAACAAGTGTTTCAGTGAAATAAACTGCTGCGCTTCTACCCTCAAGTAACAACTGCAATACCCGTGCACGGAAAAAACACCAATTCCTTATTAAGGCCAAACCAATGTTGCTAAAAAAACTCTAGGAAATGCTTTGGTTTTCTGGCGCAATCTAAGAAAAACTTTACCCATCTTTCTGTTTATTGACAGATAAAGCCCACAGTTGGCTGCTGATCTTTAGGTTCCAAATTCAACTATTGGAAGAACCAGAAGTGCTCTCCAAGGAAGCTGTAAATTATAATTACTACAGCTTTGAAATTCCAGTTGCCTGATGGATTTCTAGCAGCAGCTATATATCGGGTTTTTCAAAAAGAGCGCTACAAAAGTTTTTTTTAAATAAAACAAAAACAGTTTTGGATATCAATGAAAGTCTTTATTCCTGTGACAGTACGTTCGATGCCATTATGTATGGAACTCGATTTCTTTTGCATGACCCCCACGGGCACGCTTGCAGAAGTCCAGACGCTGAACCCAATTTTCGAAAGTTTTCAAGCATAAATCGGCCGATACTGCTGCAATTTCACGTTCGATATTCGTACGAAGTTCATCAATCAACTGGCTTATTGGCATGGATGATAGACTTAACGTAGCCCCACAGGAAATAGTCTAACGGCGTCGAATCGCACGATCGAGGCGGCGAAGCGACTGGACCAGTTCGTGAGATAACAAGTTCTCCAAACTTGGTTTCCAATAAATTGATTGTGACATTCGCTGTGTGGCTTGTGGCGCCGTCCTGTTGGAACCACATGTCCTCCAAGTCCATATCATCCAATTAGGGCCAAAAATATTCGGTTATCATTGAGCGGTAGCAATCCCCATTCACAGTAACGTGCTGGTCTTGATCATCACAGAAGAAGTACGGCCCAATGACGCCGCCGGCCCATTAACCACACCAAACCATAATTTTTTAGGGATGCAATGATGACTCATGGAGTACGTGTGGATTGCTGCCCGACCAATACCGAATATTTTGTTTATTGACGGAGCCAATAAGTCAGAGATGAGCCTCATTGCTGAAGATGATTTTTCGATGAAAATCCGAATCATTTTCAAGTTGTTGCTCAGCCCAATTCACGAACATACGACGCTTCTGGTGGTCAAGCGGCTTCAGTTCTTGCGTCAATTTAATCTTGTAAGGATGTAGGCCAAAATCTTTTCGCAAAATTCGCCACAACGACGTCACAGAGATGCCCAACGCTTGAGAACGTCGTGTGTAAATTTTTCCACTAACCGCTCAATTGTTGATCTGCTAGGACGATTATGACGACCATTAATTGGACGTAGCGCTCTTAACGTTGAGGCCACTGACTCCGAATTTCGGTAGTACATTTTAAAAATTTCGACTTGTTGTTGGCTCGTATATCTTTCCACCATGAAATGGCAAACCTTACTGAAGAGAAATGTCAAAAGAGCGGCAAGAAATATGGCGTCGTTTGCTGTCCCTGTCGCTCTACTTTTGTAGCGACACTGTTGAAAAACCCTTTACAAATGGCACAATATTAAAGATATTTTAAAGTTCCTTCGAGGTCAAAAACCAAAATTCAATATCATTCCCTTGCATGTTAAATCATATAACTTTCAAGTTCATGGAGTGACAGTACATTTAACTCT
The DNA here is from genome assembly GCA_963555765.1 of Orthonevra nobilis. Lineage (NCBI taxonomy): Eukaryota > Metazoa > Arthropoda > Insecta > Diptera > Syrphidae > Orthonevra > Orthonevra nobilis. The sequence continues at coordinate 10,274,963 of OY743225.1, forward strand.
TGTGGTAATCAATTTTCCTCACCAAAGTTATTATTTTTGACATCAATTTCAAAGTACCTGTAAAATTGTATTACTAATTCAACTAATCCCAATTACCTGAATAAGCCGGAAGAGGATCAAAAATGAAAGTAGACACATCCATAGACCACAATGCATTAGAACCACATTCATAACCACACATAAGCTACTATGATACATGTGTAGACCATTCACCTTTTAAAAAGTAATCAAATTAAGTGTCCCCAAATAATGGTGTCGGACGTTCCTAAAACATACATACATACATATAATGATATCCATCATCCTGCCACACATCAAATAATCGATTATAATAACACTTCCGCCTGACAGTTCTGGACTGACAAGCGCCCACTTTTCAAATATATAAACATTGTGCTCCACATCCCACAACCACATCCTCACAGCATTTTCGAAAATAAAGTTTTCATCAGATGCCAAACGTAGGCTGATGTCAGGAGCGCACGATGGATAGACAGTTGAGTGAGAAGGATTGCATGTGTGGTGTATTCAGGTCATAGTGTGGAACGGAAAACTGCTCACAAAGAGTTTATCTATTTTAGCGTAGGCAAAATCGAAAGTCTGAAAGGATATCATTTGCAGGAATTCGAAAACTCCGTGTTTGGCATTTAAAAACAAAGAGACGATACTTTTTTTGTGCTATGCAAAGCATCCTTAACCCGGGCTGGAAATGACAGTATCGATTGGTTTCGGCGTTTTTCATGGAAAAGTTAAAAGCTCGGTATGAAAAAAAACTTATTTGCAGACTACAGCGTTTTTAACACATTCGAAGACGTACAAAAAGAGTAGCAATGCGAATTCCATTTGTGTGTCGAAAAAAGAAGAAAATGCACGTCTGTCACTTCAGTGTCAGCATTATCATGCATAACTTTTCGAAACACAAATTGGGAAAAGTTCAAAACTATCAGAGAGACACTGATTCATTTTGATTCAACATGCATCACGTTGCCTGCTGATGTCCTTAGGGGCATAATTCTCGTAAGAGTTGAAGAAATCAGAGCAGAAAAGAAAGCACTTTAAATCATTTCGTTAATCATTTTTTTACTTAGAATAAAAGTATTTTCATCCCTGTGAAACTTTTTAACGGGAATTTATTTTTTCGTGAGATTATTGCTTAGAATTTTACTCGTGAATATTAAATTACAGAATTAAGTTAGTTATTGATAGAAAATCCGACTACTGACTGCAATACGCTTAACTGGAAAGTACTGAAGTATTTCAAGATTTAAGTCTTCCCAAATACCAGTATTTGGTTTATTCTATGTGAACAATGTGATTCAACTAATTTGTCGCAAGTTCCAAGTAACATGTTCTTAGGAACCAATCTACTTAACAAGTATTTCCAAGTAATTAAGCAGTACATCCGAGTACTTCATTAGCATTTCTAAGTACCCACCTAGTCAGCAATTCACGAAATGTTTATTTCTGCGTAAACTTATAATGGAAACTACAAATAATTTCCTATAACTTTGCTTTTGTTATCTTAAAATTATGTAATTGAAATTGTAAAACATTTCTTAAAATCGTGGTAAAAATTTAATAATGCACAAATTAGAGAGCAATGGTATAATGCTACCTTACAGCTGAAAAATTGTGAACCCCGGTTTTTGGATATATAAGAATACTAAAACATTAAGAATTATGTTCATGATTTTTAGGTGGGCTCAAGAAAACTGCTTACGGCTCAATCCGGAAAAAACTAAATGTTTAGTCATAAATAGAAATGGTATTAACACCAGTTTCTGGATAAAGTTTCTGGATAAAGCTAAAAACCTTGGAGTTTGGTTCAACACGAGTCTGCGTTGGGATGACTCAGGAACCTCTCTCTGACTCAAAGCTTCACTCCACTTAACACAGGGCTTATGCTAGTTAGGTCTTGCTCATTCCATTGATAACATATGGCTGCGAAATTTGTTGTTGCCATAATGCACTCACTAGGCGCAAGTTTAATGTTGCCTTCAATAATGTTGCCCGCTACGTCTTCGGCTTAAAACAATATGATCATGTGTCGACGTATGCGAAAGTTATTCTTGGATGTTCACTCGACAAGTACCTTGACTACTGCACTCTCAAGTATCTACACAAAATCATAACCAGCAAACAACCTCAGTACTTATATGAAAAACTAAGCTTCTCGCAATCAAACCGTTCATTAAGTTTAATTTTGCCGCTTGTTAAATATCAAGTTTGTGAACGACAATTCTTCATTCATGCCCTACGCCTCTGGAATTCACTTCCTCTCAGCTTAAGACAGCTCTATAACTCGAATGGCTTCGATAACACTCTCTTTCGGCACCTAGCAGGTAATAATTAGATATAATATTTGTACAGTATTTTGTTGCTTTAAACATCATACTCGGTAACTTAACTTTATCTTACTCAACAATTTTATTTCTATTTTCAATTTCAACTTAAATCATTTTATTGTAAAAAATCACATTTATTCATAAAAGATTACTCAGAGTCTATTATAAATGTTGTTGTAAAAATCAATCAATAAATCAATCAATCAATCAATCAAATCAATCATGACAAGCTAGTCTTAATATACCCTGGGGAGGGAGAGGAAGAAGTTTGCCTAATATCAGAAGAGCATTGCAGATAAGGCATGTGTATTACAAATTTCTATTGAGTGTTGCATAAAATAAATTAATAAATCATGTAAATAAAAATTATGGTAAAAACAGTGAATATTAAATTAATAGTTAATAAAATAAAGTAATAAATAAGTAAAAATAAAAGACAATAAATAAAAATTTAATTAATAAACAATAATAGAAAACAATTTATAAATAATAAACAAATAACAATTAAAACAACAATTGAAAACAATATTTTTAGTTAACAATTTTAAATTTAAAAGACAAATAAATTATAAATAAGTAGAAAAATAAATTCAAGTTTAAACAGCTAATTCTGATATATGAGTGCCGTGGCTCAGTGGTAAGTGCCTCTGCTCCTGAGCGTGGAGACCCGGGCTCAAATTCGGGTAAGAACATCTGGCATTTTTCACGGCTCCACCTCTCGCGAGTGACTGACAATCACTCCGATGAGCACAATCTTTCAAGAAAAAGTTTCTGGGGCCGTTCTGAGTCGGCAATAAACAGTAGATCCAACCCCCGGAAATGTGAAAATGTAGACGCATACACAACTTGTGAAGTTAGGCCCTGGCCCTCAACGAAGCTGTTGTGCACCCATTTATTTATTTTTTTAATTCTGATATCGAGTTATTGTCGGATATAACACAAGTCGATTGTATTTTTCGAAAAGTTTAAGTACAAAGGGAAGATATGCAAGGATTTAAACTGGACAATCTACACTGACGGCTCTAAGATGGGAGTCGATGCGGGTGTGTTCTCAGAGTCTCTGAATATCAGTAAAGCCTATAGACCGCCCGACTATTCCATCGTTTTCCGAGCGGAACTTTTTGCAATCCGGGTAGCATCAAAATTCATCCAAATATCCTGCGAAGTCAGAAGGTTGCCATATGCATTGATAGCCAAGCAGCTATCAAAGCTGTTGCCTCCTGTACTTCACATTCAAATTTATTACAGGAATGCCGAACTGAAAAAGTGGGAAATAATAGGCAGGGATCTGTTCTTCAGCGCTCGCCTGAAGGGGAGGTTTTCGTCGCACTACATGCAGCTAATGCTATTATATCCTCATACTTCCTTTAAGCAGCAAACCTTAGATGGGCCAGTCACACAAACGATCAAAAACAAAAGATCTCCTTCGGCGAACCCGTCATGATATTGCTAGACTAATGGCGGTCTGCAGAGGACACTGGCCGATTGGAGATCATGCCGTTCAGCTGGGCACCCCACACAATTCAAACTGTCGCAGCTGCGAGGGAAATACTAACACACTTCTTTTGCGTCCGTCCGGCTCTTGCTAGAGCTAGAAAGCGAGCACTTGGTAGACCCTTATTCAATTCAATTGATGAGATTTCTGTTAAGGACATTAATTAACTAATAGTTAGTTTGCCAACATTTGCTAACCGATGCAGTTCGTCAGTAGAAAAATTCCAGGACAATTTGTGAATCATTTTTAACACTTTATTTCGCATGACATGTAATCTACGAATGGCTATAAACGCCATTAACACACTAAAAAAAATCACTTTACACGCTAGATTATCATTTTTTTTTACCTTCGATTAACAAATGGGTTGAGTAATTTAATTGTCGCGTTTTACATTTTCAATATAAGGAGGGTATGTCCGGATTTTTGTCAAAGCGTACCCCAAGATATTTTGAGCAAGAGACAGTTTTTTTTTTTAAAGATTTTTTTTTTTCAAAGAACTAACTGTAGCTACTCTTTAAGCTGGGGTCCTATCCCGACTTTATCATAGGAATATCATAGGAATATCTTTCCATGATAAAATAAAAGAGAAACATACAAAAGAGGTAGTGGTTTTTGATGCTACCAAATCCAGCAGATTTTGACGGTTTAAAAGAACACAATACATTCTTCAAATCGACACAGTTTAATATACCACTCAATGGTTTTCCAAGCTTTAAACGAATCTTTGGTTAATGTTTTTTATTCTGACAGGTACCATGGATCTCAAGATTTTAGCCATCATTTTTTGAAAGTATTCTTTGTCTTTATAAAACAATTTATGATAGGTGGAAAAGTAAAAGCGTTAGGGGATAGAAATGATTTCCGTGGCACTGCTTGATTGACACACTTAATTACACTGGAAGTAATCATTTCAATTAGTTTGTCATTTTCTTGAGTTGTGATTTGGTCAGGGATGACTTCTTGCAATTCCTTGTTTCATCCCTTGTGATGTGTTTCAAAAAGAGGTCATTGCTTGAATTGAATTGATAAAAATTAAACCTATCTGAATGAAATTTCTAAGAAATGGCGTACCTCAGGGGTCTATGTTTGGCCCCATCCTGTTTTGTTTGTTCAATAAGGATTGGCATTTGGCTTGCAAACATGTTTCCCTTCATATGCACGATGATGATGTACAGCCATACTTGTCTCATAAGTTAAATAAATTTTTCCTGCAACAAAACGAGGATCTAGGCAATATAAATAAATTCGCGAGTTATTGATTATTAGATATTACGAAACAATGTCTAACGATTCCTATCGCTGATTAATCATTACGTCTCTAAGGTTCGTAGGAATCCGGATGCTTGTTCTTTTTATAAAGACGCTTTTAAATACATTCACAGAGTCCGTAGAGTTTAAGTGTAGGCTCACAATTTTCTCAAGTGGAAACTCAATATTCGAATGTTCGAATATAAAATAGAGGAATCGCCACCATAATTTTGTATAACAAGTGTTGAGTTTGTCAAAATTATCTGTGGTCATTATTCTAATAACTCTGATAACTAACCTCAGATATTCAGCTTGACATGTCCGGTTAATGTAAACTGAAGTTTTTTTTGGAACTCGAAAATCGGGAAATAATTATGTGGCTTCCAGCGATGACCAAATTCCACTTTGTCGCTCTACATATGTCAATGATGCCATGGATAAGGGTCAGCATGGAAGGCATCTTTTTTTTTCAAGAAGCGAAACAAACTGTTCCTCAAATAAATGAGGAAATGATAAAATATCAACAAAAAAGCTATTAGCTAGGACAAAATAAGACGATTGACTAGGGACTGATATTGACTCCACAAGCGACATCATGTCTGACGAAGACTCAACTTAGACAATCCATGGGGTTTCAGCTTGTCGAAACAACAAGAACTCAAACGCCTTATTTTAAGGACAAAAGAATAAGAACATATTTATCATTGCGTCTTTTCCCGTCTAGGGTCACGGAAAGGTAAGGCCGAATGCCCGGTTCAAAGATCAAACAATCGCGATACCAGAATTTGGGTCAGGCTAAGATTCTACAAAAATTCCTAACCAAATAGGTTTCAATGTTTCCATAAATTTGACAATGTCTACAAAGTGTTTGAGTTAAAACGCTTTCGTCAAAAGACTTTCGAATATGCAGAAATTTTGTGCATAATAAAGCCATGGCCACCGTCATGAATATAAAACGTGACAAAAAAGCTCCTTTTATAATCAGAAGCAACATAATCCGCACCTTAAAATTTGATCACTTGATAGGTCCTAGGTTCGAATTTTGAAAAATTCTGGTTTCCTTATCTTGTCTAGTTACCATTTGCCATGGAGATCATATTTACGTTGCTATCGCCGGAGTGTTCGACCAACGAAAGTACTCTGACTTGGTATGTGTCCTGGCTGGAGTGGTTACTTTATTGGCTGCTGGGATTCTTAGTTTGAGTGAGTGGTCAAAAATAATGGTTTGTGCAGATGTAATGTAAAATAGCCCTGAGAGCACTGCGATGATACAATCTTCAAATAATACAATTTTAAATTAATTTCGAATCAAATGCTGTGAATTAAGCGAATGCAAATGCATACCAACCATTGTGCTCGCTCTGTGCAACAATCATTACAAGAGTAGTCAAAACCTCTTCAGAGCCAGTAAGTATGATAATAAAAAACCTTGTTCGTTAGGCAACAAGATAGAAATCCTCTCGAAATCGAATCGTGGTGCTTTATTGAAGGGAAATGTGCAAAAATCCTTGAGCTTACTGACAGGGACGTCCTCAGATTGAAATGGATAGAACATATTTTTGTGCAAAGAGCTCAAAGTTGTACAACTTTCCAGGGTGGCTTCCCAGGGATATCCTTGTGCTAATTTCAGTATTTAGATTTCTTCACTTTTCACCAAATCTACGCCCTGAAAGCATTTCACATTGAAAGTCGAATGTACACAGCTTCATTGCAAACTTAAAAGTGATCAACAAATGAACAAACAAAACTACACCCAGGGTGCATCTGCCAACCCCAAGCATATATAGTATGTATGTACACATGTTACACCCAGTGGTGGAGCTCAACGTTGCATTGCACTCGCATTTGGAATTGCAGCATAAGGTTGAGAACACAACATGCTAATGAACTGCTGCATTTAAATGTACTTACATGTAGTCGGAGTTTCCTAAATGCAACAAACTCGCATGCACTCATTCGGTAAATGATGATGTACCATGAATTGGATTTTGTACGTTTAGACCTAAAACCCATTATCAAAAGATTCTGAAATGCCAGGTTAGCTACTCCAAACATTGCTGGTATTTAACTTGGTAATTACCGCAGGCAAGTGGCACATGAACTCGCACATTATAAGGGTCATGGTGGCAGATGGTTAGCTTTACTGTTCACCATCAAGGAGCAACAGGATGACAGGACGCTGAAGTGGTGTATGAAAGGTCACCATATTTTTGGTGTTTAAGGATTGGAAATTGGAAAAGCATTTGAAACCATCTTGTAAGATAGCTTTTTTTCATTGCGCAACTAAAATTAGTACACAAGTGTGTACATATACTTAAAGGAAGGATTTGTCACGTCTCGTTTTTACGAGTTGCTTAATGCGACTAAACGAATGTTCGAAATTATTGACGAGTTAAGCCGCCCAAGAATTGGAATATCACGCACGTTATTATAACACGCTCCAGACTCCCACGATACGTTAGTCTTTAATTATTCGTTTTAAAAAAATACCATTATAATCAATATCTTTAGTTGCGACGGTTAAACACGTACACGGATGCGACACGCGTTAGGGAATGAAATTGGAATTTGCACTAAAATACCTACATTATACAAATAATTCGATATCGACATATTATAACATATTTATGGGCGATATGAGAAATCTTAAACTAAAGAAATATAGTGTTGCATACTATTAGGGGGTGCGGAATCCTTCGTGTGAAAGTCAACTCTGACTTGGCTTCTTTTGCCGAATATTTAAATGCTAATATAGTACTCTTCCAACGGGTCATCTTGTTTCTTGCCAAGCTTTACAACGGACTGTGCTAGATGTCGTGAAATTTTCCTTCGACGTGTCTTCTGGGATTATTCCGTTCAAAGATATGACGAACCAAACAAGAAAACGGATAAGATGTTCTTAATACCTAGTACCAAAAGTTAAGCTTATTGACACAGAATTCACAGACGTTTCTCCGCCATTATTCGAATACATCGTGCATGAATTGCATCTTAAAAGCAAGAAATGTTTGACCTAGAAACCGGTACATAATTGGCCATTTAGGAGACACGTTGGCATTGTCTTGCGCTGTTGCGACATATTTCGCCATACAGGCAACTATGTTTCTAAGTCATTGTCTCATGCTAAATTTTGAGATTCTAAATTAATGAGAGAATGCCCCTAGAATGCTTACTTTTTAACAAGAAAAAAATCAACTGACAAATACAAATTCAGGACAAAACAGCTCATATGGGAATTAAGACAGTTTAGTTCTCCCTTAAATTGAAACAATTCCATTTTTGAGTCCTTTTTTTAATCTCTAATAACTTAATGCAGCTCCACTGTAAGAAGTCCTATCTTCATCTAACAGCCTTTCATAAACATATCTTTCCATGGCCGACTTGCATATACTTTCCATATTATACAGAATACAGACACAATCGACCAGGATAATAGCTCAAATATCAGTGAAAGAGAAACATCTCAAGTATATTATAGAAACACCACCATGCTCGACTGCTACGAAACATTTTTCCTTCAGCTAATCACTGAATGTAGACTCACCTCTTTTCTCAAAAAACTATAAATTGTGACTCATATGTCGATCCACTGACCTTGATTTTTTTTCAAATCCTGCTGCTCCTATATATATTCTTGATGAACTCAGCTTCAAGCAACCCAAAACTTTCATCATCGTTCGAAGTAAACGTTCAATTTATTTTCGTACTCTCGTTCATTTTATAACATTAACTACGGTTGTGCATCTTTTCCTTTTTAGGGTTCCGTACCTCGAAAGGAAAAAACGGAACCTTTACATGATCACTTTGTTGTCCGTCCGTCTGTCTGTCAAGACCATTTTTTTCAGGAACACGAAAAGGTATCAAATACTCAAGTCTACTGTCTCTTGGAGCTGTCATACTTCTAAGCCAACGCAATCAAAAGATTCAGCCGTTTATGCCGCAAATTTTCGACACTCGCAAGGGAATAAAAACCTCCAGGGCACTTCCCGTGAACTCAGAATCTTGACATTTGGTACGAAGCAGTGTCTTATAGCATAGATGAAGGAAGAATTGCGAACATTTCAAATTTTAAGTTACAAAGTAGTACCCTACTCATGAACACGTAGAGATATCAAGTTGAAACTCATATCAAAAACTTAGGTACAATTGCCTTTAAGCTGTAAAAATAAAACAAATTTCTAAGAAAACGCCAAAACGCAATGGTACAACTATTTTTGCGGCATCAAAACCTTAATTTAAATTGTAATAATTGTATAAAGATAATTGTAGTCACCGCAATGACCGCGACTTACCTCTATGTACATAGCATACAGCGAACAACATTTTTCAAACACCTTATCAGACATATTTTCAGTCATCTTGCTTGTATTGTTCCTACAATATTTTATTTTGCTAGGCTGCTGCAAGGCTAGTGTATAAAACAATTTATATGTGTTAATATAAAATAATGGATTACTGAAATGATAAGGAGACCCTTGTCTTTGAAATAACCAAATTACCATAACTATGACTCGATTGTCGCTATGGGTGAACTTTTACTTACATACCTTCAGGTTTGTACGGAACCCTCGGTGCGCGAGTCCTAATCGCTCTTGACTGGTTTTTAACTTCCCATCAGGAAGTTCTTGTAATCGGTCCGATTTTCGAAATTCAAAATTTTTACATTTCTCCACGTTTGGCGGTCCCAGTAGTCGGATTCCATGATTTTTAGAAAGATGTCTGTGTGTGTGTGTGTACGTACGTACGTACGTACGTTTGTGCGGATTCTTTCGTACAGCCTAACTCGAGAACAAATCAAGCCAACGAAGCCAAATTGGTTTCATTCGCAGCGTGTGTGCATAAAGATCACCTGAAAAGCTTTTGGTTAAATTTGACAGGGTGGTTTGAATTTTATGACGAAAAAACTGTCAAAAAAAGGGACAATTTGACTTCTTCAATTAAAATCAATTTAGTTTTCCAATAAAAAAAGTTCAAATTAATTAAATTTATAGTTTACAGCTACCTTATCAGATAAAAAAATATGCATGAATATATACACTGCCGTTCAAAAGTTTCCGGACAAATTCATATAAAATTTTTTTTTTGTTCAATTTTAATGCCAAAAGATTAATCAATATTTTGTTTATTTAGCCAATTGACTTAACTAAGTAAGTTACTAACTATAGAGACTACCAAAAAGACTAAAACAGTTTTTAGTTGAGGCCATTTCATACATTGATGTGTCCCTTTCTCTATTTCCTGATCCAAATTGCCACGAAAATTCGTGGAAAATTGTCTCAGAAATGTGAATCATGTAAGTCTTTCCCATTTTTCAAGACTCAGAGTGACATCTGCAACACTGATACATGAAAACATCCTTAGAAAATTATGTGGCCACCAGTTTTTTTGTTCAAAACCTGCTCGACTGTAGCTTGAAGCTTTTTTATCGTTATTATATATTAGCAAAAAAAAACTCATGGCTCAAATTACATGAGGCAATTGAATTTAAAGCAAAAGCATCGAGAGAAACCTAATTGACAAAGTTAAAACACATGGATAAAACTGCATTACTCGTATATTGCAAGGAAGACCATTACATCCGATTTAGTTTGTTTTCCACTGTTGTGGTTTCTTATCATGAACCGAATCCTAGAGGTCTTTCCAGAAAATGACACAGAGATAAAAAAATCTCTCGGAATCGGCGTGGAAAATCCTATCAAAATCTGCAAAGAAAACTGGACTGAATGTGATCCTCTTTAAGCCATATATTTATCAGACAGAAAAATCCTATGCTGAGCGGAA